>OZ005681.1:2500-2445000 GCA_963930675.1 Gnaphalium uliginosum | reverse complement strand
AAGGATGTGAAACGGTTCAAATCCGGTCCGGTTCTCGGTTGAACCGGCAAACTGGGCGGTTCGACCAATTTTCAAAAGTGATCCATAACCGGTTTTAAATGAGCCGGTAATGTTGATTTTTCCGATTGAACTGATTTTTAAAACATCGATTAATACCTAAACATAATACTCCCAATCAAGAACTACACTTTAACCACCGAATACTATCATTTACGCAAAAAAATACCTCAAGAATCAAGAATACTCACATATTATCAAACCACGAACCCAACCAGCATTTATAGGAACTCATCGATCTCAATTGCTTGTGTGCTTCATTTTCTGTTAACCCTAGCACGTTTCTTAGACACCTGGTCCACTTATTCTGGAGTTTGAACTGTTTCTTGAACGGTACCATTCGGCTTATCTTCCTCTATTGTCATTGACCCATGTTCTTGGCTCACCATGGCATTTTCGTCGTTGACTATGTCTCCGACATTCTCTTGAATCTCAGCGCGGACATTCTCATCGCCAATGTTCTCTTGAATCTCAGCGCCGGCATTGTCAATTACGGCATTCTAATCCCAGGCATTCTTTGCATTCTCATCGGCGGTGTTCTGTGCAACCAGAATCTCAGCGGCGACAATCTGTCCGACCGAAATCTCAACAGCGGTGTTCTCATTTACAAGATTCGCCAGGATTTCATCCCTTTTGTCGGCGATCGCCGCCGGTGCACAATACCACTCAGCGTCCTTATAAAATGCGATGATGTCGTTCTCATCTCTTATCACATTGTTACTTAACTCAACATTTAGTTGAAGTAGTACATTCTAGAATTCTTGATTCGTTAGCCTTTCCATTCTTGATTTCTATCTAATTGATTGCTTAACAATTTTGACGTTTTTAATTAGGATGGTTATGATTAAAACCCTTTAATACTTATATTTATATAGATACATAATATATATATATATATGTGTATCTATGTTTATAATGATTTTGAAATTTGTTGAACGGCTATTGCATGCAAACTATTGTACATCATAGATTGTTTATAACTTTTAAACAATGATTTTAATTAATTAATTTATTAAAAACATTTTAAACGAAGTCATTTAAATGATTGTTAAATATCTTAGTCAAATAAAAATCAATTTGTATATGTATTTGTATCAATGTTTTAGAAACCGGTTGTGACAACCGACCCAAAAACCCCCTTGGTGGACCTATTTGGCCGGCCCAACTCAAATAACCCTTGACTTGCGCTCCAAACCATCTCATACCTATATATACAAACCTAAAACCTAACCCTAACACTTTCTAATCACCAAAAATTCGTCCCTGGGCTGTTCATAGGCTGCGTCGACCGAAAACCTAGAAGAAAACAAGAATCGAGCTCGTATTTTACTTTCGTGTGTTACGTATTCGCGTAGGTAATATCATAAGCCTTTTTCTTCCAATAAGTTTTCTTATATTTTCTGAGATTTTAAGCCCTGGACTGATTATAAGTCTGTAAATATGTTATAAATTAAGTTTATAGAGTTTTTATGTTGGGGATAATGCGTTTTTGAACTCGAAATTTTACAACCGATAATTGTACAAACTGTCCAGATTATGCAGTCGACTTCAGAGGCCGTTTCGACCCACTTAGAGTCGTTTTCAGGATTTGGTTAAAACTAAAAAGTTGTAGATATTGATATTTTACATAAAATTTCGAGGTTTCGGCCTCTAAAACTTGACGGATTATTTTATAAAAATTATTTAGTAAACTGCTGCAGTGTATTACGAATTTTCTGAAAAGGTTAGATGAATTAGGTTAAATTGATTAATTACTTTGGAACCCTTAAAGTATATTGAAACTTGGAATTTTATGTAGAAACAAATACTTTTATAATCTTAAGTTGAACTTATTTATTTAAGTTAATTGGGTGTATTAGTTAAGTTAAGGTGGTATATTCTGAGTTTCCGGGTTATAAATTTTGGTGATGTTGTGGAATATGAAAACGAATGTTAAATGTTGAGTTAAGCTTTGAAAATCTTTCTGGAACAACTTTAATGTGTTAAATGATTTATGTAAAACTATTGAAATTTTAAAAATAGTTAGACACTAAGATAAATTTTGATAAAATATTTTAAGGTCTAGAATGTAAACGGAAGAACATATACTTATTTACATATGAAATAGTACATACGAAAGGACTTAAGGTTTAGGGATGGTATATCAAAGTGGGATGCAATGGAAGAGCTACTCGTCTTATCTAAGATTAGTAACCGACAAATGTTTGTATAGGTGTTGTGGATTAAAGTGCGGACTTAATTGGACTTAATTGAGAACGTAGCTTACTTTGCTATTTGAGGTGAGTTCTCGTGGCCCCACTTTTATTACTTATTTTTCCTTTGGGGGAAAAGTATGCTCACATATTTTCAACTCTTTTCATGCTGTGAATATACTTATTTTTTTGGACAATATGCTTGAAGTGTGTAACATTATGTGAAATTATGCGATGCTATGAGAACTTGAGAACTATGAAAACTATGAGAACTATTGTGGCTATTCTACTTACAGTAATTTCATGCTATATGTGAAATTATGCGATGCTATGAGAACTATTGTGGTTATTCTATTTACAGTAATTTCATGTTATATGTACCATTTCATTGCATGATCCTAACAAGCTTATTTATCACAGCAAACATTTATTTCGTGTCACATTTAAACCTACGAAACTCACCAACATACGTGTTGACGTTTTTGAGCATATCTTTTCAGGTAATTAGAATAAAATCTTAAGACTTAGTGACTTTAGCGAGACTTCTAGGCTGCTTTGAGACTTGATTGATTGAATGTTTGACCATATAAAAGTATATTTGCGAGGTGACAATTTTATTCTTATGAAGTTATGACTATGTACTCGTTGAAATGATTGACCACGACACAAGTCGCCATTTGTGTCGGGCGACATCATGACACGATGTTGAATTGCATTTAGTGTTTTCTATTATATCGATGTGTTATGATCTAGTCGTCCGTCGCACCTCGTGTTTCCGCCTTAGACGGGGTGTGACACCGATTTTTTTTATTGAACCGGAAGGGAATCCGGTCGGACTGGTTGGACCGTCGGTCAACCGATTTAGTGTATTAAATACAAATAAAATTAACTTTTGGTAAGATTTTAACTTTTTGGCCGCATATATTATTTATAGTGTGTATTATTACAGGACTATAATAATAAATAAATAAATAACCAATAAGAAAGAAAAAAAATAAAATAAAAATTCTAAAAAAAGGATGTGAACTGGTTCAAATTCGGTCCGGTTCCCGGTTAAACCGATTTTCAAAAGTGACCGATAAACGGTTTTAATTTTTAAATGAGCCGGTAATGTTAATTTTTTCGGTTCAACCGGTCGGACCGGACCAGTTGAACCGGTATTTTCTAAAAAAAATTTTCAAGAAAATGAGAAACTCATTGTTCTAAGTTATAACTATAAGTTGGAAAATAAGATTTCCCGCTTCTTCACACTTTTCTTTTATAACTTTTCCTCTACTTTTCTAAAATTTTCCAAGCTCTCCTAATTTTACCTGATTTCAACATGGAAAATGTAACACATTTGAACATGTTTTCTATTTTTTCATTACTTTTCTAGAGAACAAAACATTTTTCATTTTTTAAAAATTAAAGATTGAAAAAATTTAAAAAACTTTTCACAACTAAACACAACCATAATGTCTCCTATTTTTTAGTCAAATAATAAGTTGACTTGTATGAACAACATAGTGGTTTATGCACTCCTTGAGTTTACAGGCGGTCGCTGCATATACGGCCCAATTCAATACTTTCTTTTTTCTTGTCAATATCCCAATTTAATATAATTTATATAGTTATTTTCTCTATAAAATTATGTCATTTTTAATCATTTTATTATGAAATGAAAATTTATGTTTCGACGACAACAAAATATAATACAATTAGTTTTCTGAAAGCACATTTTATATACTCTTTTTTTTGTAAATCTCTATTTTCTTTGGTGAATATCGACGTGGATAAGTTTATAAAGTAAGTTATTTTTGGATACTCAAATGAACAACCAAAATATGATTCGGTGAGCGTGACTAAAAAGATGCGAAAAATCAATTAACTAAATTTCTGAGTGCAAATAAATTATTATATTTTTTGTGATATTTGGAGACTTGGATTTGAATTACACACCCGAATTTAAAACATGTAAAACTAATTACGTTAAAGTATTTTTTATTTTTATGTTTTATTTTTACACCCTCTAAAATATTAAAAAAGACTTTGTTTTTTTTTTTCTCTCCCTCAATTGAATCCAAAGCACACATTCTTAAGTTATGTCAATCAGTGAGTATGCATTAAAGATGTGAACCAGCTAAAAATATTTTAGGCAAAACAAAATTAAAGATATTACACTACATTTAGATGACAATTTAAGTATACCGTTAACAAAATACTCCAAATCTCAGTCAAATATGCACGATGCCTTTTAGAGAATGTATAAATAGAGTTACTAGTAAGGTACCCGCGTAATGAATACGATTTTTCTTCAACTTGAACACGAACATGTAAACCAATTGATCATGTATATATTTTTGGCAGTTGACGTTGATAAATTCAAAGATGACAAATATTAGTTGAATTATAATGGCTATAGTCAAAGACTAATTGATCATGCGTATACATATTTATTTAAGTCGACTTTGGTAAATTCACTTGTATAAAACGAATTTGATTAGTTGGTGTTAGGATTTTTGTGTCCATGGCATTTAAAATTTAATATATTGTTAAAAATGAACAAATCAAGAAATCAACTTGTGTATATGTTCTTGTCTTATTTTAATTTGAGTAGATATTATACAGGGTTACTATTCCTTTAGTTGAGTACAATTTTAAAATGATTAGAATAAATAGATTAGATAAAGATATTCTTACTTCCAGTCTTCATTTTATTATTATTATTATCATTAATCATGTAAACGTTAACTATTCTTCTACAAGCTTTTTGAGCTATCGATATTTTTATTAATCAATTGAAAATTTTGTGAGTACAATTTTCATATTTGAAAAACCATCTATCTATCCAATCCAATAAAAAAGGATTATTAGCCTCTAATTGTGGTAAAATATTATGGAGCTATGTCATCCTTAAAACTCCTTTTCCCGCCAAAAGCATATGTATCTATTGTAATCAGTTATTTTGTAATTAGTATAATAACCAGTGCCATGCACGAACTGTAAATAATACATATTTTATATATAACATATATTTGAAAATACATAACTGAAATGACTTTATTTTATATAAAGGATTGAAGTTTGATCACAAAAAATATATAAGAAATCCTAGGTGTTTGAGATATATAAATTTAGAATGGTGGGGAAAGAAGTGATACATTAGAGTGTACCATGACACTTTCTTAAAAATTGGTCTTAGCAATTCTCTTGATTTCTTCTTAATTGTATAGCTCCACAAGAATTACAAACAACTTGTATATAATTATAATTAAATATTAAAAGAACACTTTTAAGGCAACATGAACATATATTGGGGCATTAAAAGGAAACATTGTTTCTAAACATATGTTTTGTGAACATCATTATTTTCATAGGATATAAGTTTTCTTGTTTTCGTCACTTTGAGCAGCAGGTTTTCGATTCAAGAGTCTACAACTTTCAGATGTTAACTCGCAAATTACCATCTGACTTCATGGAGTATTAAGAAGAACTTGGACTCTAATCGAAATAGTGCCTAGCTACAAACCATAAAGTAACGAATGTATACTACTTATAAATTTTCATTGCTACCTAACTTAGAAAACATGGAAGTAACCTGGCTATTCATGGTAAATTTCAAAGCCCCTTCCACTTTCAATTTGGATGAAGGTCATATGTATAAGAATGTCAAAATAGGAAGTAAAACGGAATGTAAAGACAATATTGAATTACAAATACATAAAAATTGATAGCCCTTTTATTATATGGCAATCGTCATTCGATTCTTTTAAGTTATATCACGCACGATGAAGTTTTTCTACATTGCGAAAAGGAAGCATGTATAATTACCTCTCGTTGAGTCGTTTCACTCATCTAAACTAAACTTTAGCAATATTTAGTACAATACAACAAATGCAATAAGATCAACCAATAATCTGATCTTGAGTGGAGATATATTCTTGTTAGTATAATATCTTTGGTGCAAATAAAAGAAAAAAAGTCAATGATGTTTTTAGTAATATCTAAAGTTTTCTCATAGCCACATAATTTTACTATAAACAAAGTATTACCATTATTTAAGATGATGCTTGAACTTACATCCTCTAACTCAGATGGTTCCTCACATATCAAACCAATCACGAATTCAAAATGAAGTATACATATATGAATTGTTCGACAAATTCTTGTGAGCTTTTAATCGAAAATTATGTTCAACTCCAAACAATATTATTACATTTCCATCCAACAGAACTCGCACAATTATTATAATTTTATCGCAAACGATCAAAAATAAGTGTGATAAAATTTAAGGGGAAGTGATGTTTAGTCGGGAGTGATGAATGAATTAGGAACATTCTTCTTTATTAAATTTAACAATAAAAACGATTGTTGCTCATTAAATATAACACTTCCAAATCACATTAGCTAACATGGCTTATAAAATATGAGAGTTAACAAAAAAAATAGTTATGTAAGATTAGAATATAAATAGGTAAGAAGTTATTTCCTCCAATCGTTCTATACTCCTATCGGTTACAAAGGAAAAGATCACGTACCTTATCAATTCCTAACATGTTGGTATATTAATTAATTAATTATTATTTTTTATTAAATTATATTCTATGCTCAAACCATGGCATTACAACTTTATGATACTTTCCACAAACTTTCAAATTTAGTACAACTCTCAAGTCTCAAATTACTCCACCATAATTCTTTTGACTATATATTAAAATTTAATAATGAGGTTGAAGTGACAATCAAAATTTTTATTAGAACGGAGGAATGAATAGGAATGCGTCACGTGTCACAAGAATTCACTTTTTCTCACATTTTTAAAAATTAAATATCTCAAGAATTACTTATTGAAAAATTATAAAAATTGCACCATAAAAATTATTATTTTTTCCTTTCGATTAGACATCTCACATGATATACTTTTGATGACTTTTTTTTGTAATAATTTTGCAAATTGTACAATATTAGTATCAAATGTGATACTCGTTATGATACTCGTTGGTATCACGTGTGATACTCGTTGGTATCACATGTAATACTCGCTGGTATCACGTGTGATAATCGTTGGTATCACATGTAATAGTCGTTGGTATCATATGTGATAGTCGTTTACAATACCCACCAAATAATAAAAAAAAAAACAGTTCGTCGATAGTATGTGATGTGAGATACCTAATACATTCATGAACTTACTTCGTATATATATAAAAATATAATAAAGTATGGATTATCAATTACATCCTAAATAGTAACACGTTAAATAAGTTGACCTCAATCTAAATAAAAAGTTCCAATACGGCGCCCAAAAATACATAGTTTGATGAACCACAATATACAAGTGAAAACACACAAAAATATATAGTTAGATTCTCTCTTAGGAAGTACTGACCATCTCTCTATTTCTTTGTCTCAGCACTAAAACGTCCCGAGTCGGGCATTGGAGGTCGATGTTGCCTGAATTGGGTTGCATTTTGTTGTATCTTCCAAGAATTCTGCATTTGCACGTTTGCTAGATTGTGGTTCATAGCTCTTTGATTCAACCGTATTTGCTCAATATTAATGTTTTGCCCATCGTTCACTCCGAACAAGCCTACGCTGTTATTGACTCCAACTCCTACCGAGATTACCACTTCATCATTCGCTTCAAATCTAGTCATGCCATTCGCTTTAACTCCAACCCTAGGGGCTATTGTCGCCCCATTATTAACTCCAATATTGATAGACGTACTACCGCCATCTCCACCTCTAACCTCGGCAACATTTTCGCCTCCCGCCCGAGATAGCCAATGCCAGATTCCCGTCTCGTCCCTGATTGCTACCACACTAAAATTTGGTCCGTACATTACACCTTCAACCGTATCCTCGTCAAATTGCCACATCCAGGAAGATATGCCATCCATCTTTTTTTATGCAAACTACATTAACAACGAGGAACAATGACAACGATCTTTTAATGGACCCTAAATCCAAAATCATATTTGGACTATGTAACCTAACCTGTCACCATCTAATCTAATTCTAATAATCTCATAGAATTAACAAACTAAACTCCTTGTATTCAGACGATATTTTTGTTCAATCAAAACAGACCTTTGACTTTTTCTAGATCCATGATCATTACTATATCGAAATCAAATGTCATGATTATTTACTAAATTAATCAACAAAACAGTATCTACTATACAAGAATTCGTATTTTCATTTATTGAAAACCTTAAGTAAAATAAAAAAACAATAGGCATAAAATCACGAAAGGTAGAAAAGGAAACAGAAAAAGAAACACGTAATATATTAGATTACTGTAGTTTAAACTCGTACGGAGACACGGGTCAAAAAGTTCAAAACCACAAGATAAATACGATTAAAAGTTTAGACTTTGTAAAAGCATTCAAGACTTTAGTGTAGAAACAAGGATACGTAGGAGGAATAAACTTCCTGAATTTTCTTTTTTATCTTTCATTGAATGAGGAGGACCATATATACACAAAGAATGAAACAAACTTCCCTATTTACAGCCTATAATAACGGGAATAAATAAGGATAACACAACAACCACTTAAATGATAAAGTCATAAAGCTCTCGTCAACACTCCCCCTCAAGGTGGAGAATGTATGTCTATCATTCTCAGCTTGTCAAGAGAGCTATGAAAAACTCTCCCACACACGGCCTTCGTTAGCATGTCTGCAAGTTGTTCCTTGGTGTTAACATGAGGGAGTTCTACAATCTTCCTTTCTAAGTGATCTTTGATGAAATGTTTGTCAATTTCTACATGTTTAGTTCTGTCATGTTGTACCGGGTTGTTTGCTATCTTCACAGCAGATTCGTTGTCACAGTGTAACTTCATTGGTGACATTAAAGGGATCCCTAAATCTCTTAGGATTCGTTTTATCCATAAGAGTTCACACACTCCATGAACCATTCCTCTGAACTCCGCCTCAGCACTTTCTAGATGATGGTTTGTTTCGATTGGAGTATCTACAGACCTACAATTCAACATTCCCGTTTCTGCTAATAAATCCAATACATACTTCCTTTGACTCATGGATATTCCCTGTTTTGACCTTGCCACTTCGATTCCTAAGAAATACTTCAAACTTCCAAGGTCCTTTAGTTCAAATTCGGTGGACAGAACTCTTTGAAGTTTCGCCATTTCTTCTTTGTCATTCCCAGTCACCACCATGTCATCTACATAAACAATTAGTGCTGTTATTTTTCCTTTCTTTGAATTCACGAACAAGGTGTGATCGGCGTCTGACTGTTTGTATCCGATTTTTTTCATAAATGCTGAAAATCTGCCAAACCACGCTCGTGGAGACTGCTTTAAACCATATAACGCCTTCCGTAATTTACATACCTTCCCTTCACACTTGATGCCAGGTGGAGGATCCATGTACACCTCCTCTTCAAGATATCCGTTCAGGAAGGCATTCTTCACATCAAACTGCTTAAGTGGCCAATCTTCATTTGCTGCAATAGAGACTAAAATACGAATGGTGTTGATCTTTGCTACTGGTGCAAACGTGTCTCCATAATCAATCCCATATTTTTGTGTATAACCCTTGGCTACTAATCTCGCTTTGAATCTATCTATTTTTCCACTTGAATCCAACTTTATGGTATAGATCCACCTACACCCCACTGTTTTCTTTCCATTTGGGAGTTTAACCAACTCCCACGTTTGATTCTTTTGAAGTGCCTCCATTTCCTCATTCATTGCATTCTTCCATCGGTCATCGTTTAGGGCCTCTTGCACATCACTATGAATAGTGACGGTAGTTAGTTCTTCCACCATTAGTGCATGTGAAATTGCGAGTCGGTGTTGTGATACGTAGTTAATGATCGAGTACCTCCCTTTTGCTTTTAATTCTGGTTGGTATTGTCTCTTAGGCTTTCCCCGGTTGCTTCTTATTGGGTATCTTCGATCACCATCATCTTCCAGCTCTACTTCTTCATTTAGATCTGTTGTTTCTTCGACTCCATGATGATTGAGTTCTTGTACAGTAGGGATATCTTCATGTTCCTGTAAAACAGAAGTGGAAGTATTGTTTTCCGTGTTAGTTTCAATAATTTGTTCCGGAGCTGAAGCCTCGTCCTCATTATCATGATCAGGTTCTGCACTGCTCTCAACACTAACACTTTCACTTTCTTGATGAGGTTCAGCGACACTATGAGGTTCAACTTCAAAAACATCAGAAAAGTCGGAAAACACGCCTTGTTCATTGAGGTTCACTTCACACAGTTTCTCCCCCTGAAGTGTACCCTCATTGAAGTAAGGCACAGTTTCATGGAAAGAAATATCACGAGTGACATATACCTTCCCATTCGTGGGGTCAAGGCAGCGGTACCTCTTTTTGAAATCTGCGTAGCCTATAAAGACACATCGAGTGGCACGTGGTTCCAGCTTACCCACATTTTGATGGACATAGGCAGTGCAACCAAATATTCGAGGTTCAAGATTCTGATGTGGTGGAGTTCCTACGAGTTCATGAAGCTTTTGAAGTGGAGTTAGGAAGTCGATAACCCTCGAGGGAGTTCGGTTCATAATATATGCAGCAGATCGAACCGCCTCTCCCCAGTACTTGCGAGGTACTGTCATATCAAAGAGAGAGGCTCTAACAATTTCAAGAATTATTCTATTTCGTCGTTCGGCTAGCCCATTTTGTTGAGGTGTTCGGGCACAGGACGTTTGGTGCCGGATAGATTTTTCTTTACAGAAGTTTTCCATTTCAAAATTGACGTATTCGCCCCCATTGTCGGATTGGAGAGTGTGAATGTCCCTTCTATATTCAGTTTTCACAAGTTGATGTAATTCTTTGAATGCTTTGAACACTTCTCCTTTGGTTTTTAGGAGAGATATCCATATCATACGTGTACATTCATCAATAAAAGTGACAAAGTAACGAGCACCACTAGGAGTTGGAATCGGGGCCGGACCCCATACATCGGAATGAATTGTCATGAATGGTATCATAGTTTTATTATTACTGGGAACATAAGAAATTCTCTTATTTTTTGCTAACTCACAAATTTCACAATAAAAATCACTATCTGATACATTCAAAAACAAATTTGGTTTCAACTTCCTAAGATAACTAAAGGATAAGTGCCCGAGTCGGCGATGCCACAACATGGCCATGGACTTATTTGTTTGAGTTATTCCCACATGATTAGCTTGACTACGATAGTTCTCTTCAAGATAGTATAACCTTCCCCTTCTAGTACCATAGCCACGAATCTGATGTGTCACTATGTCCTGAAACACACAATGATTTTGCCAGAATGTCACATAGCAGTTAAAGGCCTCAGTAATCTGACTAACAGATAACAAGTTTGATGACAATGAGGGTACTACTAAAACTGAATCGAGTTCCATAGAATTCGACACTTTCACATTTCCTTCAGCTGTGACTGGTTCTAACTCACCACTAGCTGTATAAACGTTCATTTGTTTTGGTTTATGTGAGTTAGTTAAAATTCCGGGGTTGTTTGTCATATGATCTGTGGCTCCTGTGTCGATTATCCAATCATTACTATGAGTAGAGTCACAACGAGACTTACCTGTATTCGTGGAGGTGTGTGCTGCTATGGGGTTGGGTACCTCTTGGGTCTGAGAGGAATTCGAAGTTGCCACTGTCGCTTGCCCAATCTTCTTCCTCGGCTTCTTCGAGAAATCCCACCAATCCGGGTAACCTATGATCTCGTAGCACCTAGTTTTTGAGTGTCCTTCTTCCCCATAGTGGGTGCAAGTGAAGGTGTTTCCTCCTCTTCCCCTTCCAGCAGGTCCCTTTCCTTTCATAGGGCGATTTCGTGTTGCAGCATGAACCATACTGTCTGGTTCAACATGCGTGTCCTCCATAGCTCGTCGCTGGTTCGAATCTTTCCTGATGTAGGCGTAACACAACTCGAGACTGAGAGGAGGGTCCTTTCTCAAACATTCGTTCCTAGCCTGATTGAAATCGGAGTCCAAACCAGCCAAAAAGATGTGGACTCGGAATCGAGACATGGTTTTGTTCGCTGCAACTGTTGCTTCGACGGTGTCTCCCTCTTCAGTCAATCGAGTATCAATTTCTTGGAAAAGACTAACCAATTCATTGTAGTAAGTAGGAAGAGGCCGTCCGTTCTGACGAGTGTTGAAGGATTTCCGATTCAACTCGAAGAGTTGAGTCTCATCAGTTCCATCATAAAAGGTTTTTGAAACAGCGCTCCAGATCTCAGCCGCCGTTTTAAGTCGAATGAAACGACGCATTAGGGTTGGAGTCATTGAATCAATCAACCAACTTTTCACCTTATTGTTATCCGTCGTCCATGTTTCAATTGCTTTCTCATTCGCTGTGGGTTTCACCGATGTGCCTGTGAGGAACCCTAATTTATTCCGAGCTCCAATGCGCATCTCCATTAATTGAGACCACAATGGAAAGTTTGTGTCATCAAGAATGACTCCGGTGGGAAACGGTGCGTCCTGGACGATGACGGAGTTGGATGTTTCTGCTGTGTCGTCGGTCCCCATAATGCTTCAATAATTCGATGGATCAGAATTTGAGTTGCTCTGATACCATGTAGAAACAAGGATACGTACGGAGGAATAAACTTCCTGAATTTTTTTTTTTATCTTTCATTGAATGAGGAGGACCATATATACACAAAGAATGAAACAAACTTCCGTATTTACAGCCTATAATGACGGGAATAAATAAGGATAACACAACAACCACTTAAATGATAAAGTCATAAAGCTCTCGTCAACATTTAGAACTACCAACGGGCCGTGTGTAATTTACAAAAGTGTCTAGTCATTATGGATGTTTTATTATCTTGCAAAAATTTAATAAACACATTTTTTTCTTTTTACTAAATCTACCTCAAATAACTAATTTGAAATCGACCCCAATATCTATACTAGAAATTGACTCCAATATCTATACCCCCTTGTAAAGGGTTGTGGCTTACACTTAATTATGCCTTTATTATTGACTTAATATAGGAGTATAGAAAAATTAATAAAACATTAAGTAACTAAATTTTCTTTTATTTTGTAAATTTTTTCTTTACTAATAAAGCATTTACGATAGACCTTACTGATTGATTAGATAAATATAAAAATTCAATTATCAACATAATATCATATGCTTATAAAATAAAATAAAAACAAGTGATTAAATAATGTAAAATAACATAAAAAACTTTATAAACAATTTAAAATTTCACAGGTGTTAAAAGATAAACTAAAGTTACAAAAATATTGAACGAATTTAATGAATCACTCATGATTAAACGTCACTATTAGAAAATGACGTAGGTTAACACTCTACTGACCACCGTCAACAACTATAAATATCTTTTTCATTAAGAGTATTGTCGTATATCACCATCGACCACTGTTAAGTATTCTACTCATTTGTTACCGATGCATTGCGCGATTAATTTACTAGTTAAAACAAATTTATTTACTAACATTCCTATTTTAGCCTCGCTATTTAGTTTCTAATACTTGAAACATATTCGTATAACAAACTAGTTTTCACTAAAACGTGTTTATATACCTTATGAAACCGATACTCTTTATTAATAACAATAACTCAAAAACTCAACATAATGTATGTGTTTCATGTACCTAGCACGTAAACTATCGATAAAACAAATATAGGACAATAAGAGTTACCTTGAACAAAACCGAAAATTCTATTAACGCTTGTATCACACCGAGACTTGATCAGCGAATGTTAGGGTGAAACAATGGGGATTCGATCGTCTGGTATTTATAAAAGGACCCGAATACATATTCGAGTTCTATTCAAATCCTAAAATAAGTAAATAATAACATATAAGGTATTACATTTCTTCTCGTATATTTTCTATTCTTACTTTGGATACATAAGGTGTTTTCCCAATATTTACGTATTTGAAAACACCATTAATTAATAAATCTTTTGATTCTATATACGTGACGTAACAAATAGAATTAAACCGGTACTAAAGAATGTGTGAAGTAATTAAACCGGACAATTACCTGCAAATGAACGGGGATTAGTTCTGAATGTACAACCTCAACAACGCAAGCGTGATAGCAAATAAAAACCACAATCTGATTTCCCCCCCTTAACTTTGGATACGTATAGAAGGTGTTTTGTAAAATTAAATAAATCTTCAGTCTATTGGGCCTAAGTTTGGGCTTATGATGAACGGCCATGTAAAATCAATTAGAGCTCCATATAGGCATATATACACAAAAAAATAAGTACAAAAACATAGAAACTTAGTATAATTTGGGCAATGATAAATACAATAAATTTTTGATACCTACATCAAATATCAAATATATGCACTATAATGTTATACAATACACATTATAATACATAAAAGTTAGTGTATGGAGCATAAAACATTGGTCTCACAAATATTTTACACATTTTTGTATATTAGCATAAACATAAATATACAGATTAAAGTTATATTATCATTCTTATAATCTACTCATCTACTGCATGCTCAGTATAAATTACTCTCTTTGAAAAGGTAGACATTTAATATTATTCGCGTTTTGAAAATATTTGATTTTAATGTAGATACTATACTCCGTATTTATATTAATTAGCAGCGAACCCGCACTATGCAGCGGAATTAAATTATTTTTTAAAAAAACTATGCATGAAGTAAATTTGCATAGAGACTTGTTTTAGTGTTAAAAATTCGTTGTCAAGCTCATTTCATATATGGATCTGCCTTCATATTTTTATTAAACTTTGACTTTTCATAAATGTAAAGATAGGGAAATGATCTAAATTGTAGTAATAAAGATGTAGACTTTATGAAATTCTAGTAATATTTAAGTTTGTAGTAATAAAGATGAAGACTTTCCAATTCCTGTATTATGGGAATGATTTGGTATCATTTAGAGTGAGTAATTGATTAGATCTTCTACTAATAACATATATAAGAGGGTTGAATTAGTAAATTTAATTATTTTTAAGAATTCTATATAAGTAGTAATAGTTAATACTACCTAAAATTAGTACCCTAAAAGATGCAATCGCCGGATTGCTTTAACTAATACATAAATCTATACAACAAATACGGACTCTATTAGTGTTTGGGTTTTAGATTATTGTTTTTTTATTTTATCTTTTATAGAACTTAATTGTGTAAAGTAATGTTTGATGAATTTGGTCCAATGATGTGACAGTTGGTATATCAATTTTGTTCTCAAACCACTTGAACACAATCATGTGTTTTAACTTTTAAGGACATGTCATTTTCTTCAGTATACTTCAGATTATGTCACTAATTCAAAAAATCGCTAGATTCCGCTTTCAAGAATTTTGTTTTTGGACTTAAGAATTTTATATATAATTAAATTTTGTAAGACTTAAATCGAACAACTCTTGATCATGTCGACATGTCGTATATTTCAATCTCTTATCTTAGTTTATACAATATACAATAAAATACTTAAACTTACCAATTATTTTTTTAAACTAAATATAATATAATGAGAAAATTAAATTAATTAATATAATAGTTTATTTTGACATTTTATGGACAAATCTTTAAATATATCAAATTTGATCAAAAATTTCGCTTCATCACATCAACCTTAGCGAATGGTAGTGTAAAAATTGATTACTAATTTGCTCAAATGAAAAGGACAAGAAATTTACCGAAATGTTGTTAAAAAAAGTCGCAATTCACTCAAATTTACAAGTTCAAATTCCTCATAATTCGCTCAAATCCATAAGAATTTGAGGTAACTAAAAAAATGTCTGACAATTCGCTTTAACAAAAAAAAATGTCTAAGAATTGCTTTAACCGGAAAAATTGTTTAGGAATTTGCTAATTCTCTCCGGGTAAAAGATCCATTACATTTCGCTTCAAAGAGCCAAATTATTAATCAAAATGAATATTTTCAAAATTTTCTAATGTAATTTTCTCATATATAATTACGTAGATGGAAGAAGTCAACATCAAATAACAAATCACAGAGTATGTAACACTTCCCAAGGAAACCTTAGAAATTAGAAATAGAATTAGAATATTGTTTACTAGTGGTGAATATCCAAAAAGTTCAAAAGTGCATCGTTTCTGCGAGGACACGTGTTCTTTCAAATTGCATCATCGTCCTTGAAAGCACATGCATGATGCAACTACTACTTCACATATAATTAATTTTTTTTTAAAACATGCATGGTTAACAAATTTTATTCACACACTAAATATTTTTTTCTTAAGAGCAACAATATTATATATAAAATGAAAACTACGACCCTAAAACAATTATTCTGATAAAGACTCTAAACAACTTCAACGGTTAAAACTTTAATTCTAGTCAATGACTTTACAGCATTACTAACGGTTAAAACCTCAATTCTAATCAACATGACACTTCAACTTTACTCGGTCCTAAAAATAATAATGACCCTTACAACAATTCACCCCGTCATTCAAACCCAACACCGCACATGACTATTTAAAGACAATCACTAAATAGTAGAAAGCAACATGTAAATGGACGAGAGAACCAAACATGACCATTCAAACACTCTAAATCAAATTAACAAGCATAAACTTTTTACGGAGTATTTTTTCAACTTCAATTCAATAAATGTGAAGTAAACCAACCATAACTCCCTTCAACTCTTTTAAATAAATATATCTACAAATGTATCGACCTTATTGGTTGGCATATCAAGTCCATTGATCATTTCATGTCATCAACTAAAAACAAAAAGTTATAAAAAAAACAATAAAAATCACAATCTCTATTAAAATAAAAAATTTATTTATAAAAAGATAATTATAAAAATAGAAATTACAAACCCCTAGATCCCAGCTCTCCATGTAATCTCTCTCTTCCGCGTGTAATCAGATCATTCAATCTCATCACGTTCGTTGTCACCCAATTTCACTCAAATCAATTCTCTTTCTTTCCATCCAACTAATTTCATTCACACACACTCGAACCAATTTCACTCTGTATACATATATATAAATCTGAATCGAAGTCATCAGAATAATGGCGGGAAACGATTGGATTAACAGTTATTTAGAAGCAATACTTGATGTAGGACCTGGACTTGACGATGCTAAATCCTCGTTACTACTTCGTGAACGAGGTCGTTTTAGTCCTACTCGTTATTTCGTTGATAATGTTATCGGATTCGATGAAACTGATCTCCATCGCTCTTGGGTTAAAGTAACTGTCTAATTTTCATTTTTCATATTTTTTTTTAAAATATTCGGTTACATATAAACGTATATTGCATATCTATATTTTGATTTTGATGATGATTTTCAGGCACAAGCGACTAGGAGTCCTCAAGAGAGGAATACTAGGCTTGAGAATATGTGTTGGAGGATCTGGAATTTGGCTAGACAGAAAAAACAGGTTTCTTTTATTTTTATTTTTATTTTAATTATCATAAAGTATATCTAAGAACGCTTCGTAATCACACAGCGAAATCATTAGAATATACTCGTACATCTCAAACTCACTCTCATGAATGCATAAAAATTGAAAAAACGATTGATGAACAATAAATCGTTTTTTCGATTTCTGTACATTCTGTAGGAGTGTGTATCCAGTGATTTTATCAAGATTAATTTTGAATCTGAGGCGTTCTGACTCTCTCTCTCTCTCTCTCTCTCTCTATATATATATATATATATATATATATATATATATATATATATATATATATATATATATATATATATATATATATATAAGTTAGGCTTTTGGTAATTTGTAGTTAATTTTAGGTTAAAGTTGCTCATATTTTATTACCTGAAAATGCTTAAAGTGAATGTAATCAGTGAGCAGATTGTTTTAGAAATGACAATTTCTGAGTAGATTGATGAATTTTTGGCTTTTAACTGAAAGGTGATTAATTTGAAGACTAGATTGAGTAACATTTTTTTGTATGAAGTCAGAAGTATCTATGAGGAATCTATGAACAGTATCTGAATTATAATGCTACAGAGATTATAATGTAAGATTGAGTAATAAGTTATGTAATCCATTAATTAAAGGTAGCGTCTTTAAAGATCTAATATTCGTGTATCAGTTGTATGTTGGACTGCTGATGTAATTAACATACATAGGAATATATTATATGTATTATATTGTGCAAGTGTTCAGGAATCACCATTTGTGTATTGTTAAAATATTATGTACAAGTTATTGTAAAATACTGTCTGTTAATGATCTTAGTTTTTGTTTGTTAGCTTGAGGGCGAGGAAGCGCAAAGATTGACCAAACGACGTCTTGAACGTGAAAGGGGTCGCAGGGAAGCTGTGGCTGATATGTCGGAAGACTTGTCAGAGGGAGAGAAAGGAGATGTAGTCAGTGATGTTTCTACTCATGGTGATAATCAGAAAGGTCGTTTGCCTAGAATTAGCTCTACAGATGCAATGGAGGCATGGGCTAATCAACAAAAGGGGAAAAAAACGTACCTTGTATTGATAAGGTAGGATAAGTCCTCTTTTTTAATTAATTCTCAAGTAATGTAAAATTGCATGACTAGTTGATATACTAAAAATAGGGACCAAATTCAAACTGATCAAGAATCTTACCTTGATTTCTGTTTGCAACTGCTGCACTATGAAAGACACTGCACAATTATCACTAATGACGTATTTCTGTACTTCTAGAATCTGTTAAAAAGTATTGTGTTATGGCGGTAATATAGGTAAGATTACTGTGTAGAGGAATACAAGCTTACGACATCACTACAAGCCCATGAGTTATATTGTTATAAAATTTGCTATGAAGCCTGTGTAGCTGTTATAGATATCTAACAGTGTTACACATGTTAATCTATGGATACAAATGATATTGAGTAAATGTTTCATATTCTGCACTTCCCATCGTCTGCTCTGTTGACAACGTTTATAAGCTCTTGATTTTTACAGTCTTCATGGTTTAATACGTGGTGAAAATATGGAGCTGGGTCGTGATTCTGATACAGGTGGTCAGGTATGTTTATGCTGGCGGACTTTCAGAATTTTGTTATATTTATCTAGCATTTGTTTCTTCTTGTTGATTTGAAGTAAAATTAATACTTCAGAAATTGTATGTCCGAGGTCTCTTGTCGAGGTAGCAGCTTTGACCAATATACTTATAATTGAGTCAATTCAGGTTATGTTATACGGTTATACCGATGGGTCGTATATGAAAAAAGTAGCTAAAAAGGAAACATATCAAATGGGCCAAAGGGATGACAGTCACTCAAAGTGTATTAACAATGCATAAAACCTCCTAAATCTTATATCTAAAAAATCACATTAATATTGAAATAATTTAATTTGTAATCATATTTGACCCACATTTTTAATTAAAAAATGCAAGAATCTGGACAAAAGTTGTTTCGGGTCAACCTAGTCCGATTCCGACCTCTACAGAATTTGTCTGTTTCGGTATGTTATGTGATCCACCAAATTCGCCAGCTGTACTTTCTTGTGACAAAATGCAAGAATTTTTCTCTACTTTTCATTTTCATGTACCAGGTTAAGTATGTTGTGGAGCTTGCCAGGGCTTTAGCTTCAATGCCAGGTGTTTACCGCGTTGATTTACTTACCAGACAAGTAGCATCTCCTGAAGTGGACTGGAGTTATGGTGAACCAACGGAGATGCTCTCTCCACATAATTCTGATGGGTTGACAGATGAAATGGGCGAGAGTAGTGGTGCATATATAGTCCGTATTCCATTTGGTCCAAAGGATAAATATATTCCTAAGGAGTCCCTATGGCCTTATATCCCTGAATTCGTTGATGGTGCACTTGGCCACATAATACAAATGTCCAAAGTTTTGGGTGAGCAGGTTGGTGGTGGTAGACCTGTTTGGCCTGTTGCTATCCATGGTCATTACGCAGATGCTGGTGACTCAGCTGCTCTTCTTTCTGGTGCACTAAATGTACCCATGCTCTTCACTGGTCACTCTCTAGGGCGAGATAAATTGGAACAACTTTTAAGACAAGGGAGATTATCTAAAGATGAAATAAATGATACATATAAGATATTGCGTAGGATAGAGGCTGAGGAGTTGGCCCTTGATGCCTCTGAAGTAGTCATAACCAGTACCAGACAGGAAATAGAGGAACAGTGGCGGTTGTATAACGGTTTTGACCCGGTTCTTGAACGCAAACTTCGAGCTAGGATCAGGCGTAATGTGAGCTGTTATGGCAGATTCATGCCTCGTATGGTTGTAAGTATCAAAACATGCATCTTATTATACAAATCTTACGTGCCTCCTTCTGCCAATTGTGTGCATTTGTTCACTGCTGTTTAAGATTTATCATTTTACTGCAACTTGAAAAACCACTATCATCTAGTTTAGCTCTACTAGACGTGGCAATTTCTACCTATTTATATTTGAACGAGTCGATTCGGGTTGTGTTTTATCTCTAATGGGTCGAATGGGTAAAGTAAAAAATGGCTTAAAGAGAGGCTGGATCAAACAGGTTGAAAGTCGCTTAAAGTGTAGTCAAATGCATAAAAACTCCTAAGCCTTGCCTACTTATATAAAAAGTTATGAACTTTACCATCTTTTTATTATAATACCATGTTTGCAAAATTAACCACTAGAGTTATTGGCAGGTAATTCCTCCCGGGATGGAGTTCAATCATATTGTTCCACACGATGGTGATATGGATGGCGAAACAGAAGGAGCAGAAGATCGTCAGGCCTCTCCGGACCCACCAATCTGGGCTGAGGTTCATGCCATTCTCATCAAAGATTGATAAAAAAAAAAATGACTTTTTTTTTTCATGAAGGTACCGTGGTATCAGCTCATGGGATTCATATCCTTCTTGTGATGCAGATAATGCGTTTCTTCACCAACCCACGCAAGCCTATGATACTTGCACTTGCTAGGCCTGACCCTAAAAAGAATCTGGCGACTTTAGTTAAAGCATTTGGGGAATGCCGTCCATTACGGGAGCTTGCCAATCTTGTACGTTTGAGCTAAATATTGTCTTTCTTTTTTCCCGATATGCATATTTATCTGTTTGTTCAGTGGGTATAGCTTTCAATTGGATTTTACAGACGTTAATAATGGGTAACCGAGATAATATCGATGAGATGTCAAGCACCAGTGCGTCGATGCTTCTTTCTATCATTAAGATGATCGATAAGTATGATCTGTATGGTCAAGTAGCATATCCTAAACATCATAAGCAGAATGAGGTTCCTGATATCTACAGTTTAGCTGCAAGGACAAAGGTAAAGTTATTAATCAGAAATAATATTGTGTGATAACCACTGCCAATGTATTTAGAGATATATAAAATTATAAATCTTGTTTTACGTCTCTCGGCAGGGTGTTTTCATTAATCCAGCTTTTATAGAGCCATTCGGACTAACTTTAATCGAGGTTTTCTTCTGATATCTTTAGCAATCTGGTTATTAAGTGTTTATACTATTAGCATAGCTCATTAAGTCTAACTGAACAGGCTGCAGCTCATGGGCTACCAATGGTTGCCACGAAAAATGGAGGTCCTGTAGATATACATCGTGTAAGTTGTAGGTGTTCTATAAAAGATCGCTTCATGACTTAATTAAATCAGCTTGCAAACTGATCATGTTATCGTTGCAGGTTCTTGACAATGGTTTACTTGTTGATCCTCATGATCAGCAGTCCGTTGCTGATGCCTTATTAAAGCTCGTGGCAGATAAGCAACTTTGGTCAAAATGCAGGTCAAACGGGTTGAGAAACATACACCTGTTTTCATGGACTGAACATTGCAAAACTTATCTCTCACGGATAGCAAGTTGCAAACCAAGGCAACCGGGGTGGCTGAAAAATGATGATGATGATGATGAAAATTCAGAACCCGAATCACCAAGTGATTCTCTAAGAGATATGCAGGATATCTCTTTGAATTTGAAGTTTTCAATGGATGGTGATAAAGGGTATTCTGATAGCCCATTTGACTCTGAAGACCGAAAGAGTAAACTTGAGAATGCCGTTATGTCGTATTCAAAGGGTATTATGAGAGGTGCTTCAAGAACAATGTCTGTAGAAAAACCCGAACAAGCTAAGTTTCCTGCATTGAGAAGAAGGAAGCATATTATCGTAGTTGCTATTGATGATGCAGATATTAACGGGCTTTTTGAAAATGTTAGAATGATTATCGAGGCTGTAGATAAGGAGAAAAGCGAGGGCTCAATTGGATTTATACTGGCGACATCTTTACAGATGTCGGAAGTTCATTCATATCTGGTCTCAAAAGGGCTAAATCCTTCCGATTTTGATGCTTTTATTTGCAATAGTGGTGCCGATCTATACTATACATCTTCACATTCGGAAGATAACCCATTTGTATTTGACTTGTATTACCATTCTCATATTGAATACCGGTGGGGTGGTGAAGGGCTCAGGAAGACTTTGGTGCGCTGGGCGTCTTCTATTACTGACAAGAAGGCTGAGAATAAAAAACAAGAACATGTTGTTATGGAAGATGAAACCGTTTCAACTGACTATTGCTATGCTTTCAATGTTCGCAATCCAGCACTGGTAAGTTCATCTCTTACTAGAGGTGGCAAAATGGGTGGGATAGATGGGTAAAAATGGGTTTGTGTCAAAATGGCTCATTTATAAGTATTGAAAGTTATATTTTTTATTTTACTTTCGTTGTTGTAGGTTCCTCCTGCAAAGGAACTTCGGAAGATGATGAGAATTCAAGCTCTTCGTTGTCATGTTATTTATTGCCAAAATGGGAGGAAGATAAACGTCATCCCAGTTTTGGCGTCTCGTTCCCAAGCCCTCAGGTGAGCTTTTCTGCTTTATGCATTTTTGTTTCTCCATACGCTTATATGCATTTTATATAATTAAATAGAGAAACTTTGATAGCCTCTAAAGATGCACAAGAAGTCAAGGAGCAGTCCTTGGAGTCCTGTTTGAGTCTGTTAATCTTTTGGGCCCAGTCCTTGTGGTAACTGGTCCTTGGCCCATTATTTAGACCTGTTTAGGCCCACCAGTCCTAGCGGGTGCTGTTGGGCGTTGGCAGTGGTCTGACATCGTTTTAAAAAAATAAAAATAAATAAATAATAAGAAATTGAGTTTTTAATTAATTATTTCTTCTAAGGAAAAGACTACCACACCCCCACAGAACTATTTATTTAATAGCCTATATATAATAATAATGCAGTTACTTGATGTAACATTCAGGACCTTGACCCGTCCTTGCCATAAATATTGCATCTGTTTGAGGACCGCGAGGCCTCACAGGACCGGCTACTGGCTGGGCTGTGGACCGGTCCCAGTGCTTGGCCATATGTGCATCTCTAGTAGCCTCCCATTCAACCGCCACATGGATACAGCGAAAGCCATAGAAATAAAGAACAGAAATTCTGAAGTTATTTATAATTTTCAATCTGGAGTTAGGTGTCTACCTACTATCACCAATATAATCAATCAATGCATTAATTCTGTACGTTCCACAGAATCTTCTATAGTTATAATTTGTCATTATTTGAGGTTATACACTTATACTAGACATTTGATAGAATAATCGAACATTTAATAAAACTATGTGCCCGTTAAACATTGCAAATTTGACAAGACACTTATGGATGAAAGCTTGTGCTTATATGATGTACATCCTAATATCTTTCTTCGGTTAGATTTATAATGGCTGTCATGGTTGCTAATATAAGCAATTTTGACATTTAATCGCCTGTTGGCAGTTGAGCCAGCTTATTGCCATGCTTTGAAAGTAGTTAGTTATCTTTCAACAGTTGGTGGAGACCGACGAATTTTGGAAAAATATGAATAAATAAAAATAAATACTCTAGGTGATAGTGAGTTGTTTTGTACCAAAAATGTGAAGCACTATGGTTTTCATCTTCCTAATTAGTGATAGCGAGTCTTTTATGCATTAATGCCTCTATAACTTGTGATAATCAGCCCTTTTGCATTAATGCCTCCATAACTTAGTGATAATCAGCCTTTTTGCATTTATGCTCCATAACTTGTGTTATTCAGCCTTTTTTCATTGATATCTTCATAATATCTACATTATCCGATGATGAAAACAATAGACTGTAATTTTCTATTTTTGGCATTTTCACAAAACAATGTGCAGTTTGTTCACAAAATGAAATTAAATCACCTGTTAAAATAATATTTAATATACTTGGGTATGGAGTGCTGAGGCATGAATAATTAATATTTGTGACACATTATGCTTCTAGGTACTTATATCTCCGATGGGGTATGGACTTGACAAAAGTGGTGGTTTTCATTGGCGAAAATGGTGACACTGATTATGAAGGTTTTCTTGGTGGTGTTCATAAATCTGTTATACTAAAGGGAGTTGGTACCAATACTATCAACCAACTTCATGCCAATAGAACCTATCCACTAGCAGACGTCGTGCCCACAGACAGCCCTAATATTATTCAGGCACCCGAAAAGTTTAGCAGTGCTGACATTCGCGGGTCATTGGGAAAACTTGGAGTTCTCCAAGGATAAAGAATTGCAATATTCGGGTAATGTGTTCTTGCTCCATCTGTGCAAATAAAATCATGAATTGACCTGAATACAAGTTTATAGAACTACAAGAAACTTATATTGTACAGAATTTGGAACTTTGATTGTTTTCTTTTTGGGAGCTACAATGGCCAAATCTTCTTCAGGAATAAAGCTATAAAGACTTGTACTTTATAAATTGAAGTTTATACCTTTGTTTTCTATTTGTGGTTCTAATTTTGAAAGTCAAACCTTCATTGTTTGACCCTGAAAGAAGAAGAGTTTGAAAAAAGTTTTGTATTTTACAAGCTGAGTTTGAGGTTTCTTGAGGGAAAACCAAATGGCATAAGATAGGTCATCTATTCCCCACCTACAAATTTGGTTTTCTTTATATTTGGTCAATTGACTAACACAATATGAACATAAACCGTACCAACATTTATTTATATTATATTATATATATATAATGAAGGTAGTAATTTACTTGATATATAATATCCAAGACTAGTTTGCTGTTTGCACCGTTATTGAGGCCTTGATGATGAAATGCATGTGTTCTGAATTCGTTTTCTGGGAGGGCAAATGAATTTGAGAGCCCGTGTGATATCATATACGATGCCTCATGTAAACACAAACAATTCAGTAATTTTTTTTTTTAGAATATCTAATATATAAAAGTATTATGATGTCTTTTTTTACGTATCAAAAACTATAAATTTGTATTTTACACTTAAATAGTCATTTCTTGACATTTTTTGAATTATTTGTTGGTCAAATCCTTATAATCATTAATGCTCTTAACAAGAAATGAGTCATACTTTTTGAATACTTTATTTTAGTAGTGTTAGGCTTTCCGACTTTAATACTATAATAGTAATACATGTTCTTAAATGATCGGAGGCATTAAAAAAATCCTTGACTCTGTGCGATGGTACGTGCTGCCATTGCCATCATCCTTCGTTCTTTTATTAATGCAATTATGAAAATTTGTTGTTATGTTACATGTGAAATTCAAACCTAAGATACTTGAACTGTTGTAAATAAATTCTAGTGGAATTTAGCAAGTCCAACAAATCAGCATTACAATTAGGTCAACTTCTAAATCCAAATTTTTTTCCAATGGCCATTAATTAACGGTCAACCGTTTATTCCCACAAGTAACTATCAAACTTTGTTTAAAATGATTGTTACACGTGTGTCTTTTTGGTATTAATGTATGTATCATTTTTTTTCTTCAAAACTATTATAGTCTTTTGGGTATAAAAAAATATAAAATATCATTTAAATTAAATGCTAAAACACACTATTCGATGAAATTTGAAAAGGAAAAGGTCACTCTCAATCAACTTGTTTCCTTTTTAGTCATTTTTGGTGTTCGCGAGTCTGCTCAAGTCGTCATGATGTATACTACGTTGAAGTGGAACCACTTGAACATGAAATAGTACTCTTTTGATAATGTTACATTTCCTGTTTTATCAAAGTAAATTAATTAATTAATCCATTTATTAAATGATTAAGGGAATGGTGAATTTGGAAACCACGTTATTGTTTTTTTGCATGTCTCATACTTAAAAATATTTTCCCTGTCGTTCATAAATAAATTGAATAACATTACCTTTGTCTTTTTTTTTACATATAAAAAATAAAAATAACAATTTTTTTTTTGAATTTGAGCCGTTTGTTGACTTGTTCCCACTGCACAAACGCAAGTACTCTTTATTATAAAGACACGTCATTTTAGCTTGTAAAAAGCTTGTATTTTTCAAGTTGACTTTCAACTCCTAAAAAAAGGAGGTGCCAATGTTGAAAAATTATTGATGACCTAATTATACATCTTTCATGGTAGACATGTAATAAAATGGACAACAAAATAATTGTCATCATATAAATTCCAATACTATATGTTTCATCTTTCAAAATCAATACTTTTTAATTTATTTTCAATATTATATTTTGCCTTGAATTTTATTGTTGGATTTGTTGGTTGCCTTCAATGTTTTTGCTGTCAGCAGTTGGTCCAAAACTACCTTAAATACCCCCAAATCTTCCTCTCTCAAACACACTCACAAAAACCCTCAATTGATTCCATTTTCGGTCTTAAAATTGTTACTTTTTTTATTACTTTACATTCTTGAAATTTGTGTGTGTGTTTTTTTTACAAATTCAAGAAAACATGAAAGAAAACGAAGGGTCAATTCGAATGAGGAAATCAAAAGAGATTCAGGTCATGGGTGATCAAATTTCAGAAGAAAAAAGATCCCATTTTTCAAAAAAGAAAATCAAGAAAATGAAAAATGGGAATCACCCATTATTGAAATTTGAAGAATTACCAGAGTATATGAAGGATAATGAATTTATTTTGGATTATTATAGAGTTAATTGGTCTCTTAAACAAGCCCTTTTTAGCTTATTTCATTGGCATAATGAAACCTTAAACGTATGGACGTAAGTGTCATTTCTATCTCTATATCTATATGTATCTCTGAATGCTCTGTTTCCCTTTTTTTTGGTTGATTCTTGAAGCTATGCGCTTAAAGTTGCTTGCTTTTATAATAATTTGTATGTTAAAATTTGTGTGTATGTTGTTAATTTCATCTTATTGATGTTAGCTGTTTAAGGAACATGAATTTGGGTCAAAATTTTGCTAGGACATGTTTAATGTGATAGAAAGTGTTGTACCATGTGCATCAAGATCTGTACAGTTCTTATCATGATTAGTCTATGCTCCTATGGATTCTTGATTCCCATTAAATGGGAATTCAAAACATTGTTGGTTGAATTATTGTGTTACAAACTTACAATCTATTGATTGCATCCGTGTTTCCATAATGCTATGATGAACATAAATACAGAATCTGATTTATTTTTTTCTTCTGCATTAAATATAGTACCATATTCTTTATGACGTCAATTTTAAATTGGGTAAATAGTAAATATTCCTGTATACAATTATATGTTAGTGATTATTAGAAGTATTACGTTGCTGTCTACCTACTTAAATAAAGCTCATGTTATCAAGATTTTATTGCATTTTCTTTTATATCATGTTAGTCATTTAGCTTACTTTATTAGGCGCGTTTTAGATTTCATTTCCAATTACATGCCCTTCATCTATCTTTTTATCCATGAAGTAAGTTTAGAGATTCCATAACTCGTAATGGTAAAACTGTAATCGAGAATTATAATAGTTAAAGATTGATGGTAATATTTCTCCATTCTTCTCATAATATTAGCCATTTAGCTTATTTAGTGTTTTAGTAATGAATACTTCACGAAGTAAGTTAGAGAGCATGCAAAACTAGAAAGGGCAATAAAAAGAACCGAAATAAATAAAGATTGATAATAACAACTACATTGCAGACTGCTGATGACATATTCGCTTATTATTTGTTCTTTTTCTCGTGCAGACACCTGATTGGATTTGTTGTTTTCGTGGGATTGACAATTTCAAACTTGATGCGTGTCCCCCAAGTCTCTGAATTCATCAACATATTAACATGGTATGTCAAGATTCCATATTTTCTTAATACTTTTAGTCTAAAAGAATGATTCAATATTATGCTTCTTTTTATTAAAGAACAAATAGAGAAATAGATTTATCCCTTACTTTGTTTGTAGTTTTGTACCCTTAACAGAAAAGGTAGAATGTGAGTGGTAAGTGGGTATTAGGGGTGGTTGGAAGTCATTGGCTAAATGTGAGTTTATAATACTTGAATGAAGTATCATCCTTCTTTTGTGACAAGAGAGAGGGCTATTCTGGTCAAATAAATATTTTTTGGCTCCAAAATGCAATTTTGGCTACAAGTAATGCCTACATATTCATCATATATTATGTAGTAAAATGTGATTTCCGGTCTAATTTACTTGATATATCGGAACTTGCTATCTGTTAGCTTAAATAGATCCTAGAATAGCAAACAATTATCAAGGTTCTCGAAGATTTCTAATGGTTAATCATTAGTTTGGTGTTTCTATCACGAACCGTGCTCTAATTTTATTTTGTTTTGCAGGTCTTTACCGTTGAATCCAGTTGCAAATGCCTTAAATAATTCAGTAATGGTAAGTAGTCTTGTGACCTTTGAATCAATTCCTGTGTCTGACTTGTTTTGGTCAAATATGCACTTCTATGATTTAAAATGCTGTGATATATATCTGAGATATTTCACAAGTAACAGTATGAAGTCGTATATCACAAACTGGAATACTAATCACAGCATTTGTAGTCTTTAGAGTCATTCTTTAATTTTAATTGGAAAGATAGATGTGTTTGACTGAAAAAGACAACAAGCTCTTTCTGTTTAGCGTTTCCTGTTTAATTTCTTGTTGAAGAAAACTAACTATATGATGTTGTTACAGGATACACCAAGACTCATAGACTTAAAGCACGGATCAATGTTGGATATGGACATTGCTCCACCACTAATGGCGGCAACACGGTGGCCATTTTTCGTATTCTTGGGCGGAGCAATGTTCTGCCTCCTATCCAGTAGCACATGCCACCTTTTCGGCTGCCACTCTCACCGTCTAAACCTTCAACTCCTCCAACTGGATTATGTCGGTATCACAGTGATGATCATCACCTCGTTCTTCCCACCAATTTACTACATCTTCCAATGTGATACTCGCTGGCAATTCATCTACCTTGGTGGGATCACCATCATGGGAATTTTCACTGTTATAACGTTACTATCACCAGCATTGTCTAGTGGCAAATATCGTTCTTTTCGTGCTTTTCTCTTTGTGGCAATGGGTCTTTTTGGGTTAATACCATCTATTCATGCTTGCATCTTGAAGTGGGATGAACCACAGAGAAATGCCACATTGGTGTATGAAGCAGCCATGGCACTTTCCTATTTGATTGGTACTATGTTTTACGTTACCAGAATCCCAGAAAGATGGAAGCCGGGTTGGTTTGATTTGGCGGGTCATAGTCATCAAATTTTTCATTGTTTTGTGATTATGGGTGCGTTGTCTCATTACGGTGCAGCCCTTGTATTTGTTGAGTCATGGGGTCAAGCATCCTGTTAGTGTATCGATCATTCGCTTGCATAGAAGTTTATCAGCAATCATTTAATTAATCAATATTTTGTATAGTGATTATTAATATTATTATTTATTTTATTTTTTCTTAAATATATATTACCAAATTTGTTCAATGTTTTTGTAATATCGTATCATCAAAAGGCATACCATGTCAAAGTTGTAGTCAGGTGAACAGAGATTATTTCATGAGATTCTTTCTTATTCTTTATATATGCTGTTATGGTAACTTGTATATTCTTATGTGATAAAAGCATTCTTTAGTACTAGTACTTAACATAACTATTTGGATCTTTTTGTAAATTTTACAATTTTAGTCCTTCAGTCTTTTTTATAAATATAAATAATAATAATAATCTAATAAATATTAATAAAAGAAAACTTTTCTATCTTCAATTTTGCATAAAATCAACCCTTATTGACCAATCAAATGCTTTGATTTCATCTCACTCTCAATTAACCAATCAAATGCATTATTTTAGCTAAAAAATCTCATTTGAAAAATATGATCAAATTCATTTATCCTTTAAATAAAATTGTACATAAACAAATCAACATCAATATAATTATAACAAACGGAATATACGTTTCTTTTGACCTACACATTCCCAATGTAATATATAATGTTAAATTCTCTAAAAATTCTGTTCAATGTATTTGAGTACGTATCCACTCAATGCGTTTTGGAAAAATCAATAATATCTCATGTATTATAATGTATCAATAATATACATTTTCATTTTAACAATCACATACATTATTTATATATTGAATCTATCCCTTTTTCTTAAACATCTTATATATATACATTGCTTTGAAAATTCAATTCCTTTTTAACCAAACATTTAATTCATTAGAATTCTACAAAGCAAATGCAACCTAAAAATTGTTGTGTAGGCCTATAATGATTAAAGAAATTTATTTGAAGTGATTGATGAGCTCCAAAAATTACATGTAAAGTATTGTTACTATCAACACACCGAAACATAAGGAGAAGAACAAACATATCATAATTTGAATACAATTTGTGAAATTGAGATAACTGATACATTTGAACGGGTTTTATACTCTCCAAATATACTATAATTGACACATTTGAACGGGATTTATACTCGTCAAAAATACTTAATTGTTTGAAACTTCTAACTTTAAAACTATATTCTTTAATATATATCAACTCTAAATATTTTGACTTCTTTGCATAAGGAGATCTTTCATTCGTAATGTACTTCATTTCTTTGGAATATTAATAAATTAATGTCTATATATATTCTTTAACAAATATACAACTAATCAAATTAAATTTAACTTTTTAATTGCTTATCTAACTATTCTAACAATGTATTTAATAACGAACCGTCTATTTACGTTTTTACTAAACTACCACGTATTTATAAATGAGTTTTCAATATATAAACACCAATATACTTTATATAAATATTCATCGATTAACATGTTTCATCTTATTAAATCATCTTACAATTCCCGTGTATCAATCAATATTAATTAATGGGAACTAAGTTCGTTATAGTTTGAATACAAATATATTAAGCGCTTCGTTATCATTTTCTCCTTAATGGCATCAAAATAATATTATCATTTTTCTTTTTCTTTTTTTGTTACCGTTGCATCTTTTTTATCATCACAAACGCTACAAATGTTTTGGTATCTAACGTGCATATATTCATCTTTTGATTTAGCTTCGCCATGTGCTACATGTAACGTTTTTATCCATTTTGTTAAATGTTAACATACAACCTTATGTCTTGTATCCCTATCTAACTTCAATAACTCATGTTACATCTTATTTTGTAAAATAAACCACTTCACAGCCTGCCAACGCATAATTTTAAACAATATAGCTAATAATAATTAAGTTTCATAACTATAATATTATATATCTAGAACTAGAATTTTGAGTGTAAACTAAGTAACTAACCATTTGTAGTTTTCTTTTAGTATATCTATGTTACATATATACACACACTCATCCACTAAAAGTTGGACATGTTGGAGTACATCCATAAAAATGGAAGTTGCTACCTAATTCACAATAACATTAAGCCTATTTTCACCTCTGTTTCTTGTGCAAAATGAAGCTGCACCCAACATCAAAGTATTCTTTTCATCTTCTTTTGATTTCAAATCTTTTACTTTTCGTTAGAGAAACAATAATAGGCGCCTAGCAATTGAAGACCAGTTAGCTAAAGCGCGATTGTCGTTGAGTGATAATGGGAGCTTCATTTCAGACCAAACCATGTACAATAACCCTTTCGCGTTTCTTCAGTAAGTATTTAGTAGGTATATCCTTCAAACATTTGTTGTGTAGTGTGTACCCTAAATTGACTAGTTTTCTGATTGATGATTCAGGAGTTATAATGAGATGATGAAGACATTCAAGATATGGATTTACAATGAAGGGGAAGCCCCATTGGCTCATAATGGTCCGATGAAATGTATATATAGTATCGAGGGTGATTTCATCCAATAAATGGAGCGAAAAGGACACTCTGTGGTGGCTAACCATCCAGATGAAGCTCATACGTTCTTTGTCCCCATAAGTATCTCCAACATTGTCCAATACCTCTACACGCCTACAGAAAAGTTTGGTTTCTTTAGACGTATGCAAGTCATAGTCGAAGACTACATAGGTGTCATTGCTGAGAGGTACCCCTATTGGAACCGTACCAATGGGGCTGATCATTTCTATGTGGCTTGTCATGATTGGGTACGTATAATTTATTTTTAGTTTTATACGTTAACGATAACTTTAAGGACTGACATTATAAAATTGGGATGTGCATAGATGAGATTGTTATGTTTTAACTACAAGTATCGATATATGCATGTCTCAAACTCTTAATGACAGTCTTTAAGACCGTAATCATCTATTTTAAGGTAGCCTAGCTAATTTTGAAGTACATAAATATCATGTAATCAGTCTATGTATACTTTTAATTAAATGATACAAAATGATTGCTTATGTATAACAACAGGGGCCATTTGTTTCTATGGGAAACCCTAAACTGTTTGAGAATCTCATAATAGTGCTTTGCAATGCCAACACGTCCGAAGGTTTCGTTCCAAGGCGGGACGTGTCAATGTCAGAGATTTATGGGCCGTTCAACAATATCCCACTCGTAAGCAGTGGCCAATCACCTTACAATCGTTCAATATTAGCATTCTTTGCAGGTGGAAATCACGGTTTTGTACGAAATAGGTTGTTCCAAAATTGGGGAAACAAACAAGATAGTGACATTCAATTTGGTTTTAAACGGTTACTTATACCCGAAAATGTTCGATTTTAAATTAGTGGTTCATTTTTAAAAAATGGGAACTATTGATACCCGAAAATGCAAAAACGAGAACTATTGATTCATTTTTTGGCAAAAATCCATTGTAAAACTATAGTTTCTATAATTTGTTGAAGTTTGATATGATGACGTAATCTTTTTGAGGAATCAAGGCTCACATTTTTAGTTTTTTTTTTTAGAACATGTAATGAATCTTATTACTCGTAATTATAGGATAGAGGGGGGAAATAAGTCAACTTGGAATATTATATTAGAAAGTTTAATTTAATTTTAATCTCCTTAAAGCAATTTGTACATTAATTGGCCCAAATAAAAGAGGGTCAGAAAGCGTTGAAACCCAGCAGGCCCATTTTCGTTTTATCGGCCCATACGTAACATTTGCCGCTTCCTTTTAGATTTAAACCAACATACAAGTATACAACTACAAGCCACCCCTTCACTTTCACTGTTTGACATAAAAAGCCCCTCATTGATATACTTGAATTCCTCCTCTTAATTGCATATAGTAGAGTAAATTCCTCGAACAGTCCGTATAGTTTATACACATTTATAAAAACCGTCTCAAAATCTTTTCTCGCATAATTAGTTCAAAAAATAAACTTTTGTCTCGTAAATATTCCATTATCCACATATATCGACTAAAATACCATCATTTTCTTATTTCAAAAAATACCCTTTTGTCTCGTAAATAGTCCATCACTCACATGTATCGACTAAAATACCGTTATTTTCTTATTTAAATTCCAAACTAATTTAGTTAATTAACATTCAGGATAATTAGGGAGTATAGTTTAAATTGAGAAAAGCACAATGATAATCCATCTAGTTTACCTTTAATTACATGATCCATGACTTTTTGGTAGGTTGTTAAGAACATAGCCTCATGATACATAATTATACTTAAAAAATGCCTTGATAAAATAAAATAAAATAAGATTACTCGGTATTTGTTATTACCACAGCGTACTGCATCTTCCTTGCCCTAATTTGCGTCCATTGGATCTGCAACCTTGACCGATTATTACTCAAGTCAACAAAAAAATTAAGTTTGTTTCATCGGTCAAAATTAATTAATGTTTAGAGTGGAGTTTCAGTTAAAAGTGAAACTTTTGGAAACTAGCTACCTCTTCCCATAACGTACTCCATATTCTTTGGCCTCGTAAATCACATGTTTAATTGAACTGTGATTGTTGGATCAAGATTTCAATCTTTTAGTAAGTTTTGTATGTTTGATGTAAGCATGTGTCAATAAACTCGAATCGAAAAATGACATTAATCCTACTTTCGCTATTTTTTCTTGTAATCTATGTAACCCCAATGGAACAAACCCGTAATCTTCTCTCGAGCTCTGATTTGGCCCCATTAACATCAACCCGCAGGCTTCTGCAAGATGAAGCTGTATCCAAGATTGACGTAAGTTGATTTCAAATTGAAAGATTTGATTCTTCATCTTCTTCCTTCTTTTTAGTTTCAATCTTCTACTTTTTCAATATTAAGGTTTTTGTAACCTGTGTTTGATATGTGTTTGTTTATTAAAAAAAGGATATTACACTAGCGAGAATTGAAGAACAGTTAGCTAAAGCACGAGGTAAAATTCGCAAAGCGATTGTTGAAAAGAGCTTTGTGTCGAATGAAAAGTATGGGAGTAATTTCGTCACCGAAATAACCATTTACAAGAATCCATTCGCCTTTTTTCAGTTAAGTGTTTGAATTTCAGGGCCTTAAATCTCATTATATGTTTCAATTAAAGCCTAGCTTCTATCCCTTCAATTTCTACAAAAACGTTGTTAGCTGACAACGATGACGCCCGCCACACGCCCCTCCCCGTCTAGGACAATATGTGAAAGCCAATGTTGAGCATACACAAAATTTCTAACATTTAGATTTCTATTGCTCATAATTTCAGGAGTCATAGTGAGATGATGAAGACATTCAAGATATGGACTTATAAGGAAGGAGATTTGCCTTTAATGCATAATGGTCCGATGAAATGTATATACAGCATCGAGGGTGATTTCATCCAACAGATGGAGCGAAAAGGAAACCCTATAGCAGCTAGCCACCCCGATGAAGCACATGCCTTTTTTATCCCAATAAGTATCTCCAACATTGTTCACTACCTTTACACGCCTCCTTCTAATGCCTTTACGTTTATAGACCAGCAAATTGAGCCAATAGTCGAAGACTACATTAATATCATCTCACATAAGTATTCTTATTGGAACCGTAGCAATGGAGCCGATCACTTCTTTGTATCATGTCATGATTGGGTACGCAAACAATTATTATGGTTATCAATTTCTTTAACATGAAATGGCACTATTAATTTCATATGTATATCTAACTACAGGCGCCATTTGTCACGCGAGAAAAACCTAAACTTTTTGAGAATTTCATAAGAGTGCTTTGCAATGCTAATACCTCGGAAGGTTTCATTCCAAGTCGAGATGTGTCCATGACGGAGATTAACGGTCCGGGTGATAATATCCCAATTGTAAGTAGTGGACAATCCCCTTACAATCGTTCAATCTTGGCATTCTTTGCAGGTGGAAACCACGGTTATGTACGAAATAAGTTGTTCCAATACTGGGGAAACAAACAAGATAATGATATTCAAGTTTACGATCATCTTCCAAAAGATCAAAACTATACTGAGTTAATGAGTCAAAGTATGTTTTGTCTATGCCCTAGTGGCTACGAAGTTGCAAGCGCTAGAGCAACCGAAGCAATCTACGTGGGATGCATCCCTGTGATGATCAAAAGTCATTATGCTCTACCATATGGTGATGTTTTGGACTGGAGTCAGTTTTCGGTACTAGTACCCGTAGATAAGATTCCTGATCTCAAAACAATATTGAAAGAGATACCTTTTTTCAGGTATTTGGAAATGCAAAAAAGGGTAATGGAAGTACAAAAGCACTTCATGGTTAACATTCCAGCCAAACAGTTTGATGTGGTTCACATGATTCTTCATTCTGTATGGCTAAGAAGACTTAATGTCAAGTTGAACACATTTAGTTTATCTTGATTGTAATATATAGTTTACTCTAACTAGCTACTATCACCATTGATATATGTACCTCTGTTGTTAGTGTAACATTTATACGAAGGCATTTTAATATTCACGTTAATAAAGCGAACAATCATGTTTCGATGCATTCTAGTTGCAAGAATTTTTTATGTTTGTTTTCCCTACAACAAATGGCCACACACACTTATCTCTATCAAGATTTCAACTCTCAACATATCTCTTAAATTAACTTTCTGTTAAGAAAGCTTATTAAAGAAACATATAGATTATAGTCTAATTGCGACATTGTATGGGATCGTAATAGTAAACCACAAAAGAAGGACGTTTTCTCATAAATAATCGATAATATTATCGAAAACAAAAGCCAAGTACAATGGAATTGGATTGAGAGAAGATGGTATCAAATGCAACGGCTCCCCAACCTTTAATGAAATATATATCACACTTACCAAAAACATAAATATATATTAGATCTAGGTGTGTAATGTGCAAGTAGAGTGGAGTTTAAGTTAATGTTCCTTTTAAACGAAAACAGAGCACTTCTGGACCCTGTTCTGTTTCCTCTGTTTTTAAAATATTTGATCATGTGTTGCTGAATCAAGATTAGTGCACTGATACACTCATATGTTACACACCACACACACAAGATCTCAAATACATAAAAAAGATCAACACACACTGTTAGAGTAAAAATGATAGTTGCTACAAAATTCATGATAGAATTAACACTATTTTCACTTCTTTTTCATGTAGTTTATTCATCTCCAATTGAAGAACAGTTAGCTAAAGCCCGAGATCACATTCTCAAAGCAATTATTCAGAAAAGCTTTCCATCAAGTCAAGAAAACTCGGGTATCATTTCTGACAGAAGCATTTACAGGAATCCATTCGCCTTTCTTCAGTTAAGTTATAAGTGATTGAATTATTTAGCTTTCTTGAGGAGTATATCAGATAGTATTTTATACAATAATGTTTACTTTCTATTTTACTGCATATAATCGTTATTTCAATTAGCTTCATTGTAATTAAGTATTTTTCTAACTTTCGGATTATGATTGATCATTTAATTTAGGAGTCATACCGAGATGATGAAGACATTCAAGATATGGACTTACAAGGAAGGGGATATTCCGTTGGTGCATAATGGTCCTATGAGATACGTATATAGTGTCGAGGGTGACTTTATTGAAGAGATGGAGCGAAAGGGAAATCCTATGGCGGCTAACCATCCCGATGAAGCACATGCCTTCTTTATCCCCATAAGTATTACCAACATTGTTTACTATCTTTACTCGCCTGCTGCCCGCAATTTTGATCAACGGATGCAAGCAATAGTCGAAGACTACATTGCTATCATCGCAAAAAAGTATCCTTATTGGAACCGTAGCAATGGAGCTGACCACTTCTATGTATCTTGTCATGATTGGGTACGAATTATATATCTAACTAGATTAATCTTCTAAAGTTTATGCAACTATTAACATAACTAATATTAACTAATACAAACTTATGGATTTGTATAATAGGGGCCACATGTATCAAAGGGAAATCATAAACTATTTGAGAATGTTATTAGAGTTCTTTGCAACGCCAACCAATCAGAAGGCTTCATTCCAAGACGAGATGTATCAATGTCAGAGATTAACGGGCCATCCAACAATATCCCGAATGTAAGTAAAGGCGAATCACCTTACAATCGTTCAATCTTGGCATTATTTTCAGGCAAAGTACGCGGTGCTATACGAATTAAATTGTTCCAATATTGGGGAAATAATGAAGATAAAGATATCCAAGTTCACACTCATCTTCCAAAAGGTCAAAACTACACCGAGTTTCTAAGTCAAAGTAAGTACTGCATATGCCCAAGCGGTTTTGAAGTTGCGAGTTCTAGATTAACCGATGCAATCTACACCGGATGTGTTCCTGTAATCATCAAAGATCATTATGTTCTACCATATAGTGATGTATTGGATTGGAGTCGGTTTTCAGTACAAGTACCAGTAGATAAGATTCAAGATCTTAAAAAGATTTTGCAGGAGATACCTTTTTCGAGGTATCTCGAAATGCAGAAAATGATACTAGAAGTGCAACATCACTTCAAGCTTAATCTTCCAGCAAAAAAGTTTGATGTTTTTCACATGATTCTTCATTCTGTGTGGCTAAGAAGACTTGATGTTCAGTTAAATGCATTAAACTAATATAATTATGTAACATTTTTTTGACTGTATTTAATTATTCTAATGTATGTAACTTATTAAATTCACATTTCAAACTTTAGATGTTTAGTGTGATAAGAGCAAAATACATTACATTTCTCAGAATTATTACTTTAACTCACATAATCAATTATCAATTATATATTTTTCTATTTGCTATATAAATCAAAAAGTATTCACATAATTACACTAATTATAGTTTAACAACTTTAATGACGTTTATTTCGTGTAAGGAGGAATTCCATCTCCAAATTTAAAAATTATGGAGTAAAATTAATAACTCGTATAAGTAAATAGACTATAATTATAATTATCATCATTAATATCATTATCTTAAATCTTCTTTAATAAAAAATAAAAAGATACAATAATAAGTAATTTTTAGTAAATATAGTATATATATATATATATATATATATATATATATATATATATATATATATATATATATACACACTATATTTACTAAAAATTACTTATTATTTACTTGTATGAATTTCTACTTTCCTCTGTGCGGGAAGACACACCATCCTTAGAACTTCCCCGATAACGATTTCAGGTATATCTCGTTTTCTTCCGTTTGATTTGATCTATCTAATATTCAATTCGTTAGCGTCAAAATTAAACTCATAATTCATATTATTCTTTTCTTTTTTTCGTAATTCTCTAAAATTGGTAACAGAGTGTAACGAATTTATGATCACGAGGTTAACTATCGTGTTCGCAGTTTACTGTTTGGCATTGTACTCAATTTTCGATATTACACATTACAATAATTAGGTTTCTTCGAACTGATAATAGCGATATATGATTCCTTTTATATTCAGTATAATCTCCGTGTGTGTTCGTACGATTTTTCTCTAGCAGTTTTATTTGTATGATCTAGGTTTTAATCTATGCATATCTGTGCATGAATGTATATTACTTTCAATTTAATTCAGTAATTGTGTAATAGAAGTAGAATTGTGTGATTTTATTATTATTAATTATTACTATAGTATTAATATGTGTATGCGTGTAATTTATAGTCACATTTATGTGATTTTGTATCTAAATGTGTAAACCTAAGGAAACATTAGGTTTCATTTATGTTGACGTTTATACTCTTGTTATTGTTATTATACATTGTTGATTGATCAATAATGCAGATGTCGAGAAGGAGAACTAAAAATAGTTTGCGGAAAGCTCTCGGGGCCATTAAGGACAGCGCCGCTGTCCATTTGGCTAGAGTTAGTAATGCGTACAAGGTATTAGAATATTTTTGAAAATAAAGAATAAAAAGTTATTTGCTGCTATCATGATTGTGTTTGGTATTCTCTGTTTGTTTCGATCCTATAGGAATTGGATGTAAATATTGTTAAGGCCACTAATCATGTTGAGCGCCCAGCAAAAGAGAAACATATAAGAGGTTGGTGTTTAAGGGAGATGGGATTGGAATGTTCTGTAATTTCGTATTGGGAAAATTATATGTTTATTGTCTCGCAACCCTTTGTTGCAGCTATATTTGCTGCCATCTCCGCTGGAAGACCTAGGGCGGATATTGCTTATTGCCTCCGTGCTCTTGAAAGAAGATTGTCAAAGACACGCAATTGGGCGGTATGTATTCAAAGAACATAGTTATTTACATTTAGACGTAACTGCACTCCATTACTCCGAAACTGTGACTTGTTGAACTTGCATATCGAAGAATGTTGTTAGTTGTTATATACATTGAGACATATTTTCTTACAGTTTGATTAGTTATGAATAAGGACTAGTCCTTATTTAGTTAATAATTTTCCCAAATCAGATCCTTAGTTGAGTTATAATTTGGTACTCACTGAAAAAAATTATTTTTGCTGTGTTTCATGTCAGTTGGACTTCCATAGATTTGATCTACATTAAAATGCTTACATGGTCATATATGTTAAAGATTGTTATGATCATGTTGAGGTTGACCACATGTTTACGGTTTAGGTTGCTTTGAAGGCTTTAATTGTTATCCATCGGGCCTTGAGGGAGGTGGATCCCACATTTCAAGAAGAACTACTTAACTATCGAATGGAGCGCCCCACTTTCCTCGAATTATCTCACTTCAAAGATTATTCTAGTCCAAATGGTACCTTAAAAATGTCATTTTCATCAGTTAAACTATATATGGAGTAAATACATCCTTAATGAAATAGTTTTAACCTTTTGCTCAGCATGTGACTACTCTTACTGGGTACGGATGTATGCTTCATATTTGGATGGGAGACTGCAATGCTTCCATGTCTTGAAGTATGATGTCCAGACAGAACGTCCTGTAAGATAATAAAAAGTGTTACTTGTATACTATTTCAAATATTTATTGATGCTACTTACTTGTTTCTTAAGAAGCTTAGCAATTTTGTTTCAGATAACAAGGGATGTAGATATTCATGAGCTGTTTAGACATTTACCAACTTTGCAAACAACTATATTTCGGATCTTATGCTGTAAGGTATCATCTATAGTTTTTACTTCACTTTCAATTTTCATCTGTTTAAAGAAGCAAAAAATCTATTATTTGCTGCGTTGAATGTTTAATCTCTTAAAAAAATCGTATTGTTCTATGCAGCCGGAAGGAGCAACAGTTCATAACTCTGTGATTCGAATAGCACTCTCTATGGCTAGTAACATCTAATTTTGTTTCCTTGTGTCACATTTTAGTGGTATCTGATTTTATCTTGATATTTAATCAGGTTGCTTCTGACGGTGTTAACGTGTACAAGGCAGTTAGGGACAGTACACTTGATTTGGTTGACAAGGTAAGCTGTAAACTTGGTTATAAAACGTCGAACTTTGATTTTGGAACAATCTCAAATATTTTGAATGATCCCCAACAGTTCTTTGAGATGAAACCACATGATGCACTTACAGCTGTGGATATGTATAGAAGGGCTGGGGCACAGGTATTGCTATAAGGAAACTTTGGTTCAACCTAATAAAATTTGTAATAATTTTTGGAATATGTATCCTTGTTTTCAGGCCCAGAGTTTGTCCAGGTTTTATGAGACATGTAAAGGTCTTGACATTGGACGTGAAGAAGGGTTCATTGAGATTGAGCCGGTATGACACCTTCCGGTCAAAGTTTAAATTTTTCGGTCTTTGTTTATAACACTGCCTATTTTCTTTTTCCTTCTTAATTTTCGGTTTAATTTTCTTTTCCTTTGTTCTTCAATATGAAGCCATCATCTTCATTCATACAAGTCATGGAAGAATATTTAGATGATGCCTCTCGTGATTCAACTGTTAACGAAGATCTGGTACGATGTTTCCACAAAACATGTTCTAGCCTAGGATCACAAATAGCAAAACTTGTTCGAACTTGGTGACACTAAAATTTTGGTGATATTGCGTATTTCAACCCAAGCAGGCAGTTGATGGAAAACGTAAGGAAATGTTGGCCATAGAACACATAAAGGAGGCAGAGCTTCAGGAGTGCTGCCCATCAGCGCCTCCAGCCGAGCCGGAGCCGGTTAAAGTGGAAGCCCGTCTTACTGACCCACCACCAGATTTGCTGGTAATATGGTTGATTATTATTATTATTATTTTTACTCAAATGCTGTATGCTTTTGACTGTTGAACTATATATCTCAAGGATGATGTGATTTCATGGTTTATATTCATGGACTATTATAAGTGACTTCTATTTCTTTTTTTTAGAGTCTGGATGATCTCATACAAGAAGCCTCTGAATTAGACCAAAAGAATTCTATGGCTATGGCTATTGTTCCGATATGTAAGTAGTAGTTAAAAATTTTACTATATTTCCATAACAGATGAGTTGATTAAGGCTTTCTTGTGCATATGAAGATTGTTCCATTTATGAGCCTTTTTCTTATTGTTCATATATTTGATGATATTTGTTCAAAAAAATAAATATATTTGATGATACTCTAATTGTAGCTGATCAGCCAGCTTCTACTGCTGCAAGTTCCATTAATAGATCTGCAGGATGGGAATTAGCCCTGGTAACTGCTCCAAGCTCTAACTACATTGCTACATCTTCAAGCAATTTGGTATGATATCTCTCAACCTTTAATTCGAACTATAACTTAACCAATCGGTTACTATCTGTTCATGTATTTTTCAGTATGCATGTTACATGGATTTTTTTAAAATTAAATAAAAAATTACTAAACCGTGAACCACCAATTCAACTACTTGTTAAGTTACAAGATAATTACTATGAGTGTTATTAAAAAATGATCCAAATTCATATTGGGAATCATGCATGCCTGAATCAGATCCCCTTCCTTTGTGTTATTGGTATGATGTTTCTTTTGTAACTTTTTCCTTCTTGTGTAAAACGTAAGATCCTCATATTTATTCATCATTCTTTTTCGTTTTTATGGATTAATATTCGAACCAAATTTGATATTACTGAATATATTAGGTTACCGTTTGGTAAGATGAGTGAAATTATAGATGTACCAATTTATAACTTTTCATTTGTGATTTTTTATTTTTAACCACATAATTACTTCTGTTTATCCTCATATGCTTTTCCTGGTTCTTATGGGTGAATTAGGGTGGAGGGCTGGACAAACTTACACTTGACAGCCTCTACGACAACGCAGTCAGTAGAACCAACCAGATCATAAGCTACAACCCATGGGAACAACAAGGTCTCATGCCACCACAAACCGCACCAAACCTGTTCTATGTTTCTAACATGATGGCTACACCACACAATCTACAAATGACAGCCATGGTTCAGCAGCAGCAAGCTTTCATAGTGCACCAGCAAGAACAAGAATTGACGATGATGAGCCAACCGATGCCACAACGAGGTTGGAACCCCTTTGCCAACCCATACGAGGCTAGTCCGTACCCCTACACACCAGGTGTGCTGGTTCAACCCTGTAATCAATATCAAGGCGTCATTTGAATTTTCCATTGATTTCTGGTACTTAATATATAACTAGTCGTATAATGGCCTTTTACATAAGGATTTAGGATAATAGTTGAGATATCTAGTAGTATGCATAGGAGATAGAATATTTTTTTCAGGGTCTACAATTCTTTTGTGATAAGGAGTGGAATACTGTTTTGGGACTACATTAGAATTCTTTGATCTTATTTCGCCCGTGGGTGCTTGGCTTTTTGTTGATGAAAATAAAAATTCTGTGAATAATTTGTTAATTTTTTTTAACATTCTTGTCATACATTTAATGGCTGACTGGTCATCCTTGATAAACTAAATGGACCAAAAACCATATGTACTTAATAAACTAAATTACGAAATGTATTATCTATAGATATTTTTAAAGTTATAAGTTCATGGATTGATCTTTTGTGTAATACACCAAATAAGTTATAACATATTCAACGATTTCCTAGTACCTTTATCTTAATTCTGGTATAACTAATTACAGTAAAAAAAATACAAAAATGGAAGGTCCTTTAGACAAATGGTATTCCATTAAACAGTTATACGATCATATAACTAACTCACAAAGGCGGTTATAAGATCCAGCTGATAATGAGTTAGTTAAAGTTATGGAGCCTAAAGAAATAAATAAACTGAAAAAAGATAACTGAAAATGGCAAATGTGGTTTAGAGTTGGTAAAAAAAACATAAATTTGCTCAAAAACTATATAAATTTTAATTTTAATATTACATTTTCGTATAGTTTAAAACACTCACTATTTATATATATATATATATATATATATATATATATATATATATATATATATATATATATATGTATGTATTTTTATAATAGACCAAAACAAGTGATTGCAAGTCAAGTCTATGAAACGGAAGCCCGCTTATCATAAAAAATTATCTTTTCAATTTAACCATGTTTGATTGCCTACTCAATCCACAGTTTTGTCACATTTAGATACGTACAACTCTTAAAAATGATTCTAGGGTAAATTGCATTTTTCGTCTATGTGATCTTGTCAATTCGTCGATTTCATCTTTATACTTTTTTTTCACAATGCACATCCTCTAACTTGTTAAATTTAGCAATTTTTGTCCTTCCGTCCATTTTCAGTTAGATTAGTCATTATAAATGACCAACATGCCCTCCTCCTCCTCCTTCTTCTTCTATTTTCTTTACTCGAAAACACCTTTAATAAAGCCCACCACTTAAACGTAATAATATAAACTCGTTATAATAATCACTCAATTGCTGGAGATGGTGGCCATGTTGGATTTGAAGGTGTGGAGGTGGTTCCGTTTAAGGTGGTGGTGTTGGCTGGACTTGAAGATGGAGGTGGTGGCTGGACTTGAATGTTATTGTAGTGGTTGGATTTAGGGGTTTGTGGTTGTGGCTGGATTCGAAAATGGTGGTGATGTTTTTGTGTTTGAGAATGAGGTAATTTTGAAAAACATTATTTAGGGTGTCGGTGTCTTTAGATAGGGATATTAATATCTAAAAAGAAATTGACTGAAAAGGGTATTTTAGTAATTTAAATTGACTTGACGGTTTGTTTGTTAACTTTAACGGAAAAGGACAAATTATGCGGAAAATGATAAGTTCAGGGAAGATCGTTTCGGAAAAAAAAAGTACATGAATAAAATCGACGAATTGGAAAGAACAAAACAAAAGTCAACCTCAAGTTTCTAAGGGTTCGAGTTAAATCTTTAGTCAACCTATACCTATAGCTCTATAGTTACAAAAGAAATCAAACTTTCCATGAACTATTTAATCTCAAATAAGGCTTTACTTGATCATCACATCACATTTTCATATAAGTAAATAATTTAAACTCAATCCCACATAATTAAAATTTGTTAAACCATCAAGTCGAGTTATTTCCAACTTAAATTCATACCAGTATATGAATGAATTGAATATGGATATAGCTTCCTCTGTTCATATTAGATCCATAATCTGATAATATCATTTTATTATTATCTTCAATCATAATTGTCAACACAATACAAGTATACAACATCTCATATATCATTACAAAATGAAATATATATATATATATATATATATATATATATATATATATATATATATATATATAGTGATGGGATCTGATGAGAACTAATAATTTGTGATAACCATGAGAACTAAATGCAAATACAAAATGCATTTAAGAATCTCTAGTTAATTTGTTTGAAATTATATACATTTTGTATTTTGCACCAGTTGTCATAGTTCTCATCAATTGTTAGTTACCCTATCTATGAGGTTTAAAATAAAAAAACTAAATCTCGTAGCAATGTAAGAATGACTTTAAAAATAATTTTTTACTATTTGAAACATATTTTTCTTATTATTGAAATAACTTTTAGAAGCTATAATAAAAATATAAATAAAAAATATATTTTTTTAAACTTTTTTTATAATTGCTACTGTTGTGATTATTTAAGATAATTACAAAATATAATATGATAATCACATGTGATTATTTTGTATTATAATGTAATTATCATTTGTTTGAGATAATCACAAAATAGGACTTGATAATCACATATTTCATGTGATTATTTTTTAAGTTATAAAATGTGATTATTATGAATAAAAAAATTAATAACAAATAATAAAAAAATAAAAAAGCATCAAAATTTTTTTATTAGAACACTAGCTTTTAAAAGTTATCTGAAAAAAAAATCTACAATTTTTTTTTTTTTTTTTGTAAATATCGTGTTTCAGATATTTTAAAAACATTCATACGTTTATAAAAAACAAGAAATTTCTTATTTGAAACTTAGTTACGTTGTTGATGAATAAACAATTAAATAGTTATTTTTGTTTCTATAAAATAAAGTTATAAAAAAAATATATGTCCTGTTTTAAAATTGCAACAAAATTATAGTTCCTGTATATGGAAACATATAGATACATGAATAAACAGATCATATCATCATCACAACTGATAAATCAAAGCAAACGGAACGCCATATATAAACCCCATCATTCATCATCACAGTCATCATTTTATATCATCATCAACTTCACAAATTTTAGTAATCCCCAAAACTTACAATTTCAAGAATTCTAAAAACCCTAATTAAATATGTCTTGCTTTTCAATCCCCAATCCACTCAACTCCGACGACGACGATGATTCCCCTCCGCCATCCCCTACCGCCGTTGCCGGAAAACCAGACTTCTCCGTCTTCAAACAAGCAATCGGTCGTCAATTTCAGACCGTTGCTTCATTTCTTGCCCCACCACCACAACAACCGTCTTCTTCTTCAACGCCCCCGACAGTGTCTCATGATTCCGGCGAACCTTCCGGCGAAGTTTCACCGTCTTCTTTTGACGGTGTAAAGAATGATCTTGCTGAAATTGGGACTAGTTTAAAAACAGGGTTATCTTTGTTATCTCCCAAGAAAGCTGTTACTGAATTTTCAAAATTTGCATCAAATTTGCTTCAATCTGATAAAGGGAATAAAGATGGGTTTGAAGAGGTCTCTGGGATTACCGAGGATCTTGTTCAGTTTGTTGGAATGCTTTCGAATCGCCCGAATTTATGGATTGATTTCCCACTATCTTTACAAGACAAAGGTATGAATTTTTTTTAGTCTTTTTATGTAACTATGCCTCTTAATGATTGTTTTAAATTGTTTACAAGATTCTAATAAGTTAACATTAATTGGATATTTAAAATCTTGGAATTAAGTTAGATCATGATATTGTCTTTGGGTGTATTCATTTTTTTAATTCATTTTCTTTTTTGTGTATTTGGTGTGCCTACCAGTTGATTGTTCTTTAAAAAAAAAAAAAAAATTTACAAGATTTTAATAAGTTAATATCAATTGGATATTTGGAATCTTGGATTGAAGTTGTTGTTGAATTGACTTCTTTATTATGATCATTATCTTGGGGTGTATTGGTTGTTATTACTAGTTGTAAAAAGATTGTGATATTTGCATTTAAATGGCTAGTGATGATCATTGTGGTTTATTTGTGATACTGGTTATTATTTATAGATTGTCCACAGAATTCTAACTCGTTAATGTTAATTGTGTATTAAAATGCATCTAGTGCGTGGGTGGTTGTTTTTTTTGGAGGTAATCTGTTATTGTGATGACTGCATATAATCGTTTCTCTGTAAAGATTAGGTTCAGACTTTTAGAAACTTTATGGTATTGCCTTACCACATTCATTTAACAGTGATGAATTAAGAAACAAAATCTTGCTTGCACAGTTTGTCATTAATTTGATTTCCACATGTACTACTTTCAAATAATGTATAGACAGTTAGACCAAAACGTATGTTGCTCCTATTACATCATAAAATACAAATTACATGGTATATTCTGAATACCTTTTTCCTTGGATGCTAAAAAATCTGGTGTATCTTATTACAGATTTTAGTATGTCCAGCGTTCAGAAAGATCACACTGTAGCCATAGAACAGCTTGTACCAAGTCTCACTACTTTGAGGCATACAGTTCAGAATGACATGAGTGAAGAACAGTTCTGGATGATCTATTTTGTTCTGTTGCTTCCACGGTTGAGTGGGGATGATTATCAGCGTTTATCAACCCCAAAGGTATGATTATATTTTCACATGGTGGCTTGATTCTATTTATATATATGATTTGCAGTCAGCATTTTGTACATTTCTATATGCAAGAGGCAATATGTAATTAACTGAAAAATATAAGTTATATTGACATAGATGCAGCATAGGGGGTGTTTGGTTATCTGTATATCCCAACACTATCTAGTATTTACTACATCCTATTTTATCACTGTTTATTATCTGATTCTGAGTAGTCAATATCACATAATCACTTCCACAACACACCTTCAAAATGAAAAGGATCTTTTAGGTATATGACTAATAGTCGATACATTTCCCTTAAACCGTGTCATTAGTCTATTACAACTATTATTCTAGTGATCAACAGTCCATAAATTATGTGTACTCGATATTCTTCTATATATTTTGATCTAAACTTGGGTTGTTTGCTCTACTATAGATTGTTCTAGTGCATGAAGAAGTTCTGGAGAAACTAAGAAACAGAATGAATACACCTACAGGGTTTTCGGAGGATACCCCCAACACAAAGGGTACAGAACGAAGCACAAACACGTCTCAAGATATTGACGCTTCAGGTGAGATTAGTAATGCACTGCATAGGAGGAAAAACAGGAAACACGAGGATGATGTTTCTATCAGTGATCTAGACAATGTAACATCATCGGGAGTTAGACAGACACAAAGTAGCATGCTTTCTTCTGCAAATGATTTTAGTGACTGGGTTCGTCTTAGTGACGCTTCGAAAGCAAACCGCTCAACGTATCATGAAGGACGTTCAGATAAAAGTGATTCCTCAGGTGACAGTGGTAATCCAAGTAATAAGAACCAAGAGGAGGATGTTTCTTCTGCAAGTGAAATTAGTGATTGGGTTAATCTCAATGAGACTGCAAAAGCAAAGCGTTCAACGTATCGTGAAAGACGTTCAGAAAGTGAAGAATCCAGTGACTGGCATGCTGTTGAGGATGTTGATCTATAAGACACCATGGGTTCTCTTTTTCGTAAAGCTTACATAATTGTGCATTTCCCTTTTTGGGTGTTTCATATACTTCTGTAGATTCTGATATAGTTACAGGTCATGATTCGGTCAAATAGTCAGTAGAGCGTGTAAATTCACATTGTAAATGATACTCCATTGCTCATGGTTTCATGTCAATCTAATCGTTTGGTAGGTTAACGTGTTCATATTTTGGTCACACTTTCATTGATGTTAGTCTACTCATTATCTCGTTCAAAAATTGTAGAAACACGTTAATTTGCTTGATCCGTAGACTGATGGATCAAATATAAAAGGTTAGCGTTTCCTTTTTGGGTTTACATATACTTCTGTCAATTCTGATATAGTTAGAATGATGATATGGTCAAAGAGTCGGTAACAAGTATAAATTCACATGGTAAATGGCAAATCCATTGCTTGAATTTTTATCTTTCTGATCGTTCGGTAGGTTAACTAGTTCATATTTCAGCCTTCTGCAAATGATGTGTTCCTGTGTTGAAAACTTGGTGCAGTTTGTAGTCGTAATTACTTTTAACTTCTCTAAAGTGAGTTCATTTCACTATTCGTTTTAGAAAGGTCAAGGAACACTCAAATTTTGCTTGATTGGAAGATGGTATTGCTAATCTTAGAAATGTTTATGATAGTTATATTGATAGTAATTGGACGAAACAATTATGTACGTCTAATCCTTGACAATTAACTTTATTGATTGAAAGAGTAATGCTATATGTGTCTAATAATACATGCCTAAACTTGTGCTAACCACTCATATAATTATAATTATTCTTATTATACATAGGAAATCTTTAATTATCTTATTTACAAATATTTCATTATTATTGACACAATGTAACTTTTTGAGATCATATACTTATTTCAATAAAATTTAACGGCTATATACAAATATTTTGATTCTTTGAATCAACCTGACTACTTCATACCAATATTACTTAATTTGGCTCAAACAATTACCCAACACATTCCTTTTGGCCACCTCTATCTTGAGTATATAAAAGATAACTTTTTTTGTTTTAACATGCTTTATCAATATCCAACTGCAAACAAATAGTTAAAAGGACAACAAGAAACAGCAACTTCACAAAGTTGAGCATTAGACACCTAAATTCACGTTTTTAGGAAAAAAGGGAAAACTGAAACAGGGGGTTGATGAAAACATTCACAGAAACTACAACGTGAAATCTATGATAAAAACCTTACAATTCATGACTTCCCCAAAAAAGAAGAAAAATATCCACTTATATACAAACTTTGACATAGACTGATCTCAGTGTTTCTGATCTTTCTTCGTTTCAAGGTTGTGAACGTCTTCCATTAGATGGTAGAAATGGACGATTGGCATTGAAAGAACCTGGCTGATGCCACAAAGGTAACGATTGTGGTTTTTGTGGTGGTGGTAGTGGCGGCAGTGGCGGCAGTGGTGGTCTAATAAAAGTGGGTGGCTGAGAACTAATGGTGGGTCGGAATGGTTGGTAAGAAAACGATGAATGGGTGTCCGCTCGCGGTGGTGGAGGAGGAGGCGGAGGCAAAGGCAGGTGTGGTGGGCATGAAGGTAAAGTTACAAAGTTTGTGGTTGTACTTTGTGGTGGCATTTGGTGAAGCTTCGGTGGACACCATTCAGGCATATCCTCATCATCATCAACATCAAAAAGTTTGATCTTTTTCGATGACTGCTCTAAAGAACCATTACTGGTGCTGTTCGGTAGTTGGGTCAATCGGGAATCGTTCAACTTTTGACAGTTGACAGATGCCAGTCTGTTGTTGCCCGAAATAACAGGATTTATAGGTTGGCTTACAAGAGTTGACTTTCCACTAGCAACAGTGAAGTCAAACTCGGGAAGATCATCATCCACAAAAGGCCTTTTTCTCACTAGATCACATGCGTCAGAACTGATCGAATTCTGCAATGAACTAGAACTAGATGAAGAATTACCTCCATTATGGTCAACTTCAACAGATGTTGTGGTGAATGGTGTGGTCAACGGTAAGGTTGATGGTACAGTCAATGGTAAGGTCGATGGTACAGTCAATGGTGAGGTCGATGGTTCGATATGCTGACTGGTTTTTGGTGGTACCTTTTCAGGAGAGGGTTGCTTTTCTGCACCTGGTTTGATAGAAAAACCGGGTGGAGAACTCAGCTGGATAGAATCTGGGCTAGCTTTAGCGTCTGATGTATTCCCAATAGGATTTACAGGTCTGTTTTTACGCCACACAACACAACCAATCATTGAGTCAGGTGTGTCATCAATGACTGTCATCCCTTTAAAGAAGCCATATTTTGCTAAAATTGTGATAATGGGATCGCTACGAGGACATATGTAAAGATCTATGCCAGGCAATAGTTGAGCAAATCCAACCCTAGAACTTTTTTTGTATCCTTTGGTTACCTATAACAAAAAGAGAGTGAAGACCACATTAGCCACAGTTTTATTGACTTAGAGGTGGAAAAATGGGTGGGTCTTATAACAGGTCCAATAAGGTAAGTTTCGGTAAGCGTCCAAAGTCCAAACACGTTAATCTGGTTGACACAGAACACTTTGGGTAAAAAAAATATTATAGTTTGTATGGACAGGTAGTGTTTTAGATATGACTACAAATTACTTCAATGATTATCTTGATTATTAGATAAATTTGATTCACTTTCCACTACCACCATTAGACCTATTTCCTTTCAAGCTGACATTTTTTTAATGTACCCCATTTGAGTATTTGACCTGTTACTCTGTTAGAGAAAAAACAAACCCCATATCGATCCATTCAATAGTAGATGAATTTGCCACCTCTAGTTTTCAACAGATCCATCGTCAGCTAATCTTATGCATTGCTTAAAGAACATATACCTCTTTCATACCAGCCAGCCCAATGTTAGATGATTCTTCATTCCAGCATACTGAGGTCACCTGAAAAACCATTTACATAGAATTATTAATAAGAGATCATATTTGAGCAGAAAAATAGGATTTAACCTAAAACGGGTCATAAGAAACTAAACAACTTAATTGCAAGTACACAATTCAATTAACTGCACTTTTGGAGTTGCATAGTTTTCTCTGAACCATGTCTGCAACTGCAAGTATCAGATATCATCCTATGTACATACAAAAAGTTATCAAGTGATTTTAAAAATTCAGAATCGCATAACCACAGATTGACTGTAGAGCCTAGTGTTTAGATTTGTTTATGATACTTCGAGTTTTTATTATTCAAGTAATATGAAAATTTCGCATTTGTAGGGATAAATTAGAAAAACACACAAAAACAGGATGATGATAAAGATGTATTGATGGAATCACTCAAGCTAACAGACAATTGACTTCCAAAACACCAGCTGCTAGTGTGAATATATGACACAAGTTCTTCCTAAACTGCTTGTGTCAAAAAAAACCATTCATTGGAACCTCGGAGCTGTATTAAGTTAAAAATCAATAGTAGAAAGGTTGACATGATGATCATATGTATTGACAATTTGCTCAATTGCTTGCTTGCTTCTACTCCCTTCATCTGTTCTTCCAAATCAAATTTCTACTACCAAGCTGATTGGGATTGCAAACCGTTTGAGAAATGAATGGAAAGCCACATGTATAAGAGATCTGTGCATTCCAAGTTCTGAATTTGCCAGTCAAAACTATACATAACAAGTTAGAGGTACTTTAAATTAGCTTTTAATTAATTTTAATCGGTTGACATTTAATCATTTGCTTGTGGTTTATCAATTATGAAAGACTCCAGTGTCTATGTAAGTTAAGTAGTAAGCCTTGTAGTTACTAATTGTAGAATGCCACTTCAAGTGTCCAACAGACAGTCATAATATTCATATATTCATTGTTTGCCTATTATATTCAGGGTAGATTAATCCTTGCTTAATGCAGTTATTTTCACATGAATACACATTTATTTCTTATTCAAAGTTGATGGATTAATTTAATGGGATTAGGATCCTCTCCTGAGGAAGATAACATGAGAAATCGTGTTATCTCACATAGAAATACAGTGAGCCCCACAGTTTTAGATTAAGTCAACATGACCCATCAAGTTATGTTCAACACGAGAGGATCTCAATCAGAAGTCGGTAATACTTGATCATGTCTTATGGAGCAGCATTACGCTCTGGCCTACACGCTGGTGTAGACAGTGGTTCATCACCAAGAATTCATAAGTTACATTAGCTTATCGAATTGTTTGGTTTTCTTGCCTGGATATAGAAAAGTAAAATATTTCAACAATTTAAAAAACACAAAGGCAGTCCAAGGATCAACTTCTATGCAAACACTTGTTTATCCCATTTCAGAAAAATGAATTAAAACTTCCAGAAAATGCTAATGCATTTCAGAAATAAAAGACAGCTAGTTCTTAAAAAAGGATCGAGCTGGAAATGGATTAGTAAAGTTTGAAGACTAACGCTAAGGCATTTTGTATCTGGTAACTTGGCACAACTAGTCACACGTTCATGCAGAACACCCCCATCATATGGTCGGGACATACTTTTGGTCTTCCTGACCAGCAGACGTGTTGAAATAATTGGAAAATTTTAGATGGATGATTATGTGATCCAACATCGGTACTGTTATCTCCTGTCAGGCCACTTTTTTCACTGGTAGTCTGGTACGACATATATGTCAATGTAATAATGTGATGCTGATAGTTTCATGCAATGGATTTATTTTATGCTCAATAATAGAACGGCAAAGATACAAAACAACAACAATTGGTCATATGTGAACCATGAGTGCGACAAAAAGATGTGAATCAGAGGCCACTTTTTGTCTTTTGGATCTAACATGCAGCTTCAATCCAATACTTGGCACAGAACTACTGTTTTAATGACAAGCAATCATCAGCTCAAACTGGTGATTTTGGTGAGTGGTATATGTCTTCTATGTTAGGATATTTGGAAGGTTATATAATCAGAATGAGCATCAATTGGGTAAATATTCTTCATATATTCACCAAATGTTCCTATTTGAATGAACATATATGTTAATTGGTGCGTCATTCTTATACAGCACTAGATATGGATCAACTTCTTGGGGTGTTCGACTGTTTAGTTTTGTTTTGACACTGGTTATATTATTATTGCGACCTGTACTCACAATAATCAAATTTCTAGTGTATGGATAAAAAGATTATGCTTTTCAGTATCTGTATTTTAAATCATCAGTGTTATACTTAGCTACAACAATACTGATATTTCAAAAGGTAAAATCAGATTATGTATCCACCCCTTCTAAACCTCACAAGATGTTATCTTCTATTTTACATAAATGTTCTACATCATATCTTATTACAACTGATTATCTGATTCTAATTATGCGAGAACAAGATCACTTTACAAATTCACACCCAATCACATTGTATTATATATAGACATATCAGTCCAATTGTAACCTAGTTGTGCAAAGCAAATTTCTATCATTTTCTGTAGACGGTAACAACAAATTGGATCATACTGGAAACTGTATCTAAATTCTCAAAAGGAAAATGAAAGTATCCCGAAAATTTATCAAATTACAAAGAGAAGTTAAGTTAAAGCCTTGTTAACACGGGTGAGCTGATCCTAATAAAGTAATGATCCTATATGAAGTTTTTCTTTTTCTTTTTCTTTTTGGGTGACTGTGGTGTCCAACCTTTGGCCAGTGGGGGTACGATTCCACCACAACGCAAACTCGAACTGGATAATGATCTCTCTAAAGGAAAGATGGTAAGGCCCTCACAAGGAATGATTGCGCCAAGAAGGTCTCAATCTACGTTGAAAATACCCATGGTGTTCCTCTTTTAAATTTTTTGGCATTGGGAGTCATTTATAGTCGTAAAGCTTAGGACTATGGGTAGAGGTGGAAAAATGCAATGAGCCAGGCGAACCAACCATAATGGTTTGTGTCAAAATGGATTATTTTAATGTGGGTTGAAATGGGTCGGGTCGGGTCGGGTCAGGTTATGTATTCGTGGATCACTTATCTGTCCAACAAATTTTATATTTTTCTAGTACTAGTTAGTGTCAAGAATATTTCTAGTACTAGTTAGTGTCAAGAATATTTCTAGTACTATTTTTCTGTCCAACAAATTTTATGTATTAAAAATACATTTAGGCAGGCTATGAAACCTTAAATTTGTTTCCTTTTTAACTATTTTTTGTTACATGCTAGACCCGTTAGAGATAAAACATAACCTGCATTGACTTATTCAGGAGTCAGTAGGTCGAAATTTATTATAGGTGAATCACATAGTTTTCATAATATTTGTATATAAATACATGTTAAAATTAAAGGAACATCTTACCATTAATCCACGATTCCGTGAGCGAGGAAGATCCTGAACATATTTTTCGAAAGCCTCTAATCTTACTTTTCCTTTAACTTCTACGAATTCGGGCCAGCTGTGACCAACCAATTTCTCACCACTACAAAGAAACAATCACCAATAAGAAGAAACTCTACATAGTCCAACTTCAAAACTATATAATTTATAGCTTGTAATGTCAATCAAGTTTTTATATAATCATCTATTGTGTTCATACTATTATGTAAGATGGCCCTAGTTGTCCACAACATTAACTAGCACAAATGTAACAAACTTGATGGTAGAAAGTTTATAAAATTCAAAATGAGGTGTTCGTTTACAATAATGACCATCTACAAGCAATTGAGGATAAAAGTCGATGAAATGGCAAAAGCTAACAAAGTCAAAGCCTTGGAAGGATGCCAAAAAATTAACAGATACACAGTATGACAAGATCATGTAATTAAGGTAGAGAACAACCCCTCTAATCATTTGACAGCTATAACCTAATAATTATACTTAACTAAATTGAGAAGTTTATGCTGTTCAACATAAGCTTATTTTTAGGAACAAGCAATAATAGCAAGTGCAAGTTCACACAGAAATTAGTAAATTCATGTCTTCATAAAAGGCTTTATACCACTAAAGCCCAACATACTTCCCTATATTGCAATGTATAAGTCACTCAAATTTTTTTAGTTTTGTTTCAGTCTTGTACATTCATTTGTCGGTCTAATCCTGTCTAAATTTGACATGCAGCCGGTGTGCAACAGGTTAAGGTTTGGTAATTGGGATCTATCTGTACATATATGTCGTTATTGACTAAATGTTTGCATCTATATGCCATTAACACACAACATGCTTTCCCATATATCCATTTATTTCACTTGACACTTTTAATTAACTCCATAATCCCTATACTTTCATTTGGTGTTCCAACATTGGGGAAACATTTTTGTCATATGATTTATAAGTGGAATCCATATACGCAGATATTTTATGATCCAGACACCGAGTTGGATTTTTAACCAATTAAATTGTAGTCGTTCAATCAACTACCTAGCTCCATCTAAAACTTTTTGGAAAACTGCTCAAATTTTATAATTTGACAGCGTTACGTGATCCTCTAATCTTCAACACTTATCCTCGTGATGTTCCCCTCATCACTGTTGTAAAAGTCGGCCAAGTTGGCCGACTAGTCGGGTTTGGGAACTAGTCAGACTCGACTTGAAGTGGCATTCTACAACTAGTCGGGTTTGGGGACTAGTCGGTCAACGTCGGTCAACGGGTCATAATCGGTCAAAGCCGGATTTAGTCGGGGATCAGTCGGATTTTGTCGGTCAAAGTCGGATTTATTCGGTCAAAGTCAGTCAAAATTGGTCAAAGTCAAAGTCTAAATTATGTTTTAGACAATTATGTTAAAGTTTGTGTTTGTATATGTTTATGTTTATGGTTCTTTTCTATATTTCTACATACAATTATGAAATTTATTATTTAAATGTTAAAAAAGTCCAATCCGACTAGTCCCCGACTTGGCCGATTAGTCCCTACAAGGTCTCGGCCGACTAGTTCCCGACTAACGACTTTTACAACCTTGCCCCTCATTCCTAAACCTTCGCATAAAAAAATAATATCGCTTTATAATAATTATAATTATAAATTATAATATTATAATTATAATAACTAAATAAAAGAAAGTGGAAAATGTCCCAATGAACATTAATCAACCCTATATAATGTAGCAATCTGAATAAGTTTCGTTTCAATATAATAAGAGCAATGTGAGTCTTATGTTGGTTATCAATGCAGACCGCTGATTAAAGGTAAATTGACAAGACCTTTTAAAGAAGGCGACCGCTGATAAAGTGACAGAAGAACTCAGCTGAAGGGATCCCTCCCACAGTTTTTCAGTAGATACACGGGCTGCATTTTCAGATGACGGCTTCTTTTCCTCTATCTTTGAAGGATCATGACTTGAATCGTTTTTCACACCATTCCCAATTACTTTCTCTTGATTATCTCTACAACTAGAGGATTCATCTTCTTCCCGCGAATACCCTCTGACATTCAATTGACCCGAAAACCCATTAGGTTGAACAGGACTTTGTTGTAAGATCTCAACAAGTTTCAGATATTCAGGAGTTCCGACCTCGAGAGGCATTTTCATGGGTCCATAATTGGCAGAGAGAAACTTTATCAAATCTTGTAGATTAGAATCAACCGATGATGCATTGGAAGTTGGTTGAAGTTCTGATTTATGATTCTGCTGATGAAATCGAGTGTCAAACTGATGCGTTGAACTCACTGGTTCCATAGACGAGGGTTGAGTAATAGAATGTAAATTTGAATGAGAAGGAATAGAACCCTGGGATGTTGACTTCGATGAAGTCAAAGCAGCTACAGTTGACCTGCTTGTTGCCCCAGCAAGATGATCATTGTCAGAAAATCCTTGATGAGGTTGAAGTATCATATTGCCCACATGAGTCCCTTGAATCCCTTCTCGAAAACTTGCGTGAACCGGTAAGTTAATCCCATGTTTCTCTTCCCAGTTATCTTTCAACATAACCCCAATATATGGAATCAATCAGGCTGGTTTCTAAGTTGACAAAGGAACTGAAAGAAAAAATTTCAACTTGATATCAGTGATACTAATTTATCCTCGAGTTTCTGTAAATTTGTCTTGCTAAGGGGTGATTTAGCATTTTACGTATTTTACTAGAGCTTCAGACATGCTCGACTGGTGAAGATTGTCTAACCTGCTTGTATGCATAAAAAGATGATGGCTTTTTCTTATAACATTGTCTAAGATCCTTTTATGCACGAAAAAATAAGGGCTTTTACTTAACAAGATTAGCATGTGTGGTGATCAAGTTCCAAATATGACACATAAAGAACCATTTATATGTCCTGATCTTGATGTTTAGGTTAAGTATTCTTGGAAAGGTCCTTCAAAAAAATAATCTTCGAACGGCAGCTCTCGAGCTTTGAATACAGACTCTTCTTATACGGAGTAGCATTTTTTTGTACTTAATTTTAGCTTCACCCGAGACCAAAAGATTTGAGAAAGTCAAGCCCCTCGCTCTTAGGTTCCAGTCAGCTTGTCTAAAACCCTAATCCAAAATGGCTAAGAGTTGGACATTACCAAAGAAAAAAAGAGCTGTCAACTTGGATTTTGAAGCAAAACTGTGTGTTATGAGCCGTGCATGAGCCCTAACTTTCCTTTATATAACTTTCATTATGTCAAATTAAATCTATTTAAGTTTAAAGGATAATTAACTAAACTAAACCAATAATTATACATTTCTCTTTTATAATTTTCTTTTGTCGTTTGCTTTATGACATTTAGTTGATAAAAAATTCAGATTTGAGAATGGGTTTATTTGTTTCAGTTAATATGTCGATGAGGTTCGCTCTTGCAGTTGTCGTTTCATCATAGTTTCTGATAAGAAAATCTGCACTTCTATTCATGACACTTGTTTGTTTTGAGCTACTCCTTGGTAGATAACCATAATTCTGGAGATCTAATAATAAACTATTTATATCATGATTAAGGTTTATTTATCCTCTGTTCACATACATGTGTTGTTCTTATTCATAAGCATATGAAATATAATAACTTCTATTTGTCTTAATCTGATACTTGGTATAATAATTCCAAAACTATCGATATATCTGTCATATAACTCAAGTACTTAGGCCAATAGTATCACCAGATTAGTTCAGCTTTATAATATTGAGGTTTAAATAAGGTTACAGAAAGTGAGTATGCTAAAAACAGATAGAAACATTATCTAGAGTATAGTTACTTATTCTCGCTTTACATGCATAACGTCCATGATGTTACCACTTACTATAGATTGAGTAATTCTTTTCATATTCATGTGTAACTTAATTGTGTAAACCACTTGCTACAACTATGGATATATGGTATTAAGCATTAGTTCATACCTAGAACACCTACATCTACTGTCAAGTTTCAGACTACGTTGCTACAACTATGGATATATGGTATTAAGTATTAACCATGCACAATTTTAAGAGATAATCGAGTTCTTCCTTCAAATTTTTTGATCATCAGAAAATGAATCAAAAAAATCTTCTATTTTCATAATTTAGAAGCATTTATCTAGTGCTTAGACTCCTACAAGTTGTTTCAAAAAAGACAGCATGTGACAATAATATCCTTACGGTTCAAGTGGTTCATTTAACCTTAGCATGCATGACAAGAAAGGGGAACACAACTACACTTAGCAGTTGTTAATAACAAAAATGTGCTCAGGTTTTTGAAAACCTAGTCCTTTTAAAAGATAAACGGAAGCCCATACCGATTCTCCCAATAGGTCTGTCAGCCATCGAGTTGAATTATGATTTTGTTCCTTTATAATAATCCCTCGATCAGATATACGAAAGGTTTAACTTTTTTGCTAGTAAGCTTCTTAAAACTGTTTTCTCTCACAATTCGCCACTACTGCTAAGATTTTACTGTGGTTTCATGAAAATCAGATGTTTATAGTTCAATTTCCCCACACAGAACCTGCAGAAATATAGCAAAACGTAATCAATACATAAAGTGAAACCAAAGACATTACATAAACTACTCAAGGTGGACGTGCATAAATAACAAAAACAAGTGCTAATATATAAACATTTAAAGATATGACAAATGTTGCATCCTAATATTACTAAAGCAAGTTTATTGTGGTCAACTTGTAGTTCATACATTTATAAAAGTACACTTTGAACATAATCTAAATAAAACTGATTATTTTTAGTTACCAATTTCAGCATATGGATTCATAACTTTAAGTTCAAGCTCTCTTTCTCCCAACCATATATCAACATTATTTCTTCGCCCATATAACCTACTGTATGTCTGTAAGTATACACATGTGTGTATGTATTTCTTTCTAAATAAATAAAGAAAACTCCTTGAACCCAAAAAAAAAAAAAAAACCTAAATTAACCCTCTTTATCAAACAAACTTTCAATTAAAACACTAAATTCGTTATCATTAGAGCTAACTAACACAGCAATACACATAATCCGAAGTCAACACCTAATCATCAAGTATAACCCTAAATTATCGTTTATCGTTAAAAAGATTTCGAATTGGTGCATACAAAAACATAACCTGCGAGCGATTCAAATTCTATATACCGGTAACACATAAATTTATATATCTATATATATACACAATCAATAAATACAAAATACTTACAGCTACTACTAACCTTGATGTTCAACTCTTTATTGTTCGCAGGTTTCGATAGGGTTTTTTTTATTTCTGTCTGGAATTATTTCTGGGTGGTTCTGAATATCCCATATTTTTCCTAATGGATCATTATATAATTTGTATGGGCTTTTGTAAGGAACTTCTTTTATTGGGCTTTAATAAAAGTAGCCCATATTCTAACTTAAACCCATCTCTTATTTTATTTTGTTTTTGTTGATACTTTGTGATTGTATTCTTGTTACTTATAATCGTTTTTTAGGTAAAATTAAATAATGTTACATTTTTTAGTACAAAACAACTCATGATATACATAATAGTCAAGTGAGTACGTATACGTGTCCCTACCTCTCGTTATGGGCCTGTTACTCGGATGATCATAGATTCATAATCCATCTGGTTCATTAATGTCAGATGCCTCAGTCAATTAGAGAACATGTTGAAATATTCACATACATGAAGTATATAATCATGTCTAATTTTTATCTACATAACGTATAATAACTCACAAAATCTATGATTATTTCTTGTATTCGATAACCATCTAGCATCTATGAGTTTTTAGTACCTATTGATTATGAGTATAGCAGGGTTTATAAACCTGTCAAATCGATGGAACAAGTAAGCTTTACTTTGACCCGATAGTGTAAGGCTAATCTCTAACTAGATCCATCATATTGTTTGGTTATTCTAAATAAAACCTAGTGCCTCATGTGCTCATAGAGGGGATCGATCAAAACTCTAAAAGTTCAGTGTATATTCAAGTCGAGTTTCTTTCAAGCTTGAACCGGGTTTGTTAAAAAAATTTAGCTCGTATTTTGACTCGAACTTGAAATTATACTTGATAATTGAAGATTGACTTGATCGTCTTTACTTATTTGAAGATAGTGGCGATTTCTACATCACCATAAATTAGTCATACCTCATACACGACTAATCATAATCCTACATTATACCAATATTGTAATGTACAAAAAGTATGATAAGTGGCGTCTGACTATTTTTTTGTAGTGTGCAAAACTACAAATCACAACTCATTTGAAAAACGCTTTAATTGTGTATTTTAGGTGTTAACCTAGACTATCAAAAAGAATATAAACTTCGGTTGGTATAGAAAAATTTTGATTTCCAAGTTTAATCATTTTTTCTTTTTGTTGCATTATTGTGGTAGGGATATGATATTGCATTAGGTTCTCATTATGTTGAGATTGATTTTATGTATGTTAACATTCTAGATGTAATTTGATTTAGTTCTCCTGCATTTTACTGTTCAAAAAATAGTAAATAAATATATAAAATAGCAACGATGAATGATTTTTGTTGGGTAGGTCCAAACATTTTTTTTATACGAAAACGGAACATGTATATAAGTTCAAAGATTACTATCTTTACCGCTAATTGATTTTAGATTGAAATTGTATACGGACTTGTACAATAGACTTAGTATGAGTAGCTGTAAAAAAGATCTTAACAATGAATTGCTATAGTATTAAATGTGACATCTCGACTCAATACAAAAGACGCGTGTGTTGTGACGTTTCTAGATGCAAAGAAAAAAGAAAAAAAAAACCGACTAACTTTTGTTGTCACAAGATACATCATGATCAATTGGTATAGATCTAGGTTGTCGTGATTAGAGCACCTCATCATATTTAAAACAGCTTGTTTTTTAAACTTAAGTTTTTGATATCGAAATAAATCCATAAGGGATCGAGATCGGATTTATTTTTAGATATGAATCAATAAAGTAATTAACGAGTCCAAAACTAGAGTTTGAAATCATGAATAATCTGTGGGTGTTTTTGTTTGTTTGTAGCTAGTACAAATACAAATTGTTATCCGTGAAGAAAAAAGCATATGTTATCTTCTTTGGACTTATGCTCAACCCGTGAATGCATGTCTGTTAAATTTCATTAATCATTTTTATTTTTATGTGTTTATTTTATTATATTCATATTCTTTTAGATGTGATTGGTCCACTTCCTCTTGTTTTCCACCAATATATAATCTCTAGGAATTTAATTTTATGTGGTAAATTTGACTTTCTGACTATACGTGCTTTACTGAATTTTATGCAAGTTTTTTAAGGTCTTTTTTTTAACCATGGTTTTTGATTCGGCCAACTAATTCACGAGGTTTGAACTCATCACCGCACAAACTCAAATAGAGTAAAGTAATTCCTTTTTAGAAGGTTGGTGTGACCACTTTATAATTTATTTAGTTTATTTATCTACTAGAACGGACTATTATTATATTTAATGACCTTAATCTAAAGTAACGTACAAGTTGATTAACCTTAACTAAAAACCATGTGGATTAAAAGTTAATAATTAATTAATACATAATTAAGAGTTACAAACAATTCACGGTGTAGGATGAGATGTCACAATCTTCCGTACGTAAATTAAAATGTCTAATGTCTTTGTTAGCGTTAGGCGCACAATACCAAAAAACTCGAACGAACTAGTCAAACTATTGACAGCTTGATGGCTGACATATACATTGATAGCTTTTTAACGTGCCCGAGTTCAAAGCAATACATGCATGATCCCATTATAACTTGTACGAAATCACTTTACGTATGAATTGAAGTGGTGATTAACTTATCGACATTATATTGTACAATCCTATGGTTTAGAAGGCTAGCTAACTTATTATTGTAACTCATGCGATGTGAAAATTGAGATATGGCGATATGATGTTTTATGATTTCATAACTATAAATGTAACATTTGTTCAGAAAGTAATGATGCAAACTTCATTCCTTTTCTTGTGAATTATTGAAATATAAAGTCGGCAATTCAATTTACCGACTTCCATCATCCTACGGAGGTCGTAAAAAAATGTTTGGATGTGGTTATTCAAACCGGTTTTTGGAGTTTATGGAAATACCGCAACGGTGCAACCTTCAACAACAAAAGGTCAAATAGTGGTGTGCTTCTCGACGATATTATTCTAAACTCGTTCACGTGGATCAATAATAAAAATAACAAAATTAAGTTAGATTGGCTAGAATGGTCATGTAATCCTAGTTTAGCTTGCTCTAACTCAAATTATGTGTAACTTTTTGCCTCTCGCTTCTTGTTAGAGGTTGTTTAATGAAATTCTACACCGTTCCAAAAAAAAAATATTGATATCATCGTGTTTGTTTGGGACCATATATATACATCTAAACAATGGATTACTATGATGTTGATTGACGTGGCCAAAGTCACGTATTGATTGTCAAATAATGTCTTTTAGGGTTTGCCTTTTTTTTTTTCTTTTTCTTTTTTCTTTTATATAATAATATAGTCACAAACTCGACATGGAGTATATTTAATTTCTTGTTTTAGCAATAAAATGTTGGATTAAGAACGACGGTGTTGAGCGACAAAATTCAAACATTTTCCATTTTGATATTTTTCGTTAAAGGTTTAGCATAAGATGTACGATTTAAAGAAATATCGGTGATAAAACTAACATTAACTTCGTCTATAAGTAACATGAACATGGTATATATACAATTAAACTAAATATTGACTAACGAGAATTTATAAATGATTAAAGAAACCTTAACATGAAATAACTAAAACCACCAATTCGATCACATGCATGAAAACACGCTTTAATATAATCACTTTTATTGCGTTACATGTGAAAAGACATGGTATAATGGGGTGTGCATGAGGCTTTCATACAACCTAATGTATCATTCAATTTCAGCTTTAAATATTTAAAAGTATAATATAATAAATATGTGTTTATCATTCGGAATGACAGCTACTTCAATTAATCGTACACATACGCTTTTAGTACGTACTGTCACAAAATATGACACCTACATTACCTTGTTTTCGTTAATATCACTTTTGTTTTCAATCTAATACGTTGTTTCTATTCGATAATGAAAATAATGTCGTCGAGTTTAATTTTGAACGTAGATACACCCATTTGTTCAAAGAATAAATAAAGCACGTTGATACATAAGGTTTTGAAATGAAATTTCTTTTTTTTCTTTTTCTTTTTTACTTTTATCTTATAAGACTATATATGGTATAGGCATTTAATGTTACTAATCCACGGAATTTATATAAACAAATATGATGAATAACACATAATTTCATTATATAATTACCAAGGAGATCGTATAAAAAAGTTATATTATAATCGATGGGTGAATAAAATCAAAAATGCCAGATTTGCCAATTATAAGATGCATGAATTTGATACGCCAACTTGCCAACAAGCATTATTTGGCATGTCCCCATCTTCCCATTTCACATTCACGTGACTATTGACTAACCTCCTATTTCTTGGGCAATTTCATATATTTTGTGAGGGCCGGATTTAAGGGTGTGCAAGATGAGCTATCATACAGGGTTTACATTTTTCGAGGGCTCAAAAGTTTTACTTCACAATTTAACAAGTTAAATGATGCAATTTCATATATACAGTGATTTTTGAACGATTTCATACCATTGAATGATGCTATCGGATGAATAAAAAAACGTTTTTATTTATTTAGAAATCAATTATTGAAGAACCAAGACAAATCAAAGATTAAAGCCGTGTTCAAATAGAGATAATTTAGTCTCATGGTTTGGTTGAAAAGATGACCTAAATTCCCGTACGCTTTATTTCCTTTTTTATATAGTACCTCTGTTATTTTTTAAAGTTACACTTTAACCTTCCAATTATGTAAATTATGAGTTATGCTCAGTTTAATGAGTTCGGTCTTGGGCTGTTGAGTCATCTTATAATCGGATGGAACCGATCCAAATTTATAGTCTTTTCTCGTGAACATCGATATTTTTTGAATTTATGTCATAATTCCTGATGATAAATACTAGTGAAATATGATAACTACATAAATAGACTTTTAGTTCTCGTAATATATTTTTTTTAATATGGAGGAAACAAATTTTGACTTAAATTATTTTCATGAACACACTGGATGGTCCATAACTTTATGATTGATTATATTTTAAACTATGAAATATTCATCTTGTTGTAAGATTTATACTCGTAACGTAATGGCCAAGAAAAAATAAGTTTAAATATTCTAAATACATTCAACGTGTTATGTATATAGGGTCTATTTTTTTAACTTGGCACAGGGCCCTCAAAAACTACGGACCGGCCCTGTATTTTGTAATTAGTACCTATTAGTATTTCAGTGAAAACGATTCGAACAGTGTGAATATTTGAATTAAACTATAAACTAACCTTAAAAAAACAAATTTTATAACGTACGCTGTGATCGATGAAAAGTTTAAGCTTGTAAAGTTGAATCTTGAGAATCTCTAGTGGCTGGAAACTCAAATTTGAGGTCAGCTATAATGCACGTAGCTTAGTTAGTTTTGAAAGGGAAGATTTTAATAAAAATGGTCATTTTTCTCGTTATGGACGAACAATTTAATGATGTAGGCCGGGCCACTAATAAACATTGACTTTCATATAAGGTTCTTAGAGTGGTACATGTAGACATATCAGCGTTACCGGTTGCAAGAATAATGTTACAACTCAATATTTCAATTCTAACATTAGCTATCCAAGATAATGAGGAGCAACAAATATTAATTATTCATGTATAATCTAAAAACAAAATACCAAATGGTTAATTAATATTTTAATTATTTGGAGGGAGAGAGTTGGTTGTATAATATACAACACTCTTGCACTCTATATATAACACTCATGAATTCTCATAATTTACACCATACACATTGAGTAACAATTAACTCAATATGGAGTCCTCTAAACAACTCACTGTTCTACTTCTCATCTCAATGTTCTTCATTTCCACTACTGCCGCTCCCATTGCTCTTGATTGTGTTCCTTGTGGCGACAAACCTCCTCACCACTCCCATAAACCACCCACCGGTAAACCACCATCCACCCACCCACCTCATACCAAACCACCAATAGTCAAACCGCCAGTAGTCAAACCACCAGTTGTCAAACCTCCTGTGGTCAAACCACCAATTGTTCTCCCACCCATTGTCAAGCCACCAATAGTCCTCCCACCAGTTGTCAAGCCACCAATAGTCCTCCCACCAATTGTCAAGCCACCAATAGTCCTCCCACCGGTTGTGACCCCACCAATCACTGTCCCACCAGTTCTCAACCCACCATCAGGTGGACAGCCAGGAACACCATGCCCACCACCACCATTTGTGCCAACCCCAGCAGCCACATGCCCCATTGATGCATTAAAGCTTGGAGCTTGTGTGGATCTTTTAGGCGGGTTGGTTCATATTGGGTTGGGTGACCCGGTAGTGAACCAATGTTGTCCAGTTCTTGCTGGGTTGGTTGAACTTGAGGCTGCAGTTTGTTTGTGTACAACACTAAAGCTTAAGTTATTGAATATCAACATATATCTACCACTTGCTCTTCAGTTGCTTGTTACTTGTGGCAAGACTCCACCTCCTGGTTACACATGTTCCATTTAAGTTTTCCAGATCCCATTTTAGGTAACTTTCTTAATCAATCTTCTCATGCAAACCCTAACCCTAATCCTAATTATTTGCACATTCTCTCTTGTGGGTCAGTGTGTTTAGTATTGTGGTATCTTTAAAGACTTTATACAAAAAGAAAAGGAAAAAAGAAATCCTAAAGGAAGTTGACAGCACCTTAAAAGTATATTCAATTCTTGGACATAATAGTTTTATCTGAGAATTAATTTATATAAATCTTTTAATTAATTAATTAATTAATAATAATATGCAATATATATTATTGATGCAGGGATCGGATATCAGGGGTAAGGAATTTGTGGCCGCCATCAAGATGATCGAAGAAAACGTCCTCGAGTCTCTGTTTGAGTATTGAAGGATATTAATTTTCTACTTATTGTTTTGATTAATGTTTCGATTTTTATTTTATTTTTGGTTGAAAGATAATTAATTAATATTTGGTGCATGCATGGTTTGTTGTTTTGATGTAAGGAATTATAACCCCCAGTTATAATCAAGGAAAACGTACTAATTGAATGTTTTTTTACGCTTTTTAATGATTTTTTGTCATATACCTTGATATATTTATTGGTGCCAATTAAAAACATAATATCTTAGCAAAGCCTTTTACAAATTAAATGTAAATGAGAAATTAAATGTGTGTATAGTTCGAAGTTAACTAATGGACTAAAACTATAGATAAATTAGCCTTTTGCAGTATATGTTGTTTTGTGAATTTGAATACTAATATTTACAATCATCGGCAATGCATCGATCATACGTTAAATTTATAGGTACAAATCAAGCATTATATTGACCAACCAAAAGAAATACCAATCCTTAATTTTGAGTCATAATAAAAATTATCAATTTAACTTATTGGTAATTAGTAATTTCTATATATATGTGCTTAATAATAATTACTTGTAGATAATTAACTAATTGTTACTAATTACTCGGTCTAAGTAGGGTTCATGATACGGTTCACATTAGGGTGATTATGGTCATTTACTAGCTAAGTAGTTTTCTATTTCTAATACATTGCATAACGTTAGTACGTTACGCATTAGAGCGCGTACTTTTCAAACTAGAGGGCACTACTATAACAAAATGCATGTACCCATCATTTCTGTAATTGATCGAATATCATTTGAGAGTTGGTCTCTATTGTTAAGTTTTCAAAGAGTTGTTCTCTTTGTGAAATTGGATTCACAAGATCTTGTGAGTTCTAATATAAAATTAACATACTTGTTGGTTGATCAACGCAAACGATTTTCACCCACATTAAGAGATTACTATATATATATATATATATATATATATATATATATATATATATATATATATATATATTATATTCTAATAATAATAATGATGATAATGATTTACGTAGTATTAATATCTCATCATCTCTACCAAATTAAACGTAGTATTGATTGATATATAACTTGAAATTATCAACCATATAATCATGATTTAACTCGATCATAATCCCTTTTTTTTTTTTATCTCTTGGATTATATTATAATTATATTGTAGATTGGTACGTACGTGTCATCTTCAATTGTTCATGTCACATGTCCGACAGACAACTCCCTCTAGTGGATGCTACTCCCACATAAGCTAGAATGTACTATTTATATCATTTGAAACTAAACAATTACTTTATTACTTTACTATCATTATAAAAATATAATATTTCCAATGTTTATTTCATTTCTTAGGATTATTAAATCTTAAAAGAAAAACAAAATACATATTCTAATTTAAATTTTAATTTCATTTTCATTAATTAATTATTTGAAATTGCTTACTTCGGCTATAACTTATTTTGATTTGAAGAGAAATAATTGAGTGATCAACTTGTTGGGGGTCCAAATTTGAGAAGGCATCTTGATACAGTTTTTACGATACATACATAAATAAATCCAAATACAAGAAAACAAAAAACAAAATCTCAAACGCTAGTTGACCGTACGTCCTTCACTAACAACATAATTTCATGCATGTACGTATAATATTAAATATGTATCATTTATAGATATATATGAAATAATTATGAAGTGATAATATTCATTTTGTTTAATATTCATCGTATAATAATAATAATATAAGTTATAACAAATAGTTTATAAATTAATGTTAGTAGTTATAACATTACTTTTGATTAACATTTATTGGTAGAAATATATATTTTTAAGTTTGATCAAAATCAATCTTATAGCTACTAATAATCATCAATAAATTATTTTTTATAGCTTATAATATCATACGATAAATGTTAATGAAATTCGCTAACATTCATCGATGATGAATGTATATCTTCCCTATTTCTCCGAAAAATAGTATTTTCCTTTTGATACGGTCCGTATACCAATAATGTTTAGTGATATTAATTTATAGTAATTCAACAAGTATATATATATGATCGATCATATAAAATGACATCGTTAACTTATTATAAATGTCATTCCATCTAGTTTCTTATGTATATATCATATAAATAACTGGTGTTATTATTGTAAATTAGACCATTATTATTATATATACTTTTCAAACCCTAGAAAGTAGAAAGAGTACAAGTAGACATAGTGAAAGTTAAAAAGGGAATTAATTAAAATGTAATTGTTTTTGTGGTGAGAATTGGAAGAGGGACCATGTCAATATGTATGCACATGACATTTGTTTGGCATCACTCCTTTCAAATCATGTGGTTACATACTACATGTTTCATTTCATTTCATACTAAAATCAAAGATTCCTTATCCCCAATCTTGTGAAATATCACATACTATATACTATACAACTTAACATTGGTGGATCATGACCATACATGTATATAATGATATATTTTAAGACATTATATATGTGATAAGCATGTTCAACTTTGAAACATAAACTTTGTGTAGCAATTAGTGTAGACAAGTTCCTTGTTTTAGAATGGACTTAATTTAAGCATTTGATTTAAATCTTATATATGTACTTAAGTTGTGATGTCGATGTTGTTACTGCGAGACAAACTACGTATCGGGTATGTGAATGATGGTCAAACTATCTATATAACAAATACGTACTTAAACCAGAATCTCATGGAGGAATCTGGACCATTTGATGGGATTTTACAATTCGATCCGACGATCTAAAATCTATTTAAATAATTACACTTACCCCCTTCAATGTTTGTTATATTAGTATATAAAATTTTGATTTAAAACTACGTTTTATATAAATTTTAATATTAAATAATAAATTGGTTATTAATTTTTAAATTAGTAATAAATCTTCCTAGCATTACAGCAAATTAAGTCGGCCAAGTTATCTTTTCAAGAATTTAATATTATCTTATTTAAAAATAAATATTAGCACATCTTTTCCTATAATTTCTTTTCTTATATACATCATTATTATATATATTATATATATTCCGGTTTTCCAATTTATATAGATCCTCTTCTAAAAAGAATTCGGTCACTCTCCCTCTCCCAAAATATAATACAACACAATTCAAAGGTATGTTACATACACTCTAAACTTATATAAAAATTCCTTATAATTTCTAACATGTTTTTAATCAGTTTTTAGATGAAAAAAAACTCCTCTTAAAGATCATGACATTAAAAAAGGTAAAAATTCTATTACTTTTTGAAGGTATCAAATTAATTGTAGATTTATATGTGAATATTTTTTCCATGTATCAATAGATTATTAGATGTTTATAAATTTTGAGGATATTTAAATGCTACAGGCCCTCTTATTAAAGCTCATGAAAGTGAAGATCACGAAACTCCAATTAATTTTGAAGGTATAATTATATGTGTATTTGTATGTTTCAACATATTTTTCCTTATCCGATACATTATTGGATGTTTTAAATTTATTTGCGGATTATTGGATGATAGAGAACCTCTTATTAAAGCCCAAGAAAGTCCAGATCATGAACCTCCTCTTAAATTTTGAAGGTATTAAATCGAATATCGATTTGTATACCATCTTTATCTTCTACTACATATAATGTATCTCCACCTTTATTTCAAAATTAATCTCAACACAAGGAAATGTCTAAATTATTCTTAACTCATTTAATGCATTTTCATTAATAATGGCTTAAGGTTAACATTAACATACATTAAAAAAAATAAAAAACAACTCATTTTATAAATTCAATTTAAATTTTCCGCGTTGTCGTGGGTCTTAAACTAGTAGATTACAAAACCAAACCACAAAGCTTTAAGATGTTATCATATTAGGGCATGAAACGTATCTATCATCCAAGATCATATTAGAATGATCCAAGAAATGAATGCAATGTATGAAAATGATGATTTGTGGGTTTATCATGTAAATGTAAATATTACATAAAAATAAAATTATAGTCATACCATATGTAACATTTCCGTTCTTGGTATCAAGACCCGGAAATTTAGATGGCTTTTTGACAAGATTTGAAACCATGGCCAACCATTTTTGTTTTTTTTAGACAATGAGAGCCAATTAAATACAATACAATACAAGTTTGAATTAGAATAAAATTAAATATATTCGGTAATGTATATTTATTCTACAAAATAACGCATTTATAAAAATGTATGGTTGGTTAAGCCATACCGGTATAATTCATTCATCATTATTCAATATAGCACACTGTCGTCTTGATATATATAGGCTGCCACATGACAAACAACATATATAGCATTTGGTATATTTTTCTAATTTTGTTTTGTTCAAAAGTAGCTAAACATGAATTTAGAGATTCACATAACAATCATTTTACAGTCACAGATTGACGACAACATGAACAATAACATTATAAAATCGAGCAAATTCAATGCCACTCGATCACATATTTGTTACTCAGGTGTGTCGTTATAGTAAAGCGATTGTTATTAAACCTAGAATAGTAAAACAATTTGCCTTAAAGAAGAAAAATATGACAATCTGTAGGATGTTAGCATGTTACCAAGTGCAGGTGTTTAATTTCTTTTAATGGCCTAGAGTTGAGAAACATGAATTGAACCATTAGGCCCATCAACCATCCCAACCAACATTATCAAATAGAGATTAGGCCCATTAGGCCCATCTATGGAGAAACATGATTACATTAGCTGTGACATTTCTTTTATAAATTAAAACCAATTTGGAATTTCAGTTTTTAGTAGATAGTCGGATACATCAACAGACAACAGAAGCATATACATGAAGGACCAACTTGAATTTTAACTCCCATTAAACCAACTAAACATCTCTCAAATCAGTACATCAACAGACTCAAAAAATATCCACTAAATCTCAAATCTATTGGAGAACAACTCCGTTAAAGAGTCTCAGACCGATCGATCTCTGAAATCCTAAAAACCAACAGAATTAAAAGAAGAAAAAAGGCTCAAAATGAGTCACCAAAGAAAAATTAACTTTTTACCCTGAACTTTGAGCTATATATATGTTACAAATCAAATCCTCGGTTTCAGAGGATTGTTTCACCTACCTACAGACTCTCAAAGCCTTGATTTCTCATCAACCAACCATCACTTCTCTGCTAATGTGCCACCAAGAAATCGTACACGGCTGCATTGTTTCAACTTCATCACTGCATCTCGAGTGTTCCCACGCACCAGATCTATGTATGTTGCAGTAAGAACGACTTCTGGGCAGTCAGGTAACAACGACAATGCTAGTGTGATGGCCTCTTGCGCCCTCTCGATATCACCTTCAGCTGCTGCCAAGGAAGCCATGTCTGCCAACAGGACCCCACGGGCCTCTTCAGGCTTGAGAAACCAGGAGCCAGAGCCACCATGTGGTACAAATTGGTCCAAGGAAGGGGTATTATTGAAATTTGGCTCCTCGAGATCCACAGTTTTCCTCATTTGCCAGATGTCACGATCCTCTTGACTGTAAGGTAATACGGTACTATTTTGCCCTGATATATAACACGACAAATGTTCAGAAGCTTGCTTAGGCTGGTTCAAGAGACAATAAGCTTCTGCTGCATAAACATTTCCCAGAAAAACATATGCCCTGGAACATTGAAGTCTCAAAAGACACTTAGCAGCAGCCAATGCCTTAACTGCATTACCCAATTCCAAGTAAACGAACGCCAGGTCAGCAAGCACAGCTTGCAAGATCATCTTGTTTTCTTTTCCACATAGGCCTTCGTATTCATTGATCGAGCTCTGTAACAACACACTGTTCCCAACCTTTGACTCTTTGACTTCTCCATTTGAGTTCACTTGACCAAAATCCTGACCTACATTTAAATCTATCTCATGGGGGCTTGTCTCATCAGAACTATCCAGAAAGTGTAACGCATTCAGGAGACAGCTTTTAGCAAATGTCAATGAAAGGTTTGGCTCAAGCTGCAGCACATTTCTTGAATTCCAGCACTCTATAACAAGTTGTCTCCATTTTCCCCGGCCGATAATATTAACGTCTATATCAGCTTTCTTTTCTGAAAACATGATACAGCACTCAGCAATTCGAAGCCATAAGAGAGGCCGCTTGAAGAAGACCGAACCTGCTTGTTGAAAACATCGAACCGCAAGTACCGGTTTCCCACTAGCCAAATAAACTAGCCCACAATTGTATGCAAAGAGCACAGATTTGTCCTGCGAGTAACTCAACAGTTTCAAAGGTTTTTCCTTCCTTTGTGGAGAGCCGTTACTGAGTGCCTTAGAGAAAAAGACTGCTGAGGTCTGGTATTTTCCGAGTTGATAATAAATGCATCCGAGATTGTTGTAATACAAAGCTGAAGTTCCGGACCCAGTTTGACTGAGTGATGCCATTAAAAGCTTTATCGCCTTCCGATGGTTATTTCTAGCATACTCAAGTTGTGATTTCAAAAACAATGCGAGCGTATAATCTTTTCCATGCGCCATGTTCATGGCCATTTTGACCTCACGCTTGGCTGCTTTGAGATTTCTAGCAAGGATGAGAACCCAAACTTTGTATAAATGCACTTTCAGCCTTAAATCAGGTGTTGTAATGAGAGAGTCCTCAGCTTGGGTTCTCGTTAGATCATTTGAGGGTCTTGTAAGGTTTTGGGCCCCACTGACATCGAGAGTTGACAATAGAGATGCGTAGAGTGTTTCCTCTGAAAGAGTTCGAGCTAAAGGACTTTCAGGACCATTTGCGTTAACAGATGAATCAGAATTAATTGATTCTGATATAATCACATTGCTGGGTGCTGACGTGGATTTTGTCACTAGGTTAGTTAGTTGTTGCTGAGTGAAGTTTCCGGACTCACCTTGACTGCCACCTAAGCTATTGCCGCCCACTCTTTCCAAATAATTGATCACGTCCTGTAATAATGTTGCAAAATTGAATTATTACGCACAAAAATATGATCAAATTTGGAACCATTGATACAGTTACAATATCAAAATACACGTGCACACAGTGACGGTCGATTAAAAGAGGTAACTGAATCACAACCATGTTGAGACAAGCAGAAAAACTAAGGAAATAACCATATATAATTAAAATATTGAACACCAGAAGGCCCTTGAAACTCTTACAATAAAAATACATATGTTTTTTTCCTCTTTCTTGAAACCCAAAAATATTAAAATATAGTCCCATATGACCTTATATGAACCGTCACCAAGGTGGCCTAGTGACAAGGCGTCCTGGTGAGGTCTCAGGTTTGAAGCTCACCAGAAGGGTCGGAAACGGTCATGAGGATACCCCCGTTAGGGCGCATACATCTGAGTCAAAAGACTCGCCCTCCTTGGGTGACCTGAACATGGAAAACCGCCTCTGTTTACCCCTATGACCTTGTATGCTAAAATTAAGACTACTTTCTTAATTAAATGTACATCATCCTTAAAATGTTATGTGTGGTTTATGCTCAACTTTACAAATAAAGATATGATTTGGCATAGGTGTATTGTATATTATAATTTTGTTTACTGGTATAGGATATTTTGAACTTAATTATGCTGTAAAATCTAGTGTTGTAGGTTAAGCAGATTATAAGACATATACTAGTGTTCAGAAAGTACTTGACTAATTCACTTATTTGGTTTGGAATGGAATTCTAACATCTTCCCTTATTTTCTTATATTTATCTTCATAGCAGCAACCCGCAAGACATCTATTTTGTTTCCTGGTTCTAGCACGTGTTAATAGCTAAATAGCAACCAAGAAAACAGCAAAAACCACAGATGTAGGTAATGAAAGGATTCATCACAACCTTTTGTAGTCACTATCAAAAACAAGAAACTTACTGCAGCTCTTGAAGCATGATGGCATACTAAGGAAACGTCTAGTAACAAGATGCAAACATGGTGGGCCACCCTCTGCAGAACATAAACAAACTAATGAGCAGAGTTAAATCAAATCCTGAAAAATCTCGTAAGAATTTATATCTTACCTCATCTATTGGTTCAATATTTTGATATAGTCTCTCCAAAATAGAGAAACACTTCTCATATTCGTGTAGATGGTAGAGGATGACTGCCTAACAATAATACGGCAGGAGAAGATCAGCTAATATAGTCGGGAAAAAACAACATATAATAGACAATGCAAGAGAGCTTGGGAAGCAACAAAAAACATATTGACGTACTATGTTGAACATTGTCACTGAAGTATCAAAATCGTCAGCTGAAGTGCCCTGGGCATTATTGATGGTAGAGGCTGAATTGGCCACAACATTATTTCCCTTATTTCCCACAGCTTTAATCCTATTATTCAATGCCTCTGCATTTTGCCCAGGTGAATGAGCAAGCTTCTCACTTCGTTTCTTGAACCAATGAAAAAAAAAGTAGTTAAGCACATGAAACCAAGAACTGGATTACAAAAAATATATTCAGTAGAACATATAGAAATAAACGGTAAGAAGATAATTTGATAACAAGAAAACCACCAACTCAGCATTCAAATATTCGTCTATTTTGTCACTCTATTAGTTTCGCTGATAAGATTATTAATGATTTATTATTCATTAGAGAATTAACAGCAATATTCTACTTCTGGGGTTTACATGGAGAAAAATTTCAGCTCTATATTTACGTTACTTGATAAACAGAACGTCAACTGGCTCACACGGGTTTACGACACAAATCCATGAGTTAAGGCTTGTAGAACCTCTTAAGCGTTAAGAGTACTTAAATTCTATAACATGTGAATAAGAAAGATGCTGACGAACTCATTGTACTTCAAGAAACAAATGGACCTCAAAAGTTTCTTAAACGTGATCGCTAACATATAAAGAACCCCGGTAACATAAGATGGTCAATAGAAAATTACACGTTAAAAATGAACGTATGTGGTGAGGAAAGGAGAGAACTAACATGTGTAATTAACAAAAAATGAGTTACTAAATGGGTAGGAAGCAAGAATGTAACTAGCTTCCTGATATTGAAAGACTAAACAAGAGGGGGAGTGATAATGTTACGTTTCTAATTAATTTTACTTTCAAACAACTTTTCGATCTGATAATAAGAAGGCCTGAAACTAGGTCCCTAATGTTGAGATCTCCCAAAGCATAGAAGAAAACAAAAAGATTATCGAGTAACTCTAAAGAAGTTCATTTGCAAAGTGTACATCGGCAAAACAATTAATAAACAAGTAGAATTGCAAAGCCAAAATAATTGTACTACGACCTAGAGCCAGAATAAGCTAATAGAAAACTATTTAGCGAAGGCACATTGAGCAAGAATTTGGTCAAGGAAAGAGAGAAGTGCATATATAAAGCTAAAAACAACGCTGTAAGCAAATCTCCTTATCTCATCTTTTATTCAGGCAGCATTTATTGCCAATGACTTGCTGGTTTTCCAAAATCCTCCATATTTTCTATCTATTCTATCAGCCATGAAGAATGGAATTTATTTACTAGTTGAGCAGTTCTTATGGCAAAATTCTAAACAAGATACATGCATTATCAGTTGGCATTTGGCTCTAACTGAACATTTAGAAGATAAACAGTGTGGTCAGATCGAGTCATAATGAAATAGCAAGATGTGTTATTAAGGTTTTACATATTTTCCATAATCCACTTTCCTCTTTACTTATATTTTTGATATTAATAGACGAAGAAATCCTAGGATCAGAACATAATCGTAGAACAGCCATATCAGAAAAATATTACAAGTAAAAATCATTTCAACCGTTTAATTCCTACAGAACACCTTAGCAGTTTTCCGCCTTTTGCTGTGTTGAATGTTGACCACTTGACCAAGCGATCACAACCTAATTATAGTTTCCCTTGTTTTCTATCTTTTCCATCTACAACAAAAATCCTATACCTATTTCCAGCAGAAGACTAGAAAAGGAAGTAGTGGCTTACACTCTACAGCACTAATCTCCAAAACAGCAACATAAACATACCTTGAGATTGTCAAGTGCTTCCAAAAATCTCTTTGGATTTGAAAATCCATCTTGAAAGTTCTCCACAATAGCGATGTTATGAAGAATCTAAAATACGAAGTATATTAACAGAAAGAAACACATCAATAAGAAGCCGACATACAAGAAGCAAGAATATAATAGAAAACAACAAGACTCTTCTCCTATAAACCACCAAACATCTTTATTAGAAAATAGTACATTGCTTATGGCTGGATGACAAGAGACTTGCAGTGCTAGGGTTCAGCATTTCCTGTGGTACTCTACTTCATCTATTATCTCTGTTCTATACCAATGGTGAACCAAACAAAATACAAGTCATGATAGTATCTGGTGCGGGTGTAACCTAACAAGCTGGCACAGATCAAAGATGATCCGAACTTAACCCAGAACTAGTAAGTGTCAACTCTAAACTTCAAACCGACGAAAAAAAGGCCCAAGGTGTACCTAATCTTTACCATACATACCATTTACAGCAATCTACTACTTTACTATAATTAGCTCGCTGAATAAATAGAGCCAGCAGCCCAGCACACTCAAGGATTCCTGTTAATAAAGATGCAATATGTTCTATTTGCGAGTTGAATGGCGCTACCAATAAAGTCAAATCAGGACAGTGAAATATCTAAGAGCAGGAAGAGGATTGGAACGACGTTATTCACTAACCCCCATCCTATGAAGAACGCTAGCAATGGATAAACGCTTTCTACATAAGACACTTCGTTGTTAGCAAGCCTAATGCTATATGCTAAAGGTCTGAGGTGAAGAAAGAAGTTGCATTCTTCATACTAGCTGACAGTGACATAAAAAACGAAACCATACATGCATAGACTACAGCCAAGAAACATCACTTTAAATTATATGTGGCATGTGAAGACATTAACTCACAGTATCAAACGAATCAAGATGAAAAAAAATGACTGAGTATGCTTAAATACACAAGTAAGCTGGACTTTTAACTTCCAAAACTCAATAACAAAAACAGCAGCCACAAGATCAGACCATTTTTGTACGCACTACATATAACAAAGAGTAGATATCAGAACTCCACTCTTACCAGATAACGATAGATTATATATCTAATGCACATGGTGTGTGCACCACCATTACACTCGCTCATTTCATTTCCTCTCGTTTACGTGGGGAATCCTCTTAACTGGATATGCTTATGTAAGTTAGAAGCTATCACACAAACGTGGTCTAAATTTAGTTACTTGTTAATTTCAATATATACTAAATTATTAGTTTAGCCTTCTTTTCAAACTTTGGATCGAAAATGATACCAAATTCTCAAAGTAAGCCAAGAAACTTGCCACCTCAGTACTGGTCGAATATCAACTTAGAGTATCCAAAAATGCAAATACTTCTATAGTAAGTGTACTGTACATGCCTGTTTAGTTACCCTGGAAGGTACCCAACCAGCCTACTGGACATTAGCAACTCTGCTCTAGCTAGTTAAGACGCTCCTCGGTAAAACTTTCAAGTCTAATGCCCTACCTATGACTTGCCTTTTAGTCAATTCCATAACCAGTGTCAACTTTCTGCATTTATACATCAAAACAACTAGCAATCACCGAAATAATGCTTTACATTAAGTTCATAACGACAAGAAAAGTTTTCTATAAATGATCATTTATCATCGTACACATTAACTTACTACTTAATATTCAAAATTTGAAAGAAGTTTAAAGAGATGTCAATTAGAAAGAAGCTTCTCGTGAAAGGTTTCAGAAATCATATTGCTAGAGAGCTATGCAAACAAGAAGCCTTCAAAAACTCAGAGTCATGGTTACACATATAAGAATCACTAATACAAATTCACATCTTACAGTAGCTTACAATGACAGTCTTCCACATTTCCTCGTCAAAATGTCTCAATAACCAACCTCAAAGTAATGAAAATCTAACAAGATCTTGGCATCGCTATAAGAGGATCATATGTTGTTCATAGGCAGTAACTTCATACGTACAAAGCACATTTGTCATTATGGTCTTTAAGAGAAATTTACAGTAAACATGGTGTTAAGAAAGAATGGATGTTTAAAAACACTTGGTCATTAAATGAGGGATCTAATATTGACATGTTATGAAAAAAGTACAGTTGATTAACAAAATCTAATACAAAGAGTTATAAACTGAATAGAAAGAGCTAATAATTCTATACGTCGTAAATAGTTTACCAAGTTGGCTTCTTTAACTACAACAAAAATTTCAGGCATCGGCCTGATTAAAACGAAGACTATTGAACTGACCCATGCACCAACTTCCCTAATCACAAATATCTATCAAGGGTGTCCATCAGTCAATCATCCCAGTTGTGACACGGTTTTCAAATACATGTTTTCCTCAAAACCTCAAACATCCTAAACGAACCATATGATCCCATCCAACAATGAACTTAATACACTCCCAACTAGAGCCAACTTCCCAAGATACAAGTAATTATCACTAGTGGACCTAAATTTCCATCCAACAATGTAGTCAATTCATTACAAACTATAGTCAACTTCCCCAAGATACATGTATCATCACTAGTGTGCTTTAATTGCAACGGAGTCCTACTCTGAGCAAATTGCAAAAAATATATATATACAATAAACATACATTTTTTGTGAAAGCAACATCAGTTTAACCCTACAATATGCACTTCACTATTCCAATTCCAAATATTATATAAAATAAAAAACAAAACTTCTCACAATCAAAACAATTTTCAATTTAACACTAACACAGAAGTGAATTCAAAAGCATATAGATATAAGTGAATTCACCTTCGGATCATCAGCTTTCTTCTCCAGGATCTGATTCAAAACCCTAAGACAGTCAACATACTTCCCTAACTGAAAAAACACATACGCTTCTTTCGCTAACGTTTGCGTAACAGAAATCAAATCCGCATCAACCGCTGATAACGATACATCCATCCTACTACTGTTGTTGTTGTTGTTGTTGTTCTCCATTATTTCCCCCAATTATAACGAATTCGATACAATTAAATTCAAAAACCCTAATTTTCTTATTCTAATTATCCACAAACACTCACATCTGCATCACGGACAAATTTGAACGATTGAAACCCTAGGAATTTGAAAACCTAATGAATCTGTATGTATATATTGTATCTATAGAGTGAGAGAATCTAGAGAGGGAAATAAGAGGGTTCGTATTTGTTATTGCTGCTGCTATCGAGTCTGAGGATGTGTCTGTGTGAGATGAGCGATTTAATTTGAGTTCTGATAGAGTGACGGGACTTTAAGTGGTGGATCTGACAGACCGTCGATGTGGCTGATGGTGTAACGATCTAACGGTGGATATATGTTCTCCAAGAGACTGCGTTTGTCACCGTATAGGATTTTGGTTATGTACTTTTTACTTGTTTTTGTTAAAAAAACAATACTGTAAATGACTTGTAAGAATTTCTTTCTGGTTAAAATATCAGATTTAAGCTATGATTTGTAATCAAACTATTTAATTTTTTTTATTATTGTAGTAAAATAGTCTATGGAATATAAAAAATTGCATCTTTCTTCGTTGAATATAGATTTTTCAACAATATCGTTTTGTGGTTTTATTATTTTAGAAGTTCATTGCATAATATATGAGATGTGGTATTTGTAAATTTTTATTGGATTTCAAGAATTCAAAATGTTAAGGAGGCAAAAAATATATCAACGGAACATTATCTCAGATACGGTCCTTGAAGATTGACTGCATCAAACTCAAAAGATTTCGAGTTAAGGTTGCCCGTCAAAACAACATTATAGAAATATCGAGTTTAATTTGGGATGTCGCATATATAGACGTAAAAATTCTTTTTTGTATTGCAAGCGAAGTCTAACAATGACTTGAATGAAAGAGCATGCATTCGGATGAAACTAGGGCTCAATACGAGAACACCATGACATGGAAACAGATCTAAATCGGATGAGGGATTTGGGTGGTAGTCTTTTGAAGATTTCAGTAATCATCACGTCTTCAGAAATATAATTAGGCATTGCGTAATTCTACAAAATTTTCAAGGACACAATAACACTAATCATGTAACTTTTGATACATCTACTGCTTAAAATTAATTTGATTACAAGTTCTGGGTAGCTCTAATTTCATTAAATAACAAACTTATACTATTACAACCAACACTAAGTTCGACTATACGAACACATGGCACTAATGTTAAAGGATTCTAACAACTAATCACTTTAATAACGGTTACATTTTACCATTTCTTTTCAACATTTCCAAGATAGTTTCCGTATTCCTCAAATCTTGGCTCTCTTCTTGTGACTCGTCTTCAATCCCTTGAGACCAGTCAACACTCGTGTAAGTGCGAACCCCAGGCCCACGTCCTTCACAATCCTTTGACCTGCCTTGTTGTGCTCGTCTCACTTCCTTTTGATGCTCGGTTGATTCCAACTTTTTCCTCTTAGACACATTAGACACCAAGCCTGTTACATGGCTATCCACGAGCTCAACTCTTTTCACGCAACGATTCAACGTTGTGGTGATTTTATGTTTCTTAGGAGGACTAACAGCAGCATCTATTCGCGAGTACCTCTTTTTGCAGAGGTTTATTTTACCATTTCTTGAAAGCTTGTCTAAAACTGGAAGCAAGTTTTGAGGGTAGTCTAACTTGATTTGTTCACCGTACGTAGAATTCCAAAAGGCGATGGTTAGATTAGAGATTGAGGAATTGGGGTGATCAAGAGTTGCTTCGAGTAGGGTTGCTTGGAGTTGAAGAAACGTAGAGTTGAAGTTTATTGGCGGCCAACTGTTTTGCAAAGATTTGAGGGTGGTGTTCCATAATTGATGGAGTTGATAAGTTGTGTTTTCGTGTTGTAGTTCAGGATCTGATAGCCACTTAAGCAATGGAATCGATAGACTCTGGAGAAATCAAAGTGGACCCAGAATTAGGATTCTGATCAGTGTATGCACTTCATAACAAATTTATTTAATTTGCAGTACGAAATACTATAAAAAGAATTTCAGGGTAAGCAAATGGATTGAGGTAAGCAAATGGATTGTCCAAAAAGAGTCAGGTCTACCCGACCCGTCCATTTTGCTGCCTCATTTCATGGACCATATGTCCACGAAAACACAAATACATGATAGATGCATAAGATTGTGAAAGAGAAATACAAACCTCAACAAAGGGAATAATATCTTCGTCAAAGTGAAGAGATTCAACGATGTGTACCAATGTTGAAAAGACCCTGAAATTATTTTAAATCAGACAATTACCACAATACAAATGACCTACCAAGAAACCTATTAAACTATAAAGATCTAAAATTTTATCAAATAAATGCACCATAGAAAAAACATCGACCCACAAAATAGATTTATTAACCTACCTGGGTATAGTATCTCGAATCTGTGGCACTTTTGCTTCCTCATATAATACGCTTAAGAACCTACACAATTCCACCAGGAAAAAAATCAATAACATCAAGTATTTGTGAGAAATACATAAATGTTGACTTTGAAGTTTTGCAACTAAGTATCTAAAAACAAGTTTACTGACCTGGCAGCACAATGCAGACTGGTTTTGGTGCAACAGGATCTTTTATGATCACCAAAATCGTTATTCTTCCGACATATATCAGATGATTTAAGAGCATGTTCAAGAATGCAAGTTACAACCTCTCCACAAAAGATAACAAGTTCACAACCCCGAGTCTTTTCTACAGAATCAACCTTGCAATAGTCTTCAAGAAATCGATCAACAACTTGAAACAAACTTTCATAGCACCGGGAAGACATGTAAAGTGATTTCCATGTTTCAACAATTTGTACAACATCAATCTTTTTTTCTAATCCCGATGAGAAAACAACAAAAGGGTAAGCCAAGAAACGAGACACTACCAGATCCAACGTATCATCAACCTCCAATTTACGATCTATGTAATCTTTTAGGCAATTTGCTATAACAATCCAGATGTTTAAGCAATTGGGTATCAAGAATTTATACAATAAACATGTCAACGCATGAAGAGTTTCATAAGAATCATACGACCCCAACAACAAAGTCACGTAGCTTGAAAGTTTCTGCGCATCAAAACTTGAACTAACCATTTCATGGAAGTAAAGAACTATCAAATACACCACCGGTGAAATCATGTTCTTGTTATCATTCAACTCATTCCAATTTTCGGTAAACTTAGTGTCGAGTTTCATCTTGTAAAGTGGAGATCCCAAAATTGATGTTTCTAATTCCTCAGTAGCAATCTCTACAAAGTCAACAAAAGTTTGACCGATACCATCTTCGGATATCTTCTTTAAACTTGTTATAATGGAACCGATGCATGACATAATCTCACTAAAAGGAACACTTGATCTTGAAAGATTAAATTGGACTCCTTTCAAAGATGAACGAAATAGTTTTAAAGCAGCATCATACGCCCCATGTCTGATGAATACGTGAACCATTTTTATAAAGAAGTCAAACTGACTTAAATTCCAAGGCACCCATTTTATAGGGTAATGCCTTACATCTGTTTTGCTTGTTAACGCGTAGCTATCGACAAGATCCACACAAAAGTTCCAAGACCAAGTGTTTTTAGTGTCAGGTCCAACTCGAAAGACCACTTCGAGCATAGGCTCTAGAACAGTTTTGATGACTGAAGGGTGGTTAACAACGGTACCTAGTTTGTGGAGCAAATAATTCCAAGTATTCATACCGGATGAATGAACTGATAGATCGCATTTGCTTGACATGACTCCGATTAGGGGTGTCATTATAAGTTTAATGCTCTTGGTTAAACCATTGGCTTCATAAATACTATTGATCTCTTCATAAGCTTGCTGTGTTGAAAATTTCGTTGTAGATTCATGCGTTGGCAGAGTGATCAGAGCATCGATTAAAGCTTCCCAGGCAATCTGCAAAAGAAAGTACGTGATGTTAGGGAATACTTGAGATTACAGGTGGCAATACACCGAGTTGGTAACAGATCAAAAAAGTTATATTTTCTTTTTTTGTAAAAGAAGGTGTATTTTTAGTGCAGGAGAACGATACAGGTCAAGTTGGTGCCAATGTTTTTTTTGTCTTTTTTTTTTAACTTTATGATATATCAATAGCTTAAACAAAATCACACAAAAAACTATATAATTATAATAATAATCTCATTTATTTTAAGCATAACTTTTTAAGTTTTTATAAGCATTTTAATCTAATACAATTTAGGTGACTTTCAACCCGCTTGACCCTTTTCCTTTAGGCTTCAACTTTTTCTATACCAATTTCTCCTATTATCTATATATTACAACCCAAATTGACCCACACTTAAATGAACGATTTTGAATTGTCACCGTCACTTCTGTGGCACTGAAACTGTTATGATTGGTTGCCATTTGACCAAAGTGGCTATTTCAACCCACTTAACTAAAGACTAAAAATAGATCAATTTTTGGTTTTTTTCCTTATAAACTTATCTATAATGAAACAGGTCAAATAGGCTAAACGAGTCAATCAACGTATTCAAATGCTTACGAGCATCTAAAGCGCTTGTGGTTTTCATATTCAGATTTAATTAATTGGTTATTACTATATTTGAAAAGAAAATTGGACAAAATAGCGGCAAATTACCAGTGAAGCAATCTTGACTTGGGGGTCGCTGTCAGTAAATGTCTGTTCAGCAATTTTAAGAAGCTGATTGATTAAGTGTCTACTTTTCATGGCGTATGGTCCTATTAGGTGAGTAAACCATCCCCATGCTTGCATCACTTGAATCTTCATGCCTTGTTTTAACAGATCCTCCAGTGCAGGAAGTAGTTTTCTCTTAACATCTGCAATAACGGTCTGGCCAAACAATATAATACACGCATTACACTCTTGTGAAAAAAGAAGATTCGAATCGTGAGATGGAGTTAAAGTCTTCAAAATTATGTTTATAAAATGGGCAATAAGGTAATTTTTCATTACACTTTTGATAATAATTATCCAAAACTGATTACTTGAGGCCTAAGTAATAAGAAAATGAGAAGTATAATTTGTTAATCCAGACATTAAAGTTTATATACTGCAACTACATGTAACCGAAAAAAATAATATGTTTATCTAAAGTCTAAACATTATAAAGTGGTATTGTGACCACAGATAATTAGTTTGATAATCAGCAAATGGTTTCCATAACTCAAATTCAAACACCCCTAAAACCAACATTCTTGGATAAACAGTCGCACAAGAAGAACTCTACTGTTCGCAATCTATATATACCTTAGAAAGAGCTGTCATAGGAGGGCATATTGTCAATTTGATTTTCAATAAACATCTTTCTGACATATCTTTTTCCCTTTTATCTATACTAACAAGTCTTCTATAAATGGGAGGAGCCCATAAGTTTGACGTTTCTCTCATCTTTTCATTTACTTGCATTGCCAGCTTCATCACAGCCTGCGTTAGTAGCCAGTAGAGCAAAAACGATCAAAAAGTGCCATGAAAATTATCATATAAAAATACAAAGTAAGATAAGATATAGGGCACATTTGACTGCCTTTATACCTGCATGGCCTCAAAAGTTGTAGATAGAGATCCAGTAGGATTGTCGAGAGCATGAACTATCGCCCTCACCAAAGAATCAATATGAGAAATTAGGAACGATTCATTCAATTGTTGAACTGATATGCACCATACTCCTAGATTACAAACAGACTGCAATCAGAGCATACAAGTCAGTACCAATGCTCGGGAGTTTTTTAAAATTAAGTGTAAATGATTTCAAGATAGATGTACTTTTAACCTTAATTCGTGTGGACAAAATGACCTTTTGCAAAGTATTTAGAACCATATCAGCATCATCTCCTGTCATACCCGCAATAACCAGAATAACTAATCAAATTTTTGCATCATCTCGAAACCTATCAAAATGATTCAATAGCCTTCCAGCCCTAAATGCACATCCACACAATATCTCTTGCAACACGTTTTACTCTAATTTATTATCTCATTCTCAAATTTAAAATTCGCCTAATCACTTACAAAACACGGATCCAAACACCCCCTCCGATGAAGTGTCATGACTCATGATATCATACTTTGGTTATGCAAATTTCTTTGTTAACGGAACACAGAGTATCATGTATGATATTTCAACACAACCAATAAAGTTCCTTGCTTTATATGAAATTAACTATTCGAGATAAGAAACTGACACACAAACAACTACTTAATGAAGATAATTCACTAATCAGTCTACATATAACATACCTGAGATACCAGTAACAATGGATGGATGGTAAATCATAAACCCCATACACTTCAAAGCCTGTGCCGCTCTGCAATTAAAAAAAACTATTAGAATAAAAAAATACATATAAGCATATAGCAAGTAAAAACTGAAATAACATAAGCTCAATTGCTCATTAATTAATAAGCAATAAATAAAAACTTACATTTCCTCATCATCATCTGAAATATCATTCGCCATCGATGAAAGAAGAACGTGAGATGCTTCAGAAAGCGATTGAAGCAGTGAATGATCACTAGTCGAGTGTTCTTGTAGTTGCAATAACGTCGAATAAAGATTCGATTTTTCTGGTTTTGATTTGAAATTAGGGCAAGATGTTATAAGGGTTTTCAATTCATCGAGTTGGGTCTTGAAATCCTCCATTATTTCTTGTTAAAATATCGAAAAATTTAGTGGGTAGATTGGTGAGATGAACCCTAATTTGGAAGGGGGGCTTCTGTTCACTTGAATTTTCGCGCCATAAGTAAAGTTTCAACAAGTAAAAGACTGTGTAAAAAACTTCCCTTTAAAATGGAGTGCTTAATTTATCATTGCTCAATAAGCTTTCTCTTCAAAGTTTTTCTAGTAAAAAATTTCACCATGAGCTTATTTCACTCTATTTAACTTATCAAAAACACACTATATCATATCTCATTCTTTGTTTTTCTTCATTTAGTTGATCTTTATAGTTATTTTACCTCTAAAAGTTCATAAAACTTACGTATATTTTACACTCTGTTTTGATGGCATGTCATCTTTTAACACATTATTATAGTCTACACTTTGTATATGATGCTATGAATTATAATTATAATTATAACTATAAATTATAAATCTATTAAAATGATCGATGATCAAACTATACAATCCATTAATAGTAACAATACCAAAGTACCTTAATGGACTAAATGATTCATTCAAAGATTACTAACACAGTTAAATTAGTTAACCCACTTTGAATTAACACAAGCTACAAATTAAATTACCTTAAAAAAACAGAGTAAATAGTTTATATCAGTGGTGTTAAACTGTTGATTTCTTCTGTTCACAAAATACAGCTATCAGGGCCCACAAAAACCACCACAAGTGCATACATATAAACACATCACTGATGTGACTTGCATACCTTTTCAAAATCTTTCGCAAAAACAACACCCATATCATTTCAAATTCTTTCACAAATACAATAGAATTATACCCTGTTCTTAGATACAAAATCTTGAGTAGAAATAAAAATCAAAATGAAGCGAGATAACGAAGGTATTAATGATGCTAGTGGAGTAAACAAGAAACGATGTTTGGAAGATGATACTGTTGATCAATTTTCAGATTGGCCATGGTTTGAGCGAGTGTATGGATCATCTCCAAAACACAATCATGATGAAAATAAAGGTTCATGTTCTACTAAGGTTGGTGAAGAAATGGCTATTGATGATGGTAAAAAGAAAGTTGATACCAATGTTGTAGATGAAACCCTAATGGATATTGATAGGGCCAAGATTAATGATGTTGGTGTTAGTGAGTTGATCATGAATGATTCAGAAGATATTGAAATCAAGAAAGATGATATCAATGTTGTGGATAAAACCCTAATGAATTATGATCAGTTCAAGAAAGTTTCTGATATCAATGCTAATAATGTTGATTGTAGTGAGTTGCTCAAGAATGATTCTGATGATGTTGAGATTGAGAAAGATGATACTAATGTTGTAGATGAAATCCTAGTGAATCGTGATGCGGTCAAGAAAATTTCTGATGTTAGTGCCAGTGTTGATGGTGGTGAGTTAGTCAAAACGAATGTTGAAACCAAGAAAGATGATACCAATGTTGTAGATGAAACCCAAATGAGTCTTAATGGGGTCAAGAAAATTTCTGATTTTAATGCCAATGTTGATAATGTGAGTTGGTCAAGAATGACTCTGCTGATGTTGAAATTAAGAAAGATGATACTAATAATGTTGTAGATGAAACCCCAATGAGTCTTAATGGGGTCAAGAAAATTTCTGATTTTAATCCGAATGTTGATGGAAGTGAGTTGTTCAAGAATGATTCTGGTGATGTTGAAATTGATAAAGATGATAAATTAGGAACTAAAAATGTTGAGAAAGAATCCATAGTGCATGGTGATGGTGATAGTGGTGGAAGTGGATCCACCAACTGTGGTGATAAAACCTTGATGAATAATGCTCATGGAGAAAGTGTATGTAAGAACTCTGTTGGTAAAGAAACTCAGCTCATTGATGGCAACGGTGAAACTGGTGGTGGTGGAAGCGGACCTTCAGGTGACACAGCAGAAAATGTAGCTTCTCCAGTGGTGGTGGCTGCCGGAGTTGGAATTGGAGTGGCTATGGGATTTATGCTCCTCATCAAATGGATTAGCCAAAGGTTTGGTTTCAACCTTCTTTAGTGTTTTGTGCAAAGAGTAGATATGGTGCTGCTATTCTTTTGTATAGGCTGATGATATACTTGGAGTTCAAGACTTGAAGGTACAGAGTAGTACTACAGACACTAGACTTGATTTTTTTGATTAGAAAGTACAGTACTTTTTGTTGGTAAGTGGTGTAATAGAGGTTGACTTTTGCTTTTTTGTGATACTATACATGTGTACTTGGTAAGAGCAATATATTTTGAAAGATTTTGGCAGAGAATTTTACATTGTGTTTGCTACTTTACTAGAGTATTATTCAATCTTCTTTGCAATATGTGTGAATGACTTCCTTTAAGACTAATTAATTGAGTCCTTAACTGCTTATGTTGGTTTCTGACTTGTGTGATGGATTTGGAGGTACTATTGTGAAGTAGGTGGTTGGGTTGGCAATTTTGTCAAATAAAATGCAGGTGGGCCTAGAATAGAGTCTGAACTAGACCAAGTTAAAATGCATAGCTCAGTATTTGTCATCTTGAAAACAGAATTATTTTGTGAACACAATTTATGAAATTAACCTATTCTATATGGATATGATACAATTTATACCTAAAATCACAAAGACTTTGAAACAAATAGCAAATCGATAATACTGAGAAAATGATACCCAAAAATCTCAGTTATGGTAAACTGGGTTGAATTGCATATTTTACTACCATAAGCTCCTACTAGTTATTATTATTATTATTATTATTATTATTATTGTTGTTGTTGTTGTTGTTAATATTTCCATCTTACTTTTTTGCTTTCAAGGAGAGTTTGTTTTAGAATGGTTAGTTTAAGTATAACTGTATAAGGAAAAGAAAATGTTTACTAACAACTAACATATGAGTGATGGGCGATTGAGAAACAGGCCTTGATTCCTAAACTACGGCAATTTATTCATACACCACTAAAATATAACGAGTTAACAAAAATGTCAAAGATAAGACAAGAAAAGAAACAGTAAAACTGTAAGTGTAAGTTATACGTAACTACTATAGTATAAAAATACAAATAAGATGATCAAGCGTTATCCAATCTATCTATGGTATAATACAACTCTAATTACAATATTATTAAAATCTTAAACTTTAACCTAATGAATCTCGTCGACAGTTTTACTAGTCTTGTTATCTAATAATTCAAGGCTTCCAGCACATATATCCATGTCAATAATGTAAGAAGAATCTGAAAATGCCACAAGTCTTGAGCGCACACCGCTTTCAACATTATAACCTTCAAAATCCTCAAAGTAATTGTTCGACAAGAAATCACCATGGTTGGTCACCATGGAATCACTACCTACTTCATATCCAATACTTTTAAATCGAAGGCCTTAGACCAAGATTCACCATTATTACACTTTCTTCTCACCCAAATCAAAGTTTTATGGTAGTTATGAGAAATCACGGCTAGAGAACCTTTGACAATGGTTATTTGCTTCGTGAACCAGCTAGGTTGTGGTAACGGGATCATTCCAAAAACATGAGTACTCAAATTGAACGTCATTATACAATAATGGTACTCATCTTTATTATTCGGTTCACATTTAACAACCCAATGTAATGCTCCATTGACGAAACACACCAATGACATAACCTTCACATATGAAAACATACTAGCAGGGGAAGCAATCACACTCCAAGAGTTTGTCCTCGTAGAATAAATAAATGAATTTTGCACAGGTCCGTCGTGTTTGGGGTAAGATATACCCACAATCTTGTAATCATTCATTATAGGGTCAAAACCAAACCCGAATGCTAAGGATCCATAATGATGCTCAGGAACGGTTAGTTTGCGCCCAACTGAAGGGTTCCATAATGTAATTGTACATTTCGGTTCTTTCTCATATACACAAATAATTCCATTACATGAACCAACAATAAGGAAATTGAGACAAGGGAACTTCAAGCCCGTGTAGCTTTCTTCTGGACATAAGCTATATGAGCCGTTAAGACCATTCTTTTTTTGGTAGTGAATCCGTTGTCTAACAATGACTTTTTTGGGAGTTTTCATTGATCTAAGAGCGTGCATTCTGATAAAATTGGAGTTTTCCTTGATCTAACAATGACTTTTTTGGGACTTTTTTGGGAGTTTCCTTTGTCTAACCATGATTTGGAGAGAGATCTATATCGGAGGAGGGATTTGGGTGGTAGTCTTCCAATGATTTCATCAATCAAATCTTCACATAGATAATATGAAGTCGTGTGATTCTACAATCAAAACAAAATTATTTTATCGTCATATTAGTAGTAAACATGAAAAATATTCACCGATGCATGTGTAACTTATAAACACGTTTTATATTATGAATACATAAACATAAATTAATTCCATACCTTTCGTTTCTTAAACGACGAGCAATCACAAGATGTCAGAGCTTGAATTTTTCCTAATAGTTTTCTTATGATGTATTTTTTCATGTCGTGTGAATCGAAATCTTTGGTTTTAAAAAAGGCAAAAATAACTAAAAAAACATAGAAATTGATGTGCACATCTACGCAACAATGTATCAAAATAGAAATCTATAAAATAGACCTTACAAATAGAAACCTCAAATCTTGGATTCGATTTCAAGAACACACATAAACCCTAATAATCGATCGCAGTTATGCAAAAGCGAAAATAGAGACTATGACTTCGATTTGGATTTGGATTTGAATTCCGATTCCTTTTATAGTTTTGTGATCAAGGCTGACTTCGAGGCCCAATATTTAACACTCCTTTATTTATTTGTCACGTTGGATTTTGTTTCTAATAAAAATACATATGAATAAAAGTTTAATTTTTACAAATTGTCGTGTTTATTTTTTATACAATAATAACATAACAATAATAATAATATAATAATAAATAATACTTATTATTATAACAAGCGAAATTACCGTTAAAAGAACATGTAAAAAAAAGTTAAAAGGACTCAAGAAATAACCTTAGTTTGTCTATTTTGGGATGTCAAGTCTAAATACGAGTTTGTGGATTGGTTGAAACGTAGATCCAACGTGTCAATTTAATCCAACATTTTACCCCCATTGAGTTCAGATGAAACTGCATCCTACATCCTTCTTATTTAGGTTATGTCCTAAATAGTCCCTTAAGTTTTTGTTTATACTAAAACTCCATATTAGGTCAAGTTAATTTAGTCCCATGAACATTACTCCTCGAGTCCTTGGATGATCATTATTGACTATACATAGTTTTCCTTATATTTATTTATTACATGTAGATTCAACATGTTAAAATGAGGAATGTATAACGAGTTAGTCAGATTGGTTAGTAAGCACGAGTTACATTTGTGTGATGTTTTATTTTTTTCTTCTCTTTAGTGTTGATTTTATCCTTTTAATTAGCATACAATCTTATTCTATTAGGCAAAATTTTGTAAGTTAAGTTGTTTTATTGTAAGCCAACTTTACTTGACGTTTAGGATTTTTATTTGTCTGTGTTCTTATCATTTGCTTTATTTAGTTGCACTCGTTCTTAACTTTCTTTGTTGTTTCAAATTAAATATAAGTATAATATACGGACATTAAATCATCATTGAATAATTGAGGGACATATTATGAGCATGAATTGAGTAATGGAACATATGTTGCTCAACTTGCCGTAAGTAGAAATATACATGTTTTTTAGGAAATCAAAGGATCAAACAAAATAGCACGTCGTACTTGCTTGCCAAACTTTCATGCGTGCATGTTTAAAAAAAAAAAAAAACAATTCACAATTTACAATTATACAAAACTATTTATATACGTAGCATCCGATGTTGTTTTTAGACTTTTATTTTCGATTTACTCTATTATACTAGTATCTCCATAGATTTTTAATGATGTATTCGTTTGATACTTATAAAAAAAATTATGAATAAGGAAATATATTACGTCTGTCAGAAATACAAGGGTGTCAAATAAAAAATCGTACAAATCGATGGGTTATATTTACAATATTTTCCAATTGGCAATTTGCATCAAAACAACAACTCAGATAGAACAAGTCAATCAAAGTGCAGAGATACACAGGTAAACATGACGACAATGGCGATCCAAACTCCCAACAACTTATTATTCTCCAATTTCACAACTTTATATCCCTTTATAAATAATCATCTCACCCCATTTTCTATTTCATCATTTTCCAAATTCACACTCAATTCTTTTCAATATCAAAGACCATTCATTGCATTTTCTTACAAGGTACCTTTTATTTCCTTAATCTTTATTGTTTACATTTTCCTAATCAATTAAGCAGATTTTTAAGTAAATTTGACATTTTTATTATTGGGTTGTTTACAGAACAGAGAACCTGTATTGAATTATATTAAAGAAGTGAACAAAGGAGATCAAAAGAAAGACTTCATGACAATTGGTTCATCGGTTCAGCTTTCGGGTCGAAATTTGGTGGTGAAGGACCGGGTTATATTGACTGATGTGTCGGATAACGTGGTAACTTCATTCGGGTCGGATACGGGCTACACGGATGGGGCTTTTATTGGGGCGGTCTTTGATGAGGAAAGTAGTCGTCATGTGGTGTCACTTGGGCGGCTTAATAATGTCCGGTTCATGGCGTGTTTTCGGTTTAAGTTATGGTGGATGGCCCAGAAAATGGGAAATAAAGGAAGTGAAGTCCCAATGGAAACACAGTTTCTATTAATGGAAACAGTTGAAGAAAGTGAAAAGGTTTATATTGTCTTTTTGCCGTTAATTGAAGGGTCTTTTCGAGCTTGTCTCCAGGGTAGTTCTAGAGACGAGCTTGAAGTTTGTGTAGAAAGTGGTGATGTGGATGTAAAAGGGTCTGTTTTTTCATACATGGTGTACGTGGGGGTTGGAACAGACCCTTTTAGCATAATTGCATATGCAATTAATACAGTTAAATTGCATTTGAAGACGTTTAAGCAACGTCAAGATAAAAAGCTTCCCGGGATTCTTGATTATTTCGGGTGGTGCACTTGGGATGCGTTTTATCAAGACGTGACTCAAGAAGGGGTTGAATCCGGGTTAAAAAGTTTAGTCGAAGGTGGGACCCCTGCAAAGTTCGTGATCATTGATGATGGCTGGCAATCCGTCGGGTCAGATGAGAAAAAGATTGAAGAATCAGAACCGTTGATGAGGCTAACAGGGATCAAAGAAAATGAGAAGTTCCAAAACGAAGATGACCCAACAATTGGGATCAAGAACATTGTTAGTGTAGCAAAACATACATATGGGTTGAAATATGTGTACGTGTGGCACGCGATTGTAGGGTATTGGGGTGGGGTCCGCCCTGAGGCGGAGGGTATGGAGGAATATGGATCCTTAATGAAATATCCAAAGGTGTCTAAAGGCGTTCTCACGAATGATCCAATTTGGAAAACAGATGTATTGGCCGTACAAGGTTTGGGGCTAATGAACCCGAAAAAAGTGTTCAAGTTTTATGACAATTTACATAACTACTTGGCTTCAGCCGGTGTTGATGGCGTCAAGGTCGATGTTCAGTCCATATTGGAGACACTAGGAACCGGTTTGGGTGGTCGGGTTGCACTAACCCGACAGTACCATCAAGCTCTCGATGCATCTATTGCTCGAAATTTTCCTGATAATGGCTGCATTGCTTGTATGAGCCACAACACAGATGCCCTTTATTGGTATATCTCGTTAGTCTTTTTTTTTGGTATATAAACGTAAATATTTGTGTACTAATGAGTTTACCATGTAACCAGCTCTCAACAAACAGCAGTGGTTCGGGCTTCAGATGATTTCTACCCTCGTGATCCCGTTTCACACACGATCCATATTACATCTGTGGCGTACAACAGCGTGTTTCTTGGAGAATTTATGCAGCCTGATTGGGATATGTTTCATTCACTTCATCCTGCAGCCGAGTACCATGCATCTTCCAGGGCCATTAGTGGTGGCCCGATATACGTGAGGTAACAACTTTTTAACTCGTGTTAAAAGCGTAAATTTTTTGGATCGAGTATGGCTTACCTTGAATCTGTATTGATAGTGATGCTCCTGGGAAACACAATTTTAATATTTTGAAGAAACTTGTGCTGCCTGATGGTTCTGTGCTTCGAGCCCGATTACCTGGTCGACCTACTAAAGATTGTCTTTTTACTGATCCGGCTCGTGACGGTGTTAGCTTGTTGAAGATATGGAATATGAACAAGTACACTGGAGTTATTGGTGTTTATAACTGTCAAGGAGCTGCGTGGAACACTGTCGAACGAAAGAACACATTCCATGAAACCCGACCTGATGCTATAACAGGAACCATCAGGGCTCGTGATGTGCACCTTATTGCTGAGGCTGCAGTGGGTCCTGATTGGTCTGGGGACTGTGTGATATACCATCATCGTATGGGAGATCTTATTGTTTTACCTCAGGACATAGCTATACCAGTTTCGTTAAGTGTTCTTGAACATGAAATATATACAGTTACACCTACTAAGGTTTTAGGGTCGGGGTTAAGTTTTGGCCCCGTTGGGCTTATTGACATGTTCAACGGTGGGGGGGCCATTGATGAGCTAGAGTACATGGTTGAAAGTGGTTCGGTGACTGTGTTTATGAAGGTTAAGGGTTGTGGACGGTTTGGTGTGTACTCGACAACTAAGCCGAAAAGGTGCATTGTTGGACCAAGTGAGGTCGAGTTTGTATATGATTCAGAATCTGGGCTGGTGATCTTGAGCTTGAATCATATGCCTAAGGATCAAAAGTGTCATGATGTGCACATTCATTTATAATTTAATTTTATGCTTTAGAAAGATATAATGTAGCATTGATAGGCTTATTTAAGTGTTGTATACCTAATTTATTCTTTGGCTCAATGCCTGTGGTATTGAACCTTGGATCACTACTGATGATTTCCTCTTTCGGAATTTTATCGATATAGATACAAACAGTTAGTTATCTTGTAACAAAACTAATTATAAATAAATCGAATGACAATATCTCTAATTAATTTCTAATTACATATATATGTTTATACACACATACATATTACTGGAAGTTTCAAAAACTTGATAATATGTCGAGCCAAGTCCATATAAACCTGAGTGTGGCCCGACAAATAGTTTAAGCTTGAACTCGTGCTCAAACTCGATAAAATGTCCGACTCGATCGAGCTCGAAATCAAGTAGCTTAATAAATACTTATTAGTTTGCAACCATAACAAAGGGTGCACCAGGAAAAGCACATTTCACACCAAAGCAAGACACAGATTAGCTTGACAAATCTAAAATATAAATCTCCAGAGTGCAACAATCGAAGTCTGCAAAAGCGCTAATACAACTAAATCCATACTCTACTCAAAACCTATTTATTACCATATATCACAATGAACAAACTCTAAAGAAAAATTAACTTTTTAAGTACCAAACCGAAAACTAAATCGGAAACTCCATCTTCACAAGAGAGTCAGTAGTCTCCACAGGTTCACTATGCATCCAGTCCTTGGCACAGAAAAGCGCCTCTACAGTCTCGGGCCTCAAAGAACATCTATAACGATCCATCTCTTTAACACCCGTATCAAAAACCGTCCCAGGAAGAACCGTCGACACAGGAACCGTCAATATATCATGAGCCATCTTCGATAACGTCGGGTACTTAACCTTGTGCAGTTTCCACCATTTCATAACATCAAACTCATGACTCCGAGGCAAAAGAGACTCTTCCAAATACTGATCCAACTCTGACTTTGACTGTTGACTTGTACTTTCCATTATATAAACATCAAAATCCGTAAGCCCCGGCCCGTTGTTTAGTCCTCTGGCATCATCTTGTTTCACGTCTCCCGATTCACCGTTTACTACATCAACAAAAGCAGGCGTGAGTGGCAATGGAAGTGCGACATACTCTAGAAAAAGCTCGTGGATCCCTTCATCGACAATCTTTATAAACGACGCAGCCTCATCACCGTAAATCTTTGTGAAACTGAACTCAACTAGCTTCATCTTGAACCGTGGGTCCATAACCACTGCGATGGCTAACATCAAACAACAGCTTTTCCAATATTTATCAAAACTTTCGTGAATCGGCTTGGTTAACATGCTAATTGTGTGATCTTCGCTTGTAGATGCACGTGACAGTTCCAACTGAAGCTTCCATGCTTCATGAAAGAACGTATTAGCCGTGGGTACAGTTGATGATGTGAGCAGACTTGCAGTATTAAAAAGTAGCTTCAAATATGTGCAAAGATTGTCCACGAGTTTCCACTCTTCAGCAGTTGGGCCTTTACTGTAATCAGGATCTAAAGTATCTAAGCAAGAAAACACTTCTTTTAACTCGGAAGCTGCTAGTAACATTTCGTAAGTTGTATTCCATCGAGTCTGATCATCGAGCGATAAAGTTTTAGTACTGAGAACCTGAAGTTGTTGTTTAAGTGCAAGAAACTTCTCCTCTAATGATTCCGATGTTTTCACATACTTCACACAGTCTCTGACTTTCTTGACCGTTTCTTCACCCACATTGAGTACTTCTTGAGCAACACAGCTTAGAGATCGAGCAAAGCAATTCGTAAGCAACAATTGACCATCAAGAATGTTTGGGTTCTTCTCTGAAAGTAAACCTCTGAGACTATTAATCCCGATTTCACTTAAAGGCTGATTTATTGTGAGTGAGAATAACCTTCCCTCCATGTTCCAATCAGACAAACAGGTGGATACCGCATGGCTGAAAGCCGAATCTGACTCGGGATACGGTTCCATCACAACATTAAGTAGCTTTTTGTGCATCTTCCACTCACTATCAATGAATTGACCTGTCACAAAAACATAGCCCGTTGTATGGTATGAACTCCAGAGGTCAAGTGTAAGGCAAATGCGGCCCGGCATACCATCAATCAGCTTCTGGATAGCTTGTTTTTCTCTAAGATAAGTAGCCACACAGTCACCTTGAACCGTATCGAAGTTAACCATGTTGAAATTTGGCTGAAGGTTATGCACAAACGCCATGAACCCTGCGTGTTCAACCATATGAAGTGGATAGTCATGCTGAATGATCATTCGAGCCATCTCTTGGCGACACCTGTCAGGGTCAAAAGCCGAGTAAAAAACAGCCGGCGTTCTGTAACGCTTTTTAGGGGTGTTACTGATGGGACCCCCAGAGTTAACAGCCATTTTTGTAGGTGCACTGAGCGGGGTCAAAGGGTTGTGGTCCTGGTTACGAAGAAAAACAGGGCAACCTCCTTTAGCGATGTGACGTTTGAGGTGACTGGTGCCAGCAACTTTTGAACCAGTACTATATGCAAAGGATTGAGCACATTCCTTACAGACGGCCCTTCTAACTCCTTCACCGACGTTTTCAATAGTGAAATGTTCCCAAACGATAGACTTCTTTTTCCTACGCTTGGTAGGTTGCATCTCTACATCGTTCATCGGTGTGTCGAAATACTCTGGCTGCATCTCTATGTTTACCAGTGCATTACTTTCTGAAGGACTAGTTTCCATGTGTTCCAAAGACCTGTTTTTGAATAAAATATACAACACATATTGAGATTACCAACAAGTCTCAACAAAAAGTAGCATACAAACAGAATATGAATAACAAATCTCATAAAATTCAATCACACTTATGTTTATTTAAAACAACCTTAAGTTCAAACTTTCCAAAAATCGTATAACACGTCTAAGGAGGTGCTTGGAATTGTGTATCCAAGTGTTTGCTTACCGCATATCCAACTTCGGAAAGATTATACAATAATGAATATCATTACAAATCGTAATGACAGAAAAAGTTCCGCCTTTTATATCATTATATAAGTCAAGTTAATAGCAAACACTACAGTTTTCACAGCTGCTAATCGTTACACCATATATATAATCGGTTCAGAGGTAGCAAATTTTCTTGTCATGTAGGTGAAACGATCTGAGCATTATCTTAATGAATTAAGTGAAAATACTTGGCAAGGAAGGGTCTGCATGCATAGAACAATATAATATAATGTTTTCATCCAAGTTTAAATGTTCAAACTTTATATATATAATTTCTTACATTAATTGTCACATGAGTTTAATTTATACAAAAATTGTGCTTAATGATTGTCAAATGAATTTAATTTATACAAAGCTATGAGCTTGTGGTCTTGACAACCAATATCAACAAGTACATCCCAGGGTAAAAAAGATGAAATTTTTAACCATCACAAATCAGATCTAGGGTTTCTTAATCGACAAAGTAAGTTTTCGATTCTACGGAGCCCTAGTTATGTCAATTAGTCAATTGAATTCCACAAATCATAACGAATTTTGTAAACAAACATAAAATTGAAGAACAATAGATTAAGAATTAAAGAAATTAGGGTTATAAATTAGAATTAAAGTTAGGGTTAGGGTTTATATGATAAACTGTAAATATACATGCGTAATTGCGTATGTATGTGTTGTATATATACCGTGATGGCTGAAATTGACGAAACACCGATGAGATCCAAGGTCACAGCAGCCTGCAATTGAAGTGATCCAGAAACGTTTGTTGGAGAACGGGGATCGAATTGGGCTTCAACCCGAGTAATCAAATTGGACTATTATAGAATTGGGGTTTTTTTGTTATTGTTATTGTTGCGGGATAAAAGAAGGATGGGGAAAAACGGATAAAAATAAAAACCCTAAACGGATATGGACTTTTTATTATTGAGATCCAATAAATTAGTTGCGTGTGTTGCAAGTGCAGCCCACCACTTGTTTTCCGATTTACTATTTAGGGTTCGATTTGGTTTTATATTTATTTATTAATTAAATTCAATTCAATGTGAAGTTTATCATAATTAGTATTTTGTAAGGCTAACGAAAAAATTTATGGTTCTTTGTATTATTGTGTAGTTTTCATCTCCATTTAAATGTGATGTCTTTTATTCAAATTTTGAGAAATATACATCTCGCATTAATAATTAATGACAGAAAAAGTAAAAAAAATAATAATAATCGTATTACACAAAACACAAGTGTTCATAATTTAATTACAGAGGTCAACAGAATGTGAGTAGTAATTTTTACAACACATGAGTAGTAATTTTTACAACACATGAGTAGTAATTTTTACAACACAAAAAGTGATGTGCAAACCACAAATATACTATTTTCATACACATGGTACAAGACGAGTACGTTTAATTCATATCTATGGTATGTACATTAATTTTTCGTCGTGTATAAATTGTTACGCATAGCTTAACCATTCAACAATGTAGTATGTACTAAAATATACTACGAGTATATTAAAATAGGTATCATACAGAAATATTATTATTATTTACTAAATAAAAGTACCTAGTTTTGTACTAGTACTAATTTCGTCCAGCACAAAAGGTATAACTTTATGTAAAGTACCATGGAACAAGAGCTTTTATTCAAGTGTACTTGGCTCCAGCCTAATAAAACCAAACTTTCCATGTACCTATAGCCACCTAATTGGTACAAGAAGATAACTATATGTGACCCACTTGACAAGTTTACCCATAACCTCTTTATAAAATTCGAATTTTTTTTTAACAAATAAACGTCATCGATTATTTAACATTTAGTGTAATATATTTTCAATTTGTGACTATTTGATGTAAAGAACGACCGAAAATCGTTATATTTTTCAACGTAATATATATCGTATCATCATCATCATCATATATATATGTTGATGTTGAAAAATTGTAGCAATGAAGGCGAGACATGACAATGCACGAACACTAGTACTGAATCATTGATTGATTGATTGTTAACTACAACAAACACATAGTACCAATTATCTAATAAGTAATCAACTAAATAGTGAACTTATTATTGTTAAGGTCGTCGGCTAAATTTAATATTATGGTGGATCCAGAATTTGAGATGGCTCGTAATATCGGTATCTCAACTTTTGTAAACCCGTTGTAGAAACTGATAATGTTAATTTTTATAGAAAATTTACATTTCGTAAAGCGAATAGTACGTAGGTAGTTAGTGTTACTCCTACCTTTAATATGGTTCTGCCCTTGATTTAAAAGTACGTGCATTATTCATCATGTGATCTCATACCATAACGTGCTCGACTACCCTAATATTTTTGTAAAAATTTTCATAATATAATTATGGAGTATAATTGGTGTCGTTGACACCATATTATTGACCAATCAGTAAATAATTAAATTTACGATATTACCTCATCAACCTTCAACCGTTTTTTTAAACATAAACGGTATATATGTACTACGAATATAAGCAAAAAATCAAAACAGTGAGTTCAGTAACTTCAGTTCTTTGTCCGGGAAAAGCGGGTTGTACGCCGTTTAAACACTTGTTCTTAAAAGTGGGCTCCATTCTCATAATTCGCACATGTTTCCCATGTGATTGCATTGTTGTTCCTCTAAAGTTTATTTTTCTACTAATTTAATTTTATTAGAGCATTATACAAATTATTTTTCTCAACCTTTTTGATGAAACTATAAAGACGTTTCAATTTCGATATCAATGCCAACATTTGCTCCCACCACGGACCGATCTATTAAATGAAAAATGCTAAATATATACTCAAACTTAGCTTTGTGCTAAAAGTAATACTAAGTAATAAGGAGATTCGTATACATAACATGATCAAACATGGAAATAAGAAAAACTAAAAGAAACTGTACGTAGAAATCGTCTACTTATATATACTCGTATATCATTATCATTAACATATATAATCGCCTACTTATAAATTACTCCGTATAAGTATGCAACTATTAAAGGATCATCATATATACCGTTTTTAGTTTAGGATTTTAGTGCAAATACAAACATATCGATTTGGATATCAATTCCGAACTATGAAAATCGACTCTGATACAAAAGTTTGCCATTTTATTCAAATTTGCGTCTAATTTGTGCAAAATTAGTTCTAAAACTTCTAATTAATTAACTTAACAATCAAAGGAGGTGAGGTTGAAAATAGGTGTGGTATAATATACTACGAGTTGTAATTAATTAATAGTTTTTTATACATATATTCTTCTTGGGATTGGTGGTAAAAAGACCTTTTCTTCCTATATATACAACCCCTTCTCTCCACTTTACCTCACTACTTCCTCTCTTCTTCAAAATCTACAAAACATATTGATCAGTATGATATGATTTAAACAACTTAATAATCCCTAATTAGGGTTTCAAGAAAGATCGAAGAATCAGAAATTTTAATGGTGCTCTTTCTGTTCTTCCACAGCTTTCTTGAACTGCATATATATATATATATATATATATATATATATATATATATATATATATATATATATATATATGCTTCAATCTTCATGATCTGTTGGTTTCAACCTAATTTGCAGTTCAATAAAGCTGTGGGAAGATAGAGGGAGGATCAATCCACATAATTAAAACCAAGAAAGTAAGAACATATTCCCAGATTTCCCAAATCTTAATTTTCATCATGGTATGTATCTCTCTATATATCTTTAATTTTCGTCTTAGGGACTTGATTGTGTTCTTATATGATTAATCTGTTATGTTATTAGAGCTCTTGATTTCCTACTTAATGATGCATCATATCAATACATGGCATATGTATCTAATTTCTTATTATCCCCAAATTAAGCGTACATATACACATATCTTTTTATATTATCATAATTAAGTTATAAAGTCGATATATATGTAATATATATTACGTATTGATCATGTAATTAATTTAAGAACATAAGTTTGGGTTTATTGTTTCTTTACGTGCTCAACTTTACATTCATTAATGTTGTATGCTCTCAACTTTCGTACCCTCTATTGTCTCTATTGTATGAGATGAACTTGAAATTTTTGGAAATTTTTCTAAATATTAACTAGAAATAATTAAATTGTACTATTAGTTAATTTTGTGAAAAGTATAAAAGTAAAGTTTACCTAAATTGGTAAATGGATGTCATGTCCAAATTATGGACAAAGTTGCAAAAAGTGATATCACATGAGATGATTTGATTAGGGTTTTCACCATGGTATGTTTTTTAAAAGTAGTGCCAACCAAAATGTCAAAAGGAAATGTACAGTGTTTTGCCTTCGTGAGCTTGTTTTTGCCTTAAACATGACATCTTTTTTGTTTATTGAATGGACCCATTTGTTACAGTACGAATTAAAAGGCCCAAAATGATACAGATCCCTTACCACGAATATTTACATTTTTTCATCTCAGTATTCGAATCCTCAACCTCATAGTTGTAAGGGCACCATGCTTAATATCGTTAGCCCAATGACCATTTAATATATGTTTAATTAGGACTCGGATAATTTACCATTCTTTCAATAACAAAAGAGTAAGGCTTAAGGTGTTGATCATAATATGCATAGATTCTTTGTTATAAAATTCAAAGATACATATAGTTTTATTGTTTTAAAAAAGAAGGTTAAGGTTTCTAGTCACTTGTCTTTGGATGCTAAATTTCTTCTTGGGAACTAGAAATTCTCATGGAATTATTGTGTTAATTAATGCATATGCTTTAACTGAGAGGGGTGCAAAGTCCGTATCTTTAGTTATAATGTTGGATTAAAGTTAAACAATTGTGATTAATTTAACTATACGAAGCCACTTTCAGTTCAATCACGTACCCATGTCAAAAGGCTGAATCTTTTTATAAAAAAAAAAAAAAAAAAAGAATTCGTTGGTGTTGACTGTTGCCACTATAGTCAAAGGTCAACAAAGAACCGTCTTTTTCCCCAAAACTCCCATTGTTGTTTTTTAAAAAGATTCTAATTAAACTTTAGCATGTAATGTAATTTTTACTCTGTATAAATTTGTGAAGTTTTTTGTTATACTAATTTATGCAATAACTATTGAAAAAAAAAAAGGTTGGTTCAAATTGTAGTAAAAATGAGTATAGTATGGACATAAAGATAGATTGGACACCATTTGCTCTTGTTGCGTGTTTTGATTGACATGAAAGTTTTTTGTTGTCTTTAGAATTATAAATAACTACAAATATCAATATCAATAATGTAAATAATACGTAGTATTTATTATTTATTTTATACATAAAAATAAAATAATAATAATGGATGATTCGGATCGTTGAATTGAAGAATATGCATGCTTGTCTTTCATACTATTATGTCTTATTGTCCATGGTATGAAATGTTGGCCCAAGATAATCACTATTGGTTCACATTTTTGGCCATTTGCGTACACATACTCTTTTTTAAAAATGTCAATGGTTAAAAATTATTTACATAAATTAACCCCAACTATACGTAATTTTTTTAAGGGTAACTAAATTTTATAAAAGTGTATATAAAGATAACTAAAGTTTATAAAATTATTCAAATTAGAAGATGAATCCTTGTCGGTTTCATTTTTCACATACGCCAAGGTTTAAAAATTAAGTTATTTATTTGTTAAACAAATTAAATTGTTTCATAAATTAAACATTTTTGTGAAAGTTTGATAACATATATGTCTATTAACCTTCTTTAAAGTGAAAGTATCCGCATTAAAAATTTACATAATTATAACTGATCAAGAAACAAAGTATATGTTATCAAAACATACAATCTTATTAATTTCTAAGAACATTAAAATATATATTATATAAACCAGATTTTTTAATTTGTTGACGTTATTTAAACCCACAAGTACAACCTTCTACTTAGATAAATCACCCACTCGTGCAATTATATGCCAAATGCGCCTAGTTGTAATGCATGTAATTTTATTTATTTTTAATGTACTAAAAACAGACCAACCAAAATTGGCACTCGTTCTATATTTAGCAAGCCATGAAAACATAGGTTCCCCTACTGCTTGATGGATAATTTTTCTGGCCGATAATTAACAATAATATGACAATGAAATTTAGTTATTTCAAGTGACCGAGGAAACACTTACCAGACGAAAATAAATTTTTCAAAAAGAAAAAAAGTTTAAACGACGATTTGTGAAAATGCACATATGTCAACGGATAATTCGTAGTGTTTACTCGAGATTTTATATACGAAATAATCCACATTTGTTTAAATTTCACCTTTTATTTGTGAAACAGACACATATTATACGCCTTATGAGCGGTCTCTATGTCATGCACTCATGCTATATGTGGATGTATACCTAACCTTAATCTCTATATCATTTCCGAATCTAATGTTAAATACTTCTAATCTAATCTATCTATATACTTGCAAATAAAACGTTGAAACTTATATATATGATATAATAAATAAATAAATATAAAAAGTCTAATATGATTTATAGATGGTCAGAGATCGTGGAATCTTGTCTGCAACAATACCCCACCAGAAGGCCTATCGCCAGTTTTGATTGAATGAATTTCAGAATTTGAAAGAAACAAAAAGATATAATCAATCTCAGGCTCAATTCAGCTCATATCATTCAGATCCATTCAATCTCGGACCGTACATTCACACCCCCACGGTAAAAAAAAGTTTAAATAAGTGAACCCATACCCATATTCATGGACCACACTACGATACTGCATTATGTGTACGTGATGGTTACCTAACTCATAATCTCTTTATCTGATCTGAATAACCCAGCCCATTTAGGGCCCATGATAAACCTGATCCAAACGGGCCTTTTACTTTAAGCGGTATTTAACATCGTGTTTTTTTTAGTTTCATCGTGTGTGTGAATTTTTTTTTAACTTTTTTTTTAATGAATTAGACCCTAACATATTCATGTTGATTGCATTTTAATATTTAAACTTACTATTTTGTTATTAAAACGCATATTTATATTTATTTTCATTATTTAACTCAGAAAATCACATGACAGGGAAAGCAAGTTCTTATATAAAAATGCAACTTGGAATATAAGCAAAAACTCTTTAGATGCGGTTGTTGTTATATATAAGTTATAAAATAACGCGTTTTTGTCCATGCATCATTACTCTACTGAATTTCTTCCTTTTATTTTTATAATTATAATATTAATATTAATTAATAATAATAATTAGTAAATAAATATATTGTATGAAAATAAAAGTCAACTCTTGACCTTTTCTTTTAACTTTATAAAAAGACAATAACGTTCACTAAACAAAGAACTTAAGAAGATAAAAGTTCAAAACAAAACCTTACATACTCTATAAATCATGATTATAAAATTAACTATATCTTTAACAAATATCATTTGTCTTCTAATTCAAGTCAACACAAAAGTATCATCTCCCTTTTTTCTTCCAATATATTTGGAATTAAAATAAGTTGATATGTAAAATAAAAATCTATTAAAAACAAATAAAGATAACATTATATTTACTACATTACAAACATTAGGCAAAAACTTATTACTGCTCTTACTTTTCTAGTATTTGTGAGATGTGTCTATTACGAAATTTATCCTAGAAAGATGGAGAGAATATGAAGTAACCTTTATTATATTATGACTTATTACCACTTTACATTTTTAAATCTTTATAAATAAATTATTAAATTAAAAATGAGACGTAGCTTTGGATCTCACGACAATGTCATAATCATAACATCACAACGCGTTTATGGGTTTAAGTACTCTGTATAATCTGACACGTAATTAAAGCAAACACTTTCATTATATTTTTTTCAACCAAAACTTTGTATTTTAAAATTATATTTATTTAATATTTTACTTATCTATAGTCACTACTCACTACAATGTAGTAATAGATAAAATATTATATATGATACATAAAATAAAAAGTATTTCTTGATTTCAATCTATTTTAAAAAATATATTATTATTATTATTAATTATTAATTAAAATTAATATAATAATTATATAATCAAAATTCCAGTTAATTCAGTTTACGCGTTTTGTGGGAGCTACTCAACACACACCATATTTTACTATTTTTAATTATAATATAATCAATTAATATTCCAAACTTGGAATAATAAATAAAAGAATTAAAGAAAGCACCAAACAACGCGTGAAAACACTCCTTTTCTCTTCATCAATTCATCCAAAAACACACACAAACACACACCTCCTCTGTTTCATTGAAGCTTCTTTCTTCAGAGGAAAAAAATGGCTATATTAACCACACTTTTTCTTGTCTTTCTTTTCATTATCGGCCTTATTTCAACATATTTTAGAATACCCACAAAGAAAGTTGCAACTTTATTTCAACCCCAATCTTTATCCAGTCAGGAGTCAGTCAAATCCAATCAAGATTCAGTCAAAAGTCAAACCAGTGAAGAAGAGAATAAGAGCAACAAGATGGTGATGAATGAAAAGGGTAGTTTTGATTCTGGGTCTATTGAAAGAAAAGCAGAATTAAAGAGTGTTTTTGCCACTTTTGATAAAAATAAAGATGGGTTCATCACAAAACAAGAACTAAGTGATTCACTTACGAACATTGGGATCTCAACAAGTGAAAAAGATGTGTTGGAAATGGTTCAAAAGGTTGATGTGAATGGTGATGGGTTGATTGATTTTGATGAGTTTTGTGAGCTTTTCGAGTCGATGATGAGTCAAGAAGACGAAAAAAGGAGTAAACTTGATGATCAAGAAGATGGTGATTTGAAAGATGCTTTTGATGTATTTGATGGAGATAAAAATGGGCTTATAAGTGTTGAAGAATTGGGTTTGGTTTTGGATTCGTTGGGCTTTAAAGAAGGGAGGAAATTGGAAGATTGTAAGAAGATGATTAGCAAAGTTGATATTGATGGTGATGGTATGATCAATTTTTATGAATTCAAGAACATGATGAGGAATGGTGTTAGTCTTATTTCGGTTTCTTGATTTGTGTTATTCTCTAGCAAAAGAGAAAAAATCTTTGATTTTTTTCGCGTTATGATCAATCCGCGTTATACTGGTGTAACACAAGTTATTTAGTTATCAGAATTAGGTATTCGATCGAACCGGTGAAATGTATATAATGTTAGCATTTTGACTTGATTTTTTCCATTTGTCTTTGTTGATTAAAATGTAATGGTGTTATTAGTTTGGTTATCAGTTAGTAGAAAGTAATTTACTTTATCATATGTAGTCAAAAAAGTTTAATGGATTTCATATTAGTTTATGTGTTTATATATAATTGTCTTGTACAAACTGCTAAATGCCTAAATGTATGTGACCAAGTGAACCATTTACTTGTCCTACTACAAGTGTAGAAAGTAAATTGTTTATTGCCTTGGCTCTACTGAAAGGCTAACCATGTTATTAAACCAACAAAACTTGGCTCATGGCTAATTTACACTACCATATATTCATGTGGCACAAACATAGTTATACACTAAAAACTTACAAATAAATTTATGAATTATTACAAGTCAAATCATAAATCATGTTATTATATATATTGGGATGGGATGTCATTTTACCATCCAAAACAAGCTATCTTTGTCACTAGAATGTTCATATATAATTGACTTAATTTAACTTGGATGAGACAAATATTAGCATCTTGCAAGTAGAAATACTAAAGATTCTATATTTGCATTACAAAGTATACAATTTGGAGCTATGTGAACATCAATTATTAGTAGACTATGTCAACTTACCAGAGTCAAAGGTTACTTGACAAAATGACTCATGTTTGACAGGAAGGTAAGGTAGTACCAAAAAATAAAATAAAAACATATATATATATATATATATATATATATATATATATATATATATATATATATATATATATAGACACACACACACTAAAGGAGTATAAAAGAATGATTCAGAATTTACCACGTAAGCATGAATGTCACGTGTCAATCTCTTAACTTAAGTTAATAAATTATTTAACTAATATTATATTATTATTTTATTATTTTATAATAATTATAAATAATAAATATAAATGCTGCATATATTATAATAATATGGAAAGAGGAGTCACATACGAAAACAAAGTCCTACAAATTAATTAATTAATATTATTTTATAAAATATGTACTACAATTATCATTTAATCACGTAATATCTAAAATAATTCAAATAAATTACCGTGTATTGCACGGGTCTTCCACCTAGTGTGTGTGTGTATATATATATATATATATATATATATATATATATATATATATATATATATATATAGTCAAAGGTTCAAACGAGAACCAGAAAAAGGTACAGAAAGTACAGAATTACGAAAACTTTTAAATTGTAGAGATTTTCACATGTGAGTAAATTCAATCACTTATGAATATTGATTTGGATTAAGATAAAAGAAAAATAGTTTGAAAACCTCATAATTTATTTTTTTCGTTCACATGTGCACATTTGGTCCGTGCAGTTGTAAACATTTCATATAAAGTTTAATTTAACATGCATTTTGTAATTTTTAACTTTTGTTTGTCAATGATCTGAACATTAAATAACATTTTTATACAATTTGTTATGTTTACATATGTAAAAACCATATAAATTAAAAGCTCTCGTAGTTATTATGAACCTTTTTGTGATTCTCATTTAAACCTAACCCTATATATATATATATATATATATATATATATATATATATATATATAGTAAGAGGATCTAGAAAGAAGAAAATTTAAAGAGAGAAGTTGGAGAACGATTTATAACCGATCATATCACCACATCATCCAATGGTAACTTTTATATAATTATAATTATTAAAGAAATTTCAAAAAATTATGGCCGTAAAAACTTCTACCAAATTTATGGAGTTACCATCAAAGATTTATTATATTCATACGTAAATACAATCTAATTAGTATAAAATATTGCGTCTGAATCAGATTAACGATTTCATTTTCAGTGAATAATTTTTATTCACCATTTAAACAACCATGGTAATTGTATTACCATAATAAATAATTATTCACAAACTTCAATGAATGTGAATTATGCCACTCAAAATCTTTCGATCATGGGTACGTAATATAACTGATTCACAATTTTCTATTGTTCATTCACATAGATAATTGTAATTTTCTTATCTCAACATTGGTATTTACTTACAAATGTACATCGAAATCTTTGATTAAGAAATTTTATTGACTATATTTGTCAATGTACATGTACAGTATGATTCACTATTATGACTAATAGTTTTATAATTGTGATTCTTACTTTTGCGTTTATGATTCATAAAAACTGCATGAAATACTCATATACATGACCAGATATTTATGTATTCATGATTCAATTTTATTTTGTTGATTTACAATTTTTTTACTATGATTCACATTTCTTATGAACTATGATTCACATGTTTTTGTTTATGATTCACATTTTTTTTTAATACGATTAACAACCTTTAGATTTAAAATCAAAAAGGATATGTTTTTTGTTATACTTAGACAGCCTTAACAAATGTATGTTTTTTTAACCCCAATTTACAAAATTTATAACATTGACTCATAACTATTATAATGTTGATTCACAAACTTTATCACTTTGATTCATAAATTTTATAACACTGATTCACATAATTTATCACATTAATTTATAAATTATAAAATATTGATTCACAAATCTTGTCCCACTGATTCATTAATTTTATAAATTTGACAATAATAGTTGGGATTTAAAATCTGATTCAACGATGCCAAGAAAGAAAAAAATAATCATTAGATAACCAACATGATTTACATTCATGAAAACAAGAAGGTAGTTGATAGTGGATCTCCTCTCAAAGTCAAAATCCACTAAGTTTATTTAAAAAAAAATCTGATATTGAACCCAAATATTATACTTATTACTCAATTACTCAATTAAAGAATTATTGATTCCTTCCTTTCTTTTACAGCCGATTTTGAAAATCTTCGTATAAGAAATTCGAATGTAATGTGCGATGGGACTTTTTTGGAAGATATTGAGAAAATCTTGTAAATCTTCAATGAATCAAACTTTCCTATTGACCATCCCACTTTTAATGTGTCAGTTTTTCCCAAAGATTTAATTTCCGATTTTTTATCTTATTTTTTGAATTAATCGAATACACAATTTTGCCCTTCCAGAGTTTAAATCATTGTTTAGAAACTAATCAATATTACATTTATGCCATCAATTAATCTCACACGTTAATTTTAAGATCTAGTGATTTTAAACTCTTATGTGATCTAATTTCCTTTTTTCTAGATCGTGCTCATATATATATATATATATATATATATATATATATATATATATATATATATATATATTTAGGACGTGATTAATATTGGATCCATTTTAGGAAGCTTAATGCTTCCCCATTATTGCAAATGGATAGTTGACAACAAAATAGGAAAATATCTAGACAAAAACAAACCCAAACATGACAAACACAACTAGAAATCAAATATATAGCTTTCTAAATTCTTCATTAATTTTTATTTTTTTTTTAATCAAGTTATCAATGCTCAGAACGTACACGTGTGTCAAATAATGTAAAAGAATTCACAACCATTCGAAAACCCAAGAAAATAAACCCCCGAAATTTCATCTGTATAATTTCTTGTCTTCTTAGAGCATACGGCATGGGGTGTTTTTTTTGCCGTTTTCCTGCGAGAACGCCGTCGGACGGCGTTCCGCCGCAACAGGCGTTTTCGTCGCCGTTCTCGTCGAATTCTCGGGTCGCCGTCTTGCTTCGAACGCCGGAGTCCGCAACGTTTTTCCATTTTTATTTTTTAACAACGGTAGTTTTTAAGTTTTTTTTTCTTAAAAAAAATAAAAATTTTAAAATTCAAAACATAGCCGTTGAACGGCCAAATTTTATTTAAAAAAAAAACTTTTTTTCCCCTATTTAAATACACCTCAAACACAATCTCAAACCACAATTCAAACACTATCTCAAAAACTCTTTCACACACACAATTCAAATAATCAAAAATTCATCCAAAAATTCTATTTTCTTCATCCCATCGCCTTCATTATGTCGAACAACCCGAATAACCCATACCATTTACACTCCTCCTGGAACCCATTCACGAGCGAATGGAAAACCTCACAACCGCAACAAAGTCACCCATCTTTCAACCCACAAATCCAAGGTTTTGCACCATACGCTTACAACCGACCCATACAACCACCACCACAATTGTCACTCGACGAATACACCCAATTCCAAATGCGGCGTCAAAGTCAACAACAACCCGACGTCCAATCCGTGGAAGAAACCAACCCGACACCCGAATCCACCAAAAAAACCAAAGGAAAAAAGGCCAAAATAGATTCCCCGGCCAAAACCAAAAAGGTTGGATTTTTGTGTCCGAAAATTCACAACGCGGAACTGACCAAGACAGGTCTTCGTTTTGTTACCTCGTTATGGATTCGTACAACGCCCGGAATCCACCATTCCAACGAGGAAAAGACGCGTTGTCTTCAAAATGGACCAAACTCAACGCCGACTGCAACAAGTGGTAGGGCGTATGGAAAAGGCTTTCGGATCAACTCAGAAGTGGTGAAGGCGGGGATGATTTGATGATCCATCGTGACACGCAATACAAGCTGGAAAACGACAAAACTTTCACAAACTTGTTGGCGTGGAACTTTCTGAAGGACAAACAAAAGTGACTACATCCCGATCCGTTTGTCGTCAGTAGATGAAATGTCCAAGACGCCGCGAGACGGACAATTTGGATGACTTGGACTTTAATGAACCACCGGATCAAGAAACGCAAAACCCGAATGAGGGTTTATTTGGGGACGATCCGCATCCACGGCCGACTGGAAAGTCAAGGAAACCGAAGTCACAAAAAACCACTTCTTCTGGTTCCTCCCGTGCGTCGTTTGATGAATTACTCGCAACAACATTCAAAGACATCCGATTCGACAAGCAAGGCTACTACAAGACGAAGGATCTCGAGGCCAAACTTCGAATCTTGTCCAAGCCGAGTGAGCATTTACCGGAGCAAGCAAGGTTCATCTTAGAAATGGAGAAGAGGAAGATTTGCGAGACTATGTGATGGCCATACGGAACGAGCGGGAGGTGGTGCTTCGGGTTCGGGATTGGGAAACTGAATATGTCTTACTTTTGTATTTAAATTTGTAGAACTTTTTTAATTATGTAATTTTTTATATCTTTTTATGAATTTTATTAAATCTTGTTTTATTTGATTTATTTGATTTATATATTAATTTATAATATTAATTTGTACAAATAATTTATACAATTATCATTATTAAAAAATAAATAATAAAATAATAAAAAACTCCAGAACACTGTCCCCACATCACAAAATCCTCAAGCACAAGATTCTCCAGAACACTGTCCAGAACACTGTGATTTCCGTGGTAAACTCAAAATCAGTGTTCTGGACAGTGTTCTGGAGAATCTTGTGGTTTAGGATTTTGTGGTGTGGGGACAGTGTTCTGGATATTGTTCTGGACAGTGTTCTGGAGTTTTTTATTATTTGTTTTATTTGTTTTTTAATAATGATAATTGTATAAATTAATATATATTAATATATAAAAAACAAATAAATCAAATAAAACAAGATTTAATTCACTAAAAGATATAAAAAACAAATACAAGTCCTAAATTTAAAAGACATAATTTAAAAATACAAGACAAATTCAGTTTCCCGATCCTGAACCCGAAGCACCACCTCCCGCTCCCGAACCCGAAGCACCACCTCCTGCTCCCGTTCCATATGGCCATCCCATTGACTCGTAAATCTTCCTCTTCTCCATTTCCAAGATGAACCTTGCTTGCTCGCTCCGGTAAATGCTCACTCGGCATGGACAAGATTCGAAGTTTGGCCTCGAGATCCTTCGTCTTGTAGTAGCCTTGCTTGTAGGATCGGATACCTACGAATGTCGTTGCAAGTGCTTCATCAAACGAAGCACGGGATGAACCGGCCGAACCGGAAGAATTGGTTTTTTGTGACTTATTCTTCCTTGACTTTCCGGCCGGCCATGGGTGCCGATCCTCCCCAAATAAACCCTTATTCGGGTTTTGCCATTCTTGCTCTGGTGGTTCATCAAAGTTCAAGTCATTCAAATTGACCGTCTCGCGTCGTCTCGGAACATTTCGTCCTTCGACGACAAACGGATCGGGATGTAGCCACTTTTGCTTGTCCTTAAGAAAGTTCCACGCCAACAAGCTTGTGAAAGTTTTGTCATTTTCCAGCTTGTATTGCGTGTCACACCGGATGAGAAAATCATCCCCGCCTTCACCGGACCTCAGTTGATCCGAAAGCCTTCTCCATACGCCATGCCACTTGTTGCAATCGGTGTTGAGTTTGGTCCATTTTGATGACAGCATGTCTTTTCCTCGTTGGAATGGTGGATTCCGGGCGTTGTACGAATCCATAACGAGGTACCAAAACGAAGACCCGTCTGTGTCAGTTCCGCGTTGTGAGTTTTCGGACACGGAAATCCAACTTTTGGCCAAACGGAGCTCGTCCTCCGGTAGCCAAACGTTCCGATTTGGAATGACTTTTTTGGTTTTGGCCGGGGAATCTTTTTTGGCCTTTTTTCCTTTGGTTTTTTTGGTGGATTCGGGTGTCGGGTTGTTGTTGACTTTGACGCCACATTTGGAATTGGGTGTATTCGTTGGGTGACAATTGTGGTGGTGGTTGCATGGGTCGGTTGTAAGCGTATGGTGCAAAACCTTGGATTTGTGGGTTGAAAGACGGTGTATTTTGTTGGGGTTGTGATGTTTGCCATTCGCTCGTGAATGGGTTCCAAGTGGATTGTAAATGGTACGGGTTGTTCGGGTTGTTTGGGTTATTCGACATGATGAAGTGTTCGGGATGAAGAAAATATAATTTTTGAATGAATTTTTGGACGAATTTTTGGTTGTTTGAATTGTGTGTGTGAAAGTGTGTTTGAGATAGTGTTTGAATTGTGATTTGAGATTGTATTTGAGGTGTGTTTAAATAGGGGAATTTTTTTTTTTTTTTTTTAAATCAAGCCATTAAACGGCTACTTTTAAATTATTTTTTTTTTTAAAAAAAACTGACCGCTTGAAAAAAAAAGAAAAAAACGGAAAACGTCGACGGAATCCGGCGTTCGGAAGCGGACGGCGAAGCGGAAAACGGACGAGAACGCCGTCGGAGAACGCCGTCCCGGGGCGGCAGAACGCCATCCGACGGCGGTCTCGTCGGAAAACGGTGAAAAAACCCCACTGTGTGCTCTTATAAGTTATGCAATGAATATTAAATAATTGGAGATAAATATGATATAAATAAGTTTTTGTTGTAGTATAGTGGTAAGTATTCCCGCCTGTCACGCCGGTGACCCGGGTTCGATCCCCGGCAGAGGCCTTTCTTCTTTTCTTCTGTTAATTACCATTTCGCAGTACTACGTTTTACCCCCTTCTACTTTTGTTTATTTAACATTCGACCCTTCCCATAAACTCACTTGAACACCTCGGAAGAGTTGAAGAGTTTCATCTTCAAGGTTACCGTTATATCATGAACGTTTGGTACATCATGGCGAAGAACTTTTCATCAAATGCGTTTTTCAAAGTGTACTAGTTTTGTGAATTTTGGGTTCGATGGAAGGGTGGCGTAGGTGGTTTGAATTAATCCACCGGAGTGACAAGAAGAACTGAGTGTCCAAGCTTACTCTTTACTATACAATAAATTTCAGTCGTTGAAAATATAAAAATCATCGTGGACCCCGACAAGCACTTGGGGTGTATAATTGTGTGTGCATAGCGTATTCACTTATGTGTTTTCTATTTTGCATTCCACTCACAATCAGGATGTTATACCTACAGAATGGAGAATGGAGGCGGTTGAGGTTACAAGCAAGGTTTTGAAAATAAAACCTTTATCCAAAGTGATTATTGATTCTAACAGCGATTCGTCTAATCGTATAATATGGGTACAAAAGTTTGACCTTGGTGTTGTCTATTACAAGTGCCACTATATGAACCACAATCATATTGTTTCTTGTGTGACGGGTGATTTATTGTCCCTTCAAGATATCGATCTTTACAACTATCATTTCGAAGATACCGATGGATTTGTACACCTTTCTATGTCAGCATATCAATTGGGGGTTTGGGGATTTTTTTATTTCCAGTACAACTCTATAACTGAAGTGTGGAGTTTAATACAAAATCATTTGGGTGTTCCAACCGACTTTGCTTCAGTACCACTTTGCGTATGGCTCCGTCTCATACCAGCATAAGGTATTTGCAAAGCTATGGTTCTTTTTATTCAATGCTATTTTATTTTGCTTAGCATAATATGATATTATTAGCTTGTCATAAGATGAACTGAATGTCTTTCAGGCCGAACTGTATTTTAGTTATTACCCTTGATATGGTTCTTCACTACCTTTCAGTTTTGAATAAGTGAAGAAGAACTATAACATTCTCTATTGAGGGAATTTTCACATTTTTCTTTCATATCTAACTCGATACATGAAGAATCATTATATATACACATGAAATCAATACCAAATGTCAATTAACTACCCCATTTAACTAATTTGTAATTACAGTGGTCCTTTATATTCACATGAACTTCACTACGGACTTTCTCTTCGAGTTTATCATTACATTGACCTGCACTAAGTTGAGCATTTATTGAGGAGTATCTTTATCCTGAAAGATGGTCGTATGGAAATTGTGTGAGCTTTTACTTAGATATGAGTATGGGAAATTGTTTTGTGGGGTACTAGTAAATTGGTGTTTGAAAATCCGACGAGTTCAATCGGAAAATAGTGGCTCCACTGGTTCATTGTGGCCAACCAATAGTTTTTACCGATTTTTATCACGACAATCTAGTTGGCCACAATTAACTAGTGGAGCCACCAGTTCCGATTGAGCTGGTCCAATATTCAAAACACTAACTTACAAGTATGGTAAACATGGGTGTTAACAATCTATGTGCAATAACGTTACAATTGACCTTGTACCTGGTTATATTCTTTGTTAACAATCTAGTGCAATAACTTACAAGTTAGTGATTGCACATTTTACAGTTTTCACAAATCTTTGGTTGAAATACGATGGAATCTTTGGATGATTTTAGTGAAGATGAAGTTCGGGCTATTGGTCTCCACTCAATGAGGTTAATGGTCGTCCGTTATGGGATATATCTCATTATCTGGTTGAGGATGAAGATAGATTGGGATCAATATTGGCGTTCTGTACTACTGACGAGTTAAGCCTGGTGTTTCGACTTGATTGATACGGTGTGGGTGATTTTTCCATGAAGGTGAGAAGCATCTTCTCAAGTGTGTATCCGGTGGATTGATACTTTTCCAACTATATCCATCGATAAATCTGCTAGCTTTCACAATCTCAACCAGAGTTTGTAGGCGGATCATTGCTCCGACGCTACCCCTGTCTTTGATCCAGAAGGGGTTGTCTGCAAAGATCACCTGAACGTGATTCTTGGTCCATAGAGTGATTCTGAACCAAGTCCTGGTTATGATGCAGGAAGGGTTCACCTCTATAAAATAATTTGGGTACAGAGTCTTGTGCCTTCTTTTGGGTTTAATGTGTATCGTTCTTGGATTGCCGATTGGGAGACACCGATGACACAGGGTATCCTTGGACTCACACATTAGGAGATCGGTGATCTGAGGGCAACGTTGATGTGGATGAACGAGACCATGAACTATATCACTTTTCGGGATGATGATGCAATTTCGGTGTCTAAACCAGCAGAGGCTTTAGTTTGTACGACGTTTGGTCGAGCGTTACGCAGGGTTGTTGGGTTCAATTTGGAGTTTAATGGGGTGGTTCCAAGTAGGGGAAAGTCAGGGCTTTCTAGCAGTGACTGAGAAAATGTGTCCGGTGGGGCATCCTTACATTCCTCCGACTTTGAGACTGTCCCTTTTTCATATTCGAGAAAGTTTGAGTCGGTATGAGTTCACATCGCGTGTCCCAGTCAACCTTTTTCCTCCTCCATTGCTAATTATGCACTTCTCTAATCACCGTGTAGAGGAGAGTGAAGGTGTGGTGAACTTTTCGTTCACCGCGCATAGGCTTGCTGCTGGTGGATGGGGGTATTTTGTATTTGCATATGATACGCTCAGTGGTATGTGGTACTTGAGAAAGTCTGTAGTTGATGTTGACGCGGTTATTCCTAATCTTACCTTCTCCACGAGACTTCACCTTATTAAATAAGGTGTGTTTCTTGTTTTTTAGTGTACGAGTTTGATTTTATGTTTTATAATAAATGTGTCGATGTACGTTCTTCAAGTATCCGAGGGAGGTGTTTGGGATGGTTATTTGAGGTACTAACTTATTTTTTTAATTAAGCAGATAAAAAGTTATTAAGCGTTTTTTAAATGAACCAGCTTATTTGCTTTAAAAATAAGCATTAAGCTGAGAATACATTATAATAATCAATTCTAAACAACCCAGCGATATGCTTAGAAAATGTGTAAAATTGGTTGATTTTTAATGAAATAAGAAGATTAGCAGCGTTTTTTAAATGAACCTCCTTATTTGCTTTAAAAAGAAGCATTAAGCAGAGAATACATTATAATAATCAATTCTAAACAACCCAGCGATATGCTTAGAAAATGTGTAAAGATGATAGATGATATAATAACCGACACCCATAGCAAACTAGCATTTTACAAAATGAAAAGCCATAGTATTTCATGCTAACATTTAGCATTACACCGAATTTATACAGACATTTTAGATAAGTTATAACCCAACCAAGTGGATATTAATAACTACTAGAAGCACCAGCAGGACCACGGATCTACTGCAGGCTTTGGATTCTTAGCTTAAGTTCCCTCTCACCCAAAAAAATCCTCGCGGAGGCACTTGAGAGCGCGTACTCCTTCCGACATTTGAGCCAGTACAGCTCCAACTTCAGCTTTTATAACTCAAAGTCAATACAAAGTTCAAAGTTTATAATAACCAAATACCGTGGATAAGCCAAGGAGTAAATTGAAGTGGTTTAAGTGTTACCAGAAGCAGCAGCAGCAACTGCTGCTGGCGATTTTGCAGCAGGGTTTGGATTCTCAACATAGGTTTCCCTTGACCCGCTGAGATACTCGCGGAGGCGCTTGAGAACGCGTACTTCTTCTGACATTTGAGCCGGTAGATCTCCAACTTTGGCCTTGTTACCTATTAGTTAATTATGTAAGAGATGCTCATTCAACATAAGCAAGACAATGATATCATGATAAGCCGAGAGTTGAAGCACTCTGTCTAATTGTTACCAGAAGTAGAAGCTGAAGCAGAAACAGCGGCATCAGTTGCTGCCGCTGATGAATCTGCAGCAGGGTCTGGATTTTTTACAACAGCTTCTTCACTTGACAGGCTGAGATCGTCGTCAAAAACAGATCTTCCTTCACTTCAGCTTTTGCACCTATTTATTAATCAAAACACGATGATACCAAAACACAAAGCAATATTATCTTTCAAATTGATCAAACGGGTTGAAAATTGCTATCAAACGAAACAAATCCAGTTTTATTAAAAATACGAAAAGAATACATCGGCCTCAGTATGTGAGGCTATCATAACCATATATATAGTCAATCAGAGCATGTACAAAATCAAATCCAAAGTCAACACCAAAGCAATTAGTAATCAAATTGTAAAAGAAAATCACTATATAAGAGTGGGAATTTAAATTTTTACCAGATGCAGCACCAGTAGTTAGTGATGGTGAGTCTGCTGCAGGGTTATGATTTTAAACCAACACTTCTTCATCCTCTTCTTCATCCTCATCTTCATCTTCAACACATGGGTCGAATTCTTTAGGTACATTAGCTCTTAATTGGTACAAAAAGGTTAACATACATCACCAACACAATAACAATTATTATATTTACCATGCATAATAAGCGAGTAAAGAGTGAATTGATCATATACACAATTTGGAACAACAGCCATGAACTATATTCCGAAAAAAAAAACTGATTAGATATGGTGAATAATAATTTTACTTACGATGAAGTATCTCATAACTGGACACCTTCATATCCGGAGGAGGTGGGCTCTGTTCCTATCGAGGTGAATTGCATATCCATTGCGTGTGGGATACGTTATGTGATGTCCTCCATACTTGCGCCCTCTAGATAATCCATCTCTGAGATTCAATGAGACAATTTCCGATTGATTATTATTTCAGGAGGGTTTGCATTATGGGAATATGTGGAGCATGAATTTAGGGAGTAATGCATATATGAACACACGTATGTGTATCAACATACACAGAAAGAGAGAGGAAGGATCAAATACGAAGTACGGTACTGGTAACCCAAAAAAAACTACTTAAAACTCACAAGTTCAATCATGTGAGTTAACAAACTTTACAGAATTTGACATTTGTATAACACATAAACCTTTGTAGCATCAACATTATAATCGCATCTGATGTATCCGCTAACGAATAGATCTTTCTCAATACAAAATATTGTAAAATACAATACAAGTATTCATACAACTGTCAAGTTTGTAAATTTGTCGTTCGTTATGACCGATTCACGTTTTCATACTTTATTCGTTCTTATGGTACCGAAAAATATTTGTCACACATACATACACACACTCATGTATATTTTTATATAGGTGAAATTGAAGTGCATTAGCTATAAAAGTAGATTTAATGGTTACCAAGATGAGCAACACTACTTGTTACAGCAGGGTTTGAATTTCCGACATCGGCTTCTTCAATTAACTAGGCAATATCACAAATTTTACCCATCAGTTAACCGAAACACAATAATACCATGAGCCAAATTGATTTAAAAACAATTTGAATTATGTTATACTTTTTATTGGTCAAACAGGTTAAAGGTTGCTATCATACAAAAACTAAAGCCGGTCTAATCATAGCAAAACGGTAATCTGGCCAAGAGCATGTACAAAATCAAATCCGAAGTCTAGGTCAAAGTTGCATTTGACCAGTTTCAATCTAAACATTCCATATCTTGATTTCACAACGTTAGTAACCAAACAGTCAAAGATAATAACTATAAGAGTGGGAGTCAATCGTTAGCAGAAGCAGCACCGGTTGTTAGTGATTGGTGATTAGTGATACAGAGTCAAATTGGTGAAAGTTGCTTTTACAGGAACAACTTCTAAAACAACAGTCAAGTAATTTGCATTTAACCAAATTAATTCAAACATGTCAAAGATCCTAATAAGTTTTACTGTTATAGAGCCCAATGAAATGGATTCAATTGTAGCAGCAGCTGTCGCTGACGAATAAGAATTTCACTTATGAGGTATCAGTTTAATAGCAACCACCTTGGAACGCGGAGAAATTGGGCCTCTAAACCAATCGCGGTGAAAAGGATGTCCACTGTCAAGGTCGTTGTCCCCTTTCACTTCAGAATTTGTACCTATAAATAATTAACCAAAACACAATAAGACCATAAGCCAGGGTAATTTGAATCCTCATTTAGATATGTTATACTTCAAATTGTCGAATAGGTTGAAAATTGATACCAAGCGAAACAAAGCCGGTTCAAGTAAACCAAATGAGAAATTTAGCCTCGAGTGTGAAGCAGAGACTTTCATAAGCATAGCGCACTCAAAGAGCATGTACAAAATCATATCCAAAGTCAAGATCAAAGTGATTATAAGATTGCATTTGACCAGTTTTAATTTAGCCATTACAAACAACTGTATGCTTGTAGCTGGAGTGTCGAGATTTTGTACAAGCCTTCTCAAGATAAAATAATATATAAAACAGATCCTATGTTGTGCTTAATACTAACACGTTATTTGCTCAACAGAAAAATAAATAAAAATTAGACATAATTTTTGTTTGCAGCTCATACAGACCCGGCCCGTATTGACAAATTTAACCTGATCCTGTTTCTTGACAGTTAGCTAACACATCCGACCCACCTATCTTGCTACCATTACCAAGTAGCATCAAAGTTGACAGAAAAAGGGTACTCCTAACAATTAAAACCAACTAGTAGAAGCTTGTTGTAATACCTTCGTTAATCATAGTAATGGTAAGTGGTAACAATTGTCATATTCAAATGCCTGATGCAACTATGCACCCAAATTAACCAAAACATATGCAACATTTAGTGATCAAAGTGTGAAACGAAACAGTGGTACCAGAAACAGGCGGCAGACCATAGTCCCAAAAGGATATTCCTTTAGCTTCACTTACAAGCAAAAGCAATTTCATTCAATTAACATCTGAAATAGTTGATTTCTATAATTTAGATACCATATACCATATACATACAATACACAAATTGATTATTAATAACAAAAACCTGATTTCAAAAAATAAAAACATATAATATATGTGTATATATAAGAAAAATAAGAATTTAACTTAAGAGGTAGGAGTCTTATTTCGATAACATTTCTGCCATCTTCAATCTGAGGGTTAGGGTTAAGAAACCTATTGAAGCCATAAGGATATCTGCGTTCCATCTCTGCTTCATCCATCGTAGGATATTGCGGATGCTTCCCATAACTCATTGTTATTACACTTATTTCGCAAGTGTTAGGCTTAAAGTATTTGAAAATTACGGATTATATACGCGGGGATATTTAGGGATGTCAAAAGTACCGAATCCGACGGATTTCCGAATTCTTCACTTTTCGAGTATGATGATGATAATTGGTGGATTTTGAGATGGGAATGTTTATCGGGTAGGCGAAATAATATATAATATAATATAATATGGTATAGTAATATTTTCATATATCCCTAATATTCTTTACTATATTTTCTTTTGTCTTATATTATCATTCGGGGTGAGACGGATTTGAGAATTTTTTTAATTAATGAGTCTGAAGTTGGAGTCATTACTCCCTGCTTCGAACCCGTTCCATTACCATTCCCAATGATATTCTTCACTTTTCACTTCGCCCCCTCCGCGAATCAATAAAATCTTTTTCTTTTATTTTTAAGTAAATTACAAACGACCCCTGTATTTTGCTAAATATCACACATATCACTCCTTCTAAAATTAATTGCATAAACCATTCTTACAAGAAGGGGTAGTAAAAATGTAAAATAGATTAAAATTTGTGATCTAGTGTAAGTCAAAGTTATAATTTGCATAACAACTTTATTAGTTCTAGCCCTGAGCAGAAGGATAGAAAAGGAAAATTTAAAAAGAAAAGATGAATAAGTAATATAATTCAATATTTTATTAATATTAATATGATTTAAATTTTTATTATTTATATAAATGTCTTAAACTAGTGGGTGTTGAAGTGTAATTTCCCCATTCATATGTCATTTGTAATAAAGTGCCCCATTATAAATCCCAATTTTAGGAGCTCTATGGTGAGTGTGGTCCATGTGACCAAAATTTTCCCTTTTTCAACTTTTTGATGAAAATGTGGTTTAACTTCTTAAGATTAGAGTATACATTTCTAATTTTGTAAATACATTTTGAAATAAGTTTTAACTTTTAAAAGTTAAAAGTATGCTCCAAGTGAACTTAGCAACTAATTTGATTGGAGATAGGAATCAACTCTAAATGTGTTTATTGTATCATATTGCATGTCATATTACTTGTAAGAGATAAATAATAAACACAAATTGATGATATCATGGCATATTACTTGTAACAAATAAAAAGTATAAACCAAATAAAAACCACTCAATTTTAAATATAATATAGAAAACCTTTGATCATCAAATATTCAATTGACTAATAGAATTATTTGATTTTTTCAAATTGACTAAAATTTAGAAAAAGATGACATCATAAATCATAATTCTAAAACTCTTTTAAATAATGCAATTAAACAAATACAATAATACTAATGTAAAATTCATACCATATCCTTTACATCTTATAATGTTAAAGTTTCCTAACGTATGTTTTTTTTCACTATTTATTTATTTAAAAAGTAATTTATTAGATTCATACGATCGCTATTCTTTATAGAGTGAGATTTAAATGAGAATGAAATTTTTGTGAGAATGAAAGAACCAATAAGAATGTGCCACATTTTACAAAACTCACTTTCTCCACGTTTTTTAAAATTAAACATCTCAAAGTTTACTCATTGAAAAATTATAAAAGTTGCACCATAAAAAGCAGCATTTTTTCTCTTCGATTAGACATCTCACATGATATACTTTCGACGACTTTGTTTTATGATTATACAATATTATTAACACATGTGGTACTCGTTGGTATCACATGTGTAACCTGCGGGTATCACATGTGTTATCTGCCGGTATCACATGTGTTACCTGCTGATAACACATATGATAGTTGTTTACAAAACTCGACGAAAATGGAAAAAAATTTTTTATAGAAAGTACACCTTGTGAGATCTCTAATCGAGGAGAAAAAAACGTTGATTTTATGGTGCAATTTTTATGATTTTTTGACTTACTGTTTGGGTGATATTTAATTTTTAAAACGTGAGGAAAAGTATATTTTATGATACGTGACAATTTTTTATTGGTTCCTTAATTCTCACGAAAAATTTTGTACTCGTTTAAACCTCGCTCATTTTTTATATTCTATTTAGGTTTAATTAATATAACAAAATAGTGTGCACAAATTTTGTCGAAATTGAAGCCTCCTAAAACAATAATGTTAGGTTGGAGATTCTTTTACAAACATAAATATAGATAATCATCAAAATTTAATAATTTATATTACTCAATTAAATTACAATAATTCTCTAATTTGATGTTTTGTTGCATTTTTACTTCTTTACGTGAGTAAGTTTTTAAAGTCGGGTAGAAATTAATTGGTCAAACTGGTATGTATAATTAGATTCTTTTATAACTCGATCTTATTTGACTTACCTAAAATGTTTCCAGTTATAAATTTACATTATACGAACTCATATTCGTATATAGAATGTAACATTAATATGACACTAATAGAATGCTTATTACACTTAATATACTTTTATCTAACATCTAAAATAGGCCTTCAAAATTTTCATGTATGTGAATCTTTGCATAAATGGCATTACATAAAACGTTAAAATTTTATCATACATACTTATTAAAATCAAATACAAACTCAACACTTCGTATATATACACGAATTTAAAATCTAGTTCAAACCTACGTGAATCAACCAAATACTTCGTAAACAATATGCCAAAACAACACATAGTTATGCACGTCCAATTTAATTTTAGCATTCTTTAACACTTTTTACTACATAATTTGATAAATAATATTCTAGTATTCTATTCTATTAGTCACCAAAAAATAAAACAAATTTTATTGAATCCTACAAAAAAAATACTTCATCCGTCTCGATTTATTAGTCCATCTTTTCATTTTGAACTGTTCCAAATTGATTGTCCACTATCAAATATAGAAAGGAAATTGGATCACATTTACTATATTGTCTCTACTTCAAAAATTAAATAACAAATGTGAAAGGAAGTTCAAATTAATTGGTTAAGAGTAAGAATGTCATTGAATAAAAAGTAAGTAGTAATTATTATGTTATCTTTTTAAAATTTTAATATAGTGGTTTTAGTTAATGTTTAATATTGACTATTTCATATAAAAAATTATGTTTATCACTTGATAAACATAAATCTCCAATATAGTTTTTGAGGTTATAAAGCAAGTATTTCACGTTTAATTCATAGTTCATACGGTAATCAATTCCTTTTTTGTTCACTTCCTATTATTCCACTTTTATAAAAAAGAACAAATGGCAAGTTGCCAGGTGTCAAACAGACATCAGTTACATTTGCTACCATGAAAATTAATGAATATTCCGTCAATCACCTACGTGACATTCTACTCAATTAACAGAGTAAAAGAAGTGGTGACGCTGTCACTACAGTGTTCTAGACAGTATTCTAGAAAATGTGATAATTGAGGATTTTGTGGTGTGGTGACACTGTACTCACAGTGTTCTGTACAGTATTCTGGAGTTTTTTATTATTCGTTTTATTTGTTTTTTTAATGGTGATACTTGTATAAATTAATATATAAAAAACAAAGAAATCAAATAAAACAAGATTTAATTCATTAAAAAGACATAAAACAATTACAAGTCCTAAATATAAAATACATAATTTAAAAAGTCCTAAAAATTTAAAATACAAAAGTAAATAAAATAAGAAAAATTCAGTTTCCCGAACCCGAAGCACTACCTCCCGCTCCCGTTCCGTATGGCCATCTCATTGTCTCGCAAATCTTCCTCTTCTCCATTTCCAAGATGAACCTTGCTTGCTCCGGTAAATGCTCAGTCGGCATGGACAAGATTCGAAGTTTGGCCTCGAGATCCTTCGTCTTGTAGTAGCCTTGCTTGTCGAATCGGATGTCTTTGAATGTTGTTGCGAGTAATTCATCAAACGAAGCACGGGAGGAACCAGAAGAAGTGGTTTTTTGTGACTTCGGTTTCCTTGACTTTCCAGTCGGCCGTGGATGCGGATCGTCCCCAAATAAACCCTCATTCGGGTTTTGCGTTTCTTGATCCGGTGGTTCATCAAAGTCCAAGTCATCCAAATTGTCCGTCTCGCGGCGTCTTGGAACATTTCGTCTACTGACGACAAACGGATCGGGATGTAGCCACTTCTGTTTATCCTTCAAAAAGTTCCACGCCAACAAACTTGTGAAAGTTTTTTCGTTTTTCAACTTGTATTGCGTGTCACAACGGATCATCAAATCATCCCCGCCTTCACCACTCTTTAGTTGATCCGAAAGCCTTTTCCATATGCCTTGCCACTTGTTGCAGTCCGTGTTGAGTTTGGTCCATTTTGACGACAATGCGTCTTTTCCTCGTTGGAATGGTGGATTCCGGGCATTGTACGAATCCATAACGAGATACCAAAACGAAGACCCGTCTTGGTCAGTTCCACGTTGGGAATTTTCGGACACCGAAATCCAACTTTCAGCCAAACAAAGCTCGTCCTCCGGTACCCAAACTTTACGGCTTGGAATGACTTTTTTGGTTTTGGTCGGTGAATCTTTTTTGGACTTTTTGCTTTTGGTTTTTTTGGATGGTTCGGGTGTCGGGTTGGTGTCTTCAACGGATTGGACGTCGGATTGTTGTTGACTTTGACGCCACATTTGAAATTGGGTGTATTCATGGGTGACAATTGTGGTGGTGGTTGTATCAGTCGGTTGTAAGCGTATGGGGCAAAACCTTGGATTTGTGGGTTGAAAGATGGTTGATTTTGTTGCGGTTGTGAGGTTTGTCATTCGCTCGTGAATGGGTTCCAAGTGGATTGTATATAGTATGGGTTATTCGGATTTTGGTTGTTCGACATGATGAAGAAGATGAGATGAATAAAATAGAATTTTTAGATGAATTTTTTATTGTTTTAATTGTGTATGTGAAAGAGTTTTTAAGATAGTGTTTTTGAATTGTGGTTTGAGATTGTATTTGAAGTGTGTTTAAATAGGAAAAAAAAATTAAAGATTCTGTCGTTTCCAACGGCTTTTTAAACAAAAATTTAATTTAATTTAATTATTTTTATAAACTAACCGTTGCACAGAGAGAAAAAAAACGGCACGAGAACGCCGTCGAGAACGTTGTCCCGGTCCGACTGAATACCGTCCGACGGCGTTCTCGTCGAAAAACGCAGACGATTTCGACGCCACACCGTGTGGTCTAAGAATCAAGAACCCAACTAAATCTACGGCCTCTGTCTCACTCTTGAGCAAACTAAAAATACTCGGTGCCACGTGGTAGTTTTTTTTATAACATATTACATAGTTTTTTTTAGATTAAACATTGTTTTACATATATATATATATATATATATATATATATATATATATATACTAGGTGGAAGACCCGTGCAATGCACGGTAATTTATCATAATTATTTTAAATATTACGTGATTAAATGATAATTGTAGTACATATTTTATAAAATAATATTAATTAAATAATTTATAAGACTTTGTTTTCGTATGTGACTCATCTTTCCATATTATTATAATATATATAGCATTTATATTTATTATTTATTATTTATTATTTATTATAAAATAATAATATAATATTAATTAAATAATTTGTTAACTGAAGTTAAGAAATTGACACGTGGCATTCATGTTTACGTGGCAAATTATGAAGTTTTCTTTTATACTCCTTTATTTAGTATATATATATATATATATATATATATATACATACTAGTTTTAAGCAAAAAGTTTATTTTTATTAATTTAATTATCAAGCAATCTACTAAATATAATTGTATTTAGTACGTAATATAAAAACAGTGTAAGATGTTTATCGTAATATGATAAATATTTTATAAAAAGTCCATGTTATTACACTAAATATAAGATCGTAACTAAATATATGTTAAATTGTTTAATGATATTTTATTTCTAATTAATTATTATTAATAATAAAATAATAATATTAATTAAATAATTTGTAGGAGTTTATTTTCATATACTCCTTCTTTCCATATTATTGTTTATATTTATTATTTATTAATTATTATAAAATAATAAAATAATAATATAATATTAATTAAATGATTTATTTACTGAAATTAAAATGTTGACACGTGGCATACATGCTTACGTGACAAATTCTGAAGTTTTCTTTTATACTTCTTTAGTATATATATATATATATATATATATATATATATACTAAAGAATTTGTCACGTAAGCATGTATGCCACGTGTCAACATTTTAATTTCAGTAAACAAATCTTTTAATTAATATTATATTATTATTTTATTATTTTATAATAATTAATAAATAATAAATATAAATGCTACATATATTATAATAATATGGAAAGAGGAGTCACATACGAAAACAAAGTCCTATAAATTATTTAATTAGTATTATTTTATAAATTATTTTAAAAAATATGTACTAGAATTATCATTTAATCACGTAATACCTAAAATAAATCTAATAAATTACCGTGCATTGCACGGGACTTCCACCTAGCATATATATATATATATATATATATATATATATATATATATATATATATATATATATATGAGGTGGGTGTAATGAATAATGCTAAAAAAATGAAGAATGGAAGAATCAATATAATTGCTTTATTTTCTTTAAAATTTAATTTTCAGTCAAATTTTTAAAATTAAATATCTCACAAACGGCATGACTAAATATTATAAAAATTACATATTCAAAATCAGCGTTTTTTTCTCTCTTCTATTAGAGATCCCACAAGCTATAGTTTCGACAAACTTTTTTGTTTCGTTCATTTTTGTTGGATCTTAGAAAATGCAATTTATATAATCACATGTGATTTTATATATAATTACATGCGATTTATGATAAAAATATAATATTAGTTCACAATTATTATCAATGGTGGATGTTAACTCACACATGATTAAGACTTAATATTCACTCACATAAATAACTATAAATAAGATTTTAAGAATTGCATTCGTTTACGGCTAAAATCACATGTGATTATTGATTTGAGGTTTAATCACAATTGTTTTTCAAATAAACTATGTGATAATAACTGATAATTCACATGTAATTTCACATTTATATTTATTTATATGTATAATTATAAAAAATTATTTGAAATTCGTATTTATTTACACTTTATTCATATGTAATTAATAATTTAATGTTTAATCACATGTGATTATAACTAAAATTACCAAATAAATTATTTTTATGTGATTTTAAACTTATAATTTGTAACTTTGTTTATTCACATGTAATTATAACTAGTGATTTAAAACTTATAATTTGATTGTAAATATATTCACATGTGAGTGTTAAACGTTACGAATTTCACATGTCTATTAGAAAATAAAATAAAAATTTGTTAGAAGTATATCATGTGAGATCTCTAATTAAAGATAAAAAAACGCTGATTTTAACGGATATACGATTTATGAGATATTTAAATTTAGAAAAAAGGCAGAAATGAATAATTGAAATGGATCAATCCTGTTGATTCCTCCGTTCTATATTTTTTCTTAGTATTTTGAAGTTTCGTCGTGTATATATATACATACGATGTGTAACGTATATATTTAACAAAATCAGGATTTGGTTTTTGGATTATGACGCTTCTGATTGAGGTATTGTGTTTCATTTCATGATCAGCTACATGCATTATTTGTTTAAAAATCCCAATTTCATTTTTTTTTCTTTTTTTGGGCACATTGTTGGATTTTGATGATTGTTTCAATTTTTTAGTATTTGGGTATTTTTTTTTCTTTTTTCTTTTTAGTATTTGGGTAAGTTCTTATGTGTTTTTCCTTTTCAAAGGTTTGATTATTAATTTTGGAATAGGTGCTTTGTGTGAAAGAGCTCAAACCCTTAATTCTTTCGTATGGGCATAGTGGTTATGTCAACAATGGGAGTGTTTGGGATTGTTTTTTGAAATAGTTTATGTGATTATTGAGTTTTCAAATAGCAGATAATCAGTTTTAAGTGTTTTAGTTAGGATTGAGGTGTTCCTAAATATGTTTGTCTATTTTTCAAGGTTGATCATTGTGTTCATGGAATAGGCATGATGGTTTGTTAAAGATTCCCAGTTATCATAAGAATAGTGCTGAAATGTTTATATTGCATTTAGATTAATCTTTACTACTATTTGTTTATTGTAAAGGTTCATAGTTATAGATTAACAAAGAATTCTTTTAGCTATTCCAAAGATTTCTTCTTTTCTTTTTGATAAACCAAGGAAAAAAGAATAAAGACTTTTTTTTATTCACTTTGCAAAGATTGTTTAGAGTCCTCTGTTTCCAAAACAGAAATTTTTGACAACTTCATAAAGTATAAAAGACATTTGTGTTTTTTGAAGTAAATTGGCAATACATTGACCAAAGCTTAATGCATTTAGATGTGTATATTAGCGTAGTAGAGCTGCATTTTAGTTAATTTCACCATCCATGTTATATAAATCAGTACCACATGTGTTAAGGCCAGAATTGGTATTTTCGGTTGAATCAGTTAATTTTCGTTAGTTTTAGGATTCGGGTATGGATCTTTTTGGTCAAAAGATAAAAGCTTGCGGGTTGTTCATGATTCTAATAATTTGTTTTGGGTTTGAAATCCTTTTTGCAGTTGAGAATAGTATAATTTTGGTTCATTTGATACAGCTGCAACTTCTTGAGCAATTTGTTTGACTACTGCATGTTGATCTTGAATACATGACTAATAAAAGATGTGTGAACCACAAGAAGTTGATCTTAAAAATTTAATCTTTTTGTTATGCAGATGTTGGAAAATAGAGCCAAGGTCTCGGCCAAATGACCATTCTGGTTGGTGCTAATCCTAATCGCTGAATGGTATGGCCCCAAGACTAGTGGTTTCTAGACGACGCCTTCCTGGTTTCAGATGTTTAATTATTTTGATACTTGTGCCAATTTGTTTCACCGTGATCTTTAACCGCTATGAAAAGATCACGTATTTCTTGAGGCCGATTTGGGATACACCACCACGCCCATTAACATACCTACCGCACTATTATGCAGAAAATGCTTCTATGGCCAACTTATGTCATCTCCATGGATGGACCTTACGGTCTGAACCCCGTAAAGTCTATGATGCTATCATATTTAGCAACGAGCTCGATTTACTAGAAGTTAGGTGGGGTGAACTTAATCCTTTGGTCACCAAATTCATCATTCTTGAGTCAAATACAACGTTCACGGGTCTCCCAAAAGCTCTAACATTTGCATCAAATCGTGAACGTTTTTCCTCTTTTGAAGATAAAATTGTTTATGGTTTTCTTCCTGGTCAGTTGGCTTCAGAGGGACAACATGTAAGCCCGTTTTCTGTAGAGGCCCATCACCGAGTTTCCATGAATGGACTGATTAGTAGTTCGGGTATTTCTGATGGTGATCTACTAATTGTAGCCGATACTGATGAGATCCCAAGTAGAAATACAATTAAGTTACTTCAATGGTGTGATGGTTTGCCACCAGTTTTGCATCTTGATATGAAAAAGTATGTGTATTCATTCGAGTTTCCAACTGACCCCACATGGAAGGCTACTAGTCATGTGTACAATCACCATACTCGTTATATGCATTCACGCCAAACGGATCTTGTTCTTTCTGATACAGGATGGCATTGCAGCTTCTGTTTTAAGTATTTGAGCGAGTTTGTAGTTAAAATGACAGCATACAGTCACGCAGACCGTGTGAAAAACAAAGAACATTTGGATCATTCAAGAATCCAAGAAAAGATCTGTAATGGAGATGATTTGTATGACATGTTACCCGAAGAATACACTTTTAAGGAGTTAATTGGGAAAATGGGATCAATACCTCGTTCGGCTTCTGCAGTTCACCTTCCAACTTATTTGATAGAGAATGCAGAAAAGTTCAAGTTTCTTCTTCCTGGTGGTTGTTTACGTCCAACTGATTGAAACTTTTTAGAAAAAAATATCGTTTCACATGAAGATTAAATAGACATATTTATAAGAATATCAACATATATGAAGTTATATGACTTAGTGAAAGCATTGTGTTAGTGTTTATTGCCAAAAAAATCACTGATATTAATTTTGACTATTTTATTTTGTTATGATTAATGATATTGGGTGGGTGTGAGAACCAAACCATATGTCATTAATTATGAATCGTCCATGTAAATATGGTCAAATTGTAACCACATGTTAAAGTTCATATGTTATAATTATAAAGAGAAATAAAAACTAAATTTCATTTTCAATTGTAATTAGTCAAAAACTAGAATAGGTTACTTTTTGGGTAAAATAAATAACCATTTTCACATCCACTTTTAAAAAGTACCAATGATATTCGTATTTGTATGGTTAAGTCATTATTGAATCCTTTTTAAGAAGAAATTGAATTGAATTATTATAGTTTTACCGTATTATATTTGCCAAAAGTAAATTTTATGAATGGTTCACGAATAAGTTGGGTGCTTTTAATCATTTTAAATGACAGATGTACCATTTATGAGACAAAAATGAAATTATTAGACTGTTAGCGGAAAAAAAATATTCATAAACGATTTTTATAGATTTGTGTAAACTACATACATCATTATTAAAAATTTACTCAAGGTGAAAAAAACATTTACTCTTGAAAAGTTCCTAGTTACTTTGTTTTTCAAAATGTCGTTGTCATGTATTCACATAGTTGCTAATCATTTTCAACATAAAATAAATAGTATAAAATATACTAAAAAAAGTTTCAGAATCAATACAAAACCACTTATTTCAGTTATTTGATTTTAATATAGGTACCATATAAATTATCTATTTTGAACCTTTACATAGTATATTTTTTTGTATCCAATACGTTATTGTAACAATTAGTAAGACGTATTTTTTTAAACAAAAAGTCTTTTTTTTAATAATTTAAAGGAAAAGGATTATTAATTTATGTGTTTTTCTTGCAAAATCAGGAAAGCGACAATAAAACTGCAACATGTGATAGTGACTACATGGAAAGCATCCATCTCATCTCAAAGTATATAGATTGGAAAAACAGACAATCGCGATACGATATATTGAAACGATACGATATATTGAAGTTGAAACTATCGTCAGAAAATTGGTGACTTTATCCAGTGGGGTGCGAGTCGTGTGATTCTTGCCAACTGCCCACACAAATGCGTCTTTGTCACTTTTTCTACGCCTTCCATAAATATTAATAATAAAATAATAAATTATTTCCCAGAGCAGTACCCTTCTTTTCATCACAAAAAATTCATTTATTGTTATTATTCCCTAAATATTGAAATAAAGTATTTTAATTTAATAACGCAATATAAGAGTGAGTTACTTTTATATAGATTAGAATACAAAGTGTTGTAAGAACCTATGTTATGAGAATAAATGTTTGAATATAACATATCTTATTCTTAATTTGTCACATTTTTAATCTTCCATTGGCGTAACAAAATTCATTTCACGAGTAATATATTTGCAATTTTTTTTAAAAGTAAATAAACAAATAATATTTACAATTAATAAAAAATTAAATCAGTGCAATATCACTTTTAAAGCTAAATTTAAGGCATGTGTAACTTTGACATGTCTTGATATTGGTAATCCATGAAGATATAATATAATCCATGAAGAGTATAATATAACAATCAATGATGTGTACGTTAAGACCTCCTCACAAAATATATCAAATCCGAATTTGAATAGCTAAACACTTTGGGATGACCATTGAAAAGATCGAAAACGGTCACAAGAATATCCCGATTAGGCCGTATACGTCTGAATCAAGGATACTCGTTATCTCTGAGTAATCTGAAGAAAAAAATTATACTGATTAACCATTAGATATTTTTATAAAATGAACGATTACTTTGAAATAAACAAAAATAGTAATATCACGTATACTGTAATACCATGTGGACTCATATTAAGGTGAATTTAATAAATTATTATGCATTGTATATCATATGACACTACACTATGTTACATTACATCGTATTGAAGTGCATATATATTCGACATTTATTATATTTTATTATAGTATAAGTATATTTGATGTTATTTTGTTATATTACATTGTATATGGTCTCATGTCTATATATTATATTATATCAACAATTGGCATGACTAAAGTGATGCTGTCTCCACAAACGTTCAGATCCCGTATGTATAATTGACAGGTCAGGGGTTTGAATCCGTTACTCAACATATGTGGATGATTTGTGGACATGTGATTTGTTCGGCGTTGATGCTCCTTACTCGACATTCGAATCCGTTACTCAGCATAGGGGTACCCTCCAAATTACCCTTATTAGATTACATCCCATTACTTTTACATTAAATAGTATATTGCATGTTTATATAATATAATTTTGTAGTACATTACATTATATTTATATTGTACTAGATTACATTATATTACATCGTGTTTATATGATTTTAGAATATATTACCTTTTAATATTAATTAATACTACATCATATTACAAATTTATACATAATGTCGCCAAAATCAATGACTCAAAATCAATTACAGCTAAAGTTTTTCTATATATCACAAATTATATGAAAAATTAATGTTGTTGTAATTATTATTAGTTATACATAAAACATATTTCGTGATATACAAGTCATTATCTTATTTCTTAAAAGAAAAACCTTGAATTAGAAATGACCATTAGAAAAAATAGCAACTTGATTAATCTCACTATTAATCCTTTTAATGACATGTTATGTCTCTAACCTCTTTAATGGAAAGACTAATCTATCCTTAATGAAATGTTGCTACATGTCCTTTATTATTCCTAATTCTATCGCATTAACACGTGTGTTATATACTTAAATACATGTTATGTTTCTTATATGTAGCTAAAGCCATGTCGCAAATATATAGGGGCTTTATTAAAACTTAACTACAACAACGATCTTATTTGTTTTATTGACATGTACTTTTTGTGTATATTATTATCATTATCATTTTACATATACTAAAATAGTAAAATATTGTAAGATAGTATTCATGTATATAATTATTTAATCACGTATACAACTTTTATGCATGTGAATATGAATCCATAACATATTAAAATTGCCATAATAATATAGTGTCTAAAATACACCATTTGCATTATTCATAGAAGTTATTAGGTCCCTTCTGTGCTATCAAAATTAATGTCGAAATTCATGCCAGTATATAAATTAAAATTTACAAGGAGTACAAACTTTCACTCAAACAATAAGTTTTGTAACTAATTTCTCACGCTTTTATTCTTCTACGAATTCGAAAATTTCAAACTTATTTACCCAACGATTACATATACTTAAGGCAATCTTTTATTTATCAAATATAATAAATAAAATAAAATTGTATATCATTTCATGCCATCTATTTACATAAGATAGATACTATCCTTAAATAGTAGGAACACATACGACTTTCTCTTCTAATATTCATGAATATGTTTATATTTTTTATATTAGGAAATAATTGAAATTTCACTTAAACTAAACGATGAGACATTATCGCAAATTATTTTATGTAACACCCCAAATTTGATAAATTTATATTTTATATAAAATGGGCTATTTAAATTACTATTTGTAGTTAGTATAATACAATTAATGAGTTTGTAGTCAAAATAAAATGAGAAACAAGTTGTATGGCTAGAGGGTGAGTTTTAAAGTCTTGAGGGACTAAGATGTAAACATAAAATGTTAGGAGGGACTATGTGTTAAATGAGAGAGTATTGGGGACTAAATGACAAATAAAATAAAGTTTTATTCTTTTAATTATATGGAAATAAAATCTGGAAGAAATCAAATTGTTGGGGGTTTTGTGTGTGCGCCAGAGAGAAAGAACGAATGAGAGAAGAAGAGAGAAAAGAAGAAACAAAAATTGAGCCAAAGTTCTTGTGTAATTGAGCTTAAAACTTCCATAATCATCATCTTTGAGGTAAGAATAACCTCATTCATCTTTTAATTTGGTTATTTTGGTGATTTAGGTATGAACCTTAACTTTTTAGAATTGGAGAAAAGGAGGTGCATGGGTGTGGGAATGTTATATGATTTTTGTTAAAACATAAATGAGTTATTTGTGTAACTTTGAGATAAAAGAGATGAATTATATTAATGTTAGGTGTTTTGATGATGATGATGATGATGATGAGTTGTTGTTGTTGTTGTTAATAGGGATAATCCATATAAACTATATGCATGAGAATTTGATTGAGAAAAGTGAATTAATTACTAGTTGAATTAATATTGTGTTAGGAGTTGAAATATGAAGTTTTGATTATGTGTTGGTGTTATTGTGTTGAAACACAAGAGTTTGATGTGAAAAATAAAATGAGCTAGTAATGAGTTAAATGAAAATTTCATGAGAAAGATGTTGAAAATGTCTAGTTGAAACATTGTGTGTTAGAGATGTGAACAAATGAATTGATTTGGAAACTTGAGTGTTTAAATGAGTTTGTTTATTATAGAGATTTTAATGATGAGAGAATGATAATTAGTTGTTGTTGGTATGTTGTTGTTAGATATGAGTTAATAAACTATGAACATTTGCATATTATGAGAAAAAGAGTATATGTGATTAATTGAGAAATTATCATTTGGAGTAACAACATTGAGTTTGTTGATAAAAGAGACATGAGTTGGTAACTAATTGAATGAGTTGATTGTTGAGTTTATATGTGATCTTATGTACATGATTCTAATTATAGGTCCATAAAAGAGTCAAGAAATTGCTAGAGCTAAATAATCAAGATTTGCAAGGTAAGTAATGGGGATGGGGAAGCCACTAGTTAATCTCATTTGTGATTCTTGAGTGATGATCAAATGAGTATTAACTAGTGGAGGGAGATCGTTGTATGAATGACATTGAGTATGCCAATATGTAGCCTATTATGGGGGATTTAAGAATGACTTTGGGGCTTAAGAAATCCCATTGTTCATGTCTTGACACCATTGTAGTGTTCCTAGAGTTGGAACATAATTGTAGATTAAGGATCCTTAATTTTGTAGTTGGTGAATCGAGAGTATGATCACCAAGTTATGATGATGTAGTTGGTGAATCAAAGAGTATGATCACCAAGTTATAATTTTGTAGTTAGTGAATCAAAGAGTATGATCACCAAGTTATATTGTTGTAGTTGTTATTACATTTCTTCTTTCCATTACTTATTAAGCACGAGGCTTACCCCATTATTTGTTGTTGTTTTGAATAAGTAAGCTAAACGGGTCAAAGTGGTAATTTAGGCGAGAAGTCAAAGATCGACTATTGGTGGGCTTGCTATCGAGTTAGTAAGTCAATCCCTTTTATAAATCATGCTCGTGATATATATATATTGAAGCCCCATTTTGAGAAAACGAATGATCATTTGAGTATGATCATATTTTGTTGTTAAAAATTGACTGTTGCGGATTAAACAAGTTGATGTAAATTTGGGTCATGAAATAGTTGGAGTACAATTGTGGAAAAACTTGTGATAGTAAAAGGATTTGTGTACATTATAGTGTAAGCTTTGAAAAAATTTAAGTTGTTATTTGGTTAATGCTTAAAGTGTAAAAGTGAGTTGTTTTGGTTAAATGGTCACTATTCAAATTCAAGTCCAAAAGCGTCATTAGTGTGAATTTTTGGAAAAGTGCCAATTGAGAAATTTTCGTTATGTTATATGAAATATGCGTGCAAAATTTGGTGAGATGATTCATAACGAATCAAAAGTTATATTCGTTTAAAAATGGGTCCAAAAACTGAGTTTTTATGCATTTTTCAGAGATTCAGCACAGGTACGCGATCGCATACTCTCGCCAGGATCGCGTACCTTGTGCTAAAACCATAACAGAAACTCCCACGTTGTTGGTACGCGATCGCGTACCATCATCAGGATCGTGTACTAAAAATCATCAGGATCGCGTACTAAAAACCACCAGGATCGCGTACACTAAAAGACGAAAAAAATCAAAAAATTTGGGGCGTTTCATTTTATATTGATTTCTCGTCATAAATTTCCCGATAATATCACAATTCAGAAAACGTACTGAGACATAATCATATTCAGAAAACTTATTTTGCTTGATAATATCACAATCGTCAATCAATCAATATAATTATATCATATAATCATGATCAAATTAAATTCTTTAAAGTTCAAATTTTCCCACGCATATGGTCAAAATTTGAATTTAAATCTTCGTATTTGATGGAGTATAAATACTGGCCATTTTGCAGTCATGAATACACACCTTTTTCACCCCTAATTACTTTGTGCAAGTAATTATTTATGTTATTTTTTACTCGAATTATGGGCTCCCAACATGTTTATACTCATTTGTGCGATTTCAATGGTGTCAGAGATGATTGAGTGATATGTGTTAAAGTGCATCACGTTTGAGATCAAACGTACAAGAATCCAACCCAAGTATCTAGCAGAGAGATGATGTTACGATAGATGTCGATCTACGTAACATTGTGGAAAATGTTGCATTACATTTCAATGACATTCGTAGGATGAAGAGAACTACATCCGATGTTGCTATTTGTCATATCATTTATGGAATGTGGACCCCACTTATGGAATGATGTTTGAAGTGGATTGGTGATTTTCACTCATCTGAACTAATCAGGGTAATTTCAAGTACCAAAGATTGAGATAATGTAACTCTTGGTGTAATGATTCAATTTCTTAAATTAGCGAGATTTGAAGATCAAGTAACTTGGGTAACAAGTTTACTTGGAGAATAAGTTGTTTACCTATTATAAATAGGAGTTAGTTGGTAGGATTTTAGAGAGGAGGTTGAGCAAAAGAGAGAGCATACGAGAGTCTCCCTTCATCCAGTATTGTAGTTTCGGTGATTCAATAATGACGACCCAAACCGTTGAGAGTGGTGTGAGGATATTCAAAAGTGTCGAGAGTTGAACATCTCCAATTTTGTAATATCTCTCATATAGTGGATGTTAAGTAGCCTACGAGTCCCGTGGTTTTTATCTCGCCCGAGAGGTTCTCACGCAAAAAGTGTGTGTGTCGTGTTTTTTCTGTTTTGTGCGTATTTATTATTGGTTTTTACATGGTTGTGTGATTTATTGTGGCGGTGATCGATCCCAGCGAACGGTATGAGAGGGGGGTCAATCCTAAAACTAACTACCAAAGTTATATTGGTTGTGAACTATTATCCCAATCAGCATATACAATTAATTACAATTTTTTAACACATAACCCCGTGATCAAATATAATGTAGCATTTTAAGGTCAACTCGAGTTATTGTATCTCAACAAGTTGACGGCAGAATAGTTGAAACTGCTTAACAATTTAAATCAAACAACACTATAGACTGAGGAAACAATATCTCAACAACTATATGCAATGCAACATTCTTTGTTTGAAACTTTAAAGAATGAAGCAACGGTCGTACAAACTAGCTCATCTGACATTGGCAATTACATGGGTCAAATGTCTATGGCCATAGGAAAGATGGTTTCACTTGAACATTTTTACGCCAGGTAAACCACATCACAACTACTAATGTATGTTAATGTAATTAAACATGAACAAATCACCAACAATCATTAACGTTTAACATAATTCACCTAAAATTACATTTGAATGGCTATATATTCGGTTAAGTAACACTTCTCTCACAGTAAAATGATAATGTTTAACTTAGCATTATATTTTCTTAGTCATTATGGTCCCATACAAGTGTACATACCAACGTTGTCACATCTCAGGCTTATAAGTTGCGCAAAAAATCAATGCAGCAGATCCATGCAATACTTACAACTACACAATCTGCACATGTTCTCATTGCAATGCATAACTGTTTCTCTCGGCTACGTGCTCTTAGCACACTCTGGGTTGCTCGCCACCCTGATTAGTGCTTTCAGATGTTGGATGGCTAATCTTCAAAACATATTTTATAGTACCTACTAAACTCTAAATAGGACTTTTCAAGTTCGACTTATGATTTTGTAGTAGACATCCACCAAATTTTATATTTTATTCATGTAACTTAAAATGCAATTATAATAAAATTTATTGTTAAAATCCGCGAATCCCGCAGATCTTAATCTAATTTGATGGTTAATATCATCTTAAATTTGTTTTCAACTTAGACCTAATAGTCATAACATTTTTTTCTAATATACTTTCACGAGAAAATATTATTAGAGTACAATATTTTTTGAAAGAATATAAGTACCAATGAAAATGCACCACGTTTACAAAAATGTATTTACACCCAAGATCTTAAAAATTAATTATCTCACAAACGGCAAATCGAAAAATTATGAAAATTGCACAATAAAATTCAGCGTTTTCTCCTCTTCGATTAGACATCGCACAATGTATACTTTCGACGATTTTTTTTTTTTCATTTTTTGGTTGGTTTTAAAAATTAATTAACACATGTGTTAGTAATTTGTAAAACTCGTCGAAAGTATCTCTTGTGAATCGAAAAGGAGAATGAAAAAATGGAGTAAATGAATTTTTGTACAAATGACACAATCTTATTGATTTTCCCGTACTTTAAATAGTTGTTGTACTTAAGTTATCATTTTGGTTATATATAGTTTCGTAATTAAAAACATTAGAGTTAATTTGTTCATAAATTTTGTTAAAAAAGAAAAAGGAATTTCATAAATTGAAAAAGAATACAGTATTATTTTAGCTGGCAAAAAGTAATTAATTAAATAAAAGTATCCTAACTTAAAAATATTTGATATAATATACTCGATTCCCAAATCTTATTACAAGATACAATATTTTGATACTCAATACCAAAATCTTATTACAAGTAATAATACGATATAAATAAAAACAAAATTAATTACAACCACCCGTTTGATAACCACACCTACTTATATTGATAAGGACAGTTACTTATAATTTTCATATATCATATCGTAGTACTCGTATCTCTCCTGCTATTTATATCTCGTGTGTCTTTGTTCTTCGATTCACATCTCTTCTGTGCTTTCTCTCTCTTTTTCTCTCAAAATCCCTAACAAAAAAGGTACGTATATATCTATATATATGTACAAACATTCAGATCTGTCTCTGTAATCTTTCATCATCTTCTTTAAAGGTACGAAACCTCTAATTTTGCTTAATTCTCGTTAAGCTAGTAATTATACCTGTAAATTATTATCTCTGTATGCGCAATTATTTGTGTAGATGATATTGTATGTGTATATATAGTATGTGTGTTTGTACATGTTTACGGAAATTGCTAAGTTTTCGTTGAATTAATAATTGTAACTGTTCGTTAGGGTTTGCTTGTTGAGTTATTTGTTCAATTTTACCTAATTAGAGGTTAAACTATTTTAATTTTGGATCCATGTGGAAATTAATTTAAGTTAAATTAATTTATTTTTTTTATTATTTTGCAGTTTTTGGGAAGAAAGGAAAGCTATGTCTTCCCTTAGTAGGGAGCTTGTGTTTTTAATACTTCAGTTTTTAGATGAAGAGAAGTTTAAGGAGACTGTTCACAGGTAGGGTTAATAAGTTGATGTCTTTTTTAATGCTGAATTTGTTATTATGCATATAAATTGTTAAAAAGATGTGGTTTTTTATTGTTGTGGAAATTTTGGTTGTTGTGTTGTGTTGTTTTGTTGTGTTGTTTTGTGATTGAGTTTGTTGTATTGTTAAGGTTGGAGCAGGAGTCGGGGTTTTTCTTTAACGTTCGTTACTTTGAGGAAATGGTGACGAATGGCGAGTGGGATGAGGTTGAAAAATATCTTTCCGGATTCACGAAAGTGGACGATAACAGATATTCAATGAAGATCTTCTTTGAAATACGGAAGCAGAAGTACCTAGAAGCTTTAGATGAGTACGTTTTTGTGTATTTTATTGAAATGAGTGTGTTCATACTCGACTGCCTAGACTTTTGCATTCATTGCTCAGGTGCTTAGTTTATGCTATACAACCACAAATGACATTAATGTTGGATAAATGTGGCAGCTTTTAATGCGATGTTTCCATTTACTTTGCTATGCTAGGCTTTGTTTTGTCATTTAAGGACATCTTAGAAAATTCTAGGTTGGGATAGAACTGGTTTCGGTTAGAAGTTGATAAGGAGATCATTATTTGTAATGCTGTACAGATTCTTATCGTAGATTCAAAATTGTAGGAAGGATCGTGCTAAAGCTGTTGAAATTCTAGTGAAGGACTTAAAGGTGTTTTCAGCTTTTAATGAAGATCTTTTCAAAGAAATAACACAGCTTTTAACTCTGGAGAATTTCAGGTTTGGAAGTATCATGAATGTGCCTACAAGTTTTTTTTCTGTAAAACTTTGGTTATTTTTGATATAAACGTATTTTCATACAGAGACAACGAGCAATTATCAAAATATGGAGACACCAAATCTGCCAGGGGTATAATGTTGGGTGAGCTTAAAAAGCTGATTGAAGCGAATCCTTTGTTTCGTGATAAGCTAAACTTCCCAACCTTGAAAAATTCACGATTGCGGACCCTCATCAATCAAAGGTTCAGATTTTTTTGCTATTAGGGGTTGATCTTTCTTGCTCAATTTCATAATTCTGTTTTGAATTTCCATTTATATTTGTAGTTTAAACTGGCAACATCAGCTGTGTAAAAACCCGAAGCCGAATCCAGACATAAAGACTTTGTTTGTCGACCATTCTTGTGGACAGTCACAACCGAATGGTGCAAGGGCTCCATCCCCTGTGAATAATCCACTAATGGGTGCTGTACCAAAGCCGGCAGGCTTTCCTCCTCTGGGCGCACATGGAGTAAGTGGAAAAAAGTTTTCCGATCTTCCTTATTTGTGATAAAAATGTAAAATTCTAAACGTGAGTATTCTAAACTATTTTGCATTTCTGTTATTATTTTCCCTTGCGTACAAAGCCTTTTCAGCCTGCACAAGCAGCTTTGCCAACATCTCTTGCTGGTTGGATGGCAAACCCGTCCGCCGTGCCTCATCCGTCGGCTTCTGCCGGTCCTCTTGGTTTCAACCCACCAAATAACTCTGGTACATAGTTTATTTAACTGTACCGGTATCATGTGGTCGTAGATATTGTTGCATGTGTTAATGATACTTAATTTTCTTCACATGATAGCTATATTAAAGCGCCCCAGGACTCCCCCAACCAACAATCCTGCTGTTGACTATCAAACAGCTGACTCTGAACATGTATTAAAGAGAACAAGAACATTTGGCATTTCTGAGGAGGTATGCACTTTCTCTATTACCTTTGATCTTAATGATGTGAAGCTTTTTTCCACTTAAAAAGATTATTTTGGTTATAACTTCATTCTTACATCTATGTGTTGTTAGCAGGTCAATCATCTACCAGTAAACATCTTACCTGTTGGTTACAGTGGTCAGAGTCATGGTCAAAGTTCGTACTCATCGGATGATTTACCTAAAGCTGTAGTGATGACCCTAAATCAGGGTTCAGTAGTCAAAAGCATGGAATTTCATCCAGTACAACAAATTTTGCTTCTTGGTTCGTTCTCATGTGCTCTAGAATTGACCTTTTGACTTCCCATTAATCATGTGTATTATTTACAATCCTTCCTGTTCTTTTTGTTTCAGTTGGAACAAGTACAGGAGATATCATGATATGGGAACTCGGTAGTAGAGAAAAGCTTGTTCATAAGAATTTCAAGGTTTGGGATCTTGGTGTTTGCTCAATGCCTGTACAGGTTTGCATTCTACTATAGTTAAAGTCGATGATATTTTGGTTACACTTTGACCGTTGACTCTTGTGCTAGGCCTCTTTGACCAGTGACTATACTGCATCCATCAATCGTGTAACTTGGAGTGCTGATGGAACCCTATTTGGTATGTTGATGGTTATTAATCTATTTCAGAAGATCCAAATTAACTATTATGATATTTTTCAGGTATCGCATACTCAAAGCACATTGTGCAGATTTACTCTTACCATGGCAGTGATGATCTCCGTAACCACTTGGAGGTTTATTTTTTTCTCTTCATTAATCCATTATAATATATTAAATGCATATATATTTTAGATAAGCTTAATCTAAGACTTGGTTTCTTTATACAGATTGAGGCTCATGTTGGCAGTGTTAATGATATTGCATTCTCTTACCCAAACAAACAACTTTGCATTGTGACTTGTGGAGAAGACAAGTTAATAAAAGTTTGGGATGCAGTAACAGGAAACAAGCAGTATACATTTGAAGGTCATGAAGCACCTGTATATTCTGTCTGTCCCCATTTTAAAGAAAACATTCAGGTATGACCTATTTCTTTAAAATTTGTGTTATTTATCCTAAACTTCAGGGACTGTTCTAATTCCTTTACGTTTTTATACCAGTTTATATTCTCAACTGCAACCGATGGAAAAATAAAGGCGTGGTTGTATGACAATATGGGTTCGAGAGTTGACTACGATGCACCAGGTCATTCATCAACTACTATGGCATACAATGCAGATGGAACAAGGTTTGAAAAGTCAACGACTCTGTGCTTATTTTGGGATTAGGGTTAATACTTACTATTTCTGATGCTAATTAAAACATCATTCGTTCATGCATAATAGGTTATTTTCATGTGGTACAAATAAAGAAGGAGAATCCTACATTGTGGAATGGAATGAAAGTGAAGGAGCTGTCAAACGTACCTATAATGGGCTTGGGAAGCGATCTGTAGGAGTTGTACAGTTTGACACCACTAAAAATCGGTTTCTTGCTGCTGGTGATGAGGGTTTGGTTAAATTTTGGGATATGGATAGTGTTAACTTATTGACAACTGTTGATGCTGAGGGTGGTCTACCGGTAAGCTTTCATATAAATAGTTAAGTCGATATGATTATACATTTGTTACTTTCAGCTGGGCTAATATGTTGGTTCATAAAATATTTTAATATCTTCAGGCTGCTCCTTGCATAAGATTTAACAAGGAAGGGATACTAATGGCTGTCTCAACAAATGAGAATGGTATCAAAGTCTTAGCAAATCCAGATGGGCTTAGGCTACTAAGAACCATGGAGAATCGTTCTTTTGACCCCTCTAGAGTTGCATCCGCATCTGTAGTAAAGGTAAATGTTAGATGTGGCAAACTCAACCTGTATACTTATGTTGGGATATGGATTATCTGACGGATGGATACATCTAGCATAAAATCCTCAAAATCATTTTACGTATAGACTTTTATTATTTTGAATGAATCTACTTTTTTGTTATCATAGTTTACATACTATTCATTAATAAGTATATATTATTAGTATTTTGGATAAAAGTTGTTTTGGTCACCCCAAGCCGACCCTACCTGTTTGACCGGACCCATTTTGGCAATTGACCCATCTTCTGTAATTTGGGATTGTATTCTTGGTCCTTTCTTTGTTCTGTCTTACTGAGTGCTCTGCCATGTGTACAGAGCTCTGCAATGAGTACATTTGGTGCTGCAAATGCTTCTGCCGGACCAAGTGTTATGGATAGACCTACACCTATCCCCTCGATGGTTGCAATGGTTAGATATTTTTATGTTGGGAATCACGATACTAATGTCCTTTCCTTATCTGCTGTCCATGTAATTTTGATGTTAACATTTTTGCATGGGTTGTCCTTGTAGAATGGTGACAATCGGAGCTTGGTTGATGTTAAGCCAAGAATCGGAGATGAGTCGATGGACAAATCAAGAATATGGAAACTGACAGAAATCACAGAAGCATCACAGTGCCGTTCCTTAAGGCTTCCAGATACCACATCTTCCGCAATGCGGGTATTTCATTACTTCAATCCTGATTTTGTATCTCTCCCATGTTCTATGTTTCTTTATCAAACTGAATTGACCTTCTCCCTTGATATTGCTACAGGTTACAAGGTTGATTTACACAAATACGGGACTTGGCATATTGGCTCTAGCAGCCAATGGCGTCCATAAACTATGGAAATGGACGAAAAATGAGCGGTACAAAATCCCAAAGGTATCTATTAGTCTATTACTATGTTCTCAATCCCACAATTAATTGTTAACCTAATTTTGCCTCTTACTCTTTATTTACGTCTTTCAGGCTACTACTAGTGTTGCTCCTACATTTTGGCAACCAACAAGCGGCATCTTGATGACCAATGTCATCAGTGATACAAACCCCGAAGAATCTGTTTCGTGCTTTGCATTGTCGAAGAATGACTCGTATGTAATGTCTGCATCTGGAGGGAAGATCTCTTTGTTTAATATGATGACATTTAAGGTAACATATTCTTGCTTTCTTGATACAAATTATTGTACCCAATGACCGCTGTTTATATATTGATTTTTTTTTCCATATACATGCAGACAATGACTACATTCATGCCACCTCCACCTGCTGCAACCTTTTTGGCATTCCATCCACAAGACAATAACATTATAGCCATAGGCATGGATGACTCTTCTATCCAAATATACAATGTTCGCATTGATGAGGTTGATACTAGTTCTTTTTCTTAAATTAACCTACATATATATGAATCTTTGAAAAATGAGGTAACATTAATTATTTTGGTGAATAGGTCAAAACTAAGCTTAAAGGCCATAATAAGCGGATAACAGGCTTGGCCTTCTCTAATGTGCTTAATGTGCTAGTGTCATCTGGTGCTGATTCTCAGGTGAGAAAACTGGACAACCTTCAGCACTTGGATATTATTTTTAAAATTTTTACAATTTCCAAAAAGCATGAAGCTTTTTCATTGGAGATTTGTATTTTATATCAATCTTTTTGCAGTTGTGTATTTGGAGTACAGAAGGATGGGAGAAGCAAACCAATAAACAGTTGCAAATTCCACCTGGACGTGTTGCTGCTCCAGTCGTGGATACCCGTGTACAATTTCACAATGATCAGACACATCTGCTCGCAGTCCATGAAACTCAGATAGCCATCTATGAAGCACCTAAACTTGAATGCCTGAAGCAGGTTAGTATTGTTAGTAAACTATTTCATCTTCTAAAGCCCTGTTCGGATATAATTTTCATGAGAGCTAATATTATCATCCATTGAACAGTGGGTCCCTCCAGAAACAAGTGGTTTGATCACACATGCTACCTATTCGTGTGATGGCCTATCAATTTTCGTGAGTTTTGAGGATGGAAGTGTTGGTATTCTTACTGCATCAACGCTCAGATTGAGATGCCGAATCAGTTCTGCCGCATACTTGCCATCCAATCCAAAGTGAGTATATCTCTAAGTTCAATCATGAAACCAAATGATGTTCATCAATGTCTTTTTATTTAGAGCCAAATTGCCCGAAAGATATTTTCAATGCATATTCTTAATCATTTTAATCCAAATTTAGGATAATTATTGAAATGGTTTAAATGCTGTAATCATAATTCACCCACTAATTTCTTTATCCAAAAAAAAAAACCACCACAAGATAGCCTAGTGGTTGGCGTCCTCATATCCTTACAAGAGGTCTCAGGTTCAAACCTCACTAGCAGCACATGTTGAGTTGGCCAGGGAAAGGGTCGGAAATGGTCACGGAATAACCTGGTTAGGCCGCGTACATCTGAGTAAAAATGCTCGTCCTACCCTGGTAACCTGAATAGGGAAAACCTCCCCGTTTTCTTTAATTATTTATAAAAAGCTTCAAATTTTCTGGACAAAATAGTGTTTTGGATAAAGCTTTAAAATTTCTGGATAAAATAGTGTTTCGGGTTCATCTGATTGTATGTATTATCAAATGACTCCTATTGACCTAAACTGGTTTTGACCAACCTGTCCATTTTGCCACCTTTACTTTTGGTTTTCAAACAATGTTGAACATTAAACTTGTTATTTTTCAGTTCAAGGGTGTACCCGCTTGTGATTGCTGCACATCCAACACACATCAATCAATTTGCATTAGGACTGACCGATGGTGGGGTGGTTGTTCTCGAGCCTCAAGAATCAGAAGGGAAATGGGGCACTTCACCGCCGCTTGAAAATGGTGCTGGTCCGAGCAGTATCACCGCAGGTGCAACAGGTACAACCGATCAAGCACAGAGGTAACCTTTAACGATGGAAGAGTTAGGTACAGCAGTCAGTTTAGGCAGTGATACCTGGAATTTGTAGTGTTATTGTCTACCTTTAGAATCAGGTATAGATGGTGTAAACTGTAAAGCAAACCTTTGAAGACATGTTTTCAAGAGGGTTCTGTTTAAGTTATCGTTTTAGTAGTGACTAGTGAGTTTAGTAGCACCTATACAAAGGTTTTTATGACAGTGTGTCGATATCGACTCTTTTAAGTAGTTTTAATGAGATATGATGTTAATTTATAAATGTTATTTGATGTGTTATTGAGTGGTTATGTTCTCTCTGTTATTATCTGATGATGATGATGACTAGTTCATATATCATACAACCTCATCACTTATTTAGTGGTGGATGATTAAATTTGATAGTGTACAAATAACCGAATAAAAGATAAAAGATGTAAAAAGGTTTGATCTTATAATGGCTAATTAGTTATTTGTAGATGTGACAATTTTAGACTCATTACTTTATGGGTCAAGTTGGGTAATAATTATAAGGTGTCAGTTTTGTTGGGTCTTACTCTAACTTTTTTAGTGGTTTAAATGGGTATTCGGTATAACCTCTAATTGTATAACAATTAACTTACGGTTCTAGGTGGGTCTATTGGGTAAATTATTTTTTTTGAACAACTCATTTCTCTTTTTTCATTTTTCACTCAAATAAAAAAAAGTTTGGTAAAAATCCGATGGGTCAACCCGACTCGAGATCCGTTTGACCTGGACCCGTTTAGACTCATTCTCCTAAATAATCCATCTAGACCCGGACTCTTTTAGATCCGAACCCATTAAAACCCATAATTCAACCCGATCCGACCCGACCCGCTCATTTTGCGCTTATAGTTATTTGGCTCATAATCATAAACATTGGAGCGGATAGCACACACACTTGTATCAGGAATTCAGGATCGGAAGAAAATTTGTATTTTCTATTATAAATTTGTTTAAAGTACTTTCCTAACCAAGTATAAAAGTCAATAAATTTGCTTAAAAGTCAACAAATTTGTGTTATAAGTTTGAAATATAGGTATCTATCTATTTCCAGATTTTTTTTTTTAAAGACTACTACAACGATAATATCTTACAAGACTTGTATAAACATTTCACAAAAGTGTATATTTGAATGATTTGCACATAACAAAAAATGATGTACACTGAAATATGTTAGATGGTAGATTATAATAGTTGGTCCAAGCTCGATTATGGATTTAGGGTTCATTAGGGTTTAAGTATATTCCATTGTACCATATGTAACTCATAATAACCAACGGGGTTTCACGATTCAACATGGTATCAGATCATATGGTTTATCTCTTTTCATCGCCTTCTCCGGCCGCGAATGTACAACTCCATTTATCTTCCAATAATCACACCACTAGCTTCTCACTTTTCTTCTACATAATCACCGTCATTCTTTTCTTCAATTAATCATGTTGTGGATCCATGGATTGCTACAACCAAACTTATTATTACTGTCACATATTTTTCCTTAGTAATTACTTGCTCGCTTTGTTACTGCTATTTTTTTTCTCATCAACAGAAAAAAAAAAATTACAGCCGCCACAATTGATTTCATGCTAATGTATCTTAGATCTTTATATTTAGGTATATCCTGATTATCCTATATCTATTTTTTCTAAATTAAAAATCTATTTTGTTTAATTAAAAAAAAATCCTCAAAATATGGTCAAAGATGAAGTTGTTGTCTGCCAACGATGCTCTTTGCTTTTGCTACCGCTTTCCTTTTACTGCTGCTGTTTGAATATTCGCATCTGCTTGCTGTCGGATATCTTCATCAACAAAATAGTTATTACTTTTATTTGCTTTTGCTATCGCTTTCTTTTTGCTGCTGCTGATTGAAGATTCGCATCCGCTTGCTGTAGGATACCTTCATCAACAAAATAGTTATTACTTTTATTTGCTTTTGCTACCGCCTTTCCTTTTGCTGAGACTGTTTGAAGATTCCATCTGCTTGTTGTAGGATATCTTCATCAACAAAATAGTTATAGATTTAATGTTTTAATATGTACAATTCTTTGCTCCAGTCTCGAGCTTTCGCGATTTTGTCGCTCGGACTGCGGAGGAGTGTTAAATGGTAGATTAGAATAGTTGGCCCAAGTCCGATTATGGATTTCGAGTCCATTAGGGTTTAGGTATATTACATTGTATCATATGTAATACATAATAATCAACGGGATTTCATTATTCTAACAAAATACTCGTACGATGTGCGTGTTAGACCGTTTTCACAAAAATAAAATAATTTTACCATCTGAAAATCACCTTTTTGTGATACATATGACTCACTATTTTTATAAACATTATACTCCGTACTATTTAAAATAAAAAATTGCATTGATTACGTTTTAAACTGTGTATAATTTATTTAATGAACGTTTATTTTGAGGTGAAAAGGTATATTTTAAGATCACAAGTGTTATGGAGCAAGTAAATTTTTATTTAACAGGTAAAAATTTTACAACTGTTTTGAGATCAAACAAACTGTTTGTTGTCTATTTCCCATTCGAAAAATATTTCAAGCAAAAAAAATTAGAATCCACACAAATTTTAGTAATGAAAAGTAACGGTTTGAGTTGAAAAAGTCAAATACAGAGGGAGTAGTTTAAGAAACTTAACAATAATATAAGGACCTAATTTATAAAGTTAAAGATGTTTAAAAAAAAGAAACAACACTTGTCATACACCACTCAAATCATCAATACACATAATAAAGTTGCCATACGTTCACCATCTTTTGTGTTTTGTAAAGCATTCAATTCAATTCACTTTTTTTTTTTATAGATCGCTGCTTCTTCTTCTTCTTCCTTTTGATCAAGCGTCAAATTGTTTCACAATTGTTGGTAAGTTTATAATCAATCTATATGTGTTTGTATGTAATAGTTGGAGTGTTTCTATCTATCTGATCGTTTCTGCATCGCGAATATGTGAATCATTATGCAACTGATCAATGATACCGTAATCTTGATTTGAGTCGAAAAGTAAATATATACTACGTGTGTTCTTATGAATCGATTATGTATCTATAATCCACATGTTTTAACTTTCTTGATCCATAAGATCATATGAATATGAAATTTTGCGATGAAATTTGGTTTACAAAATTATAAGACTTTCATGATAATTATATAATAGTGACTATATGTAATGATCAATGATCATTAGACTAATACATATACTATAAATTGAATAATTTAAATTTAATTTTGACTTGAGAGTAAGATCAAGGAATCAGTGTGATTACTAGTGTGTATAAATTTGTATCTCATATTCAATATAGTATAATGATATTTTTGTTTGCAGATTTTGTTAATAAGACTAAAGGGACAAGTGGTAAATTATAGGTGGGTTGTATCAATGTCTTCGAGTACTATTAGAAAGGCGATCGGGGTGGTTAAAGACCAAACTAGTATAAGCATTGCGAAAGTTGCAGGCAATGTAGCACCTGATCTCGAGGTGCTCATTGTAAAGGCAACAGGCCATGACAACGAGCCAGCTGAAGACAAGTACATAAGGGAGATACTTCATCTTATAGCGCAATCAAGATGTTATGCAGGTGCTTGTGTTTACAATATTTCAAAGCGATTGAGCAAGACACATGACTGGGTTGTTGCACTGAAAGCGTTAATGCTTGTACACCGTTTGTTAGTTGATGGTGATCCGGTTTTTGGTCAAGAGATAATGTGCGCGAGTAGAAAAGGAGGGTCAAGGGTTTTGAATATGTCAGATTTTCGTGTTGAGGCTCTTTCGAATTATTGGGATCATTCAGGGTTTGTGAAGAGTTACGGAATGTATCTCGATCAGAAGCTTGAACTCATAGCATTTGAACGTAAAATAAGTGGAGTCAATGACAGGCGGTATGGAGACTTTAGAGATGATCATAGTTATGGTATAAGTCACAAGTCAAAATCTTACGGTGATTTATATGAATCGGTATCACGAGGAGATAGAAAAGAGACGAAAGTGGCAATCACACCTGTGAGGGAGATGAAGCCTGATCGGGTCTTGGAGAGATTGAATAAACTGCTTCGGCTTATTGATCGTGTGTTATCTTGTAGGCCTGCTGGAAGTGCGAAAAGTAGTAAGATGGTGCTTGTTGCTCTGTACCTTGTTTTGAAGGAAAGCTTTCGGATTTATGCTGATATATGTGAAGCATTGGGTGTTTTGCTTGATAGGTTTCCAGAAATGGAGTATGCTAACTGTGTCAAGACTTTTGATCAGTATGTTAATGCCGCTAAAACGATCGACGAGCTTGTTGACTTTTATAGCTGGTCAAAGCAGTTGGGAGTCGCTAGAGCTGCTGAGTTCCCAGAGGTGCAAAAGGTTACCGACAAGGTTTTGGGAACGCTAGAGAGGTTCTTAAGGGAAAAAAAGAATCGGATCAAGAAAAACATCGAAGAAGGTGATAAAGAAAACGGACCATTGCCACTAGTTGCACTGACCCAAACAACTGAAGACCTATTGAACCTGGAAGATGAAACGTTGCCACCTGTTACCAATGGCAACTCATTGGCACTTGCGTTGTTTTCAGGACCGAAAACTGTCCAGAGCAAAGGTTCATGGGAAGTCTTTTCGAGTAACGTGGAGTCCGACAAGGTGGCAGTGTGGCGGACACCGGTGGTGGAAAGTGGAAGATCCGATTGGGAGCTGGCATTGGTGGAATCCGCTAGTAGCCTATCGAACCAGAAGACTACTAACGCCACGAGCACTGGTCTTGATCCTTTAATGCTAAATGGCATATATGATCAAGGAGTGGTGACACAGCATGCAAGTTACAATCACGTAAGTGCAGCACCTGTGTTAGCACAGCCTGCCCCTCATAAAAACATGCAGCAGCTCGTGGACCCACAAGACCCTTTTGCAGCATCTCTCATGGTCCCACCTCCGCCATATGTACAGCTTGCTGACCTGGAGAAGAAACAGAATTTTGTGGTGCAGGGACACCAGGTATGGCAACCGTATGGAAGCAATGGGATGCGAGGTCAAGGGCCTGCCGGAAAGATTAATGTAGGTGTTGCTACTTACAATGGCATGGGACAACAAGCAGGCTACAACTATGCACATTATTGATCAGTATTCACCATATTATCAATGTTTTTGAATGCTCAATCCTACTAAGATATTTTTTACTCATTGTAAAAAGAATTTTGATTCAATGAATAAAATCACCGCGGCATCATTTTGGACGGTATCTAATAAAAACATAGCATGAAGGATAGAATTCAAGAAGCTCTTTTAGTCATTATTAGGTTAACATCAAATAGTGGTGCTTAAGTACTGTGATTGTTTTTCATTCAGCAGAAAAGTTACCTTAAAAAGTAGAACAACTGAAAACATGAACTGCATAGTATTATCCAGAATCACCGATATATAGCAAAAAGAATTTAAATAACACAATAATTCAGGTATCATACCGCTTAAACAAATATGAATAAAAACTGATAATGTTTTGCTAAGATTCAAAATCAAAAGAAAATCCACTTAGATTAATCAAGAACGGTACATTAAGTTATCACAAAAATTGCAGTTTTGTTCCCCCGAAAAATAATGGAATTCTACTTCTTTCATCAGTACTTTTCTTTCAGAAATGTGTTGGAAAGATGAGACGGCCATTTAGTATCTAATTTTGACCTGTAAACACTGAAGCTGCAACGCTCTTCAGCGATTCACAAGCTTTCTGCATATCAGATTCCGTGTGCGCAGCTGAGACAAACAATCTGATACCCACAGGCAGATTGCATTTGTCAAGTGTTGATCTTTTAGAAGGCACCACAAAAACGGAGTGTTCTTTCAGTACCTGCAATTCCATCAGTTTCTAAGTAACTAAACCACATGTTATATCATATGTGTTGTGCAGTACAACTCATCTGCAATAGATTTAGACTTACACGATCAGCAATATCTTCAAGCAATCGAAGATCAGTCTTTAAGGACCCTGTGGATTTCTTTAGAACGAGGAACACGAGAGGTGATAGTACATCGCTAGTAATTTCAAGTCCCTGTATTCCCGACAATCCTACATATATATTGTGTAAAGTTATAGTGATATAAAATCTAAAAGCAAATATAGCTTGAGGATAGAGTAAATCACACTAATGGAGACAAACCTGTAAATAACGTTTTGACATTATCCCTTAGCTTCATTAATAGTTGCGGGTTGTCCTCTATGAGATCAATGGCGGTAATTGCAGCACTTGCTAAGTATGGTGGTTGAGACGCTGAGAATACATAGCCTGAGCTACTAAGCCGCTACAGAAACACGGGACACTTTCTTTATCACATTATATTATATAACAATTAAATACCATTGATTTGGGCCACAATGTAGTTAAACAGTCAAAGTTATGTTTTAGAGGAAGTTCTTAATATTAAGTAGACATGCTTACTTGGTGATCGACAACTTGATTACTTCCAGTACAGAATCCACCTTCTGAGGCCAATGCATGTCCCATAGCAGCAGTTATAATATCTACCTTATCGATCTACAACAATGAAATAATCATTTAACATCTTATGACTTTGAAAAAGATAACGGATATGATTAAAGATAGAGAGCTGGAACATACAGGAATTTTGTAGTGTTCAGTTAGACCTCTACCAGATCTTCCAAGAACCCCAAAAGAGTTGCTTTCATCTAACAGAACACGGAACTTGTACTCCTCCTTCAGCCTGATTATCTCGTCCAGTGGAGCAATTTGACCAGAATTCTGAACATTTCAACAAAAGGATTCAAGTTATAATTACCTATTTACCCATCCCAATCACTACAAAAAGTTGATGAACTTGATTTAGGTCCATTAGAATTCTCTTATTTCGTCATTATAAAGGTAATTTAAACATCTGACATGTAGGCTGAGGTAGACAGACACTCCTATAAAATTATCTAGCCAGCATTCATTGAGTAGATGCATATCAGGTCTCATGTATGATAGGCAAAAGTTAACATTGGGCCTAAGGATTAGTACTGTATATGAATTCCAGTATATCAATTTAGTGTGTCTAAAGCACTAAATACCTGGTATACAGATTCAACAACGATGTACCGTCTCAACTTCTCAACTCGCTTGTCACCTCTTGTGACTTCCTCTAACGTACTTCTTAGAGACTCCATGTTGTTGTGCTTAAAGTATACAATTCTACTTCTTGACAGGTGTAGCCCATTCTGTATGCTCCAGTGAACACCTTCATCTCTGAAACAACCAACGTATTTAATAAATAGCTCTAAAAATGAGACAAGGCCTGTTTGACCCCGGAAGTCAACTAGATTGGGAAAATAGAGACAATATATATACATATACATACATATATGTGTATAATATATACTCACGCAATAATGATATCTCCTTTCTTGCTAAATGCTGGAATTATACTGAACATAGTCGAAAGACCATAAGAATAGACTATGGATTCAGGAGTTCTCAGAAACTTTGCTATTCTGGCTTCACAGTCAAGGTGAACATCTAGACAGACAAGAAAATTGAAAGAGAGTCATTAGAGAATATTTTAAAGTTAAATTAAGTAGACTAATTGTTTATTAATCATAATAAGTAGCTGTTTATACCAATTGTCCCATAAAATCCACGAGGGCCACAAGAACCAACACCGTATTTATCTATAGCAGAGTTACATGATTCCTGTCACGTTGAATTTTCATTAATTAATATACTCTAGTAAATCCACAAGCAAATAAGGTAAGAGGGAATTTTCTCACAAGTAACTTCTCATGTCCCATCAATCCTAGGTAATTTGCAGAGGTAAAATTCACAACTTCTTTCCCGTTGATTGTTGTATGTGGTCCTGCAGCACTGGATGCAATGCAACTTATATGACTATGTATCCATAATATGCAAGTATGTATGTATGTATCCAATTTATGTATACCTCTCGAGTATTGGAGGTTCCTTTTTCATCTCTTCCTCTATAGGTGGGATAAGAGACTCGGGTACCCATTCATCACATAGCTCGTCTATTTCCTACACACATCAAGCTAACACATTTATAAGATTTATCCATCAAAAAATAACTTCAAGAAAAATCAGACGAGACGTTATTTGTTACATGACTCGAACCTGATTTGTTAAAGGTCGTTTAGGTGGCTTGTAACTCTTTTGAGATAGTAAGATCATAATAACTAGAACAAGTAGACCTTCAAGAAACAGATGTCCTGTAGTATAAGGAAAAGAGAGGCTAATTTTGCCTTTTTGCATCACAAATATATAATGGTAAATTAACAGTGAACTTAGTTAAGACGTTTAAAGATTTGAAACTGTACCTCCAATGGGTACTCCAAAAACAACAGCTCGAGCAAAAGGGGTATCGTAAGCAAATGTCTTCCAGTCCGATGCATTTTTCACATAATTCATGAAGGCCGCAGCAATGCTGTTTGATAACTCCATTTTGTTCGTGCTATACAAACTTAACAAGTATCCCAGCAAGAAGTTTGTTTCTAGTGTATCATCCCACGACAACTATCACCAGGAGGTAACAAGAAATGATCATTAGTATTCAAAGATAACAACTTGACAATTTAATGTAAACTGTATCTTTAACAGATGAATTATCAAGAAAAGTGATCCACTTTTGACATTCATAGTTTGTTAGCTTACAGCAACAAATAACAAATATTAATTAATAAAAAAAATAAAACTACAATTGGTGATCCCAATAAACCATCACAAAAAATGTTCATTTGTTAATAAATACTGCAAAATAATAAACATAAGTTCATGAAGTAACGACAAATAACGAAATTGGGTGGTAATCAGAGTAAAATGAAGAGCATAACTTAATGTGTAGTAAGATTAGATATTATATAACAGAGATAATAATAAATATATGTAACAGTTGAATGGTGGTAAAAGATTATGAAAAGAAACCTGATCTGATTAACAAAGAGTGTGTGGAATGGATCCAATTATGCAGATCTAGATACTGCTTGTGATGCTGAATCGAAAATGGTAAAAGGTAATGAGTCAGTGAATCACGGAATTGAGTTCGGAACCCTAATTTAGCAAGCAGTATGATATGATAACTGAAAACTATAATAATAGATATGGATATAGAGAGGAAGGGTGTCTGTAATGGCGAAGGAGGAGGTGTTGTGCTGGGATTTGATATTTATTTATTATTTATTATTTGAACGATTGGGTAAATATGCGACAAAACAGGCGGCGGTTTGGACTTTGTGGGTTACGTTGGGTTGGTCGGGTCGGGTTGGTTAAAACTTGGTAACACGAATTATGGAGGATTTAATAGTGGTTAATGGGTATTATTAACTTCAAATTAGTCCTTTTTCTTCTTTTTTTTCTGTGAATATCGTCAGCTACTCAGCTATTGTTAAAGAGGTATAATATTCATAAATAGCCGTCAAGTTTTATAAAACTAGTCATCCACAATAAATAAAATCTTAAATATTTTGTTGGTTTCATGATTAATAAATTGTTTAATCTATTTTATTTGAATATTACATGTGAAAGATATATTAAATTTAAAATTGATATTGATATTGTTTTAGTTAAAGATGATCATCAATTTTAACTTTTATAAAGATACAATAACTGAAGTCATTGATGGGCGATTAAAGTTGTGTGAATGACTAATAAAATAATACTGATATATTTGGGCCAATCACACACATGTTTACAAATTAGATGGAGGCCCAATAAAGGTACGTTTTCATCTAGACATTATTTGTAACCAAATAATTAATTTGGTAAAAGTTGATAGCAACAACAATAGAACTTACATAATAGTTATTAATGCATATAATTACGAAAACTAAAAAACAACGTTTAACATAAAGATGAAAATAAAATATATTATTTATTAAAATCGTAATTGTAAAACATATAATATAATTAAAAACATTAAACATAGTAATCTAATCCTAATGGACCTAAGCACATCAACGGATTTGTACCATCTATTATAATCTACCATTTAATAGTCTTCATTTATTTCATGACCTTCTCCATAAGCTTTTTTTATGACTTCTTCACCAACTTCGTATTTGGTCACGTTGAATTTTATTCGATCAATAATATATTGAGGATAAAATTCATCCACAAAACCATTTTAAAAATCTGTTAATTAAATTCCAATTTTCATATATGAATCTGTTAATAAAAGTATTAATATATTTTACAATCATCAAAAACTTGCAGTTTCATCTATATATAATTCTTTTTTCTTTTTCTTTTTTTCAAAAAAAAAAAGTTAAAACATACACATTAAAAATTAAAACAAAAAATAGCATAAAGAATCGACATACAATACCTTTTAAACATAAAATAGTACAAAGAATCGACATACAATACTTTTCAAACATTTGGGATTTTTAAAATCTTTAACAAAAGGACGTTTTCCATCTACAATTCCACTAGAAAAAACTGTTAGTAAATATATAAATACAAATAATGGATTATAAGTTGAACAATGCATATATATTACCTTACAATTCTTTTGGAGTTTTTGAACTTTCAACAATAGGTTGCTTTCCATTAGGTGAAAATGATTTTAGTGCATCCATATATGATTGTAAATGAATGTTAGAAAATTTGTAATGAGAAAAAGATGAATAATGAGTGATATATATAGAGATGGGAATCAACGTTTTAATTAGGAAAATATTTTAGTGGAATATATATAAAATATTGTTAAAAATATTGGGGAAGGTATTTTGTGAAATCCGGTCGACTTTTAGACAGTGAAAAGTATAATTATTCTAAATTAATCTAGATCATTGAATTGTTAAGAAAGAAACCTAATAAATGTCTCAGATTCTTTCATAATGTTCTGTTTTAATTATATAAAAGATTATACGTAAAATATAAATGAATTCAAAAACTCTTTTGAAAATGATTTATTTTATTTTTACATGGATATAATAAGCAATTGAAGCTAACTAAATTCATAAATACTTATCAATCAAATTAACACTTTACCTTTTTATTTTACGACGAAACAAAAGGGCGAAAAAGTGAAACAAACAGTCACCCCCATTTCCACGTGAAAAACACGTGCACTACTAAACCCATACTCATTCCCCCCAAACTCCACACACCATCGCTTATTTCCACCACAAATGTCATCCAACACCGTCGTAGTTCTCGACAACGGCGGCGGTCTAATCAAAGCCGGTATCGGCGGCGAACGTGATCCAACGACCGTCGTACCAAACTGCACCGCTCGTCCACTCTCTTCAAAAAAACACCTACTCGCCGACCAGCTTTTATCTCCAACCGAAGACCTAACCTCCGCCGTACTCCGACGGCCGTACGACCGCGGTTATTTGATCAACCACGATCTCCAATCCACAATTTGGTCCCACATCTTCACTAACTTACTCCACATCACACCTTCACAATCGTCACTCTTAATAACAGAACCCTTATTTAACCTCGCGTCGATCTCACGCGCCACCGACGAAATCGTATTCGAAGAGTTTAATTTTAAATCCCTTTTCGTTTCTGATTCGCCTTCGTTGGTGCATTTGTATGAAGCTAGTAGACGGCCGTACGACGTCGTTTCGAAAACGCAGTGTAGTTTAGTTGTTGACCTAGGGTTTAGTTTTAGCCACGTGGCACCTGTGTTTCAGAACTTTACGGTGAATTATGGTGTCAAAAGACTGGATTTGGGCGGGAAAGCCTTGACAAATTATTTGAAGGAGTTAGTTAGTTATAGATCTGTTAATGTGATGGATGAAACTTTCTTAATGGATGATGTTAAGGAGAAATTGTGTTTTGTATCTACTGATGCTGCTAGGGATTTGCAGATTGCTAGGTATCTATTTTGACTTTTTTAGGTCAAATTAACAAACTTTTTACGTTATTGAGCAACTTTGATGTTGAAAATTAGAGAAAAGTTGAAAAGTTGGTGAATTTCTGAATTTGAATGCAGTATGTTTGACTTTGAAAGTCAAATTGTTAATTCTTGAATTTGTTAGGATTTATGAACAAAGTAATGATACATTCTGTTATTGGTAATTTACAGGAGGCGTGGAAACGACAATTATTTCAGGTGTACGTATGTGCTTCCTGATGGTATTACACATACAAAGGGATATGTAAAAGATCCTGCTGAAGCGCAAAGATATCTTAGTTTATCTGAGGATGGTGAACTTCAGGGCTCAGAAGGGACTGACGAAGCTGATCAAACGGAAACTAGAAGCAAACCATCAGAGAGGAATAAAATTGATCTTACAAAAAATGTACTATTTTCATTTCTAATGTCTCGTACTCTCGTCTAAAGCTTAGTTATTTAAATTTAAGTTACTTAATAGCGGTTTGCCCATTGAAAAACAGGAGTTCAGCTTGAGCAATGAGCGGTTTCTTGTCCCTGAGATGATCTTTCGTCCAGCTGATTTGGGTGCGTGTCAATTTGATAGGTTTGATTGGACAATTAAGAGATTATATAGGTTACTTAATGTTAAAATTTCCATGGAATTGTGAATATACTGTAGGAATGAATCAGGCTGGACTGGCAGAGTGTATTGTTCGAGCTGTCAATTCTTGCCATTCTTATCTTCATCCTGTGTTGTATGAAAGGTATTGATCAAAGAAAGTAGCGGTCTTTTAGTTCGTAATTTCCCTATCATAGGTTTATTAATTTGTTAAATTTGTTAGTTCGACTTGCATGTGCTAGGATATTTAAAATCTCATAAGAGTCCCTAAATTTCGCCTTGTTCATGTCATTATCTAAAACCGAAATCTTGTCTGTCTAAGTTTTAAGTTAACTTGTTTGCAGTATCATATTGACCGGCGGAAGCACATTATTTCCAGGTTTTGCGAAAAGACTGTAAGTTTCACTTGCGTGTTTGAATCTATTCCTTAACTTCATTGGGGATCAAATTGATTCGGTTTCTTTGATTACAGAGAAAGTGAGCTGCGTCCTCTTGTTCCAGATGTGTACCAAGTGAAGATAACAACTCAAGAAGAGTAATAATACCATCTTTTAACAAGATTTCACTGCTTTCTTTTTAGGATTTTCCCACTAATGTAACTTATTGAAAATCGTTGTTTTGTTATGCGCAGTCCCATATTAGGCGTCTGGCGAGGAGGATCTCTATTGGCATCTAGCCCTGATTTTGATGCAATGTGTGTCACCAAAGCCGAGTACGAAGAGCTTGGTTCTTCTCGTTGTCGTAGGCGATTCTTTCATTAGTTCACATCCAAAATGTATATATTTTTTTCTTTATATCTGGATCTCGTTTGTATGGTACTAGAAGAAAACCAAGATGTGACGGTGAATGAAAGATTAAGTTTGGTATTTGAATGGGTTAATAGAAAAATATATTCCAAGTAAGTTACTATATTATTAATTTGTTTAATTGGATTACTAAACTATTTTAATATCTAAATTAGACCTTTTTCGCATTGTAATATTTATAAGTTAAGTAACCTACTTGAATTCAAAAGTTAATAAAATGATCATAGTGTTAATATTTATAAGTTAAGTGACTTGCATATCATGTTTTATTAAGTTTAGTAATTCAATCAAACAAATTAATAGTCCAGTAATTTAGTTGAATATTTTCATAAAGCAGAGTAATCTATTTGTCTATTAACCCTATTTGAATAAAAAACTATTTACCTTAGTTGACATATGTTTACGTGGTACGAACAATAAAATAAGGGTTATTTACTTTTTTTTTTCATTAAGTTTTGTATGGGTATAAATGACGATATGGATATAGAACAGCTATATGCAATGAGCAGTGATGTTGTTTACTCTTTATGTTAAATGAAGTGTCTGTATGATTAAAATAACAAATTTAGCCCTAATATAAATAATTATTTGTTTTTATTTATTGACAAACTTGGCAACACTGTAAAATGTCAACCAGTATAAAATTCAAAGAGCAAAAACAACAATTGATTAACAAAAATAAAGATGAGCAGCCATAAAATTTGTGGTAACTAAAAATAATTGATGACAAACTTTTATTTTTTATTTCTGAAAATTAATTTAATACAGTAGCTGAAAACAAAACAAAAATAGAGTTGAAGAACAAAATAGGTAGCTAGGAGCACAATGCCAAACTCATATATCGGTGACTATTGTGTAGAAGAATTTAATAACTAAACTTAAGTTAGTTAGCCAGCTCAGCAAAGTTTGTTACTGATTACTCGTAATTGAGTTAGTTTGTACATATAGTAATAATGAAATAACCTTTCACAGTTGTTCTTCTCTCAATTCCTTTCTTCATTTCCATAGATTTTATCATATTGCAAATATATAATATAATCTATATTGAAAGACTGCATAAAATAATTACATGAAAACTTTATAAACCCTAAACACCAATATCACCAATATGACTAAAGTGCTTTATGGTATAAAATTGAATTGGGCATTCAGCCGGAAACCCAAAACTTTCCGGTAAATTCAGCACAATAAATCTCGATTTTGTTCAAGTATTCAGATTAACTCAAGTACGATCGTTGACAACCGAAGGAGGCGGAGAGGGTTGTTGACGGAGCAGCGAACGAGGCTCAGTAATGGTGGGGGTTGTTGACGGGGAGAGGATGTCAACATGAGGGCATTTGAACTTCAGAAATATACATAATAGATGCAGATGATAAAATGAAGAAGAAGAGGTGTGGGGTAAATGAACCAGCTGTATGGGTACGAGTATGCTTTTCTATTTCACCGAATAATCTTTCCACTAAGAAAGTCTTAATATTTGACCGAATAAGCTTCCCATTCAATGCAGCCCAATAAGCTGTTAATAAACAGGCCCTCAAGTATTTTTATAACTTCTTTAGGATTTAGAGTTTAAGATTTTTTGTAAAATCCTAAACTCTAAACTTTAAACCTTAAACTTCAAAACTTAAACTCCAAACTTCAAAATTTAAACCCTAAATCTTACTAAAATCTAAAATCTAAAACCTAAACCTTAAAACCTGCTAAATTTTAAACCCTAAACTCTTGACCCTGATAAACCCTAAACTCTAAACTCTAACCGTAACCCTAAATCAAATGTACAATCAAACACTAACACATGTGTCAGTAATTTGTAAAACCCACCAAAAAATGAAGATAAAAAACTCGTCGAAAGTATAACTTGTGAGATGTCTGATCGAAAAGGAGAAAACGCTAAATTTTATGGTGCAATTTTTATAATTTTTTGATTTTTTATTTGTAAGATAATTAATTTTTAAGATCTTGAGGTATATGAATTTTTATATATGTAACGCATTTTTATTAGTAATTCTATTCTTTCAAAAAAATGTCAGCTTTTCTCTTACTTTGTAATGAAGATTAAGATACAATGAGAATGTAATTAGTTTTCAGGAGTTTTTATATATTTATTCTTTGACATAAATAGTTGTTTTTGAGAAGTTTTTTTATTTTAAACTAACAAAATAATTAGATAAATAATTTAGACAAGTAACTGTAACCTTAAAACACCTAAAATTATTATACCATCATTGTGTAGGACCTATGGTTGTACCATAATCAGCTGAAGAACCACTTTCAATTGTTGCAGCTCATGAAAATAATTCAAGAAACATCATTATCTGATTAGAACAAAAATAAATTTACATAATAATAAAATCACTAAAAAAAAAAGATTCCGTCTTCCATTAAACATCTTATAGAATTGACAAACCATATGAAAAGTTTTGATCTTTGCCCTCCATAAGCCTGACCAATAACTATTTTTAACCCACCTTCCCCTTCATATGCCCATCATATATTCATGGATATATATTGAAAATCTTGGCTGTTTCTTCATCTGTGTCCCCCACCCTTTAAAGCTTTCTATGTGTTTGTGAGGGTGGGGTTTTAATCACAATTAAAAATAATAAAATAAAAACGTATTTAATTTTTCAATTCAATTATTGAGCACCCATTAAATTGCTCAAATGGGGAAGCATCTTTTCTTCTCTTCCCTCTCAAGTCTCTATCTTTTTGTTTTTAGATAGCATTTAATGGCCTTTTCTTTGTGTTATCTATTTAGTCAATTTGGGGTGATACCCAGTTACATTTCAGTACTCATGTAGAGATTTTGTTCATCTTTCACTTTACCTTCTTTATTTCCCAAAAAGGTTGTTTTTTAGTTGTTGAAGATGCCAAGGCCTGGACCAAGACCATTTGAGTGTGTAAGAAGATCTTGGCACAGTGATAGACATCAACCCATTAGAGGTTCTATCATTCAACAGATTTTCAAGTAAGTTTTGATTAGTTAAATCTCAAAAAGTTTTGATTTTTATTGTTGTTAATTTATTGGGTTTCTGAAATATTGCATATATCATGTATTTAATCAGACTTGTACATGAAAACCATAGTCCTGGTACTAAAAAGAACAGAGAATGGCAAGAAAAGCTGCCTGTTGTTGTGTTGAAATCTGAGGAAATCATGTACTCCAAAGCCAATTCTGAGGTACCCATTTTCTGTTTTTGTTGTTGTGAACATATCTATGGACTGTAATTTCATCTCCAAAAGCTAAACAATTTTTTTAATCTAAGTTATGTTATTGTCACACTACAATTAGGAAGAATACTTAGACCCCGAAACGTTGTGGGATCGTATGAATGATGCCATTGACACCATAATCAGGAAAGATGAGACCATGGAAACTGGTGAATTCTTGCCCCCTTGTGTTGAAGGTACACCTTTTTCATTTTTGTAAGAGGAAACCTGTGTTTTTCTATATAAGATTTATAACTTGGTGATTTTGTATTGCTATGGTGTTCAGCTGCCCTTAATTTGGGATGTGTTCCTGTTAGATCATCAAGAAGCCAAAGAAATACCAACACCAGAAACTACTTAAGCCCAAGAAACCAAGATTCTGGTCCAAATGTTCAGAAACCGAATGTTGTGGATCGAACAAATACGATTTCAGAAGTTAATAAGGATGTCAGGCCGAATTCAACAGTTAACCCTCCCAGTTCCAGTTTTTATCCTCCCTCATTTGAAAATTTGCCTAGACAAATGATGTCCTTTGAGAATAGACCTTCTTTGATTTACCCGTTATACCAAGGTTTCCACTTTCAACCCCGGGTACCTCAGATGGGATTTCAAGGTGCTCACCAAAACTCAAACAAAATAATTGTTGGCACACCAGTTTTTCAGGCAGCCCGTGAGCCTTTGCCATCTTCTTCTCAAATGGGTTGTCCTGAAAGATTATTTATATTTGATAAAGAAGACAATGGTTCAAAGAAAGAACCTCAACCCAAATTGGTGGAATGTGATTTGTCTCTAAGGTTGGGTCTTGTTTCGAGTGATGGAAAAGAGTTGACTTCTGTCGACGATGTTGACTTGGATCCCAGAAGTTCCCAAACCAGCCATAGAAGCAAGGAGTTTTCTTTTTTTCCTTTAAATTCAGAGGCTGAAGAAGTTGACAATATGGTCAATGATATTAGGAAACGAAAAACAGTAGGGGAATCTCAGCAATTTTTGCATTTGGATCCAGATTTTGAGCGAATGAAACGACGAGGTTTGTAGATATTAAATTCAATCTCTTTTCTTATGCTATTCTTTGACATGAAATGAGAAAGAAGTCTTTGTAAGTTTCAAGATTCAAATTTCACTTTTTCATGATATTTTTTATTAATTTTGCACTTCTTTGGATTAAATTAGCAGATTCATAGGCAATGGTCAAACAAGAATTGCATAGGGTTGTCTGATTCTTGTGTCATATTCTTTTGGTATGTTATGGTTAGGTGGTGTTGATGGTATGGGTGGTGAGGGTTGTCATTCATTTCATGATGTCGATCTGTTAAGCACATCTTGCTTTCGGGTCCACCCCGTGGGTTGTCATGTTATGCTGATACATTCACATCCAAACCCGTTGAGTCAGCCATGACAAATGCATGAGGCTGGAAAAGGACCGACGCTCTTGGCTTTTAACGATGAATAGTATCATTAGTTCCAATCTGCATTTAATATAACATATGTGATTTTAAACCTTTTGATAGTTGACGATGAAAATCATGCCGTGCCTGTATATCAGATGCACAATAATCCATCTTTGGATTATAATGATATCAAAAATGAAGTTTAGTTGATAACTCATCACATATGGACGACTTAAAAAATCTTAAACAACAGCGGATTTAAGGGTTATTGGGTTATTTGCCACTTTAGGCATTGGGTCTGGTTGGTCCTGCTAGCTAGGTGAGAAAAGAGGCCAGGTTTGATATGGGGGTGGTTCGGTCCTAGCCTTGGTGGTGGGAAACTACGGACCGTGGTCAAGGTGGGGCTAGACCACGTTAGGCATTTTAGTTTATCAGTTTCTTGTCTTGTGGAACAACAAATGCAAAATCTATCACCTTATGAACAGATTCATATACTAAGAAAATACTGTAACTACTGAGTAACATTTAGAATCTATTAAGGAAAGGCACTATAGAATCAAATCAAATTTATTATTTTTTTTGTAATAGTTACCATAAATAACGTAAAACATAAAAATTTGTATTGGCGGTTAACAAGAAACATCATATAAGAAACATCGACCTTTTGGGCCGACAACAATACACTACTCCAAGATGTTCAATTGGTCTATTATATCATGTCACTCTATTAATGGCCAAGCTCAATAACGTTAAGCTCATAAAATACGAGTACGGATCAATTATAGAATTAATCACGGATTACGGATACAATATAAATATAAATATAAATAAAGATATTATAGTCATTCTAATAAATGAGTTACCTTACGTAATAATCGAAGGTCAAACCAACATTTTTTTGGAAGGCACATAAATTAAACAAAAAACAGCCCAGCTCCAATAAGGAGCCTAGAGCATATAAGAGTACATCATGAACATGAATAACAGAACTAAAAATATAGCCACCAACAAAACCTCAAAGAAAAAAACTCAACCTACACAAACACATTAAGATTTTGATTCCAAAGACTCCAATCTATATTCTTTGGAGAGCACCTGTTGTGAATCCATATAAGAGAACCATTGAAAGAAATCGGAAAAAATAATTTTAGGCTTCCGTGAGTAGGTTAGGTTCTTTACATTTTTGTTGCTATTACTTGAATTTGGTTATCAACATCTATATTTTCGTTATTAATGTCTATATTCTAGTTATTATTCTCCACGTTAAAACCAAGTCCATTAAAAGAATTTTATTTTTATCTACACTTCACATAATTACTTTGGCAATCGCGCACATGCTATAAACGTGTTAAAAATTGGGTGCTCACTATGTGTTTATGATTATTTAGTTTTGATATTTCTTATTATTTGTCATTAACTATTTTGAAAAGACTTTTTAATTGTAGGTCTTGCAGGATAAAAAAGTTAAACAAATATTTCTTCTGTTGTCTCTGTAATAATAATTTATTTGGAAGCCTAAAAAGTATATTTATATATATGTATTTATATTACATATATGCATATATTCATATATGAAATTTGAGACCCTAAGAATTTCAGAATTATCACTTGTACACTGTCGAGGACCTAACTAACCCTTTTTTCTTGGAGAGGAACTGACAAACGCACCATCTTAAATATGATACCAAACTTTTTAGAAAGTAATTAACGACACGTGGCCTAAGATTTTTATGAACATGATCATATTGAAATGAAATGCACCACTAAATGCATAAATAAATTGTCAATATTATTGGAAGAAATTGTTGTAAAGTTTTCGAAGTTTGATTTGGCAACATCCAATTAGCTCAAAACACCGATTTGCTCATTATCCAAAACGTAAATAGAATGATAATAAAGTATATATTTGTAAACCCTTATTGTTACCATATAATAACTGCATCAAATATAAGACATGTGCTTCAATAGTTCAATGGATCTTAATTTATTCCATTTTTCAATTACTCGGGCCGGGTTATTCCTTAAAATCCTTGTAAATTCAAATTGGGGACCCCAAATAACAATTTTGGGCCATGCCTCTGGTCTGTTGCAATTGCAATTTACTCGTTATTTATCGATCTCTTTTTAGTTGTTTACTTTAGGGTTTTAATTAAGGTCCGATAGATTATTAAAATTCATATATAGATTGAAAAAATGTGATTTTCTAATAAACTATTTTCCTTTACTTTTTAACAAATCTTCCCGCTCATGCATGTGTTTGGAATATATTAGATTAGACTATTTGAAGATAACGATATAGACAAATTTAAAATAGAGCAATAATTTATGTGCTTTTGGGAAAGTTTACTTTATCAATTTTTAATAATGTCGTGGAAGATGCCGAACGATGAAAAGATGAAAAACCACTTCCATAGAAAATGTTCAAAACTCAAAATGGTAATTCCCAAATAGATTTGAAGTACTTTACTTTACTTTGGTAATTAAATCCAAGTTCTCTAATTTTATAATGTCAAATTAAAAATTAGGTTTTGTTAAACGTAGTGTGGAGGTTATGTTTAACAATTGAAAATTCAAGGTATGGAAAGTGGTTTAAAAAGGATCTTAATTGGTTAATGTTTGAAATTTCTCCCGTCTCAATTTATTTGTTCACAAATTGATCACTTTCCGATTTTGATACGTCCTCTTTCAAAATCAACCAATCAAAATGTTTGAAAATGATAAAGATGAATTTCTATTGGTGGTTAACAGTAATAAAGACACTTTTTCTTAAACTATATATTTCTTCTCTGGTGATAATAATTTTAGGATGGGAAAAGTATTTATTTGTAATCGGTTGGCGGTTTTATGGTGGCTAATAGTTTCAATGGAGGTTACAGTTTTTTATGGGAGTAAATTTCATAAATGGTCCATGTGGATTACACCAATTTATGAAAATCGTCCCTATATTTTTTTTCACCTTTTCAGTCTGATAAATTTGTGTTTTGTTCAAAAATGGTTTTTGCTCCACCTAAAATGACTAAAGTACAATTTTCTCTTTGACATTTTCGGATGGCAGGATCTAAACGGATAAAGGGTACTTTAGTCATTTTAGGTGGGTGATTAACCATTTTCCTGTAAAATGTAAACTTAATGGACTGAAAAAGTAAAAAAGGAAGTATATGGACTGTTTTCATAAATCACTGTAAACCACAAAGAACATTTATAAAATTTACTATTTTTATTTAAATCTTAAACTTGATCTTTGGAGCTATATTTAGAAAAATCTATAAAAAATTTAATACTTTATTTTTTTAATCAAAACTTCATAAGATATAAGAAGAAAAAGAAAGAATCTTGAAGCTTTTTAATGTTTTTGTAATGTACTTAGTTTAACTAAAAAAAATAGCTGTGATTTATGCGAATATGACCACTTTAGAATAAATTCCCCTTTTAAAGTTTTTATACTTGAGAATAGAATAAAACCAAAAGTTGAAAAGCATGAAAAAGTTAAATTTATTAGATACGAATAATGAAAAAGAACATAGAATTTAAAATCCTTACAAACAGGAAGAAAAAAAAAACCAAAAGAAATTAATCACTCGCAACCGTGTAATTATCTCTCCAACTAATAATAATCAAGAAAAAATAATTAACAAGATCAATTAATCAGTAAAAAAAAGCTAAAGCAGCCGCCATGAGAGTGGCCGGAACAACGGTGGTGAAAGATCTGGTGGCGGCACTAGGTGATGGTGGAGTAGGAGTGGCGTCTCCGGCGGGAGATGGGGTGGTGCTTCCTGACGGAGATGGGCCGGATGCGATTGGTGATGGTGGGCTGGCGACTTCCGGCGATGGTGCCGGAGATGAAGCGGGTGATGGTGTTGGGGTGGTGGTGGATGGGGCGGGGGATGGTGTTGGGGTGGTGGTTGGTGGTGATACTGGTGCCGGAGTTGGGGTGGCGGCGGCCGGAGGTGGGGTGGTGGGTGCTGTGGCTGGTGGGGTGGTGGGTGCGGCGGCGCCAACAACGTTGACGGTCAACTTTTGACCAATTTGACAGTGTCCTCCGACGGTGCAGATGTAGTAGTGGGTGCCGGGGGCGGTCAAAGTGACGGAGGCGGGGCCGGTGGTGGTAATGGAGATAGGGTTGGTGCCCGTGCATGGGCCGTACGCCGCCTGTGATACTTCCGCCACATTGTGGTTACCGGTGGTGAAGTTAAAAACTGCAAAATTAAAAAATCAAACTTAGTTTAAGTAATTATGAATTTATGATAATGAAATAGATAATTATTTAGTCAAATTTAGACAATAAGAATTAATATAAGTCAATTAAATAAATAATAAAGTCACATGATGTTTAGAAAAATAACACAATTATTGATGTTTAGTGTTATTTGTATTAAAAATTGGGGTAGGTTTGTTTGCATGTGACATTGTTTTCTAATGTATTCCAATTCCAAAGTTCAAAGACTGGTGTATTCAAATTAAATGGGTGAAACCATATAGATCGGTAAAAATATTGATATGTGTTGTATTAGTAATTAATAATAAATTTACTCTGTTCCTAAAAAGAGTTTTACTTTATAAAATACAACTTTATTTATAATTAAAAAAAATTAATATAGGGAAACAGAGTTACAGAGGACTTTAAAGATCCTCTAAGCAATTTAAATAACCTAACACCCAACATCCCCCTGAAATCCATAATATCAGCATCTTAAATCTTTGACAAATATAAATGCACATAATATCTTAGACCTAAATAAACAAACTTAATTTCCTTATATTTTAAATTAAACTAATCATCCATTATGTAAAACATCCCTAAATCATGCAATTAGTCAAAAGAAAAACAAAACTCGAAATAACTAAAGAGTTATTGGCCTAACAGAGTATGAATGTAACTTGTCAATCAAAACGGTGCATATTAACATCTTTTTTAAAACTATGTACATATATGTAACATGATTAAATTAAAGATACTAATATACCATGCTAAATAGAGTGTAGAATTACCGTTCTAAAAATAATGTCGAATTAGCGTACAAAAAAGATAAATTAGCTAGCTTTAATATTGTGACTTGTGAGTAGTATTACAATTACAAATTAGGTTTAAAAGACTTACCAAGAACGTCACCAACGGCGAAGGTTTGTTGAGAAGCCCAAGTTGTGTAAGCGGCAGCACCGTTAGAAGGAATCGTCCAGCCCAAGGGTCCTCCGACCACATGTCTAGTTTGAGCCACAGAGCTTTGCATCTGCATAGCTGCAACCATCATAACCATAAACACAACCATACTACTTGGCTTTAATCCTGCCATGTGTTTATGTGTTCTTGAAAATATAATTCTCAGGTCGCCCCCTGTTTTCTTTCTAGAATATGTGTAAAGAAGTCTCTCTCTCTCTCTAAATATGAATATGATGAATGAATAGGTTTGTTGGTGTAAATGTAATGGGCATAGATGTGTATATATTTATAGGAAAACTTATGGAAAGTGGGAAGACAAAAAGTTAAAAATCCTCTCCGTGTTACAAGACTACAAATCGGTTTTGGTGTTGGTCTAATAAACAAATTCTATAATAATTAATTAAGATTAAGATTAAGATTAAATAATGAATAAATTATTATATTTTAATCTAACTATGCCTTATGCAAATTAAATATTGTGGGTTTAATCATAGGAAGAGGAAAAACAAGATACTGGTTAAAAGGGAATTAATAAACCTAAATTAGGAAACTATGTTTTAAGCGAATCCCAAAACTACTACAATTACTATTCACATTGTCTAGTTGTCTAATTTATTATTCATTCATAATTTTATAATTGACACTTTTAAAATACATATGTATTTTAGTTTGCTGTTCTAACCAAAATATGAAGTGACGTCTGTTTATGTGATATAAATATACTTAATAATATGCGAGGTGATGTAATGATATGTAACATGGTATTTATTATATATCTAGAAAACAATATTTGTTCTGCCCCAGTCAAATAATATCTTTACCCATTAAATTTTCTTTTTATTAAATTTTATATGAAAGTTGATACTTATTTGTGACAATTCAAAATAACAATTAAGACGTTTGAAATGGAACGGAGGGAATAGTGACGAATCTATAATTTACGATCACCCGTAACATTGATATCTATATTTTTATAAAACTGTACCACAAACGAAAAATGCAATTAAAACTGCAATTTTTCTTTAGACATTTAAACTATTATAGTTCCGTGCTTGGGAGAGATTATTAATCAATTAATGTAAATATAGAAATAAAAATAAATGAGCCGGGTGGAAGAGGGGTGGTGGTGGAAGGTGACCGGAAAGTTGAAAAAAGAGGTGTAATGTGACGTTGACCCATTACGATGTGTGAAGTCAAGATCGTGTTTATGAATTAGTAGCCGCGCTTCATGGGTTGGACCCATTTGCCTCGTTGGTCCGTGATTAGGTTCGCTTCATCTTTTCAATTATTCTAGATTGCATATTAAACACTTTAACCCTTCTACTTTTAATAATTTTACACTTCCAAAATGTTAGAAAAAAAAGAAACAAATTTTATTTTTCCAACTAAAATTATATTGGTATCGAGTTTTGTAAAACGTTATAACCGATAACACTAACAAATTAGGTTGGGCTCCGAGAGCAATAATTTATGAACGATAATGTTGATCGTCGCTAAAAATTGATTACGCAGCATGATAGAAAATTATTTCTACGATCAAGAATTTTCTTTATAATATTAAATAAATGAAATCATAATATGTGATTTGTTCCAAATTTGCCGCGTGAAGCCTCTTGAGCCGCTGGTGATAACGTAAATCGACTAGATTGTGCACTAATTTTGACTTTTACTACATTGACTAGTCTTCATGTATTTCATTTCAGTTTTTATTAATAATAATTATTTATAAAAAAGAAATATATATATATATATATATATATATATATATATATATATATATATATATATATATATATATATATATATATATATATATATAACTAGAAGTAGATGAGTACGATGAGCATTTAAAAAGACATTGTAACCCAAACACGTACAATTAAGTAAAGGAAAATATGTTTCATTTATACGGGTGTTAACTAATTCGCAAAAAATATAACTAGTTTTGACTACTAGAAACTTTGTTGGATTCTTTCGCTATTGCTCCGTCAATTTCGTAATAAACCAATTATTTTATTTGTATCATAAAACCTACTATTATGCATGTTTTCAAATTAAAACACTAATATTATTAAAAATCTAGCGGTGATTAATTAAAAGCAAACAAATCAAATTGGACAAATATATAAATTTAATTAAATTTTATAAGAAATTAAAGATCAATAATTTGTTATGTTATCAAAGATTTAGTCAACCATAACTCTCCTAGCTAGAGTTGAAGTTGTTGTGGGCTAACTAAATATCTGGTTTGGGGGTTAGCCTACCTGTTTAACCATTTTCATCTGCCCACCACAAATTATACAGATAGTTTTTTTTTTTTTAAGAAACAGACAAAATAGATTACGAAAAACCAAATACAAAGTCAATAAGGATAAGCTCCATCCAAATTACAAGACCTAATACGAAGCAAGAAAGAAAAAATTAAAAACAAAAAACCTTCACCTACAACTCTAACATTACGACACCAGAAACTTACGCAACAAAATCGAACTGACCATAAGTACCAAATATGGATAAACTTACGCAACTCTAACATTATACAGATAGTTTGGTACTTAATTACTATTATTATTATTTAATTTATGTGTTAATGTATATTTTAATATGAATTAAAAGGGATTTTTTTTTAATCTACGATAAAAAGAAAAGTTAGTGTGAATGATTCATCTTAGTAGGCTAAACACTTTAGTATTGTAAAGTTGAAATAGAACCCAACTTTATGTTGTCAAAAATACGAGCTATAGCATAACGATTTTACACGTGTTTACATATAATTAACTTGAAAAGTCGATGTAAAAGAAAATAAGGCCACATTTGATGGTTGATACGTGGAATTAGTTGGGCAGAGTCCCCATCTCGTATCAAACTTATTGTTGTCCTTTATACCTAACACAATCTAATTCAAACGAGTAAATTAATTTGAACAAAATATTTATCTAAATAGGATTAATATATTATTATGGGACCATTATTTTCTATAATATTAATTTGTAGTTTGTAATATCAATAATAAAAGATTAATATACCGAAGCTTTCTTCTTTGAGCTTTGTCAATTGATTACTTCTATGGACAAGTTTGTGAATTTACGATTTTTTTTTTTCAAATTATGAAGTTTGTTTCAACACCTACTTTCTAAATGTTGAATTTTTCTTATGTATAAAGGTTTTGACATACATTTATTTTAAAATTTGGTTTTTATTTTTCTAAATTACAGAGTTCATAAATTTTTGTATGAGGGGTCAAAATGTAAATAATTAATTTTAGAAGGTTCAAATATATACTTTGTAATCCTTTTCATTCAAGGAGTGTATGATTCATTTATTTGTACAATTCAATGTTTTTGACTACTCGTTATTTATTTTATTTTTTTTAAAAAAAGTTTTTTACTGCTCATTCTAAAATAAAGTAATAAAATAAATAATATAGAAATAAATGCTTTTGACTACTTACGATTAGGAAACTAGATATATCAACATTACCTTTTTACGGAACAAGTTAATTTATGTTATCGACAAATTAATTACCGTGTCAATTCACTTGTTATTTTATTTTATTTATTTTTTGTTCCCAATAAAACACCGTGTGAAATCATCAAATGAATCAAATTTCAAAAGTACGACTTTTCTACTCGAATGAGAATTCGTTCAATATCACACGTGTCCGTCATGCCATCCCTATAAATACGAAGCATTAAGACACCTTTTTTCCAAAAACACAATCACACTTTCGATATCAACTCATATCAAATATTTCTCAATACAACCTTCATTAAACACTCGATACGTAAAAGATGGCAACTTTTAAATCCAACATGATGATCATTATGACCCTCATGTTAGCGTCCATGCAGTTTACAACATCGCGGCTCAAACCACTCACACGGTTGGTGATGGTTTAGGTTGGACTGTTCCTCCAAACGGTCCATCCGCTTACGCCACATGGGCATCTGGTCAAACATTCACGGTTGGCGACGTTTTAATCTTCAACTTTATAACAGGAGCACATACTGTTGCAGAAGTATCACAAGCAGCATACGGCCCATGCACCACCACAAACCCTGTATCGGTTACCGCCACGGGACCCGCTAGACTCACATTAAACGCATCTGGGACCCACTATTATATTTGCACTGTTGGAAGTCATTGTCAAATTGGTCAAAAGTTGACCATTAACGTACGTCCCGCCACCTCTACTACCCCAGCTCCTGCACCAGCTACCAATGCACCGGTTGCTTCACCAACCGCCGCCCCAAGGTCATCACCTATTATGGCGCCTACTCCATCTACCACTATCACACCACCCGCTTCATCACCAGCACCTTCTCAATCCGAAGTCAGCCCACCAACACCACAAACCAGCGGCCCATCTCCTAGTGGTAGCACCACACCTTCTCCCACCGATAGCACAAACCAACCACCACCGTCACCTAGTGGTGTAGGTTCATCTTACGCCTTCAGAGTACCATTTACTTTCTTGGCAGCTGCCTTAGCTTTCTTTTACTAGATCATGTAGTGAATGACTTGTGTTTACGTAATTATTTTTGTTTTTTTGTTTGAAGCATTTTCTAGCTATACAGTTTTACATATTGATTATTATTTTGTATTACTTATATGATTATTCTATATTATTACTTCCTGTTATATATATTTTGACTTTCTATATTGTTCTATTTTATCAATGTTCCCTAATTTCGGAAGAATGTCACTTTTCGAAATTCAGTAATATCAATTTACACCCCATGAGGAAGGCTATAATAGTCCATTTCTACTATAAAGCAAACTATGCTGATTTTTATGACTATATGAATATCTGTGAAGAAGCATAGTAAGACAATTTTTCTAGAAAGTTCATGGGTTTGTAAGACTTTTAGGAAAGTGTTTTTAACTAATAACGTCAATAAATTCACTGTCACTGTCCTACCCCGACTATTTTATGTGAAAGATAACGATGATCATACCAGTTAACAAAGTGTCATCCAGAAGTTGTCCATCTGGAACGACTGAACTATATGCATCTGAGTGCTCGCCCTATTCGGATCATATCGAGATTGAATTTGCGTCTTCGCTACTTCGCGGACCTCCAACCATTAAATTATACAAAATATGAAACTTACCGAAATCGAATAGGAAAAATTTACAATGCAATTTAAATACACATGTAGACGACTTTTGATGCATTATCTAAATTGTTTAATTTACCTATATGACCCACCAAAAAACAATATATATAGCCCAAATCAACCCATTACCCATTATAGCACGTTTGATGTTTGTATCAGAGATACTGGCTCTTTACTACTGATGTTTCGTCAGCCATCCATAAGCATCGGTTTGCCTACACAACCCGGTTATTTGGTTTATAATGTTCATGCTAGCTAGTTCAATCTATGAAGTTCAAAAGCAAGAACAATTGGAGTCATGACTTCAAAAAAAAAAACTTTAATGCACGCACTCAATAATTCCATAACACATGTAGCAGAAAAGAGACAAACACAATTAACGTAACACATCATGAACTGAATTTCTTTTCATAAAACTCGAGAGTGATGCTTAACAGCAGTGAATACTGAATACGCAAATTGGAAGGCAAGCAAACATGGCTTGCAAACTGAATCCAATCAATGACAGTACTAAAATTGACCGATAATTAGGCTATGTTATTGTTGTACGATATCAGGGGATGCAGTACAGTGGATTTAGAAGTTTAAAAGATCTTTCTCCTTTGGCGAAACCCAACAAATCGCTCCATTGGTCTCCAGAGCTACCATGTATTATGTATCCTTCATCTATAAGTTATTTGTCTTCTCCGATTTGTACAAAGTAGTTGGCTTACCTAAATCTGCATCCGCCCTGTTTCAACCATAAACAGATCAAAGTTGTGCAAGACATGAACTTTTAGAGGTGCCAAAATGGGTCGATTAGGCCATTGTTAGGAATGGGTTAATATTGATCCTTTTTAGTATGGGTCAAGCTATATAGAGCTGCAAGCAATTTTGTCCATCTTTTAATCTTTATTAAAAATAATTAATGCATATATATGATTACAATAACGGAATCTTATTACAATAACAACCTAAACCTTGAAGAAACGATTTAGGAGGTTGTGTGCTCTACAAATAGACCTTAGACAACTTCCAGCCCGTTCGACTCATATGACCAGTTCCTTGTTTAGCCAAAAAAGTTACTTGACCCGTTTGACCATTTAAGATGGAACACAATTCACATAGCCTTTCAAGCAAATATGATTCTCAAGATACATTTGGCAAGTTATGAAGTTTGAATAATTGTTGGGTTTTAGAAATAGATACCTTAATAGAAGCTTTTCTTAGTTGGTAAATCTCAAATACTCGAGATTCTTATCAGTACTTTTTCTTTGAGATTCACTTCGAGCAGTCAACAAGAAAATCGTGAACCCCAAGTGTTGAAGTTCTGTGTACAAGCTGAGACTTGCAAGTATATTTGGGGGTGTGTTATTATAGTTGTTGATAGGTGTTGCTTCCATAGAACCAGAAATCTGGTTATTGAATTCCAAACACTAAACAATGTTCATGTAACTTGTAGATGCAATCATGATCGTAATTCATAAAACAATAAAAATAACTAGCTAATAATAATAAAAACATAAAAGCTGGATAATAATAATTGTGCAAACACGTACGTAATATATAACTAGCTATGACAAGAACTCAATTACTCATGATTGTAAGTAAATCATGACCTAAATCATATAATAATTAAGTAGGATTTTCGTCATCACCTCCTCACTCGAGGATATCTCGACGGGATAAACTTCGGTTCCTGCTGTGGTTAGTAAGAGAGTTCTGAGAGTCAATTGGATTCGTCCTACGTCCATGTCCTCCTGATGATCAAAAGGAGGCTTGATTGTGCACAAGAGCGTGTAATTGCCAATGGTATCAACAAGGTTAAATTCCATTATCTTCTCAAAATTCCAAAAACGGCCGTTCCTCGACTTGTGATTTATGGTGCTTAATCCCATTGTTGTTATTTGTAACAACTTCAACATTCACATTCTTTACATGTAGATCCATGCAACGGATTCTAATATTCAAATGATAAGCGTCTGCGCACTTCATGATGATGATCAATGCGTGTATTGAAGACCTATATAGAGTATATACAATGGCGTAGTAACAATTTTCACAGCCAATTGACCATCAAAGTACGTGTTAACAGCAAAATTAAAATACAAAATCAAGAATCAGATTGAATTGCAGAATTAATCACGTTGTTTTTGTATATATAAATATAAAAATAAAACTAAAAATAAATAAATAAAGAAAAATAGAGAAGATTTTTTGGAGATCCTAATTCCTATTCCTATTTCCTAATAGGCTAATACTGATAGTTATCCTATATTGATCAAGTAAGCTGTATATAAGGAAATGATTGTAATTTATTTATTAGGTCCTTGCAAAAACTTAATATTACATGTATATCCTTGTAAAGTTTAATATTATGTTAATGTCCTTCTAAACATTAAAACAAAAGATAATATTAAAACACACATTAAAATAACTATCACAAGTATATACATTGAAAAAAAGAATACTAAAGCAAAAAGGTTTAAGGCCACAAAATGTACAAATCTACCTCTTACACAGGGTTGTTGGACATATCCTATAACTAATCGAAGATCATATGGTTTTCATGTCCCGTGAATACGATAACTTTTAGAAACAAACTAAGCCTCCATATCATAATGTAGGTCTGAATCCAAACCCCATAATCATATCAAACTTCTTTCTTGACATTTCCCCTTTATATAAATAAATACAACCTTAAAACAATTTAAGCAAGAATTCCAAGGACCATGAATCATGGCAAGTTATAAGTTTGGTTCGATGATGGTGACAATCCTCGTCATGGTGACATGTATGCACTTTCATGGCACAATAGCAGGGGAAGTTTATACGGTTGGCGGTGATTTTGGTTGGAAAGTTCCTCCAAACCCTGCGTTTTACACCCAGTGGGCGGCACGCATTAAGTTCAAAAGCACCGATGTTCTTTGGTTTAACTTCACATCCACGAATCACACCGTTGCAGAAGTGCCAGGGAAGTCGTACGGCCCATGCATCAAAGAAAACCCAATCAGACTCATTCCAACTGGCCCGGACCGAATGTCATTATTGACCCTCGGCCCCCATTATTTCATCTGCACCAAAGAAGATCATTGCTCGAAAAAGGGTCAAAAATTCACCGCCAACGTCATTTCTGGCTGATTACTCGAGAGATTTAAAAATGGTGTGCCTTACATTCATAGTTCCGAAGCCATTCATTAAACAACATCTATATAATTTGTATTGTCCCCGTTTTAATAATAATGGAACAAACTATATACGATATATACATATACATATATAATAATATACTATATCTTAAAATTAAAATTAAATATCTTGTGATTTATGAAGTATCTTAATATATATTAATAATCATCCTATCAATATTTTTAAAAGATAGAAACACATACTCTGTTATGAATTTACATAGAGCCACGATTTTAAAGATATTAAGAAAAAAGTAAAGCCCAACTATAAGGCGGTTAACTTGAAATTAATAACCGGATAACTTTATTTTGATTAAATATAACGATAACTTTTTTTTAATAATGTATTTTTAATTAATATAAATATTACCATAGAGTCTCAATTTGAAGAACATCATGTCTGCGCCGCCAATTGAAATAATTGAATCGGAGATCATACCAAAACTGCCGGTTAAGTCCCTAATTCTTCGTTGCAAGTGTGTGTCTAAAAAATGGCAATCCTTAATATCGACGCCTGAGTTTACCACGATGAACCTTCATCACATAAGATATTACGACAAATCTCTAACCCACCATAAACTTCTGGTACTGGATAGTAAATCGGGTACTTTTTGTGCCCATGATTGTGAGAGTTCAACTACCATCCGCCGTCATTTGCCATTTGTAGACGTCGATCCTTATGATGTTTCTATCAAAGCAAGTTTAGATGGATTGATATGTGTAGCCTTACAGAAAACCCGTGAGTTAGCGTTTTGGAATCCATGGATGGGTACCTATATGAAGTTGTCTAACACCAATGCTCCTTGTTTCGACAAGATGCACCGCGGTGCTATTGGTTTCTATTGTGACTACTCTTGTAACGATTACAAGCTTTTACATGTGGATTCTGGCGGTGATGACTTTGGGGCTTATGTTTATTCTCGGAGGTTAAATTCATGGAAAAAGATTGAACGCCATTTAGAAAACAACTATGAACGTATCACCAACTCGTGCTATTGGTCGACAGCTACTTTCTTGGGTGAAAGTCTTTATTTTTTAGTTAGCGATTTCAAGGTGATTGGAGGTCGAAGTTGGATTATCAGTTTTGATGTCAAGTTGGAGAAGTTTAGGGAGATATGATATCCGCCTGTTCCAAAGGGTAGAGCTCATTCTGGGACTTTAGTTGTTGTAAAAGGCTGTATTAATTCACTTTTGTGTTGCGTATGGATGCGAAGAAAACAAAGCAGCGTTAATGCAGTCGGAAGGTGCTCTGTTGAAGATGGAAGCTAATGGGTTGTGGAGTAAGGTGTCGGATTTTCGTGCACCATATTACCCGTTGAAGTTTAACCGTATAAGCGCAACAACAAGTGGGAATTGGCTTCTGATTTTGGAGAATTACAAGTCTCGTTACAAAATACACATGGAACACTTGGCTACAAACATTAAGGCTAACCGTTCTAAGAACTGGTCATGTTCAAACCTGTGTACGATATACGTAGAGACTCTAGGGTCACCGAATCCCTAGTTCAAGCAACGATCGATCGATGAATCATGTTTTGGGTATGCAATAGTTTTACTATTCGAATTATGCTGATTTGAGGCATTTTTTCATGGTACTCAAATTATTGCTTCAATAACCTTTACAATTTGCATATTCTACACATTGTTCTTGTGTTTGTTCAAAAACCACACCACTGATTCTTGAATCACTGATCAACATGGATACGAAGTTAAAGTCCTAACGAGCTTTATCGATTTTCTTGAGTCTACCGATGAGAATATAACGACTCATGTGCGTCCTGTGGAATCGTTCTTGGATGCTTCTTGCAACCAATAAATATTTGAAACAAAAGACTTGGGTATCATCAAAATTGAAGAGATGAAGACTAAGTTCATCAACATTATTCAGGGAAAACAAGATATGAAAGAAACCGACAAAGATTCGTTGGAACTATGTCAAAAGATTTGGGGTGAGAATTGGATAATTTCAAATGCAGATATCAAAAGGAAAAGATCTAACTTGGATGTTGATGATCAAGAATAGAAATTAAATCCAAGAAAACGTCGTCCAACTGTGGGTGCAAGTGATGTTAGTGCTGATAAGTTAGACGATATCGAATAGGTTGATAAATGCTAGTAAACCTATCAACTGTTCGTCAAAATGCCCCAGTGAAAAAAACCAAATTAACACTAAATTCAAAAACTTTAAGCATAAAAACAACAATGGTAAGTAGCATACTTGTATCGATGATATCTCGGTGAGCGACAGAATTTTTGCCCCAATGATAAATTAGACCCATGGAGTGGTTTTGGTGTGAGCTGGTGGGGGAGTGACTTCGGTTTTGCCTTTGTTGTTCTTGGGTTGTTAAGATTAATTAAACTAATAATGGACTCAATATTGCATAATGGGCTTAAAAAGATTGTGTAGCCCATTGAATCTTATTAAAAGGGCCTGCCATATACAAGAAAGCCCACAAAAAAGCAGATCCACCTAAAGGTGCACCCAAGGCACCGTCTAGATTCGCTTGTCAATGTTAACTTTTAGAAACAAACTAAGGCTCCATATCATAATGTAGGTGTGAATCCAAATTCCATAATCATATGAACTTCTTTCTTAATATTTCCCCATATAACTTACAAAACAAAAACACCAACACTTCAATCAAAAATCCAAGAAATGAATCATCAATCAAGGCAAGTTATAGAAAGTTTAGTTCGATGATGGTAATGATCGTCGTAATAGTGCCATGTATGCAGTTTCATAGCATGATAGTCGGGGGAAAGTCTAATACGGTTGACCCTCGGCCAGCATTATTTCATCCCAACCGGTCCAGACCGAATCTCATTATTGACCATCGGCCCGCATTATTTCATCTGCACTAAAGAAGATCATTGTTCCCGAAAGAGTCAGAAATTTACCGCCAACGTCACCCCTTAGCTAGTTACACAAAAATGGTGTGCATTACATTCATAGTTACATAGCAATTGGTTAAACAACATCTTTTTGTATGATCCCAATTTATATATGTAATGAATGGAAATAAATTTCTTCTATTAGCTGCTATCATAAGTATTAAGTATATATTTTTAAACAATGAGACACAACAATCCTTTTTTTTTTTTAAAGAGTAAATATGAATACAAGAAGACACGAACAAAATAGTACGTTAATCATCATTTTATGTCTGGTAAATATGAGCATCTTTAGAATTGTATCGTATCATAATTGTGAATTATCTTTACCAGACTTGAAAATTTCTTTCTTACTCAACTCCACTATAAATCATGAAGACCCTTGAATACAATCAATTAATTATACAAAATTGTTCTTCAAGGAATATATATTTCACTTAAAATGGAGTTAGGTGGTTTGAAGTTGAATCTGATGCTAGTGATGATGGTAGCATGCATATGCATGGTGCAGTTTCATGGAATAGTGGGCAGGCCGCCGATGGATCATGTTGTCGGCGGTTCAGACATGTGGGTTACTGCAAAAGCCAAGAGGCCGCCGAAGTTCAGATGGGTGGGTTACTCCAGAAGTCTATCAAGGTCGTAACTAATATCCAATGTGGATAGGTAATCAAGAATTTCAACCTGGAGATAGTGTTATATTCAAGTTCAAACAAGGACAACATACAGTCGCGCAAGTGTCTGGTGACGCGTACCACAATTGTACCACCACCAATCCCATAAAATTAGTCACAACCAGCCCTGCTATATTCCTTTTGGAAAACAAGGATAGGATGTACTTCATCTGCACCGTGGGTGATCATTGCAAACAATTTCAGAAGGTCGAAGTTGACCCAGACCTGAATCCGTGAATATTATCAATCTTGTCCTTCCTGTTATCTCTATTGGTTGGTTTAAGCAGAGAATTGAGTAAATCGTTATTGTTACACATATATAGCGACCAATGATTAGAATAAACATTATGCTCGCGTTGACTTAAATAATACCTTAAAGGAATACAAATCTTATTCTCTACTTGTATACGATTACATGTTATGTTTCGGATCTAATGATTTTGTCAATTCACTAATATGAGGCAAATAGTCAACAAAAGTCAATTCACTAAAAGTCAATTCACTAATAGCAGCAGGAGAGTTAGTGAGTATAGGTGTCATAATAGTTGTAGTATAAATAGTCCAGGTCATGTAACGCAACAGAATGAATCAATTTGTTAACTCAATGAAATGCCTCTTTTTGCTCTCGAGCTGTTCTCGAGCAATTGAGTAGGTCACAAGTTGTTCTTGTAATTTCATCTGTACTCCGCCATTGATAAGCTTCAAGCTTATCAGAAGGTGGTGGTGGTACGACCGAGAGCAATCAAGAAACGATACAGGGGAAAACTGAAACCGAAAACACGGCCCACAAAGATGATAAAAAAAATGGTTCGACTCTAGAGAATGTTTAGTCTGAAGATCAAGGTGTAACTACAAGCGATGAGGTATCAACTGTCAACTAACTATGGATATAAGAGATCTAGTCAAAGTGTCCATGAGAATTCATCTATTACATGAGTTTTTGGAATATGATGATTTTGATATGCTAACTTGCTGATATTGGTTTTGATAAGGAACTTACAGTAGCTATAATATGTGACTTACAACTGCTCCGATAAGGAAGTTGCTGATTTTTTTAAAAATGGTATAATATAAATTTGACAAAGCACAAAAATTTGATATCCAAAATCCTAAAACAGAACATTTCCAAAAAATTATATAAAATTAGAAAACTTTTCAGAAATCTCAATTATGAAAATTGATGGTTCAGTCAATAGGTATGTAATAAAATGCATATATACTAACGTTTGAAATATTGAGCTGAGAAATTTATTTATACAAACCATCAATGAAACTTCATACTTTTAATGTTTAGTAAAACCATCAAAACTTCAACTTCAAGAAAGGGTATAAATCATAAATGGGAAACAGTGTTAGAAAAATCATATGAAGAGAAGAAGAAATTAAACCAATGTTGTTGAGTTTTAACTGAAAAAAATGTAACAGAACAGTGTGTAGAAAATTACCCACCATAATTTTTTAATCTTCTTAGTTATAAATGATTTAGAGAGTTTTCTATTTCTTACTGTATTTTTTTTTACTTTTCATTTTTTAAATTTTCTTATAGATTTTCTCAAAAAAAAGAACGAAAGAAAAACACAATTTACTACTACAACAGAACACACTTAAAATAAAGGGAAGGACAATATCGAGGAAATCCAATATCTTATCCTTTTTCTAGTTCTCTGGCTCTCTCAACCCCACCTCAAAACTCCAACAAAAACATAAAAACAAATTCAAAAAAAAAAAAAAAAAAAAAAAAAAGAGGAGAGGAACATGGCAGCCAGTTTTCTCTCCAATCCAACCACCTTCCTCCAATCATCATCTTCTTTAACATCTCAGAAAAACACAGTCAAGAGAACTAGTGTGTGTAAACCATTATGTAAATTACCAAAATACCCTCCACATATCTCCAAGAGAAGCCTATCCATAAGCCTCACTTCCCTTTTCATCCTGTCCTTAACTGGAAATACCAATAATGCAAATGCAGCAATTTTAGAGGCTGATGATGATTTGGAACTCTTGGAGAAAGTGAAGCAAGATAGAAAAAAGAGAATTGAGAAACAAACTGTTCTTAATTCATCTAACAAAGACAAAGGTTTGTCTTGTCATTTATCATTATTACTGTAGTTTATTAATGCAGATTTTGCTATCAGTTTGACATATTAATAATAAGAAAGAATCAACCATTTGAACAAGTCATCTGGGCTTGCAGCCTTGCAGGTCCTTTTGATACATCGTAATCTGTCTTTCAATAATTAAGTTATTATTTTCCAGCAAGTGATTATTATTCTGTAACCATTATTTGGTTTTTATCTATAAGACAAAGTACAATTGTAATTGCATATATCACATAACACATAATACTATACTTTGACGATTCAGTGTTACTAATTCAAATATCAGCAACTATGCTATTGTGTGCTATGTTTAAGTGAAATTAATAATCATATATGAAAGAGGTAATTACACGTTGGGAATATTGTTTTTACAGAATATCTACAAGATGTCATTTACAAGCTTAGCAAAGTAGGCCAAGCCATAGAGAACAATGATCTGCCTTCAGCTGGTTCTGTCCTTGGTCAAACCACTGATGCAGACTGGCTCAAGAAAGCTAATGCGGCCCTCTCACAGGTTCTATCATTTTTCCTTTTCTTGTCCCTTATGCTTTGTGTGTTATACTTTGTGTTATCGTATATGTACTTAATTTTGATTTTGTTTGACAATTGGTTAATCTACAGTTAAGTTCGAGCCCGGAGGAGAAGTCTCAAGTGGATACATTCAACTCGTCGTTGACTTCTTTGTATACATCAGGTACATTCGAGTTTTCACATGTATAGTACAACTACATATACATAAAATTCTTACTTTTTTTAATTTTATTTTAATGCAGTAACAAAGAATGACATAGAAGCCTCAAAATTAGCTTTTGTGGACTCTGCCACTGCATTTGAGAAGTGGACAACGTTAACTGGTTTAGTTGGACAACTTAAAGGGCTTTGAGCAAGTCTAACTTGGGCTTCTTCCATTTATTCAATTTATGATTTATATGTCAAGCAATTTGCTTCCATAAATCCAAATCCTCATTACATTTCCCCCGAATTACCAATTGTTGTTTTAAATAACTTCCTAATGTTTGGTTTATATCACAGTAAGAAAATTAACATAAACTCATTTTGTGCATCTTTTTTTGGTTTTTCAAGATACCCTTCTATACTTTGTATCATTGTAAGAGAATAAATGTGAACTTAGTTTAATCATTTGTCATAAGACGTTGATAACCTGACGGGTCCACATGTCCCGACCCAAAGACAATATGTTGAAGACAATCGTAAACCAACCTAAACCTGAATTTTTAAGTAAACCAAGTTTATATCTATCATCAACACTTACTGCTGGTGAATCTGGTGCAGGGTTTAGAGTTCCCACCTCAACTTGTTTGTCATGTTCATAGTTATCTCGGGTTCTGGAAGCTATTAATTAAGTGCATGCATGGTGCAAGAAGATTATAAATATACATAACTAACACAGGAATATTAACATAAATAGTGAGCAAGATTATTGATTGATCAAGATGTATATCAAGCAATTAGATTAACTGTTAGCATTTTGGTTCAAAATAAATTCAATTTGGTTAGACTTACAATATGGTGAATATAGTGTGTCAGTGATAGTAGGCACTGGCTCCAATCCAGCAGGGTATTCCCACTTCAACTTTTCTTTTTCAACACTTGCTGCTGGTGAACCTGGTGCAGAATTCCATTGCGGAACTTTTGAGATGCTTCCTTGCAAAAGCCAACGGAGTCTGTACTGTAACTCAACCTTCTCATCCATGGAAAGTCTTTCTTGGTTGGACCAACCGGCGAAATCAGTCTTTCTGAATTGGAGGAGCAAGAAAAGGTCTCTCCATTTTTTTGAGGGAGCAGAGCAGTCAAAGAATGAAAAAGAATAAATGATTGTTCTAGAATGGCTATTTCTCCGATTTTTGGCCACAGCTTGTGAAAGATAGTAATTATCTCGAATTTTAGGAGCTCACAATTAGGTATACTGTGCAAGAAGGTTAACATGCATAACCACAATAATAATACCATAAAATGAGCAAAATGATTCAAGATAACAAAATGATTTCGACCACTGAAACAAAGACGTGACTAATTTATAATCCACAAGATTCATATTTTTTCGTAGTACATGACAATACAAAGTAATAATTAGGGCTTGTCATCAGAAAATTTGAAGATTGATTTTGGAAAGATCATCTTCATTTGAGATGTAATCTTCAATTTAAAATAAATTCCGTTGCTCATTCTTCCTTCGAAGCAAAAGACTTTGGTACATTGTATGGATACATCATTTGTCACTAACATACTAATTGGCTAATTGCTAGCTCTGTTCCTGTTCGTATTAAACCCCTTCTTGACTTATGTATTACTTGGCGGTAAAAATATTTTAAAAATGGAAAGAAAAACTGGAACAAAAGGATGATGTAGTCAAAGCGCGGGAGGGAAGGTACGGACTAATATATACTTCTCGTATGCGGTTTGCAATTTTCATGTATGGTAGAGGTCAGAGGATAGAGTATTTCCATTTTCAGGATATTTAAAGCATGTGCGACTGTTTTAAAGGGTGAAATGTGTGATTGAGTTTTTGGAAAAGATGAAAATTTTAACTAAACAGAAGCTAAGGGGGTAAAATGCAAGAGTTAGAGGTGATTAAAGAGTTACCTATTACGGAGTACATGATAATGATACAAACTGAACATGACCTCTCTAACCTAAAACTTCTCTATGGACACAACAACGCATACAAGACGATAGACTTCTTGTTGGACTTGCAGCAACAAATATCTCAGAGACAGCTAATTAAAGTCAAGTTTTCTAGATTACTAATCCTATGACGACAGATTACAGACTACAAACTACATATTACTGACATGTTCCATTAGCAAGAAGAGTCACCAGAAATAAGCACCACCTCTTACTCTATCTTTATCTCCTCCCATGAAGGCTTGGCCTCACTGACATCTGCCACCTGACAACCAATCTCCGATCCTTCCACTTTGGTCACATGGACAGTTTCTTCACTTACAGGCTTAGTTACTTCCTCTGGTGGGGGTGTTACGGGGTTTTCAAGCACTTCTTCATTGACCCCTTTTGCAGGGTAGGTTTTTTCCTCATGGTTGTTTGAGTCGCCCAGTTCCTCGCTGACCTTTTCGTTGACCACATTAACTGACCTAGTAGCTTCCTCCGAGGGTACTTCTGGGATTTCACGCACTTCTTCATTGACCTTTTTGACCTCATTTACTGGCTCAGCTACTTCCTCTGAAGGGGGCACGTCTTTTGGTTTCTCATCATCGTTCTTGGCTTTTTCGGAATCTTTCATTTCAACATCTTTTTCGTCATCTTCTTTCTCTTTCTTTTCTTTCTTTGAAGACGATGACTTTCTGGACCGTTTCTTGGCAGACTCGGTTTCTGACGGTGGTGGGGTTGACTTTACTTTTTCACTAATCCTTGTTGACCTCCTTGGTGTCTCGCCGCTTGTCCAATCAAACTCTGAGATCTTAGGCCCACCTGGGTGTGATTTCAGGTACTGCTCAAGCTGCTTCCTATTGGTGATCTCTTCCCCTGTTGGTGCAGTGAACTTGGTTTCATTCTTTTTTGGTGTCCCTTCTTTCTTTAGCAAACACTATACGAAAAAGGATACGTTAGGTATGTTACAAAATGATCAAACCCAAATAACTTGATAATCATACACAAATTGCAAAATAACAGGCTGTCAATGCATTATTCGGACACAAAATAACAACAAAAATGGACTCATTTACTTCAAAAGGGAACCAAAGGGGGTATGGTAAAAGACAATATATTTTAGTGATTCAATGTGTAACCTATATTTCACCATATGTAAAACCTCTATTTCAAATTTGAACCTAAACACATTGTCCCCATATAGTCAAAGATTAACAAAATGAATCATACCTAAAACCCAATTCACTTCAAACCTAAATTTGACCAACCTCAATTCTAAATATGCTCAAATAAACATTTTTCTCTAAGCACATCAGATATTAACAAATTTGGATAAAACCCAATTCACAAAATTTTAACAACCTAAGGAATTCACATAATTATGTCTAAGAAGGCCCTAATTTAAATTTTCTGAAGCAAGCCATTATTTCCCCCAATTAATCAAAGCCTAAATTTTTTACCATATTACCCAATTCACTAAATTAAACAACAATGAGCCAAGAACCTCGGAATTAAATAAACCTTAGCAAAAAAAAAAAAACTTAAGTTGCAAAACCCTAATTTCCGCAAATTCACAGAAATCCACAAAAAAACCTATATTGAAACCCCATCAAAACAAACAAACTTACAACCATTTAACTCAAATTCTAACAAAAGTGAACTGCACCCGAACCCTAATTCAAAGAATATACAAAGTATTTAAGCAGAACAGCTAACACAAACCCTAAACCACACACAATTTTAAAATTGAAATGTAGAGACAGAAGAAAGAGAACGAACCATTTTCTTCCACCCTGAAGGTGCAGGTAGCTCCAACGAAACATCTTCATCGTTCGGATCCAAAATCCCCATTTTGTAGAACGAAAAACCCTAAAAAAATAACAAACAGTATAGAAGTGTGTGTAATCCAGAAACTGAAATCTTTTTTTTTGTATATAAAAAAATAAAAAGAACGGTAAACGGTTGATATACCACTTTTGCATATATACCACATATGCACCCTGAATTATAGAAAAATGTATTACACACGGCCCCTGCGGTATCACAACATACAACACTTTTGTACCCTGAATTATAAAATAGTGGATTGTATGGCCCCTTTGGTATCACAGTTTTTAAGAGATCTACACAATTATTTGTTTTGTATATGTACTAGTTTTGTAATCGTACAATACACGTAAATATGACACATGTTTTGTACTAATTTGAAGTATATTAAAACTTAAACCTAGTGTAAACTTATTTATCGCTTTTCAAACAAAATATAAACGGTCGAAATTTCAAAACTAAGAATTATGAACCTCAGAAATACTATCTATAACACATTAATGTATCTATATGTGACGAAAATCAATATATGGAAAGAAATCACGATCAGAAGTATTAACATAAATCATTGAAATCAAAATATAACATAAAAGGTAAATGTTGTCTAAATTAATTATGTAATCAAGACTCAAGAATCAAGAATACTGGATAAAGGAATGATCGACCATATCTAATGACACTTTATGAAATAGTAGACAAGAAAAATCATTATTTGGTTTGTGATATGTTCAAAAATAAGTGAGATATCTTCAAAGATCTATTATTTTCCGTATCAAATGTTAAATGAACATACAATTATACCTCACCATCACCGACATTGCATTGTTTCAGATTGTGTCATAGTTGGATACATTCAAATATAATTATTAACACATTGATTTTAAACCCATGACATATGTTCAAAGTTTGATACAATCTAAACAATTACTAGTACCATTGCAAAAAAGAGGTATTAAGCTTTCAATCTTATAAACTATTAAATTTTTTGTAGTTAGTTATAAATAATTTTATTCAAAAACATAAAAGAAAATGATGTTTTTATCTTGTACACTATTAAATTTTTTGTAGTTACATAGAAATAAATTTTTTTACACGCTCTTATTCACAAATTCTTTAAGCGCAGTTTTTGTACTTTAATCAATGATTATTGAATAACTCTGATATATCGATTATGCTTTCGTACTATAATCTTTTTCTTTGTCTAATTTTTTTAGTTTATTATATGTTATATTATTTGTCACCGTGTACATACAAGTTAGAACTTTGTTAGTGAGCTCTTACAAATAGGTAATAAATGAAATATGATTTTTTTTCTTTCTTTATATTTATTCATCATTTTGCATGTCTACCGCTAATTATTTCAAGTATATCTTAACCACATCGACTAAATATATTAATAATTTAAAAAGTGTTAAACATAACCCCTACGAATGTGAATAAAAAGTTTAGACCTGCATAAATTATTTGTACTTTGATAATAACCACTCACCCCTGAATATAACTGCTCCTAACAAATTTAATGTACCATCAAATTTTGCGCAAATTAATCTTTAAATGGCCTTTAAGGCTACAAATATAAAAATCTTAATTATTTTCGTTTCTGAATATCCTGGTAATACCTGCTGCGAAGCGCGGTCTAAATTACCATCGTTGAACTCGAAAACGAATAAATTTATACCTTACTTTGTTAGTGATTGTTTTAATGAGTAAAAAAAAAAAAAAGAGGTCATGGATCACACAAGTATAAACTAACAGTATACAACAATTTAAAAATGTAAATCATAAAAAAGTTGTAAGCAAAATATTTATCAAAGAAAATATTACAAGTTATATCATGCTGCCTATAAATACGATCAAAAATCAAAACATACAAGCCGGTTAAAAGGCCAATGATAATGGGCCTCCAACAATACGATAGGTTACGTGGGCTTATGATATCTCTTCAAATGGCAGACCAAAAACCAGCAAATGAGACCCAATGCATTTAAAACCTTATCTTTCCATTTTTAGCAAAACAATCTGATATTATGTTTTATGATATCCATTTTAAAACAAACATAATACATTAACATTAATGAATATTAATTAACAGTTATAAAATGTCCGTTATTGCAATGGCTTGTAACAAATATACTAGAACAAGTCCATTACTACTGACTGTAGTTGAACACACAACTACACAAGACCTCGATTATGATCAAAATTACTACCTTTCTTCTATTTATTTATTTTTTGTAATTTGTTATTTTTAATGGAAAATATATGTGTAGGGGAAGGAGCATATTAATTAAAAAAATCACTCACATTACAAAAAGATAATAGAAGTTGTATCTGATCTAATCTTCTTTTTTCTTGAAAATTGAAAACGCATCGATAAAAGGATTCAGGTGACACATTTATGGGTATTTGGGTCACCTACTGAAGCCGTTTTATATTTCAATTGAGCACGACCGAACTCCCTACAAGGTTCATGTGACAACCATCACCCGAGCTAGGTTAGTTCGATTTAGCCATTGTGTGATCTATTTAATTTAATCTCAGCCTCTATGTCATGCTTAAGAAATCTACATGATTAGCTTATTTAGACAGAAATTAATTTAAATAGAATTGTGTATACATAAACTGTGTGACCATAGTTTAATGTGTGTCTTCTTTGCTTGACCCAAAGAAAACTGGCCCAACTCAAATAACCCTTGACTTGGGCTCCGAACAATCTCAAACATATAAATACAAACTTAAAACCTAACCCTAACACTTTCTAATCACCAAAAATTGTCCCTGTGCTATTTGGGGGCTGCTCGACCGAAAACCAAGAAGAAAACAAGAATCGAACTTGTATTTTGCTTTCGTGTGTTATGTTTTCGAGTAGATAATATCATAAACCCTTTTTCCAATAAGTTTTCTTATATTTTATGAGATTTTTAAACCATAGACTGATTATATGTCTGTAAATATGTTATATATTAAGTTTGTAGAGTTTATATGTTGAGGATAATGCGTTTTTGAACTCGAAATTTTACAACCGATAATTGCAGAAACTCTCTAGAGTTTTCAGTCGAGTTCAGAGGTCGATTTGACCCATTTAGAATCGTTTTCAGGCTTCGGCCAAAACTAAAAAGTAACAGATCTTGATGTTTTACATTAACCCGAGAGATTTCAGCCTCTAAAATTGGACGTATTATTTTATAAAAATTATTTAGTAAACTGCTGCAGTGTATTACGAATTTTCTGAAAAGTTAGATAAATTAGGTTAAATTGATTAAATAATTCTTGGTTACTTTGGAATTTTGAACATGAACTTTTCTGAAAGAAAACTTATATTTTTATAATCTTAAATTAAATTAATTTAATGGGATGCATTAACTTAGGATAAGTTGCATAATCAAATATTCGATAGACTTAAGAGTTTGGGAATGTTACATCAAGGTGGGTACCATGGAAGGGCTATTCACCTTATCTAAAATTGTAACCAACAACTACATGTATAGGTGTAGTAAATTAACGTGCGGACTTACTTGGAGACACTTGGAATCGTTGCTTGTTTTGCTATTCGATGTGAGTTTTCGTGGCCCTGTTTTCATTACTTATTTTCCATTGGGGGAAAAGTATGCTCTACATGTTTTTCAATCATTTTTCATGTTGTGAATCTGTTTTTATTTCTTTTGGACATACGAGTGATTTGTGTGACACTATGTAGAACTTTGTGCTTATTATCATATTTGGGGAATCATATTATCATTTGGTCATACTCTGCGTGAGTAGTGACTACGTATCATAATGGGGAATCATATTATCATTTGGTCATACTCTGCGTGAGTAGTGACTACGTATCATAATGGGGAATCATATTATCATTTGGTCATACTCTCCGTGAGTAGTGACTACTTATCATGTAGGGAATCATATTTCGTTGGTCATACTCTGTACGGGGAGTGACAATGTTTACATGGACGTTATCATTTACATTGTTTACATTTGTGTGTGCCTTTTCATTTCATTGTCCTAACTCACATATCATCACAGCAAATCTCTTTAACCTGTGTCATTTATAAATCTGCGAAACTCATCAACATACATGTTGACATTTTTGAGCATATATTTTCAGGTAATCAGAATAAGAAGCTTGAGACTTAGTGGTTTTAGCGAGACTTCTAGGCTGCATTAAGACTTGGTTGATTGAATGTTTGACCATATACGGTTAAACTAAATTTGTGATGTGACAATTTTATTCTTATGAAGTTATGACTATGACTCGTTGAAATGATTGACCACGACACAAGTCGCCATTTGTGTCGGGCGACATCATGACATGTTGTTGAATTGCGTTTAGTGTTTTCTATTATATTAATGTGTTATGATCTAGTCGTCCGTCGCACCTCATGTTTCCACCTTAGACGGAGTGTGACAGTCCAACATTGCCAGGCAAATCACCTCCATCACATATACCACAACGTCCGAGCCGGACCTCACGCGGATTAAACCTTAACGTGTGGGTCATGTGCTTAATTGATGTTAGGTACTTTTATGATAAATAATACCCATGACAGGTTTCGAACCCATGATCTCAAGGAAGTCATGAGTTGTCCTTACCGCTAAGCTATTTAGTCATTGATCAAGTGACACATTTGTGAAGTTGCAAAATCGCAACCTAAATTGAAACTATTTGAAACAAAAGCCTCCCTTGTCTCAGGACCAAAATCCTTGAATAATTGTATGTGATAACCATTGATGAAGTTAAAACATTGAAGTAGAAAGTTGTAGCATCATTTGTCTATTCGAAATTACATACTTCACAAATTGAACCAACCAAATACATAACCATATATAATATATGATATACGAAGTATATTTATAATTTAGATGCCACTAAATTATAAGGTGGGATGATCTCGTGAGTATCGTTGAAGGGAAGGGGCACCCCGTGCGCGTCTCTAGTCAATGATCCTGTTGACTGCACGTCTAAATCAGTGAGATAAATTCGGCTAGATCTAGGGAGATGTGTTCATATTGAAATGGAGATATTGTGCGAAATTTGAATTTAAGAGGAGGATTGTTGGGTATAAACTCAAGTCCCACGTCAAAAAAATAAAGAAATCAAACAAAATGTGACCCACTATCCTCTTTTAAGGAAACAAGATCATTTTTAATTAAATTGAATTATCTAATCATTGGTTATTTTGTTTGAGTACTAAGAAACAACTGAATAACAATATTAAATGATTTTATTAATTTATTATTAAGGTGATGATATGGATTCAAATCCATTTGAGATAATGTACATGTATTTCATGTTTTTTTAAAAATATTTTGTTTTTTAAATAAGATTACATCTAATCATTAGTACTTTCATTAATTATTTAAACTTTGTTAACTTTTATGATTATAGAATTCAAATAAAAATCACATGCTATCATCACAACAACACAATATATAACAATATATTTGTGTTAATAAGACAGTACACATAATAATATAATAATAAACCTGTTATAAAACTTGTTTTGTTGTTTGTCAATTGAATGTAGGAGACATTAAATTTAGTTTTAATTTAATGTAAATTAAAAGTAAAATAAATAAACCAAAAGCCGAGTGTGCAGAGATAAAGACATGTAATGTCGTTTAAGCCACTGAAAAGTGAACAAATTATATTGGCTGCTTTCTATATCTCCACAGAAACACACACAATTAACAGTCGGCCAGCCACCTACATAGCTCTATAGCTATTATATATACTACACCCTTGAAATCTATTGCTACAACTAATGTCAAAAATGACATACCCAAAATATACATACACTGTGTGTTTAGCGAAGGATATAGAATCACAGATGGTTAAGATTTTAATTTTTATAATCTTTGATCTTTCTAAATTAAAAGACATATTTTAATAACACAACCAAAATGAAGATTATAAATGAGGTGTTTTAAGTAGCTTTTGAAAAGAACTTTCAGTCACTAAACATTCCGTCCATTATTTCCTACCGCAGCCACTAAAATATCCTACGCTCCAACTAATGGCAAATTCTGGATCTGTACGTGTTTGACGCGTTTTTTAACACGTTTGAAATTTTAGTTTTATCATTTTAAAGATTCTTAAAACTACGAAGGTTAGAAAACAAATATGATATGATGGAGTTGATTGCGTTAACAGTTGGCCCAATGAGACTATTAGAGCCCATATTGATGCGACCTTGACAAGAAACATAAACAAACAAAAACGTTACAGCCTCATATTTCGTATGTAACCTTTTCACTAGTTTAATTACTCTTTAATTAATTAATTAATTAATAATTATATGCCGATTAGTTTTTAAGATATATTTAATTCTAATTCTAATTCTAATTAGTTATCATATACTTACTTCTAGTCGATGAATCACATTATTCAGGATCATGGTTCATATTCTAAACAAAAGAATTATTCGTATATCTAATACAGCCACTTATCTTCAACATCATTTGGGTCGTTTAACGTAATAATTAAGGTTTTCTAATTAGGGTGCTTAATTATAATTATACAATGAGTTATACAAAGTTTGCATACGGAGATTAATTAAGGTACTTGCGTGATGACTATGAGACAAAAAATGTGGGGCATTATATATTGACTAGTTTTTCTGCTTAAATTTGTAAGTTAGTTGGTAGGTCCCACTCATTTAATCTGGTTTTTATGAAATGACAGCACGATTGAACTAACATGTATGAATTTTTTAAGAAAGATAGAGTAAACAAATGGATTTGAAAGCAGAGTTGAGGTGACTTCCAAGTAATGAACATCGGGCATGTTTTTCACCATTTTTTTTTTATTTTTTTATTTTTTTGTTAGTGCAAAAATTATATTGCATCAAATTAATATATCTTCACAATCATACTGTTAATGAATGTTTCATTGAAGACTTGGCCATTTTGTGTAATTTAGTCTTTATATATATTTTGGATATTTCTAGCTAGTAACTTAATTAGCCTTTTTGAAGGGACCAATTTTATAGGAGGTCTAAGCCCTTTATATATAAAAGTGATCGTTGTCATTTGTTTAATCAATATTTTAAAATTTCATTTTTTTAACCGAACCGGAAGAGGATCTGATTCCGGTCGAACCGGATCGGCAATTCAACCGGTTTAGTGTAATAAGTAAATAAATAATAATTTTCGGTTCGATTTTAACATTTTTGGTCCTACATATGAGTTATGGTGCATATTATTGATACACTATTATAATAAATAAACAATAAGAAACAAAAAAAATAATCAAAAACTAAGAAAAAAAAGAGTGTGAACAAGTTCAAACTCGATCCTTTTTTGGTTTTGCAAATACGTTTGGAGAGAGGGACCTAAATGCAATTTGTATTAAATGAGGTGAGTGGGTAAAATTTGGGCATCCTTTTTTGGTGAGATGCATTCATCATTTCTCTTTTAACAAAAAACACACATAATACAAAAACACTCTCTTTGTGTTACTGCATTTTACGTTTAAGATGGTGGAAAACTGATCTAAAAAAGTAGATCTTGAAAAATCACTGCATTTTACGTTTAAGGTGGTGAAAAACTGCTTTTTTGAGGTTCGATTATTTTTCAAAAGTGACCCATAACCGGTTTTAAATGAACCAGTAATGTTGATTTTTTGAGTTAAACCGATCGAATTGGACCGGTTAAACCGATTTTCAAAACACTGTGTTTAATCAGGTCATTTGAGTTATCCACCTAACTTTAAGACCACCAACAAAACATAAATGCATTGATCATACATCTACAAGTTGTGTAGCACGCATTGTCTTCGATCATCCATATTGAACTTTTGGAACCCGTCTCACCTGGTCGTCGCAACTTATATGTCCCTCTTTAACGACCTTGAATCAAGGTACTTTCTCAAATCCAACCATTTTCATCTTGATATGACTTTGATATGACATATACAAGATAAAAAAACAAGTCAAATATATGTTTTTTTTACATGTAAGAGGACCGTCTTGTACCATCTTCTTGTCTAAAAGTTATCTTAGATCGATAATGTACGTACACCTCCTCTACTTTATGCTAAAGAATCACTAAATAATATCATAAGATGTAAATGCAAAAACTAATGAATTGAACCGGTTGAGTTTGAAAAACTCATGATAACAACGATTAAAATGCAGTTTCTCTACCTTCAAGAGTATATTTATGACGGTCTACACTTTACTTTAATCATTCTTTACTTTTGATGGGATTGAATGTTAGTTGTTTATTTTAGGTCTTGGTATATTAGTAAGATAGCACATGGATGGATAGTGCGTGTGGTCACCGGTGTAACAATAATGAAATCGAAATACACTAGCTATTTATTACTCCGGACACTGAAAATGACTTTGGCCAAACAAGATAACCCCATTTCCCCTTTGACAACCTTTGTCATTTTCACAGTTTGGAACTATCGTTTTACCTTTCTCATTTCAGACACTCGATCTCATGGCTTCTTATTTGAGAATTTCAAGCGTTACGCATTTGAGAATTTCAAGCCGTATTATATTTGTCATGATGATTATTTTACTTTGATAGTTCTATATATTGCAACAAAATTTAGCATGTACGTGCTATATGGAATCATACGTATTAATAATTGATTTGGTCAATGAGACAAACCTTAATTATATTGGAATGCCACACATATTATCCTCGGTGCATAATTTTTATATATAAGGCACAAATGTAACACATTTATTGTTGTTTAATTCACATATTTTCATTTTAAATGTGAAAGAAATAAAAGAAAAGGACAAGAAATTCGCCCCCATAGTACGCTGTAAGGTCCCACAAATTCATGTACGAAATGTTCTTTTTTTTTTTACTTAAATTAAATTAACATAAATAACCTTTGTCATAAACTTTGTTTCGAATTTATTTGTTTTATTATAACTGTTAAAAAATAATAATGATATTAGTTTTCAGTTTTGATTACCATGCTTCAAACATAGGGGATGGATATCCAGGTCGGGAAGTGGTGGTATTTTAGCTGTATCAGATTTATAAGAGAAAGTTCAAATAGGAAATACTAGAAGTATATATTTTTAATTTTTATTTTAAAATTTTTTATTTTTGTAATAGAAAAATTATATTAAAATTATTAAAAATTTATGTTGTTTATAAAAAATATTAATTTTTTTTTGATAATTTATTTTAGAAAAATATGATATACACTATAAAAAATGTAGTGTGTATCGTATGATCACATTAAAACATTTTTAGGTGTTTACTTGCACCTTATTGATTGAGTCCACCTGACCAATGGGATTTTTGGCTCATTCTCAAAACCCATGTACTTCACATACAGCTGTCCCATTTTCACCCTTACCCGTTGTCTTTCTTTTTCTTCTTTCTTCATCTTCTTTCTTCGGGAAAAATCCAATTGAAGAAAACAATCTCTCTCTTATGTTCATCACCAAGACAGAAAATGCAGATCTCCGGTGACGGAACCCTGAACCGCTACTCCGGCAACCTTCGAGAAACGCAGATCTCGACAGCCACACCACCTGCTGCTCCGACGATGTTCGCAAACCACAGATCTCGACAGTCACCACCACTTCGTTGATGACGAACGTCAAATGATCGTGCAAGGGAACACATTATTATCATATCTTTCAATTATGAACACGAATTGCGGATCTCGATACCATTTTAAAAATTACCCTGAAAATCAGTTACATAATCAAGTGTTTGAAAATGATTCTAGTCACACAATTGATGAAGATGCTAGGATTAGTCGAAAAGTTCGACAGAATTAACGATTGTTTATAAAGTCTAGTGTGATTATTTAGTTGTAACGCATGATGGTGACGGTTTATTGGATGATGAGTTATATAGTCATGTTTTTCATTGAATAAAAATAAATAATTATTAGATGTAGCTATAAAATAGTCATTTTTTTCATTTAAATTGTTTATTCAGTACAAAAAGTAAATAAGATTATTCATTTATTAATAACTACATACAGTCGTTCTATACTTATATAGTTATACTATCATCTATATTCATATGAGATTTAATGAAAAATAAAGTAAACACCCTCAAGTTGTGTATCATATTAATTTATTTTATATATAAATCAATTTTATATTTAAGAGAATAAAATTTTAATAATATTAGTGTTGAGACATGTTTTGTGACAACAGATCTAGCTTGTTATAGCTTGTAATAGTACTTTTAGTAATTGTAATCAAGTTTGTACATTGGTTTTGAATTGTAAATGAAATATATTGCTTGGTAAACATTTTAGAGTTAAATATCAAAAGCCTGAAAAATGTTGACCAAGGTTGACCGCGAACCGAGTCAGTTCGCAGGACAAGATTGGCCTGCGAACCGAGTCAGTTCGCTGGGCCAACATGGGCTGCGAACTGAGTCAGTTCGCAAAGCCCACGAGCCTGCGAACCGAGACGAGTATATATGAAAAACTAGGTTTTCATATTGGGGACTTTTTGCCATTTTCGATTACCGGCTGCCCTGCGATTCCATAGAACTTCTAAGTATTCTAAAGGCTAGATATTGATCGTTAACACTTGTTATAATCGATACAAAGCAATTAGACAATTGATTCGCTAATATATTGCAAAAGAATTCGTTATAGATCCTATAACTAGTATTGAGGGATTCCGCACCTTAATACCTTAGATAACCTCGTTATCGATCCGCCACAACCGGACTTACAATTAGTATTATTTATTTTGACAAAAAATATAAATATGATGAAATTAAAGATGAAAAAAATCGTTTCTTACGATTTCTACCATAAGGAATCTACAATTAAACTCTCCTATCTAAATACCCTTTTTCCATTTCATTTAAGTACTCTATCAAAAAAAAAAGTTAAACAATTAAACTCCCCTATCCGAATACCCTTTTTTCATTCCATTTAAGTACTCTATAAAAATAAAAAAGAAGAAGTTAAATACATATTATTTTGACCTTTTATATATTAATCTGACTTGAATAACTTAAGAGATGAATTATTATAACTAAAAATAAAAGTAATAAATAAAAGGGAGTGAAATGAGATTTAGTCATTTAGTCTAATAGTTGTTAACAGTAATTATCACATTATCATTTTTTTCAAATGAACACTCTTTTCAACTACACAAAAATAATAATATAGATGATAAAATTGTGACGACGAAATAAAACTGCATCCAATAAATATTAAGTAAAGATATTATTTCTCAATATTTTTTATCTAATTTGAAATATATTCATTTTCAATGATATATATTTTACACTGTTATATATTCCAACCATGTAGTTAATTTGAGTAAAATCATCAAACGCCATTGGAATTAATATTTTTAGGGAAAACTTAATTTCTAAATCCAGTTGGCTTCATTGTATTGCTCTGTTGTCTGCAAAGAAAAAAAAAACTTGGTTAAAGACAAATAGTCATCAACTCATTAGCAACATATTGATCTGAACCCGCTTTTTTAACGAATCAACAATACACATTTCAAAGTGCAATTCTTCATTCCTATTCTAATCGCTCCGTGTTTTTATTCTTTCCAGTTTTAGAAAATACATTTTTTTTGAGATCGCAGAAAACACTTCAATATTACTTTTTAACAATCTGAAAAATATTTTTTTTCTAAAAAGTTTCAGTTTTTATTTTTAAAATAGCTTTTTGAAACTATAATAAAAATATAAATAAAAAGTATTAACTTTTCTTTTACAGTCGTTACTGTTGTGATTATTTTAGATAATCACACAATATGACATGATAATCACATGTGATTATTCTTTAATATAATGTGATTATCATGTGTTCGATATAATTATAAAATATGACTTGATAATCACATATTATTCATGTGATTATCAAGTTATAAAATGTAATTATTTTGAATAAAAAAATTAAAAATAATAATTAAAAAAATTTGAAATGTAAATATTTTTTATTAAAAAAATAGTTTCTAAAAGTTATTTGAGTAAAGAGCTACGAAGAATTTTTTATGAAATAATGTATTTTACCTATGGATATATATATGTATATGTATATATGTGTGTGTGTGTGTGTGTGTGTGTGTGTGTGTGTGTGTGTGTGTGTGTGCGTGTGTGTGTGTATGTGTGACCAGATCCAGAGAGAAACACTATTTTTTGGGGAAGATGGAAACTACACATTCGTCAACGATGCATGTTACCGAATTTCCTTAATATTCATCATATGATATTATAAGTTATAAAAAATAGTTTATTGATGAATATTAATAGTTATAACATCGGGTTTGATTAATATTTATTGGTAAAAATATGGCTTTACACGATTTTATTATCATTCATCGTTGACGAATGTTAACCAATAATTTTTCAAAATGATAATATCCACTTGTTAACATTCATTAACGATGAATATTAGAACATTCTCTTTATATTCATCATATGATATTATAAGTTATAAAAAGTAGTATATATATGAATATTAGTTGTTATAACATCGATTTTAATTAATATTTTTTAGTAAAATATGTATTTTTTACATTTAATTATCATTCATAGCGAATGAATGGTTAGCTTCCCTTATTCTTTCAAAAAAATATCTCCCTCTTATCTCTACCATACACACACATAGACATATATATATATGTGTATATATATATATATATATATATACACACACACACACATTTATCCATAATTATTTTATATTTGTCCCGACCTCAAGACCAGAACTCATATTTTATAATTATAAGATTAATGACCTTGATACTGTTAGAATGACATTGATACTGTTAGAATGTATGTAGTAAGAAGAATATGCGATAAATGAATAAATAAACTACTTAAATAAGTCCAAACAATGCCTATTTGTAGTAGATCTAAAATCTCTCATACCATAACCCTAATTAAGAGTTGAGTATCCACACCTAAATTCATTGTCGGATAAATGTATGTCAACTTATTTTTAGTAGATCCAAAGTGTTCATACTTGCATACACTTGAACTCATATACTCGAAATATGTTACAATACAAGTAAATGGCTCGACCGAGACCGAGCTAGCTAGTTTGTGCTGGTATACGGTAAATGGACGAACAGGGCCCGCAGGCACTATCTGAACCTACCTTTTGTTATAATGCCTTTAAGTTGCCTCTTAATTTGCTCTTTGGATCCTATCCCTCTTTCTAATTTCCCCCTCCTCTCTTCCCACAGATATATACTATACACATCATATATCTATATATGTTTCTTGATCTCTCTTTCTTCATCTATAAATAGAAAGGACTTGAAACAAACAAACACTGTAGTCATCACCCCAATTAACTTCAACAAAAAGATTTGAAGCAAGCTTCTGTTGTAGAGAGAGAAATTAATTATCTTGGATCAATAAGAAAGAGATGTCAAGCATAGATGTAGCAGCAGCAGCATCTGAGCAACTGTGTTATATCCCTTGTAACTTTTGCAATATTGTTCTTGCGGTACATACTCTTAATTATCTCTCATGTGTTTATGTGTGTTTTGTGTTACAAGTTGTGTTTAGAATTTGAGGGCTTCAAAATGATGAAAGATATCATATGGAATTTTGATTTGTTTGAGATCAGATTACTTTATAATTTGTTGTCATCATATTGAGAACAACTAATTTGATCCATTCGAAATAATCAAGTTTTCCTTTTCACTTTGGTGAACATAACACACAAAATTATATATACAGTCAAGTCTCTATCATTTGAGGTTTCCTTTTCTCATTTCTTCTTTAGCTTGCAGTCAAAAGATAAAGTTTTTTCAAATATCTGAAATCTATCTATCTTTCTCTCTCACATACACATACACACAAAGAACTAGAATTAGGACAGTACTTGAATTGAATGACTAGTAACAAGGACAAAAAACCATTTGATTCAACTCTTTCTAATGAATATTTGATTTCCATGATAAAATTCCACAATTGGGTTTCAAATGTAACCAAATTTAAGTGCTATTAGCACCCTCAAACATCATTGCATGTGTAACTTGGGTTATACATTCTAGGGTTTTGTGGATCTTAATCAAGATTTTAAACATGTTCAAGAAACAATTTCACATTCCATTTCTAAAGATTCTTACTTCATCTATTCAAGCTAGTATATTACTTGTGGATTCTTCTTATTTGATATTTTGATCTTCATGTAACTTAATTTGGTGTACTAAATTATAAGTACTTCATATCGGTTTTACTTAATTTCGATTTTGTAGGGTTCTTGATCATAAAGTTGTAATCTTGGAACCCAAGAAGTCTTTATTTTAGAGTTTGTTGACAAAATTGAGTGACCATATGTGTTATTGATTGAATATTTGAAATGTGTAATAATCTTGATTTTTGGAGGAAATACTAAATTAATTGAAATGGTGAAATGTATGTAGGTGAGTGTACCATGCAGCAGCTTGTTTGACATAGTGACAGTTAGATGTGGACACTGCACCAATCTTTGGTCTGTGAATATGGGCATGGCTGCTGCCTTTCATCAATCTCTCTCAAATTCCAATTCCACCTCCCAAGATTCTACTTCTCATCAGGTGACTTTTATTTTTTTAATTATATCATTACACTAGTTTAATTTGACCTTATTCACTAATTTTGTTCTTTTTACAAGAGCGATAGTGAACTGTAATTTGAAAAGCTAGCCCTTGTAACATTATGCATTTTCCTGCAAACTTGCTGAGAAAAAGAAATTGAAATAGTAATTATTTGACTTTCAAAAGTCAAGAGGTCAAATACTGTTGATAATATAATAAAATAATGATTCATGTTCTAGAAATCAACTCTAACTTAAATCCTTGGAATTTTTACATATACTCTAAAGTATTTTCTCTTTATTTAGTACTATTTATCAATAATGTATAAAAAATTAGCCCACTCATTACATTCTCATTGGCACAATTGTTCACTCAGTTAATTGATCCACTCATTTCATTCTCATTGGTACAATTGTTCACTTTCCAATTAGACCTATTCTATAATTTGATTAATTTCTCAGATTTTAATGTCAATCTGAATACTTCCTCAAATTTATTTGTTAATCTGAATTTTGTAGGTTTCAATTTAATTATTTATTTATTTCAGAATTTTGTTATTAATTGCTATGTACTCAGCAGTTTATGAGGAAATTAGCAGTAAGGCCGGGATCTAGTTACTCTAGGTCATACATAGGATAAACTAGACTGTCTTTATAGCTTCTTTTTAAAATCCCCCTTTATTTTTGCTGTTACATCATAGATTCAATCAATAACCCTAGCTGCTAACCGCCGTTTTTCCATAGGATTTATGTTTGCGGCCAACATTTGTTTAAATGCATGCGTCAGTCTTCTCTTTTTTAATTTTTTTTAATTACTTGAGAATCTGGAAACTTTTTTTATAATATTATTATTATAATACTAGCTAGTTTATTTTTTTAATCTGATTAAAAATAGCTCTAAGATTCTTTCTTTGTATCAAAACTTTTGTCGTTTACTCATGCAACATCTCTCAATTTCTCTCTGTACACGGTAGATTTGTTTGGGACAAAAATGACAGCAAATGTCATTCAATTCTGTAATGTTTTTTTTCTTATTTTTAACTTTAACTTTTGCATTTCAACTGATTCGGTCACTTCAATCTTGTTAGTTCAGTTTCTTTTCTTGATCAAAGACATAACAGTAAAATACTCCACAAAGTAACATGATTAGGTTAAAACAATATAATATTATGTTTATGAAAGTAACAAATAGGGTATTCATATTTAGGAGAGTATTAATATTGTTACATACAGTATAATTTAAAATTTCTTTAGAGACAGCTGTCTATAAATGTGAAACGAGACAAGTTTACTAGAGAGTATCGTATGTTGAAACTAACAAAATGACAATGTTCAAAAGTTAATTACGACAGGAAGTTTTCATTTTAAGTATTAATGTTTTCAAATTGCTTGTCCCTTTTCTGGACAATGTAGCATAACGAGAGTACTAATTTGTGACAATAACCTTACCATAAAAGATTGTTACTATTTCACAATATATAAAAGTAACAATTATAGTTGAATTTGTGAACGTTAGTTTGCTTCTGTTTTTTTTTTTTTTTGTTTTTTTCTTTCTAATTGCTATAGCCTATATGAAGTTTAGATAAGAAAAGGCAAGAAACCCTAATACTGTGAAATACTAGAAGCCTTTTGATTACATGATCAGTATAGTTATCATAATGCTGACTGATTAATTCTTGATCTATTTCAGAAGGCTCCAACCCACACTCCTCCAAATTATAGGGTTGATTTGGGTGCCTCTTCAAAGTACAGCAGTAGAATGCCGATCATGAGGCCGTCTCCTGTTTCCGTCACCAATGACCAAAAAATCAATCGCCGTGAGACTCTTAAATCAATTCGTTACATTTCAATTCTGTCCATTTTTTTTATAGAAAACATACAGAAGTAATTCAGTTATAACTATAGATCATGAGTTGGATTTTAAGATAATATATACATGCAACTTTAGATCGCCACATTCAGTACTATACAAAATTTAACACCCAAGTCTTTTGCTTTTTTCAGCTCCAGAGAAGAGGCAACGTGTTCCTTCTGCATACAACCAGTTCATAAAGTAAGAACGTACACTACTCTAACCTACTCATTGTTAAGTATCACCATTAAATTTGTTTTAGCTAGCAATGAAGATAATCTAGAATTCATGGGGTTTTATTTATTTATTTTTTCTTGATTTCACTTATTATTTAAATGAGCTGTGGGGATTGTATTTGTAGAGAGGAGATCCAAAGGATCAAGGCAAATAATCCAGATATCAGTCATAGGGAAGCTTTTAGTACTGCTGCAAAAAATGTAAGTGCGCATGCATGATATATATAAAATATTTCTGCATATTATTACTTTATTTTCTTTTGTTTGGTGGCTTTCACCATATATGTCATGTACTTGTGTGTATTCACATTATATTTATATTATTTATTATTTATTATTTATTTATCTGACACTACAACCTATCTTGTGAAATAGTGGGCACATTTCCCTCATATTCATTTTGGATTGATGTTGGAAGCAAATAATCACCAAACAAAACTTGATGAGGTATGTTAATGCATGCTTATTGATTAATTGTAGATTTTTCTATTAACGATGTTAATTAAATCTTGACATAAATAAATTACAGTAGATATGTACTACTATAACATCTGGAAAACAAAAAAACTTGAATTTTATGCAGTTGAGTTGTGTGCAGGGATCGGAGAAGCGACTAAGGTCGAGGGGAGCATTATTCAAGAAATGATTAAAGCTTGATTTTAAGATGGAAATCGAAGCCAGCCCATTGATATATTTATATTTTGAGCTCAAAAAAATTATGGCCTTAAGTTGTTTTTAAGGACATGATCAAGTAGTATTTGGATGTTTTGGAATTGTATTTCACATATGAGTGGTGTTATTTTTGTATTTTATTTGATTATCAAAATGCAAGCTACTTTGGCTTGCCTTAAAATAAAATTTCCCAAATATCTTCAATTCGACTTGTTTTATATCTATATACAAATATATATTATCACCTACAGGGATGTATAGATACTTGTATCTTATATAAGTGCATCCGAATTTAGAGCTAACTACATATATAGCAATCAATCGAGAACCGATGAATTAAACCTTTGATATGATAAAACGCTTCGATTAATTCCATTACTTACAAGCAGACATATATATATATATATATATATATATATATATATATATATATATATATATATATATATATATATATATATATATATGTATATATATATGTATGTGTATGTGTATGTGTATGTGTATGTGTATGTATATGTGTATGTAGAAATGATAACGACTACCTTACTGATTGTAATAAAAAAAAAATTTAAAAATAAAATTGAACCTTAAAACAATCGTATATATTTTATTGGCAAATCCATTGTCTTTTTTGCCAGAATATAAGATAAACTCACACTTAAAACGATATCGTTGTAAGGAAAAGTATTTTTTAAATAGTCGATTAATGAAAATAAAGGGTAATAAATTATATTATATTTTATCTAGATAATTTCTTTATTGTTTAACTATAAGATAAGATGAATTTTGCATGTTTAGACCACTCTCATTAGTTTCGTCACTTAGTGACACCATTGTCACCATTTCATCCTTTGATTTCATTCTTTGGTATCCATCAGTTTGGAGATGAAATGAAAGAAGAAAAAGTGGGTCAGCAATATTATTTTAACTTATTTATAATTTTTGTTTAGTGTAGGTCAATGTAGGTAATGTGAAGTTCAAAAATTAAAGTGACGAAAGGAAAAGTTGGCAGGGTTGTGTCTTTTTTCGTTAGTTTTGAGTGTGCTGATGTGGCACTGAGCTGTCACAACCGACGAAAGAAATGACGAAACTACAGTTGAGAGTGATCTTATAGAACTTTGCTTTACACGGATTTGAGTTGGCTAATGTGAACTTTTCCTGATCAATTGACTTTGATTTTGATACAATCACAAGAGTAAAATAACGTCATATATCTCATGTATGAAATCAAATGTAGGTAAGTGTGAAGAAATGGAATAAAACAAATTTATTGTGTCCTCGAGACATATATAGAGCCCGAAAGTACTATTTTTTCTATGAATTTAGAAAGGTATAAATAGAAGTTGCAATATTTAAAAGAATAAATTAATATATTCATTTATCAGTTGTCAACTTCTTCTGAGTTTTTCCCGATAGTACTTAATTGCCTTACAGTGTCATGTTAAATGGCCTTCCTATTTTAGTAAGTGAAACCATAGCCATTGATTCGATCTTGATCTAATGCATTCATTCTCTACATCTTTTTTCTTTTTGTTTGCAACAAATTAGGGAAGATATTGACAAGCTACTTTGTTTAAATTTAAGATATTGACTGAATTGGCAAAATAAAATTACTTACATAGACATAAAAGTGTACAACAAGTATGAGATTCATTTTGTTTAATCAGATCTTCATTAATTAATGCATATACAAAATAGCTTTCTGTTGCTAAATTACTTGAATTATTATTTTATTATTATTATTATTAATTTAGAGCGACAATCTTACAATCTACTTAACTCAATATTATGTACAATCACAAATATGTACAGTCAAGTGATTAGCCTTGAACTTATTACATCTTAGTTGATAAGCCTTTCTCATACCGATAGACCACCGAGTGTCATTGGGTAAATCACTTGAATTTGTATACTCCGTGCTTCTTGCGCTTAAATTGTGTACGTGTTACATCAAAAATATCAAACGACGATGCTTTTAGCAACGCATATCTTGTTTCATTTGGTACATTAGTTGTGTTGCTATTTGAAGTTTTCTTAGAAGTATTTATCTACTAATGTATAATATTAGTAGTATTCATGTTTTGAGGAAATAGTACTGATAGAAAAAGGGGAACCTCTAAACCCTAAATATGAGCATATGTATTAGAAAAGTTTTTTGTGTCCAAATAATGCCCATATATAAACTAGTAAGTATAAAGGTATGGAACAACATAAATCCAAGCTAACTCTTTGATAAAAGAAAGCTAGCCCTTTTTGGTGTGGACCACATCCAATTGTTACTAATAATCTTTTGTAACTCATGATTCTTTCATCCACCACACCACCTTTTCAGTCTATACAATCAATGGCTTCAACCTATATTGGAGTCATAAAGGGGTTCTATTAAGTGGTCCATATCACCGTCTCATTTGGCTTTTCAATTTACTTGATCGATACGATCTTAACTTTTGGCTAATTAGGGCTTCAATTAATTATGGATTTTCTTTTACAATTTGAAAATAAGTCCAATTCGCATTATTTAATTTAAAATTTATTAAAAAATAGATAAAATGAGAAAATAGGGGTTAGGGTAAAAAGGAAAAAAGTTTAATTGTCTTTATTGATGGGTGTGTAGAAGGAACGGCTGCACCAGAATCTGAAATGTCACTTCATGTCTGCATTTTCATTTATTTCATTTCATTTCATTTCTTGTCATTTCAAACAACCCCACAACTCTTATGTTTTTTACTGTATATTTTATTTTAATCCACTACAAATACATGTGTAACACTTGTTAAATAATTTTAATTAAAGAATTCATGATTGATAAATATATGGTAAAAAGGTAAAAATAAATGAGGTTTTTTTTTTAAACTCAAAAATCTGCGTGCCTTGGTTGGATATTTTGGGACTGTTTTTTCGACTAGTCATCTCAAATTCTTTGTGATAGAATAAATGAAGTGGCATTTACGCTTCAACCATAGAATTGAACCCTAGCTTTTTCATAACATAGATAGATGCAATTTATTCGGTTATAAGGCACAAGAACGACAAAATATGTTTTCTTAAACTAGCTTAGATGGAATGGAATACATTAGAAAAATTGAATTCAAAAGATTACACGATAAAAAAAAAACGTAAACATTGATACCTTTGAATATGATTAATTGATGCTCTTTCACGTTCTATTGTTGAGTATCGAATTTAATTTCGATATCGAATCAATAGCATTGACATACTGTCTACTTCTTCTATATGATTGACTTAAAACATAACTTGGAAAATGTTTAATTATCAGATAAAAGTCACATTCTTGTCAATCGTTAGTAAACACTAAGCTTAAAACTGAAACAGTCTTAGCTACACATCTTATTGATCATTAGCGAATATTTTTTAGTGAATAAACGCTATGTTAAAAATTGGAACTAAGGTGTATTTAGTTGACCGGATATATCTCTTTGAATCGTATATGAAAATTATTTTTCAAAATAATATTTCGACCTTAAATGGAACGGGTTATGAAATTCGTCATGGATAAATATATTCAAGAGAAAATGAATATGTTCTACTCGAAAAGATTAGAGATATGTGTGTCTGTTTTTCGTACCAAAAATGTGTTTGTAATATGCAAATGTAAGTGACAACCAAATTGGCAGTTAACCAAAACAGTTATTTCTAAAACTATTTTTCGGTTTTATTTAACTTGGTCATTTTTGATGTTTCGGGACCTTAATCAGAGGCTCTGTCCTTTCAACCCCTAGGACCCCACAAGATAGCTGAGGTGCGTCCCCCTTGACCGTCACAATTTCAGTTGCGCTGTAATCTAGTAATTTAGCCGAGTATACATCTAGTATCACTTAACTCGTGATCAATAATTCAATAATACACTAAAATATACAGTACGATAGTGGTTCAATCATTTTTCTACCTTTACCTAGTCTTATTTTGAGTATGTAACGCCTTATATGACATTTGGTTTTCTTCAATATAAACATTACCTTATAGCCAATAAAGAAATAAAGTCAATAATTTGGTACATTATTAGAAACCTCATGATTGATATTTATCTTAAAAGGCAAACACCCATATATGTCATCAAAGAATTTCATGCTTCTCATGAACACCAAACAATGTTGAATCGTTGGGTCCCAATGAGATAAATAGTGTCCCATCAACTTGGATGCTTGGATGGCTCTTAGCCTTTCTCAAAAATGTCGATAACATGCATAAATTCCCACAAATTCCAACTGTTTGGGACTCGATCGATTAACGGGGAACATTTCGAACAACAATAATATATCATGTTTGATTCAATTCTCATGGCATCGAATTCTTATAATAGAATATTGATTTGGGGTTAATTTTGTTTTCTTTTAACTAATTTGTTTTGTTAGTTTTGTTAATTTCTTTTAACTAATTCTTATAACTTATAATAGGGTGTATTTGGCACAAGCAGTTTAAGATATTATAGAGGATCGAGCTTCTAGTTTTCACGATTTCAATCCCCTCATTCTCGTTTGGCGACAAAATAGAATAGGGATTATTGAAAAAATAATCCTTCGGAATCCCTTTTTGAATAAGCATTTTTAAGTAACTTGAAAAAGAATAACCAGCTCTAGCTCTAGCTCTAACCACAATATTCAACTCCAGCTCTATTTACAATCTTCAGCTTCAGTTGTTACCAAACATACCCTTAAAGTGATCATAATAAGTTGAGTATTACATTCGATAACATTGTTGTACGTGTCAATGATTATTGAAAGTTGACCCGATAAAAGATCGATCTCTAGCATGATACGCAAGACACGCCAAAGTCCAAAATTGATGCTTTCTTTACAAAATGGAGTGTCAATCGACATAACTAACATGAGATTGTCTGTGAAAGGGCAACTACAATCCACGTCTATTCAACAAGATCCATTAATCCACAAGTAAGAAAATTGAATGGATTTTCTATCTTAAACGGTTTCCAATAACTTTCAGTATTTCTACACATTTCTAAAATGCTTAAAGTGAGAACACAATATAACCATGTAGATACGTAATCGTGTGTTATCAAAAACCAACTTGGTTGATTTACTTTTTAAAAAGAAAAAAATTCCGGCAAAATTACCAAACGACAATTCTCGGACCCATTATGGTAGAGGTGAATCAAGCTGACTTGATGATGGGCCAGCCAACCAATTCATCCTTATCAAATCCAGTACCAACTCGACTACATATTGAAGGCATGACATAATTCACTTAATTAGCAATATCACAATATGGAATTCATCATCATACATTCAGAATACTTTGGGTAGAAAAGACAAATAACTATAACTATCACACTAATAAAAAACGGTTGTATTTTGAAACATCTAAAATAAAATAAAATTAAAAATAAAATTAAAAAAAATAATAAAAAAAATGAGATATTATGTTTTTCTATCATATAGATGTGATCGGTTACTATTCCAAATTATGTAGATGGTCAATATGACATATGCCACAAAGTGTTGAGCAGCCCAAACTTGTGGCCCAAAAAAAGCCCACTGGATCCACTATAAAGTCCAGAAAGATAAAGTTACAGTCTATTCATAGAATAAATATTATGAATTTATGATGCATTTTGGCAAAACCATTGAAAACTGAATGAAAGATGGACCATCCATGTTGATTAGTTGTATAGGATAAGATACTTCAGCTTCAAATCCAAGCATCTCTTATTGGGTAATCATTGGAAATGGGCTTTTTCGCTTGGATACAGCACTGCCTTGTTTTGGCTGAAATATGATATTCATGTCTAGACATGATGAAGTGGTCAACTCACAAAAATATAGACGATAAGGCACCTTAAAAAGTAATATATTTATATAGAACAATGGACACACACAAAAGCATATCCAAGGTATGCTGCTCTAAATTGTCCATTTTCAGGACAACTCCTGAAGTTATAAACACAGTCTGATCGTTCATAAATTATTGCGGTAAACCTCCAAAACTTTTCGTTCACTCTTCCAGTCCCAGCTCAATAAAACAATGGTACCTCTCCAAATGGAATTAAAGGAAACCCGCTTCATATATGTTCCAAACTTGAATCTTAGATCAATGCAACACTATCGGACAAGAAGTCTTGGTTCAAAACGATGATGATTTAGAACCTACATTACCCCAAATATAATATATATATATATATATATATATATATATATATATATATATATATATATATATATATATATATATATACATACATACATACTAAAGGAGTATAAATAATTGCTCCATAATTTGCCGCATAGACAAATATGCCACGTGTCAATCTCTTAAAATTTACATATAATGAAAAATAAAATAATTTTATTATTAGTTTGATAACCATACAAACAACAAAAATAATTTTTTAATAATATATAGAAATACATATACGTACAATTTGAGGTATCGTAATCATCTCACAACACATCTTAAATTTCTTAATTCAAAAAGATCTTTTAAAAAAATTGTTTTATATTTATTAAAATACAAACCGCCATTTTTAATTTATAAGAAGTGGTGTTCTATATTTTATTTTATGTCAACTACATATTTCCAATCGAATATAAATATAATAAATCGAAGGATTATCCTTAAATACTCCGTTATTAATATAGTTCATTAAAATTTAGTTTCTGACAGATTCTGTAGCTGTATATAGTTCAAAGGATTAATCGAAGTGACGATTTATTATGATTTTAGCTATCAGGTGATGTTGGTAAAAGCATATTTGATCTTGCCGTGCATCGCACGGGTTTGTATATGGTATATATATATATATATATCTGTTTTGTTCTCAAAGAAACATGTACAAGTAAATTAGAAAAGAATCAACTTTTTGTATATTTTGTTTAAGTTTTAAAAATCAAGCTCATGTATGTAACCAAATCAACCCAACCCATATGCCGATTATGAGCACCTTCAGTGTATGTCCATCATACAATGACATTAAAACCAATCACTAAAAACGGTAAATTACTTCGAAAATAATGCTAAACAATTGGTTACTCAAATATGTATTTAATAGATTTATAAAATTAATGTACACACCAACCACTGAAAAGATGAAATGACAAGGGGTGGGGGGAGTATAGCCTAGCACCATATGAGAAAGAGAAAAAGGAAAAGAAATGTACAGCGAGTTGAAGAATCAAGTTCTACTTAAGCCTATGGTCCATGAATAAACATAAAGCTTTTAGGTCTCACCAAGAGTCATTTCAAGATCATGAACCATTGCTTTAGCTCCATTGATGTTCTTTCCCACCGTAAAGAAAGATAGGTTCACTATTTGATGGTGATGTTCACTTAAAACCTTAATTGGTCTCTAAACATCACCTTTAAACTCTCACCTATCATCTTTAAGCTTATTGTCTAACCCCTACTCTCGTATGCAAATACTAAAACGGAGTGATGATAAATGGGCCCCACAAATCAATCTAAATATCGGCCTCGTCTTTACCCATTGATTTTACCATGATAACAACAATCAGTAGTGAAATACTCGAATTGATGAATCGCAAACACACACAAATTGAATTGAGATTATTACACACAGTAGCACGATTTCATTACACATACTCCATTTCGTACAAATGAGGTTACATGAGTCAACAGAACCCAAACTCTTTAAACCCAAATCTTTGAGAAGAGATACTAACCAAGTAATTTCACAACAGGTCAAGGCCATAGACCTGTATTCAGCCTCTGCTGAGGACCTGGAAAATACACCTTATTTCTTAGATTTCCAGGAAACAGGAGAATTACCCAATAGAATACAATAACCTGTTGTACTTCTACGGGTCATTGGGCAACTTGCCCGATCTGAATCACAGTAAGCAGTTAGTTGAACTGCAGAGCTACTAGCAAATAACACTCCTTGACCTGGATTCTGAAGTAAGTATCTAAGAAGATGCTTTGCTGCTTGCATATGAACTGAAGTGGGGGCCTGCATAAACTGACTGAGAACTTGAACTGTATAGCATATGTCAGGCCTAGTGATAGTAAGATATATAAGTTTACCTATGATTCTTCTATAGGGTTCAGGATTTGTAAGAGGAGAACCTGAATCAGCTTGTAATTTAGCATGTTGATCCTTAGGCAACTTATAAGGCTTGCAATTTAGCACACCAGATTCAGTCAACAAGTCTGTGCAGTATTTCTTTTGAGAAACAAATATACCCTGTTCACTTCTGGATATTTCCAAGCCCAAGAAATAGTTTAATTCCCCCAAATCTTTCATATGAAACTGAGTATTAAGAAAAGACTTTAAATTTTGCATTTGAACTGCATCACTTCCAGTGATCAAAAGATCATCAACATACACCAGAATAGCTGTAAAAGATTTTGAATCTTGTTTAGTGAACAGTGAATAATCAGCTTTGGATTGAACATATCCAAAAGATAACAAAGCAGAGGACAATTTAGAGAACCATTGTCTAGGTGCTTGTTTAAGACCATACAGTGATTTTTTTAGTTTGCAAACCAAGTTTGGGTCAGAATTGACACTAGGTTTGACAGACTCCCCCTGACCAATATATCCTTGAGGAAGCTTCATATAGACATCTTCCAGTAAATCTCCATGCAAGAATGCATTAGAAACATCCATTTGGCATGTTGACCATCCTTCCATTGCTGCAACAGCAAGCAAAGGCCTCACTGTAACCATTTTGGCTACTGGAGCAAAAGTTTCTCCATAATCAACACCTTTCTTTTGCCTATTTCCATCCACAACAAGCCTAGCTTTCTTCCTGTCTATAGTCCCATCTGCCTTTAGTTTTGTCTTATAAATCCAATGACATCCAATAGGTCTTTTATGGGGTGGAAGTTCTGTTAATTCCCATGTGTCATTAGCTTCTAAAGCTTGCAACTCAGAGTTCATAGCTTCACACCATCCAGCATCATTTATTGCTTCTTTGAAGCATTTTGGATCTTTGTGATTAAGAAGAGTGGCTAGAAAACATTGAAATTAAGGAATCAAATAAGAAGAAGTTACTTGATTAGCCTTAGGAATTGTTGGAGTGACAAAATCTTTAAACTTGGAAGGTGGGTTGACAATTCTAGAAGACCGTCTGAGAGAGTTTTCTGGTTGAGATGGAATAGAACGAGAAGCAGAAACAACTGAGGATGGAATAGTGCCAGAATCTGTAGTAGATACATGTACATCTGATACAGGATATGAAGATGGAAGAAAGGTATCATCTGTAACAGGTGGTTTAAATGCAGCAGGGATAGGACTTGAAAAATGAGTTAGAGTGAAACTTTTTAAAAGGAAATATATGTTCATAAAAATGAACATCTCTAGACACAAAAGATGTATTTGTAGTAAGATTAAGAAGTTTATACCCTTTTTGATGACTAGGATAGCCTAGAAATACACAAGGTATACCTCTAGCAGAAAACTTGTCCACATCTCTTGGGGCAATTGCAAAACATCCAAATACCTTCAAATGATCATAAGACGGTTTCTGATGTAATAAAACTTCATAAGGAGTTTGGAATTTTAACACCGAAGATGGAAGTCTATTAATCAGATATGTTGCAGTGCTAACAGAATCCCCCCAATACTTCAAAGGAAGATTTGCATGAAACCTAATAGCTCTAGCAACTTGCAAAATATGTCTATGTTTCCGTTCCACTCTACCATTCTGTTGAGGCCTATCACTACAAGAGGTTTGGTGTTCTATTCCTTCATCTGCAAAGAACTTACCACATTCACCTTTGATGAATTCCAAAGCATTATCAGATCTGATAGTCTTAATAGTACATTCAAACTGAACTTGAACAAATTTGAGAAATGATTTAAGAATAGAAGGAGCATCAGACTTATTGACCATAAGATAAGTCCATGTAGCTCTGCTGAAATCATCTACTATTGTTAAGAAATACTTGAATCTACCATTAGTAGCTACTTTATATGGACCCCAGGTGTCAATATGGACAAGCTCAAAAGCAGCAGAAGAATGAGAATCACTGAGCTGATAAGGTAACTTAGAAAACTTAGCCATAGGACAAGACAAACAAACTTCATTTAAATTCCTTGTCATATGATCAAAGACAGAAGAAATATGTCTAAATGATGAATCTGATACATGACCAAGTCTATGGTGCCACAAATTGAAAGTATTTCTAACAACATTACTAGAAACTAGTGTTTTAGAACATGTGTTTTTTATTGTATTGGCTACTAAAAACTGCAACTCCTCTTGAATATCTTTCACAGCAGAATTCACAAGATAATAGAGTCCACTCTTCCTCTTACCCATTCCCAGCAGTTTCTTGGACAGTAAGTCCTGAATCACACAAAAACCAGGATAGAAAGTAGCAAAACATTTGCTATCTTCAGTCAACTTTGGAATGGATAATAAACTGAAATTGAAAGATGGTACATAAAGTACATCTTTTAAGACGAGCATTTTTCAGTTTAATATCTCCAATATGTGAAATGACACTTGTTTGACCAGTTGGTAGACTATTTTGAGGAGTAAAAGGCAGAGAATATGGTTTAATCAATTGATTGTATACTGGAGTCATATGATCAGTTGCTCCAGTATTAAGAATCCATGCATTAAAATAAGATGAACTGCAAGACAAGCTAGCAATACCTGCCAAGTATTCAGGATCAAGTTCATCATCTGTACCTTCAGAATTGCTCTTTGGAAACAGCTTGACAAATTGCTCATATTGTTCTTTGGTCATAAACCATGTTCTTGTTTGATCCCCGCGTCGGTCATAAACCATGTTCTTGTTTGATAAAGTCACGACATTTGGTTCAAACTCATAGCACATCAACCTTCAAAACCTAGTCCAGGTCATAAAACAACAAGAATCAACTAAGCAGAGTGAGTTGAATCATACGCTGTTCGGAATTGTACTTCAAGAAAAAACAAAAACAGGAAGATCTAAAAAGATAGTAGAAAACAAACCCATTATCATCAATCTTAGATATTTGGTCGGCCCAAAAATAAGTTAAAAATGAAAGTAATTTTGGTTCCTTTCTTTGGTCCGGTGAGACGTTGATGGATTGTTCTCACAATGTTAAAAGACTCACCCATCATATGAAAAAGTGAGATACTTTACTAACATCACCTCAAATAAAAAGGCGGATTTCCAGTGATCCATAACAAAAGAATTGGAAAGAATCTTCCTTCTAATCCACCTTTAGGCACCAAAAAATCTTTTCACACGCTCTTCAACTGCAGCTTATATAATGCATTTTCTAAGAACAAAACGTCTGCCAGGAACCCAAAAAATCCCAAAATGGAGAGGTTAAAAAACAACCCAAATCAAATTGAACCAAAAGACACCTACAAAATAGCGTATATCATCCATTTTTTACTTGGTGCGGGCAACTTGATTCCGTGGAACGCTTTAATCACAGCTATTGATTATTTCGGTCATCTTTATCCAGATAAACATGTTGAGAAAGTGTTTTCGGTAGCTTATATGAGTTCATCACTTATAGTATTGATTATCATGATAAGTTGGACTAGTTTCAGTAAATTAGTCACATTTCAAGTAAGGATGAATACTGGATTCATAATGTTTATTGCGTCTCTAATGGTAACTCCGACAATTGACTGGGCTTGGCAGGGCGTATGGAAGGAAAAGTCTAGCTCAACATTTTATACGGTGGTTGCATCTGTTGTGATTTGTGGTTTAGCCGATGGCTTGATTGGAGGGAGCCTTGTAGGATCTGCAGGAAAATTACCAAAAGAACACATGCAGGCTGTTTTTGCTGGAACGGCCTCATCAGGTAAACAAGCATTTTCATACACAATACCAAGAGGTGGCAAAATGGGTGGAGTGGGAAGGTTGATTAATGGTCAAAAGATGTGTTTCTTTTAGTACGGGTCCTAATGGCTTCATCGTTATTTTTGTTAGCGAACATTTTTATGCACGGTAACACTTGATGCATTTTATAGTTGTACCATACAGCTCAGAGCCTCAGACTCAGATAAGTAACCTAGTAAGAAAGATCAATCAAGAAATTGCTTATCATATTCTCATTTTTAATGATATTCCCATCATTACTAAAACTCTAAAAATGCGTATTCTAGGAAGAATTTCACCAGGCGGTGTTGGATGTGTGTTTTTAAAAATTACTGTGTAATTTTGATAATCGGAATTATATAATTAGCTATTAAAACAGATAGTAAGAGAGGGTGTTGTAACCAACTATTTTAAGTGTATGGTAGATGATGATTACTATTAGAAGTTAATTCATAAAATGAAGAAAGAAATTCATTTATGTAAAATAGAAGTTCGTCTTGTGAGATAAGAGTAAACATTTTGGAAACTGATACTGATTATTTGACCCCCAAAATAATCAAATAGTCAGAGGAGGAATCTGTTTAGCCGAACATGGAAAACTGGCTACTACTATTATAAGTCTCCATGATCAGATAATCAGTTTTTGAACACATATCCAAACACCCTCTAGAAAGATATTCAGCAATTAGTGGAGGATTCGTTAAAAGCGTCCTTTTTCCAATCTATATACCCGAGCTAACAATTACAGCAAACAATATTTTCAGGAATTCTGGTCTCTCTATTGCGAATAGTAACGAAAGCCTCACTCCCACATGATCCTCAAGGGCTCAAGAAAAGTGCACAATTATACTTCCTAGTTAGTATACTCATTTTGCTGGTGTGCATGGTTTGTTGTACCCTGTTGTACAAGTTACCTGTCATGGAACAACACTACAAATTACTCCAACAAAATCATTCCACCTCAAGAACTAAATTCTGGGATGTAGCAAGAAAAATTCAATGGCCTGCTCTAGGAATATTCATAATATACACCGTAACTTTATCAATTTTTCCAGGATTTTTAGCAGAAAACATAGAGTCGGAGCTTCTTAAAGACTGGTACCCAATAATGTTGATTACGACTTATAACATTGCTGATTTTGTTGGAAAATCTTTCACAGCGATTTATGTTTTAGAGAGTATCACTAAGGCTACATGGGGTTGTCTGGGGAGGTTGCTGTTGTATCCACTCTTCACAGCCTGCTTACATGGACCTAAATGGCTCAAGAATGAGGTGTTTGTGGTATTTCTGACAATTATTTTGGGGTTGACCAATGGGTATCTGACAAGTGTCATTATGATCATGGCACCTAAATCAGTGCCACCTTCAGAAGCAGAACTGGCTGCGGTTGTGATGGCTCTCTTCCTGGGATTAGGATTGGTTTCTGGCTCTGTTCTTGGGTGGTTTTGGATCTTCTGAAACTATTATCTAGTGAATATATGTATTTTCTCCTTTGTCCTATTATTTACTTTATAATATTAAAAAGAAACTCATTGATTTTGAACCAGATTTGATGATAAAAAACGGGAAAGGACTAGAATGGAAAAAAAAACTCACAAGTCCACCACCCATCAGTATGCAACTAGCAATCACTCTTATTCTGCCTGCTTGTCATAAGCCTGTGAATCAAAGTAATTGAGACATCATGTTTGGAGTCGAAATTTCTTGAGATTTTCTTCAGAGAGGCTTTAAGATTTTACCTTCTTAACCCTAGCAGTTTCACTTGATCCGTCACTAAGAGCACGCCAATATTGTTATATAATTGATGATTACTTTTAGGTTTCTCCAACACAAAATCAGAAGGGAAATCGGTTCCCGATAAATAAAAGGCCCACCTTATCGAGAACCAATTTTTATCTTACAGAAATATTTGTATGGTTATAAGATTCATTAGATACTGTAGTTATCGATCTTCTGTTAGCAAGTTCCTTTGTTAAGCATAGTTGATCCCATTAATCACTGAATCCTATCAATTTAATAATTTACCGAATAACCCCCTTGATGCAATTAGACAATTCGAGAAATGATTTTATGAGAAGGAATGCACGCTAGCTCTATCAATCGGTCACTGTCTGTGCCAGCTGATGCTCAAAGCTAGGGCTGTTAATGAACCGAGCCGAGTCAGAGTATCAAGATGTTTAGGCTCGACTCGAGATACTATTACTAAGCTCGAACTCGATTGGAGCTCGACTAAGTTTTTTAAATTGGGCTCGAAATCGATAATTTTTTTAAATTGGGCTCGAAATCGATAACTTTTTCATTGTTCACTTCACCCATAAATGACATGCCACTACTATATCAGTCATCTCCCTCACCACTAAAGGATCAACACCTCCTTCAACATCACCACCTACACATCACACACCTCCTCCACCACCATTATCACCTCCCAAATCATCAAGTAACCATGATTTATCATTATCACCTCCCAAATTCCACCATTATCACCCTGCTCTGAAGATAGTCTTTGCGGGTCAGTCTTACGAACTGATTTACCATGGCCATCTCCAGTTTGGACTGTTTTCTGGCCCGTCTGTTATTCCAACTCCAGTTCCATAACCGCATTCCTCTTCTCATTGGCCACCTGTAAGGCCCTCCAATTCTTTCACTTTCTCCTCAATCACCCTGGCGTTGGGCATACTGTAATAGCAAGCAAACTCTTGAAGTGCAATGGGATAAGTGGACCTTTCCTTGCGTTGGCGAAGGCTCTGAAAGAGCAAGCTGTGCATGAGGTGGTCGTATTGGCGCAGAAGGTGATTGCAGACCTAACAGAGTCTATATTGAATCATATTGATCCTGATGCGAGTACAAGAACTCTATATGCTATCGCCAAGCTCTAAAGGAGGCCTCTTCGCCTTACATACAAAAGCTTGTGGCTGATCTTGATTCGACAGTTGATGAATTATTAACCATCGACCTTGAACAATATTATTTGTATTTGTAATGATGACGGATATGGTCTTAAAACAATTTGTGTAATATTGAAATATATATGTTTATATGATATTAATATCTTTTGCTATTATTTGTTGACTGCTTTGTGGCCATATGGTCTTGAAAGTAATGGTGGACTTGATAGTCAAACCCTTACCTAATCAAAATTGGTCTCACCCTTATGAAATTACTTGGTTAAAGACAAAAATGTAAAAGGCCTGGAACTTTTTTGTATACAAAACAAAAGCATGTACATTTATTTCATTTATTATTATTAAGTGATACAAATGATTGTTTTGTATTCGATTTCTACACTTACAATGCAACAACTCGCTTCCTCAAATATATTACTTTTTAATTACTTTTTAATATATATTAATGTTAACCTTAAACTATTATTCATGAAAATGTATTAAATGAGTCAAGGATATTTTAGACAACTCATTTATAATAATATAATAATAATAATAATGTTATATTTATAATTTATAATTTATTTATAATATATATATTAGCTAAAGTCGAAATCAAAATTCTTCTGATCATGGAGATCATGAATTTTTGAAAACTACAGTTTGAAGTTTTTATAATTTTTGAAAACTACAGTTTGAAGTTTTAAAAATAGTTATAATTGCTAAATACTTCAAACATGTGGCTTTATATATTATAAAATATAAAATAAATATCAATAATTTGAATTTATCATGAATTAGTTAACGACCATAATAAAAGACAAGTATTCCTCTAATTCTAATAATTAAATACAATGTTCGACATGTAGAATAATAAGATATTTTAAAATATTTAATTAGAAAGTCTGAAATACAAAGTAATGGTGAAATTGGTTCAATTTGGCTTTCAATGTCGCGGCCTTGCAGCCCATAGAGTACTTACAGCCTAAAGCTTAGCGAAATAGTTTGATATTGAAAGCCACACTAGTTCAGATTAATTTTGTTAATTAATTTTATTATATAATACCTGATGTAGATAATCTTCCATAGCTTATAACTTTCCCATGACCTTAGCGATTTGAGACATGTGTACTGGACAAATTTGATGATTGAGTTGTTGATGGCATAACCCCATTAACTATTGAGTCTCTCGTAGTTTGTTGCAATCTTACCATGGCATCAAATAAAAGTTTTCTTCGGTAGTCACATTGTCTTTCAAACGATGGGTTTTTGTCAATTGTATTTCAATCAGTTCTACTTGGTTCTCAATTAACTAAGATAATAATTTAACAAAACAAAATCAGTCAAATGAACGATACTAACTATTGATAACTTTGTGGTGAAGAAATAAGCAATGAACATTTTATACTAAAGTTAACACAAAGGTTATTAAATTTTATGAGTAGTACTATAAATAATGGTACAAAAAACAAATAGGTTGTAGTAAGTAAAACCATTTTTAAAACTAACTTAATATTGTACCTTAATTATTTCAGATGGTCAGAAGCCATCAAATCACATAACACAACGTTCAACAAGTGATGTCCACATTCCATATGCTATATGAAATACATCATCTTTAGCGACTTATCTTTTAATCTTAAAGATCTCATTGAACTGTGAAATAGTTTTTTCAAGAATCGGTTTGATTTGACTGTCAGTCTCACTAGAGTAAATCGCTTCTTAAGTTTTGTCGTCTATTTAAATTGTTCTTTTAATCATCATCCATAATTTTTGAAAAACTCCAAAGACACTATTTAATACACATGTAATAACATTATAATGGAAATTATTAATATGCACAAATATGGAACCTAACACTTTATGGAAGTAACAAATTAATGTACTAACATATGATTATGTTTATTAACATTTATATATGATACAAAATATATCGTTATAATTATGAAGTGGAGCTTCTTCAGTACGTATGTTCATGAAAATGCCCTAAAAAAATTTATAGTGTTTTTCAAAAGAAAACGATATATTTTGAATTTGTAAGCATTTCAAACACCTAATAACTGATATCTTTACCTTATCTTGTGCTTTATGAACCTCTTGCTTAAGTTGTTCATATTTTGCTTGATTTTGTTCGAGATGATTATAATAGTTTTGATAACAATTAAACATAATCATAAAAGTTGTTGGCTTAATAAATCGTTATTATTATTTTATTATAAATCTCTCTTCTCTCTTACTATTAAAACAAAACCTTAATTAGCTAATCTCCTATCATTTAGGCTCCTTTGCACTAATCTCGACCATTAATGATTTAACTCCTTTTAATATAGACCATTGATTGTAATTAATCATGGTGATTATTTAACCTAATCACATTCAAACATAATAACGCCCTTTTATGTTTAGCCTGATTAAGACTTTATTGCTTGGTTAATGAAATTAAAACGTTTAATTAATTTCTTAATTCAGATTTAATAAAATAGACCTTCAATTTAGTACTCCATACGTAATAATAATGGCCTAATAAAATTAATTAAGTCTCCGATAAATATTCAACGATCACCTAATAATTATGAATATGTTTTTTCAATTTGAATTTGAATTATTTAAACCCTTTTAATATAGACCATTGATTGTAATTAACCATGGTGATTATTTAATCTAATCACATTTAAACACCAAAGAGACAACAATGCCTTTTTATTTTTAGCCTGATTAAGACTTTATTGCTTAGCAGGAAAAACGATCTCCAGCAATTGCCGCGTCAAAGATAAAACGATCTCCGTATCTTCTATTCCTTGTTTAGCAGGAAAAAACCGTGTGTCAGCGTGGGCAATGCTCGAATGCACCAGGTATTGTAATGCTTCTGCTTTGTAATGGTATTTATTTGCTGGAAACATTGTTTTCTTGTTAAAAAGAAAAAGAGGGCGACAAGGAGGATGGGATACTTGTAAGATCAGTAAAGGGTAATCGTCAGGTTGAATCACACACCTTTCGAATTTTCCATTTCATGGGTTGAAAATGAAGGAGTTTTGTGTTGGACTGGTTGAAAATAATAACTGGTAATTTTCTTTTAATTTATAAAATGTGATCTAAGTTTCATTATAGATTCATAGATCACTTGATTTATTTATAATTAGCTCCTGTGAAATCCCTCTGAAGCATCACGTTCTTCTTCTTCTTCTTCTCTCCGACAACACAAATATAGAAATTTGATTAGTTAGTCCATGTTTAGGTTTTAGCAGGAGATTGTTTATTTTTTTAAATCATGTTTTTTGTAGGTTGAAAAGTGAGAATGCTGGTTCCAAACAAGAAGGTGACAAGGATGTTAGTATAATTGTAAGACCAGTCAAGGTTGACGAGGATGAATCACACCTGCTCAATCTTCCCCCTCATGTTTTGGAGATGTTGATGGAGTTTTGTGTTGGTGTCGAATATCTCAAGTTTCGTTCTACATGCAAACGTTGTCATTTAGCAGCACCATTGATACCATGGAACAACGGAAAAGCATCAAAGAGATTGCAAGAGTATTCATTACTTTCACCATGGCTGATAGTGTTTGACAAACATAAAGAATTTATCACTTTTACTGATCCCATGTTTGGTGACAAGTATTTTATAAAAACTCCTCAAGAATTGATCTGCGACCTCGAAATAAAGGATTCGAGGTATGGTTGGTTGCTGATTATAAAATCTAGTGAATCAATGGTGTTTTATAACCCTTTCACAAGTGATATTCGCGAGCTTCCACGTTTAAGCGATTTAGGTGATTCAGATTTCTTCAGTTTCTCTGCACCACCCACTTCTACTGGTTGTATGGTTGCTGGAATTACAATAGGCGATGTCCTTCATTATTATGTTTGTATCCACTCCGTAGGCGGGGAACGATCCTGGCGTAAAATTCGTTTATATATCAGTGGCGGTGAGTTCTTTTACTCTCTAACATTCTATGGCCGAGATCTTTATGCCTTGAGGGATGATAAAGGAGTTGACGTTTTTAAAGAAATGGACAGAGAAGATCGTTCATGGCAGCGTAATGTAGCCAAAGCCCCAACAAGTTGTTGCACATCTTTCCCCCACTCTTTCCTAATGAGATGTGATCAACATATTTTACACGTCATTCTGGGGAAGTTTGGAGAATCAGTAGAGGTTTTCGAGTTGAATGATTCTACACAAGAATGGGTTAAAATAGATAGTTTAGGGAAACATATGATTTTTATTTTTGGTACGTCATCTCTCTGCATTGATGCCAAAACACGAGACATGGAGAACAAGATCTACTTTCCAAGATTTCCTGCCGCAAATGAGAATATGAATGATATATTATTTTATTCACTTGAAACATGCAGGTATCACACTTTCAATGACAAAAACTTCCAAGAAAGTTTTGGGGATTTCTTTGGAACGAAACATCTTGTCACCCCTCATGCCTGGATTGAACCAACCTGGTCCTAATTACTTATTTAATATTATCTTCTGTAGCACAGGCGTGTAATAAGTTGTTGAACATGCATGTAACCATTTTATAAGTTATTCAATGATGCTCGTGTTTAGTAGTTATTTTTATCGTCCATTGTTGATTTGAATAAAAATCCAAGCTTTACAACCTATTAGCTAGTTTGATATTTTTGTTGTCATCTGTGTCTTTTTCATTGTTGATTTGAATAAAACTTGTAGAATAATACAAGCTTTACGAGTCTTGTGCACTTGTTATTGAGAGTTTGGTATTCTGGTTGTCACTTGTGTCCTTTTCAGGTGTTGTTTTCTAAACCCCATGGCGGGGTTTGTTATGAAAAACCAACGTAGAGCAATCAAGTGGAAAAAAGGATTGCTGTAGTTTCAAAATGAAAATTTGAGCAAAGCTTTGCAAAGGACATATGCATTGTGTTGTATCTCAATACATGAGTACACCATTTATACAGAGAGAAATATTAGTGTACATACCAACAACATAATATAAGAATAAAATCCAATTGTAGATCAGTCATTATACATCAAGTCTTAACATTTCCAAATGAAATTCGTTTTACTGACACACAGCTCGATTTCTAAACCCCATAGATGTTAAATCAAACACAATGTCAAACCTTCTTAAACACCAATGCAAACTTGATGTTGGAGTTATGGAACTGATTTGTAAATGTTTTTACCTATTAGTTAACATGTAATGCGATTCGAATTGAAAAACTATATATATCTCCATTATTATCTAAACCATTGGGTTATGCAGTGGCGGTATTAGGGTGGGGCCATGTGAGCCACTGCCCACACTAGGTTTCAATAAATAACATTAAAAGAAAATGTTAATATTACTCCGTATTAGTCTAGCAATCTGTCCCCAGGCCCATGCCCAATTATAAAGAAAACAAATTGTAGCTAAGCCCAAAATGTGCTGGCATAACAGTCTCTCAAAGAAGATATAATTTTGTCTCTCTATGTCTTCGTATATATATATTTTCATTTGAAGGTTAATATATATAGTACATATATACATTTATATATATATATATATATATATATATATATATATATATATATATATATATATATATATAATAGGAAAGAAAATTGAAGAGCAACATATGAAACTCACTTCAAATACTCGAGTTCAAGGAAAGTAATGTAATCATTGGCTTTCGTAAACAATTCAGAAAACTACAAAACCCATATAGATTATTGATCTTTTTGATGAAGTATTTGGTATAAGATTCCAAAATTTTTGTGGGTATCAATTAATAGTATAATAAACTTTCTATGTTACTGTGTATAATAAACTTTCTATGTTATTGTGTGATGTCTGTAAGTTGATAATTTACTATATGTGTATAGTAAAGTATGAGAAAAGATTATTAAAGTACAATATTTTTTGAAAAAATTGAAGTACCAATGAGAATGAGCCACGTGTAAAAATTCATTTACCTCCAAGATCTTAAAAATTAATTATCTCACAAACGATAAATCAAAAAATTATGAAAATTGCACCATAAAATTCAGCGTTTTCTCCTCTTCGATTAGAGGTCTCACAAGGTATACTTTTGACGAGTAATTTTTTTTTTCATTTTTTTGTGGGTTTTACAAATTACTAATACATGTGTTAGTGTTTGGTTGTACATTTGATTTAAGGTTACGATTAGGGTTTAGGGTTAAATGTTGAGCAGGGTTTAGGGTTTAGATTTTAGCAGTCTCTAGGGTTTAGATTTTAGTAAGATTTAGAGTTTTGTATAGCGTTTAGGGTTTAGAGTTTTGCAAAAATCCCAAACTCTAAACCCAAAATCCTAAACCCTAAACGAAACATATTAACACATGTGTTGATAATTTGTAAAACCTATCAAAAAACAAAAAAAAAAAATAACTCGTCGAAAGTATACCTTGTGAGATCTCTAATCGAAGAGGAGAAAACGCTGAATTTGATGGTACAAAATTCATAATTTTTTAATTTGCCGTTTGTGAGATAATTATTTTTTTAAAAAATAGGGGTAAATGAGTTCTTGTTCAAGTGGCACAATCTCATTGGTTTTTTTTTCTTCATAATTTAGATAATTATTGTACTTTAATGATCTCATCTCATTAAACTATATGTACATGATTAGCTACTAAAATGACTAGCACAACATCATGTAGCCCAAGAGCCTATGTAGTCGGTTTCCGGGCTAGACTCTCAAAAGCGTCACGACTGAACAGTTTCAAAGCGGTACCTAATCAAAGTAAGTCGGTCCGGTTTACGGTCAAGGATTTATTGGGATTGAGGTTCGCTTCGATTCTCGATCAGTTCAATCTGGTTCTTAGCATGTGTACATTTTTAGGATTCGCTCCCTCATAAAAAAATGTCTGGTACCGCCCTGATGTTATGGAAATTTCCAAATAATGCACCTTTGATATGGATGATGATGCATACACCGACTTGTTTTAATCGTACACCACCAAAATGATTTACAATATTGTATAGTACAACAATACAAGTATTACATGATTTAAAGACAATGCCTTGTCATTTTTCTTTATATTATCCAACATTTGGTGTAAAATATATATATTTTTATGATAAAATAACCAGAGAGTGTGAAAGACACCAAAGGTTTCAAATTCATAAGCAAACATTGTAAGGTGAAATTTGTCCCAACTGATGATGTTCAACATATCGATTCATAAAAGATTGTCAGCAAGTACATAGGAGGCTGTTCATTAGATCTCTGACACCTCGAAATCTTTAATTAAGGAAACTTAAAGCCCTGACAGAAAAAGCAACTAATTACTTCACCTCTTTAAAGATAGTCTTCAATTTGAACTGCAGTTAGTGCAACAAACAAAGTCATTAAAAGCCGCTTATTAGGGGTTATTGCATTTTGTATGCCATGTACTATACACGTTTGTCCCATAGTGAGGAACATGGAGTCTTTACTATCAAGGTAGGCCAAAAACTGTAAAATTATGTGTCGAGGTCGGTAATATGGCGATCAGTTACCGGATGAACCTGTAGTAGTATATACGTGTCCATTTTCATTTTTTTGAGTATATACGTGTCCATTTTCATTTTAAAAAAATAACACGTGGGAAAAAAATGGGTAGTAACTTGAAAAGTGTTTGCTTTTTATCTCATTCACACTCATTTACTCGCACAACCACAGCCACAGCCACAACCACATTCATCTCATTTTATCATTTTCACTCTCGGTCTTCAATTCCCGAATGATTCTCAGTTAATGAAGTTTGATCCGAAGTTCTAAGTAAGTAAATGACACTTTTTACTGATTTTGTATCGTGTATTTACCGTTAAATGTTGTCTGAAGCAAAAATGGAAACCCTAAAAGACGATTGTTAAATTAATCAGACTTCTTTTCACTTTACTTGTGTTATACAGTGTTTAATCCGTTATTTAAAGACGATTTTGTTGAAACGCCCCAAATTTTGAAACCCTAATTTTTAAAATTATAATTTTTGGTTGTTTTTCTTATTTTTTGTGTTTAGTAGTTGATTCCCGTCGTTATATCATCGTTGAAGTGAGAAGCCCCAAAATTTGAAAACCTAATTTTGAAACCCTAATTTAAAAGTTACAAATAAAACTGGTGATTTATATTATCTTTTGGTGTATTATGCAAGATGATTTATTTGTTGAAGGTAACTTTTCACCATGAAGGCACATTTTACGCAAATCCTAAACAATTTTACTAATGCTTTTCTGGGTATTCTCTTAACAGTGGGTTAAGGGAAATTAAGAATGATGCTCACCGGCACGAATTTCATAGAGTGGGGCATGAGATGGGAAGTAAAATTGATTTGTGTATAGAAAGTCATGGGTATCATGTGTTGTCTTGGTTGGCTACTTATTTTGGTGATGATGCTATCGACTCTAAGGATGAGGATAAATGGGTGATTCTCAACCCATTTTTCATTTTCTTTATCTTTTTTTTTTTCGATCCATTTAAGATAAAACGGAAACCCGAATGGACCCATTTATAAGTAACCGGTCAGAATTGCCATATCTACTGATAGGCTGATAGCACTTCGTACATTTGACTTGATCCAGATCAATTATGTGGGGCGTGGGCCTCAGAAAAGAGATCAGAGATTTTTTGGAAATTTAAATTATGATGGGTCCCACTAAATCTCGCCATTTCTCTCTCATATAATCCCCGCCTTTAATTTTAAACAAAATACGTTTTGACTTCTGAATCTCGTAATAATACCACTTTTCTCTTTTGATTAATTTCAAGACCCTAAACAAACAACCTTTTTATTTCCTTTTCATAATCTTGATTAATTTCAAAACCCTAAATCTCGTATACTCACCGCCTTTGCAGTTTTATAATAAGTAAAGAAAGTTTTCATCTAAATCTCGTAATAAAGAATGTATGATCCTGCTCTTCATACTTGCACACTCTGTTCTAAAAAATTTAAGACGAAGAAGTCGCTAAATCTACACATCCTTCATTGTGATGAAAATCCAACAAAGGTATTAATCTGGTGAATTTATTTAATTTTTCTTGATCAGAAATCAAGAGACTTTTATTAGAAATTTTTGATTGATTTTTAACCAATATTCATTTTTACATACAGGGAATTGTTGTGCCTAAAAATGTTAATCTTGAAAGTTTTCAAGCTTCTTTGAATAATGCGTATCTGGTATTTAAATTATCTTTATTATTTATTTTCAAGTTTTCAAGCTTCTTTTATTATTTATTTTTATTTTTATTTTATTTATTTATTAATTAATTTATTTTCTTTTTTCAGACGGGGGATTTGGAACCCAATGATGGGGTTTACAGAGTGTTGCTAAAACCTTCTAACGTAGTACAGTGTCTTTTTTGTCGTTGTTTGGATAAAAAGTTTTTTGTTGTTGTTTGGATAAAAAGTTATGGCATTCTTTCTTTTTTTAGGCTGAGGAAATTCCTTCAAAAGCTAAAGATGAGGAATTGGATGACTGGTTACCCTCAACTAATAAAGCTTCAACTTCAACTTCAACGTCCAAGGTAGTTAGATAATAATATTTAAATCGGCTAATATGATAATTATTTGTTCTAAGTTCTTTTCATTCTTTCTAGACACGGAAATCTAAGAGATCCAAAAAGAAACTGAAAAAAAAGCAGAAAAAACAAAATGGTCAAGCTGCATCTAGGAGCGTCTACTAGTCAAGTGATTCTGATTCTGATAGGTCCGAAGTCCCTGTTAAACATGATGCAAGTGATTCTGATTCTGATAACTCAGAAGTCCCTGTTAAAGAAGTAGAAGAAGTAGAAGAAGCAGAAGAAGCAGATGAAGTGAAACCTGAACAGCCACCTTCTGCTCCGAAGATAGTCTCATCTGTTGAGATGGCATCAAATTTTTCTGCGGATCAGTCTACCACACTGATTTACCCTGGCCATCTTCATTTTGGGCTTGTGATGTTTTCTGGCCCGTCCCTTATTCCAAGGCCGTTGCTGATTCCAACTCCAGTTCCAACCATACAAATCGGTTCTATAGGGATACCACTCCATCTTCCCCCGTCTGTTGGTTTATCCCTTGGCCACATAGACCCATCCAAACCCCTCCCTCCCCTCTTCCAGTTTGGTCCGCCGAGGAATACATGTCCTCTTTCTTGGGGGATTCTTCCAACGACTCATAAACCCGAAATTGCATTCGCTGGATCCAGTACGCAAGGACCGGAGCATCTAATGGAAGAGTTTAATTGCTTAATGAGTAGAATGAATGTAAAAAGATTAATCAAGGAGACCATTCAGAGGTTGATGGAAGAGAATGCTGGTGTTCAAGCTCTGAAAGAAAAGAATGTCAGACTTGAGGCTGAGTTAGCGGGGGTTAGTGAAGAGCTGCGGGTAGCTCGTGAAGGTAGAGAAGAGGCTTTAAAGAAGATAAGTGAGTTAGTTGAAGAGAAAAGTAAGATGGCGGAGCAGATGCAAATCAGGGAAATGAATAAATAGTAGCTAATCACAATTACTTTCTCAATTTTCTTGTAATTCATTTGGTTTATGAAATTACTTCGTTGAATACAAAAATGTGAAACCTTATGAAATTACTATGTGTATGTATGGTGTTAGAGTTTAAAGAGAGTTGCACAAATCACACACACACAAAAATCAATTACTATGTTGATATCCCTCTGGTATATAAATTTCCGTGTTATTTTTCAATGACTTTTTTTTAATAACAGTGGATAACATGGTCTGATTAATAATTTGGAATTGAAGCAACAAGGGGTTGCAGAAGATCGATTGCAGTTGCTGGTAAATGTTACGGGAGCATTTAGGCCTGGTGTGCTTACTGCATTAGTGGGGGTAAGTGGTGCTGGTAAGAACACCCTAATGGATGTCTTAGCTGGAACAAAAACGGGTGGATTAATAGAAGGAAGTATCCATATTTCTGGATATCCAAAGTCACAAGAAACTTTTGCTAGAATATCTGGTTACTGTGAGCAGAACGACATTCATTTGCCTTGTTTGACTGTTCTAAAATCACTTCTGTTTTCGGCCTGGCTTCGCTTACCATCAGATGTTGATTCTAAAACACAAAAGGTATAGCTTTAAACTTACATGTATTCAGATTCATCACGTAAATGTGAGTCGTTTTATAAGTTGGCTTCATGAAAACAACCATAATTCAATCTCATTTTACAGATAAATAATTACGAGCTTAAAGTACAAAAATAAAAAGGTAAACATCCTTTTTCTGTTATTTAAATGGAACGACCCAAATTGTTCATGGATCAACCCAAGTATAAATCTCTCAGTGGGTCGATCTATTGGGTTTGTCTTTGGATCAAGTAATCAAGTTTTTTGACCCTCTGGATCACATAAGTGAATGGGGCTGATCTAGATCAAAACCTGAACCCTTAACTGGCCTAATATGACATATTACTGCATCTCCTCTAAAGAGCATAGCTTATAAATCGGGCTTTCTTGTTCTTTTGCAGATTTTTGTTGATGAGGTAATGGAACTTGTTGAGCTCACTCCACTTAAAGGTGCATTGGTTAGTCTGCCTGCTGTTGATGGCTTGTCAACCGAGCAAAGAAAGCGTCTAACTATAGCTGTTGAGTTAGTTGCCAACCCTTCTATAGTATTCATGGACGAGCCCACTTCCGGACTTGATGCAAGATCTGCAGCTATAGTGATGAGGACAGTGAGGAACAATGTACACACCGGAAGAACGATCGTTTGCACGATACACCAAACCAGCATTGACATTTTCGAGGCCTTTGATGAGGTTGTTTCTCAAACTTCTCTTATTCTAACAAAGATATCAGCGATGCATTGTCAAAGGAAACTAATTAATTCTGAAATGCAGCTCCTATTTATGAAGGGAGTCCACTTGGCCCCAGATCATGCAAACTCGTCGAGTATTTTGAGGTTTGATTTTCCTGTACATATAAGTGGGGGCAAATTCGAACTGCTATATCTCTAACGGGGTCCAAATGAAAAATAAAATTAAAAACGAAGACAGCTCAAAAGAAAATGGGTTGAATGGATTTAAAGTGTATTGCATCTGTTATTGCATAAAAACCTCCTGGACCATGTTATCGAAACAATATAAAACTGTAATGATATTTGACACAATACTGAATTTAAAAGTTTAAAGTTTTGGATGAAAAGTGTGTCAAGTCAAACTGACCCACTATGATCCATCAACTAATTTCGCCTCCTCTTATTCATATGTGATTTCTGATTGGGTTTATAAATTTATCTGGGTTAGATAATGCTATGTAGCAATCGAAGGAGTTCGGAAGGTAAAAGCTGGACATAATCCTGCAACTTGGATATTAGAAGTTACTTCACCATTAGAAGAAACCCGATTAGGTGTAGACTTCGCTGAAGTCTATAGGCAATCCAAATTACTTCTGTATGTTCTGTTTATCTTTGTATGCTTTTCACATTAATAAATATATTCTTTCTTATGCTTTCCATGTATTATGTCTCAGACGCAATTGAGATTTGGTTGAAAGGCTAAAGAAACCAAGAATTGATTCGAAAGAATTGCATTTTCGAACCAAGTACTCACGATCGTACATGGATCAGTTTGCTACCTGTCTTTGGAAGCAGTACCTTTCTTATTGGCGAAATCCGCTATACACTGCAGTTCGGTTTTCCTACACCTCTATCATATCACTGATGCTTGGAACTATATGTTGGAAATTTGGTTCAAAATGGTACGTGTGAAGTGCTAAAAATATATCATATCTCTTTAGTTGATGCTCAAAAGTATAGGTGGAAAAATGAGCAGGTTGGGTAGTGGGTCAAGAGAGGTAATCTTAACGGGCGGGTCCGATATGATACATGCCCCTGGGCACTTTTTTATACATGCCATTTTTGAATTTTATAAAAAGTTAATGAATAAAATACGATTACAAAAATCCGTATAGTTCAGTTAATTAACTTTTTTTTATACATTAACAAAGAGATTTCGGAGGTTATATACATTTTGAATACACTTCGGATAAAGCACGTCCCAAATCAACCCATGTATTCATAAATGGGTTGAATTGACTACCTCTACTTAATAGCCTTGCTTCAATCATTAAATATATTATCTCCTGTGCTATATATATACTCTCTTCTTGCCACTCTCATTTATTCCTTTTCTTTTCTATCGTTAGGGAGAGTCAGCAGGATTTGTTTAATGCCATGGGATCAATGTACATAGCCTTATTGTTTATAGGAATTACCAATGCCACTGCTGTACAACCTGTTGTTTCTGTTGAACGATTTGTTTCATACAGAGAGAGGGCTGCTGGCATGTATTCGGCTCTGCCCTTCGCCTTTGCTCAGGTCAGGTTTAAGAAAAAAATGTGCTAAATATATGCTATATGCTTAATGTGCTAAATATATATACTTTCTGGTGTTTGTACGGTGCAATTGAGTTTCCTTATGTGTTGGCACAAGCTCTTATTCACAATACCATATTCTACTGCCTAGCTGCATTTGAATGGACCACGTGGAAATTTATATGGTACATATACTTTATGCACTTGACAATGTTATACTTCACATTCTATGGGATGATGACGACTGCCGTAACACCAAATCACAATGTCGCTGCCATTATTGCTGCTCCATTTTACATGCTACGGAATGTCTTCAGTGGATTTCTGATCCCTCATAAGGTAATTAACCTCTAACTTGCTCTTTAGTTACTGAGTGACCATAGTGCCAGTACTTTGCCCTACAAACGATAAGCCAGTGAAGAACTTTTTATCAGCCATTTGACCAAAAGATAAAAAATAATGAGTGTTAAGATACTTTAATCTTGTAGCACGAATCACATGGAATTAGAATAGCACAATAATAATGAACCCTTGTGATGTCTCTCATACGACTGTATGTTTTTTTAATCATAACATAGTCACCCAATTTTGACAAGTGGTCGACTTTATAAACTGAGCAATCAAGTGAAATGCCCATGAACTTCGACTTTCTAAGAATTACTGGTTTTCCATAAATTGTGTGCATATTAATATATATATATATACATATATATATATATATATATATATATATATATATATATAATTGGAACAAAAGAAAATCATCTTAATTGGTACCTTTTGTAAAATTGCAAAATCTTACAAAAATGTTGTGCTCTTTTACACAATTCTAGAGAACCATGACTTGTTTGTAACAAAAATCCAAGTATGATGGTTCGAACTAGTCAATAACTCATAACTTGGCATGCATAAGTTGAACAAAATCTGGGTGACACCTACAAAACAGTATACTGTTCTTGGGACAATCAAACAGTTATACAGACCTTTATCGAGCTCATGCGATTCATTACCATCTGAGAACTTGACGCTACATCTTCAACGAATTCCTGAACCATCGTATATGATCAATATCATAGTCAATGTTACCCTAGAGGTGCCAGGATGGGTTGAGTGGGACAAAACGGGTTAGGGTTTTAACAGGTTATTTTAGTACGTGTCAAAACAGGCAGAGTTGGGTCGACCAGCAAACACTCTCTCCTTTTTTCCCCTTGATAAATGTTTAATGTGTTATTAAGATTACTAAGAAAAAAGTATTACAATGATAATCTCTTTGGTTTTTAATTTATATAATGTAGGAGGTTATATGCATTATAAATAGATTTTGGACGACTTTCCACCCATTTGACACGTTTCGTTGTGAGCAAATTTATTTATTTGACCCATAAGAGATCCAACTCAACGCAAATCGGCCTTTCATGACTGAACGAATCAAAATTTCAACGCCTACAAGTGAGAGCCTACCTGAAACCCGATATGCAGCCTCTTTCCACCTTTGTGATAAGGAATAATGACTGGACGTGTGTTGGCATAATCTTTACAAACATGTGGTTCTACTCTGTGGAAGGACACTTTATTTCACATTAGATGTAAAACCAAACTGGTTATGCATTATCGAGATCATCTCTTATTAGAGGTAGCAAAATGGGCGAGTCAGTCAGGTAATGGTCAATGAGGGTTCTGGACTTCTGGTAAAGTGGGTGAATTTTCATACAGGTTAGGTTGAGTTGACTGAAAACACTAACAAGTAGTGTAGCAGATATGATTAACAAAATTCTTTATTTCAGTAGAATCTATCTTTTTGAATAGAATGACCCATTTTAAACAGCTTTTGAAGCCATTTTCTACTCACTCGTTTAACCCATGACCCGAATCGACCCATTCATACTAGTAATCAAGAAGATAACTGAGAAATACCTATATGCCACTGGATCAAAAGGATGAAATATGTTGAACATCTGCAGACATGATGGCATCTCTTCAATAATATTTTCATTGTTCCAATAGTCTCTTCCTTCCCCTAGGGAAAATAAAAAATCCAAAAACTGTGACTTAACTATAATTTGTCAGAAACGAATTTACAACAGCAAAATAGTAAGAGAAATGAATTAGACGGAAAGATAAATATAAAGGTAAAATAGGAAGGGTCAGGTAAATTGGTTAAAGAGTCGATATAAAAGTTCACTGAAAAAAATAGAACATAAACAATGCAAGAGGGTTAATGATACATATACTTTCTCTACATATATAACCATTTAATTGACAAAAGAACCTTATGCTTTTAACTTCCCATCATAGGGTTGTAAAAATTAGATGACCGGTAAATAAAAAACTGAAACTATAATATATGTTACCCATGAGGAACAAGCATTTACCTCCTATACGGACTTTGCGAAGGGAAAGAAACACTCCGAGAGGAGACCCAACCGCAATGAATGTATCAACCTGACAAATTGAATTCACTTATTAGATATTTTTAACCCCTTCTAGCAAACAATCTAATTTCAAATGGGAGTTGAAATTTTTGTGTGGATATTACCTTGAATTCCAGTTTGGTGTACTTTATAAGAGGTGTGTAACTCTTCAGTGTATCATTTTTTTTGCAAGATGAATCATTTTTCATGGTTGTAACTTCTTCTCTATCTCCTAGTTTGAAATGAACGCCAATATATGGTAAACTTAACAATTGGCTATGTGGAAAATGGACGTGCTGGGCAAAGGGTCAAAATGGGTCATTTTTGGAAATGGTGGAAATGGGTTAGATTACTATGACGATGACAATATGATTTTTTACATACGACACTAAGAGGTTTTATGCATTTTGTATACACTCTGTAACTTTTTACCTTCTAAACCCAATCCACCGACTACCCTTTTATCTAAATTTTTAAAACTCACACATCTAACCACTTTAAAACAAGTATAACCCGTATCAGCCCGTTAACTCTTAAACGGGTCTAAATTGTCACCTCTACCACCTATAGCCATTGTTCAAAATTGATCACACATCATTCCATCAGGTTAAAGCAACCTTTAAATTTACCTTCAGCTTTTTTCTCTTATAGTTCTTTGATTCTAGCATTCAAAAGGTCAATCTGCAAGAACATATGTGCTATTAATTAAGATAATAACAAAATAATTGCATGAATGGGAAGCATAGACCTTTGTTACCTCTTCCCGCAGTGATTTAATTGTAGTATTTTCATCATACTGAGAAATATTATCAATTTGATTAGAGCTGCTAGCTAAAGCTTCACTATCCGTTTCTGTGCAGTCATCTAAACCACCGTCCTTCTCGGTAAGCATCTCGCTTGGACCATGGACAGACCCATGATCCACAATTGCATTGAAATCGTTGACCCGTGAATTGGCCGAAGACGACTTCATGTCATTTGGTGTAGAACTTTCATACTTAATCTTATTTTTGTAATAAGAGAGGACACTTCCTAAGGAATGACCATATAAAAAACCTGTGCCCTCAAACATCAAAATAATTACTTTAATATGCGTACTAGATTTTTCAATCTAAACTAATGAAGTTTTAATCAAATATAATTACCAACCACTCACCTTTCCATCATAACCAAAATTCCTCTTGAGGAACTTTGAATGTAACTTATATAACTGAGTAGAAACCTGCCCAAAAGTCCATTGTATCACTTAGTAAAAGATTACGATTTTGACCCATTTCATCAATCCTTAGGATTTCTACTTTATGAAATGGACACTTTCATCTTTATTAACTGAGTAGAAACCTGCCCAAAAGTCCATTGTATAACTTATTTTGACCCATGAATGATAAAAGATTACAATCGTGTTCATTTTTGACACATCAGTATGCACACTTTCATCATTCTTTTCAATCTTCTTTTCAAACTTCTCATCATCAACTCTTCTTTTCAGCTTTACTAACTCTAACTGCTCTTTTTCTTCTACTACATACTTTCTAAGTTTGATTTTCATTCTTTGCTTGCTCAGGCTAAGAAGTAGTAGAAACATTCTCATCATTCATTCCTTTCATCTTTCTTTCAATTTTAATTCTACTATCATCATCTCCTTCATTAATCCTCTTTCTTTCTCTTTCATACAAACACTTCATATTTTCAAATTTCATTAAACCCAATTGTCTAACAATGAAGCCAGCAGCTTTCAAGAAATCCATATACTTCTTCTTTTCTTGGCTCTTAGTCAAAGGTTTATCTTTTAAATTTTTGTATTGCTCAGCTGCCCGTCTTCTTTTTCTTTCATTCAGCAAATTTTGAAGATGTGCTTCTCTTTCTTCTTCAGTAAATTCAGCCCTAAATTTTTCTTGTAACTCTCTGGCCATCTGATCATCATAAGCAACTTGATATTTCACTTTCTTGGGCTTCTCAGGTTCAACCATCACACCTTTACCTTTATCTTTTGCCTTGGATTCATCCACCTTGATTTTCTTTGATGCTGTCTCAACTGGTTCATTTATTGATACACCTTTTATAACATTCCTTTTATTCTCTTTATCATTCAATAAGATCTCTGCAGCACTTAGCTCATCATCTACTGCACCACTCAAATTCTTTTCCACTACAAGCTCATTCACATTAACATTCTCAATTACAGCAGTAATTATATCATCAATCACAACATTAACTACATCACCAGTAGCAATATCATCAACAAGATTAATAGCCTTAGAAGTAGTAACTAGTTCAACAACTTTAACTATATTCACATTTTTCACCACCTCTGCCATATCCACATCCTCAGAATCATCCATATCAACCACATTCTCATGAACATCATTGTCATTAGGTTGAAGCTCCCCCTTTTTGGTAGCATCCTCCTCAGAAGAGCTTGGGGAAGATAAAACCATCCTTGAATTACCACGATACAATACCGCCTTTGAAAACTTATTCTAGAAGGCAAAATAAATCACCAAGAATATGGAAAGATTCATCTTTAAAGAAGTCAAAAACTGTTGCAGAAATCAAGGGATTGTTATAGCTATTTAACTTAAGGGTTAATTGTACAAAAATATAATTAATTATAGTCTGACAATCATTGTGTGTATCGAACTATTTGGGTTTTCATTGTGTGTAATGAACTTGTTATTCATCGCCATTGTACGTAAGGTTTCGTACTTTTACTTACGTGTCAGTTGTATGAAAGACACGTGGCAGCATCACAAGTTGTCACATCACCAAAATACATACAATAGCAACAAATTGCAAGTTTATTACACACAATGTAACTCCGAGTACTTTGTTGCATACAATGAATATCAGAGTATAAATAATTACATTTCTATATACTTAAGCCTTAACTACTTTCCATATGAGTTTCACCTTCCATTTTGTTTAGCTTAATTATAGCCTTATATTTATCTATTCTCTATTATAAATAAATGGGTGATCATTCTGTTTTAGACAGCAGAGTATTTCATGAATCATATGAATCATTGTATTGGAGTCTGGTCCTCTCCATACGGACTATATTCTATCTAAATCACTTTTGTGGCTCTGTCATTTTCATATTGCCCCTTCAGTAGTTCTTAACATTTTGGTATCAGAGCTTGCTCGATCCATTATGGTTACCACCCGTTCCACTTCATCTACTAGTCCGAATAACACTAATGAAACACCAAATAACCCATCTAATGAAGCCATTCTCCAAAAATTAGCATTGCTTTCCTCTCAAATGGCAGCCATGGATGCTGCTATGAAATCTCAGTCCAAAGGTAAAGGTTCTACTGAGATGGGATCTGATTATCATGCAAAACCCTCGTGGGAAGATGAAGCTAATGGTGATGGCAATGTACCATGGTGGGTGAAGAACCCTAATCGCAGAAACCATGCCAAGATGGAATTCCCTCGATTTGATGGGGGAGATCCTCGTGGTTGGATTTTGAAGGCTGAAAAATATTTCCGGTATTATCAAACTCCTGATGATCTAAAAGTTGATGTTGCTGCAATGTATTTGGAGGGTGACGCGCTTGATCTATTTGCTTGGATCAATAGTGAAAGAACTCTTCTTTATTGGGAGGAACTTGTCAGGGCATTACAGGATAATTTTGGTCCAGCAGAATTTCAGAACCCTGATGAACACCTGTGTAGCATCCGACAAACGGGTACGGTGCAAGAATATCGTCAAAAATTTGCCAAGCGTTCGCTCGAGTTAAAAATTGGCCTGAACATTGTTTATTGGGCGTGTTTCTCAATGGGTTGAGAGAAGACCTTAAGGCTGATGTTCATATTCATAAACCTCGATCTGTTTACAAAGCTATGAGTTTGGCTCTTGAATTTGAACGGAAACTCAATCATGTCCGGTTCTTCCAGAACCAATATTTCCTCTCCAATGTCAAACACCCATTCAACCACTAGTATAGCGCCACCAAAAAGCAACCCTTTTAACCAAAACCTTGATCGCAACCAAACACGTCAATGGGATGTGGAAAAACAAAACCGTATAGCCTGAGAGCTCTGTTTTCGATGCAATGAAAAATTTGCGCTTGGGCATCGTTGCAAAACAGCATCCCTTACACTTATGGAGCATGAGGATACCGATCAGTCAGAAGAAGTCGTAGATGTAGAAGATGACACGCCTGATCAAGTTGCACAAATTTCTTTTCATGCCATATCAGGGAAGTCTTCTTGTTCTACCATCCAGCTTAAAGGAATACTCAAAGGGTGACAAGTGTTAGTTCAATAGTGGGTCTACCCACAACTTCATATCTGACAGACTTGTGAAGGAACTACAATTACATGTGCAACCTGTAACATCATTTGGGGTACAATTAGGTAACGGGCAAGTCGATAGTTGCAATCTACTTTGTCCGGATATCACTGTTGATTTACCAGGTCTGACCATTATCCAAGATTTTCACCCGTTTTCAATTGTTGGTGTGGATTTAGTCTTGGGCATCAAGTGGTTGGCGTCACTAAACATTGTCCAAGCTAACTGGAATGAGTTGTTTTGATTTTCTACGTGAATGGAAGACGCTATAAGCTTCAAGGGATTCCATCAAAGTCTGTTGAACCATCCTTCCAGTATCTAAGTAAAGGTTCAACGAACTTAGGCAACCAAAACCCTCCAATTCAGAGGTTAGTCTTCCGCTTTAAATCTGTTTTTGCTGATCCTACCTTCATAGCTCCTGATTTCCAACACACACACCATCCCTTTATTGCCAAATTCCAAACCCCCAAATATCATAGCTTACCGTCATCCGTATTTCCAAAAATCTGAAATTGAGAAGCAAGTTGCTGAATTACTGATTTTCTGATTTTCTAAGGTATTATATATTATATATAAGAATGAAATTAAATGTTTATAGATAATTATGGCGCACAATTATTTTATGAAGTAAATACGAAATGCATATTGCACAAGTACATCAGCATATACAATAGCGGATGAACTAAATTAATGTGAAAAATATAGTAGTGTTAATACTTTACTATAGACCGAATTTGTACAAATTATTATGAGCATTAGTATATAAAACTTAACAATGGTGAACTAAATTAAAAGTAAGGTTAAGAAGAAGTCCTGTATGAGTGGCTGGAGGGACATTCAACTCTTCATCCGAAATGTTCTTCCAGAATTCTATTACGTCTTCCTGGTTGTTTTTTTTATTTGCAATTGTTGATCTAAAATTTCAAAACTCAGAATCAGAATAAATACTAATATAAAATTATTAAATAAATTAAATATTATTAAATTAAATAATAAATAAATTAGTGCATATCTTGATTTTTTAGTGACTTTTTCGAAAGAGGTAAGATCCGGTGAAAAGTCCTTGATTTTTTTGATCAACGGTCTCGATCACTGCATTTTAAATGTAAAATGTAGTAAAATTAAATTGCAATAAACATGCATAAAATGCAGTGAATATGGACTATTAATCGAGAAAATCAAAGACTGAAATTAATTGTCACTTCTTTTCTTTATACAGGGGTTGTTGCTCCCCAGATATCACATCCTAAATTAATATATAAAAATATAGTAACGTTTAACCTAATTTGTACAAATTCTTACGAGCGTGATATTCGTTAAAAAAATTTAATATTAAAATATTCTTTTAATAACCACTAAAATTCCTGAATTATTACTCTTATATATTAGTCATCATAGTATATAACAATTATACATACCATGTATTCGCTGTCAATATTATTATTTTAAACTGTTAGTTTAAAATATATGGCTTTTCAAAAAATTAACAAAGTCTATATATTTTAAACCGTTGGTATTAGTTCTAAATATTGACAAGATTTTAACTCATATTCAAATTCAAATTGAAAAATCATATTCATAATTATTAGGTGATCGTTGAATATTTATTGGAGAATTATTTAATTTTATTAGGCCATTCTTATCACATACGGAGTACTAAACTAAATTGAAGGTCTATTTTATAAAATCTGAATTAAGAAATTAATTAAACGTTTTAATTTTATTGACCAAGCAATAAAGTCTTAATCAGGTTAAAAAATAAAAGGGCATTATTGTCTCTTTGGTGTTTAAATGTGATTAGATTAAATAATCACCCTGGTTAATTACAATCAATGGTCTATAGTAAAGGAGTTAAATCATTAATGGTCGAGATTAGTGTAAAGGAGCCGAAATGATAGGAGATTAGCTAATTAAGGTTTTGTTTTAGTAGTAATAATAATAATAATAATAAAGAGAGAAGAGAAGAGAGAAAGAGAGATTGTCGTTGTACACTTTTTATGAGAGCATGCAAGATAGGCCCAGATGGTTAATTCAGGGCTATTTTAGGCTTCTAAATGGGTTGTTCTAGGCTGGCCTAAATACTTAATGAATACCTTGGTAGAGTTGACCAAAAAAACCAGTTCCCGACCCGAACCCGAAAAAAACCGAACCCGAAACCGGTCCAAATCGGTTTTTATAAAAACCGGTTCGGTTTTTGGAAAAACCGGTTCGGTTTTTGGAAAAACCGGCGGTTCGAAAACCGGTTTGGAGTTTACCGTTGGAGAACCGGTTTGTAACCGGTTTTACCCGAACCGGTTAGAAAAACCGGTTTGGAACCGGTTTTTTGAGCTGAACCTTACTTTTCGAAATATAGCCGTTTTTGACCGTTTTTTTTTTGTTTTTTTTTTTACCATTTTGCCATCCTAAAACTAGTATAAATAGATATCTTGGGTTTGGTTTAGTCACAATATCGCACCCCCAAATTTGATGTGCAGCGGAAGTCGGGTTGGGGCGCGACTAATCATGGATCATCACACATAATTACATTGAACGACCACTATATGCGTCGTTTTACAAAATACATTGATTTTAAAATAAGAGTTTACATAAGTCGGCGAGTTTGCAAATAAATTCTGAAGATTCTAATACATAATGATACACATATCTAGTCTAACGCTAAACTAATTATATGTATTTACACAGTGATTAGGCACTAATACTAGTCCTAATTTGTCGGGTGTCACATTCTCCGCTTGTTAAGAGAATTTCGCCCGGAAATTAAGTTGCAGCCGTCTGCTGTGAGGTATCTATGAATAGATGTGGGTATTTCTGTCGCATTTGGTCTTCCCTTTCCCAAGTGAATTCAGGGCCACGCCTAGAATTCCACCGGACTTTAACGATGGGAATACGACTCTGTTTCAAACGTTTGACCTCTTGGTCCATGATTTCTATGGGTTCCTCGACGAAATGAAGTTTGTCATCGATGTTTATTTCGTCGAGTGAAATGATAAGGGTCTCATCAGACAGACATTTCTTAAGGTTAGAAATGTGAAAGGTGTTGTGCACGCTACTGAGTTCTTAGGGTAGCTGCAGTCGATATGCCACCGGACCAATTCTTTCTAGGATTTCAAACGGTCCGATGTATCTGGGGTTCAGTTTCCAGCGTCTACCGAAATGAATGACACCTTTCCAGGGTGCCACTTTCAATAGCACTTTGTCCCCGACTTGAAACTCGAGGTGTTTGCGTCTCACGTCAGCATAACTTTTCTGACGATCACGTGCGGCTTTCAGCCGGTTTTGGATACCTATGATTTTCTCGGTGGTTTCATGAATGATTTCGGGACCGGTGAGTTGGCTATCTCCCACCTCGGTCCAACAAATAGGTGATCGGCACTTTCGCTCGTAAAGCGCCTTGAACGGTGCAGCCTTTATGCTGGTATGGTAACTGTTGTTACACGAAAACTCGCATAATGGTAAGTGATTTTCCCAAAAGTTACCGAAGTCAACTACGCAGGCTCGTAGCATATCCTCCAGTGTTTGAATGGTTCGTTCGCTTTGGCCATCAGTTTGCGGGTGATAGGCTGTACTCATATCTAAACGAGTGCCTAGAGATTTTTGTAATGTTTGCCAAAAGCGAGAAGTAAATCGACTATCTCTGTCAGAGATGATTGAGATGGGCACGCCGTGTCTTGACACGACCTCTTTTAGATAGAGTCGCGTCAAACGTTTCCATCTTGTCGGTTTCCCTGATTGCTAGGAAATGAGTAGATTTGGTGAGACGGTCGACAATTACCCAAACGGTATCGCAACCGCTAGGTGTTTTTGGTAGTTTCGTGATGAAATCCATGGAAATTTGTTCCCATTTCCACTGAGGTATTTCCGATTGTTGTAGTAATCCGGAGGGTTTCTGGTATTCAGCCTTAACTTTTGAGCACGTAAGGCACTTGCTAAGATAAGTAACGATCTCGGCTTTCATGTTGGGCCACCAATACGACATCCTTGATGTTGTGGTACATCTTGTCAGCTCCAGGATGTATAGAGTATCGAGACTTGTGAGCTTCATCCATCACCAAATCTCGTAGGTTCCCAAAGTTCGGTAACCAAATTCTGTTAGATAAGTATCGGGCTCCATCGGGTTTGATTTCGAATTGTTTATCCATGCCTCGTAATGCTTCGTTTTTCACGTTCTCTTATTTGAGTGCCTCAAGTTGTGCGGTAAGGATTTGAGTGGTGAGGTTGTTATGTATGGTCATACTGAGGGCTCGAACTCGAAGTGGTTTTGTTCGTTCCTTTCGACTCAAGGCATCGGCAACAACGTTCGCCTTGCCTGGGTGGTATCGAATTTCGCAGTCGTAATCGATAAGTAGCTCGACCCATCGACGTTGCCTCATGTTCAAATCCTTTTGATCGAAGATATGTTGGAGACTTTTGTGGTCGGTGAAAATAGTACACTTGGTACCATATAGATAGTGTCTCCAGATTTTGAGTGCGAATACTACGGCTCCTAATTCCAAGTCGTGAGTAGTGTAGTTCTTTTCATGGATTTTGAGTTGTCGTGAGGCGTAGGCAATGACTTTTTCTCGTTGCATTAGCACACAACCAAGTCCCTGGTGTGAGGCGTCACAGTAAACCACGAAGTCATCGTTGCCTTCGGGTAATGACAGGATTGGCGCGTTGCAAAGTTTTTGTTTCAACAGCTGGAATGCTGACTCTTGTTTGTCAGTCCAATCGAACTTCTTTTCTTTTTGAGTCAGGGTGGTTAATGGTTGGGCTATTTTTGAAAAATTCTCAATGAATCGCCGATAGTATCCCGCGAGACCTAAGAAATTGCGTACTTCGGTTGGGGTTGTAGGCGCTTGCCAGCACTTGATTGCCTCGATCTTGGCCGGGTCCACATGTATTCCCTGACTGTCAATGACATGACCAAGGAACTATACGGTTCGTATCCAGAATTCGCATTTGGAGAATTTCGCATATAATTTCTCCTCTTTGAGTAGTCCTAAGATGGTTCGCAAATGTTGAGCATGCTCTTTTTCGTTGCGAGAGTAAATCAGGATGTCGTCGATAAACACAATGACGAATTTGTCGAGTTATGGTTTGCACACGCGGTTCATAAGATCCATGAATACCGCTGGGGCGTTGGTTAAGCCAAACGGCATGACCTGAAATTCATAGTGACCGTATCGAGTTCGGAATGCGGTTTTCGGAATATCGTCGTTTTGAACACGCAATTGGTGATAACCTGACCGTAAGTCGATTTTTGAGTAAACACTTGACCCTTGGAGTTGGTCGAATAGATCATCGATTCGAGGGAGTGGGTATCGATTATTTACGGTTAGTTTGTTTAGTTCACGGTAATCGATACACATTCGGAAGGATCCATCCTTCTTTTTGACGAAAAGAACTGGAGCTCCCCAAGGCGAGGAACTTGGTCGAATAAATCCCTTGTCCAGGAGTTCCTGTAATTGAGTAGACAACTCCTGAAGTTCGGAAGGGGCTAAACGGTAAGGAGCTCGTGCCACGGAAGCTGCGTCGAGCACTAGATCAATTTGAAGTTCGGAAGGGGCTAAACGGTAAGGAACTTCGTCGAATAAATCCCTTGTTCAAGAAAGACTTCAGGAAAATCCCGTACTACGGGCACGTCTTCAAGTCGCTTCCCCTCCGACTTCTTCTCGGTTACGTGTGCTAGGATTGCCTGATATCCTTTCCTCAGATACTTTCGAGTTTTCATGCATGAAATGATATTTACCCTCGATCCCCCGGTCTCCCCTTGTATGATTAAGGTTCTACCGGTGGCGAGGGGAATACGGACGAGTTTTTCTTGGCAGACGATTACGGCGCGGTTTCTGGATAACCAATCCAAACTGACGATGATATCCAAGCTCCCGATTTCGATGGGAATTAAATCTATGGGAAAGAGTTCGTTTGCTAGGTTTAGAGTGACGTTTTGAATTACACTGTCAGCTTCAACCAGTTTGCCGTTAGCTAATTCTATAGTGTACTTAGCACCTAAGGCAGTGGGCGTGATATCGAGTAAATGGCTAAACTCATCGGATATGAAACTCTTATCAGCACCAGTATCAAATAAGACAGATGCAGTTAAGTTGTTGAGTTGGAACGTACCCGTGACGACATTAGGGTCTTGGCGGGCTTCCCCGGAATTCATCACAAAGGCTCTACCGCGAGCGTTGTTATTGTTCCTATTGTTATTGTTGTTCTTCAGTTTTGGGCATTCATTTCTGAAATGTCCCGGGTTACCACACTTGAAACGGGCTTTCGGTGTTTGTGTTGGCGTGTGGGTTGGGGGTTCTGCAATCCCTGGTTTGGTGCCCTTAGCGCTTGCATTTGTTGCAAGGTGTGCCACAGGGGCCCTCGTGGTGGCGATTGCATTTGGAGCAGAAGGGTTTGGTTCCCGTATACCCTTTCTTTTCCCCAGACCCTGAGGTATAGACCCTGACAGTCTCGTACCTCTTGTTCTGTTGGTTATTGTTATTGGAGTTTCCTTCCCACCTTCTCTTGTTGTCACCCGCTCGTGACTGTAACACCTTGAAATTTGTTAAATTTAAAAAGTTGTGTACTGTTATGCGACACAAGGGCTAGTGTCGCAGGTAGCGACACAGAGCCCAGTGCGACACAAGGCTTGTGTCGCAGTGTCGGGCAGAAAGTCGGTTTTGAGGGGTTAATTGTGTACTTAAGTGTGAAATTAAAATAAAAAAATATGTTTCAAAACATTCTAGAAAGCAGGAAAACATTCCAGGTTCTTTTATGTGTGTGTGTTTGGGTGTTTTAGAGAAAGAAAGTAAAGAAAATTAAAGGGGGATCAAGAATTAAGCTTGGAAAGTGATTGTTGAAAGTGTTTCTTTGCAATTTCAGGTAAGCAACCCAAACCCTCTGTTGAAATTGTGGTTAATTCGAGTAATAAAGGATGTATGATTGAGTTTTAATTGAGCTTAAAATGAGAAATTTGGGGGTAAAGTGTTTATGTGGGTTAAAATGAGTTTGAATGTGTTTTGAATGGATTGTGTGTGTGTGATAATCAATTATTGAAACTGGTTCGAATTTGGGGTATTGAAATCACTCAGAAATTTGTTAATCACAGAAGGTTTCTTCTGCCCTGTTCGTCATTGCGACACAAGACTTGTGTCGCAGTGATGGTGTCGCAAATTAAAACTGTTGCTTTAGCGACACAAGGATTTGTGTCGCTAGTTTCCACTGCTAGTTGGTACTGTTGCTATAGCGACACTAAAAGCTAGTGTCGCGGCTTATGTCGCTTGTTTCCACTGTTAATTGTAATTGTTGTTTTAGCGACACTAAGAGCTAGTGTCGCAGATTGTGTCGCAATAGTGTGTTGTGCGACACTAATTTAGTGTCGCCACGAGGTGTAGCGACACTAGGGGGTAGTGTCGCAGGATTAATTGATATTTTAAATAATATTAATTATTATCAGAGTTAATTGAATACGGTCGCCTCGACAGTTATTTCGGGTAGCAATTCATAAATATCTGAACGTCATTCTCGAGGTAAGTAGTAGGAAAGTAAAGAATTTAATTGGCTGATTTTGTTAATAATGATTGTGTTACAAGGTTGCACTGAATAACTGAGTATATCAATGAGTTGAATGGCCAATTGCTGAGTGAACAATTGTGCCCATGAGAATGAGTTGAGTGGCCGATTGCTGAGTGAACAATTGTGCAAATGAGAATGAGTTGAGTGGCCGATTGCTGAGTGAACAATTGTGCCCATGAGAATGAGTTGAGTGGCCGATTGCTGAGTGATCAATTGTACCCATGTATATGTGAGTTAAGTGACCAATTGCTGAGTGATCAATTGTGTCTATCTGTATGAGTTGAGTGGCCAATTGCTGAGTGGCCAATTGCTGAGTGGCCAATTGCTGAGTGATCAATTGTGCCGATTGAATATATGTTGAATCTAGTAAATGTATGATTGAATGATAAAGACATGAGATGTCTGGTTTATTGTATTAATGTGAATGCATTTTTCCTTTATTTACTAAGCGATGTGCTTATGTATTGTTGGATGTTGTGTTAATAGGTACGCCTAAAGGGATGAAGGGTGGGGATCCGGGCAAGCGACCCGAGAGCTACTAGTGATGGACTTACTATGGCAAGATAGTAAGGAGTCGATCTTGAAAAATCATGCCCTGTATAAACATATGACATTTTGTGAAGATAATGTACAACTTGTGTTTTACAATGTTAATATTTGTTTACATTAATATATAAAGTGTTTTGTCAAATTGAGTATATATATATATATATATAAAAAATCTGGGACGTTTCAGTGACCCCGTATCCTTTCCTGCAGGTATCCCACGTCGGACCACTTGTGCCATTAAACTGTGTGTCATACGGACGACACTCTGAATCCTTCCAGGGTTTGAGGCGGTGACCATTCCCTGAATCTTTGCTGGAAGTCCCCAGATGTATCTCTCGATTCGTTTGTACTCGGGGTCCACCATGGTTGGGCAGAGGAGTGCCAACTGGTGAAATCGAGTAGTGTAGTTGGTGATGTCGTCACCCTTGACGGTGAGGTTCCAGAATTCTACCTCCAGCTGCTGTAACTCTTCTCTGGGACAGTATTCTTCTGTCATCATTCTCTTCAAATCCTCCCACGGGAGTTGGTAGGCGGTATTAATTCCCACAGTTTGGGCATAGGCGTTCCACCAAGTGAGGGCACCTTCCAGAAGGGTGCAGGTGGAGTATTTAACTTTGCACTTCTCGGTGCAGTTGCAGATACGGAATACTGACTCCATCTTTTCGAACCATCTCAATAAACCGATGGCTCCTTCAGTGCTCTTGAAGTTTAAGGGTTTGTAGCTCAAGAATTCCTTGTAGGTGCAAGGTTTGTTTGTAGTTGTGGTATTTGCGGTATCCTCGCTTCCTCTTTGAGGATTAGTGTTACTGTTTCTGAGTGCTTCTTGAGTAGCCAGGGAGTCGGCTACCCCTTGGGCAATCAGTTGTGCGATTTCGGTTTGTGAGTAAGTTTGTCTTCGTGGTGGCATGATTCTTTAATAAAGGAGATAAAGTATGTATAAGAATTTGTGCGAAAACCATGATTAACGTAGCTATACATATATTTATGGGGTAATATACAACATCGTAACGTGTCAATCAACCACGCATAGTCGTAGCAACAGAAATCAATTAAAACGCAGTCCAAAAGATTACTTGATTAGAGGTTTTACAAACATGCCGGGAATGGTTACTTCCGGCCGCTTACAAAAGTTTAATACAAGTACATAGTTGGGTACATTTCGCCCCGGTAGGTTATCTATCGATTGCCGAGCTAATTCTGACGTCGGCCTATTCGGGGTATGAGAGCGATGACTCGATCGACTGACTCTGCTAGTCTACCAGCTTGTCTGGCGTTTTCTTCGGCTAGAGTTAGTCGCTATTCCATTTGACGGGAGAGTTGTTCAGCTTCTTGCGAGCGTTGCTCACATTGCTGCATTCTTATCCGTAATTCCATGACTTCGTCCCTCGTATCGGTTGATAGGTCATTGGTGAGGTTCACGACCTCAGCAATATCTTCCTGGTTTTGGTAGAATTGTGCTATACGATCCCGTGTCTCGTTTTGTTCCACCTCCATTGCCTCAAGCCTCATTTCGTGGCGGTGGAGTCTCGCGGCTAGTACTGGGACGGTGTGGCGCGTGGGCCCTTAGGTGTATGGAGAGATGTCCATAGGTTCCGCAGTAGACCGCATCCCATCCTCGCGCCTCCAAGTTTCTAATGCATTGGATAGCCAATTCCACTCACGCGCTTCTGTTTGGCGGCGGCCTCTGGCTTGTGTGTCCGTAGTGGTAGTGGTCCTTGATCGAGGTCTAGCTTGATTGGATCTAGTGTCATTCCTAGTGCGCGCACGGCGAGATCCCGAAGGAGCACGGGTGGGTGAGTTTTGAGTTTCGTCCCCCTCGTTGGTTGTCATTCTGATAGGGAAATCTGCCATTCCGTGGTCAGAGTTTTAGCACGTGAGGTCTATATATATACGTATAGCATACAATAGCCTAATAAGTATAGTATGGATAAGTTTGGTCCTGCCTCTATCGTTATCAAAGTCTTCTAATGTATTCCCGTTTACCATAACCATATCAGATCCTGCATCGATTCTCCTTTAATGGTACATAGTTGATCATACTATGTTAAATTAAAGTTGAATGATGAAATTCCTGAGCTAGTTATGCCAAATGAGGAATACTACTTAAAAGTTATAGTCTAGGCCCACTAATGCAAGCTAGTTCGCTATAACTATGGCTCTGATACCAATCTATCGCACCCCCAAATTTGATGTGCAGCGGAAGTCGGGTCGGGGTGCGACTAATCATGGATCATCACACATAATTACATTGAACGACCACTATATGCGTCGTTTTACAAAATACATTGATTTTAAAATAAGAGTTTACATAAGTCGGCGAGTTCGCAAATAAATTCTGAAGATTCTAATACATAATAATTACTACAAAAATAATGTGGGAGAATCTCCAATAAGTGTAATGCATGCGACTCGAGCTACAGGTTTCCTGAGCGAGCAGCTCTACTGTTGTTGAGTACCTGAGAATACATGCTAAAAGGTCAACTAAAAGTTGGTGAGCTCACAGGTTTGAATGATAACTCAATATGTATATGTGAACTTTTTAAAGTGGTTTCAATCGTTTTGGGTTTGTAGATCTCGAGATATTCGTCATCAAAGTTGGTCCAGTTTTCTACTCTACAGGACAGTCTGGACACTTATTTTTGTAAAATCGTTTTCCTATACCAAATGACCTCAGAAAAATACCAAACCACTTGGGTTCGAAAGTAGACTCCTTAAACTTGATTTTAGACTCAAGAATCGCTCGATTTGGTTAATAAATGAGTTAGTCACACACAACACTCAATCTTGCTAATTCTAGTCTTTAAACACTCAAAACGCTTACGATTTACGTACGAAACTCTCAAAAAATTCTCCACTCCTCTCAAAACGCTCTCGAAACGCTATCAAAATGGCCACTCAATCTTCTTCAATTTCCGCCGGTGTTGGTTCTTCAAATGCACCAACTATAGTTCAAGTTTTGGTAACTAAACGAAATCCCGAGATTTGGTGTAATTACGACAAAGTGTTATTGTCGGATGGTTCCACTAAGGCATTTTGTAAACGTTGCGGGAAATTTTTGAAAGCCGACTCCTACTCTACTTTGAAATCACATGCTACAAAGTATTGTGATGGAGTCAAAAGTAATCCCGAGTCGAGTCAAGCAACCATGTCACGAGATGGGGGTATTTTTGCATACGAAGCGGAGCGGTGTCGAGAAGCATTTGTCGGCTTTGTGATTCAAGAAGCTTTGCCGTTCAACCACTTCGACAACCCTCGGCTTACTAGGGTCATTCAAAATACTCTTCAACCGCGATATAATCATGTAAGTCGTCTTACTCTTAGACGTGATGCTCTTAAATTGTGGAAAAATGCTAAAAGTCAACTAATAATCGGTTTTAAAAAATTAAATACAAATCTATCATTAACAACCGATGTTTGGTCGGCTCCTCATGGTTTGCCCGGTTCGTACCTTTGTGTTACCGCACATTGGGTTGATTCCGCAACTTGGCAAATGATGAAACGTAACATTGGTTTTGAAAACTTTGACTATCCTCACACGGGTAAAAACTTATTTTACATTTTACGAGATGTAATGAAAATGTTTAAAATAGAACAAAAGGTTTTTTCAATCTCGTTTGATAACGTGACTAATAATACAAACGCCGTTCAAAGGTTAATACTAAAATACGAACCATCTTTGAAAGGCATTTTCTTCCATAGTAGATGTGTTGCACACATCATTAACTTGGTTGTGCAAGACGGACTAGCTGTTCAAGAAATAAGCGTAGTAAAAAACGCGTATAAAATTATGTTACAAGATATATTTTGTTTGGGTAAGGCTAGATACAAACATTATATGAGATTATGTAAGGAAACGGATTCCATCTTTTTAACCTCTAATTGGGACATGCCCGTAAGATGGAATTCGACTTACAACATGTTTATGTGTGGTTTACGGCAATGCGACACTTTATACGTTTTTCATGATCAACTTGTTCAAAAAGGTCTTGCAACATCATTTTCCTCCGACTATTGGGAGGTTATTCAAAAGATAACCGAATTGCTCAAAGTTTTTAAAACCGCAACTACTTTATTATCGGGTGTTTATTATCCCACAAGTCATTTGGTACTTAATCAAATATTTTTAATGAGTTCAAAACTAAGCGAATACGAATTTTGTGGTAATGTATATGCAATAATGGTGGCTCCCATGAAAGCAAAACTAAGAAATTTTTTTAAAGAAATGTCACCGGTAATTAGTTGTGCCGCCGCGTTAAACCCATGTTTGAACATTTCCGGGGTGGAATTACTTATCGATAACATTTGTAACGATTTGAATTTGAATGATGAGGATCCATTTTTTTCACAAAATACAAAAGACTATTTTAACAAATCTTTTAAAGATTTATTTGGTCATTATTTTCAAAAATATAGTTCAACAACAATGGTTTCTTCTAGTTCGGCTTCCACAATGTTTGCTTCATTATCTTCTTCCCGAGATCCAATGATTAATTTATATAATAGTTTAAGACAACAAAACCATAAACGGGCAAGGGGTGATGGTGACCAAAGGGCCACTAGCGAATATGGGAGATATACCGGAACGGATTTTTTAGCCTCAATGGAACCCGAAGAATTCGCACATTTTGATATTTTGGCTTGGTGGAAAGTGAGGGAATCTCAATTTCCCATCCTAACCATCATGGCCCGAGATTTACTAACCATCCAAGCTTCTACGGTAGCTTCGGAATCCGCTTTTTCTCTTAGTGGCAGGGTACTATCCATACGAAGAACAAGACTCACACCAGCCTCATTAGAGATGTGTATATGCTTGAAGGATCACTTAGACGCCGCGAAACATATACAAAACGTTACAAGTCTTGAAGGTGAATTGGAATACGAAGGAGATATACACGATATCGAGGTGGAAGCGGGTATGGCAATATCACTTTCCGATGAAGAAATTGCTCTCGATCAAGCTTCGCGAGAGGCTTCCTCCGAAGAAGATTTCGACTTTTGAAGACTACCCAAGTTGAAGATGTTAGAAGAATTGAAGATTAATAAAAGTTGAAGATTTTTGAAGATTATGAAGAATTATATAGAATTATTGGTTTCAATAATATCTTTATGAAGATTTAGAAGACTTTGTTTTAAGTTATTGTTTGGTTATGTTTTCATTCATAATGTACTAGTATTCTATCGGAAAAAATTTGAAGAATACGTTGATTTTCCCTAAAACGCTTAACGCTCGAATAAGATTGAATTATATAGAATTATTGGTTTCAATAATATCTTTATGAAGATTTAGAAGACTTTGTTTTAAGTTATTGTTTGGTTATGTTTCCATTCATAATGTACTAGCATTCTATCGGAAAAAATTTGAAGAATACGTTGATTTTCCCTAAAACGCTTAACGCTCGAATAAGATTGAATTATATAGAATTATTGGTTTCAATAATATTTTTATGAAGATTTAGAAGACTTTGTTTTAAGTTATTGTTTGGTTATGTTTCTATTCATAATGTACTAGCATTCTATCGGAAAAAATTTGAAGAATACGTTGATTTTCCTTAAAACGCTTAGCGCTCGAATAAGATTGAATTATATAGAATTATTGGTTTCAATAATATATTTATGAAGATTTAGAAGACTTTGTTTTAAGTTATTGTTTGGTTATGTTTCTATTCATAATGTACTAGCATTCTATCGGAAAAAATTTGAAGAATACGTTGGTTTTCCCTAAAACGCTTAACGCTCGAATAAGATTGAATTATATAGAATTATTGGTTTCAATAATAATTTTATTAAGATTTAAAAGACTTTGTTTTAAGTTATTGTTAAGTTATGTTTTCATACCTAATGTACTAGCATTCTATCGGAAAAAATTTGAAGAATACGTTGATTTTCCCTAAAACTCTCAACGCTCGAAAAAAAACCGAATTATATAGGAAAACCGGTTTGAAACCGGTTTTTGAACCCGAACCGGTTCCAAACCAGTCCAAACCGATTAGGGTTTCCCTAAACCGGTTCGGTTTGGAACCGGTTTTTGGAAAAACCGGTTTTTGATTTTCGATTAAAAACCGGTTCGGTTTTTCAACCGAACTGGTTTTCCGGAAAACCGGGTTTTGTTCATGACTAGCGTGGTTTAAATGGGAAAAACTGAATGGGTAGATTGGTTGATTTCAGTAATCGGGTGTCTGTCGTTTCTCACATGTCACAAACAACCTAGAAAATTGAAAATCTAAAATCCATTCATCATCGCCGGCTTTGTCGACGGCCTCCGGCTACCCTTTTTCTTCCTCCGTTCGTATCGAGAAAGCATATATATATATATATATATATATATATATATATATATATATATATATATATATATATATATATATATATATATATATATATATATATATATATATATATATAATTAAAATTTTGTTTTTTTTTCGACCCTATAGTAGGAATTGGGCATTCTAGCAAATCAATTTTCAGTTGTAATTCTGAGATTTTATTAACCTGTGGTTTTTCTATTTCGTTTATTTGTGGTATAATATACTGCTTGTATATTTATTTCATTAGAAGAATGAATCCCATGATAAAAGATTCAGGTGTTATATATAAACAATACCAAAGTTAAATTAAAACATCTTATGACTTGGTGGTAAATGCTTAGCGGTTGTGTCCAGTGGTCCTAAGTTCGAATCCTCCATATTGCATTATTAAATTTTTCTGTAAGTTATTATTGACATGGGCGTATGTACAGTGGCTCGACTTGTTCGAATCAACATTGTGATTGTGCTTACTAACTCGTTCGTTCGAATATATGCGAGCTTTGAACTATTCGAGCCGAGTATGCTCAATAAACTCACTCGACTCGAAATATTAAACGAGTATTCGAGTGAGTCGAGTCGAATACTGATTTTTTGGACTCGGCTCGTGAAATTTATCGAACAATATTTTTTGTTCAAACTCGACTCGAGTTCGAAATCGCTATTGCTCGAATTTGAAATAAACGAGTTATAAATCGAGTAGCTCGTTAAATGCTCGGTTCGTTAAAGCACTACTCAACACAAGAAAGTATGCCATCTAGTTTGATAGAGTATATCCCCATCGTGATTAACTGATAATTAATGGTATGAGGTGTTCTATAGTGAAGGGCCTATATTTCTAATCATTAAAATGCATTATATTAAACAATATACAAAGTAAACTATATGGTTTACTTTATACTACGAGTAGTATATATGCATGAAATAGTTACTAACGCTGTATTGACAATCCCTTAGAAATGTGATATCAATAAATCCCATATATAACAATTTAAATAGCCTTGTATAATGATAAAATGCAATGAAGTCAAGTCAATAAACATGAGATACTTCCAAGCATGTGTGGGACAGAACCCTGTGGCTGTATGTACAATATCTCATTTAATTCGAAGCACCTAATGCAGAATAGATATTTTGTTCGGGACAAAATTGTAGCTAACTAAATCATAATCCTCCATTGATTTCTTATCATGATTCATCCAATCAATTCACTCGAGCAGCTTCACTTTAAAGTGGTCCTACAATCATTTAATGACTTTATAAGTCTGATGATAACTTGTATTCGTCCTCCATCATTCAGAAACCAAACTCACTCTGTTCTTTTTTATAAGTTTACTAGCTTGAACTGACAGATATATTGAATAAATACTGAGATAAATAACAGAAATTAAAGAATGGAGTGGCTTAGGTATGTAAAGAGATAGTAGTCTAGTAAAGTAACAAGAAGTCATAATATCATTTTATTACCTTTAACACATAATAATTACAAAAAACACTGCAACCGAAACATATCTATAGTACGAGACAGCACATGGAGTGTTGAAAAAATAGAAAAACAAATCAAGAACAACAACTACAAACTAACAAAAGGTGGGGGGTTAGAAGGTTACTATAGAAAATATCTCTGCTAATATACAAAACAGCATTCATCTCTAAGAAGCTGCAGCAATTGGAGGTGGTTGCGAAGTTCCTGTTAAAAAACCCGACGTTAACATGTTCATATCAAGATCAGCTTCCTTATCAACTTCATCTTCATCATCGGCATCCCAAAGAAATCGAGCATATTGAGCCATAACATAACTGCATCATCATCAAATCCAAAAATTAAATCAAACCAAACACAAATCAGTTAATAAAAAGGCATATGAAGTTATCTAGCATTCATCATACCAATCATCTGGTGAAGCCTGAAAAGCTTGATCAAAATAACTTTGTGCACGAGTGGCATCCTTTTGTGTCTCCCATATCAAATCAGCATACATTGATAAAACATTTCCATCGTTTGGGTTTGCCAGTATCGCTCTGCTACAGTACTCTTCAGCTTTAATAAAATCACCCCTAACCTATTTTTAACAATTAATCAAAATAATCCATAAAATAAACACCAATCATATACATATACAGACAAAAATACATACACAAACATATATATACCTCTTTCAAGTATTTCGCATAATTGCTAAGAAGCATTGAATTCCCAGGGTTAGCATGAATCATATTCTGATAGTAAACATCCGTACCATCATTCTCATGATCATTACCATTACCGCCGCGGCCAGAGATCTTCCCTTCACCGCCACCATCACCACGACCGCCTGTATCCACCGTAAGCCCAAGTTCATGGTCCTGATTACTATACAAACCAGAAATCGGGAACAATATACTGCCAAAATCGCTACCTTCGTCTTCAGTATCTTCTTCAACGGCGATCGCAGAAAGCAAGCAATTGGAGTACTTGCTGACTGGACAGAAGAGTGAATTGGCGATCAAATCGGCTTCTGATGAAGCTCGGGTGATGGTTTTAGGTGAATTGAAGGTGGATAATGAAATTGGTGGTGACTTAGGGTTACGGCGAATGAATAAGGGATCAAATGATGGTGTATCCTTTAGGGTTTCGTGTCGAAACCATGAATTGAGTGCGGGGTTTGATGAACTACGAAGTAGCATTTTCAAAACCCTAATTTGAAGAAACTGTAAAACCCTGAAATAAATGAAAAGGAGATTTGGGGGATTTTATAATGAGAACAGGGCGGGCCGGGATACGCAGGTTAAGATCTTAATTAACGGTTGTTTTTCGGGATATTTTCAAGCTAAAATTGTTGAAATCTAATAAAGTACAATTTTTGAGGTGAATACTATTTGAAGTACATTATTAGTATTATTATTATTATTATTATTATTATTATATATTACTCCGTACTTTCGTAGTATTATTATTATTATTATTGTTATTATATTATAATATCATAATCATTATTGTATTTTAGTTATATTATTATTATTATTTTTTATGTATAAAAAAGGTATTTTGAGTAATATGAAATTGTAGATTTCTTAGTTTAATATTGTACTACCTACGTCACATGATAAATGTATATATTTCTATTTGAGTTGTTCCAAATTAAATATTTACCTATAATGAAACGGATAAAGTGTTAGTTATAGGGATGAGATATTATAGTTGCTGTCAATAACACTACACTTATGTGATGTTGACTAATTAATATTCATCTTATTTTATATTTCATACCATTCAGTTTCTATCATCGTATATATGTACATATATATATATACATATAAATATATATATATATACATATATATATACATATATATATATATATATCATAGATATACATACATACAGGGTGGAGATCAAGAGAGAAGTAAAAATAGGGGAAGGAGAAAAACTATTCCTAACCATACATTATGATCAACTCAAAAGTCAACGCGATGGAAAAATTATAAATAACTCAAAAAAAATTCAGAATATTTATTCATTTGGAAAGAATATTAATTAAAATTACAACTTAATATTTTTAAACATTCTTTTACGATGAATGTTAACTCGTATACATTATTATACACTGATGAATGTTAAGTTATCTCGTTCAACAATGTATAAAAACATATATAAGTTAATATTCATCATAAATTATTGTTTACGAATATTAATTGTAATTTTGATCAACATTCAATTCAAATGAATTTTAATGTTCTAATTTATTTATTTTTGTGAAATTCGATGGTCAATGACGACTATAATTAAATTAATTACTTGTTTATAAGTTTTGTATGTTGAAATTCGTATAATTTTATTGTATTCTTTGGTGAATCAAAATTTTCACAAAAACTCAAAAGTTATACCCAAAATTCTTAATATTTGATGAATATGAATTATGACGAATTGAAGATATGTATGAATGACTTTGATGAATTTGAAATTTATAATGTTTTGATTGATTTAAATGCTTTAATTTTGAAGTTTAAACAAAAATTGATGAAATTGGTATTGTATATGAGTTGGAGAAGATACAAGAAAATGTGTGGTTGAGGTTTGCTTCCCTTCTTCCCTCAAATTTAGAGTTTCCCTCTTAATCCTTCCCCTACACACACACACACACACACACACACACACATATACATATATGTTATATATGTAGGGTTGGGTTCTGGTGAAAATAAAGAGTTCAAATAAAAACGGTGAAAATAATCTCAATCTGTATTCACGATTATTTTTAGTTGTGAATTTTTATTTTTTTCACTTCACATATATTTTTTTATTGTGAACCCTTATATTTTTTTATTTTTCGTAAAGTTTTCATTGTGTACCTTATTTTTATTTTTTTGCTTCACAAAAAGTTAGAAAATTTTTAAATGTGAAACTTAATTTTTTTGGCTTCACATAAATCAATGAATGTGTGAAGTTTAATTTTCAACCTTTACAATTCGTATATTTTATGTGAAGCCAAAAAATAAGTTTCACATTTAAAAATTAAGTGTGAAGCAAAAAAGAAAAAGTCAACTTCTCATTCATAAAATTGTGAAGATCAAGTATTTTTACTGTTTTTATTTTATCTCCACCCCTTTTATATTTTGATCTAAGGGTTGAGATCTGTATTCACTATTTTTATTTTATCCTCTTATTTTCACATGATCTCATTTCTACATATATATATATGGTGGGGATCAAGAGGGAAGTAAAAGATGGGAGAATGAGGGAAGCTATTTCTAGTCATATATTTTGATTAGGGATGGCAAAAGTACCCGAATCCGATAGGGATCCCCGAACTCCGGACCTTTCGGGTCAGATTGGGGATGACATTTCGGATTTTGGGGCGGATTTTGGGGCACAAAATGGGGATTCTTATCCGGTACGGGATGGGGAATGGGTACGATCATTCCTACTCCGCTCCACCCCGAAATGTATTATATATAATATAATATAATATGTTAAAATAATATTTTTGTACATCCTTAATACTTACTACTACATTTTGATTTGATTTATATTATGAAAATCGTGAACCCGAACTTTAATAACTCGTGTTGTTTTGATTACTTTGTTGTTTTAGTTACTCTTATTGTTTTGACTTAGTGTCTTGTGATCTAGTCGGGATATTCTAAGATCATTTTGTGATGAACTTGGTAATTTTAAACGGTGTATTTGTATTATTAATGTAAACCAACTACGATATATTGTCTTGATCATTATGTTAGTTTGTTTTTAGAAAAATTAGTTTGTTTTTAGAAAAAGAGAATATTACTTTATGCATTGATAGATAATATTGTAACGAAAATCAGCAAAAACCTTGGATTTAGAGTATTATCAACGTGAAAATGGTTTTAAGGAATTGGTGTCCCTGGTGGGGTACCCCGATCCCTGTTAGGGTTTGGGGGAACCTATGTCTCCAATGAGGTGCCCCGATAAGATCCCCGTTGGGGTTTGAGGCGAATTTGGGGATTTTTTTGATTAACGGGTTTGGGGTTGGGGTTACCACTCCCCGCCTCGAACCCGCCCCATTGCCATTCCTAATTTTGATCAACTCAAAATTCAATGTGGTAGCAAAATTGTAAATAACTCAAAAAATTTCTAGAATATTAATATTAATTTGAAAAGCATGTTAATCAAAATTACAACTTAATATTTTTAAACATTCATTTACGATGAATGTTAACTCATATACATTATCATACACTGATTAATGTTAAATTATCTCATTCAACAATTTATAAAAACATATATAAGTTAATATTCATTATAAATTATTGTTTATGAATATTAATTGTAATTTTGATCAACATTCATTCCAAATGAATGTTAATGGTCTATTTTTTTTGTGAAATTCGACGGTGAATGACGAGTATAATTAAATTAATTACTTGTTTATAAGTTTTGTATGTTGAAATTCGTTTAATTTTATTGTATCCATTGGTGAATCAAAATTTTCACAAAAACTCAAAAGTTATACCCAAAATTCTTTATATTTGATGAGTATGAATTATGACGAATTGAAAATATGTATGATTGCCTTTGATGAATTTGAACTTTATGTTTTGATTGATTTACATCCTTTAATTTGGAATTTTAGACAAAAATTGATGAAATGGGTATTGTATATGAGTTGGAGAAGATATAAGAAAATGTGTGGTTAAAGTTTGCTTCCATCTTTCCCTCAAATTTAGAATTTCCCTCTTGATCCTTCTCATATATATATATATATATATATATATATATATATATATATATATATATATATATATATATATATATATATATATATATAGTGGGGATCAAGAGGGAAGTAAGAAAATGGAGGAAGGAGAGAAGTTATTCCTAGCCATACATTCTGGTCAACTCAAAAGTCAACGCGGTGGCAAAATTATAAATAACTCAATAAAAATTCAGAATTTTCATATTCATTTGGAAAGAATGTTAATTAAAATTACAACTTAATATTTGTATGCATTCTTTTACGATGAATGTTATCTCATACATTATTATACACTGATGAATGTTAAGTTATCTCGTTCAACAATGTATAAAAATATATATAAGTTAATATTCATCATAAATTATTGTTTATGAATATTAATTGTAACTTTGGTCAACATTAATTCCAAATGAATGTTAATATTATATTTTTTTGTAAAATTCTATGGTTAATGACGACTATAATTAAATTAATTACTTATTTATAAGTTTTGTATGTTGAAATTCGTTTAATTTTATTGTATTCGTTGGTGAATCAAAATTTTCACAAAAACCCAAAAGTTATACCCAAAATTCTTAATATTTGATGAATATGAATTATGACGAATTGAAGATATGTATGAATGCCTTTGATGAATTTGAAATTTATAATGTTTTGATTGATTTACATACTTTAATTTTGAATTTTAAACAAAAATTGATGAAATAGGTATTGTATATGAGTTGAAGAAATTACAAAAAAATGTGTAGTTGAGGTTTGCTTCTCTTCTTAATTTAGAGCTTCCCTCTTTATATATATTTAGTTCCTTCTTATAGCTTAACATCACCTAAATTAGATGGTTTTAACTACACCAGAAAATTTCCATCAAGTATATGACATTTTAAAATTAAATCGAAATACATTCTGTTATCCCTATTGTTTGCATACAAAATGGGGGGCCCAAAGCCAATGTGAGTTCTATTTTAAGAGAAAGAGTCTTGATTTTGATAGGTTTCTTCCATTAGTCCTGGTGGGTACTAAATAATTTGGGGTATATGCAATCGATGGGACCCGACAATTACAATATCCAATCAGAAAGTAGTTTTTTGGTTTCGTTAGAGGTGTAAATGAGATGGATTTAAACTTGATGTGATTGTATTTATACTTGTATATGCATTTGTACCGCAAGGGTATAACTCCAACCCTATGTTGGTGGTACGAACTCAAATAATAATGTTGGTCAACTATAGCATTATTTGAGGAGTTTATTAGCTAATAGGTTATGAGTTCAAACCACGTAGAAGGCATGTAAACATATTTGCGATGTACATTTATTATGTATGATATGTTAGTTGTATGATTGTCTTTCTAAAAAAGAAAAAAAAATTACATTATTTGTGTGGAGACCTAATTAGATTAAACAAATTCGACTCGATTAAACAAATTCTAATCGCGTGTGCAAATTGTTCATGTTTTATTGAATGAGAATGCTTTGAAAAAATTGTCAACACGGTTTGATCTAAATATAAATAGAGTTTTAAATATAATTGCTCTACATATCTTTTGGTTTTATAATAGTCCACATTAACAATATGGTTTTCCTAAAAGTTATTGGTCATTGTAAAAAATAGCTATTAATTTGTGTTCTCCTCACAATTGAAACTTTAATTACCAAATCATTGTGAGTTGAAACTTATTTGCCAATCAACTATCATTTTAATTTCTTTTAACATTTTACAGAAAGAATACACGCGCACGTAGCTTAAAATAAATTACCTATTAGTGAGTGTACCTCTTTTTGTTCTTTTATTGTACTATTTTTTTAATTGTTCCTAAAGAGGCAAAATGAAATATATATGTTATTGTTTATAATCGCCTATTAAAATATTGATTTAACTAATTAGTTATTTGTTGCGATAATAATTCATGCGTTCATTGTGTTTAACGGGTTTTCATATTTGTATTCAAGTTTAACCATTAACATCATCTGAATTTACAAAAATACTAGTAGTAATAAGTTAGAAATTATAAGCTAGTATTATTAAAATTTCTTGAGTATAAAGTAGAGCAAAATGTAATTAATTTACATGATTAGAATAATGAATATGACAATTTTTTCATTTATCTTACCAACCAATATAGATATAACTTTAATACTTTCGACGCTTTTTACATTCATAGCAACACGAATGATAAAATAAATGAAAGGATGACATAAATAATAATCGTATACGTATACGTATACGTTCGTTGCTTTCCCATTGCACATTTAACTATTCAAATTATTTAAGTTTGTTGTAGGAGTAATTAATTAATATATATTCTATCCTTTTAAGAATGTGAAGAAAAAAAAATGATGAGAAACGGTGAATTGGTGAAAAGAAAACATGAAAGTATCATTGATGTGCAAATATAATTTAGATCACTAGGATTTGGTAATTAAAGTTTCAAAACACAAGAGGTCGGGCAAAAACTCCACAATTGTACTATCTCTCATTAGGTTAGTGAAAATTAATAACCCTCGTAATAACATTGACTAAAACTATAGGGCAGCCTATGAAAAATTCGTACTTAGAACTAGAAATAAAATAATTAATAAATAAAATAATAATAATAATAATTAAAAAAAATACAAATCCCATAGTCACATCCTCCATTAGAGTATTGGACCACATATGCTAGATTTTAAGTTTTGCATTATTGAATTATATTTGAAAAATCTACAAGTTGTGTGAATGAGATTATATGTTTATTAAGATGGCATGTGAATTATGAGCCTCATAAAGCAAATATTCATATCTTTATAACTTACAAGGTCCACCGGACGGTGATGGGCTGTGATCAAATTCGGGTTATTCCATTCTTCCGGGCTCAATTACAAAAACCTTTATTTGTTTCATCCTTCTATAACCAATAAAGAATCACTTTTCAACAATGTCACTGTTTTGCATATAAATATATGAATTTTATTATTATATATAATTATAACTATAATTATATGTGAACCATGTTTTATTTCTATCATCAAATGGCATTTGGTCTAGTAACAAGGTGACCCACAAAATATGAGTTTGTGAGTTCTAGTTATTTCTCGTTTATTAACACTTTTTCTTGAAGGCAAACTCTACGATCTAACGTATCCCGAGGTTCAAACCCATAATTTATTGATTAAAATTTTTTCCTCGTATCACTATGCAAAAGACCCTTTTTTTTAAATATCTTTTATAATAACATAAACAAGTACATAATATAGGATTCTTACTATAGTAAACACATTACTTTGTGTTTACTATCTCTAATGAATATCGAGCTTCAATAGAAATAATTATAATATAATATTGATTGATGACAACTAGTTGGGTAAAACGTTTATTTATTTATATTAATTAATTATTAATTATTATTAATATTGATATTAATCAAATTAATAAAAAAAGTTCATAATCTCCTGTATCAGAGATTCAGATGTGTCTAACTTCAACTCGATCTAGTATTTAAATTTAAAAAATATTTTGATATAGGGTTGGGCCAAAGACTTCACCAATACATAGTATTTATTCGGTCTATAAATTTATATGGGCTTGGCTTTAAAATGAGCCGATTTGGGTTCTCCCCTTTTAGCCAGCCCAAAACAACAAGTATAATGGGCTCAAATGAGGCCTAACATAGCCGAAGAACCCATTATGAAAGGGTTTATAAGCCCATTTCATATAAGAGTTTTCACGAAAGAAAAATAACTCTAGTAGTAGGTCAAAATGTATCACAAAATTTACTTTTTACCACATTTTTAAAAATTAAATATCTCACAAACTATAAGTCGAAAATTTACAAAAATTGCACCATAAAATTCAACGTATTTTTCTCTTCGATTAGACATCTCACATTGACATACTTTCAACGAACTCTTTTTCCGATTTTTATTGGGTGTTGTAAATGACTATCACATGTGATACCAACAACTATTAAATGTGATGCTAACAACTATTACACGTGATACTAACGACTATCACACTTGATACCAATGACTATCACACGTGATACCAACGAGTATCATGTGATACCAACAACTATCACATGTGATACTAATATTGTATAATTTGTAAAACCCATAAAAAGTCGTCGAAAGTAAATAATGTGAGATGTCTAATCAAAGAGAAAAAAATGTTGAGTTTTATGTTGCAATTTTTATAATTTTTCAATGAGTCATTCTTGAGATATTTAGTTTTTAAAAACATGAAAAAAGTGAGTTTTGTGACACGAAACGCATTCCTATTTGATTTCTCTATTATCACAAAAAATTTCATTCTCATTTGAACTTCACTATTAGTCTTAAAACAAAACGATGGGGGCAAATATTGACGTATATATCAGATTTTTTAAAAATAATTAAAAAGTGACATTGCATGAGTTTTAGAATTTGTCAAACACAATGTAGGTTAAAGAAATACAAAGTGAAATTTGGTAGAAATTATTTGTCTAATTGTTAATTTTATTTAATTAATTGGTGAAGAATCCGGGAAGGATGAGAGGGTCTTTTTTACTACATTTTAGGATAATTATTTTTAATTTACGACAAATAATACATCTTATCAACACTTCATTATAATAACACTGCATTTTACGTTATAAGCTTAAATATAATTTTTATGACGTAGAATTTTTAGTCGTGGAAACCATGTTTTGTCGCTACCAAAATGGTAAACCCGATAATGCAATGTGTTGATCAATATTGAATATTAATTAAGTTGACTTTGGGACATGTGATTTACCCGGCGTTGATGCTACTTGCGAGTGGAGCGGACACATACCATTGAAATATAGTACGGGGTTAGGAGTACCCTTCAAATTACTTTTTTTAAATGTTAATTTATTTTGTTTGTCTAATTGGAGTATATAAACTCGATTTCTGAATCTAAAATAGGGCTAGAAAGGTAAGAACCTCCCCGACCATGTGACCTAACGATTAGACAAAAAAATGCAAAATATTCATGATTTAAAAGCTTAATTTGCTAACCACGCAATGATTTCGACCAAACGAAATCGAATAGGTGAAAAAAATAACACTAATTGATTTTAACAAAAGTTAAACGACAGCTTTCTTATAATTAAAGGTTTCCAATAAAACGGATATCGAATATCGATCGATATCGATAGGTGAAACAACATTTGTAAAGTAGGTGCAAATATATGTGATATGGGATCATGACAACAAACCATATATGCCTAGACTAGATACAATGTCAATCTTTATTAATTGGACTTTGTCGATATGATTTGGTAACTTGGGCCCGACACTGATTTCAGTCCATGTCCATTGAACCTTCTTTTATCATTTAATTAATTAAAATAAAAAATAAATAGCCATACGGGAAACAATATATTTAAGAAGTTGTTTAGAGCACGGGGTGTGGTGACACTCTCACCACAGTGTTCTGGACAGTGTTCTGGAGAACGTTGTAATTGAGGATTCTGTGGTGTGGTGACAGTGTTCTGGAGTTTTTTATTATTTGTTTTATTTGTTTTTTTAATGATAATAATTGTATAAATTAATATATAAAAATAAATAAATCAAATAAAACAAGATTTAATTAATTAAAAAAAAATTGCAAGTCCTAAAATTAAAATACATAATTTAAAAAGTCCTACAAATTAATGAATTGTGATTTGAGATTGTATTTGAGGTGTGTTTAAATATGAATTATTTTTTTTTAAATCTCTCAAACGGCTAGTTTTAAATTTTTAATTTTTTTTATTAAATATATAATGTATCCGTTACAAAAAAAAGAAAAAAAAAAAGAAAAACGTTGCGCTAACCGGCGTTCGGAAGTGGACGGCGACGGGAAAAACGGACGGGAACGCTGTCGGGAACGCCGTCCCGGTGCGGCAGAACGCCGTCCGACGGCGTTCTCGTCGGAAAACGGCGACGAAAATCCCCCCACACCCCGTGCTCTTATACGATATATTGCCCTTTGTCTAGAAGAATGATTTGATAGGTGGGCCCAAATGCCCAATGGTATAAAATAAAATAAAAATGCTAACCGCTAAAACTAAAGCTAAAACCTTACAATATCAAAAAATGATAATATTAGGGTTGAAAACTATCATAAAAATTGTCACATTTTATTTATCAGTTTCCTAGAAAATAACCCAATAAATTAATTACCAAAAACTTATATTTATATATTTAAGTTCGTTTGTTATTTAGGTATATAAGACATACAATACAATTACGTTACCAAATGGAGTAATTCCGGAGAAATTCATGTTAAACCGTAAAAGAATAATTAAAAGCAATGATTATATTTGTTATAATCATATTATATATATATTTATATTAATATGATGATTTATATATATTCTACCTTGATTTTGACCTTTGCTATTTCTTCAAGTTATATGATTCTGCTTGTTAAAAAAAAGAAAAAAAAATTAATAAAAATGCAACAGATGGCATATTACTGTAACAAAACCATGCAACATTTATTCAAATTGTACATTACACAATTACTCACTGAAAATACTTGTACAGTACAACCAGTAATATCATGAGTGAGTACAATGATACTGCTAGAACATCAAGAGTTCAAAATACTTTAAAAGGCTTATATTACATTAAACATTAAACTTCACCATAATCACTAGAAAGAGTACAAGTTGAGGTATATCAAGAAGATCAACCTGGGAAAACAGGACCCTAAAAGCCTATCAAAAAACTTGGACCATGGTTCAGAAAAAACAACCACAAAGTGTGTTGTTAAATGGCACCAGAAACAAGCCTGATGCCATTTTCCAAAGCCCAAAAACCAGGTGCACCTTCCTTCAACCTCAAACTGCACAACAGAACTAGACCCATATGTGACCAATACAACTGCAGACTCGAACCATAAGCTAAACTAGACTAGACCCAAAATAAACAGACTAGACACTTTGACCGGACGTGTCTCACCATGGCCCGCAGTTGAAAGAATCTCGCTTTTCTCAACAACGAGACTAAAAGAGTCAGCAAACCCGAGTAAAACCCGTTTGTGACAAGAAAACCAACCAACGGGCCAAAGATCCACGAAACCGATACCTCCGTCTTTATTGTAGTTTAATAAAGGATATCACACCTCCAAAGATTCTCAACTAGTGAATCGACTGCACTAGTGCTGATGAGATTGCATTGTTGGATGTTTAACCCGACTAAGGTTTGCCCAAGTTTCTTTAAAAAAGGCGTACTTTTGTTGGAAATCTTGGAGCAACCTGATACCGAAAGTATTTGTAAATCGATCTGAATTCCTTCTGACAAACTGGATAGCCCGCTATCGGTGATACTACACTTTGAAACATCAAGATCGTTGAGGAACGCACAGCTGTCAGCAATTGCGACTAAACTTTCATCGGTAATCTTCCTGGCACCTTCAAGATTCAAGGTTTTTAGGGTTCCACCATGAATCTTAGCAAGATCCACCACGATCTTGTCAGTCAAGTTCACGCAGTTGCTTAAGTTGACTTTCACAAGTCCAGCGTTACAGTTTTCAAGAAGCGGGAAAATATCGGAATCAGTTATTCCACAAAGCCCGCTTAGTTCAAGATTTTGTAGCTGAGGGCATAACGTGCCAACAACCGATAGGTTCATGTTTCCAAACCCGAGACAGTCTTTGATGGTCAAGGATCGAAGGGATCCACACTGGGTGAAATCGATGGGTGTTTCTTGAGCTAAATCTTTGATTCCCATACATTTGACTATCGTTAACGACTTCAACTTTGACTTTAAAGCTCCCAAGATCCCATGTTGACTGATCCGGTTGCATTCTTCCAATTGCAAACATTCTAGAGATTCAGCAGCTTCGGTCAAAGACATCAATCCTTTATCGGATACAAAGCAACACTTTTTAATCAACATCTGTTTCAACAAACAGCATCCGTTTCCAATCGCTTGGAGACTCAGATCGGTAATCCCGTAACACGCAACGATGGTTAAGGACGTCAATGATTGAAGACCTTTCGCGTTACCCATGGCCCAAAACCCTTTCTGAGTAGCTGTTTGAAGACCGATAAGGGTAAGATTGGTAATCGACTTCCCGTAATGCCCAATTACCGCAAGTGAGAAGTCGGTTATGTTTAAAGATTGCAGCTTTACTTTATTTAAAGCCGAAGAAGGTGCCGATAAGAGTGTGGCGAGTCCTTGGTCCCCGACACTTGGACAGTCTTTGATGGTGATCGATTGTAGACTCGGGCAGCCTTGGGCAACGGCTTGGAGACTCTCATTTCCGATGTTTTTACAAAACTCAATTGTTAAAGAAGACAAATTCGGGCAGTTTTCAGCAATTGCAGCTATACCCTTGTTGGAAATCGAAGGGCAGTGAGAAAGATCCAGCTTTTCTAACAAATGGCATTCTTTAGAGATCTCGATTAAAGCTTCATCCCCGACTAAAGGTACGTTCCATAAAGAAAGAACCTTTAGCGAAGGGCACCCACGGGCAATCGCTGTGAACCCTAATTTGGTAACTTTAATACTTCCCCTGACCGAAAGCTTTCCCAAACCACCACGGGCAGACGTCCCGACGGCAATAGCTGCAAGTCTATTATCGGTTGCTTTCTTTCCTTCTAAACATCTAGTAAGAAACCCATCATTTTCTTGAGAGATCATCTCAACGTCATCCGATGATCCATTTTCGATCTCTGAGTTCCTAATGTTACTTAAAACTGTGAGCCAGCGGTTAGAGACACAAGCCGATGCACTCCTGGATTGACCACCGGGTAACCGTCTAAAGATTTCGTAAAGACATTCATCGGGAAGGACTTCAATTGATGGTTTCTTTTCTTCTTCAAAGAAAAGAAAATATGACTCGTTGATTCGTTGACGTTTGCAAGGCGGCTCATAAACCGAAAGCAAATGGGCCGAATCTTTTGAGCAGAATGATCCAGCGGTGTGATAATCATCGTCCCCTGTAAATATTATACCAAATCTATCAGAAAACCATTTTTACACAGATCCCATAAGTGATAACACTGAACATACATCCATACTGCTATAATTCAAAATTCTAAAGTTCTAAAGTTCATCTTTCTTATCCATTAAAACATCATATTCTATGTCCACATGCAGCTGTTTATAGCAAAATTCAAATATCCTAATTAGTAAGACCTGAAAAAACTAAGTATGATTTCCTAAAAGATGTAATCTTTATCCAGAAGTACTCTATTTAAGGCTTCAAATCAGTATCCTAACCCTAAACGTAATACTCGTATGATATAATATCTATGTGTGGCTTTTGTTCTACAAATCAAGCATCTAACTATAGACCTATAGTACCATGACAATAATCAAGAAACCCTAATGATGATATCAATTATTCCTAAATCATATAACTATAGGCAAACTATATACCAACCCAGATATCAAAACCACCCAAATTGAGAAACCCATCAAGGAATATCTCAAGAAAGTAACAAACTTTACAAGATTAGAAAGCAAACTTACCCCTGTAATTAACCAAAGCAGGCATCTTTGTAATTTGTTGTAATAACCCACCAAAAAGATCAGTCATTCACCAAAAAACACACAAGGATTATTAAAAAAAAAAACTTTTGATGAAATCTTGTTCAAATTGCATTCACAAAGAAACCCTCTACAACCCAGTAGCAGGGCAAAAAAAGAAAATATTTTTTAGATGGTGAGAATTAGGTATATTGTTGAAAGTGGTCTATTTGTGGGTTATTGTGATTCTGGATTATATATATACGAAAGGGGATGTATGTAAATGATGCTGAGGTGTTTTAGTCTTTGAATACATCAAACACCCCCCCTAAAAACAGTCACACTGATGCATACATTCATTGAATCTATTACTCATAAAACCGGCTGTTCCGGTCATTCTTATGGGTATTCCCACTTGTGTTGAAATAGTTAAAAACTGAGTCATTGACTAAGTAACCGGACGGTGCCGGTAATTATGTTTAGTGTCACATAAATTAAGAATGTAATGTTGGCATTATAGCTTTATAACTTGAATATTTCCTGTGGTTATCAGATTAAACTGTTGAACCAACATACATTGTATAGGCGGTCATTAATTAGACTATTTCAACTTTGATGAAGTGTTACATTTGTAAAGTGCAAGTATTACAGCAAATACTTGTGGGAAATTTCATATTCATTGAAGTGGGTTTGAAAGATGGGTGTTTATACAAAGATTTGTTAAAATATATCAAGTGTATATTAATGTTTTGAAACGACTTACTATAACATATGAATACAACAACCATCAGGGCTGTTCTTGAGTTTTTAGAGGCTCAATGCGAAGCCTTCAAATGGGGTTAAAAAATAGTAACATTTTTTTTTATAAATTTGGGTAACAGAAAGAAACGAAACGACTGTAAAATTTATTTTTTCTATTATTTCAAGTAAACTAAAGATAAGATAATGAAAGCATGGTTTCATCATTTTTCAACAATTCTTTTGTCAAATCGATTTCACAGGAAAAGAATTTGGAAAAATTAATTTTAGACTTTCACGAGTAGGTTATGTTCAATTATCATTTACATTTTTTGTTGATATTACTTGAATTTGGTTATCAACATCTATATTTTCGTTATCAATGTCTATATTTTGATTATTATTCTCCACGTTAAAAAGAATTTTATGGTTATCTACACTTCGCATAATCACTTTGACAATCGCACATGCTACAAACGTATTAAAAATTGGGAGCTCGGTATGTATTTATGATTATTGGGTTTTGATATTTCTTAGTATTTGTTATTAATTGTTTTGAGAAGACTTTTTAGTTGTAGGTTTCACATGTTAAAAAGGTTAAACAAATATTTTTTTTGTTGTCTTTGTAACAATAATTTATTTGGAGGCCTCAAAAAACATATTTGTATGTATTTATATACAAGCAAATTACTTATATGCATATACACATACATATAATACACTATGTATAAAATTTTAGGTCCTAAAATTTGAGGGGTCTTGTGCGGTTGCACCACTTGTATACCCTCGAAGACGGCACTGACAACCATTAAACTAGCAAAATGCTAGAAAAATTACAATCAAAATGATCATAATAAACTACTACGTTCCTAAAATGCTAACCAAAACTACCACACTTTAGTTCCAACTCAATGACCATACACCTTAATTTCAACTAAAACGACTTTAAAACTTGATTCCAACCCCAACGACCAACATCTTGATTCCAACTAAAACAACCATGCACCTTAATTCCAACCGCGAAGACCATACACCTTAGTTCCAACCAAAATGACTCTAAAAGACTACGACAACCAAGGAGCAGACGTAAAAGAACAACTAAATAAAAACCCAAAATACGAAGTAAAATTAACTGAATTGTATTTAGCTAAGCTACTCGAATTACACGTATACTGGTATCAAAAAACACTTTATCTTTTCATACGATTGATATAATAACGTAACGATACTGGTATTAAAAATAAAGAGAAAATTACAAAAATTGTCCTTTAAGTTTACCTCAAATTTCACTGGTAGTCCTTTACAAAATTTTATTACACCGATGATCTTTTCTTTTGAAACTTTTTAGCTAACAGTTCTTTAGACTAACGATTGTTAACTCTCAGTTAAAAAGGACCACGAATGATCTTTTTTTTTTATTCTTTTAATTTTTTGAGTAAAATATAAATTATAAATTATAAAATATGTATATATACATTATTAACTATAAAGAACATCATTTTCATTTTCATCAACGAACGACCTCTAAATGAGTCGTTTGAAAAATAGTACATTTCCATTTATACAAAATGTTAAAATGTAATTGTTCACATATCACAAAAATATTGTTTTCCCTAGAGTCTGCGTTTAAAACGGGAGGTTCTATTACATAACAGTTTACAAAAAGTAATGCGAAGGAATCTCCAATAATGCAATTGTGAAATCATGCGACTCTAATGTGCGGTCCCCCTGAAGGAGTCCTATTGTTGTTGTGAACCTGAGAAATACATACTAAAACGTCAACAATAATGTTGGTGAGTTCATAGGTTTAGTTATCAAAGTATCAATGTGAACCACGAGATTTTCATGTTGTTTGTTGTAACGTCCCAGATTTTTTTTTTATACAATTCTCAAAAACATTTTATACATCCATTAATATAAATATTATTAACATTATCTGACATTACTTGTATCGTTTTCACAAAATATCATATGTTTACACAGAGCATGATTTCCAAGATCGACTCCTTACTATCTTGCTATAGTAAGTCCATCACTAGTAGCTCTCGGGTTGTTTGCCCGGATCCCCGCCCTTCATCCCTTTAGGTGTACCTATCAACACAACATCCAACAATACATAAGCACATCGCTTAGTAAGTAAAGGAAAATGCATTCACAGTAATATAATAAACCATACATCTCATGTCTTTATCATTCAATCATACATTTACTACATTCAACATATACTCGATCGGCACAATTGATCACTCAGCAATTGGCCACTCAATTCATACAGCTAGACACAATTGATCACTCAGCAATTGGTCACTTAACTCACATATACATGGGCACAATTGATCACTCAGCAATTGGCCATCCGGCTTAATCTCATGGGCACAATTGATCACTCAGCAACTGGCCACTTAACTCGATCTCATAGGCACAATTGATCACTCAGCAATTGGTCACTCAGCTCAGATATACGATACTTAACCACACACGTGATCTAATTATTGTTATTTGGTGCAACCTCGTAACACATTTAGTATTAATAAAATCAGACAACACTACTTACCTCGAGGACGACGTTCAGATATTTATGACTTGCTACCCGAAATACCTGTCGAGACGTTCGTATTAATTAACTCTGATTATAATTAATATTATTTAAAATATCAATTAACCCTGCGACACTACCCCCTAGTGTCGCTACACCTCCTGGCGACACTAAATTAGTGTCGCACAACACACTATTGCGACACAACCTGCGACACTGACACTAGCTCTTAGTGTCGCTATGGCAACAGTTGTAACTAACAGTAGAAACTAGCAACACGAGCAACGACACTAACTCTTTGTGTCGCTAAAGCAACAGTACTAACTAGCAGTGGAAACTAGCGACACAAATCCTTGTGTCGCTAAAGCAACAGTTTTAATTTGCGACACAATCACTGCGACACAAGCCTTGTGTCGCAATGAGGAACAAGGTAGCAGAAACCTTCTGAGATTAACAAGTTCCTGGGAACTTTTAAACCTCTAATTTCCCCAAACCTCTGTTTACGATTTTAACATGTATTTTACTCAGAACTTGACTAATTTTTACTTCTCAAAAACATAACCCTTTTTACCCATACACTTTACAACTTCAACACCCACCAATTCAATTGTTTAATACTCTCAAAGTTACAAGTAAGCTTAGATTCTTACCTGGAAATGATTTCAAAATACAAAGGAACACTTTCAAGAGTTAATTCCTTAGCAAATCTCAACTTTTCTTGCTTTCTCTCTCTAGAATCTCAAAAACACACACACACAAATGGTTCTGGAAGTGTATTCTTGTTTCTGGAAAGTTTTGGAATATGTTTTATTTTAATTTCCCACTAAATTACACAATTAACCCTTAAAAACCGACTTTCTGCCCGACACTGTGACACAAGCCTTGTGTCGCACTGGGCTCTGTGTCGTTACATGCGACACTAGCCCTTGTATCGCATAACAGTACACGACTTTTAAATTTAACAAGTTTCGTTAGAGCTACTAACCCGGACGGGGATGGTCAATTCCAAATAGATCTATTCTTCAAAACTCACGCTAAGATCCATACTAACGAAACTATGATTTGTAGAGGACTTTTGTGTGGATTATGAAAGTGAAACTCATGCAATCCGTATATGTGTAAATATGTACTCGTGTTCATGAAAATGGTGTATGTATTCTCACCCCAATAATTAAAACAGTAAAAGTGGGGCCATGAGACTCACCTGAGTCTTGAAAGCGTGCGTTTATAAAAATAAACGTGTATCCAATAAGTAACCTTCTAGCGCCCTAAACGCACAAGGTTATGAGTATGTGAATGTCTCAAAAGATCATTCATGCTAGTTGTCCACTCAACTAGTTATGTCCAAGTGTTTGTTTATCGTTTGTGTTTAGAAAGCATGTACGGCCCGTTGGTGACGTTTTGTAATAATAATTCCCGAAGAAATTATTATGTTTGTTTCATTGTATACCTATAAGAGTATATGTGTTTCGTGTATCTGTAGCGTCTTATGTAAATATTCGTTGTTACGCGTGTTTAATAGTTTGTGAAACATGTTCTAAATCTGTTTTATGCGACACTAGAGGCGACACTAAGGCATATTGCTACACTAGGATTTGTGTCGCAAGGTGTGATTTTGATTTGGTTTTAGCGACACAAGCGTTAGTGTCGCAGTGTATTGCGACACTAATTAGTACTGTTGGTGAAAGTGTTGCGACACAAGAGTTAACACTGTTAGTTTGAGCTATTGCGACACTAGCTTAGTGTCGCAAATTAGTACTACTGGTTTTAGAGATTGCGACACGGGGACTTGTGTCACGAGAGTGTTGCGGAAGAATCAATTGTGCGACACAGGGCTTGTGTCGCAATGATTTTGGGCCATCTGCGACACAGACGACCTGATGTGTTTTCGTTGTTTGGGAACTTGGTCAAATGTGCTCGGTTTGATTCGAAACTTTTAGAGAAGTCTTAAATATGTTTTTAGAGCTTAGGAAAATTATCGTTACGTTTCGTGGTTGACCCGAAAGTGTCGTTCCAAAGTTTATACAAAAATAGTCCCTACGGCTTTTCCTTCAGTTTTTGGGCGGTTTTCGTGGCTCGTTTTGACTAGTCAAAGCTTCGAAATAAAATCCAAGAAAATTACCAGTTGTTCATACATGTCTTAGTTACCTCCAATAAATTTTTCAAAAGTTTTGGTCGAGTGTAAGTCATGAAATCGTCAAAGAACCAAACATGTGTCTAGTGGACTGATTTCCTGACCTTTGCTCAGTGTTTAGTCTATATCTCACGATTTACAAAACTTCAGAAAACGTAATGGTACAACTTTTAAAGGTAACAGAAAATGTGAACTTTTTCAAGTGGTTTCAGTCGATTTGGATTTGTAGATCTCGAGATATGCCTTCTCAAAGTGGGTCAAAGTTTCTGTCCAAAAGTACAGTCCAGACACTTTCTTTTGTAAAATCGTTTTTCCATACCAAACGACCTCAGAAAAATACCAAACCACTTGGGTTCGAAAGTAAACTCCATGAACTTGATTTAAGATTCAAGAATCGTTCGATTTGGTTAAGAAATGAGTTAGATATCATGGATCAAAGTCGGGTTAAATCTTTGTCCTGTGGTTAAAGTTATTATCCGAAAGTTTTTAGTATTATCCTTTGGTTTTCGGTTTAGATCTTGGACATAATTAGAAAAAACGAACATCTAACATGTATGTTAACATTATCCAAGGAAAATAAGTAAGGTTTGAAGGAATTCTTACAAAGAAAACTCGATCTAAAGCCGAAATGAGGAGGAAAGGGCTGTTGTGATCGTTTCTTGTTCGTATGCTTGTTCTCCTTCTTCGTGTTGTTGTAGATGGTGATGGTGGTAACTAGGGTTCTTGGAGAAGGTTGAGGATGGTGATTGTGGTGGTGGATTAGCTGGGATTAAAGAGAGAGTGTAAGGAATAAGAGCAAAAGAAAAGTGAATGTGTGTGTTAAAATGAAAATTGTAGTGTGTAAGTGTTTTTAGGAGAGGGATGGGCCAAAGGAGTTGGGCTGGTTCTTGGGCCTGCCTAGGCCGAGCTGGGCCTGACCCACCGTGGTCTTGGGCTCGTGACCCGCTCCTTGGTTTCGTGTTGCGTTACTCGATCGGTTAAACGTTAATCGCGCGTTTTAGAATTTAATCGTTAACGTTTAGTTTTCGCGTATTGTTTTGATACGTAATTGCTATTTTAATTTGACCAAATATTCTTAAATATTTTATTGAACCTTTTCAACATATATGACGGGTTTTGTTCAGTGTCGGTTTCGATTTGCGCGTTTTCGTCGTGTACGGTACGTTTTATACAAAACGTGAAACGTCTAATATATTTTCGTGATAATATAAGTTAAATAACGATTATTTAATATAGTCACGTTATTTAAGAAAATGTTTTTCACCAACGTCCATATTATTCGCGTCGGATTCCATCCGATCGAATTCGCGTAATTAAAATTAATTACATATGTGCGTATAATACAATATACAATGTGCTACTTTAACTAGTCATATTTCACACTAATTACAAGTAATAATGACCTATCTTAGGTATAAATGGTAGCCTAACTTGCCGGGTGTCACAAGGGGTGACATATAGTGGTGGATTTTGGTGGTAGACTATAAAATTTGATGTTTCAGTGGTGAAAATGTAACACCCCGAAATTTAAGGTATTAACATATATGAATATAATATGATTATTTTATAAGACGGTTTTATAAATCGTATAAATGTTAGGAGTTTTGAATATATAAATGTGATGTGTGTAAAGTTCCTAGACAATAAGTAAACGGGTTAAAAGTGTAAATACCAATATAACTAATAAAACAATTATATCTATATACATACATATATCGACATATGCATATATAGAGGATTTCATTTTTTAAGAAAACTCCTGGAGAGGTCTAGAAGAAGAGTGAGCGAGCAGGAGAGAAAGAAGAAATCAAACTCCTAACACAAATTAATATCAATTAATCCGAATTCAAGCTTCCAAATCAATCCCAATCAAGGTAAGATCATTCTCCATTGTGTCAACCTAGAAATTAGGTTTTGTATAATTAGTGATTTAATCCGAAATTAAGGTTTAGGAATTGATTAAATTGATGTTACTTAGTGTTATTAGGATTGTTTGTGATACGAGTACAATCTATGAATTGATAGCTTGAATTGTATGTATAGTGATTAAGGGGGTGTTGTATAAACCTTTGCCTATAGTTGCTAAACCACCTTAATTACTAGTTTAAAGAGTTGTAGTGATATACTTAGTGTAACCTAAAATAGTGATTCAAATAATCAAACCATTTATTGATTTTGATCATCTAAAAATGGGAATTTGAGTGTAATTTGACTAAAAGTCAAACCTGGTCAACCCAAAGGGGTGATGGGTTGATAGTAGTAGCTAGTTGATTTTGATGATTATTAAATGTGTTGTTATGTGTTATATATATGATAGGTGATCAAAGACGTGGCCTCCATAACCGATTGTTAAACCGCCATAATTGCCTAAAAAGCAAAGGTGAGTATATAGGGATTAATTGGGTAACGATTGTGTAATTTCGGATTGCTTCCGAGCAAGAGGTTTACACAATCATGCGGAGTATTGTTTGTATCTTATCTTGTTTCGAATTGTTGATGAATTATGTGAAATGAGCATATATGTAGAGGTTGGTTAACTTTGTTAACATAGTGTTGTTGTTGGATATGTGCATTGCACATTACGTTGTTTTAGCATGCATATCGTTGTGGTATGATGCTAAGTGATTTATGGCCGCGGATCTGCATAGTGATTAAATCTCCACATATTGCTCACTAGTGATTGTTTTAAGTTATGTGGTAATTATTGTTGTTTCAAATGATTGATGGTTATGATTCGTTCTTAATGTTGGCTAGATGGTGTGAGTTATTCAATTCATTGCTTATATGCTCACTAAGCATTATGCTTATTATTTGAGTGTTGAATGTTGTAGGGGAAGGAGGGCATAGAGAAGGAAAGGCGATTGTGAAGAGCTAGCGTGGATTTGCTTGCTAATAGTGAGTTAGCAAGCCCTTACTCTCTTTAATTATCGTTTTGTATCGCTTGTGTAAATCGCCCAAATACACATCTTTTGGTAATATGAAGGTTTTTAGTTAGGAATAGCTACTTGCCTTGATGTAGCTATAAAGGAATGTCTAGTGATGAATTTAATGTTATTGTAAAGATGTTCCTAAGCCATTATGTAATTTGAAAACTTTGGTTATGTGTCAAAGTTTGGAATTGGTCAATTGGGGTAAATAGGATTAGTCGTATGTGTTGAAATTGTTTTATAAGCGTTGACTATGGAGGTCAAATGGTTAAAATGTCGCTAAATTTCAAATGGGTTATTTGGTGTCCATATGGGTCGTTAACGAGTCTATTTATCTAAGTTAATGATAAATCGAACATAACGTGTTGCCACTGATTTAGATGTCAAAATGGATAGTGGTACTTGTAGAAAAACTTGCAGGTAATCAAATATTTCAATGGCAAAATGACTTGTTCTTTAAAAGGGTCAAAATGATCATATTTTGGTGACACGTCCTAATTCTTCGTTATTGCGAAATTTGAAAACGTATAAAAAGGGAAATCTTTGTTTTTATGTAGCAAAGGTGTCTGCAAAATTTGAGAGCTTAACTCTAAACGAGTCAAAAATTATGCGCGTACGAATTTGGGTCAAAACTTGAGTTGTGCAGAATACAGTGTTCAGGACCTTGTACGCGATCGCGTAGCTAATGAAGAGAATCAAACAAAAACTTTTACGTTGTTGATACGCGTTCGCGTACCCCATACGCGATCGCGTACCTTGTACTAAAATTTAAGCAGAAAGTTTCTATGCATTGAGTACGCGATCGCGTACCTTTGGCAGGATCGCGTACTCTTAGTGTGTGAACATTACGCGCGCGTATGGTTGTCAGGATCGCGTACCTCATAAAAAAAAATAATTTATGGACGTTTCAGAAAATAATGTTCTTTGCAGCTAATAATGTATCTACATATATTTTAATTTTTTTAATTTATATTTTACACAAAATATTAAAAGAATAAAAAAATATCACTCTTGGTCCTTTTTAACGGAGAGTTAACAATCGTTAGTCTAAAGGACTATTAGCGTAACAAGTTTCAAAAGAAAAGATCATTGGTGTAATTAAATTTTGTAAAGGACTGACAGTGAAATTCGAGGTAAACTTAAAAAACGATTTGTGTAATTTTCTCAAAAATAAATGTCATATTTTCAATTATTATTATTAACTAATATCAATATTAATATAGCAAGCATAAAAACTTTTTTATACCTTATTTCTATTTCTATCAAATAATATATAATTATCCTTACTCCTTAGGTTATGTTCATTTTAATTTTCTGAAAACATCAAATTCAAATAATGTTTGAAAAGAATCGTGTAAATGCTTCAGTTGTTGCATAATTATCAGCCAACGTTTAAGATATACCATCATTTTCTCCTGTATACCTTTTTTCACGTATAGAATAATTCTAGAAATAACCAATCTAGCAACGACATTTAATTGATAAGGTACGTTGTGCTTTTAAAAGCAAAAAAAAATACATATGTACAATTTAAAGTCGATAAATGACGTACAGCTAATAAGTGATTAGTTTTTATTTATATTTTTCTAATATTTTTATCATTGTAGTTTGCTTACTATTCTTATCATTCAGGTACTTTTGACTTATTAGTAATTCAATTATTGCAGCTTTTTTATTTCAATAAAGCCTTTAAAAGGTATTTTGAATACGTTTGCAAAAATTAAGTTACTATCAAAAAGTTTTTTCATAAGTTTGTGTGACAAAAAAGATTTTGAAAGGTTTTTTTCCATTAGAGAGAAACTATCCTTATAAATTATTTAGTTGTTTTATATGTTAACTTTTTTATTATAGAAAATGTCTGACCCTATTAAAAAAAGTGTTCGATAAATGATGATTATGATATTTAATTCATCCAAGGATGTGGAAGGTTAAAATGTTAGATGAATCAAATCAAAATAAAAAATGATCGACTTGATATATAAATACAATGAACATTGGTGAAAGGAGTTGTTCAATGAATTTGAAAAGTTTGGGTTATGGGGGAATTTATTTGTATCAACCCCCATCATATTAATGTTACCAAAACAATACGTCATTCAATGTGCTTAAAGGACATTAAATTTAATGAGGTCCGTTACGTACTTGCGTTATATTATATATAAACCATAATATAATATATTCACTCACTCAAATTATAACAATTAACCAAGTAGGATGCCGATAATATATAGATGACGAGAAGGGTTATTGTAGAATCATTCTTTATAAGTAACATGTTTTTTATATATTTAAGATCTCAATCGACTGGTAACTTATATTTATTATTTATTCTAATCTTTATTATTTATGCATGAATAGTAAGTTCACGATAACTCATAAGTTTATACAATTTTATTCATATCCACTTGTTGAAGGTAGAAACATAAAGATATTAATTTTTTATTTTTTTAGAAAAGGTAAGTAATGAAGCAAGTTGAAGAACAAGCCCTTGTGAAGAAGTGATGACTTTCAATTAATATGTCTCTTTTGTTCACAACTTGCATTGCTAATGGTCCAATTACCACACACACATAGTATGGGCTTTTATATCAACTTGGACCAATATATATACCTTTTTAAATTAATGTAAATTATATGACAAGATTCAACTTATAATTAATTAATATGATCTAAAATAATGTCCATGGTAAGAGAACAAGTAAATTACAAAAAACCGTTGCTACGTTATATTACATTTTTTTTTTTCAATCCATTGATCATTTCTTTTGGCAAAAATCGTCCCTAGAAAGCATGTCTTGTTATACAGGTAGTCATTCATAGGGACCGAACATATAAAAGAATACAAGTGGTATTTAAGTCATTTATGTGAATGATAGACTGTTTGTGTAACATTACATGTCTTTCGAAGACAATTTGTGCGAAAATCATGACGGATGGATTGAAATTGAAAAAAAAAATTTAACAGAATAACGATTTTTATAACTTACTCTAAGGCCACTCCCAATGGTGACTAAAAACCGACTGGTCAGTTTCTGCCAATTCAGCGCCACGTCAGCTTTTCTCAAAACTGACTGAAACTGACTAACTTGTGCCAATGGTGACGGTCACTTTTCGGTCACTTTTTAAAATTCATATTTAAAACACAATGATTAAAATAAAACACATTTCATTAAAATAAAAACATTACAATAATTAAAAACAAACACTACATTTTCTAAAAAAAAAATACAATAATTAAAAACATTACACTTATTGAAAAAAAATGTGATTAACGTTGACAGAAATTTGGTGGGAGATTCGCAACGTGTTCGATTAGAGCATTGCGAAGTTGATGATGTACCGTTCGATCGCGTAATTCCTTGTCCATACGTAATTGAGTTGCAACCCTTTCTTGTCATGATCGTTGTGGTAAATTTGTCGGGTTTGTCAAATAATCTTCTTCAAGTTGACACATATTTCGACCGTTGTTCTAGGTTATCATGTTGTGTAAAATGACACAACAATACATGATTCTTTTTATTTTGTTGATGTTATATGGTCTTGCCGGGTTTCTGATGATTTGCCAACGGCCTTGAAGCACACCGAATGTTCGTTCCACATCTTTTCTTGCGGATTCTTGATATCTCTTGAACCGTATTTCTTCTTGCGTTAGTGGAAACTTAAACGTCTTTACAAGAGTAGCCCAGTCTGGATAAATCCCATCGGCAAGATAATAGCCTTTGGTGAATTGTTGTCCGACAATGGCGAATTCTACTTGAGGAGCTCTATCTTGTAGTAAATCGGTGAATAAATCTTATTCATTCAGAACGTTGATGTCGTTATTCGAACCTGCAGGACCAAAGAAGGCGTGCCAAATCCACATATCGTAAGAGGCTATCGCTTCGAGTATGATCGTTGGACATCCCTGATCACCTCGGGTGTATTGACCTTGTCATGCCACTGGATAATTTTTCAAAGGCCAGTGCATATAATCGATGCTCCCGAGCATACCCGGAAAACCATGCAACTCGGCATGATGTTGATGTAAACGTTGCACATCTTAGAGTGTAGGTTTTCTTAAGTACTCGGTCGAAAATAGATGAAATACACAATTACAAAAATTGTCTAAACAATCATATGACGTTTGTTGACCCATGTGTAAGTATTCATCAAACACATCGGCGGCACAACCGTATGCCAATTGGCGTATGACGGAAGTGCACTTTTGGAAAACATTAAAACCAAGTGCACCGGTAGCGTCTCGACTTTGGTGAAAATATGCAAAATTTGGAGGTAGCGGAAGTTGGGAATACGATAGTATACCTTGACATATACGGATAAATAAAGGCCGGCTCATTCGGTAACGTCGTCGAAAGTAATCCGGCGGGAATGTTGGGTGCTCGGCAAAGTAGTCTAAAAATAAACGTTGGCCCGCCTCGTCGCGATTTCTCCGTAAAAATCGTCTTTGTCTTCTTAGCGGATTGAATGAGCTTTCTACATCTTCGTCGGAATCGAAGACTATCGAATTAATCATATTGATTGCGGCGGTCGTATCGAAAACACTCGTAAGCGTTTGAATTTCTTCAATATCGGAATCGGAATCGAAATTAGCCATAATATGTATTTTGTGTGGATAAAATGGGTGTATTTATATAAGTTTATAGAGATAATTGGTTATTTTTTGTGTGAATTATAGTTGTTTGGAGTGGGTATATATATAGAAGTAACTGTCTATGAATTAAGAAATAAAAAAAAATTAGAAAGTAGCCGTTGGAAAGAAAAGAAAAAAAAAACTAGCCGTTTAAAAAAAAACTCGAAGCTCATCGGATATCCGACCGAACGAAACTGACGACCGGACCGACGATCCCGTGCCAATGGCGTCGGTTTCGTCGACCACAACCGACCGGCCAACGAGGAACCATTGGCATAGCCCTAAGAGAATTTAGTACCTTTGGTGATTAGAGTCTTAAAACTTTTGTAGGTATTGTTCTTTACAAAATTCATCTTGTTTTAGTTAAGTAAAAAATAATACTTTATATATATATATATATATATATATATATATATATATATATATATATATATATATATATATGTATATTAAAGGAGTATAAAAGAAAGCTCTATAATTTGACACCTAAGCATGAATGTCACATGTCAATCTCTTAACTTCAGTTAACAAATTATTTAATTAATATTATATTATTATTTTATAATAAGTAATAAATAATAAATATAAATGTTACATATATTATAATAATATGGAAAGATGAGTCACATACGAAAATAAAGTCCTATAAATTATTTAATTAATATTATTTTATTAAATATGTACTACAATTATCATTTAATCACATAATATCTAAAATAATTCTAATAAATTATCGTGCATTGTACTGATCTTCCACCTAATATATATATATATATATATATATATATATATATATATATATATATATATATATATATATATATGAGTATAAGACGATAAATGAATCCCTAGGATACTGGTTGAACTACTTTGAATGACAATTACGATGCACAGAATGTAGCAAGGAAAAGTCTGCATCTCATTTAAAGTCAAAAGAAAAAATAGTATAAAATACAATAAATAGTGGTTTGCAATAGGTACGACAGAAGAAGGTAACTCGTATACCTGTCTCTTTTCAAAGTCGTACACTATCAAATGTGATTTAGAATTTTTGTACTATATAACATCCTAAAATATATTTGGTAGTGTATATTTAAAAAGAAGTGGTGTACAAATCCCTACTATATGAAAATTTATATATTTTCAAAAATTGCACAAAAGTTTTTTGTTTTATACTTTATAATGAGATGCATTAATATATAGAGCGATTAAACAAAAATAAATTTATTTTATTGATTATGTTTCATTTTATGATAAACACGCATCATTTTGTCTAGTACTCGTATAATTTAATTAGTACATTTTTAATAAGTGTAGGCGCATCTCAAATTATGATGAGTTCTAAGACGAATCGGAAAAATGTGATTTTTATGCTATACGGAATTTCTATAACCGACTATAACTATCAATTGGACATAGTTCAAGTAATACTATCACCGCAAACGCCCAGACTCCACATGTGTGACCAACAGATATGGGAGTTCAAATCCGTGCCTCAGCATATGTGGGTAATTTGTGGTCATGTGATTTGTCCGACGTTGATGCTTCTTGCGGGTAAGACAAACGCGTACGATTAAAATATAGTAGGGGTCAATGGTACTCTTTAAATTACCCTTTTATTTATAACTGATGCTATTTATTTGTGTCTATTCGAATTAAAATCATTTACCCCGTTCACATAACCAGGAACAATGTATCGATCGTTTATATATATGCTCGATCATGCAGTGTATAAATACCATATTTTATTTTCTTACATAGTATTTAGATTGTTTATATTAATCTCATTCAACTATTTGTCATATGATCACGTTTAACGGTCACCAATAACTTAAAAGGAAAATTAATAAACGGAATTGTAAATCTCAAATACACAATCATTTAGACAATTATATATACGAAAATAATGGTGCTATAATTATAATTATGATTAACATTTCTGAATATAAATAAACCTTAATATATAATTTTCCAAACCGACTTTTAACCCGAATATAGGGCAAGTTATATTTTTTATATTATTTAACGTGCATGTACATGCAGCAAGTATTATTTTACTTATTTTTTTTCAGCCAATTGTAATAAATTAAAAGACCTAATTAATTAATTGATTATTGGGGCTCTAAAACCAGCAAAGTTGTGATTGTCATTGTGCGTACGGAGAAATTACGTTTTTGAAGAGTAAAGACAGCTTAAAAGGTGATAATCACAACGTTACTTGCTAATTATTTTATTACAACTTGATTAGAGTTTTAATTTTAAATTATAAATTGAATACTTAATTTAATAAATATATATGTACATCCAACTCCCCTTTTTAGAAGGCTGAATTTGATTAAAAACAAATAATGGGGAATGAACAAAATGGTCAAAAAGATTTGTTTGAATTTAAGGATTTTTTGGTTTAAGGGTAGATTCATTGTAGTCTTATCCACTTGCTCTGTTTTTTGCAATTTTGAATCAATGTGTTTGTTATAAAATTCAAATAATTTAGCACAAAAATACTTGTTCATCCATCACTTAGTTGAAAAAATATATGAAATATCTAATTTAACAAAAAAAAGATATAAGTTGTGAATGTTAATTAATTATAGTTTGGTTTTTTCAAACATTATAACTATCATTGGTGGAATTTTTTATAATTATGGACTTAGCTAACAACTCATTGGGTGTGTTTGTAATTTTAAAAACTTAATATTTTAAGAATCAAATTAATATTTTCTATATCGTTGTAATATCAATTATTGGTTACTTACACAAGGGACACGTCATAAATAAATAAATAAAAAGACAATAATTACAATTTAGTAAATACTTGACATCAAAGAGATTTTTCTTGATTCATGATTTAAATGGCATTTGTTAATTCATCGACCCGCAAATACGAATTTGTTCACTAAAAATTTTACTAAAGATGTGTCAAAAAGTGTGTCCTTATCACAATATTAATATTGCTTGCGTAGAAAATTAATAGTAATAAAAGATACAATATAATATAAGTTATAAGTAGGTTAATTGATGGTAAAAATATAATTTTCTTATATGTGTTTTTAAAATATGAATTGCTTCCAAATCCAAAATCAATATAAACGAAATAAATTAAACAATAGCTTTGTATCGGCTAAGTTCACAAGTCGGAGATAAGCAGACTCGAACCGCTGACATTGCAACACCTTTTGTTTGAGATGGCGCGATAAGCTATATGCCAATCAGACCACATTTACGCTGCATCAATATTAATGGGCCGGTTGCTCTTAAAGAGCCTCAAATAAGCCCATTTTCTGCTTAATTGGTCCAACGAAATCAGACCAATGGCTCACAATAATACCTACCTACTGCTAAATTGGTAGCAAACTTTTTCCATTTTGTTATTTTGTAAATATTAGTTGAGCATTATTTTAAGCAAAAGACATAATAAACCTGGAAAACTTAACTAACCATAAATATTAAACTTTCAATAAATCCATGTCAGCAGCTACGTGAACAAAGCCTTGATATCTCATTGCCAAGTGTGTGTTAGTTGGTTTCCACGTAATGAAGAAATGGACAACTCAATGAAACGGTAAAGGGTAACCAGTTTAGGAGGTTAGTCCGTGTTATAATCGTGGAAATTAAAAAGTAGAATGCTATAACGAGAAGTCGAGAAATATGGAGAAAGAAAGAAGCTATTTCGAGCATTTAACCCAACAAATCTGAGGTGTTTGCACTCTTTTGAGTACACGAATTCCATAAGTTAAATTACTTGCATTCTTTCAGTGTCTCGTATTAGATCAAGTACGAATCTGGATTTTTACACAACATGAAAGATAAAACAATAATGGAGTAGTTGGGTACGATCGGTATCCATACAATGAAGTGATGAACCATACACGTCAAGAATCAAACGTATTACTTATAATTTTTATACTTGTGAAGAAGTTTAGATAGAAATCATAAATTTTGACAAGTTTCTCATCATGACAATTCTTAGTTGTTACCATCCATATAGTCCAGCCCAAAAGACAACGTAAACAGCCCAACCCATATAACAAGATGGTACGTCCAAAAAGACGATACCAACATGTTAACAAAGTCAAAGCATTGGTCAATATTAATTTTTTAATTTTTTATGATTTCCTGACTAAGCAAATGAATTTATGGGTAATTATCAATTAATTGTAATAGACGTTCGACATAAACATAAAATTAAACTTAAATACACATTATGTATAATATTACTGAAGTCTCTTGCTTCTTCCTTTTTATATTTATTTAATGTTTTTAGGTTCTAGCTCTGTTATTATGATATTCAAATATCTATGTAATATTTGAGTTGTTTTTGTGTGGATGTTTGAATTTTGTACTTTTTACGCCATAGTAATTAATATTAATAATAATTAATATTAATAATAATAATAATAATAAAAGTCAAATTTGGACTTTAAACCGTTAAAATTTATTTTACATTTTACATAGAAATTATACTTCTCTTATAACGTACCATTCCACAAATTTTCCACAAAAAATTGAGATCATTTGAAGTTAGAATTTAAAAAACGTCATATTAGAATTTCTTTATCTTAGATTTGCTTGATTTGATTCATTATTTACAAAAGTTAATTTCAGGTTTATGTTTTCAAAAGTGATGAAAATTTCATGAATATGTTGAACACTTCCGGTTAGTGCGATACCCAAGATGCCGAAAGGTTCTGCCGGAACCTCCATAAGTTCCATTATATGAATGTGGAGGTTGTGGTGCAAAACGTCAAAGTTCCTTGGGTATAAAAATATGTTTTAGCTTCCTTGATTGATTTTAATTGAAACATATTATGACTGCTTTGTTTCAATTTTCAAAGCTAAGTATAAAGCTAATCTGTTTTGAAAATCAGACCCGGTTCGCAACCTTACAATTCTTAAAATGTCAATGAACTTGGCGAGCCAACTGAAACCCCTTGTGAGGTTACAATTTAACAGAACTTGAAGTTACTTTATTGTTTTGCAAACATGCATATACGTATTATCCAAATAACCAACAAAAGAAGGTAAATAATCATAAATTAATTCAAGAATATATATGTATGCATGCATGAGTTTGAAATTTAGCTAGCTAGAATATGAACAAAGTTGTAATCTTTGCAATTAGTGCATTCGGCAAGTTCAACCATCTCATGAGATAGATAATTTTCCCAATCACACCTCCTCACTAGATGACGTCTTTATCCAGTATTGATTAGTTCATGTGGTATGAAGGATATCCTATGAATGATAATATAAACGATACATTTTAGAGAAACACGTGATTACCATCTTGTTGGTTTATCCACCTGGAAATGTAGTCATTGCTGTAAATATTATATGGTGGATATGTGTTCCAACCTCCATTAGTTGGAGAACAATCGCTCTCAACCACTCCTCACCTTCCAAAAATAACTATTTGTGATGTTCGCGGAATAACTGACTTGGTGTGAAGTTATGATATGTGGTAGTATTGTCTTTACTTCGTGTCAACACATGGATTAGAATCAATGATGTTTGATTTTAGATTGTATATGTAAATTCTACTTGCTCTAGACATATATTTTATATTGTACATATTCAGAAAACAGAACTAACCAACCTTCAGAAATTGCTCAAGGGATAAATACAGTAAGAAATATGTACCTTGAACCATGATAGTTGGAATTGTAAATTAATTCATGACAAGTACTGAAGTAGATTATGTTTTGCTCCCTTTTCAAGACTCCCATCTAAATGCAACATATTATTACCATCATTGAATATCTGGTCACACCTATCTTATGCAATAGCATGTATATACTCACATGACGATGAAAGAATGCAACATGAAATATGCTTTGGTTATTATCCTTTACCTCCCGTACCACATCCAGATAACAGCTAACAGCTAACAGCTAATGACTTTCTCTATAAATGTAGTGTTTCCCATATGCCAAATGATAAATAGTGGAACAGCTAATGACTTTCTCTAGAACAATTTCACAATTTCTTTGAAAATATGCCCAAGTACTAATCCGGATGGAATTTCCTTGGAACGAGGCTTCCAACAATTGAGACTTGAAAAATCCCCACCATGTGCATTATAATAAGTACTTCATTAAAATGTTATGGGCAATGCTCGTTTTCTCATTGAACTTCTTAGATTAATATGATAAACTATACAAAATCAATATGGTCGATAAGGATAGCCGTATCACCCCTTTGCCTGCCCGTTAATGAAGCTCTATATTGGAACACAACTCTCATTGCAACTTGCCTAGTTCCAATTGTAACTCGTCGAGTTCATTAACATTTGGAAACTCTACATGTGCGAACTAGGTCACGTTTTCAAAATGGTTTAGCTAACGCACGTTAACCGTGTCATCACTGGTGGATACCTAATGTATCTAAAGAGTGTTAATCGACTAGTACTAAGGCTATAAAGATTGAAGATCAAGTTACTTGAAGATTGAGAAGAGTTCATATCGAGCTCCTTCAAGTAAGTTTCTTTCTAACATAACTTCTTGTGTTTAATTGTTTTACGTGTTTTTATTATTGTATAAACATCTTGATCAAAGAATTTTTATTAATGTGATTAACCGTATGTGATACGCGTAAAAACCCTTCACTATTGTTTTTTTTTTGAACGACATGAATTCTCATTGAAAAAATTAGCGAGACTCTATAAATCACAATGCTTGACATTATAATCCAAACTTCAACAAGCCCTACAAAGCCATAAAACCATCCAAATACCAGACCTAACATCATACTTAAAAATTCCTTAATTGTAACATCTTATTCACTACACAAAATATAATGACGACCTTACGTGCAACTCCTTAAGCGCCTTTACACAAAATATAATGACGACCTTACGTACAACTCCTTAAGCGCCTTTGACATCTAATGATGTCCAAACTAAAATTAGACTCTTCCTCATGGGTGTATTTCACGTCCTCCAATGCATTGTACATTGTGCACCGGCAAAGCCATTTTACATGGTTATAGACAAATTTACATTTCAAATATTTTCTTCGAACGCAATTTAAATACCGATTTTTGTTGTTTTTCCATTTAAAACGAGAAATCCTGTGAGGGACTCCTTTATTTTTATCGATACTCGACCCAACGCCACTAAGTACCACCCCATAAATATCTTTGGTTTTCAAATCCAATACCGAAGAGACCTCACCACTTGATTTTGTTACTTGTTTCAATGTTGAAAATTCTTCAGACTCAAATTTTGTTATAGTTGGGCCAACTTTACCCAATATGCACTTTAATGAAGTCAATTGGACCAAAAGTTTCACAATGAGGCTCAGTTGGTTTAAAATTGAAAGCATCCTGGCATTTTGAAAAAGATTCGTTACCTTTTGAAGACTTGTCATTTTCACCACTGTGCATGGAACCAATTTTGCAGACCTGTACTATTATGTTGACCCTCTTAATTGTCAATAGCCACATCACCGTCAACTTTTAAGATTCGACATATATGTTACGTTCTCTAGGGTTTGGTAGCACAATACAAACACAATTCTCAATCACAAGGAATATTTGATCTATATGAGGTTTAAGTTATGACGAATTCTCAAAAGGCTGTTTTTCAGTATGGGCATGTTACACGTATAAAATTCCTTATTACATTTTATTGGTCTTGCATTTTATGTTGAACACATGATTCTTTTTAATCCGATACCTATTAACAAGAATGCAACATACTCTTATGTGGTAAACCAGAAATGGTGAGATTATTGCATATTTTAGTTTATCATTAATTCCCTTAAATTATTTATAACATTGCACACATCTTTGTGGTTGAACATTTGATGTTTTCCCGAATTTCCTGTTTAAGGGTATTGTCATATGTATATGCATACAACTTGGTTATCCAATCATACATTTTGGATGTTGTGGAATTTTTGAAGACTTGTCTGGTGTACTGCTTCAACTTCTAAAGAACTTGAGGTTACTTTAATGTTTTACAAACATGCATATACGTACTATTCAAGTAACCAATGAAAGAAGGTAAATAACCATAAATTCAAATCCAATTCAAGAATATATGCATACATGAGTTTGAAAATTAATTAGCTAAACATATGAACTCAATAACTACACTATCACAAAAAGTTAACGAAATCGCGACGAAAAATGAAATCGGATTACGTCTTGACCTAGTATCAATTGGTCATTCATGTGGTATGAATAATAGTTTTAGAGGCATTTGGACTCATTATATGATCAACCAACTTCTTAGGATATTTGATTGTGCATTAGAGTTAATTTGTAGTTCATGTCACCACCAATGTCGAATTTTATTCGCTTCTTAGATTTCCAAGCATGACATGAACCAACTTTCCTTACGGTTTTTGTTTTAAATTGTTTAATCACCTTCTTGTTACTTGTAACAACATGAAAGAAGATATAAGGGTAAACGGTATCATCGATTCTCTTTAGATCCATCGCGCCGGGGATGTTAAATTTTTGCCGGTATGAGTTTGACGGCTCCACTAATTATATACCTTTTCATTTATTTATTTATTTGTATTTGTATACTTGACTTTAAAAAATGTTGATGATCAAGATATATATTTAAGACCTGTACATTATATATGTAGGTGTAGTATGATCAAGTAAATTAACGGTAATATGATTTATTATAGGAAAATGATAACGACGTCTCTAAAGGCTGTCAATAAAAATTTAAAACACACATTAATAGTTGTACTCATACCATAATAAACTATCTAACCCTTTGAATTTTAGTCGACCCCAATAAATATCATTTAAGTTACAATCAATTTATGTACCTTATTAACAGCCCATACGACTCTCATTAACAATCTACTTTATTATACAGAGAAATCACAATAGAAAAAATTTGATATAAAAAGTTTTTGATTTTGTCGTTAGGGACACGCAACTTTTTAATTCTTTTTTTGGGGTCAATGGAAGTATTTAATCTGAAAAGATGTTTCTTTTTGAAAGTATACAATACATCTATTTGGTTTTTTAGTTAAAGTCAATTGTTTTATTACTTGATAAATAATAAATAATTTTCTTATATGCAGTTTTTATATGCTTTCTTATATTTAAAGTCAACCGTTTGTATCGCCATACACTCTTTTAGAGTGACCAAAAGTTATTTCTCTCTATTTAACATAAAAGTCATAAATAAATATTAGTCTATTTCTTTTACCTTAGTCTAGTTGGTCATGAACTGGTGCGTTATGCATTGCCTATTGACATAGCAAATTATTCACGGGTGGTGTGTAAAGAAATGGATACACTATTTCTGTTGATTATAATTTATTTTGTCTATCTATTGTCTTTGATTTCACTTTAATCGGGATAGTGATTCGTACACCATCATTCTTTATTCTTATATTATTTTTATGCTTTACAATGTTATACATTACAACACAATAATGTTTGGTGTTTTATAAATAAATAACGGTGATGATGTACAAATCACCTCCATTTTATTAACGGTGATAATGAAAATATTAAATAATTAATTATTAATAAATAATATTTTGAATTTAATAATGATATATAATATAATAATAAATATACGTCGCAGCCATCTTCATCGGTAACTCGGTAAGGGAATCGAAGTCGCAACTGTCCGAATACTGTTTTTTCAAGTCGGTTCAAATTGAACGCTTTTTTTCAACGCAGAAAATGAAATAATAAAATCCATCTCCATGTTCTAGATTCAAGCAACAAAAACAGCAATTCTCCTCTTCCGCAAAACTAGGGTTTGTTATTTTTTTCCATTATCTCTTAATTATACTCAATTTCCCCTGTTATATGGCAATTACTTTTTTCCCCCGATTTAATCACACTGATTTCCGATACACGAATCTGAATCCCTGTACAATTTCATAAGCTATACATTTAGGGTTTTGCACTGATTTATCGTGTAGATCCAGTTTCTTATTTGAGAATTATGCGTTGAATTTGTTTATGTGATTATGTGTAGCTTTTGTAGTTGAATAATATTACGTATAGTATGTACTGTTTTGTTGATGGTTATGTTTGTTGAAGTCTTATATATAGTTAATTAATAATTAAAGTAGCATATGCTTAATTGTTAATTGGTGGATTAAACTATGATTAGCTTGTGTTTGTTCCAGAGTTGGTTGTAATAGTGTCTATACATATAATTATGAAACAGTATAGGTTGAGCAACTAGTCCATTATTTTAACGCGATAATGGGAACACCTTCCTGTCGAGTTATTATGCGCACAGCAAGATATAAGTTGCAGAACAGCGTAGTAGTATTGTAATTTACCAATACAAGGTGATTCTACAAGAATATTTTAATTCGGACAGCATTCAGTTCATAATTCGTATTAAAGTTGAATGCTTTGCTCACCAATTTTACAATCTGATATATGTATCAGATGAATTCTGGCGACTTCAAGTAAATGTTAGGAGGCTCTTTTAAATGAATCATTTTGACTCGTTTATGGGTTGTGAGATTTTGTGGAGGGGAATTAATGATTGAATTTGTTTTGCAGTGGACCACAGGATTTGAGATTTGTAAAAGATGACGTGGTTTAGGGCTGGATCTAGTATTGCGAAGCTTGCTATCAGGAGAACCTTAACGCAGAGTGGATCATATGCAGCAAGGACGCGTGTATTTCCTTCAGAAAGCCGATGTTTCCATACAACAGTCTTCAGATCTAAAGCACAATCTGCACCTGTCCCTCGAGCGGTTCCGCTTTCTCGGTTGACGGATAGCTTCTTAGATGGAACTAGTAGTGTCTACCTCGAAGAGCTTCAGAGAGCTTGGGAGGATGATCCAAACAGCGTTGATGAGTCATGGGACAATTTTTTCAAGAACTTTGTTGGTCAGGCTGCTACATCCCCTGGAATATCTGGTCAAACCATACAAGAGAGCATGCGATTGTTGTTACTTGTTAGAGCATATCAAGTCTATGGCCACATGAAAGCCAAAATTGATCCATTGGGTCTGGAAAGAGAGAGATACCTGATGATTTAGATCCTGCTTTTTATGGGTTCAGCGAAGCTGATTTAGATCGTGAGTTTTTCCTAGGTGTATGGAGGATGTCTGGGTTCTTGTCTGAGAACCGACCTGTGCAAACTCTTAGGTCGATATTGACCAGGCTGGAACAGGCTTATTCTGGAAGTATCGGTTACGAGTACATGCACATTGCTGATCGTGAACGATGTAATTGGTTGAGAGATAGAATCGAGACTCCAACCCCGACTCAATACAATAGTGAGCGCCGTGAGGTTATCCTCGATAGACTCATCTGGAGTACTCAGTTCGAGAACTTTTTAGCTACTAAGTGGACGGCGGCTAAAAGATTTGGACTAGAAGGTGGAGAAACTTTAATCCCAGGCATGAAAGAGATGTTTGATCGCTCAGCAGATCTTGGTGTTGAAAGCATTGTTATTGGAATGTCGCACAGGGGACGATTGAATGTCTTAGGTAATGTTGTTAGGAAGCCGTTGCGTCAAATTTTCAGTGAATTCAGTGGTGGTACGAAGCCAGTGGATGAAGTTGGGCTCTACACTGGAACTGGTGATGTCAAGTATCACTTGGGAACTTCGTATGATCGCCCGACAAGGGGTGGAAAGCGAATTCATTTGTCTTTAGTTGCAAACCCCAGTCACTTGGAAGCTGTGGATCCTGTGGTGATTGGGAAAACCAGAGCAAAACAGTATTACTCAAATGATTTGGATAGAACGAAGAACATGGGTATTCTGATTCATGGGGACGGAAGTTTTGCAGGGCAAGGTGTAGTCTATGAGACGTTGCATTTGAGTGGTCTTCCAAATTACACCACTGGTGGGACTATCCATATTGTAGTGAACAATCAAGTTGCCTTCACCACCGATCCACAGGCAGGAAGATCTTCACAGTATTGTACGGATGTCGCTAAAGCTTTAAATGCTCCTATTTTTCATGTGAATGGTGATGATGTAGAAGCAGTTGTCCATGCTTGTGAGCTTGCAGCAGAGTGGCGCCAGACGTTCCACTCAGATGTTGTTGTTGACATAGTCTGTTATCGCAGATTTGGGCATAATGAAATTGACGAACCTTCGTTTACTCAACCCAAAATGTACAAGGTCAGTTCTCTTATGTGTTGCTCATGTTTTCACATTATACTTTGCTATAAGTCCCTGTCTCTCTCTCTTTTTTTTTGTATAATGTTTTCTTTCACCATCATGCTTTGGTCTTTCTTAAGTTTTCAACTGTACTGGTTTCTATAGATCATCAGGAATCATCCTTCATCGCTAGAAATCTACCAGAAGAAGCTTCTAGAAACTGGCCAAGCGACAAAAGAAGATATTGATAGGATACAAAGCAAGGTTACTGCAATCCTTAATGAAGAATTCCTTGCTAGCAAGGATTATGTCCCTCAAAGAAGAGACTGGCTTTCAGCTTACTGGACTGGATTTAAGTCCCCTGAACAGCTTTCACGTATTCGTAACACTGGGTAAGTTGTTTCATGTGTTATTTACGCAGATAGGCTTGTAGCATGGCCTCTCATTGAGAAGTATATTTTCTTCTACAGGGTCAAACCAGAGATCTTGAAAAATGTTGGGAAGGCAATCACAACTCTTCCAGAAACTTTTAAGCCTCATAGAGCTGTTAGGAAAATATTCGCAGATCGTTTTAAGATGATTGAGACTGGGGAGGGTGTTGACTGGGCAGTTGCAGAAGCCCTTGCATTTGCAACATTGTTGGTGGAAGGAAATCATGTGAGATTGAGTGGTCAGGATGTTGAGAGAGGTACTTTCAGTCACAGGCATTCTGTTGTCCATGACCAGGAAACAGGAGAGCGATACTGTCCTTTGGACCATGTAATGATGAATCAAAACGAGGAAATGTTTACTGTAAGCAACAGGTAAATGCAAATCTTTATAAGCATCGTTACATGATTTACTCTCAACTAATAACTTTTCCTGATACTTTTATTTTGTCCCTTACATGATGCATTACTGTGTTAGAACACTATTTTTTATTACAAGACTACCTTATTCCAAAATGTGTGATGTTCAAAATTCCTGTTTCTGACATTCGAAATTTCGAAACAGTTCGCTTTCAGAGTTTGGCGTCTTGGGATTTGAATTGGGCTACTCAATGGAAAATCCTAATTCGCTTGTGTTGTGGGAAGCTCAATTTGGAGATTTTTCAAATGGAGCTCAGGTGATATTTGACCAATTTTTGAGCAGTGGAGAGGCTAAATGGCTGCGCCAGACAGGATTAGTTGTGTTACTACCTCATGGTTATGATGGTCAGGGCCCTGAACACTCTAGTGCAAGACTGGAGCGTTTCCTTCAGGTAAATACTTTTGCCAGGGGGAGTGTCAGTCAGTTGTTTTACTACCTCTAGGAGCTCTACAGTAATTCTTAAATTTTCTTGGAACTACAAGAAACTTGTGCTCTTATAGCTTGTTGTAATATTACCATGAATCCATGTCCATTTTGTTGACAATTTCTTTCACTTTCATACCTTTAAGTTGGTAAGAAGTTTCATCGATTTTTTGTTCGGCGCAGAGTCAGATCGGAATGCATATTATATAAATTTTGTTGTATTTATATACGGCTTAAACTGTTTGACCTGTTAGTGATCAAACATAACCCAAATCAACCCATTTTTAGGTCAATGGGTCAGAATTACCTTTACTCTCATACATTAGCTTTTAGCTCTACCACTACATAACATGGTAGCTTGTATCTTAACTGACTCTATCTACCTTATAAAATCTATTGACAGATGAGTGATGATAATCCATTTGTTATACCTGAGATGGAACCAACCCTTCGCAATCAAATTCAAACATGCAATATGCAGATTGTCAATGTTACAACGCCAGCAAATTATTTCCATGTCTTGCGTCGACAGGTCAGTACGCCGTATAAAAGTTACTAAAAGATTAATGAGATTCATCACTTCCTAACATTTTATTGTCGTTTTCCAGCTGCATAGGGAGTTCCGTAAGCCGCTTATTGTGATGTCTCCTAAGAATTTGCTCCGTCACAAAGAGTGCAAGTCAAATTTATCGGAGTTTGATGATGTCCAAGGTCACCCAGGTTTTGACAAACAAGGGACTAGATTCAAGCGACTCATCAAGGATCAGAATGACCACTCAGATCTTGAAGAGGGCATTAGACGTTTAGTTCTTTGCTCTGGAAAGGTTTGTAAAATCTTCAGTAGAACCAAGTACCAACTCTCCAGTAGAGATACAGAACATTGTTATAAGTTCTTCTGTATAAAATATCCGTATTAGATCCTTCCCTTTCACATGCTTTGCGCTTTTGTCATTCCAGTTGCTTTAATGATGCTGGGTTTTGCAGGTTTATTACGAACTTGATGAGCAGAGGAAGTCAGTTGATGGTAAAGACATTGCAATTTGCCGTGTTGAACAACTCTGCCCATTCCCCTATGACCTCATCCAGCGAGAACTAAAGCGTTATCCAAGTAAGTTCAAACTTCCAATTATCTGTAACTGGTAGACATGGCCACTGCAACCCGTTACCTATGACTAGGTCGATTTAATTAGAGATGATCCGCGTAACTATGTCTAGACTTGGCAATCTTTCTTGGTGTTGTTACTGAGAATTTCAAAGAATTTTCCATGTGCTTTCCATAGAACAAGGGGCCTATAAATATGTTCTTAAAGCACATTTGACCAATATACTCTCTTTGCCTGATCTTTCAGATGCAGAAGTTGTCTGGTGCCAGGAGGAGCCAATGAATATGGGGGCCTATAGTTACATTGCCCCACGCCTTGCTACCGCCATGAAGGCACTTGATAGAGGTACTATAGACGATGTCAAATACGTGGGCCGTGCTCCATCTGCTGCCACTGCAACTGGTTTCTACACCGTTCATGGGAGAGAACAGTCAGAACTCGTGCAGAAAGCCCTGCAGCCAGAACCCGTCACTAACCCTGCACTTTGTTAGAGCCTGTATCCCGGTACGAATCAAAACCGTTGTTTTAGATTTTGACCCATTTACATATGAATGGGCTGCATTCAGTTACTAATAAATTTAAACGGTTCAAATAAAAAAATCTAGCTAAAAAGAGGACATGACCAATGGGTTGAAAGTGTTTGAATTGGTATTTTAACGCGTACAACCTATTAAATCGTTTTATATAAAGGTTTAGATTATTATCGCTATTATTGTTTTTATTTTATCGAAAATTCTATTGAGATTGACGTGATATTTACCATTGACCCATTTGGAGTTGACTGGATACTGAAATTTTTTTAATATCAAACTTGCACATCTTACCACAATAACACTTGGGGTTTTGATCGTTTTGATAGTAGTATTATATATATAAGTTAATTTCATTCATTTGCAGGGTTTTCATCTTAGTCGCAGTGTTGGTGTGGCATCTTTTTGCTTTAATTTAAAATGGTTATTCGCATATTGGCAATATTATGCGTGAAATAATACCCTACAAATCTTCAGGTGAGATTAATATACATTGCGCCATGGGTTCATGGCATGTAAGTACTTTTACTACTATATTTTTTTGGCGGACAACTTGTTTTGGTAATCTTGATGACCATATCGCAATGCAAGCCGACTTATCATTTGATTTGAAGTAATATTTACTCTTAGCTTCAACCTAAGAGCGGTTTGCTTTGAACTTCCCTATTCATTTTATGTGGATCTTATTCTTTCTATCTTATCATATCATTTGAATGAGACCCATAACAAGATACAGTTTCTCTATATCATAAGTTCTTGATCATTTGAATTAGTTTGTATATCATACAAATATAAAGCTCTGAATATTTGACCCTTGTGTTTCTCAAAAGTTCATGTTTTTTAGAAGTGTGTTTTTTTCCGTACACTACCTAATATATTTTAGTCGGTACAACATAAAACCTATTTAGTGGTTAACGAAGAATAATTTGTGGTGTACGATGGTAGAGGATCAGGGGCAATTAATTTGATTAGTATATGGAGGATATGGATTTGGTAGGCCAAAATGGTGAATATTGTGGTTACGAAAAGAAAGAAAATAGGAAGGTAGCTACTGTGTGCGTGACTAATGTGAAAGTGAATATGGACCTTTTTTTAATTGGACACTTGGCTTAACGAAAACTTAAAATTTGTTTGTAATGAAAGGACACATCATGGATATGTGTCATTTAATGTGTGTACGAATTAATTGTACGTACTGTACATGACATGACTTGAGGTGATAGTTACAATGAATAGGCTTTAGTCTTTTCGCTATATTACAATTACAAAACAAAAAATATGACAAAATTCGTGACGTGTTCAATCTCAAAACCTCTTTTGTTGTGGTCATGGTGATAAATATGTTGTCAATTCTTGGACAAACGTAAGAAAGTGTAGTTAGATGAAAATTATTGTTTTGCAGTTTATAATTAATTACCCACTTGCTTAACTTGTCCAACTTGCCAAACTTAGAAAGAACAAATTAGAAAACATCATTGGTGGTTTTTGTGCTCTACACTTTTCTTGATTGGAATTTGGTTTTATTTTGACTACCCCTTTGTTTCCATTATGAGACCAAACCGTTTCATTTAAAAGTAAAATATTTTTCAAAATTTATTATATTATATATAATATTTTTTTAATGTATACAAATTTGGAATAAGATTTACATTAGTTATGTAAATATATATATGTAATGGAAAATGCTAAACTTAAGGGCTATGAATAAGAAATTCAAACAACTATAAATTGTTTGTACTTTGATAATAACTATACCCCGAATATAACGGCTTCTAATAAACTTAATGTACCACTAAATTTTACATAAATTAATCCTTATAAACGTAACTCTCAGGGCTACAAGTAACAAAATCCAAATGTAATATCAAGCAAGTTTATTTTATTTACTTTTTGTTTTACAGCAAGTTAAATACGTAATACACCTTTACTTTGTAAAAGTTGTGAACTTATTGGATGTGAAGGTTTAAAATTAAGTGGGAGTGATGTCATGTGGCAAAGCACTCGTAACCAAGAGATTTGCATGTGTCATTTTCCAAATTGTTTATCATAACACATGACCAATAAATCCCTCCCATTATTTCATTAAAACTAAATCATATACATTACTGTTTATTTACATCAATAACTGTCATTTAGGCCATATGATGGAACAATGGTGAGATGATTTGTAAATTGTAAAAACTAACTTACAAGTTACTATTTATGTCACAATTTAATTGTTTATTGTTCTATTTTGTTATTTATGAAAATACCTAGTTATGTTGTCCACTTTTTAAGCTATTTCAACCAATCACCACGAGTTTGTAGATATCTATGAAAATATATTTTTTAAAAAAGAATAAGAAAATATTCATGAAGCGATTTTTTATTTTTTTTCATTCAAATCATCGTATATTTATCAATAGGGTTGACAAGTATGTTGCTAACTGCAAATAAGTTATGTGTATCAAAAGGGAAAAGTAATTTTATATTTTATACTTTTAGTTTTTCAACTTCACATTATGTGCAGTTTGCTACAAATAAGATTTTTCCTTTATCAGTTATCATTTTCAATTGTTATCTGATTTCTTAAAACACAACATTGCTGTTTTAGTACAAGGACTAAAGGAAATTTTGATGGCAACATAAAGAAGATGGTTTATTACTAATAGTTTTCGAATTTGAGAGAGAAAAACACATGTTTATAAATATTTCATTACATATTATTCAACAATTTAGCTGCAAAGTGAAAACGATGAGCAATTCTAGAATATAAAAGTTAGTTGGATTTTGTCATTTTTGAAAATAGATGTTGTACCCTTTATGAATCTACCACCACTCATAGTCATCTACGGCCATGAGATACCAAGACAATGATTGGTATGTGCACCATTAGCCAACTATTTATTAACAACACATAAAATGGTCACAATCATTGGCTTTATCTAAACATAAAAATCAATATAAAAACCATCTCTCTCTTTAACTTGCTAGTTCTTCCTAAAATTTTGGTCAAACACTCCAAGATGATGAGTATAAATGGAATTCAAAATTTTATTTTGTCAGATACCCATTGTCTATACCGGACGAAGTACTAAAACGATAAAATATATATACCATACTGAAAGTACCGCATGGTTGAATATGGTTGGTACCGGTACGGTATTTAGAAATCGATTAGTAATGCTCATCCCTAGACGAGACCATTGTTCCATATTGTTTTCTCCTTTCAACATGAATACAGTCCATATATTAGAAAAAAAAAATATTTGCATTATATATGTTAAACAGAAAATAAATCATATGCCGTTATATCAAAGAATCCAAAAAATGATCTTCTTAGAAGGATAGGGTTATCTATGTTTACATGCATAATAACAACAAATTAAGACACATAATACCCTTAAGACTGTTGACATGGCCGGAGCTATAATATATTATCTAAATGAGGGAGTAATTTATTTATTTTTCTATTATTTTGAACAGGTCAAATTTAATATGTCACTTATTTTCTTGAAAAAATTCTTTTCATAACTTTAAATTTCTTGAAAAGGCAACTTCAAAGATTAAAACACATACCTAATTATCGTGTGTGTATATATATATATATATATATATATATATATATATATACACACACACACATACCACCATGTACATTGTCTATATATACATACATACATATATAATTTGGCAATCCAATTATACATACATTCCTAATTTAGCATATCAACATCAAATTTGGCACAAAAAATATAATTTTGTTTGCGTGATGAAAAAACATCAAAAACTTAAAATATTATCGTACACACACACACACATATATATAGTAGAGTTCCGATGAGAACACTTCTAAAATAAGAACGGCTAAAAACACCTCAAATGCACACATATATAAAATAAAATCATTAGATTCACATTCATACATCTCAAATATGCAAAGAAAAATTGATGCACATTTATAAAAAATGCACAAAAATCGAAAAAATGCTTGATGCAAAATTATCTCTATAGACGTGCATCAATCGTTTTTTCGATTTTTGTGCATTTTTAAAAAATGTGCATCAATTTTTTTTTGTATATTTGAGATGTATGAGTGTAAATCTAATAATTTTATTTTATATATATGTGCATTTGTGGTGTTCTTAACTGTTATTATTTTAAAAGTGTTCTTATTTAATCAAAACTATATATATATATATATATATATATATATATATATATATATATATATATATATATATATATATATAATAAAATTGGTAGCCTAAGTATATATACAGTTAAAAGGTACACAATTAAGTGGACCATATAGACACTTTGTTTTCTTTTTATTTTAAGAAAAATAAAAATTGCTACAAGGAAAGAAAAATAAATAGAAGTACAATATTTCCCAAGATGGTAGACAAGTATTCCACGTTCATTTCAATTTGTACAAATGGGTAAACATCAATATTAGTAGATACAGTTATACAAACGGCTAGAAAAAAAAACCCAAGAAAGTGCAATTTGTACTTCCACCAAAGATGAGGGACTCAAACTAAACAATTTACAAAAAGAGAGACTAATTAAGAAAGAACTCAAAACTCAATTAGCAGTAGTGCATTCGATGAACACCACGATCTCTGAGAATTCCAGAGTAGAGGGCCCTCCTATTTGCAGGAATACCCTTGTGTTTTCCAGAAACTTTCTTTTCAACCCCTTCATCTTTCAAATCTGTCGAAATAATCTGGTTTTGAACAATACTTTTATTTTGAAGTCTTTTTCTAAACTCTTCTCCATTTCCACTTGGTTCCATCACATCTTCTGCAAAGTGTACTTTCTTGTTCTTTTTCTCTCTCTTCTTTCCATCTACCAATTAAAAAAAATAAAAAATAAAAGTTAGACTAATAAGTCAACGTTAAGTTTGACCAAAACAAAATTCAAGAAATTTTTCAAGAAAACAAACATGAAGAGATGCATGGTCTTGGTTGGTGGATCATCGAGAATTGAGCGGCGGCGGTGACGGTGCCGGCGGTGGTGGTTGGTGGTTTCTGGAGGTGGAAGGCTAGAAGTAGTACGGTGCCGGAGACGGCAGCCATGGCGGTGGCTAAAACCATCCCATTTGAAGCCAAGATTGATGACATGATGAAAAAAAACTTTTTTTTTGGCAAATTCTTGATCAAAGAAATGGGTATGAGGAAAAATCAAAACTTTTTTTGTGGGTATGAGGAAAAATCAAAACTTTGTTGTGGGAATAAGAGAAATAGATGAAAATATGATCATGATCAAGAAACTTGGAAGTATAAATGTGTGTGGTTTAGTGTATGTATGATTTAAGAATTGTGAAGGATGGATAGTTTGATCAAAAGGGGAAATTTTATATTGTTGGGTTAGTTGGTTCTTGAAAATAGGGGGTTAGCTTTTCTTTGAATAAGTGAGGAAATAGCATCGAATGGAATGATTGGTTTATTTAGCAACCCTTTTAAATAAGTAATTACTTGGCATATAAATAAATGTTCTAGAAACTACGTCGTATTAGATATATTTATGAGTTTAAGACCGTTGATTAATGGTTACATACTTCAACTTCTTCAAGATGATTTACAAATATATTTTTAGTTGCATTTTTGGTGTAAGTTAATGCATGGTTTTTATAAGCGACTGTTATATTTGATACATTTTTTTTTCTTAAACATGTCATCATTTGATATTTCGTTTTGTTGATTACAATCTAATCAATTAACAAAAAATAATTAACGTTTTACTTCTCACGCAACATTTTATACTTTTTTTTTATTATTGTTTTTGTTAGATTATTTAATTAGCATAGTATAAGTATATTGGATTACGTACTTACGTTTGGTTAAATTCGAGACTTTCGAAGCACAACTTGTACGGCCAACGGGCAGGGTGCCATATATCATACGACAAAACATGTTAAACAATTAATACACATAAATTGATTGAATAATAAAATATCGAGGGATGTTTTATGAAAATAGATAGAAAATACAAGGTGTTTAGTGGGAAAAGGTAAGGAATAGACGGACGAAAATGTGGTATGTATAAGTTTGGTCGTGCAAAGCATGTTAACATAAAAGAAGTTTTCAGTTGTTGTCATTATTTGGCTTTTTTCTATCTCTTCACATGCCTAGAAATTTCCATTTTGATTTTGATATTTTCTCCAGTAATTTCTAGTTTATAACTTAAGTTACAAGTAACAAGTACATTGTAAAAAGCATATTTATGTATGTAGTGATCACGTATAGTTGTATTTTTATGTTTTATTATTTTTTAATATAATACAAAAAGAACTTAAATTAATCTACTCCTTCCTCCGTCCCAAAATGAATGTTCAAAAATAAATTTTCTTTGAATTATGATAGATTAATAAATGTCAGTTTTGACCTTGTATTTAAAGTAAGTTTGATTGAAAATTGTTAAGAATTAAATGATTAAGTGTAATAAATGAGAATAAAACAGAGAGTTTAATAATATTTAGTAGTTATTTTTTGCAAGTGGACAATCTTTTTGAGACTTATATAAATAGTAGTGTGAATATTTATTTTGGGAGGGACGAAGTTTCTATTATATATAAAAAAATAGAATTGATCCTCATTTTCAAAGTTATATAAGCATTGTATTTAAAAATATATACATCTCTACCACAAACAAAACACATTGCGATTTGCGTGTACACATTTAAGGTTTTCGTGTGGTAGAGAATGGGGTTATGTCTTCAAGTACGCAAATGCCAATGACCGGTTTGTGTGTGCCACTTTTGCGGTTTGCGTGTAGCCGTTTGCGGACCAAACTTCACTAAATCGTTTGTGTACCCGAAAATAGAAACACACAAATCACAAACAGGCACACGCAAACTGCAAATTAGTCGAGCTAGACGTTTAGGTAATTCTGAATGTGAAAATAAGAAAACAAACACTATCAACGTGTATTGAGTTTTTCATTTTATTTCTTTTAGAAATTTTTAGCAAAAACGTCAAGTCCACTAATGTATGTTGTCAAGTGGAGCTGATTTAGTCATAACTATCAAACTTTCTAGATTATAAGGAGTCAATTTGAAAACTTCAGTTGTTGAATGCCATTTTTGAAAGTACTTGACGACCAAAGTCCACATAACATTTTCACACTCCTGTCGGATTCACATTGTTTTAATTACTACCATTATCACAACTAATTTTGTATCCTTAGTTTTATGTTATTTAATATTTATTTTCACATACAGTCTTCTATACTTACATGCATATGTGAAAATGGCCTACAATATATATGTGCTACATGTCATATATATTTTTTTAAATATGAACTATGTTTATTAGACATTTCACATTTAGACCATGTTTATTCGTCATGTTTGATGTAATATCATGGTGGATTAATGTTTATGGAATTGTGGTAGCATCAAAACACTGGCAATGATAATTGTGTCAATAAGATGTTAACTTTTAAACTCGGAGGTTGATCTATAATTAATGATCATTATTCTTTTTTATAACATATATGGGTTAGAAATCATCGAAAACACGTACTCGCTACTATTGGATATTAATTCTAATTATCTAAATTAAGATATTTGGGAGATCCAGCTAAACTTGGAGAATAAGTTTACGTGATGGACAAGTTGAGGAGTTTGCCTATTATAAATAGAAGTTACTTTGTAGGTTTTTGATGAGAAGGTTGAGCAAAAGAGAGAGTATATGAGAGTCTTCCTTCGTCCCATGTGGTGGTCTCGGTGATTCAATAACGAAGTCGTGAATTCCGCTATTGTAATTTATCGGTGAGAGTGGTGATACGTGATAATATTCAAGATTGTTGAGTGGAGTGTCCATTCTTGTAATATTGTTCGTATATTGGAATTTTTAAGTGACAGTTGGTCCCGTTGTTTTTACTCGATCTCCCTTGAGAGGTTTTCCACAAAAAATATCGCGTGTCGTGTTTTTTCTGTTTTGTGCGATTAATTATCGACTTATACAAAGTTATGTGATTTATTGTGATAAAGATCTATCACAATGAGCGGTATGAGATCGAGGTCGATCTCAGTAGCTACCATGTATTGAATTGCATAAGATGTGTTACATGTTAGATTTTATGTTATATCTTTTTTTTTAACCAGATCATCACTTTGATTACATTATTGTAATTAAAGCGTATAAAAGTTGCAATAAGATGGCTGAGCACTTGGAATAAGGCCTTGTACGTTAAGAGATTGAGGCCCATATTTTGCTCATATGAATATTTCAACTAGAAGGCCCGTGGGCGGTGGGACAGTGGCCCATTTTTTTTAACCCAATATTATGTCACGAATTGAAACATTCAACTAACAACACTCTATATCAATCGTCAGTGAAAACAAATTCAAACAACACTCGTGTAGTCGAGGTTAAACCCACAAATAATAAACGGATAAATGATAACAAGCAACAAGATAAGCGAGCAATACAAACACAAAGATTTAACGTGGTTATGCCACATCTCCAACTTGGAGATCAGTTTAGTCCACAGGGTCAAACCAAAGAGTTTTCATTATAAATTTCGTGTCAACGGTTTATAAGAGTAGAGGTTACATTATATATGGTAAAAGATAAAAGGAAAATCTCAAAAACTGAAAATACGCCGACACTCTTGATTCCACCGGGACCGTGCTCACAAGATAGATGATCCCACCGGGATCGTGATCACAAGATAGATTATCCCACTGGGATCAAATCTGCTATCCAAATTTTTCCGCTCAATCCCATCGAGATCCAAACCATCCCACCGGAATCATTGTTATTTCATCTATTTTTATTTTTCTTTGTTCCAATCTTCATACCCAACATATTAACTTTCTGATTTTAATAAAGAAGAATGCATAAGTTGATTAGTTGAAATTACGTGTGTCGATATTTGGTGCAATCAAGTAAGTGTAATGGATAGGTTAACAAAATTTACAAAAAAAAAAAAATCACGTTAAGAAAAAACTTCATGCATCAAACGTATGTAGCTACTTAATACATATTTCTTAGTTTTGGAATCACATAATTTATTTATATGAATATGAATATGGCAAGTCGACAATGATTGAGATTTTAACTACTCGGTATGTTTGTGCCCGATGTATGTTTTAATGTTATAAATTGAGTTTGGTATGCTACAAAAATAATAATATATAGCCATTACAATACACCAAAACAACACACCAAACTTAAACTACCCCTACCAAACTAAATACCCGCCTAAAACACGGCAAAACTACATTCAAAACCACTAACCCATCAAAAAGTACACCGAGCCTACACCACAATTGACGATTTTGTCATCAATATGAATTGTGATAAACTAATTTAGTCGAGATTACGATAGTAATGTTGTATCTGGTTTCATAAAACAAATCCTTTTAACTTAAAAGAAAAAGTAATTAAAAGTATAAGGACTCGGACTAGGAGGGGTACTTTCTAAATTGAGGATTTGATAGTATATATATAATAATAGTTGTTGTCATATGTTTATGAGAATTTGACAAATTATGTTGTTGTGTTTTTCTTTCTTGAGAGCTTATTCTTAATTTGATCCATTATCTACAAATATGTGAAGTATTTAGTTAGGAAAACTATTAAACATAAAGAATTTATTTGAAACGTGACAAAAACAACTAACAAATACTCCAACAAAACATAACTAGGAATCCAAACGGCACAAAAGTTGCATCAAGACGTGTGTCAACTATATATAGGCCAAATATCTATATTTATTTTGTATAGAATACAATTATTGTGTTCTATAACTTTATAGAATGGGTTTGATGTAGACCATTAATCGACCCACACGCTTGACATCGACCCAACAATTATTATTCATGTTTAGATCATGATACGTGGTGTAAAACAAATTATACACATCTTATTTTGATTTGATCAAGCATGATTGACTAATACGTTGTTAGTTGCATATAAACTGTGAAACAGATGCAAAAGTAAACTTATATAATACACTTTTAATTCTCTAACTAAATGAAATATTCGTGTTTAATCAGTCAAAAATACACTCACAGCACTTAACTTATCTGCAATTTGTTCTACATAATATTTTTCCTAATATATAAATATATATATATATATATACACTTTTTAGAGAGTAAAAGAGGGAGGAAGGAAGAGTTGAATGTCAAACAAGTGGGGTTTGTTTATTGATCATTTCTCACCTAATACACACTTCCAATTGTCCTGTTTTTAATTCTTCTTCTTCTTCTTCTTCGTTGGCTTTCAACTTGCCATTTTTCTTATAATTAAGCATCCTTCTTAATTGCTCTCTCTTTCTCTACATATTCATAATCAGTCGACTTTTATTTCTATCTCGATCTCTTTGCATTCGGGAGATATTAAGTTAAGGTACTTGGAGACATATATATGGCTCAAATTTTGCTACATGGAACACTTCATGCAACAATCTATGAAGTAGACAAACTCAAATCCAATTTGCTTCACAAGGTTAGTAGTATATATCTCTCATGACCATATTCTTGTCAAATCATATATATTAAAACCTTGGTTCATCTTCAAAGAGTTCTTAATTGCCACTGCCACATATTTGTTTCCCATATATCATTCGAGATATCTATCTTGATCCAATTACTCAAAGCTTGATATTGATTTTGTAGTTTTAATCTAGGAATATTATAGATTGTTAAAAAAAACATGGGTCAAGTAAATAAAATTTAACTCGGGTTATACTGAAAGTTTATTACTCCCTCCGTCCCCGATAAAATGTCCACTCTGACTAGGGACACCAGTTTTAGGAATGTTCACTAACGACTTTGAGGTAGTTAACGCTTTGTAGCCGGAAATTGTTATAACTATAGGCATCTAAACTGTGCCTTTTAAGATGTGAATGTTGAATAGACTCAAGTCTTAATAACATCCAAAACATGTGTTTAAGAACAACCTTTATAACATTGTAGATTGAATTTAATGGAAGTTATAGGTTTTAGGTAGTGTGATATTGAATCAAGTAAGTCATTATCTGGTTATAATTATTAATTAATTAATATTTCATACTAACTTGAATCTATAAAGTCAAGTGGTTTCGTGTCTGGCAAACCCTGGTTAAGTTTGTTTGACTTCGTAGTAAATAAACATATATTAGATATTTATTTATATTATACTTATTAAAATTAAAATGTCTCCTTTTAATATAACAAAATTAAAAGTCCGTGAATTGAAATATTTTGTGGTATTGATAACACATAACTTGGTTTATTAATTAAATGTCTTTTTTGTACTACTTACAAAATCAAAATTTGTTATTAATTGGTAGTTAAATCAGATCAACAAGTTTTACTGTACAATTTGTTTAGATTAGCCGCCCTCACTGGCTCACCATGCTGCCTCCATGTTCCAAACACTCACCAACCACTAAATGCAAAATATGAATATATATATATATATATATATGTATATATATAATTAGCTATATATATATATATATATATATATATATATATATATATATATATATATATGTTTGTACATGTATATATACTATTTAAAAACATGTATTTCATATATATTCTGCTAGTATAAATACTCAACTTGAATAACTCTTTAATGAACCACCCTTTTTATTCCCCTTTTCTTTTCTTTTATTTATTTATTATTTATTTATTTATTTTTATTATTATTGTGTCTTTGAATATACAAATTGTTCAATGCTTCAATAAACAATTTGTAATTTCCTTTTCACGTTTTGTAGATCGTAGATGGACTAGAACACGCTGTGGGACTAAAGAAAAATGCTGCAAGCCTTTATGCAACTATAGACTTAGAAAAGGCTCGAGTGGGCCGAACCCGAATGCTTGAACATGACACAAACCCAAGATGGTACGAGTCGTTTCACATATATTGTGCCCATATGGCCTCCAACCTCATTTTCACTATCAAAGAAGATGACCCAATAGGTGCGACCACAATAGGTCGCGCCTCAATCCCTGTTACCAAACTACTAAGCCAAGAAGTATTCGATGAATGGGTTGAAATAGTCGACGACCGTGGTAAACAAGTACATGGGCACCCGAAAATTCACATTAAGGTACAATTTTTCGAAGTTACACGAGAATGCCAATGGTCTAAAGGTATACAAAGCGCGAAATTTCCCGGGGTGCCCTTCACGTTTTTCCCACAACGAAACGGGTGTAAGGTTACTCTTTATCAAGACGCCCATTTGCCCGATAATTTCACCCCAAAGATACCCTTAACGGGTGGGAAACTTTACCAACCGCACCAGTGTTGGGAGGACATTTTTGATGCCATTTCAAATGCTAAACATTTGATTTACATAACGGGCTGGTCGATTTATACTGAAATTACCTTGATTCGGGATTTGAGAAGGTCGAAGCCCGGTGGGGATATGACCTTAGGTGAGTTGCTTAAGAAAAAGGCCAGTGAAGGTGTTCGAGTTTTGATGCTCGTTTGGGATGATCGGACTTCGGGTGATTTGTTTAAAAATGGGTTTATGGCAACCCATGACGAGGACACAGGAGACTACTTCAAAGGCTCGGAAGTAAATTGTGTCTTGTGTCCTCGTAATCCCGATGATGGACGAAGTTTAGTCCAAAATATCGAGATTTCGGTGATGTTAACCCACCATCAAAAAGTTGTGGTGGTTGATTGCGGGTTGCCTAATGGCAACCACGAGAAACGACGAATCGTGAGTTTCATAGGTGGAATCGATCTTTGCAATGGACGATACGACACCCCGTTTCACTCACTTTTTCGAACTCTTGATTCGGTCCATCACGACGACTTCCACCAACCAAACTTCCCCAACGCATCAATAAAGAAAGGCGGGCCTCGAGAGCCATGGCATGACATCCACTGCAAGCTTGAAGGCCCGATCGCGTGGGACGTGTTATACAATTTTGAGCAACGATGGTTGAAGCAAGGTGGGAAGGATCTACTTAACGACGTTAGGGATCTCGATCGGATCATCATCCCTCCATCGCCCGTAATGCTTCCAAACGATCACGAATCATGGAACGTTCAGTTATTCCGCTCAATAGACGGTGGGGCCGCATTCGGGTTCCCAGACAAACCCGAAGATGCAGCCCGTGCGGGTCTAATAAGCGGAAAAGACAACATTATCGACCGAAGTATTCAAGACGGGTACATCAACGCAATCCGCAGAGCTAAAAACTTCATCTACATCGAAAACCAATACTTTCTAGGAAGCTCATTCGGGTGGAACTCGACCGACATCAAAGACGAAGACATTAACGCTTTACATTTAATCCCAAAAGAGCTTTCGCTTAAAATCGTGAGCAAGATCGAAGCAGGGGAGGATTTTCGGGTTTACGTTGTGATACCAATGTGGCCCGAGGGTGAGCCCGAAAGTGCATCCGTACAAGCTATATTGAATTGGCAACATAGGACAATGCAAATGATGTATACGGATATTGTTCATGCTTTGAAAGCAAAACATATTGTGGCTAACCCAAAAGACTATTTGACATTTTTTTGTTTGGGAAATAGAGAAGTGAAGAAGGATGGTGAGTATATACCATCGGAGAAAGTTGAAGAAGGTAGTAATTATAATCGAGCTCAAGAAGCTCGGAGGTTTATGATCTATGTTCATGCCAAAATGATGATCGGTAAACTTTCAATCCTTTATATAATCATAAAATTTATGTAAAAGTTCCTCATTTTATTTTATCTAAAAATTATTGATTGATGATTTTGCAGTTGATGACGAGTATATGATCATTGGATCGGCCAACATCAACCAAAGATCAATGGATGGGGCTCGGGATTCCGAGATAGCAATGGGGGCGTTTCAACCGTGCCATCTAACAAAAAGACAACCAGCAAGGGGCCAAGTTCACGGGTTCAGGATGTCGTTATGGTACGAGCATTTGGGTCTTCTTGATGATTGTTTGGCATCTCCTGAAAGTTTGGCTTGTATTCAAAAGATGAATAAGATATCATTGAACTATTGGGATCTTTTTTGTTCCGAGAAACTCGACTGTGATCTGCCCGGGCACTTGTTGAGTTACCCGATTGGAGTCACGGCCGATGGAGAGGTAACCGAGGTACCGGGTTGCACATACTTCCCGGACACAAAGGCTCGGGTTCTTGGTACCTTAGCAGCTTACTTGCCTCCAATGCTCACTACATGAACATATTGTTATGATGACTTATGTGTTTAGGTTCTTGTTGTATTTTGTGTAAAAAAAACCAGAATTTTATTTTTTATTGTTTGATGAGGTGTACACCTTTATTTATTGGGATTTTTCTGTAAGTTTATGTTATTCATGTTACAAGTTAAATTAACAATTGATGATTGTGGGTTCAGCTGGATTTTATAAGATTTTTTTTTCTTTTCTTAAATGATTGTGTATTAAGAGTATTAAATAAACTTGTCTAAATCCTAGACCGGTGCCAATGGTTTCATAGGTTTGGCACCGACAAAACGTCAGCCAGCCGATGCCATTAGCACTATTTCGTCGGTTGTTTTGTAGGTGAGGGTCCGACAGTTCGGCTACAAAAGGGAGAAGGGGTGAGGTGAGGCCATGTGATTATTTTAAAATTTTTTAAAAAGTGAGGCTTTTGAATGCAAAACAAAAAAAATTAAAAAAATATTTTCGTTTTCCAATGGACATATTACCGTTTTTTCAAAAATATATATATATATATATATATATACATTATTTTTTTAACCATTTTATCATACCCCAATCACACTATAAATATATACACAACCAAACTTCAATTCATTCACAATTTTCATTATCTTTTACACACAACAACAACTACAATATTTTAAACAATTCACATATCATGCATTCATATTAACACACAAAAACAACCTCCCCACAATTCTTTCCAAAATAATTTCCAAACAAGACAAACACCACCATCCGTGCCATGGACCAATAATGAGGTCAAGATCGAAGAGTGGAAGAACGCTTCCCGAAATTGCCCGATTGAAATTTCACAAACGCAAAAAAGTTTTTGGCAAACGATACAACAAAACTACAACTCTAGAGTTGAGGTGAAACATACTACAAATCAACTAATAGCCAAATGGAACAAAATAAAAACATATTTAATCTAATGTTCGTGTTCGCAATCGTAATGTGTTTTATTAATATTGTAATATTTGTTTTTAATTATTGTAATGTTTTTATATTGTTGTAATGTTCTTTTTAATTAATGTAATGTGTTTAAATTTTAATGAAATAGTTTAATTAAATTTGTATTTTAAAAATTAAATTAATAAATGGTGAGTCCTAGAAATTTAAGTGACGAAAGGACTGTTGGCATGGTTGTGTTTATCTTTTATCAGTTTTACGTGTACTGATGTGGCGCTGAGCTGACACAATTAACGAAAGAAGTGATGAAATTTCTGTTGGGAGTGGTCTTATAGTGGTCTAATTTACCAAGGAAGGTTGGATTTGTGGTAAAATTTCAAGTACTTTACAGCAGGATGCTAACTATAATGCTTAAAGTAAAACATGATTAACTAAAAGTAATGGTGAAGGTGACATAAATATATAATAAATTAAAGAAGATAATGTAAAATAAAATTTAGTAGGAAAATTTAAAGAAGGATGAACAAGTGGGTAGTGTAGTTAAATATTTGTGGGCTAAACCAAAGAGCACAAAAGAACCAAACCTTAGAATATGCCCTCAATTATCACCCTTTTTATTTGGATGCTTTTTAAAATGTCATTTCACTTTGAAAATTCAAGGATCTTTCATAATATGCCTTTCTATCCTGTCTCATGACCCAATCTTTAATTTATATTTTTTTTATTTTTAATTTTGCATGGTGGTATCAACATTTTGCAACTTCCTATAGTGCATAGTCTAAAATTTTTATAAAATATCTCCCTTAATGCATATGATATATTTTATTTTATTATATACTACCTCTTAGGAGTATGATTATTTTAGCTAGCAAATCCTAGCATTATGTTCACATTATTAATTTTCAGATTTATATAACTAATAGCTTACAATTTGACATAGTTAATTATCTCATTTTCAGTTGTATATTTTTATACATTAACAGATTGACAGAAACATGTTGGTTTTTGACCATTTAACTGTCATTTTAGCTGCATTTCTTCAAACGCATACACTGAACACGAAAAATGCACATGATTCAAGATTTCATTGCCAATATACTTCGATACTCTCTTGAATTATTACAAAAGGAATTTGATGAACCCGAGCAATTCTACGCTCAAAATATCGTATTTAAAAGGTGATTTCGAAACACGGTTAACAGAGAAATATCTGATTATTTAATCACTTTCTTATTCAAACAGATTTAACTTCTTAAATTTTAAATTAAATAAGATAATAAAGAACTAGAATTAAAGAGATCTAGTAGCTTAATTTTGAAGCCAAGTAGGAGCAACCGTCATTTTCTGCTCCCACAACAAGAATATAACTAAAAATATTCCCCAGAATATGCTTTTCACTTTTTCCGCATATTCTCCCCTGTTTTCCTTTAATTTAACCCCTCATTAGTTATTTAATTTAATTATATATATTCCCTATTCTCACTGATTTCCCTTTACATACACATATCAAACCTCAAATCAATTTCACAAATTTTCATCCAATCAAATTAATAATAATGAAATTCGGAAAGAGTTTAAACAATCAGATCGAAGAAACATTACCTGAATGGAGAGACAAGTTTTTATCATACAAAGAATTGAAAAAACGCTTGAAACTCATCAAACCACAACAGAAATCCGGTGATAATAATGATGATTTTGATGACTGTACTCCACCGGCGAAGAGAACGCGGATCACCGACAATGAATCTACGGTGGCCAGTGGTGGTGAGATGTCGGCTGAAGAAATTGATTTCGTTGAGTTGCTGGAACAGGAAGTTGAGAAGTTCAATTCGTTCTTCGTTGAGAAAGAAGAAGAGTACATCATAAAATTGAAGGTATTGTCAATTATCGATTTTTAATTTTGTTTGTTATTAGTAATTAGTAATCATATAGATCTGTTTAATTAGGTTAATTCATTATTAGCCGTAATTAATACAGTATATGTTTGTTGCAAAATTAGGTTATCATGTATCTATAGTATAATTAAGGACTATGTGTGTGTTTATATGTACGTGTATTATTTTCTATATAAATCAAATTGTTAGAGAGAAATTATATGTGTTATGATTTTCACATTAAGCATGCTGAAACTGTAATAGTTAGGAGGTTGTATGAGATAGCTTATGGTATTAGTATTTTAAAGAGCTTGTATAGCTTATGGTATTAGTATTTTAAAGAGCTTGTGCTTATCTGATGTAAAATGATTAATGAAAGCTTAGATAAGCAAGCCCAAACATTACTTGCTTCTAAAATAGCTAATTTGTGAATTTGCATATGTTCTAGATAAAGGAAATTAGGAAGGGAAAAAAAAGAAGTTATGCTGCATATCCCTGTTTATTATATACCTGCCAATTAGTGGCTAGTAGTTTAAGAATATGGTCGATATTCGATAATGCATGGAATTGCACCCTCTAATTCTCATGATGCCTAATATACAGGGCATTGGCAGGGGCTAAAATTAATCCTCTCTGTTAGAAGTTGGAAGTTATAAAAATTCCAACTACAAGATTGTGGGTTTAAGTTTTAAATCTCAATTGAGACGTGTAATAAGTGTGTGCGTCTTTGCGTTTTAAGAAATGAATAATAAAAAAATGCATGTGTCCAGTGTTAGTGTTATCAAGAATTGATAAATATTGATGATATGGATATAAATAAACTCTTATTCTGGTATTCTTAAAGATATTATTTTAAGACAACTAGTAACTAGCTTGACTGATGGAATATTATAAGTTTTTGTTAGGGAGTTTGAAAAGGGGACTTCACTAGTTCAGTTTAGACTTTAGTGGTTTTTGTCTTGTAGAAAGATTCTTTATGTTGTGAACAACCAAAAACAACCCTTCAATACTTTTAAGTGGTGGATATAATGCTACCATGTCCTTTTCCATTCCATACAAGAGTCAGTATTAAAAGTCAAAGTCAAACCATCAGTTTGAAGTCAATATTTTGTAACTGAAGGCATGTTTATTTTTGGTTTTGATAAACAGGAATTGCAGGATAGTGTAATGAATGCCAAAGATTCAGACGAAGAGATGATCAAGATACGAAAAGAGATAGTCGATTTTCATGGAGAGATGGTTTTGTTAGAGAATTATAGTGCTCTTAACTACACAGGTTGCTAATCTTTCTCAAATTATTCGATCAGTTTGTATCAATGCCAAAGTTAGAATTTTGTTGTTGACTTTATTTATTTTGCTTTAAACAGGAATAGTAAAGATATTGAAGAAGTACGATAAAAGAACAGGAGCTCTCCTTCGTTTACCTTTCATTCAAAAAGTTCTACAACAACCATTCTTCACCACGGATTTGCTTTACAAGCTAGTGAAGGAGTGTGAGGCTATGCTAGACCGCCACTTCCCTCTAACTGAACTCCCAGCTTCGTTTGATGAAGCTGGCGCTGATACTAGCGGTGGTGGTGGCGGAGATGGAGGTGAGGGACCTACCACCAGTGCAGCCACCAACGAGGGACCTGCAAAAGCTAAAGAACTTGCTGAGCTCGAATACATGAAGAGCTTGTACACAAAGAGCACCATTTCGGCCTTGAGGGCTTTAAAAGAAATCAGAAGCAAGAGCTCTACTGTTAGTGTCTTCTCGTTGCCGCCTTTGCAAGTAAGCGGAATAGAGGAAACTTGGAACAAACTTCCTCTTCATGAACAACTAGCAAAATAACATGCGTATAGGGGGTACGCAATATCTGTTTTACATGTTTTCATTGAATGCACCAATGGTGCTTTGTATTAGATGCTAACAACTGATGTAAAATACATAGATGATGATAATTAACCACAAGATTTTTGTAGCTTTTGTCTTTCCTGTAATGCCTTTGAAGGATATCCTTATTTGTGCATGTTTGGATAAAAAAGGTTATTATTATTGAAAATAGTATTCTGTTGTTTGCATACCATTTGGAGGGCAGTATTGTACTTTCACACAGGAGGACCCATATTATCTATGTCATGTCATCTTTGATTGCTTTACCTCTCATTGTAAGATAGACCCAGTAATGGGCCATGTAGATTGAATCAGCCTATGGATAAACTTAGTGGTGGCAAATGGCCTTCTCTGGGTAGCGGGTCAAAGTAACTTTTGGGTCATAGTGGGTTTTGTGTCAAAACGGGTCGGGTAGGTTGTTCCATTGACATATTATGGTTCGCTTCTTTTCTCTTTCTATAGAAACTAGACTGGAAGTGATACGTTATAAATATCCACAAAACGATGTGAGGTGTCATAATACATGGACCAATCAAATTACTTGTTTATTTTCTCATATGTATTTCACACCCTTGGTCCACATCATATTGTTTTTTTACTTCTTTTTTTTTTTTTTTTTTTTTTTTTGTAAATTTTTTCCGATTTTAGCATTTTCCTTATAAATATGCTCTGGTTGACTTTGACCAGCTCGACTTGATTATAGTTAATTATGTTGTTCGACCAATTTGCCCTGCTTAGATAAAACATAATCAAATCGACCCAATTATAAACAAATTGGTTAAAATTACCACATGTAGGTGACCTACGATTTGAATAAACGCGTAGATGTTATATTTGGGTATACTAATAGTATTTGAATTATGCAGACATATGTTAATTAGTTTAAGTATACACCTTTCCGCAAGCTGAATGTACAACTGATTGGGAACAAAAAGCATCCGTAATTCTAGGGTATCTAATATGATTGTTCCTGTAAATTTACGTATAATCATCAACCTATCCATCTTTTTTAAAGATAGTCTCTCAAAAAGCATGCCTTATTAGAGAAGGTTTAAGACTCTCTGCCCCACTGCCACTGGCCCAATCCCCAGGTACATTATTTATTTATTATTTATTTTATTTTTATTTTGAAATGTAGATACTGTTAATGTTAACACATGCATAATATCATATGGAATACAACAAAACATATTTTTACTTGTATTAGGCCTGAACATAATGCATGCGTACCATATACTAATCAAGACTTGGGATCATCATGCAAGCTGATCCATGAAGTCACTAACATCTCAAAAAGCTAATGTGAACTCATTGACAATTGCAGAAGATGGAACCATCACCAAAAGAACTTAAACCGCGTTGTGTTAAAAGGTTCCATTACAGAATCAAGAAAAGGCACCAACAGTATTATCAAATTCATCCTCTTTACCTTTTTATTGGTTCGATGAGTCGAGCTCCACTAATATTAAACAATGTATGTTTTAGTTTACTACCAGTAAAATGACTTTAAGTTGTCAATCACTAGTATATATAGCCTATTAGATACAACCATCTTATAAGCAGAAATGGAGATTACTCTGCTAATTATCATTAGTCTGAATTTAATCTTAATTCCGTCTGCTAAATCTCAAGGAGGATTAAAATCAGGGTTTTACTCTTCTTCATGTCCCAAAGCAGAAACTACTGTGAGGTCTACTGTTGAAACACACTTCAAGAATGATTCTACTGTTGCCGCTGCCCTTCTCAGGCTTCATTTTCATGATTGTTTTGTTGAGGTACTTAATCACTTTTAAAGGGTATTTTGGGAATAAAAATGTTTGAACTATATTAATGGTTTTCTTTCTGTAGGGTTGTGATGGCTCAATCTTAATTAAGGGTAGTTCTGCTGAGATTAATGCATTGCCTAATCTTGGATTAAGAGGATTTGAAGTCATTGATGATGCTAAGACACAACTGGAAGCTTTGTGCCCTGGTGTAGTTTCTTGTGCTGATATACTTGCATTGGCTGCTCGTGATTCGGTTGATTTGGTATCATCGTTTCTTTAATACTAAAAGTTTTGTTTAAAGTTAGTTACAGGACACTTATATCTAACGTGCTTCATGTCATGTGTTTTAGAGTGATGGTCCAAATTGGGATTTGCCAACAGGGAGACGAGATGGTAGAGTCTCGTTAGCATCTAAAGCTTCAAATTTACCATCACCATTAGATTCGGTTGATGCCCAGAGAAAGAAGTTTGCGGATAAAGGCCTTGATGATCGTGATCTAGTAACGCTAGCCGGTAGATTACTTATATACCCTTTTCTAAATCATAATATGCAAGTGTTTTTACTTTAGTGTCACAAAATATCTCGTTATATGTATTAGTTTCTTAAACAATGAGAATTTGTCAACCAATCAGTTTCCAATTTATACAACTTCAAACAATTAAAGCACATACAAACGCTGTTACCCAGAATTCATGTTTATTATATGATTTTAATTACTTAGTATCATATAACCACTTTCAGAACTCAGAATAGTAACCCGTTAACCCGACTACCCGTTAACCCGTCAGACTTACCTAATACATTTCAAGTTTTGTTGTTTGACAAAATTTTGCAAATGTTTTCAATACTACACGAGTATGCATAAATTGTGTATCTGCTGAAAAATTTGATGATGCAACTTTAGGAGTATGAGTGTATTAAGGGTCATTATTGTGATGCAGGTGCACATACGATAGGCCAAACAGATTGTAGATTCTTTAGATACCGTTTATACAACTTCACAACAACGGGAAATTCAGACCCGAGCTTGAGCCAATCAGCACTAACCCAATTCCAGAGTCAGTGTCCAAAGAGCAGTGACGGCACAGAACGAGTGGCATTGGACAAAGACAGCCAACTAAAGTTTGACGTGAACTATTTTAAGAATGTGCGTGATGGAAATGGGGTTTTGGAGTCAGATCAGAGATTATGGGGAGACCCCACGACTCGTGACATAGTGAAAAACTATGCAGGAACCATAAGAGGGTTGCTAGGACTTAGATTCGATTTCGAGTTCAAAAAGTCCATGGTCAAGATGAGTAGCATTGAAGTGAAAATTGGTACACAGGGAGAAATTAGAAGGATTTGTTCCAAGCTCAACTAAATAAGTGCAATATAGTTATTAGTATATATGTTTTAAATAGTGTGTATGTGCAGTTGTGCCCTGAAGTGTTAGCAATTTACTGGTCTATTGTCTTATTTACTACTGTCATTTTGGTTTGGTTTATCATCATCATCATCATCGATTGACGTGTGTAAAATGTAAATCAGTCTTTTGCTTATATTCGTGACTTTGTATTTGCTTTAAAATTAATTCAAAACTGATGTGATTTGTTTCAATACCATCTAGGACGGTTTTTTTTTTTTTTTTCAAGATCATCAATTCATCATCATCTATAGTTATCCCTCGATGGTGAATGTTCAAATGAGAATTACATAATAATAGTTATTCGAGTATCAATTGATCCAAACTAGGTTTTTAGCATCCGGAAATAGGTCATATATAAGTTGTATTATTAACATCTTCAACTTTCATTTTGAAGAAAATATTTTACAAAAAACTAACTTTCTTTCTTTCATGTTTGTTATGTACATATAAAGGAAAAGGATGATTTATTTTTCTCCCAATAACTTACTAAAAAGTTTATTAAAAAACATAATGTTTTATATAGTTAATGTGTTTTTATTTGGACATTCTTTTGGTTACTATTGGTCAAGGACGTGCCACAAAGGTTTTAGCCTTTGCTCAAAATCTCTGTAGCTTCATATTATTACGAGATTTTAGCACCAATTAATGATCATGAAAATGTGCCAAATGTCCAAAATGCCCTTAAAAGTATCTTGAGAAAAACAATCCAAATTGATTATATGTAGTAATAGTAATAGTAATAGTTATAGTATTGATTGTCGTATAAAACAATAGAATTTATAAGCGTGAGTTGTTCAAATGATGGGTATATTTAATTTGACAGTTTTGCAACATCGTCGATGTAAAAAGTAAGAATGACATAATATTATAACAAGGGGCTATCTTTGTCGTCCACCCATTTCCACATTACACAATCTTCTTGTGTTGTTTTTGGCTCTGCTGTTCAAAACAAAGACACAGATTTTCAACCAAAAATGGAGAGCACCCTCTTATCGTCTCCAAGATTTCTTTCCGTTAAAAGTAAGTGCTCTTTTAAGCTTCAAACTCAAATCTCGGTTCCTTATAATTTATGCACCATAACCTTCAAAAATTAGACTTTGAACTATAGAATTCAATAACCCTAATCTTGTGTTTGAATGTGCGTGTGTAGAAAAATAATGCTGGTCTAAGTTTCTGTGTTTTTTAATCAGGCAACAGCAATGTGATGCAATTTCAGAGTTCATTTAGTGGCAAATTGTTTGCTAACACTCAGTTTACTAGAAGTAGGGATGCATATAGTAACCACAAAAGTAGCATTATTAAGATCACTTCATTGGTAAGATTACTTGCCCTTATATTCATGATCAAATCATAGGCAAACATAAGAATTGTGTATTTTTATGTTGGTTTGTTCATCAACTGTTACTGTTTTTTTATTTGTTTCTTAGTTTTCAATTGGTAAGAAGAAGGCCAAGGTAACTAAAAGAGAGACTGTTATTCCAGATCCAGATTATCGAATACCGGTTGTTCTTCTTGGTTTGTACTGCTTCGTTAATCTTTTCCTATACATTGTTTTGCATAATGTTTCGAATAGCTAGCCCCTTTGTTTAAATGTCTAAATTACCCAAGACAGAAGACAAATTAGGAACGTGCGAAATTATGTGATTATAGCTTGTCAAAAAAAATGAACAACCCAAAACAACAAATCTTGAGAAAAAAATGCTGATAATTAATGTTAAATTATGTTTAAACAGGTTTAGCTGGTGGGTTAGTGTATCAAGATAATCTAATAGCAGCTGCTCCTGCTGGTCTTCTTGGCTTACTTCTACTTTTTCAGGTGATCATGACTTGCATTTTTCTTTTGTAGCTCAATATTTGATTTTGCAAGTTTTATGTACTAAAAGATTAGTCATTGTGTAAGAAAGTGCATGCTTTGGACATAACCTGTAAAGTAAGGATGGTTCTGAATCGACTTTCTTTTTATCTGTTTGTTTACAGACAACAAGAGTGAGGTTTGTCTTCGACGACGAGGCTCTGGTTTGTGACCTAAACCTGTTTTGCTAAAGTAGTACAATATGTGTATGTGTATGTGTATGTATGCGTTTTAGATAACAGAGTGAATTTTTGGTTGTTCTCTTGAGTTATATATTGCTTTTTACAACTGAAGGAGGTGAAAGTGGGACAAGAACTTGACGATTCAGGTGAAAATGTGTTTGTTGGTGGCAAAAACCGTTGGAAGTGAGTGATTTCTCCGTATTATATTCAGTTTAAATCCAGGATTAAGCGATTGCAACATGAACTAACATCATTACAGATACTCTTCATTCATAAACTGGGAGCTCTGGTGGCCAAGCTTCCCGATTTTGGTTTACTTTAAAGAAGCACAAACAAAACCAGAAGGACAAGTTCACTTCTTCCCAGTGATTTTCGTGAGTACCTATTGAACTTGATGTTATTCCTTGCTTTATGAACATACATGGTTAAGAATTGTTTCGTCTTTGTTAGAACGGGAAACAATTGTACGATGTTATGGTGGAACGAGCTGGCCCTTCAAAGACTAGTAGCCCAAAGTAGTTCTAGTGATGAAGACAATGGGAATACAGAGGTACAATATGTCTTTACATAGCATAAAAATGTTAGCTGATCTGTCTCCCCAGGTTTTGTTTATAATGAGTATATCATACTTTTGCAGGAAGAATGTTTTCAATCAGTAGATCGGATCCTTGACGAAGATCCATTTGTGTGACTGAATACAATATTTAGTTAATATCATACAGACATCCAACGGAAAGCTTTTACGACTAGACGTAACCTTTTCAACAGATCAATACACAACAATTTGTATAAGTGAGAAAATGCTCAATTGCTCTTAAATATTCTTTGTAAGAATCGAGAGACTTAATACTTTTCTATTCCGTAATTGCTTACAAGCACATAATCAATTGCATTGATGCATACATTGGAAAAATACAATGAAGCCTATAAGTTCACTTTCATGGACCTAATTTTGTAACGTATCAAATAACTTGACAAAATTGACATAACTTTGCACCAAACATACACACATGATACAACACTTCACTCAGCAGCAACAGAGGGCATGAAATTCATCAACCTCTCACAGTGATAGCTTCTGAATCGTTAGTTCCTTCAAAGAACTTGCTAATCTCTGAAACACCTTAAGGTTATGACCCACTTTATCCTGCACAATAATAAACCACACGCTTGTACTCATTATAAAATATTTGTTCCTTGAAACTGTATATTCTAACAAATTGAAAGTAACAGGATGTAACAAGCATGCCTCTCTTAGTACTTCAAGTCTTTCCAATATCGGAAGAAGCTTTGAACAAAATGCATTTAGGTCATCCTCGACTTCTCTAGTTGAACCATATGTAAGTGTCTTAATAGCTTGACTAGAATCAGGTAAGGAACTGCCAAAATATAATGTCAGATCAACAAAAATATCATTATCCTGAAAAGGAAACATTTAATGAAAAAAAAAAAGAATCTTCCACCAGTTATGGGCATACTTGTTCTGAAAATGGATGAGAAAAATGTTGAGCAAATTCTCTGCAAGTAGAAGCAGGAGAGTTATAAGCTGATCCTTATTTCCAGCCACCCGGCACATCTCCACCATTGCAATGTACCTCCTGTACCAAGTAATTGAATATCATCAATTAGCATGTAATAAGAATTTATATTTTTAATTTTAGATCAGAAAGCAACTAAGGAATTTTTAAAAAGAAATTAGGAATTCAGGCAATTCAAATCAGTAGAATGCATCAATATTAGTGAAGATCCAATTTGAAGCATGGGTCCTAGTAAATTTATACAAGTACCTTTTCTGAATATTGTCTGACGATGCAACTTGATCTTCAAGAACACACATGGTAATAATTTCATCTACCTCTTGTCGCGGTAGTTCATTTACATCTTGAATCTGAACACAGACAATTAAGTTTCAGCTGTATACTCACATGTAAAGATGGCCAAATGGGTGGTGTGGGGAAGTTTAGTAACAAATCATAACAAGTTACTGTACGAGTTGGGTAGGATAAAAACGATTTTGGTTCATAGATCTCTAATGAACAGCTAGTGTGTCATCAATCAAAAAGTATTATTTCGGTAATATTCTATTTATATGAATGAAATGCTTTTGGAAGTTTTATGCATTATAAAAACACTTTAAGCGACTTCAGACCTGTTGAGATAAAACCTAACCCAGATTGACCAATTCATATGTAAATGGGTCGAAACAGCCGCATGTACTCACATGAAAAAAATTAATATAGCAAATATTTAGACTAGTGACCTTGTTAAGTAATAAAGACTTTTCCTCTGCAGCATTTTCAAGAGCAGTGGTCACGGAGTTCAGAAGGAACCCAAGCAAGCTTAATGTTGGTTGCTGTTGTCCAGCTGGCGCACTGTAATCGGTTAAATTGTTTGAAACCTGGTCATACCGTTGTGGTCAGACATACCCAAAATAGTCAAGAATAACATTTACCATAATAACAGTAATACACACCTGAAGTCTCAAGGATTTATTTTTAACGAGAAAATAGAGATAAGAGCTCAAGCTAAAGCACAGGCGAAATGCACTTAATTCCGATTTTCTCTGTTTCTGGAAATTATTTAAGAGAAGAAAATTGATTAGCCAAAATTTCTATTAAGGTTCATCTGTGGATAATGATTTATTCTTAACGTGGCACAGCCAATAGAACTTACCGATTGAGCTGAAGAAAGAAGTGTTGAGTCACGCGAAAAAAGAGTGTGCATCAATCCAAAAAGTCCTTGAACAAAACCATACTCTGCTCCTTCCTCATACGGCCAAACCTGAAGGGTAAGCAACCGATGAGTAAGACACATAAAGTTCTCCTGGTCAAATAGGTCAAAAGTTGCCCAAAGTAAAATTTTAATGCATAAACCATCCTAAATCATTCTAATCAATATTAGATTAATATCTTTATTGAAACAATAAATTATTATAATCATACTCGACACGATTAACTATTTATAACTAAATTGGAACAAAAATCATTTTGGTCGATCTGGCTGCTACCCAACCATTTGCACCTGTAGTTGCTTATCAGAGCATAATAAAATATTAAAATAGGTCAAAATGCAAACCTTGCTAAGTATGCCAACAACAAGGTTCATCTGTTCCATTGCCAAATCATCAGCATCAGAAACATCCTGGCGAAGAACTTGATCGAAAAGTAGTTGATGCCCTTTGACAAAGTCAACAACTTCACGGACAATTTTATTCTTCACCTACAAGAGCATTAGGTTAATACCATAGATAACAAAAGTAGTTGAAACCAATATTCGACCAAGTAACTTAGTTAATCACAACAGAATGATGTCAATGAGAAAGACGACAAAGCTTACCTCAAAAAACTCTGAGGTATCAACCAATGAGGTCAAAGAGAAGACCAATCGAAGTGATGGAGATACGACCATTCGTTGTCTGTGAATATCGGCAAACAAATCCTTACCGAAATTAGTGTCAAAGCGTCTTAGGTTCCCCTGGGTAAAGATCTGAGTTTAGTGCACATCAATTTAAAGAAGAAAAAAAAAATCAGAAAAGCATAGTCAACAAACCTTGATTTGCATGTTTTGAGTCATGCATGATGAGATATGCTCATATGCACCCATAGAGAAAAGAATCTGAGCCCCTGATCTACCATATTTGTGGCTAATCCTCAATAGTAAAGCAAGTTCTGCCTCCAGAGCACATAGACGTTGTAACGGATCTATAGAGTGCATGCTATCCTTTATTATGCAAAAAAAAAAAAGAAAAATCAAAAGATAGATTTATTAAATAAAGTAAAGAAGCCCTAGCACAGATCTATGTAGTGCATTCATAAATCATAACAAACCTGATATGAAACATTGCTGATACTCATGAGACAAGACCTCAGAAAGCCTCTACTTTGAAGTTGACCTAAGAAAAACTTCTCGTGGTCAATACAAATCAATGCATCCAGAACAAAAAGGGCCATTATCTTTCCAGATTCACTGCCTTGAGTTGCATCTTTAATGGCCTAGATATAATTGGAATTGATAAAAAAACCTAATGTTAGTTTTGACCCAGATGAAGGTAGGTATGACAAGTAGATGAAAAAAGCACTAATGCTAATGTTAATAATAAGAGTAATACTGAATGTATACATGTATAAGTACTTATGGCAAGTTATGTTTGTGCCATATCACCTACTAAGATGGTACAAATTACTCATAAACTGTATCCATGTATTAAATCAACAAACAATTCATCAAGATGAACTCATCTTAGAAACGCCAGCTACCAGAAATGATTAACGTATGTGTGTATCTATATGTAATATAGATGTAGAAAGTAATATATTAAGTTACAGAATACATTTTATCACATCAATGCAATATATCGCATAACATAACATAACATAATATATCCAACAAAGATAGTAAGCAACGCACCAAGTCTAAAATCGATTGAGCTTCTTTTCTTATAATAGATAAGTTTGCGCGTGCCAGCTCAGCCTGATCCTGATCAATCTGAACAAAAATAAAAAAAATCAGTCTAGCCCACAGATCAACAGACCCAGGTACTCATTGAAAAATATTGACAATCTAGGAGTTCGAAGTATTCCTCCTACTTTTCTATCTCAAATGAAAATGCTTGTAGAAATAAACTGGTGTTTATAAGAGAGTTGAAATGAGCCCACAATCTCATTATCAATGAACTTAGAAACTACTCACCTTCTCGACATCCAAATCTTGCTCATCCACTAACAACGATTGCAAAATAGTCGTAGGGACATCTGGATCCAGTATGTGCTGACAATATTGGAAGTAGCTCAAAAGCAACGTGTATTGGCTAAAAATGGCACATTAACAATAGTCAAGCATTATACATATTTTTAAATTACAGTGAGAACAATAAATTTCTTCATTACGACCATACCGTCTCCTCAATGCTTCTGATGTGTCATGTCTGAGGACTGCCATCATGATCTTATACAGGATAGAGTGGCATGCACCATTTGAAAGTCGCTTTGTCATTAAAACATCAAGACAAGTGACAGTGTCGGAGTTTAACACACTTGGGCTAATAAACCTCTCATCGCGTAGTTTTGCCATGCATGTAATTGAGACCTTGAAATAAAAAGAAATTAAAATCATTAAGCGGCTCTTCAGAAAACAATAAGACAACCACATGATCATTATGCTAACTACAGCATGTGCAAACAGCTCAATTACCTGAGTTAACATTAAGGCCATCTTTAACGAACAATCTGGAGAGCTAGAAGCATTTAAAGATGCATCCAGCAACCTGCAGGGGAAGACAAAGCCTTATATGACACAATAAAAAGATAAATTTATACAAACAACGAATAACACACTAATCCAGAGAAAAAGGCGTACTGAAACAATATTTCTGATCGATTTTCCATGGAGGGCATCTTTCTTGAAGCTGAAATCTGATAAACAGATCATATACATACAGCATTGTTCAGATTACAGTTTCAGCAGATATAAATTATACATAGAATTAAATGAATTATTCACCTCGACAATTTGTGACCATCCCATTAACATATGGAGTTGAGCAGCCTGTTCTTCAAGGTTCTTGTTGTGTTTATATGCCCATCGCAGTAGTTGCTGAACGGTATTTCTTACTTCGTTCAGTTCAACTTCACTGCCAAAGGAACTCAGCTGTGGATTGTCAAGATTGCACTTCTGAAGGAAAAAAATAAGCAGTCAATTATATATATATATAAGTTAAGATATATAGGGAAGAGATATAAGTCATAGTCGGCAAAAACGAAGAAAAAAAAGCACCTGCCAAAGTGTGTCTCGGAATACATTTAGGTCGATCAACCGATCACCTCGTTCTGAGTAGTAATAAACACCCCCCTTTTCATCTGGATTCCCAAGTATATCATCAGCCTATCAGAAGAAATTGATCATGTAAGGACAATCAAATGACTTAAAATCTGTGATGGGAACATTAAATAACTAGGTGCTTACCACTGGTCCAAATTTTGTGTGAGAAAGAACCTCGGAATGCTTCATTGTTGTATCTGGGGACCTAAATTGGATAATTTCAAGCAATTCTAACACCTGTAGGTATAATTCAATATTTTTGAAATACTAGTCATAAACAAGAAAACAAGAATTAGAAAGAAACAATAGACAGCAAATACCAATAGCCACATACCTTACTCCTCCCAATGGCTCTGTTTGCAGTATCTTCAGGACTACTCTGAAGTAAAAGAATATTATTATCACTATAATATTCGGTTTCACCTTGACCAAACAGATGGGCAATAATGCTGTGACACACTTCTCGATGGCTGGATGATGTCACATTGCCCATGTGCAATTCTAGCGCTAAAAGCTTCAACAGCCATGCTCGCTGAACCAATGAAAACACCTTATTATTTTAGTCAAAACATTACCCGAGAAAATTAATAAAAGCCAAAATGAAGCAAAAAAACAAAAACAAACAAAATACACAACACACACATGTATGTGTGTTGATTACCACCAACGATACATAAGGGAAATTCATGATTGGCTAGTAATCTAGTATCTTGAATGGTAAACAGGTTCGATTTAGATGTTCTTAAATTGCCACTTCAGAATCGTGTTAACTGATAGCAACCACAAACGCAGTTTGCAGAGTGCATCAGTCCTCAAATAAGCATAAATATACATCAATGTACATATCTATTATTGGGAACATACATTAATATTGCCTAAACATATAACACGTTAAATTTGTATGACTACAATATATTGTGATGAAAAGACATACATAATATGGACCTTCAAAGATTTTACAGTAACACCATTCTGGTAACAATATTTGTTTCCTCAAGCAAACAGCATGTGAACAATGAGAGCATTAAAGGGAATGGTGGCCGCATAAAGAGAGAAGATAATGTATCTTAAAAAAACTAAGCACAAAGAGTGAAAATAACAACTTAATTTCTGCATTCAGACACAGACAGCATATTGAGAACATATATTTATCGAATTAGAGCAAGAAGCGCAAAGAAGATTGTCAATAAATACAGCAGGAACTTGAATCCCACAAAAAGACAAACCTGATGCAGAGAGCTAATTCGAAGTGGCTGGTTGCTATTTCTTTTTGGTAGAGGTGCAACACCAATGTTATCCAGATGCTGTATATCAATTATAAATTCGACAGTGGGATAATTGATGAAAAAACAGCTTCACTTCTAAAAGAAGCACTTGTACCTTGACAAAAAACTGATACTTTTTGGTACTAAGCAGATCAATGGTAGGGCCACTTGTGAGTGAATCTGAACATAATTCATAAAGCAGCTGCAGAAGAACACAACTTGTCTTTATAAATAACAAAAGATCGCATCAAGATTCACTATCTAAATTTAGTTGGGACTACCTAACCTGAAATCCGAACTCATGAAGCATTGAGTTAATATCAGGCTTTCGTAGCGATTCCAGTATATCAAGAATAACCTTTAAACAACTGAAGAGACAAACCGTTATTATATAACCATATAACATCATATACAGAAACTGAATATCAATCAATCATCTTCTTATTATAACGCTACCTGTAGTTAAACTTTGGCTGTAACACTGTCCTCTCTACAGGGGAATCAAGATCAAACCTCAGCAGGAAATGTGTTACGTTGGGAGCTGGGCGATTAACATTATCAATGAGAAGCTGAAATATAGAAATTCAAATTTGAAGTCAATGTCATACGGGAAAAAGAAGAGAAAGAAATGATAAGTCAAAACTACTAACTTGCATTATAAGGACACCCAGATCATCAGAGCTGTTTTCGATAATTTGACACCCTTCTGATCTTTGCTCCAAGCAAGCAGCGTAATCTTCAACGAGAAGACCAGCAGAGTTGGATTTTAGTAGTAACGGTACTAGACCTACCATGCGAGAACTGTCACATCCAAATACAAGATCATTCTTATCACAATAATGCCAAATACGTCAACGAAAGAACTTATGACTCATGAAAGGAGATAGTATATAAGAGACAAACTGCAACAAAAAAAAAAAATAAAGCAATGTAATATTCACTTTGTACCGATATGTGTAACGTACTTCCATGTTTACCATTTATGCAATATTCTTACCAGATGCTTGCACTAAATGGTTGAAAGAAATCAAGAATGTGTGTTGCATTTAGAAGTTCTAAAATGGTTATTATGTTTGCATCAGATGGTTACAAATTGCATATTGTGGTAAAAGAAAAATATAAAAGAGAGAAGTATGTCGTATCAAATATTTAAAAAAATGTGTGTTCCATAAATAAGTGAAAATTGAATTGTACATTGCCTTTACTTGCATTTTGCCCAAAAAAATAACCAGATATAGTTGATAGTAAAGAAACCTTAAGATGCCCATTATTTTTATGGAGCGCTGTTGAATTTGAGGGTGAAAATCATATCTGATGTACTCCAACACAGCTACAATCTGATTATGGTCTTGAGAAAGAATGATATCAAAAGGCTGCAACGGAACAACCAATCAAAGCATATAAGTAAAAGAGATCAGACATTGATGCTATTAAGTAATCATGATTTAGTAATCGAAGACTATATGTCAATTGTTTGTTATATCATCTAGCACAACCCAACCATTTTATGCTATTTCATGCAAGAACCTTTAAAGAAGAAGGATTAGAGAATCAATTAAAAAATAAAATAAATTGATTAGTAACCTGGTACAGGGGGCGCCAAAATTCAGCAACTGATAAATCCTTCTCCAAAACCAGGATTAAGATTTCCAGAGATAAAAGCACAGCTTTTTCTAGAAGTAAACCATAAGTATGATTCGTCCGCTCAGCAATTATGGCATCCACTCCAGGCAAAAGAATACCCATAATATTTCGAAACACAGTTTTCCCACTCATAAAGTCCTGTAAATATCAGATATGGATAATACACAATGAAAAAACAGGCAGTTGGGGAAGAGAAATGAATACATGAATACATCAGCTAGATGAAGAACGCGTAATGTAGAGACTCGAATATCATCAGAGCTCCATGAATATGTCAGCTTACTCTGAGCAATTCTACGACAGGAAGCTGCATCTGGAGTGGAGTAGACTGTGATGCCACTAGCTGAGATTGACTGACCACAATGTCTATATCTTCATCTTTTATGTCATACATACTCAAAATCCTGCATATATTACACCAATATATAAGTATTAAGCATAGGCTAAACTGTTTTACTAGAAAATTAGAACTCAACAACATTGTCTTACATTTGAAAATGTTGAAGACATGCAACACCCAATTGCCATTTCTCAGAAGGATCTGCATATGCCCGCTGAGAAAATGGCCCAAACACATGATCATATATAAATCGGAAGATGCCTATAAACCTGTAGCACATCCCAGTTAAGTTCAGAGGAAGGCATACAAGCAGCAAAAGAGAACATGTTGAGAAATACTTGAAGTATGTGAATCACTACCTACGTCCCCTATCAGTTGCGTCCCTTTCTTCAGCAATGAGAGCATTTAATAGATTGAGAAATGAGATTGTGGATGGGTAGTGCTCGCTTCTTGCTTCTACTTCATTTAACTCAAATCTCATATCATAAACCTGTCAGGATCACATCGATGTAAATGTTCCCCTTACATATCAAAGTGTGTAGAAGAAAAAGAGTGTGTGAAAGATCGTGCAGACAAACCTGAGAGCCCATCATTTGCCCAACTTGAGGGCCAACAACCACTGGTAAATCATACTGCTCAAGAAAACCCCAGATGGTATCTTTAAAGTTTGGAGAAACATGAATAAAAGTCAATATCGAATTACGCAAAGCACCCTACAACACAACAGGCAACAAGTGAATAAAAGGGAAGAACTATGAAAGCCTTTAGGAAAGGTAGCAGTAGAGATGAACAAACCTTCAGATAAGGAGGCACATTTTCATAACTAAGAAGTTTAAATAATGGCTCAATATCAGGAAACCATGTCTTTCTTTCAATAGGATTCCCATTTTCCACAACCTATCAATCATGAGAAAATTATACGGCCCCCAGTTAGTAAAGTTCATGTCTATGAGGTGGAGATTATATCACTACGTATTACTCTCTTCATTAATATACAAAAGGTAACAAAAATAACCATAAGTCAACCAAATATCACTGAAATATAATTCAAAACAACTATCACCTTGCGGAGAACACATAAATAAGCAACAAGAGCTTTTGCATCTCCCTCTTGAATCTCTGGTAACATAGTACCCGTGCTCTGAAGTGATTGCTTAAATTTATCCTCATAAATAGACAAACAATCAAACAAAGTGTTCCACGAAATAGATCGAAAAGTTCGGCCCTGCAATAATTCATACACTGTGGATGCACCCTCCTCGCTCGAAGCCTAAAATGGGATAAGTAAAGCAACTTGAAAAATACATCATAGATCATAAACTATTAAGAATAGTGCAGATACTAAAAAAACAGATCGCAGTTATACCCACCAGTGTACTAAGCATCTTCAAGAATGCTACAAGTGTCTGAAAATTAGTGTGATCCTCTCCAGCAAACTTCACAAATGTCCATAGGACATCATTTCCAGATAAAAGTTCAGGTTCTTTCTGTGGTAAAAAATCAATAATTGTAAGGAGCTCCGAACATTTGGGTAAAACAATATGAACTGAAATTAAGGAACAGATAGGCAATAGGATGAATCCAAACTTCCATATAAAGCAGCTTCGATGAAAATGGCATATTAATTACATATCAAACAACCATTTTGAAGTTTATTTCACGACGCACTAAAACGAATAATGTCTATTATATTATTCACAGCTCAACTAAAAATACAGTCATGAGAACTTCAAGATGTAGCTTTAAGGTGAGTAATACTGACTTCTAATGTAGCAAGGCAAATGAACTCCAAATCTAATCATGTGAATCTTTAAGAGAAGACACGATGAGAACGTGTACTGACCTCATAAATTTCGCTAACAAACTCAAGGAGAGAAACAAAAGCTTGAGGGGAAGATTCAGCAGCTTGCTGAGGATGCATGTTGCCATCCAGAGCATAATCATGTGAGCCAGACATTTTGTATGGACTAAGAGCGGTCATAGCCTTCTCCTTGGTTTCTTTAACCTGCCAACCAGTGAAAACCATCATTTCAATAGGAAACTCATTTTAAAAAAGATTATGTCTTGTCTAGGACATAAATGGCATGCTATTATGAATCAAGCTCAATAGACAATATGGGGTGTAATGAACTATGAGTGATCGTAATCAACAGATATGTTAATATATGTAAGGAGACATCACAGACCTTGTCTCTAGCGAGTGGATGAGATAGAAAACATGTTATCATCTTGTGCAAGTACGCATTATACATGTAGATCATATCCTCATCATCATTCTGTAATAAAATAACAACTGAAGTTACTGCATGTGAAAATGATAAGTAGAAGAAGGCTTCCAGCTGTCTTGTTTTAGCATTTGACTGTTTCCTGCAAGACTTCAGAACTAAAAACCAAGTTTTAAAGGAAAAACACACCTGATAAGCGGGAGTTCGAAGAACATTGTTAAGCAAAAACTGGAAAACGTTGCTCGAAAAAATAACCTCCAGGCATGAATTAATGTTTCTCCCATCATTATTTGTCTCCCTTGCATCAGTTACCTCTTGTATTATCATCAAGTGCACAGCCCAAGCAAGTCTAACACAGTTCATACAGCCCTCAATTGTCTGATCATTCGCAATAACCATAACCTGTTGGAAAAACAAAGCTATCAGGTTTCAAATTATGCTAATAAATTCATTAGAAGTAAAGTGCATAAGGGTTTTGCGCTTACAGTTTCATGGAAATCGTGCCTGAATGAAGCATCCTGTGACAAGATGGACATGTTGTCTGTCGATGCACTGAGCGCATCTGATATCAAAGAAATTATAAGAGAAAAAAGAAGGCTATATGTAATCTGCAACAGGACAAAAGGTTGGTCAGTTACTAAGACAGCTAAAAAGGATGTAAATCAAAGTGATGTAGTCTAAAGCCAAAACTATACCTGGTTTTTTACTATGTCAGTACTGCCACTGATGTCCCCTGCACTATCTTTTAAAGCGGTAAAAATATCTTTTACATCCTTCGGGCCTGAAAGTGAAGTGCTCGAGCAATCAAAACTTATGTTCTTCGAAATGAAATTACAACAATAAAAATAACGAGGGGCTCCCTTGTCAATTAATAGGCTCACCAGGTTAGCTAATGCCATTACAAGAATGAAAGATACAAACAATTGAAGCAAAAGAAAAAAGAAATCAACTGAAAGAGCATAAAGTATTACTGTATTAAATAGCTTACTTGCACGAACAACCAGGAGTGATAGAACAAGACAGTGACCAAGTATGAGTCTCTCCCTACAAACAACTGCTCGTCTTTCTACAAGAGCACCCCTCGAGTCAAGAATATAACGCTCAGAGCTGGGCCCACCCAAACCAGCCGGTTCTTCTCGATTAAGTTCCTGTAAGTGAACATGAACATTGTGATCCATTGATAACAACAATCCACTACCAAAACTGCCCATCACCAGCATTAAGTTAATTATAGTTTGTATGGAACTCATCAGCAGCCTTCTCATCACAAGAAAATACAACAGCTAAAGTTAGAGATCAAAGTTTGCCCGTTTCCAGAGCTCACTCTTTTCTGGACAGATTTGGCTGATCATTCTTGATATTATTTGCAATAGAAAAACAGCAATCATATGATAATTTTCAACATAATTAAAAAATATATATAGCAAAAGAAAGACATAATATGAAGATGAAGAAAGCATATCATTCTTTATTAGACAGAGATTTATGTTCTATTTATATTAATGATTGTTTCTAATTATAGGTTGTAATTGTCCTATATATAGGACCTCCTATTGTAAGCAATTATATTAATTCAATACAATTCACAATTAAATACAAATTATATGGTATCAGAGCTATACGCTCCAGGATGACCTAAACCCTAAAATTTCTGACAGCCTCTCTTCTGTTTTCCGATCTCTTCCAGACCTGCCAACAATGGTCATTGCCTCCTTCACCGTAGCAGAGAAAACCATTCACAACTCTCACAAATTCGGCTTTAAACTAACCCCCACCAATCATGGACACTGGAAAACCATGATCAAACCCTTTCTCGTTACCAATGGTTTGTATGTTTATATTGATGGCTCTCTTCCCTGTCCATCCCAGACCATTGCTGTTACCACCTCCTCGTCTGACAATAACCCACCGCCACCCACACAACAACCAAACCCTGACTACTTGGCATGGGTTTCCAATGATGCCCACGTCCGCATGCTCCTGCTGTCAACAATCTCTGAAACCTCCTTCAAACACGTACAAGGTGAAACTTCTCGTGATCTATGGTTTTCCCTCGAACGTACTTACGCACCACACACATCTTCCCGAGAATACACCCTAAGAACCCAACTTCTCAAGATGGAGATGCAACCTGATGAAACATCTGCTGACTATATCACACGAGCCCAAGAATATAATGATGCACTAGCAAACATTGGGGCAGCCATGCAAGAAAAGGATGTTGTTATGCTGATTATTTCAGGCCTTCGAGAAGAATATAACATCTTGAAACCCACCCTTGTTGCACGACACCCCCAAGTAACCCTCCTGGAATTACCCGGTTGCTGATCACGAATACATGACAAAGAAGGCTAATCCCACTCTCTCTGCTGTTACCCAGGCCTTCACGACTACAACCAGCCGTGACAGCCTCTCAGACCAGCCTTCAACTCCCACCTGAAACAGTCCAGTCGCTTCAACAACTGATGACACAGTTAGGCTTCAATGTGCAACCTGCACAGCAACAGAATCAGGCCTATTACAGCACCCGTGGACAGTCTAATCGTGACCGAAACAACAACAACCGTCGTGGACAAGGCAACTACAACAACAACAACCGAAACACGGGCTCCTCGTCAGGTAACAATTCCAGATTTCCTTGGGCATCTAATCAGAATACCGTCTATGGTTCTTGCAACAGCTGTGGTATTGGGCATGTTCCATCACAATGCCCAAATCGTGATCCGGCAACAATTCGTCCACCACGACACGCTCCTCAAGCGAACTTTGCTGATCATCGCTCACAAGCATCATCATCTTGGCTGCCGGACACTGGTTCAAATAGTACAGCAGCACCTGATCTCACTAGCTTTGACAATGCTGAGCCTTATTTCGGTAAGGACACTTCTTGTTGGTAATGGCAATAAGTTACCTATTCTCCATATTGGTTCCACCACTGTAAACTCACCAACTAAAACTCTTTCTATCAAAAATATTCTACACGTTCCACAAATTAAACGAAATCTTCTTTCCGTCCCAACGTTTTTGTCAAGATAACAATGTGTTCTTTGAGTTTCATTCTACATTTTTTTGTGTGAAGGATTCGGCTACCAGAACTATCCTCCTCATAGGTCCAAGTAAAGACGGTCTCTACCCTCTTCATCTACCAAAGAACTATCCTGTCTCAAATGTTGCTTTCTCTACCGTTCGAGCTTCTCCTACAACTTGGCACCAAAGACTTGGACATCCTCACTTGCAACTTTTACAATTTATGATTTCTAAGAATTGTCTTCCTACTAGTAATAATTCTGTTTTACCTTTTTGTCATTCTTGTCCCATGGGAAAATCTTCAAAACTGCATTTATCTTCTTCAAATCATAAAAGCACTCATGTATTGGATTTAGTTTTTTGTGATGTTTGGGGACCTGCTCCTGTTGCTTCCTTTTATGGTCATCGCTATTTTTTACTTTGTGTTGACCATCACACTAGATACATGTGGATATTTCCCATTAAACAGAAATCTGATGTATTTAGCACCTTTACACAATTTCACACAATGGCTGAAAGACAATTCAAAACACAACTTAAATCAGTTCAAACAGATTGGGGAGGGGAATTTCGAAACTTATCCTCTTTCTTTGCAAAACTTGGAATTCTACATCGCCTATCTTGTCCTCATACAAGCGAACAAAATGGCTTTGTTGAGAGACGACACCGCCATGTGGTCGAAACTGGCCTCACCCTTCTAGCACAATCTGGTGTTCCAACGCGTTTTTGGAACTTTGCTTTTGAAACCGCCACATATTTGATAAATCGCATGCCATCACGCATCTCATCTCACATCTCTCCCTTTGAGCATCTTCTCAAACGTAAACCCGATCTTTCCTTTTTACGTGTCTTCGGGTGTCAATGTTTTCCTCATCTTCGTCCATATCATCCACACAAATTGGATTTCCGTTCATCACCATGTATCTTCCTAGGGTATAGTTCCTCGCATCACGGATATCAATGTCTTGATCCTACCACAAATAGCATTTACATCGCCCGACATGTACGGTTTAATGAAACATATTTTCCTTTTCTTCAATCATCCTCCCCTACACCTATTCCGCCGTCTCCCGATCCTTATTTTTCATCCTATCCCTTTCCTACATCACATGAACAACCATCCTCTTCCACAATCAACCAACAACCTAACTCACCAACCTCCAACCAAACTGAACCATCATCACCCTCGGCCCAAACCAATTCTGTCCAACAACCTACTACCTCGGCTCAAACTGAATCTGTTCAACCACCCACTACCCAGGCCCAACAAACCAACCCATCATCAACCGACCCACCTGTTGTCACTTAGCAACGCCGCTCAACTACGGCTACTAACCCCACAATTCCAGCCTATCAAACTTACCAAAACTCTGCTGAGATAAACCCATCTACTACTACATCCATTCCACCACCAACTCAATCTTCTGTCCAAACCCAATCTCGTTCTCGCCCTCAAAATCTTCGAAAAAATCCTAAGCAAAGGACTCCCTACAATGCTTCTTCTTTTCACACTTCCATTGACTCTTCCTCAAACGAACCATCCACCTTTGCCATGGCTAACAACAGTCCTCAATGGCGTGCTGCCATGACAGAGGAGTACAAAGCCTTAATGAGAAACGGTACCTGGACTTTAGTACAACCAGTTCCTAATGCTAATGTTGTTGATTGTAAGTGGGTATACAGGTTGAAACATGATGAAAGTGGGAATATCAAACGTCACAAAGCCCGTTTAGTGGCAAAAGGTTTTAACCAACAGCCGGGGATTAATTATCATGAGACATTTAGTCCGGTGGTGAAATCCACCACGGTTCGTGTGGTTCTGTCACTTGCTGTTACAAGGCAATGGCCTCTTCGCCAATTAGACGTTCAGAATGCCTTCCTTCACGGTGATCTCAAGGAAACCGTGTACTTACGCCAACCACAAGGCTCCGTTGATCCACAAAAGCCAAATCATGTGTGTCTACTTCACAAGTCCTTATATGGCCTCAAACAAGCTCCGAGAGCCTGGTTCAATCGTCTTTCGAGTATCTTATTACAACTTGGTTTTCATGGGTCTAGAACAGATCCTTCACTAATCATTTATTCCCATAATGGTCACTTATTATATATGCTTGTTTATGTGGATGACATAGTTCTCACTGGCAATAATTCCCAGCTCATTGACCACATCATTCGACGGCTGAGTACTACCTTTGCGATCCAAGACATGGGTCGGTTGTCATATTTTTTGGGCATTGAGGTAGTTTTCAAAGGTCTTGACCTGATTCTCTCACAGAAGAAATACATTGCTGACATCATTCAGAAAGCAGGTCTCTCTCAGTCAAAACCGGTTGACTCTCCTATGGCTTCTAACTCTGACTTGGCTCATGGAGACAGTCCTTTGTTTGACAATCCGGTGAAATTCAGGCAAACAGTTGGGGCTTTACGGTACTTAACTCTTACCAGACCTGACATAACCTTTGCGGTCAACAAAGTTTGTCAGTTTATGCACTCACCTACAGAAAATCATTGGTCAGCGGTCAAAAGAATTCTTCGGTATCTTCAAGGGACATCCAGTCTTGGTTTGCTGATCCAACAAAAGTCAGCTCCTGTGATTCATGCCTACACTGATTCTCACAAACAGTCTCTCACTGCCTTTTCTGATGCAGATTGGGCTGGCTCCCTCGATGACCGTCGATCCACGGGGGGATTTGCCATCTACCTTGGGTCCAATCTTATTTCATGGTGTGCTCGTAAACAACGCACTGTCTCTCGATCATCTACAGAATCTGAATACAAAGCCCTAGCTGACACTGTTGCTGAGCTAACTTGGCTTGAAGCACTTCTAAAGGAGCTTCATGTTTCTATAACATTGCCACCTATCTTATGGTGTGATAATCTAGGCGCTACTTATTTATCAGCCAATCCTGTTTTTCATGCACGCACAAAACATGTAGAGATTGACTTTCATTTTGTCCGAGAAAGGGTCGCTCGAAAACAACTCTCAATACAGTTTATCAAAACAGATGATCAAATTGCAGATGTGTTTAAAAAATCCCTAACCTCACAACGATTTCTATTTCTTAGGTCCAAGCTAAAAGTTGCTTCCCGGCATTAGCTTGAGGAGGGATATTAGACAGAGATTTATGTTCTATTTATATTAATGATTGTTTCTAATTATAGGTTGTAATTGTCCTATATATAGGACCTCCTATTGTAAGCAATTATATTAATTCAATACAATTCACAATTAAATACAAATTATATTCTTGATATTATTTTATGAGGAAAACAGCAATTGTAAGGGTCTCAATATAATTAGGAAAAATAAAAAGACGTAGACAGAAAGACAGATGTAAAATGGACATAGAGAAAGCAGAATAGAAGAAGAAATATGGGAAAGAAGCTTATTTAATTTTCCGGCTATAACAACTTCAAAAAAATAACTATTTTGTTAAACACAATCCCTTGATGTATAGACAACCCCCAGCCCAAATATAACAATATGGATAATTGATATTAATAATTGACGATAATAATAATTTAATAATAATAATAATAATATATAATATATAATAATAAAAAATAAATAAAAGGTAGTCATTACAATTTATCAATGCCTCCATCCCAAGTTAACTATGCTAACTCTTTCTTCTCTGCCATGCCCAATCCAAACTATAGATAAGTATGATAAAAATAACAAAAACAAAATACCTTTATAAGAGAGATTAGACGTTGTCGAAGCCCACTACTAATTAACTCTTCAATGTATCTTAAAATGTCAGCTTGCACGTCAGCTTCAAGTCCCTGATCAAGCACAACCGCCTACAATGTGCAAGATCCAAAATATAGACTGGTATGATACAAGGAAGAATCTCCTACTCCAAGGTAGGAAAAGGAAGAAATAAATAAAAAAATTGGCTAGTGTGGATGGAAGATGAAAATATACCCGTAACAGTGTATAAAGAGCTGTTATTAAATCTCTTCTCTCTGTATACCAAAGCCCCGCTGCAAGACGTAATACATCCAACGGGCCTCTCCCTAGTAATCCCCACTAAACGAAAGTAATGCATTTATAACGATCAGATACGAGATCGCAAGACTGACTGAATTGATGATAAGAAAAGGTATACCTCTTGATTAGCAGAAACAAGCAAACGCACACAGTCTATTTCATTGAGATGGAGATCGTCACTCAGCTTGAGAGCCTAAATCAAACATCATAAAATGAGAGGAAAACAAAGACAACTGAAGATAAAAGAAATTATTAGTTGAAGCATGTGAACTAACAATTTGCACATCCTGATCATCGAGTGGAATGGGTCCTGAATCAGGAAGCCTAACTTCTTTTGACTGAACTTGTGCTCTGTCAGAAGGCTTCGGTGGCTACATATAAAACGTTGATTAAACCAAAAAACCTTACAAATTACTAGTCTAACATGATATGAATGAATAAACATACAACCTTCCAGAAAATTAGTCACCACTAAACTCAACAGTTAACCAAACCAATCTACATACCAATCCCGGTGAAGATGTTACACATAAATGTACATTACAAACCGCTTAAGCAATATATACACAAATTATCAAATTTCCCTCTTTCTACTTCAGATTTTTTAACTATCAAAATCTGTAATAATAGAATAAGTGCTGCTCTTGTTTCTAGATGTCTTCAAAACGTCAGTATGATTATCAATGCCATCCGTATCATTTCCTACATCTAATGTAGTTAGCATTTTCTTCAAAACAATCAATGAAATATCCATGTCCAATATACTGAAACTTGCAAACTAAATGTATAACTTCGTTGACTAAAGCAAGAAAAAAAAAGAAGACGCAAGAATGCAGATATAAACACACATATACATACATAATACATAGTCAACGGAAATTAGTACCGGAAAAGACAGGAGAGACCGGAGAGATGGAAGGGAGTGACGAATAGTGTGAATGAGTTGAATCTTCTGCGACGGCGTAGGAGGAGTGGAACCTAATAGCGTGGACTCAATGGTGGAAAGCAATTGCTTAGCGGAGACCATCGCCGGTTCCGTCGATATTGCAGATTGGGAGAGTTGAAGGGCGGGAAATATTTGCCCTAGTTTGATGGAGGGTTTTGGGTTTTGATGACAGTGGTCGGTGGTGCTTAAATTAGGAGGGGTTTTGTTTTCGAGGGGGGTGATTGGGATTGTATTTATAAGTTTTGGGTCTGCTTTATAAATACGCAAGATGTTATTACCGTTTATTTGAATTGACTTTTTTACTTGCACGGTAAGTTTATTTAATCTGCTTTACAAATACGCCATTATTACCGTTTATAATAATTAATTAAAATTTAAATTAATATTTAATACATACTATATATAATAAATAAATCAATAATTTGATTAGGATTTGTCTGACTGCCGCCGTAGCACACATAAAATTTAATTTAATGAACCTGTAATCTTTTTAAATATCAAATTTGTAATTTAAGAAGGATAAATATTAGATTGAATTAATGAGTTTTAAATGATACTAATATTTAAGGAATTATAAGTTCATTAAATGCCCTTTAACGTGTGCCACGAGACACATGTTAACAAAATCCATTTAATTATTATTAATTAAAATTAAATAATTTATTTATTGAGTATTTTAATAAAATTACACCGTACAATTTAAAATGCATATTATATCTTTTAATAAAAATTAAACTGACATACCAAATTGATAGAATCACCAAATGGTCATTCGCCTAACGGTATCGTGTGGACCCTCTGACCTTGTGGTTATGGGTTCAAGTCTTGTGGTGGACATATGTATATATTCCTGATAGCTAGGTGTGTGTGAGTTTGTCTTTCTAAAAAAATTGATAGAATCATATAATAAAATGTTTTTCGTTAAACTTGTACATCATTATGAAAACTAAAACTAGTGACGGATTTCATTTTGTCACTCTGTTAGTATTCGCTTCCTAATTTTATTTTATGGGATACTGTTTCACATATAACAAATAAATCAATTTGGAGCATCATATCAATATTAAGTGTAAAATACATAACGATATCCGTAGTTTTAATCAAATCTTTAACATGTGTTCTACATTCATATCTACTAGTACTACTTTTGATTTTTTTATAATTTTCTACTACCATAGTAACTATACGGAGTAATAACCTTAACCTATACTTTTAAAGCAATCCATTCAAAACTCATACTTTTCAAAGGTAAACTTTTAGTGTCAGGTTGATTGTTAAGTTAATAAACGCAATGACTAAAAATAAATTATAGACCATTTACTCTAATGTTGACAATATACTATTGTTATTATGAAGATGACCAATAATGAACCACAAGTGCGATATTAGTTGATTTTGATTATACTATTAAGTGCTTGATTAATATATAACATTGTCATTAAACTATCGAACACGAATTCTTTAGTTTATTATAAACCTTCAAACAAAAACACAAAGAAAAACGAGAAAAATAGGTTGAAGTTGTGTTTTATTTAATATTCACTACGCTGCTTATTTATATTTTGAGTTTTCGTCTGAATCATAATGCTTGTTTTTGTGGCTTTTTGGAAAATTAAAATAAAATAAAAAATTAACTTCTTGAAAATTTGTATAATAAGCCTAAGTGAGAGAACGGTTATCATCGTAAGAATAACTTCACCAAATCTCCAATGTGGATTTTATAAAAATTGTAATGCGTTACTTAATCCCCCTTTTACTTTATAAAATAATTCAATTAAATATCCACAACGGTAATAATAGGACACGTGTCATGTGACCATATATCTACGAGGTATGGGAATCCAAAAACACATATATTCCTCTCACCACTTTCACACAATGTTTTAGAAAACGGTTTTTTTTTTTACCCGGATGGGATTTTGGTCCGGTCGGACCTCCGGTTTGACTCACCAAATCTCCAACGAACTGGTAACATTGCTTTTTACGGTTCAACCTGACCCGGTTTTCAAAACATTGCTTTCACATCTTAATCCTGAAACTACTAGGGTTTATGAAATTCAAGGCTTCCAAAACTTTTACTAATCACGAAAGTGAATAAAAATCAGATACAAAACTTTGATTTCGATAATTTCGTAAGAAAAATTCAGGAATCGATTGTGATGCGATTAGATGTCCCGGAATTTATAAACATGCAGATAATTAACCAAGGCCTTCGGGCACTAACAAGAAAGCCGGAGTTTGTGGTTCAATACAACAACATGGATAATACTCATTTATGGGTTTTTTACCCATTACTTTAACGGTGTTCCTTCTAATGAAGGTTTTTTAGAAGGTTTCAAAATTGATGTAAACAAAGTAACGCTCCCATTGAGGAATCATCTTTTTGCGTTGAATATAGTTGTTCTTGAAGGTGAAGAGTTCGGTTTAGAAACAGGTACCGATTAACTATTTCTTTTCTCGCTCCGTCAAGCACATGGAATTTTCATCATAATTGTAGATCCATTCCGAAATCATCAATGGTTGGTACAATGTAATGTACCTCCATCTTTGCTAGATTCTTTCAATATAGCTTATCGAATTCAGCTGACATTAAGATCTACTATAAACGGAAATGATAGAGGTTTCCAATTTGAATATCTTGAAGGTAACATGAGATTTCTTTATTACACAAGCGAAGATGGAGCTCAAATGTTATTGGAGTTTCCAAGAGTAAACAACATAGATGACCTTAATTTAAGGAATCCTAAAAATATGTTTTTTATCTAGCTATAATCAACTCGGATTCCGATGTATGGAAATGGGGACGAACCTTGTTTTGTTATTCGCAAACCGACATAAATGATGTTTGAGGGGACGAGGTTAGTGATTGAACACCCTGAAAATGGCACGAGATTCGGTATTTCGATGTCAGTAACGTGGCTGGTTGGCGAGTGATTACTGAAGGTGATCAGGTTTTGTTGGAAATTGATATTACTATTAGAAGGGTGATTCTCTTCAAGCCGACGGAAGACGAGATTGGGTATATACTCGCGGGGTTGCTACCTGACGAGTTATAAGAATGTCTGACTTTGCATTTTAACTCCATGGAATACGGGTAGAAGAACCGATGAACGGTTTTGTCCAATGTTTTGAAAACCGGTTCAACCAGTCCTGTCAGTTGAACCGTAAAAATCAACGTTACCGGTTCGTTGTAAACCGGTTTTGGTAAGTTGTCACTAACCTAACTAGCAAAATGTCCACGCGATGCATCAGGTAAAAAAGAACTAGGATTCATGTTCATTCGATATGTAGTATGTAAATCATAATAAAAATTTATATGACAATATGATATGGCATTTTCTAAAAGTAAAAATCACCTACACCTACTTGTCCATTTTTTATATAAAAATAAAATACAACCAAAAAGAATATATGTGTGTGTGTGTGTGAAATTTCGTTGAAAACTTTATGCTCGAGTTGCGAGTTACGATTGTCATATTGCATATTCATATGGTCAGGTGCAAGTTGCGATATGTGAAATGTTATGTATGTAAAATTGAAATCGTAAAATTTAATCAAAAAATTAAAACTCTCGAATATGAAAAAATTGATAGTATAAATACGAAATTAAAATTGTAAATAAATGCGTAAATTTATAATTTCATAAAAAACACCATTAAGAATTTGTTTTTAATTTTACGCAGCACTTAAAAATATCTAAAATTGGGGAAAACTGATTTTGAAGACTTTAGAGATGAAATTTACTATAAACGGTAGACAAACCGCCTAGGACACTTTGCTAACACGTCGGTCTTGTTCCGACCTTACCGTCCATAATTGACACGTCCCGTATCTGCTTATGGTTAAAAAGTTATGTCATATTTCTATTAGTTTAAGTTTCAATGATAGTAGTATAAATATGAATTTAATATGTATGTAAGGTTATATTAATAATTTCAAGTAGATTTTTCAAATATTAATAACAATGTTAGGGGTAAATTAGTAAATTCACTTTTAAAAGAACATCACAAATATATTATATATTAATATAGATATATAGATATATAGAAAAGCTTGAATGAGTTAGAATTTAATGTCATATGTTTATTAATTTTAAAGTTTAATAATAATGATATTAATGATATATTAACTTTTATAATTATTTATATTAAATTAAAAAAAGGTAAATTAGTCATTTACTACTTCTTCCTTTAAATACTTTTGTTCAAATATATTATATAGTAATATAAGTATATATATTGTTTTTATTATAGAATTAAATATGAAATAATCTCATTATTTGAATGCAATATCTTCTATCCACAATTAAATTTAATAGTTGATGTTATAGCGAAGCATATGCTAGTGATCTCATTGTTGAGTTTGTGTATGCAGTCAGCCCATATATTTACGTAAGCATTTCTATAAATTTAAAAACCCGTGTTGGGGACACTAACCCAAATAACAAAAGGTTGGTTTTTGCTGGTTCGATTGATCGAGTTAAAACGTAATTTATGGGTTACTCCTATATAATTTTACTTATATATTGTTTGTCGATGTATAACCGATATACCAGATTACGTATGCTGTTATTCTTTTATATAGTACTATATAACATGGCACATGTAATAAAACTATTGTAACTTCACCTCATCATTTACTTTTACTTTAATTATCGAAATAATATAACATTGTTTGTCAATCACCTTTTCAATACAAATATGTAGTTTTTAATTTTATTGTCGAATTCTACCTATAATTTCAACGTGTATTGAATTCTCATTGGATGAGTAATTATAAATATATATATATATATATATATATATATATATATATATATATATATATATATATATATATATGGTGGGTATCCTGTGAGAACTAATACATTGTGAGAACTGCCCTCTTCTTCCTTCAGACTTGTCCGCTTCCTCCTGCGCGCTTCCTCTGTGCACATTCATTTTTGAAAGAAACCCAATTTTTTCAATTCAAAATTACTTTTATATAAATACATTTAAATCAAACAAAATTCATCATTGAAATTCAGTTTTTCATCCTCTCTGTAAATTAAGTAGAAATAGTTAGATGCAAAACGTAACTAGGTGCATAATCAACTAGGTGCAGAACGCAAAATTTGAATCAGTTATGTTTTTTCCTTCGTTTTTATCTTCGTTTTCCAATATATAGACACAATTAGGTGCAAAATGTAACTACGTGCAAAGGTAACTAGGTGCATAACGCAATCATGTACATAAAACAACTAGGTGCATAACCAACCAGGTGCATAACTGCAACCAGGTGCAGATCGCAAAGCTTGTATCAGTTATATTTTTTCCTTTTCCAATATATAGACACAATTAGGTGCAAAATGTAACTACATGCAAAGGTAACTAGGTGCATAACGCAATCAAGTACATGACACAACTAGGTGCTAAGCGACACTAAATCTGCACAGATCCTGGGAACTTGTTTAACACTGAGATAAGTTCATAGACTTAGCAAACAAGTTCGCAGGAACAAATTCACACTTTATTACGTGTGCATAACCAACCAGGTGCATAACCGCAACCAGATGCAGAACCCAAACAGGTGCAGAACGCAAATTCGATCAAAAATTGCAATCGTAAGTTACAAAAATTGACTGCTCTTTTTTTTTCCTTCGACAACCACCATTGATACAAAAAATCACATGTCTTCTTCATTGTGAGATTCCGACGACAATCGTTGTTATCATGTTAATTTCAAGATTCTGACGCTATCAAATGTAAATCTAGATATTTTGACTCCAGTAAATCGCAATTGAAACAAGCTAGAAGAACTCCGGCATTATCACCGATTACGATTGCAAAACGAAACAGATGGCGGTGCCGCCGTGAACGTCGGAGAAGATAATCTAGCATCGATGTTATGACTACTCACCAGAAACATTTTTATCATGTCGTTCGTCAAAAAGTGATGGTACGCCTTCTTAATTATCGTCACCGGTAATTTGAACATATTAGAAAATTAGAGAGGCTTTTGATGAGAGGAGAATATTAAAAAAAAAAAATTGATGAGAGAAAATTAGGGCAGATATCTCGGTCAGCAGGAGTAATAAAAATATGGATGTGGGTTATCTATACATACTGATGGATCAAAATATAGTTGCTAATGATGTTTTAGATGTTGATTTGAAATATATATAATTTATTTATGTCTTTTTTTGTTTTTGTTTTGCTTTTTCAAATTCTGTAACAATTTGAAATAAAGGAATCATTAGTTTTTTACTTCAATATAACAATCTGTTTCTTCTTCTGTTACTGTGCTACTAATAGATAAACGTAAGGATATTATAATACAATTAACATATAATTACTCGTTTAATGCACAGCTAAAAAGTTTGTTATTATTATTTATACAAATACAAATACAAATACATTTGGATAGTTTAATCTAAAATATAAATCAGAAAGAAAAAAAGGAAGTGTATGAAAACTAAAAAACATAAAGCGTGTAAAAAGGGTGACAAGAGTCCTGTGATGGCGGGTGAGGTGCCTACTTGGCAAGTTCAATATTTGACGTGTCTCTTTCTTAAATTCCCCACGTTGACATTCTTTTTCTTGCTTACCCACATGCCCTCTCACTTTAACTCTTGCATGTCGTCTTCAAAGTTCAAAGTTCAAATACACAATAAAATACTTGAAAAAATAAAATAAAATAAAATAAAATAAAATAAAATAAAACGTCTCGATTTTGATTTTTGCATAATTTTTAAGACTCGTTAGTGTATCACGAGTTATTATAAGAGTAAATTACATTGTCCGTCCCTGTGGTTTATCCTATGTTATAGACCTCGTTCTCAGGTCAGGTATTGTACGGGTCCAGTCTCTAGACTCGAAAATCTGTATCGTTGCCGGTCCTTATTCTTAACGAGTGTTAAAAAACCCTGTTATCTCACAACACGTGCGACGCACGTAAGGGCAAAATTGACTTCTCCTTTCCCCTGCCTTTGAGTAAATTACATTGCCCGTCCCCGTGGTTTACCCTATTAGTCAATTTTGCCATCACGTGCGTCGCACGTGTTGTGAGATAACGGAGTTTTTTAACACTCGTTAAGAGTAGGGACCGGCAGCGATACAGATTTCCGGATCAAGAGACTGGACCCGTACAATACCCGACCCGAGGACGAAGAATGTAACATAGGGTAAATCACATAGACGACCAATGTAATTTACTCTTATTGTAAAAATAATATTTGTAAAAAACTTTCTATAAATGTTTAGAACTTACACCCTTGATGATTTCTGCACGTCACATGTGACATCTACTTCTACGCGTTAAACATCGATTTATGCTTCCAAACATTATAAGATGTCAGTAATAAATGTACGTACTTCGAGAAAACAAACAATATTATTAATTATGATTCTGAAAGAATCATATAAACATATTTTTATCATATCAGACCTTTAATTTTTCATTTCAATAATGTTTTACAGGGAGACAATTATCCAGACACCCTCAAATATATATATATATATATTGGTTCATTCAAGTACTTGAACTCCCAATCTCAACTTCAGGAGAGAAGAGAAAAGAAATTTGCAGGTTTTGTATTCTTGAGTTTGAGAGAAATGAGAAAAATGGCATTTTCTAACTTGTTTAATCTTCCATCCTTTCACTTCTTCCTACTTTTGAAGAGAATAGATGCTTTAATCCTCCTCCTGCTTTTAATCTCTTCTTTTCGTTAAAAAAGCTCAAAAACACAGCTTGATTTTTCTTCTTTCGACATCTCCTCTTCTCTCGAAAAATAACTCGGGAATGGAATCTTAGAGTTGAAAGGGACGTTTCTATTTTAACAAATAATTCATTTAAAGACGTTGGATGAGATTTACAAGTATTATTTATTATTTATTTCTCTACCATTATATGGTTACTTTTCATAAAGTATGGTCTCCTAATATATTTTCTAATTCTTAATCAATTTATCATGTTGTATTTCTTTTGTCTGGGTATCAAATGTTATACCGAGTTACCGACCGCCATATAACATATCAAATGTTATACCGAGTTAGTGGTTCACCATAACTAAATCATGAAAAACCCTACAGCAAATAACATGGGTGTTTTGTATTAGCGATCAATAGGGTTTAGAGATAAACTCCTCTATGAGACAATTCAAAAACTTACATGTACTAAATTGAATCGAGAGGCAATCAACAATTGAGATTGCATTTGAATTTTGAATATACCCAACAATCAAGGAGATGATTCGCCATGGAAATTGCTCGGTCTGGTTGTTAATCGGAGACAAAATATGTGTTAATACGAGTTTTAGAAATAATATTGGATACTAAAAAACTAAGCGCGATTTTCTTGGATATTATTGTCTTTTATCTTAAACCATTATGCTATTTAAGTAGACATCTACAGTTCTACACAGAGGAGATTATAATTTATACTTTCACTTATTGATAACTTCATCGATAATCATTACCCTTCCTCTGATGTAGTTTCCGTAAAGTATGGTCTCCTTAAATATATATATTTATTGTTATTATTTATTATTTATTACTCATTATTTGTTATTTATTATTTATATATTATTTGTTTATTTACTTATTATTATTTATTTATTTAGATTTATTATTTCATTTTTTAATTTTTTATTTATCATGTTGCGAGTATTTCTTTTGTCTGGGTATCAAACTTTATAGTTTATACCGACCGGCGACCGCCATACAACACCAGAAACACATGCAATTCACTTCAGCTCTTCAACTTCTGCATCTGACCTAATCCCAAAATTCCACTACAATTACTTCAATGCTCATCTCAATTCATCATAAGTCACCACTAAATCCCTAATTCCACTTGTCTCTATCTTCAATCCCCCACTAATTCCATCGATTTCCCCCAATTTCACCTCTACAATGGGCAGAGTTACAGAAACCTCAACCCTAATCCTAACCGAAGGCATTGTAAAAAAAATCATAATTACTTACAGTTACGTTTTCATATGGATCTGTCTCAGCTTCACTGTAATCGTATACAACAAATACATACTTGATCACAAAATGTACAATTGGCCGCTTCCGATTTCACTAACAATGATTCACATGAGTTTTTGTTCTTCATTAGCTTACGTCATCATCAATGTGCTTAAAATCGTTGAACCGGTTCAAATGACATGTGATGTTTACGTTAAATCAGTCGTTCCGATCGGGTTTTTGTATTCGCTTAGTTTATGGCTTTCGAATTCCGCTTATATTTATCTATCTGTTTCGTTTATTCAAATGCTTAAAGCTTTAATGCCTGTTGCAGTTTATTCGATCAGTGTTTTGTTAAAAAAAGAAAGTTTTAAAACACGATTAATGAGCAATATGTTATTGATTTCGTTCGGTGTTGCGATTGCTGCGTACGGTGAAGCTAAGTTTAATTCATTTGGTGTTATGTTACAGCTTGGTGCTGTTGTTTTCGAAGCTACGCGATTAGTTTTGATTCAAATTTTGTTAACGTCGAAAGGATTTAGATTTAATCCGATAACGTCATTATATTATGTCGCTTTGATTACTTTGTGTTTTGGACGAATTCATTTTGTGCGTTTGCTTTGAATCTTTCGGTGTTTTTGCTTGTTGGGAAGACGTCAGCTTTGACTATGAACGTTGCTGGTGTGGTTAAAGATTGGTTGTTGATTGCGTTTTCATGGTCAGTGATTAAGGATTCGGTGACACCGATTAATCTGTTTGGTTATGGGATTGCATTTTTGGGTGTTGCTTATTATAATCATGCAAAGTTGCAAGGACTTAAGGCGAAGGAAGCCGAAAAGAAGGCCACACAACTTGATGATGAATTGGGCAAGTTGCTAGAGTATAAAGACGAAAAATCAGCAAGGAAGACCGAATCGAATGAATGATAATCACACTGAGTTTATGTGTAGGATTTAAGTTTTTAGTAGCTTTTAGGTTATTTATCATATAGTTTGTATTATGTTCATCTTTGTTACTTGAAGTTTATGGGTTCTCTTGTGATAATTAAATACATCTACAAAGTAGGCTCTTAAGTCTTGATGTGTTCTTGGTATGTTGTATTTTCTGCTGTGATGCTCTTTTTTTTTTTTAGGGATTAAGGTAAGATGATTGTTATTTTGTTACGTTAGATACTCCAGAAACATGAGCATGTCGTTTTTTTTTTTTTTTTTTTTAAGTACATCAATTTGTAACGTGCGAAATCGTGCATCATTTTGAAACTTTTGATATATATATGACGTAGCGTGTATTTTTCGATTCAATTTCATACGCCACGTGAAGCTCCTCTTACATCTCTGCCGCTAAACCAAACTAAAGTTTATTACCGTAAAATTAGATGAAAAAAAAATACACTAGTAAATCTGATCACCTAAATCAAAATCTGACCATGTATCAATTCCCCCTTTTCAGTTGTATCTTATTTCAACTAGCGATTCGGTAATCCAGTACGACCTTGGACGATTGTTTCAAATTAAATCTTTTTTTGCCCTAATAACTGGATTCAGATAATGACTCCTTAGTGAATGTTTAAAGGTTCTTAGTTCAAGCATCAAGCATCAACCTAACTGTTTTAATGATCACCCGCCAGTTAATTTTCAAACGTTTGCATACAAAAAACATAGTCAACTTCCATTCATTTCAAGATGGTCACCAACTGTTTGATAAAATGCCTCAACCAAACCTCAGCTCCCTTCATCACTCCATGCTTAATCTTTTGCACCAAAACCACCCATTTCAAGCTTTTGACATCTTCAATAAACAGATTCAAGATGTAGGTGTTACCCATGTAGATGAAGTATCGACTGCACTAGCTATCAAAGCATGTCGTGGAGACCCGAAACTTGGGTGTCAAATCCATGGGTTTGCATTGACTTCAGGGCTTGACTCATTTTTATCTGTATCTAATTCTTTGATGCACATGTACTCTAAATCCGGACAGCTTGATCATGCTTTTGTTATTTTCGATAATGTAGCTAACCCCGACACTGTTTCGTGGAACACGTTGCTTTCAGGGTATAAGGACGGAAACAATGCACTAACTTTTGCTTGCCGAATGAATTATTTAGGGGTTCGTTTTGATGCGGTGACTTACACTACTGCCTTGGCACATTGTGCAGATTGTGAAGAATTTTTGTTTGGAATTCAATTGCATTCTCTTGTTTTGAAAACTGGAATGCAATGCGAAGGGTTTATTGCAAATGCACTTGTAACGTTATACTCGAAATGGGAACATATAATTGAGGCGGAACAAGTGTTTGATGAAATGCCGAGTAAGGATTTAGTTTCATGGAATGCATTGCTTTCAGGTTATAGTCAAGAAGGAAGTTATGGAGTAGAAGCGATGGAAACTTTTGTTGAGATGATTAGATTGGGATTAAACCTTGATCATGTTTCGTTTACAAGTGCCGTTTCAGCTTGTGGCCATGCTAGAAACTTGGCGCTCGGGAAACAGATACATAGTTTGGCGATTAAAAAGGGCTATGGAGTACATGAGTCGGTCTGCAATGTTATGATCTCCACATATTCAAAATGCGATCAAATTAAAGATGCAAAGTTGGTGTTTGATGGTATGGTGAATCGTAATGTAGTGTCGTGGACCTCCTTGATTTCTATAAGCGAAGAACATGCCGTATCTTTATTCAATGACATGAGAATGGATGGTGTGTATCCTAACGAGGTGACGTTTGTTGGGTTGATTCATGCCATATGTGCAAATGATAGGGCGAAAGAAGGAGAAATGGTTCATGGGTTATGTATAAAGTCTAGCTTTTTCTCAGAGCTAGTGGTTGCGAATAGCTTCATTACCATGTATGCTAAGTTTGGCTCCATGAAAGACTCGATTAATGTTTTTCAAGAAATGGAACGAAAGGTGATTATTTCATGGAATGCGTTAATATCAGGATTTACTCAAAACAAGATGTTTCAAGAAGCTTTAGTAACATTTTCCACCACAATCATGGAGTCAAAACCGAATGAGTACACATTCGGGAGCGTGTTAAGTGCCTTAGCTTCTTCTGAGTTGATCTCCTTAAAATACGGACAATGGTGCCACTCTTATTTATTAAAACTCGGGTTGAACAATGACCCGATTGTTTCAGGAGCTCTTCTTGACATGTATGCTAAACGTGGAAATATACATGAATCTCGTAAAGTGTTTAATGAAATCGAGGATAAGAACCAAGTTGCATGGACTGCAATCATTTCAGCACATTCAAGACATGGAGATTATGAAACCGTTATGAAATTATACGATGACATAAAGAACCAATCTTTCGAGCCTGATTCCATAACTTTTTTATCCGTATTAACAGCATGTGGAAGAAAGGGAATGGTGGAAAAGGGGAAAGAAGTATTCGAGTCAATGCTCAAACTTTATAAACTCGAGCCGACCCCAGAACATTATTCTTGTATAGTGGACATGTATGGGCGGGCTGGGAGGTTAGAGGAAGCAGAAGAGTTTTTAACCCATATACCAGGTCAAATCGGGCTCCCAGTTTTGCAGAGCTTATTAGGATCATGTAAAGTTCATGGAAATATGGAGATGGGAAAAAGGGTTTCTGACGCTTTATTGAAAATGGAGCCTAAAGAATCGGGCTCGTATGTATTGATGTCGAATTTGTATGCAGAAAGAGGCGATTGGGATGAAGTTGCAAAGATAAGGAAAGGAATGAGGGAGAAAAGTGTGAAGAAAGTTGTCGGGTTAAGTTGGGCCGATGTTTATAACGCTAAAGGGTCACCACATGCTTTTTCATCAGACGATACGTCTCATCCACAGACAGATGAGATTTATCAGATGGTTTGGTGTCTTGGATCGGAAATGAAGTTTATAAAGGCGGAAGATGTCATCGAGCAAGTTACAGTTTTATAAAGATAATAGTAGTGAAAAATCTAAACAGTTATGTAGTTTTTCTTGGGAATTATTGCAACAGGAATGAGTTTGTGTTGCTTACGATCTTCACAGAATGTGAATGAATTGAACCTTTGATTGAAATGAAAATGTGAAAAACTTTATAGACGATTTAGAAGAATGAAATCATTTTATTGTAGATTAGTTGAAATTTGAAACGATATTATTAGAAGACCAATCCTCCAGCTAAACCTGCATAATTTGTGGACCAAAACTTTACAAAGCTGTTAAATAACAAAGCTGTTAAATAAGATGAAAAAAGAATCTAAATCGTGGACGGCAGGATTCGAACCTGCGCGGGCAAAGCCCACATGATTTCTAGTCATGCCCGATAACCACTCCGGCACGTCCACTTTATGTAAAATAATATTTGATTTACTTTTTATACGCATTGTACACTTCATAATGTTTCATGTACCTGTTGGCTATCTTAGTCTCTCACAACACATTCCAATTAGAACTACCTTTACGTACAAGCTTTTGTCCTCAATATTAACTTATAAACTTTCATATTTTATTTATAATTCATGTTTTTTTTTTCAAGCTTCCATCTTGTTAGAAACTCCTCAAGATTGGTGCCTCAAATATTACAACGCTCGACTTTCCATACCAATATTAAATTTATGTGATTGTGTACTACTTTCGATTGATAACTATTATCGTTGTTGCATATACTATTTTGTAAGCGTTTTCAAAAATTGTATTAGTCGTGAACGCCTACGTCTTAACTCTTTCCCAAACGAGACAAAAATCATGAGGGGACTCGCATTTTCAATATGCACTACAAGAGATGAGATAATATTCATCTGGTACACCAAGAGATGAGTCAAAATTCACAAACGCAAAGCTAGTCATGAATTCCCAACCAAAAATTTAAAATACATGATTCTTACATGACCATCAGTATTAACACATAAACTCAACATGATTCAACTTAGTCGAAATCAAATTACTAAAGTTGCCGAATCAGGTGAGTCAACCAGATTAGGTGACAAAAGTTTGGTTGAGACAAACCATGGTACGTTATCGGTCAAAACAGACGGAAAATGAGTTGGCAATTCGACCAATATGACACAAGACGTAACACCGAATTGTTCATTCATGTGCAAATGGGTCGAAACTGATATAATTCATATGTGCTTATGGAAAGCTAGAAAGTATGATTAAAAAGACAAAAACTACCCTTTCTTATAAATAAGATGTCACTCTAGAAAATGGCACATAAAACTTCAGTCACATAAAGCTAGAAGTAATTGTGTTTCTCAGTTCAAAAATGCAAGCAGAAAAAAAGAAACACTCAGTACAGTAAAGATAGTTGTAGGAAAAGAAAGATCAAAGCCTCTAATGGTCATCACATCCAGGAAGGCCCATCACACCGAATTTCCATATTTCCTCTTTTAGATCAGAAGCTTCTCAATTGCATCCTGAAAATCAAATAAAATTAGTTTTAGAGATAATACTAAACTAATGGCCAAAACGACAAACAATCACACAAAATCAGCACGGAAAATGCACCTTTAGCTGCTGTATTTGAGTTTTCAATTGGCTGCCTTCATTACTCGTCACTGAACATGCAATAACGGGCCGAGTGACTCCGCAGGCTCGTCCAAGTGCTTGCTTGGATGGCACAAAAACATAGGGTACATTCTGCGAAATACGTATTAATGATTCAATAACTTTATAAATTCGTTATAGAGTACAAAACGACAGAGTGAGCCTTTATAGCCAAAACAACAAGATTACACATTTATGCTGACATCGATAACTGATTTAAAGAGTTCTCAAAATAAAATTAACATACGCAGATGACAGATGAATGATTCAATAGCTAAAAATATTTTGCTACACATGTGAAAGAACAAAATATGCCTTTTATCAACAGAAGACAAGATTACACATTAATGCCAACATCTATAAAGCATCCTCAGGCGATTAAATTAACACAGAGAGATGAAGGATGATTCAAGAACACAATCTTTATTTAGAGTTCCAATTTATTCATCACTACAAACAATGCTAAAAATTACGATGATTGATCAGTACCCACTTGTTAAACAGATCAAGAAATCATTAAATACCTTATCTTCAGCAAGGAGGGGAAGATGAAGAATAATTTCAAGAGGCTCAGCATCTGCTGCCATCACAACAAACTCAGATATACCCCTGTTAAGGGTCTTCGTAGCTGTAAATCAAATCCATATATAACTAACATTAATAAATATTCATCTGAAATCCCAATACGTAGATCAAGAAACACTGATAGATTCAAAACTACCAAAGTAATAAACTTTTTCCATAAAATGTTCCAAATAACTCGACATATAACCTTTTTTCTTCACGATTCATCTACATCGATGTAAGACTAAAACATGTAACGAAAATAAGTCAATTGCAAAAGGGATATCATACAAACTACAAAAGGTAGCCCATCAAACCCCAATGTTTAATCAGCTTACAAATCCCAAATCAAGACATTATGAACCTTCCAACTCAAAGAAACATATCCATATAATTATTTGCCTATGAAGGTTATGTAAAATACGATATTATTATCATTTATAATAATAAATTAAATAAACAAAATAGAATCAAATCGGCCAACTTTGACCCATCAAATAACATAATTTCAGGCACATAGTACTCATTAAAATCAATAAACTAATAAACTTTTTCCACAAATGTGTTTCAAATAACTCGAAGCATATCCATTTTCTTCCCCATTCATCTACATCAATACAAATTGACTAACATTTATACCGAAAATGTATCAATTACAGAAGGGGCATCTTATTATTACACTAACAAAGCTATCTTACAAATTGAGTATAATCTTATTTTACTTACCTGCAAATCCCAAATCACAACATTAATCTACTTTCCCCAACTGAAAGAAGCATATCCAGATAAGTGTATTCTCTATAAGTTATGTACATGACATTAATATTAAACCAAAATAATATAAAAGAATCGAATCAGCCAACTTTGACCTAACAAGTACCAACATTTGACCTAAATAGTACTTGCACAAATTAACTTCCACAGCGAAAAAGAGCCATACCCAAATAACTAAAATCACTAAAACACATCCAAAATTGCACAAAACAATTAAACAAAACTAGGGTTTCTAAAGGGTCTATAGATTTATCATACCTTCATTAGCACCCTTTTTAAGCTGCTTGTAATTAGCAGCTTGTTGCACAAGATCCAATATTGTAATTGTAAGTTGAGCATCAGCAAGTGGGTATGCTTTTGGATTCACGGCTTCACCAGTCTACAACCAAAAAAAATAAAACTTTTGAGAACCCAATACAAAATATATGACATAGATATGTATACATGAAAGACTGCAATAAAAAAACATAAAAAAGGAGAAATAAAAAGGTACCATTTTTACGGCGGATTCAAGACTGTGTGTGTGTTTTTGTGAAGTGGAGGAGGCTAGGGTTTTACCTTGAGTTGTGATATAAGAAAGAAGAAAATTGGTGTCGAGGGTTTAAAGAGGAAGCTACTAGCCCTTGGCTGCTATGGGCTTTTTAGTAATTGTGGAAACCAACTTGTTGATCATGTATAACGACGTCGTTTGTTTTCGTATAAAAAATGACTAGATGTTTATTTCTTGTAATTTTGTTAACTAAAATAATTTTTTCTCTAGTTATCTTTTTTTTTTAAAAAAAAAAATTAAATATATATTTTTCCAAATGTTTATTACTCATTCGGTCTCAAAATAAGTGTCTCATTGCAAAATATACACAGTTTTTGAAAAGTCATTATCTACCAATAACATCTTATTTTTACCCACTAAAGTCTTTTCTAATTAGCTATAATAGAATCTAGACACTTATTTTGAGACAACTTAAATTAATAAGTGAGATACTTATTTTGAGACGAAGGGAGTATCTTTTATGTTAGATCGTCTCCGGGCTATCACGTGGAGTAATAAGTAAATAAAAATTTACATAACAATCAGATAGTTGATCAAATATGAGATTTTCTAACTCGTGTTGTACACAATAAGGTGCATTCAATATAGCTCAAATTTCTTCAAATATTAAAATTTACATTTATAACGTGGACAGAAAAATAAATATTATATTTAATTAATAAGTAATATATGCAAATTCTTATATTTAAGAAATTGGAATATCATTAAATGCACTTTTATCGTGTACCACTCAAACACATGGTAGCAAAACTCATCGTTTAAGCCGAATTTACACAGTGAAAGTAATCTATTTAAACTTTGAACATAGATATTATAAGTAATAAAAGTGGAAATTTTATTTTCTACACATAACAATATCTATGACTATTTTAAAAACATCATTATTAAAAAATTGACTTATGCTGAATTTTATAATTTCTTGAAATTAATATGTCGATGTGGCTGAATACAAAACTTAGTATCAGAAGTTGGGAAGTCGGCTAACTTAACTTAATGACGATGTCAAAGACTCAAAGACAAATATGCAAATACATTGAGTTTGTCAGAGCCTTTCATTTCAACTCTATCAACATGACAAGTAGACAATTTTGAATCATTTAGTAAAAACATGTTATGGTTTATTGGTTTATTTAGGGGTCAAAAGAATAAGATTTTTAAAGGGTTGTAGCTAATACTTGTAAGAAAAAAAAAATGTATATTGCATGCTCATTCATAACATTAATACATGTCTGAAAATTACTTCCAAGAGTTTTGTAATAATTAACAAAACTATTTATGCTTTATGTTTGTTGACGATGAATCTTAGTACATGAAAAGGGACATGTAAGAGCATGGTGAGTGGAACCCTGTTTCCTTCTTTCACTCGGTGTTGAGGAATCACGGTGTGGAAGTCGACATTAACGTTCTAGTTGTGTGAAATAATTTTGAGAGTATTCTTTTCTACCCAAAACAATGAAAGTTAGTATAAACCACTCTCATAAAATTTGAACTTACCTTTCACACTAATCTCACTCTTTGTGATCTAAAACGTCATTCTCATAAAATTTGAACTTACCTTTCACACTAATCTCACTCTTTGTGATCTAAAACGTCATTCTCGAATGAAATTTCAAGTATAAGAAGTCGGATGAAACCTTGAAGTCATTGACGTTAATCGCGTAATTATTTGATTTGGATTCATTAAGTTGCAACAATTTAGGTCCAATACACACTCAAACACCATTGACTTGCATCTAAAACTGATTGTATCAACCTCTTCTTTTACGTAAACACACACCCAACCTGTTTGTAAACAAAGAAATTGAATATGACAAATTTAGCCCATATTATTATTTTATGAAGAAAAAGGGAAACAATAGATATGACAATCCAAGCCGTCTTGTTGATCTTTGTTGCAAAGTCAAAACATGTATAGCACAAAGAAAAAAGTAACTATAAATGAAATATGATAAATGGGTCGAAAGTTGCTCAACATTCAAATACTCGCGTCCTCCTAAGATACATTAATTATTTATATGTAACGCAAGAAAAGCATAGCAGGTCAATCAAACATGACCTGTTGTGACTCGATTCTTTTGGTCCTAACCCAATATTAACCCATTACCCAACCTGTACAAGTCCATTTACTGAACAAGAGTACACGACTTTTCGCACACTCCCAACACAATATTATTCACCATAACAAACAGTGCATTTCGAAGTAGAGTAGATTGTGTAACATAGCCTTTTACCGAATATAAACCAGGCTTAAATCAGATACACACTCGAATATATCCTATAACATGGTTTTGGTTTAAGCAGTCAAAGTAGGGAAAGCAAAAAACAAAAATTCGACCAGAAAGCTAGCAGGATTTGTGTGTATAACGTCGGGTGCAAAAAGCAGCTTTCCTGCAAAAACTCTAAGATTCCCACATCCCTTCTGGCACAATCTTAGGGCTCCAATACAAAATTGGACAACAACCGAAAATCTGCAAGAAAAATCAAGATCTAAACTTTGTGCTCACGCATAACGCATTAACCTTGAATATATACCAATTACATACTAAAATCGTTTGGATAACCGATATAATTTCACCAAGAATAATTGAATCATTGATGGTTGTACGGTTAGATCTCTTTTATACAACGTCCGCAGAGATTAAACAGAAGCCAAAATCTACATGCACATACAGCAAAGAAACTACGTTACATTTAGAGCCTTAAATGTGTAATCATGCAATTATAACAATATTAAGAATTAACAATCCAATTACTAAAACAGGCCATGACTCAGAGAAACCATCATTTGTCAATGCATAAGTACACTTGTTGATGGTAGATGTGCAAAAACAATTGCATACTTATTGTCCATAATTCTACCAATGCATGCATCAATTTATAACTAGTACTGTCATACAATAATAAGAAATAACAAGCAACATTTTGTATTTAATGAAAATAAACAGAATTGGACCTTCAATCAAGGCATCAAGCGATAGCCTCAAACTGCTTCAACCTATCACAGTTAGGTGTTTCCTGCTGATAATATCCCCACTGATTACGTTGTATCTCAAGCCGGCAATTGTGAGAAATAATCGAAACATAATCACGCTCAATCCGTTCTTCAAGTCGTTCCCTTTCTTGACTATTCAGCGGATAATCCTGCTCAATGTTACGTGATTTCACATAGAAATTAACACCTTTTTGTGTAGTTAAAACGTGATCATAGCCATAAGTCCTCGAAAGGGAATAAATCGGTTCATTAGATGGCAAAAAGTTCAACAAAATAATCAAAAGCACCGGCAACAATTGAATCAAAGTCCTCATCCCCCCTGACCCATTTCCAGCCTGCATCCTTACACCAGTGCCCGGCCCAAAACTAAAACCAGTGAACTGAGTGGTGGCCCGCGGATTCATTCCTCCAAAGAAGAAGTTCCTAAAAATCTCCTCAGCATCAACATCACCTTCATAGTAAAAGCCATTACTATGACCACCACGTCTAGCAGCCCGCCTCTCGTAAACAGGCTCATCTGAACCGACAAGATCGTACTGTTTTCTATTCTCTTCAACACTCAAACACTGAAACGCTTTCGATACTTTTTTAAACGCTTCTTCAGAACTGGGAGCTTTATTCTTATCAGGATGAACTTTCAAAGACAATTTCCTATAAGCTTTCCTAATATCCTCAACATTACAATTCTTTTCCAAACCTAATATCTCATAGTAATCATTTTTCCTCTTAATTTCACTCACAATCATGACCTGTTCCTCAGTATAACCTCCCGAACCCGAAGACCCAGTTTCTGGAACCGGAATCCTTTGCCTTACACCCGAATCATTCTCGGGCTGCTTCGATGAACCCGATCCTGAACCCGACTCGGATGCCTTGGTGGTATTTTCGGGTTCTAAATTGGAAAACAGATCATCAACAGGAATTGATGGATCTAATCGTTTAGCTTTTGATATAAATTTTAGGGCACGAGCTCGATCGCCTGACCCTAATGCATCTTTCGCAATTTTCAAACATCTCACAGCGTCATCTTTATTTCCATCCATATTGAAATCTTCAAACTTTATTCAAAACTTCAACTAATTGGACCCAAATGACACAGTATATAATCGGAATTGAAGTATACTTATGTGGAAAGTTATCTTACCAGAAATCGATCAAGAAACCCTAGATTTCGATCAAATAGAGATCCGGGGCCCTATGTGATGATATTGGGATCGATTTATAGCAAACTGATTTGGGTTTTAGAAATTAATTGGTTGGATACAAGAATTGTGAGATAAAAAAAGGAGAAAACTTGTACGAAATTGGAAGAGATAGATTTTTCATCATCTCCCGGTAGACAAACAAGGGTGGAACGTGACCGGTTGATCGAATGTGAGATATAGTTGATATTTATTTTCATTATAATTTATTTTTTTATATTTATATATATCTTTTGGATACAAATAGCCTTTTAACTTTTTTTTTTTTAATATATATTCATTAACACTTGCTATAAACACATTTCTTAAATCAAAGTACCTGTATAGTAATAGTTGTGTATAAATATATATATATATATATATATATATATATATATATATATATATATATATATATATATATATATTAAATTAGGGCAAAATATGGTATATTGATATATAGTCATGTCTGAGTAGCCTGTGAGAACAACATTTATTCATATTCGATAACTTTAATCGCTTAAAATACGTTTGATGAATGAGGTAATCAAACAAAAAAATGTTTATGTGTTCGTTCATTAAAAAAAAACTAGATTGTTCGTGTCCGTTCGTTTATATGTTAAATGAACATAAGTGTACACAAAATACAAAAGACACACATGAACACATACAAACTCACATAATATACATAACTTGTAAGATAGAAAAAATAAAAAAGTATGAAATCCATTGGAAAAACACTTGGACCATTTGTAACCGTGCGTTAAAGCCTTCCGTAGTCTGACGTGGAGCCACCACGACGCTACTACGGGTGCAGTGGTGGGATGGCATTGTGGAGGAAGTAACGGAGTGATAACGCTCAAAAACTGGCCCCAATGCGTTCTTTTTCATTTTCTTTTATTCCTTTCTAGCCTAAACATGTTATATTTTGTAAAATCTACATCCACAATACACAACAACCTTGTGTGTTTCGGTAATATAATGTTATGGTGTCTTATGGTGTCACATCATAGTGTTATCCCCATAACATATTTGCAAATGATCTTAGATTTATAGAAGTATAAAGTTAAAAATAGGCTTTGTCTATTAGAATTTTATATATAAAAAAAAAACAAATGATGCACAAATGGATATGAACTTAAATAGACTACAATAAACGAACAAACATAAATAAAAGTAAATAAACATTATCGAACGAATGTAAATGGACATATTACGAACATTCTTGAATATAAATGAACGAACGATACTAATGTTCATGTTCGATTATTTAATTAAACGAACGTATTATTTTCTTTATATTCGTTCATTCTACAAATAAACAATCGTTAAGTGCCTTCACTTTTGAACGATAGTGACCCATTATGAGATTGCCTCAATTTTTCGTTGAACCGTTCACGGTAAATGGCTGTAAACATTCATTTTGTTTACGGCAATTTGTTTGACTATCGCTCAATGAAAAACGTGTTTTGCTCATTTTTATGTCATCGTATCCCTTTTATGAATTTATTCTTTTTATGTGATTACCATGTTAGAATTACAATGACTTCATTAGCATGTAAAGTATTTTTACGCCAAAAATGAAAGTGGATGTTAAAATTGAACATATTCCCATCACTCTTGGTTTATCTTTTTTGCACAGTATCAATACTTGCATTTTTTCTATAAAATTTAAGTTTGTCTCTATGACGATGTAACTTGTTAACAAACCAATGAATTACAATCATAGTTTATCCAAATCATGTGGTATCAAAAGTTCTTATATAATGGTGGACAAAAATCCTCTCACTAATCGTCAAGGTGATTCTTTTTCGAGGGTTCTTATGTTCACGAGCTACAATATCACCACATGAATATTTATGTAATAGTTTTGCTTAATGCTTTAAAACTATAGAATATATACAAAAAAATATTCCATTCTCCTTCTCATTGATACTCTTATTTACACATTTATGGATTTATTAACTTGTTGTATATAATATACCCATATTTTTAGAACTTGGAACTTTAGAAGCATTTTGTTATTCGGTTAAAGAAAAAAGTTTAACAATATTAATACTCCGTGGTATTTTGTATAAAGTGTAGTAATTATGATTTGGAACATTAATTTTGACTAGAACAGAAGTGTATCTTGTAGTTGGGATATAAAATTAGGTCAAAATTGCCATACATCATACACCCACCTATAATAAACGACTCCATTGTCGCCAAACCAAGAACAAGAACCATCCTTTTTCACCAAACACCTCAAACGCCTCTCTCTCTCTTTGCAATTTGTATTGAGAGAGAGACCAATAAGTATTGGTAATTGAATGAGTCCGTGAATTAGCAGCCGTCTGACTTCCATTTTCACCAGACAAACTCACCTGGTAATATTCTCCACTAACAATATACTCCGTACAATTTATATTCAAAAACCCATTTTGAATATTTTAGTTATTTCACTGTGTTCATGTCTGAATTGGGTTGTTAAATTTCTTGATAAAGATTCAATCTTTACCTATTTTTCTATCATATTTTCAAGTGCAAAACTATCTTCTGATATATTTTACTGATTTTGCTACCATAGGTTTAGTATTAGACCTATTTTCCCCTGTAATTTTATTAAAAAACCAAGCTTGGATATTAGTAGTTCGTCGTAGTAATTATCACTAATTGGGTTCTTTATATTCCTAAAACAGATTATTTTTTTACCATATTTTTCTTCATGTATGTGTATAAGTTTAAAGCCCCATTTTAATCAAATACCCAGTATAAAGATTTCTATCTCTTCATGGTATTCATCACCAAATGGGTATATTATATTTCTAAAAAAGATTCGTTTTTTACCAATTTGCCATCATCAATTGGTTAGGGCAAAACCTCTTTGTTCCATAAGTATATTCTTAGCTTAAAACCGCCGCCATTTGTCATATCTTCAGTTTTTATTGCATTAATTAATTTTTCATAATCATGTTCTTGTAGAAAAGAAGCAATTTTTGTGGACTTCATTGTAATCTTGGTGGTGAGTTGAATGGATACAAGACGATTATTGGAGAACAATGGAGATGGGTTATTCCCTAATTCAGGAATAGGGTTTCTTTGGTGTTCCAAAGATGATAGTTTCTCTCAATCTGCAAGCTTTTTCGCAAGTGTTGGGCAGATGGGTAGGGGTGGTTTTGGAGGTGTGAGCCCTAATTCAACAAACTCCACAAGTACCAATACCAATGATAATGAAGGTGTCAAACTTCCGTGTTTATCGAAGGTTATTTCGACACCTGAATCAAGTTTTATGACCGTTGAGGTACCAAAAATGGATGCAAATGAGGGTGTTTTCAAGAAGAAGAAAGGTGGCTTGAAATTGAAAATCAAGATCGGGAATCCTTCGTTAAGGAGGTTAATTAGTGGTGCAATTGCAGGAGCGGTTTCAAGAACATGTGTTGCTCCGTTGGAGACGATTAGGACTCATTTGATGGTAGGGAGTTCCGGACATTCTAGTACTGAAGTTTTTCAAGATATTATGCAGACTGAAGGTTGGCCTGGCCTCTTCAGGGGCAATTTGGTCAATGTCATTCGTGTTGCGCCTAGCAAAGCAATTGAGGTATGTCTTTTCTTTTGCAGTATCTTTGTATTTGCTTTTAAAAATGATCTTATTCGTGAGCATTGGTTGAATGTCTTCCTACATAGAATTGGTAGTAGCTCGTGTTTTGACAGTATATCGCTTCTGTAGTCACAATTGTATGTTATCTTCAGCTAATTTAGTGCAAATATTTTGTCATTTTGTATTTTCATGCAATCAGATAATCTCTTTTAAAACGTAAATTCAGATCCCGTCCAAGATGCCGATGTATCATCACTCTGTCATTGTGGTTTTAGTGATGTTATTTTGACTTTCACATGCTTCATTTTCATTATCTCAAAGTCATATGCAATCTTTTGCAGTTACTTGCTTATGATACTGTCAAGAAAAGCTTGGCTCCTAAACCTGGAGAGAAGCCAAAACCCCGTATACCCGAGTCACTAATCGCAGGTGCTGTTGCTGGTATTAGCTCAACCATATGCACCTACCCTCTTGAGTTAGTTAAAACCCGACTCACCGTCCAGGTAATCAATCGACTCTTTTCACTTACAAATCAAACATTGCTCATTATAGATTGTTACCCATCTACTTAAGAATGGGCAAACCTGTGTTATGTATTGTTTCTAACAGTTCATATGGGTATAATTAAGATTACCTAAAAGTGAAATTAGTCAAATAAGTTATAGGGGTCAAGCATGTCCAGGTAGGCCACTAGGCCCAAAATATCTTTTAATGCATACTGCATACAACCTACTTTATCACTTAATTTTAAAAAGTTAGATTATTGTTGTAATGATATTGTTTTGTAATCATATCTACTGCAAATTAAACATAAAGAATGTAAAGAGGTACCAAGTGAAATACCTGCTTCGACTTCTAAGCAGTCCGTCAGAACCACTCATTTTGCCACCTCTAGTTTCCATCCTTATTCACATGGTCATGTTTTCTTCAGAGGGGCGTGTACAAGAATCTTGTAGATGCGTTTATAAAGATTGTGAAAGAAGAGGGACCCGCAGAACTCTATCGGGGCCTCACACCAAGTCTAATTGGTGTAGTCCCCTATGCTGCTACAAACTATTTTGCATATGATACATTAAGGAAAACATACAAGAAAATCATGAAAAAAGATGAAATCGGGAACATTGCAACCCTATTAATCGGGTCAGCAGCTGGTGCGATTTCAAGTAGTGCAACATTTCCACTTGAAGTGGCACGGAAACATATGCAGGCGGGTGCTGTGAACGGGCGTGTCTATAACAACATGCTTCATGCCCTTTTGACCATTCTTGAAAAGGAAGGTGTAGCGGGTTTGTATCGAGGTTTGGGACCAAGCTGTATTAAAATAGTTCCAGCTGCTGGGATTTCATTCATGTGCTATGAGGCATGCAAGAAAATACTAGTCGAGAAAGAAGATGATGAACCATAAAGAATCGATCCGAGAAGGGAAAATTGAGATTTTGGTTGTTTTTGTTTTCTAAAAGATACTAATAAAGATCCAAAAGATGCGGTTCTCATGGGGATTTTGTTCAGGGGATTTTTTTTTAACAGAATAGAATTTTTTAAAAATAGATCAGAGGAAGAAATTACTTGTTTGGTGTTATGATCCATTTGTGATTCAAACGGATACTTGATGTTTAGATGACATATTTTGAATGAGGAATTTGCATTATGGAATTCGTTTTTCATTTCGACTTGATTGAGGATAGTGTTTAACTTTTTGAATCATTATATTTGATACAAGTACAGTTTAATTTGTTTTGTAATCGATATATACATTTTTAAGGCTCGCTGAAAGTGTATCCAAAACATAAAAACGTCTTAAATCGACCACTTTTAGGCTGCAATCAATTAGTTGCCCATTTTTTACTTGTTACTAACCCTGCACATGTAATTTGGTTGTTATAATGATCATAGCTTGAATCTCAACTGTGGATGGTTTTCAATCGATAAGGATAAACTACTATTTTGATGCAACTATTTTGAAGTAAAAGGATATTTTGCTGAAAAAAACCAAAAGGTAACATGCAAAAGTTAAATAACCATATATACCAGATCTTGCGAAAGATGGTGAAACCATGATTCTCGACAAGGCTGTTAAAGATCCTGAGTCAAGTCAAATACTAGCAAATCTGAACTCGACTCGTTTAATATCTCAACAATGTTCGTTTAGCTATTTGAATATTAATTTACTATCTCATTTACTATTACTTTAATGAACTAATGTTTATACTCCTTTCCTTCATTTTATTAATTTATTAACAAGACAAATACATGACAATGTTCAAGAAAAAAGGACATAAAAAATAAGAACCAATAAATGAATGAACCATCATTAAGAAAGCAATGGTTATAAAACTTTAACTAAGCATCATCAGAAGTAAGCAAGATAAAAGTCACTGTGATTAACATGTAGCATAATAGCCAAAAGAAAGAAACCATATCATCGCAGGTTAAAGTTTTACAAATGCCTCTTTAATTCAAAAATCAACCCAATGTAACTTGTAACTATCAAGTCCAAAATGCAACCATCTATCCGTTGGTAAATCACAGCATATTTTTCATTATCACCTTGCAAATACTTGTACTAGTATACCAACTATTTTAAATATATATCTATACCACCACCCTTTCCTTTTTGTTAGCAAAAAGTAAGTAAAACTAAACCACAAGACTTACCATTTCTTAGTTGATAAAAGGGTGGCAAACCACTATCAATCGATTACTCCCAGCCATCAGCATCACCGCCAACATAACCATCAGAAAACGTTGTAGCTGCAGGAGGCGGCGCATAACAACCGAAACCACCAGAGGTCCCACCATAGTCTGAATTCCCATAAGAATTATCGTTCCCAAAACTGCCAGAATTCTCATAAGAATTACCAAAACCACCAGATGGCCAGCCATAACCCGAATTACCATAGGAATTATCATTCCCAAAACCGCCAGAAGTCCCACCATAACTGGAATTATTATTCCTATAACCACCACCAGTCCCACCATAATTCGAACGTCCAAAAGAACCATCATTCCCAAAACCACCGGAAGTACCATAAGAATTATCGCTCCCACTCCTAAAATCACGACCGCCAAACTTGTTTGATCCATGACGACGATTATCAGCAGATGAAGAATAACTTTCAGCATACTGACCCAGCCAATCAGGTGCATCCTGATTTGCTTCTTTCATAATCTCAGAAAGTGCTTTAGCAATGATCGAGTTTTTGCCATTGAAGAAAGCTGTTGCTATTCCAGATTTACCAGCCCGGCCCGTTCTCCCAATTCTATGAACATAGCTATCAATATCCCGAGGCAAATCAAAGTTAATCACATGAGCAACACGAGGAATATCAAGTCCTCTTGATGCAACATCAGTAGCAACCAAGATTGGTGTAACACCATTTTTGAATAGATTCAATGCTCTTTCCCTTTCCTATAACATACACAAAAACAAAATTAACTTGCAATTTAAGAATTCATCAATCTTGTATATTTGTAAGGTGAAAATAGAAGATAGAAAATCTTACAAATTGCACTTTATCACCATGTATTGCAGTGGCAGGGAACCCCGTCCTGCATAACCAATGTTCTAACTGATCTGCACTTTTCTTCGTCTCCACAAAGATTAAAGTCAACGCATTCTGTAATAAGAAAACACGTTACAACACAAATTACAACAAAATCAAACGATAAAAATGAAAATAACCGCGGCTGTGTCCAGAGTCTACCTTTCCAAGATTTCCATTAGCTTTCTGCTCATGAAGTAGATTTCTTAAATATTCTTGTTTCTCCAAATCCTCAACAAACACGACTTTTTGCAGGATTAAATCAGTACTTGAACCAACCCTTCCCACAGAAAGAAATATGTAGTTTGAAAGAAAGTCTGATGCTAGCCTCTGCAAACAAAACATGATTAAAATTTAACAACTAGACTTTGTTTTAATTCTACAAATTAAAGTATGATTAGGGAGACTAACTTGTATCTCAGATGGAAAAGTTGCACTAAAGAGCATTGTCTGTCTTTGACCAGGACGAGGCATATCCAAACGCTCAACAATCTTTCTGATTTGGGGTTCAAATCCCATATCCAACATTCGATCAGCTTCATCTAAAGCCAAATACTTGATCTTTTTAAGTGAGACTTTCGATCTTTCGATCATGTCAGTTAGTCTTCCTGGGGTAGCAACTAAGATGTCCACACCCTTTTCAAAACTTTTCAACTACATGGTTCAAACATGATTAGGATACACAGGATAATGATTCCCAATTATTGATAGCTGATAATTTTGAAATCTTATACAAACCTGCGGATAGATTGGTGCACCGCCATAAGCAACCGCAACTTTGACTCCAGTTTGATCACAGAATTTCTTAGCTTCTTCAAATATCTAACAAAAAAAGTATTCAAAATTTGAAAATCCCAACATATGTCAAACTTTGAAAGACCAAAACAAACTTAATGAACATGGACTCAAACAGACATAACACATGAATACTAAATTATGACCTAAAATGTGTAAAAATGAACCATAATGAGCAAGTATGTATTACAAAGTAATCAGAAAACAGCATTACCAATGAATACAAAATAAAATACAAAACAATGAACAAAAAACTTGATAAACAAACATAAAACACCACAGCAAACATAACCAGCAAAAAAACACACTAGACAAGAAGGATGAGTTAGAAAAGTGTTATTTGAAGCATAACAAGCATCACTTATAAATATAACAAATTTAAGTATATCTTATATATTATAATTATAAGCATATTTCCAAGCACAAGGGAAAAAACCTAGAAAAATGGCAACTAATCATGACCCATGTATACAAAACAAACTACAATAACAAACAATATATTAAGACTAAAGACTGAAGAGAGCAACATATAATCAAAGATTACCAACAAAATATGAACATTTTACCCTTCATGATGAGCTAACATCATGAACTATCATATGGGCATAAACATAAATAAAAAGTAGGAAAAAAAAAACTCTACATAATCAGGAAGATGATGAACATTTTAAAAAATAGAAAACATTAAAAAAATTGCAACAAAACATCAAACGAACACAAATTGTAAATAAAATCCTCAAATAATGACCTAGAACTAAAAATGAGGTATAACAAATCATATTACTAGAAAAAATATACCAAACAAAAATTTAAAAATACTTTAAAAAAATATAATGAAAAAATGATGACAAAATTCAACCTGACAACAAAGTTCTCTAGTCGGAGACAAAATAAGCGCAAGCGGATACACCACCGTGATCCTCCCTCCTCCGCCGTACATCACCGGCAACCGCATTTTCAAAATCCCACTTATGATCGGAAAACAAAACGCCGCAGTTTTCCCACTTCCAGTTTGTGCACACGCCATCAAATCTCGTCCATCCACCACCACCGGAATCGCATGACGCTGTATCGGCGTCGGTTTCACATACTTACATTTACTCTTTATATTCTCATTCAACACCGAACCCAAATCAATTTCCGCAAATGTCTTCACCGGGTCGGGCACATCCGACCCGGTTACCTCAACTGGTATATCCTCATACGCATCGAAATTGATACCAGTCGAATTATTTTCTCCATTTTCAACTTCTTTTTCATTTTCATTGATTTTCAGTTGGTTAAAGTTTCGTGAGAGAGTGTCGTACTGTACGGAACTCCGCACACCGGTTCGACCGGTAGTGTGGGTGGTGGAACGAAGGTGAGGAGGTTGGTAGTTGGGTCGACCTGAATGACGAACGGGTTTAGCAGCCACGTCAGCGTAAGAACTGGAGAAGTAAGAATTTGACATGAGTTTTTTTTTTGTTTTTTGTTTAAGGTAAAGCAAGAAGGTGATAGATACAGGAGATTGTATGTATATATAATGATGGAAATGAAGAAAATGAAAGGTTTTGGAGAAGAAGGTGATGGGGTTGGTTTTGATGGTGTGGTAAAAATGCCAGTTTTATAGAGGGGGTGTCTGTGCCTGTATCTTGGGAGCGTGAAGTCCAATCACCTGCAAGGATAAAAATAATTTTTTTTTTACATTAAATGAGTTCTTTTTTGTTTGTTTGTTGATATTTTAAGGAGAAGCCAAATTCAATTGTACTTAAAAGTTTTCTGATGAATTTTATATTAGGAAGTTGTATAAATTTGCATATGAATGAATATATATTAAATTTAAATATGTTAACGTAATTTAAATTTTTTAGGTTGACCTTAAAATTAATAATTAGATTCATAGTTCATATATATGTCTTATAGTGTGGGTTAAATGCAATATTTTTATTAAAATAAATATTGATTTAAAAATATATATGTTAAGGTGTTGTACCAAATGTATTGAGGTATTGAAAGTTTACTATGTACATGAAAATTTTGATATATTTACGATGATAAACTTTAATCAAATATAGATAAGAACCATTTTCCACACTCTCAATCCTATTTTAATTAAATATTTTATTTAGTTTTAGCTTTAAAAACTTTTTATCATTATATAAAAATATATTTTTTCTATACAAATTTTTTAGAGTAGGTTTTATTACATTGATTTACACTGGGGAGCTTTTAATATAACTAGTAAGAGAAAGAAGATGGAAGATAAATTATTTAGATCGTTCGTTTAGTTACGAAAAATGCATCCACTTTTTTATAAAACTTTTATAAGAAAACTAAAAAATTAAAAAGTATGTTCAAATATGAGTTTTCTAAGAAAGAAAAACTCCTTATTATCCTTTTTATAACTAAAAAGTTGAAAACTACTTTTTATGATTTTATAAGATTTTCATTCCTCAAATTTGTACGCAATTTTTAAATTTTCACGGTTTTTCTAGAGAAGTAAAATACTTATAATTGTTTTTCTAAACACGTCCTCTATCTTTTAAGAAGCTAAAGTTTAAAATGAATTCAGTTATAACGGGTCACTTTAAAATTTTCTAAAGTTGGATGACTACTTTCATTTCAGTTTTGTTAGTAAGTGATGGTTGATAAGATTATCAATTCAAACGTGTATTTATTTATTCTTTTCCTCTTTAGTTAAACATTTATATTGATGTGTTGATATAAGTATGAGAATATAAATATATGTACTCCATGAATAACAGTTTTAGAACAAAGTAAACTTGATAAGTAACTTAGGAAAGACAATGTTACCCTTAAATAAATTGAATTGAAATTGTCACTTATATCATTAATTAAAGCATTATTTTCTATATATTAACCAACCATATAAAAAGTTTAAATTGCCATTTTTGGAAATTCAGATAACTTGTGTATGTTAAAAGTAAAAACGGTACACCATTTTTTTCAATCAATATAAGTTGCAAGTCACGTGGAGGTTGAACCATTGCAGATCGTAGAGTATGATTTTATAATTATACATCCACTACTTATCATTAACTACTATATAAATTTAAAGAGTAAATTTAGTCGATGTGATTTATAATGTTTTATGAAAACAATTCATATATTTTGTTTTTCACCTTTTCAGTCCAATAAATTTACATTTTGCTCGAAAATAGTCCATCACCTACCTAAAATGACTAAAGTACCCTGTATCCGTTTATATCATGCTATCCGAAAATGTCAAAGAGAAAAGGGTTCTTTAGTCATTTTAGGTGGAACATGGACCATTATTGAGCAAAATATAAATTTATTAGACTGAAAGGTGAAAAATGAAGTATATAAACGGTTTTCATAAATCAGTGTAAACTATAGAGACCATTTATGAAATTTACTCAAATATAAAATATATATATATATAATATAATGAATAGAATTAAGGGCATACAAATCCAACCTAGTTGCCTATTTTTGTACTTTGTTTTTAAATAGTTATATAATAAATAAATAAATAATACTGTAGTAAAATATAAAGAATGTGATTAAGATACTATTTAATCAACTACTCTTGTTGTTAAAAAAAATAAATATTTTTTTTCGAACGGCCCAATTTTATACTCCGTAACAAATAAATAGCAAGATGCTAGAAGATAAGAAAATATTCGTTTAATAAATTATCTAAATCTAGCCCTAATATGATCTTTTTTAAAAATCAACATTAATTTCTAATGTATATTTTGAATGGTATACCGTATGAATCTTTATTGGATTGCCTTGGTAGTATTAGTATGGTATAGAAAATATACAACAGTTGTATCATACTGTAATTTGCAAAATCAAAGAAAAAGGAGAGCAAGGTTCACGCGCCTTGGTAAACAAGATAGTACTCGTAGCAGAAATGATGTTTTAGTGGTGGTGGCACTTGACAGTTAGACAGAATAGGCAGTAGCACAGTGTGCCGCGCCACCAGTTGTCGCTGGATAAACGGGTGTCTACACTGTCACGTGCACTTACGTCATCACACACTATATAAATTAAAAATCTATATAAATAAAAAAAAAATATTTAATGATGGCCCAATATTCGATCACACATTATTTTGTTATACTATAAAAATAATCATCTTATTAATTTTCTAATAACTATCCCACTAACTTAAATTTATAGTTCTAAAAGATATCATTAGATAAATTCATAAACAAATCAGATCTAATACAAAAAAGATATTATGTCGTAAAATAAACACGCAATGGGAAGTGACAATTAATCTTCCCATCTTTTTTCTCCTTTTCTCCTTATCTTTCATATTTTTTTCACTCATTGTTTTTCTAAAGAAAAATTAGTATTATTTTTTTAAATTATTTTCTAGTTAATTTTTTTTTTCTTTTTTCATTTTATCATCACGTTTTTAACTTTTTCTAATTTGAAGTATTTTTTAACTTGTTTTATTTTGTTGTAAGCATTTGGTAACCAATTAACTTCATTTTTTTTTCAAGATATTAGCAACAGATTTTAACTTTTATTTTTGATTCCATTTTGTCATTTATAATCAATGTACAACTTTATAACTATCATATATACTAGATTTTAATATTGAAAGTATTAAAATTTAAACAATTTAATAGTCTGAAACTATAATATACAACATGATACATAAAACACATGGATTATGATTCATCAAAAACTAAATTTAGTGTACCATTATAGTATAGTTACGATTCTCTCTACTATTAACTTTGATGCACTATAGTTATTACTAATTAATTTACTATAATGCACTGTTATTTTAGCTATGATGCAATACACACTTTTTAAATATTGTGCACTACATTATATGGTGATGCATCATTAAAGCATGAATATAATGCACTTGACGTTATGGGTGTTCATCGGTGTGTTTTACGGTTTTCTTGGTGTAATCGGTTCGGTGTATTCGGTTTCAAAAACTTCGGGAGCAAAATCGAAAACCGAATTCAAATTGAAAACCGAACCGAAACGGAACTGAAAATCGAATTCAAATTCGGTTCGGTTTCGGTTAAAACCGAAAATCGAAAAACTTAACATTTTTTCAAAAACACCTTTTAACATTCAAAACTAAGAAATATGGACGATTATACGATACAAATTATATAAATTAATTATTATGTGTTAGCCAAATTCGAGTTTATAAAACATAAAACTGTCAATGTATGTAAATTTTAATCTCCAAATAAAACATTTATTTTTCACAATCACATGGTAACTAAAAAATTTAAGTTCTCAAAATGTTAAACTCTTCAAATCTTCAATCGAATTCGAAAAATCAAATATATATTAATATATAAACAATAATATATTTATTAAATCGAATTCGATTTTCGTTTAACCGAATTCGAAAAATTCAAAACCGAAAACCAAATTCAAATTCGGTTTAACTGAATTTGAAAAATAAAAAATTGAAAACCGAATTGAAATTCGGTTTAGGTTCAGTATTCGGATTAAACGGTTTTAAACCAAATATTGAACACCCCTACTTGACGTTGAATTATGATGCACTTGACATTTAACTATAATGCAATTGACTTTTAGATATGATGCAGTTGACTTTTAAATACGACCCAATATATTTATTATTTATGATGCATTTAGTGTTTAACTATGATGCACTTGACAATTAACTATCATGTATTCGACTTTTAGCTATGATGAACTTGACTTTTAACTATGACGCAGAGTATTTATTATTATGACGATGCACTTGAACTTTAACTATGTTGCACTTGACCTTTAACTATGAACGAAATCATTATTGTAATACACAATTAGTTAAAAATAAGGGAATTACGATGAACCAAAAATTAAAATGTAATGCACCGTCATTGTATAGGTATGATAAACTGTAATTTTTTCTTTGACGCACGACATTTATTACTGTTTAAATTACTATGATGTAGTGTACATCCAACTATAATGCACTACAAATTTTTTAAATTCGGTGCACTACAATATTACGAAGGTGCATCGTCAGAGTATAATTTATATACATGATGCAATAGACTTTAAATTACGATGTAATTGACGTAATATTTATTATTATGCAATAGACTTTTAAATAAAGGTAAAATAACTGAAATAAATATTTGAATAATTTTAAACAAAAAAGTACAAAAAAATATTATTAAATCGAGTTTAAAAGTTTAAATGCATTAAAGAAAAAAAGACAGACAAAAAAACGTTTAAACAATTAAAATAAGTTTAATCTTTTAAATTAAAATTTTAAAAAAATATCAAATGAAAATATATAAAAGTGAATAATTTTTTTTTTAAATAAAGGTTGTAAAATAAGAAGAGTAAAAAGAAATGAGAAAAAAAGAAAGAAAAAAGAAATTGTTAAAATAAAAGAGGGGGGAGTAAAGAGGAAAAAAAATATAAAGGAAAATAGATAGAAGAGAAATACATGTCATTTTTTTATTAACTTTCTTTCTTTTAATATAATTTGTCACTTTTTATAGAATCACACCCGTAAATACGTTACAAAAGTATGGTATGTTTCTACACTACTCCGCAGTTTTTATTCAATTTTAAACGAGCAAATTATTGAATTTCGAACTGAAAGTTACTACAATTGTGTAGGCTCAATATTGATAGAAGAGCCGAGGTGACATTTATTGAAGATGACATGATGTGACGTTAATTTCTAAATAAATCGTTTAAAGAGAAAAATCACCTAAATAATCTTGTTTGACCAATGACCACATTATTTAACAAAATAGTCTATTTTTTCAGAATTGCACGTATAAAGTGACAATATTTACTTGTGTAGCCGGTACAAGAAATTCCGATGGTATCAACTTTATTAGACTTTATGTATTTTAAATTAAACAAAAACAACCATCGAAACCATTCTAGTTGATAATAACACATTTCGTCGGTGTGTCATGAAAAGGAACAACTAGAAAAGTTTCGATGCATAGTTACCTTTTCAATGGTTATTTTTTCTTATAGACCATCGAAAATTCGTGTCACCAACTAAAATTGTTTCATTGAATGCATTTTCAATATGTTTGTCATCTTTTCATTGATTGTTTGTCTTAATTTAAAAACATAAAATCTCATATAGTTAACACTATCGAAATTATTTGCACCAGCTTTGATGATCAAAGAATTATGTGTGTAATTTTAGCGAAAGAGATACCATTTCGCTAAATAATGAAATATGACAAGACTATTTTGATGACGTTCTCTTATTTAAGTGACCTTGTTACAAATTTTTAACTTTTCAAATTAAAATGTTGATAACTTGTTTTGTTTAATTTGACTCGAATTGTATTTTTGAGTTTCAATCAGGGGTGAGCAAAAACCGAAACAGAAGAATAACTTCATCAACATTAAGCTAATAGATACTTAACATAAAATTATGGGTTTTTCTACCGTGTGCCTGTCGCACACATTAAGATTTGCTTAATGAAGTTGAAATTTTCTTAAATAATAGTATTTGCATTTATACTAATTAATTCAATTTAATAATTACCTTTTTATACATATACTAGTCCTAAAACCCGTGTATACACACGGTCAGATGGATTTGTATTTTTTTTTTTCATAAAAATTGATAGAATCCTTGTATGATATGTGATAAATTAAAACATTTTTAGTTATATAAGTTTTCATAAATTAAATTTTGTAGTTGTAGTTTAATTTTTTTAATGTTATTTTCTATCGTTTAAATCTTATTGTGATTATGACTGTATTCGAATTGTAAATAGCAAGCGATATTTTTGAAATTATATGGGAAAATAATAGTTAAATATTATTATTTAGTAACTAAAAGAAAAAATAAAATTATTCAAAACGTTAATTGAGTATGATCGTTGAATTTCTATCAACCACTTTTTGTTGTTATGTTTACTTTTTGTTTGTTTTAATTTATTTGATATAATAATAACAGTTATTGTTATTTAAATTAACATTGAAAATTTAAGGGGTTTTATTTTTAAAATTTTGTAAAATTGGGAGACCTAATTGATTAATTGAAAATTCTTAATTGATGACATCATTAATGAATTTCCTATATATAATTTAAGATTAGTAATAGATTTTGATATTTAAAGAAATTATTACTTCATCAAATGCACCTTAACGTGCATCACATGATCAGAGATTAGCAAAATCCAAAACCCAAAAATCATACATGTATACTCAATAACCATCTTTAAGGGCTCTCCGACAAAATAGAACCACATTTTCAATTTTGCATATCTAAAGAATTTTTATTTTTCAATTTTGCATATTTAAAGAATTTGTCAGGTTCGAGTCCTAGGGTCAAAATATATTGTAAATATTCGTGAGTTATTGTATTATTTGTATATATTTGTGTGATAGTAGTCGTAAGATACTTGTCTTTAAAAAAAAATCGCTCTTAATCTTGCCTAACTTGTTTTTTTAACTTTTTTTGGCTAAGCTATATATGTTTGGCGGTATAATTAATATATTTAGATACTTATTATATATCGCCTTAGTTAAACGTATAAATTATAAGGCCTACATTTATCAAAGCTTTAAAGTCAATACAACTTATTAATTACTACCTCCGTCCCAATTTAATTGTGATGTTTTGACTTTTGGAGTATTTCCTTTTCAACTTTGATCTTAAATATTTTTGTTTGTGTTATATGATATTTGATCAAAATTATACCAATGAAAATACATTTAAAACTCAATATATTCATATATTTTACATCAAATATTATATAGCACAAACAAATATATTCAAGGTCAAAGTTGAAAAGGAAAGACTCCAAAAGTTAAAACAAGACAATTAAATTGGGACGGAGGGAGTATTAGAATTAGAATTAGAATAATAATATAGTTGGAGGTTTCATATATTAATTATCAAATAAATTAGATTATAATAATATTTATAGATACCTAATTAATACATTTTTTAACACCACTCCCAACCGTTGTTTCGTCACTTCTTTCGTCAGTTGCGCACATCAGCACACTCAAAACTAATGAAGACAGACACAACGATGTCAATGGTGATTTCGTCACTTCAACTCTTGAGCTCCACATTTACCAATATGCTTACATTTACATACGCTAAACAAAAAATATTAATACATTAAATATAAGTTGGGTCTCACATCCAACCTCTCTCCCTTTCGGCCCCAAACCGACACATTCCAACTAATGAAACAACCGAAGAATGCGTGCCAAAGGTGTCACTTTTCCAAGGCTTTATCGGTTTGAACCGATGAAAGTCGTTGGACAAATCTTAATATCATTATATTATATTATAATTATTATTACACTACATTATTTTTAAAAACGGCCTAACATAATATTATATGGTTTTGTACATTAATAAAGAAACAAAATACTAATAATATTAAATTTGTCATTTTCCCAATATTGCTTTAACACGTAAAGATCTCAACATAGAAATTTTGAAGAACAACTCAAGGGTATATGACTAGTCATTTAGTGTTTTTACAGTAATAAAGTGGTAAAGAAACAACGCAATATACTCCATAGAACACAAAAGAAGACTTTATGGCTCAAATTGTACATTCAAATAATAGATACATGCATATGCATATATCTTTATAATAATAATCATAATCAATAATCAATCTTTTGTTATCAATTTCTAATCTCTAATTCAAACAAACATAAATATAAATACCTATTATACTCTGTAAACATGTATTTAAAGACTCCCAACTCTTTTTTTTGGCAAAATCAAGAAAAATCATCGAGATTTTGACTTTGAATTACCTGTTTCTTCTCTGCTTTTGGTTCTGGTTTTTTACAGGCTTACCAAACATGCTACAAATAGCACCACACCCAGAAACCTTTGGGGAAGGTGGGTCAATTGTGGCTGCAACCTCCATGGTCCTATATGCTTTGGGTTCTGATTTTTGTGCTTCTTTTTTCTCCTTTTCTCCTTCTACTTTTGGCTTAAGTTCCCCTGACAATAACTTATCATCCCAAACAAGCCCTGATGACCCTGATCTTCTGAATGATAATTCTGACCTTGGTAACCCAGCCATCTCTCAAAATGGAATTTTTGATGGTGTGTTTCAGAGAGGTATATGGGTTTCTTGACTTGTATTAATGAGTATATAGGGGGAGAAAGATGACAAATGAAGCATAAATATGGTAAAGGTCAGAAGATGGCATCTACAATATAGATGTGAAATTACAAAACTGTCCTCTAACATTCTTGGGATTTCATAATTTAATTATTAAATTATGAATGTATGTTTGAATGTTAAGTCACAAAGGCGGTTTTAAATGTTTTATTTGCCAGCAAAGAAGAACAAAGTCAAACGAGAAAGGCCAAATAATAAACACATTGAAGAAGTTGTGTTGACATGGTGTTTGATCTAGGAATTATCGGAAGGCCTAGATCAATGCATATCGCCATATACCATCCATCTCTATCATACGGTTTTTAAAGTAACAAAAATATATATTGAACCAAAAAAGTCAAAATAAGCTGAAAGATACGAGATAAAAGTACAGAAGAAAACTACAAAATGTGAATATGACTGTAGAACAAGAAATTGAGCAGACAGATTTGAAACATGAATACAAACCCTACTAATATCAAGTCGTAGATCGACAACCCTAAGCGGCTAAGCGTGACTATAACGGCCATTTTTTAACACCAGAGAACACAAGTAATGTTTTTGAGATCAGTATAGTGAAGCGTGTTGTAGAGTAAGGTTTTAGGTCACTATATAACATCAACTAGTGCAAATTTATAAGCTCGGGACTAGAGTATATTGAAATGCCATAATTTGGTTTGATCAAGTGAGCATGTCAACACCAGCATTTGTTCTGTTAAATAGACACATTTTTATAAAATTGCTACAGCAAATAAGAAAGCCACAATTGCTCCTAAATTTATTCTAGTATAACTTGCTAGCAGTCCCATCTCCCTTTCAACCCTTTTACTAAAAAGGAAAAGAAAATAAAAAAAACAAAAATAATACAATCACAAGCTGGACCCTTGGGTGTACGTTTGCTTTCATTATGGGTTTGTACTCTAAGTTCGGAAAAGACTTGCTCCATTTTCGACATAAGCAAGTGTTTTTTTCATGACAAAAATGATTACAATGTTGTTGGGAGTTGAACTCACCAATCCATTAAAACTTGTAAACCATTCCTTCTGTGTATCCAAGCTCTTTGAGTACACCGCTCACCTGCAAGAATCCAAAAAATGCCATTTGTGGTTAGAGCACGTCAATAGACATAAATTTACAAGAAACCAGTCCCCTCTACAAACCTCGCCTTGTGACCAATCTTTCGCCTTCCCACCAGATATATGTTCCATCATTCCGGGTGGACCACACACCTGATACAACAAGCAGATAAGAAAGGATTTTGATAATCAGATTATAAAACATTTGATGGCAGCACACAGAACAAACAAAACTAGTGTAAAGTTGAATTCTTATACTAATATGAGGTGGAAGTTATCTAATGATGATGAGATGATATCTTACTAGTATAAGTGTATCGTCACTTGGAGCAGGTAAGCCTTTTGATGCCATATCCTTTGATATGTAACCTGTACCTCCAACCCAGTACTTTGACGGACTGTCAACGGTATAAAATACCTGCAATTTCAAACAAATAAACATTCCTATCCACAAAATTATATCTTAGAAGACTAGAGGTGGCAAATAAAAATATATTATTGTAACACTAAACTAATATTTGTAAGGAAGGAATTTAGTAGGTTGTATCATTAGAAATACACTTTGGACAACCTTTGACCTGTTCGACCCATTATACATTTATACCTGCTTCATTTTTTAGCTAACTTCTATACCTGCACCCAGTTTACCAGTCACAAATAAACCGTAACCGAAGTTGACCAGTTTAATAAATAAAAGGGTCAAAACAGCCACTTATACTACTGTATAAATGACACACATTGTTTTCATTGTTAGAAAAATAAAGCTAGTACCTTCAAATTGGGGTGGCTAGCAGCAAGCATATCAAGTTTCTTTTTCAGCAGAATGTCATCAGGAGATACATTAGCATAAATCAAAGATACCTGAATATAAATCACAACACATATAAAATGAAGAGGCAAATACAACTAATTATGAATTACAAGAGAAAATTTCCTTACTTTAGTGTTATCATCAGGATTCTTGAGAATCGCTTCAATAACCTGAAGCATTGGAGTGATTCCTGACCCACCAGCAATCTGCACAGATACAGTATGTTAGTATTTTACACAACGGATTTTATACCATCAACAGATTCTGAAAAACCCCCAACAACAAGAAAATTAATAGACCACACTCACCATGCCAATGTGCTTCTTCATATTGGGGGTGTATCTTATCTTTTCAATGGGTCTGCAGGGATCCAATATGTCAGTTATAAGTAGATACACATATCAGCGAGTGTGAAAAACTAGCTTAAAGGAATAACTTTTACCCTTTTACTTCGAGCACATCACCCGGCTTTAGTTTGTCAAAATGTTGGCTCATTTTCCCTTCGGGATAGATCTGGCAAAAATGTGATAAGTATCAAAATTTTCCGGGCAAGGATCAAGAGCAGTAGTGGTCAGCATATCATACCTTAATCATTAAGTCAAAGTAACCTTTAGAATCTGGATCTGATATGGGTGTGTACCTGAAGATAGACATATCGTAAGTAAAGCATCAATAAAAACAATCTACGATCAACTTAATTTTTTTCCCTTTATGTACATGTGTACATAGAAATAGATGCTTCTAGTAGAGGATTGCCTCAGAATAAATTAAAAGCTTATAATTCAAGGTATGATATCAAGAAATTTCTACATTCTTAATGCCTTAGCTAAAACCACTACAGGGTAGTTTAAAAGATTAAATGAAGGCATTTGTGAAAATGTAAAACAAAACTGTACTACAAATTGGCAACTTTAATATGAAACTTACGGACGGATAACATATTTCTTTTTCCCTTCAGTGTCTTCTCCCAATGGAGCCCTATAAGAAAAAAGACATTATGAGATGGCAGTCGATCTACACGAGAGTCGTCTTGTGAAGTTTCTTTCGACAACAAAGCGTGTAACCTGTTAGACAATTCTTTCAACAACCAGTGCATTTACCAACATTGCTAACATAAAAAATTTGACTCCTAGATGGTGTGCAGAAACTTGCCTTGTAACGAGGCATGATGCAACATCAAGTCCCAATTTAAGATTTGGATCAAAAGAAAACCTACAAAAAGTAAGGACAAAATATTACTCCCAAGATCAACTTCTAAGAGCATATACAAACTTAGACTAAAAGATCCATTTCAACATAGAAAACACTCAGCATACAACCATACAAGTAGTAAGATGTCTTGTCATTTTAAAGTTGCAACTTTGTTACGACTATAATTATAGATTGTAATCCTTGCTTAATCACTAAGCATTAGACTAGTCAAAGTAATCTATAAAGACTAGTTATTGTTAGTTATACTGAACACTCATATTGTAATATGATAATTGGGGTGGAGCTTAATAGAAAAACCATTGAAAAGAATTCTTTCTCTACACATTCATACGCAGATTCGTACTTAGATATTGATAAACAATCTTCAACAAACTTTAACAATCAATTAATTCATAATACGAAAACTTGAGTAAGAAAATTACCGGTATAACCGAGTATTGTGGCTGACCTTAGCCTTCTCCTGAAGCTTAAATTCTACCCATTTATCAGAAATGAGGGCTGAAAAACACAAAGTCATCATCTAAGCTAAAGATACTGGTCATCACCAATATAGCAAGGTGATAGGTCATCTACTTACAAACACAAACCATATCTAAAGGTAGAGGTATGCTAAAAACACAAGTGCGATCTAGGATTATTTAAACGGACATGTAGGTAGTAACATTTCCAAACAAACCCATGCTAAACATGAAGCATAAAATCATGATAAAAAGAGAGAAATGCAACAAAGGCCTACCAGTTTTAGGACCTGCTTCCTCGTTGATTTGATCTAGATGAGCCTATCAGTAACAAAAACAAATAATATTCAGTGATCTTGATGGGTTCAATATCAATATTGTATTATTTGACACTTTGAAGTATAATCAAATCAAACATTCAAATAATCAGTTACTAAATAGCGGACACAGAAATCTAATTAACAAAAAATCTAACATAATAAATTCAAACAGATAGTTAAATGTCGCATTTTCAGATGTAAACGATTCAGCTTCATGAACACACACATCACATTCTCCAACACATCGATATAGATTATAAATACAGATGTCACATCCATTTCACACTGCAATTGAACCAAAATTACAATAAGATTAAGAAAAGTACCAAATTCGGTTCAGAAAAGTAATAGAAATACGAGATTCCACCGGAGACGGCAGCGATTGCACCGACTGGAAATCTGAAATGCGATTGTGATTGTGATCGGAAAGCGTGTGAAAACGCAATCGGATTTGATTTGCTTAATCTCCTGAAAAACGTCGACATCGTCGGAAATGAAGAGGGACGATACGAGTGAACGAAGTGTGAGATTTTGATTTTGAGGGTTTTTCGCTAAGCCCTTTCTATTTTCAGAGTAAAGGGAAGAATGTAGTGGAATAATCACCTGAGATGCAGTCCATTGTAACTCTCGTAGACTTCACGCTTAATATAAAGAAAGTATTTTCTATGCCAAATGTTTACGAAGTTGTAACAACATTGTTTTGATTTTGTTTCGATTAAAATTATTCTATATTCTATATTTCTTTGCTGTAATAAAATACTATAATAACGTTTTTAGCTGATTTATAAATAAACTTTTAAATAGTAAATCTTTTGCTTCATATACAACTTCCCAGCTCGATGCAAAAGTGAAACCATACACGCGTAATGATCTAACCATGGTTCAATACCAAAACTAGCGATTGGCCCAAAATGAAAAAACCCATCTTCAACCAGACCCATATGGTCACAAGCCGAGGGCGCGGCTACAAACGTGACATAATTAGGCCATGTTCCTTTATTCAACATTTTGTCAAACATTCTCAAAGATACTTTAGGTCTCCATGTTGTGTGTGAATATCATCGAGTTCCAACACACAATGTCTTTGCAAACTGTGGAGTCGAATAGATTTTGAGCTTCTTCTTCTTTGCTTCTACATTTGACGTACATGTCCTGCATTTGTGACAATAACGTCAAGGTTTATAAATTGTTTAAACTTGTTTTTAAGAGCTGCATGTGCATGGAACTGGTGACCATGGGGAAGGGCGGAAGGCTAGCAAGGTTACTAGCTGCAGTAATTAAAGCCACAAACGTAAATTCGGTTGGTTTTTTGAGATGAAGCAGACTAGCAATCCAAAACTGCAAAACATTAGGAACAATTATACAAATACCCCCTGATCTTTGTCAGAATTACATTACACGGTATTTATTTATTGTTACATAATTCCATTTTTAGAGGATTTCATATATGCAAGCGACCTCAACTTGACATGTTAACAAGATTCAAAATTCTCGTATTGGATTTCTTGCTACTTCATACGAGTATATTCTTATTAGAAGAACTTTTAATACTGAAATATTTCTATCGTATTTCCACTAAAAAATATATCTAGAAAAAACGAATTTGAACAGAGTATCTTTAATGTCTATATTGGTTTCTTAACACCATATATTTTGTTGCTTAAGAATATTTTTTGGACCATTAGCAACATGGTATTTATCAAGCAATTGCAACAGTTTCAATTCGATTAATAAGGAAACAAATCCCAATCCAATATGAAGAACATTGCAAGATGTTCGTATATCAACACTACAACTTTTTGAATTATTATTCACTTTGGAACCTAGAAAGCGACAACACATTTAAGAATCTATGGTGAAGAAAATATCACATTCAAGTTGCTAACTTTTTGTTGTGGGCATGTTCTAATGATCACCTTATGTATATCAAATGTTTTAATATATATATATATATATATATATATATATATATATATATATATATATATATATATATATATACATGACGACGATGATGATTCCTAAACATCCATAACTTAATCACAATGCATAAGAGAGAATTTTAGGCATCTAAACCAAATGAAGACTTCACATTTTTGCCACTTGCTTCAATTTCTACATCTGATCAGTGATCAAAGTCTATATAGCAATGTGTATCATCATATTTTACATAATCATCACCAAGGTAGCCTAGTGGTAACGCGATCTAATATCCTCAAAGAGGTCTCAGGTTTGAATTGAACCTCACTAGGCGCACATCTTGGAGGTGGCTAGGGAAAGGATCGAAAACGGCCACGGAGATACTCTTGTTTGACTGCGTACATCTAAGTCAAATACTCACCCTCTCCGGATAACATGAACATGAAAAACCTCATTTGTTTTGTATTATGCCTACATGTATACGATGAATTATGCATAGTGTGAGCGTGCACGTGCAAATGAATCTTCAAGTAGGGTGATGAATTATTGAGATGAAAAGAATAAAATAAAGATGCATATTCATATATAAAGAAAGCGATAACATATTCTTAATGATCACGAAATTGGTACCACAATAACATGAATTCTAACATATAATTCTGCATAAGGTGAAATGTCATTCTTATGTGGGTATCAAGTTTGGCATGCTATCCTCGAGCAGGATGTCATTGGATAACTTATAGAGGGGTATTGTTGTAATTTTAATCCAAGGATCGAACATATGTTCTAAAAGGTGTTGATGTATGGACCTTGTTGTAAATGAAAAGGAAAATGAAGGTAAGAAGCAAGGAAGGTTTATCTGAACCGGCCACGTAACTCGAGGCAAAAGCTCGAACCTTTAATTTGCGTTTTCATGTTATTATCATTTTGTAAACATCAACTCATACAGATTTTCTAGTTCTGTTACTCGCGTCACAAACTAAATCATAGTTTATTTGAAACATTGGAATGAGGAAATAAAGGTAAAGAAATAAAGTTGTTGACTATGAAACAATGTACGCTCAGTTTTCAAAAGCAACGGCTATTTGCTGCATCACATATATGAAGATAGATTCTTCATGTTTTATTGCAGTCCAAATAATATATGTTGCAATGTGCAGTTCTTTTAAGGTCGTCTCCAAAAATGGATTTTGTGCATCAACGACGAAACAGATACATTAACCACTAATCACTGATAAATTTGTAATCATAAAGCACATTTTCAAGCGATTAAAGTCGGCCTTTAAAGTGGATGATCAATTTTCATTTGCAAATTGTAAATTGTACGGCGTCCTAAAAAAGATCATATACATTTAATTTGCCTCACATTGAACTCTTTTTTAATAATTTAGGTATATAGTGATCGATCAGTGTCGTATAATTAACTTTTAACACAAATCATTGAAAACAATTTAAAGATTTTGAGAATAAAATTTCGGTTTTGCTATAGAATTAGAATTTAATTAATTAATTAATTATGTTTGATCAAAAATAAACATGACTTGAAACGGTTGACATTTAAAAGTGAAATTAGCAATGTGTTGCATTATGAGGTACTTATTCCCATATGGAAGATAAATAAGATTCTTTATGTTATTGATACTTGTTTAATGGTGCATATGAACCGAACAAATGTGCACACGAATAAAGTCTATGTGTCAATACAATGTATATATGCATGGTGTGATGTGGCCTCCATGTCACCTAAAGGGTGGGACCATGCATGTGAGAAAGAAATGGATAGAAACCTTTTGGTCAAATAATGCATGAAGGAATCATATAAAGAGGGTTATTTTTGGAACTTTGATCCTACAAATATATGATCGCTTCTCATACACCTTCACCAACCAGAAAGAAAATGAAGAACATGCAGTTCACTTTAAATTTGAAGGAATAGTAAGGTTGCGTTTGGTTCGCATATCAAAATTCATAAAATTCGACGATATTGAAATTTCTCTCGTTCCATAAACGGTGTTTGAAGCAAGAATGAATTGAATTGAAACTCAAGAAATTCCTTCACCGTACCCGAAAGAATTAATATTTCTTGGACTTTCAATTTCCTTTTGATGAATTTCAATTCTATTGAAAATATTTCATGAACCAAACGCCTTGTAATAATTAGATAGCATAACTGGTATTCCAAATTCTCATAATTTATGCATGAATTTATGTGAAATGGTTATTAAAAGAAATGTTAGTTAAGATACTATAAGGATGTAACATTTTTCATAAATTAAAGGTCAATGTAAGGGAGGTTTACTTAAAAAAGTTATCGATAGATCTTAGAATCGAATTCGAGAAAGTTAGATGAAAATGTATATGATTGAATACCTTTTCATTTTCATATATAAGAGAAAATTTTAAACCCTACAAAACCCTTTTGGAGTCGATCGAATTAATAATATCCCAAATAAGAAATTACTCCATACTTAAGACGTTTAAACTTAAATTGCAGCTATTTTATTTGATTATTAAGCATTAAGATTTATTAATGCAAGATCGATGCATCCTCGTATTTCATTTTTTTAAATTTATTTAATTATATTATATTATTAATGATGACATGATGCATTGTTGTTTTCGATCAGTTCAAAATTAAGTTTATTAATGCATGATGCATGCGTACTAAATCATGTCTATAAAAGTGTGTACGTACTCCATCCAATCCAAATATCCTATCCAATATAATTATTATAATGATCGAATGCATTGTTTTATTTGGTTTTGAAGCTTATTGGCTGCATCTAAATCCAATTATAATGAATGCGTATACAAACTGTTTGCATTTTTCGAAGTAATATATTATGTAAAATACTTCGTATTTTTTTATATTTTATTAGGAAATCTGAGGAATACATAAAAGAATATAGCATGTTTTTTGGTGTAGATGGATCACTTTACATGTAACTCCACTTTAGATACCTTTTTCTAAGTATATAAACCATCAAGCCCCATTCATAATTTACAAACACAATACACATACAAAAACTTTTCCTCGGTAATTTATTTTATTAATCTCATTCAAATTAAAATGAGTAGCGGAGATTGGATGTGCGGTGCATGCCAACATTCGAACTTCAAGAAACGCGACATCTGTCAAAGATGTCAATGTCCCAAATTCGCAACACCAGCTGAGATTTCGACACATGCAAACAAAACAAAGGTTTTAGCGGGTGATTGGTATTGTTGTTGTGAGGCACACAACTTTGCCAACCGAAGGGAGTGTTATAGATGTGGCACACACAAAGACTATATCATGATGATGGCATTCGCAACGTCTAGTTATAATCATCCTAATTATGATGCTAGCATTCTTCCAGGAGGGAAAGCTGGTGATTGGATGTGTAACAGGTAATTATCAATTAACTATATTATTATGATCAATAATATATATAAAATCAATGGTGTACTATAACTTATATAGTGCCTATTTTCATGGTTTTTATAGGTGTGGAGGACACAACTTTGCAAGTAAGGTGGAATGCTATAGATGTAAATTACCAAGGGAATAGGAGTATGTGAAGTTGTATGGAGAAATATTTCATTGTCCTCCAAGAATGTTATATGTTATCATGTTTTTCTCTTAATATTTATTAACGAAATATATGCAATACCTAATTAATTATCTTTAGAAACTTACCGTTTTATTGAATTGAATTCGAGATTTACTGATTTTTACAACTGAAATTGTAGTCGAATGAATTACAGAAAGGAAAGAATTACAATTGAATTGAATAAAATGCAAATGAAATGATGAACACGTATTTATTCACCCCCAAAGCCCCAACAACCCGTAACAACTTTTCCCACTTTTTTCTTGATAAAACGAGCTTGATGACGTTTTAATCGGCACATGGAAAACACGTGAGCTTTGTATAACAATAATGCAAGTCTTTCACGTACTCAGTTTGAGAATCATTGAATCAAATAGTAAATAGTAAGATCGAAGAAAAAAAAATGTTCACCTAGTACGTATTATTAAGACGACGGCAGGGATGACCCACCAATCAATTAATTTTTGTTTGTTAGAACTTCTAATTCATGAAAAGTACAAGAATATTAACAATTCAATTCAATTCATTCATTTGTGTATTTAGAAAAAATAAATAAATAAATATATATATATATACATACAGTGGGAGGTTCAAATGAGAACCACATAAAATTGAGAATTTATGAGAACTACTAAATAACGTATTTGTTCACATGTGATTCGCTCCATTAATATGTGAACATTAATATATGATATATTTATAAAGAAAAAAAATGCTAAAAAATCTAAAAATCACGTCATAAAACACATTTGAACCGATTTGTTCATATGATCGTTCACATGTGAATACATATTTGTATTTTTGTGTTTTTCGATATAATTTTAGGATTTTTTTTTTACTTTTTAATTTATCAATTAAACGTACATCAATGTTCACATGTGAATGAAGTTAATAACATGCGAACAAATACGTAAACTAGTAGTTCTCACAAGTTTTTAATTTTTTAGTGGGTTCTCATTTGAACTTTTCCGTATATATATATATATATATATATATATATATATATATATATATATATATATATATATATATATATAGATATATATATAGGGTTAGATTCAAACGAGAACCACAAAAAGGTACAGAACTGCGAGAACTTTTAAATTACATTATTTTTATACATGTAAACACAACAAATTCCATATAAATGTAATTTAATGTTCATATTATTAACAAATAAAAGTTAAAAATCACAAAATGCACGTTAAATTATAAAACATATGAAATGTTCACATGTTCACAGATCATATGTGCACATGTGAACGAAAAAATGTAAATATGATTTTAAAGTTTATTTTGAGATTTTTTTCAAACTATTTTGCTTTGAACCTTAATCTACATCAATATTCACATGTGATTGAATCATTAAACATGTAAAAATCCTGATCATGTGAAAAATAAGGGTATAAAATTAAAACGATGAAAACATATCCCAACCCTTAGATATATATATATATATATATATATATATATATATATATATATATATATATATATATATATAAAGAGATGGAGATAAAATAAAAACGGTAAAAACAGTTGACCTTCACAATTTTATTAAGTGTGAAGTTGATTTTCTTTTTGCTTCGCACTTAATTTTTATATGTAAAGTTTATTATTTTTTGCTTCACATAAAATTTATGAATTGTGAAGGTTGAAAATTAAACTTTACACATAAATTGATGTGAAGCTAAAAAAATTAAATTTTCACATTTAAATTTTTTTTAACTTTTTGTAAAACAGAAGAAAATTTAGAGAGATAATAACTTTTAAATCATGTAAAAAAATTTATTATTTAAGGCTATTTAAGTTACAATTAAAATGTTTGTCCCTTCAAAATTATAGAATAAAAAAAATAAACTCTTTTTCACTCTCAATTATAATTATAATTTTGTAACTCCGTCGATACATCAATATCATATCATAAATCAATAACAAGGATAACTCTAAAGTAAAGGAAAAAAAAGGGCATTCCAAATAAAAATTCAAAAGCAGCGGCTATTTGCCGCATCGTAAAACTTGATGTAGATTCTGGCCTGCATTATTGTTGAGGGACAAATGACTCAATTATTCTTTCAAACTCCCTGCATGCCCTGTTTCTCATGTGTTGGAATATTCATCTTGTCCAAAGTAGTATGCTGACTAGGATTCTCTCTTATCAAATCCTAGGTTGACAGTCGAGCATCTAAATCGCCCGCGTGGAATCAGCTAAAGGTTGACATGTCAGCAATACATTGATTGACCAATTTGGGAACCTTTTTAGTGACCATTTTATGGTCCTCCATATAAGTATATTCTTATTTTGGGAATTTTCAAGATCTTGAAACCCCATAATCTCCTGTACCCACCAGGGAGGTATGGAATAATTAAGTACTTTTTCTATATAATACTGTATAAATACTCATAAAATCGGAGTATAATATACGATGGGCACGCGGTCATAGCTGTTTTATTTATGCTTATTATCTCAATATTGATCGGATTATACACGAATGTGATGTTCTTTAAATGATTTTAGTAAGTTTCAGTTAATTGAATGAATCAAAACTGAAAAGTTGAACAATTTTTGCTTACATTCATATACAAGACTATACTTACACATGCATAAATAATATCATAGGGGTCCTACTTTTATATACTTGAGTTATAATATGTACATTGTTTTCAAAAAAGGTTTTGGGCCCCATGTATATATATAATATCTTGGCTTGTAGAATGTATTCATGCATATGATGTTATTGCTTATGGTTTAACTCATACTAATTTTAACTGTATATCTTGAATTAATTAATGGGTTATTCCTGAAATTCATACTTTATGAAAAATGCTCTTGAATAATAAGGCATTTGCGATGTATGTATGCGTATATATATGTACATGCCCGATTGCATAAGAATTCCATATATAATCAAATACGGAGTAAGATACATACATATATACATATATATACATATATACATATATATACATATATACATATATATACATATATACATATATATACATATATACATATATATACATATATACATATATATATATATATATATATATATATATATGTATATTGATGATCTTCAAACTGTTATCATCAAATATATGATATCAAATACCATCAAGTTAGAGTTTTGCAAGTAAAGTGAGAGAGAAAATGAATCTTTAAGTGGGGATTTGAATTATTGCCACAAAAATAATCGAAGGCGAAGAAGAATAAGAATTTTTTGATGTCGCGGTGTTGTTTTATAAGGAATTTATTCCCACAAGGTAAGGGGAAACAAAAATTGAACTTTACCATCTTATACACCGGATAACCATAACTAAGCCGAAATACATATAGTTTCGATTGGAACTATATAAACCTACACATGCATGAAAGGTTTATATGTTAATACAATGTATGATCGATGGGGCCATTCATGTATGATAGTAAATTAATAATGGAGGAGGGATGGAAGTTAAAAGGAAATATGAATGTAACATAAGATCATATCATAATCATAATTAACATTAAAGTACTCATAAAATATTACTAAAAGTGGAAATAGTAAGAAATAGAATACTTGGAAGCATTTTTGTTCAAATAATGCAAGGGGAATCATGTAAAGAGGGACATTTTTGTAAATAAATGTTAGGAAATTTTGTTCTTTGGTACATTACCACCTCCTTGTAAAAACTCTTACTTTTGTTGGAGCTGTTTTGATAGGATAGTTCACAAGACATGGAGAAAACAACTTTATGTGGTCTTTGACTAACTTCTGATTATGATTATAAGTGTTAAAAAGAGATATTAACATCTTGGGCTAACTTATAGATAAAAGTTTAACTATAAATTAGTTGTAGATAGTATACTAAATGTAGGATACATAAAAGTGATGCGATGATAGGACTGTCTGTTTAGTGTACATAACTGGTCTGTATATGGGTCGTAAATGACAATGGGTTAGTAGTAATAAAACTCTGCTATGCCATTTCTTGCAGAAATTTGTTTATAAGGACTTGCAAGTAGTTTCAAATGCATTTATATTTTGTAGGAATAAGATATGTTCAAAGTTATATAGGAAGGTTTATCTGAAGCAAGATAAAACATAGACAGGTCTATCTACACCCAAATGAACTTTTTCTACTTTTGGAATCCCATTCCAAGGAGACCATATGAGAACACTCTATAATAGATGTATCGAAATTTCATTTTTTACATGGGTCCCCTGTTTTTTGATTCTTTTGGCAAGTATATAAACCATTCAAGTTTCAATCTCAAATATTGTCATATCATCTCTTCTTTTGCCATTTTGCTTCATTCCTTCATTACAATATTATCAACACATTCTCAAGGTTAGTACTTTCTTAATCTGGATAATGAAAATGTTTAAAAAAAAAAGATAAAATGTAACACTTTACTATAAATGATCATAGTGAATTACTTGTAAGCTTCAAAGGAGATGAAAATAATCATAATTTTTGTTGGAATTTCAGGTTAATTTCAAAACTTATAACAAGAGAAAATGAGCAGTGGAGACTGGATGTGTGCTGCATGTCAGCATACGAACTTCAAGAAACGTGACGCCTGTCAAAGATGTCAGTGTCCCAAATTCGCGTCCCCTGACGAGGTTTCATCTTATGGGATGAACAGAACGGAAGTATTAGCTGGCGACTGGTATTGTGCCACATTCAACTGTGGGACACATAATTACGCTAGCAGGACCGCATGTTATAGATGTGGTGCATTCAAAGATTATAGTGCTATGATGGCCGCATCAACTGCAGCATGTTATGGCTACAATGCTGGTGCTGTTCCTGGATGGAAAGCAGGAGATTGGATTTGCAATAGGTAAAAAAGTTTAATAATTTTAGTTTTTTTTTTTTAAAAAAAAAACCAACAAAATTTGTAAGAAATGTTACTAATTAGTCGTTGGTCACTGTTTGATCTTTTAACAGATATGGTTGTGGGGTGCACAATTATGCTAGCAGGATGGAATGCTACAAATGCAAAACACCAAGGGAATAAATTAAGGTAGCTAGTTAAGCTCTTGTCTATGCTATGTGAGTTTTGTTAGTTATTTCCCTTTCTGGCCAATGTATAAAAATCTATTCTTTCGTGTTTCAGGATGCAAATGAACACAAAGGAAGAGAACCATGTCCTTTCATCGGATTTTTTTTTTCTTGTTTTATTTACAAAAAATTTCGATATTAAGTAGTCTTCTTGTTTTTTGTATTAAAGATTGATAGTTTTGGTGTAATCTCTTATTTCACGAAGTTAATGTATCCATACAAATCTTTTGTATATGTTCTTTCATCCCTCTCTGAACACACGCACACATAAAGCAATTTCCTTGTTTTTGCCTTAAATTGAGATATATGTTTTTTTTAAACTCTATGTATAGTGTAATTAAGCTAAATGGGCTTCATGAAATACTAAAAATCTTATGTTTTTTCTTAATCACCTACTAATACACCAAGAACTCACACATGTATGGGGACATCAATAATGAAGTGATATTTGGTCCATATAGGAATAGGAATCATAACTGTCTACAAAACTATCTGTTGATGCTGAAGATTGGATAGAATTTCAAAGGGATCAATTAGGGACCCCATTCAAGCATTTTCCTGCCAAAATTTAACCGATCAAATACCTTTTTCTTTCTTACATTTAACCGATCAATTATAAATGATAAATATCAGAAGTATCCATTTACAGATACCGAGAATATCTATATATCGGAAACAAAAACTAGTCATTGATGCGCCAGCAATAACAATATATTCCCCAAGAATCTGATAAAATACTTCAATAATTTGCATAGATAAGAACCAGGTGCCCTTTTGTATGAGTGATTAATAGATGAGTGACAAGTCCATTCTCACTTTTGTTTGCACCAAAAGATGAACAAAAATCAATTTGAAAGCAAATTGCCTAAAATAGTTAAGGCATTTAGTCATTTACAGTAAATTATTTTATTTGTTTAATCAATTACTTATTATTCAGTGCACTGTTTATCACTGGTTGACATGAATTAAATTGTTCTACAGTATATTCTTCAATCTCTAAAGTGGTTTATCATTCCTTTTCATCTTGGATATTGATACAAGTCAACTTAATTCAGTTTGTTCCCTGTCTTCAGTTCAGATAAAATCTTAATTGGACTTGGTTTTATAGTTCCATCTAGTATTGAGAACATCAGAATAAAATAATGGACCAAAAACGTTACCGTCTTCTACAAGAATTACATTATAGTCGGTCTATCTTGTGCATCTTAAAGATCTTTATAAAAAAATGTAAGTAAAGACTTTCACTGGTACTTAATTCTAGGGGCTGTAGTATAGATTTTGGATTCTATGAGTCTATTTTAGCGAAAAATAGGATATTGCAGGGGATTTATAAAACACTAAACCAGCATATTGCTTCTAACTATTCATTTATTCCATTGGAATACATAAACTAAACAAAATTAACTCCTAAATAGCTAAATTTATTGTATAGATCTTGAAATATTTACAGATGACTAAAAAGGAAAATAGGCAGCCTTTTAGTTTCCTGCTTCATTGTTCTTGAATGAGTTCCTACGAGCTGATGCCAAAATAGTCTTATCTGCAACTATAAAGTACGTTGCTCCCGCCACTGTACAAGTTCGTTCAAATTCATGTAAAATCTATGACAGAAGTTACTATTATACATAAAAATGTAGCTAATTAACCTGTGGAGATAATAAGAGCCTGGGCAGTGTAATTGAGATTAGCTCTTCCCCATGGTAGCTTTCTAGCAATAGCCACCTGCAATATATATACACAGAAGATACATACACATATATAATATATGGAATTGATATAGATATAGATACATATTTAGGCATGATATTCAAGAGAAGACGAACAGTTGGAATGGCAGTGACAATTGCAGCTAATCCAGCGGCCTTGGTTCCTGCAACAACTCCATCTGCACAAAAAGGTACATACTTTAGGTAGCTAATTTGAAATTTAGTTGCACAAAGTATATAGTGTAGCATGTAGTTACGTACCATGAGATTGCTTCTTGGCCAATTTGTGGTCGAATGAAGCCATCAAGAGTAGGTTTCTGAAAACTAGCTAGTGTATGTATATAGTCTAACTACTTGAAGAATTGAAGATGATAGTTGTTGTCTATTTGGTTTCAGCTTTTGATGGAGAAAGTTGTGAAATGATAAATGAGTATTTATAACCATTTTGGATATGATAGCCAAGATATAAGGCTTGGACTTAGTGACATTGTTTTTATCCAAGGCATGTACCCGTGTTATAGAGTGTTGAAAACATAAATCAGATATGTTGTACTACAAATATTACTGATATGTACTGCAAGATAATTAAATTGTGAATTGAATATGTATTGTCGAAAACTGTTGCTTTTCCAACGACCCTAACCAACCCACATCAGACCACCTATGCTATGGTATACAACGAAGTCCAAAATTTATCCTCGATTGGACCCAAAAGGGGGATACGGTGAATTTAATTTCTAGCAACTGCAGTCCCTTGTTATATGTCTGTAATAATCTTGATCATAAACTTTTAAGCATGTTATTCATATGTAGTATCACATTTTTATAATTCATTTAAAAGGTTTCACTTTTACAAACTATAGGCTATTTTTTTACATATTCTAACCAGAACAATGGTTAAATTGTAGTGATAAAATACCAAGTACAAAAAGTAAACTACACTTTAGCATACTCAATCTACTTGAGATGATGAAGTGGGGTTGGGTTCTTTTTCAGAAATTTGGACACACCCTGCTACTATATCTACTAGGGATCTTCACCAGCACACAGTATAAAATGTCAAGATTATATCTTATTTCTGTTACTAGAAATCCATATATATAATTAAGCTAATACAAACAGTCTTTTTACCTAGTCAAATTAGTTAATCTTTAAGCTAATAAACTAAAAAGATGCAGTGTTTGCATTTTCTCTAGTTTATACTGCTACTAGGTCTATTTGGGTTGCTCTAAAACACCAGATTTTTAAACTTTTTTCATTATAAAAAACTTATCTTATTAAATAACTGTCACTTTGCAGTGTATGTTAGCTTCTTTGGGAGGTGGGAAGTTGCAGTTACCCACTGTAAGCCTATCACAATTTCATTCCATGTCACAGTGCAAAGGACCTTTTAATTTCAAACACATGTCCTACACTGCAACATTCTTTTTAAGGATGATATTGTATTGTATTTTGTTCTTCTTAAATTAATTATATTATTCTTGCAAAAAAGATCATATTACGTTTAGATGGGCATAACCAGGGTGTTGGCCCAATAACGACCAATTAGATACGGCCCAAATATCTGTCCACAGAGGTATATTGTCAATCGACTGATTTTGGTCTCAAAACATACCCTTTTTGAGCTTGGCCCATATTCCATCATTAAATACATCGTTTCATATGTTTATATATTTATCGATAACAAGAGAGAGGAGAGATCAGTAGAGTACAACATATTTTGAAACAATAGAAGTACCAATGAAAATGCACCATATGTATAAAAATCCATTTACCCCAAGATCTTAAAAATTAATTATCTCACAAACGACAAATCGAAAAATTATGAAAATTGCACCATAAAATTTAGCGTTTTCTCCTCTTCGACTAGACATCTCACAAGGTATACTTTCGACGAGTTTTTTTTTCATTTTTTTGGTGGGTTTTACAAATTACTAACACATGTGTTAGTTTTTGGTTGTACATTTGATTTAGGGTTAGAGTTAGGGTTTAGGGTTTAGGGTTTAGTAGGGTTTAGTGTTTAGAATTTAACAGAGTTTATGGTTTAGGGTTTAGAGTTTAGGGGTTTAGATTTTAGTAGGATTTGCAAAACCCTAAACTCTAAACCCTAAACCCCAAACCCTAAACCCTAAACCCTAAACGCAACATGTTAACACATGTGTTAGTAATTTGTAAAACGCACCCAAAAAATGAGAAAAAAAAAACTCGTCGAAAGTATACCTTGTGAGATGTCTAATCGAAGAGGAGAAAACGCTGAATTTTATGGTGTAATTTTTATAATTTTTCGATTTGCCGTTTGTGAGATAATTAATTTTAAAAAAGATGGGGGAAAATGGTTTTTGTACACATGTCACAATCTCATTGGTTCTCCCATACTTTAAAGGAAATAAGCAATTATATTTTTCCAATAACTTCGATGTTTGATTTCCAGTATTTTGTTTCATTTTTTTTAATCACAAAATAGATGGTACTAAATTTTGAATGTTCAATGGAAACAATGGTAATATTCAATTTCCATGTTATAAATATAAAATAATCATGTAAACAAAGGAATATTGTTACAAGTTTAATTTATGGATGGTAATATGTTCGCTATTATTTTTTATAAATTCATCAAAAATGTACATCACATATTATAAATTCATTAAAAATGTGCATCACATATGTATAGTATATATTTTTATTGTAAAACTTTAATGAATATATAAAAATAACGATAAAAATATCACCGCCCTGAATTTATACACCAACTGTCTTATTTCTCTCCATAAGTTGTTCATCATGAAACAGTGGATGTAATCATTTTTATTACTTTCAACTTTTTCACAATTATAATCGCGTAAATGCTTTTTTGTCTTAAAGTAAAGTGTGAATAGGAGATACGTAGCTACTAGCTACATATGTTAACAAATTGTACTGCATTTAATGTCTATATTTTATAAAAACTTATTCAATTTACTTTTCTATTAAATATTAATAATAATAATAATAATAACAATAATATGCATATTTTATATGTGCTCTAATTAGCTCTTTCTTTTCAAAATCATGCTATATACTCACTAATCACTATTACAAATTATGAATAATATAATAAAATATAATTACGTATAATAATTAATTTATATATATGACATAAAATAATACTTAAGAATAATAATAATTAGCGTTGATGATTGTAGATTTTAAGAATGATTCACATCCAAAGAAATCTTTGCCTAACTGTTTATTTAATTCTTGAATTGATATGACATTCTTAACATGTCCTTTTCATCGAAACCATCAATTTTATCTTCTTCTTGTTTCTAGTTATTTACTGTATATCGAATAAAAGAATTTACTTTACAAGTATCACTTGTTCACATATTTAGATTTATAGAATTGATAATTAGATAAGAAAAAAAAAGTTAAGTGATAGAGAAAATAATAGAGTACTAAGTATGTGTAAATTACTTTTTAATTATAAATATATCTTTAAATAGATAAATATTAATTAAATATTAAATATAAAAAATAAAATAAAATGAATAGGAAAAGCGGTGGAAAAAAGTGAGTGCCGCATGCAAAATGGGAGCTGACAAACTGACCAAAAATTGATGAAAGAGGGTCTTTTGAATGATGAAATCATAACATCCTCCACTTGGACTCTTCATTATTTCATTTTGACTTCATCTTTTTGGACTCATTTCATCCAATAAAGTAGATACTATACTCATAATAATCATTTTCTTTCTAAAAAATAAATCCATGTCCATATAATAAAATTGTGATGATATTTTCTTCGTTATTTTTTATAAACTCACTAAAATTATATTTTAAAAATTTGTATCATACACATAACGTGTTCACAATTTTGATAGATTTATCTAAAACGTAGCGAAAATATCACCTATCTACTCACCCTAAAGGAAAAATAAATGGGGAATGGGTTTGTAGTACGTAATATTTAGGAGGTAAGTAATAATGGTGATCACATGAATTGATGAGAGAAAATCATGGTGACTATAATGAGTTGCCCCATACTTTACACCTACATATTGTTTTATAAAAGTTAAAAATAAATAAAATAAACTAAAATGGAAATATCAAGAAATCCATGACTACGAGTAGTAAATATTCCATAAAGTACTTTGTGATTTACAAAATCACATGTTATCGTTCTAACTTTGTTTTCTACTTAATTGTTTAGTTAGCTTTCTTAAAATCTTTTTAAAAAAAAGAAAGAAAAAGAAAAAAAGATATGCAATACTTGAACACTCATCATGTTATATTTGACACTACCTTTTTATTTAAAGAAGTAAATTACATTTTCTGTCCTTGTGATGTGTTATTGGTTTTACTTTCGGTCTTTGGATCGAATTTTTTGCAAGTTCAGTTCTTTGACACAAATTTTTATATACTCTCATTCCCCCAATGAATTAAACGGTCTTAAAATTTTGAAAGTATTTTCATAATATTCACAATACCTACCATTCAAATACCAACACAAGAAAAATCAAGCGAATATTTAAAACTATACATACAATTCATCATTAAATAACCCATAAAAAAGATTCATTAGTGTTATAATATAGGGTATAGTGCGTCATAATGCAACTAACTAAGGTTTGACATTCATAACATGTATCCAACTATTCGGGCATACATTGTGTATAAAAAACTTGTTATTTGCTGCTATTGTATGTAATTTATGGTATTTTTTCGCGTGTCATCGATATAGGGTGTCACGTAACATTCTTACAAGTTGACACGTCACTAAAATACATACAATGGAAAGAAATAACAAGTTGTTACACACAATGTACGCCCGAATAGTATATTGCTCGAATAGTTTAATATACACTAAGAATGTCGAACATCAGTTAATTGCATATTTCTATACACTTATAATATAATATAACAAATAGTAACAATACTAAGTACCAACATAACATCAAACTATAATTCTATTATCCCGGCCTAGTTTTATAATTCAAAAGAACAATGTTATAATAATTTGTACTTTTACGTATTAAAAAATTATACATAATTGTTCTTACTTGGAAAATGTGACACAAAAATAAAATAAAAATAAAAGCATAACTAACCTAGAAAATTAGTTGTTGCCTATATACAAAATACCAATCTAAAAGTAGTCAAAATGATGATTAGGGATTTGAAATGGTGCATCTCTTTCTTTCTTGCTCATTAATTTGGGTACCACTACTCGATTCTTAATCTTCATCATCTCACTTGGGACCTCTGGGGGCCTAACGGACCTAATTAAGGCCCAATTAACACCCTTAAAAAATTCATGTCTTTTTATTTCAACCGAACCTTTTATGCTTCCAATTCTTTTTTTAGGATTCTTCACAAGTAATCTTGCAATCAAGTCTTGTACTTTCACCATTTCTTCATACTCTTTGCTTGTACTCACACCAATTCTTGGAAAACTTAGAGGTTTCTTCAATATGTTGATAAGTGTCTTCTCATTGTTTTCACCTTTAAAAGGTGTGATACCATATAATAATTCGTACAAGAAAACGCCTAGGGTCCACCAATCGACTGCACCTCCATGTCCTTGGCCCGAGATCACCTCTGGGGCTAGGTACTCGTGAGTCCCAACAAATGACTTTGATCTTGCATTTAGCGGTTCCGCCACTAACTCGGTATTATACTCTTGAAACTCTACGTTTTCGGTGGTTACGGTATTAGAATTGGTGTTTTTGGTATTGCATTCTTGAAAATTGACTTTTTCAGTTATTGTGGTCGTGTAAGGGGTATTTTTGGTTTTTCGCAGTGAGAAACATGAATAGAGGACGGGTCGAATTGGGATGACACAAGAGGGTGTTGAGCATCTTAGGTCAGGGTCGTCATCATCATGGTCAAGTTGTAATTTTGATGGGTCGGGTTTGGTGCGAATGAGTTTAGGGACAACGTCACATTTGAGTGACAGATCAAAATCCGAAAGCATAATGTGACCATCTTCTCTAACTAGCACATTTTCGGGCTTCAAATCTCGATAAACTATGCCCATCATGTGAAGATACTCGAGGGCTAACAAAGTTTCCGCCGCATAAAACCTAATTATTGAAGTAAAAATAATTAATTAATTAATTAAGTAAGTAAAACTATAAATATTTCAGCAAAATATAACAATGTTTACTGAAATAAATTTTCAATATGGCGAAAAGAATTCATGTGATTAAAACATATAAATTTATTTGTGACAAGGAAAAAATAATCAAATTTATTCTTTTTGCTTTAAAATAACAAAACAAATCCATGATTAAAACATATAAATAAAAATCTATACTCATTACCTAAGATATATATGCTTTAATTAATATTATCTTCATTAGAAATCATTATCATTACATTTATTTACATAATATGATAATAAACCAATAATCAAACATTAATTACATATCCAGTCAATCTTTAAAATTTACTTTGAAAGACAAAAATCACCTGAAAGTATATCATAACCTTAAATAAATATGTATTAACAAACATCTCTGTTAATCCCATCATATCACTATCATAAAATAATTAAACATTAAGAAGGTAATTTAAACTTGAACAAAAAACATCAGAAATTATTAATTATTGTATGTTCTAAAATAACTTGTAATTGTTTACTTACTTCGCTGATGAAATGCTGAAACATTTTGCTGGCCGCCGTTGTCGGGCGGCATGCAAGTCACCACCGGGACAAAACTCCATAACAAAACATGAATAATGCGAAGCATCAAACTCCGCATAAAGTGTTGGTAAAAATGGGTGATCCAAACCCGACAATATTTCCTTTTCCATTTCTGCCCTTTGCAATTTTTTTCTAATAGCCAATGCTTCTCTATCCACTACTTTCATCGCATAAAAACTATTTGGTAATCCCACAACCGGGTTTCGGATTTGACACAAATACACATTTCCAATATCACCCGACCCGACCCGTTTCAAGATCTTGAAATGGTCTAAACTAACACTACCACCTTTTTCGGCCCGTAGCCGTTTCATGGCTTCCCATGCGGCTTGATTTGCTTTGTGTGGTTTGTGTGAGAAATCACCAGAGACTGAGCTCCGCCGACTACCAAAACTAGCATTGCTCATCCAACTCCGACTCGAGTCAGGGACGGTGATGGATGAGCAACTGCTTTCGTAGTCGGATGCATCGTCTCGGATTATGGTTGTCATTTTATTGTTTTTGAATATCAAGAGAAAAATATAGATGAAAGATTGTATGGAATGATATGAAAAGTTGTGTTTTTGTTTTGAATGCGATGATGGCTTTATATATATATATATATATATATATATATATATATATATATATATATATATATATGCGTATGTGTAGTAACAGGCTTTTTTGGTTAAAGTAACGTTTTATTATTAACATTTTAGTTATTGTTAGTTTTATATTAAGGTTTTTAGATAGATGTGTCATAAATGTGACCTCTCGAATATATAGTAACGATGTGTTGAGATTTAACTGGATGTTAAGAACTAATTAAAAACGGAATAATCATGAAAAGCTTAACGTATATTTTGTTTCTTGAAAAGTTTTTGATGCGATTACAATTCATCCAAATAAATTGTAATTTTTAAGGAATATGTACGAATTCATTAATTTAGTGAAAGAATTTGAATGAATACTAAATTCAATTTATTTTTTAACCAAATACCGTTATGAAATAATAAATAAATTTTAAATACATCAAATTCGATGAAATTATGCAAGCCAAGAAGAGTATCTTAATTTAGAACGTGTTAATAATTTATTAGAGTTGTTTGCTGTAAGGTTTGATTTATAAGTAATTAATAACATCAAATATGAATCAAAGAGTGGTTTTTAGCATTTGAAAATCGTTCCTTGTATATTAAGTCAGTCATTATTCATAATCATAATACGTTTTAGCTAACTCGGCTCGTTTATTAAAAATTTCACTCGACTCCAATGAACATCATTTCTTCATTTTGTGCTCACATTTTTTAGTTTAATCACGTGCTTAATTTTAACCATGTGTATTTGAAAGAGCTAAAGTTTTAATCTTGCAATACATATATTAAAATACGTGGCAACCTTGATTATCCGATGTTATATGATTATTAGTGTTTCAACAATATTGGTCAATCATGCACGTATTCTTGATTTTTTTCTCTATTTAAAAAATATAAGAAAAATTATACAAATATTATATTAATTAGCCAGTATATTTTTGATCGATGTGACTCTTGCAACATCCTAGTTCTTCAAAAAACAAATTCTATTCATCAAGTGTGTATCAAAATCACTTTTTAAAAATGATGCTTTAACTTTAATCGAATACTGTCATGATTATATTTTTAGTATTAGTATTATTATTACACTCCATTTTCATACACGTATGATTTACCGCTTTAAGTTAACCATTATACACTAATAAATCGATCGATCACTATTATAATATAATTATATATATTTATCGTTAATAATAAGCACATGTTATCTCCCTTAAGCCGTTATTTTCGATGTATCGATACTTGTACATAACTAAATATATATACGAATCGGATTTGGTGGAAAATACTATTTTTCGGCAAAGTAGAGAAACTACACATTCATTATCGATGCATTTAGCGAATTTTATTAATATTCATCGTATTATATATATATATATATATAGTTTAGATCAAACAAGAATACTTTTAAAAAAAGAAACGGCTAAGATAGATGCACGTGTATAGAGAAAATCGTGCATCAATTTTTTATTTTTTATTTTTTGCATTTTTTGAAATATGCATCAATTTTTCTTTGCATTTTAAGATGTATAAGTGTGAATCTAATGATTTTATTTTATATATGTGTGCATTTGAGATGTTATTAGCCGTTCTTATTTTAAAAGTATTCTCATTGAAACTCTACTATATATATATATATATATATATATATATATATATATATATATATATATATATATTTTCCGGTGTTGATGTAATAATGGTATATTTTGTTACCAACAAAGTAACAAGGTGCTACTTTTGCTAAATGGGAGGAACCCAAAAAATATTTGTAGTATTTGTGCTTAAGTTGCTCACCATGTGCAACCATTATTATACTTTAGACTTCACACCACCATGTTTTATTTTGTTTTCATGTTTTATTTATTTATTTATACTTATTTTTACTAATTAGTCCACTTCGAATTTTAATTGGTGGTTTACTCGTAGGTAGCTTTCAATGTTTGTAATTCAGTGAAAAGACTTATCATTCAATTACGGAGTATTATTTTACAATAAATAAATATTTGATTTTTCTAAAAGTTATTGTTACTATATTTTAAAGCCTTTTTAATTCGTTTTCAATTATAGGATATATTTTTATTTTTTTAACTTTTTAGAACGGCAAAACATGGTATAAAACGACCCAAGCAGGGGAAGAAAAACAAATAGTATAAAGTTACAACATTCGAAGAAAGAAAAACTAAACAAACCAAACCAATAGATCACCACCTATCAACGACACCAAAACTACATCTAACAATTAGAGAATAATCAACTCAGTGGACTAGATATCCAACAAGACTAATAGCTAGCAATTTTAGACCAATTATAAATTCATATAAGAGAAACTATTTGAAGTTGAGAGAACATGTCTTCTTCAAACTGTTCGTTTTTAATTATAAGATGTTTTTTTTACTAGTTTGGTTTACGTAATTGTAGTAATTTTCAGTAATGTCGTTGCAAATGTACTTTCTAGCAAATCGTGTATAAAATTCTATATCTTCATTCATGCGTTATTTTGATATATATTCACCCTTCCATTTTTTAAAAACAAATATTTTTAAAACAATAAATTTACATATATTATTTTGAAGCGCATTAAATTTGTAAGATAGCCAAACTCGATTAACTATACGTAAAATGATTAACTAATTTGTGAATAATGTTTTGGTGAATATAATGTTTTATGGTAATAATGGGGAGTATTTTCCACCGTTTGCGGATGGTCAAACGTACCCTTATCGTGACTGTGAAAAGGTAAAAAGGGAACCCCTTTCAATGGTGGCCTTGATATAAAAGAGAGGGTGCTTTTCGTAATTTTATATGTTCAGCCATTATTGCAAGAGATCAACCTGTAAGAATCCCATGGATCTCCCGTGCTTCATTTATTATTTTATATTTATTTATTTATTATTTATATACTTATTATTTATTTGTTTATATCTCAAATAAATTATATAAAATTTGAGAACTTACGAGAACTACTAAAACTTATGAGAACTACTATAAGATATGAGACCATATTAACTTTATATAAATATGAACATTAATATTTGTTTGAAAAAGAAATAAAAATTCTCAAAATTGCGTATAAAAATACATAAAAACACATATGTCACAGTTCACATATGAACAATTTGGTTAAAGAAAATTAAAATAAATTTCAATACATAATTTTTTAGTTTTCAAAATTTTATTGATTATCATTAACATTTTTTAAAAATATTTTGACATTGTTACATGTGAACAATTACGTATTTTTATAGTTTTACGGTTCTCAATATTTAAGTGGTTCTTATTTGAACATCAACGTATTTCTATATTGTCCTATACATATACATACACATGTGTATGCATGTATCTATCTATCTATTATAATTATACTATATGTAACCGATACCGAACTATAATACAGTAGATTCGTGGTAATGGTAAACGTAATGATTTTTTTTTTCTTCAAACAAATTTCATTCGGTCAACAAACATAGAATGGCGTTACATGCTATTGACTGTTGTTGTTGTTGTGTGTTTGTGATGGGCATACATAGTGACACAATGAAAAACACCAAGAAATGGACATAAACGTCTTGTCTACTTAGGATTGACAAGATATGTATTCTTTCATTTCTTTTGTTTGTTTCTCTTTTGTATGCCTTCAATTCAAATGATTCAATTTCTTTAATTCCCCCGTTTCCTCCACAAAATCTTATCATTTCCCACTTTTAGGTTACAATTTCAGTTAAACACATACATATTGTTGTGCTACAAAGTGGCATTCTTATGGGTACCTTCAATCCTCCATGACTTGCCCGGCCCATACATTCTTCCCCCCATGGCCCCAAACATTCAAAAATATAATCAAGATTCTATATTCTTACCAACTACCAAATCTTTGCACCTTATTGTCACAGAAGTCCCAACAACCAACAATAATATATGTTCATGTTCTTGTTTCTTTCTTTTTGTAGCTTAATTATTGATTTACGGTCAAATCTTCTAAGGTTTGATCTTTTCGAACTCTATTTGTAACACAACTTATGGGGAAATTTTGAATGCATCAATATGCACATAATGTTAGGTATTGCATGTGTATTTCAAGGAACTAAACATGTATATATTAATCATATATATAGTTAGAGGGTTAAACGTGTAAAATTAAAATTTTAGTTTGCCTTTGTTGCACGTAACTTATGTATAGCTGATAAACTTATGTATATATAGTTCGTCGTGATCGAAAAATAAATAAAAAAATACATTACTTTGTCAAACGATATATATATATATATATATATATATATATATAACTCGATCAATTAATTAAGGAGCTTTGTACTAGATGCAGATACAACATACAGCCAATCAGCCATACATAAACCACCTTATGTTGTCTGTACAAAAAGTTACTTGTTTTATACAAGATGAAATAAATTGTACATACTTTGAAGGTAAGTTTGACATGTGTGATATGATAGGCTTATATTTTATAAATAAATATGATATGATATGGAATAATAAATATAAATTATAAATAAATAAAGATAATAAAAATAAGTGAAAGTGAAAGTGAAAGGAGGTGGATATGTGCATGGTACTGTGCAAAGTGTGTAAGAGTAATACTTACCACTTATAGACATGTACCACATGACTCATCACCAGGCATATCATCATGGCCTTCACATCTACTGTATTTACTTTCAAATAAATAAACATTATAGATTTATAGATTTTATGGTCTTGTCAGTTGATGATGATTTATCAAACACATAAGGGTAAGTGTATCAGTTGTTACGGGTCATTTCGCTATATGCAATGTAAATTTCTTATATAAATTGTATTTTTGATGTATTTGTTGTTTTTTGCATGTGTTAATAAAATACCTCTTATACGGATCACCTCAGATTTTGGATTCGCTATTGAACACACTTCTATATAAACAGGATAAATGTTGCAAGACGACTTAATTAAAAAGTTGAATTAAAGACTATGGTAATTAAATCAAACAATCAAACAAAAAGTAATTTATCAAAGGATACGATGGATCCATCTTTTTTGGTTTTAACTTTTAAACTTTTTGTCTCAAGAAAATACAAGTATAGATGATGCCTTAAGAGTCACTGATATGAAAATGGGTGCACATGGTCTAAAACTTAAACAACTCCCCGTGCAGGTATATATATTCAAAATCGTTAATATTGATTATTCTCGTCTATATGTATGTATGTGTGTGTGTATATATATATATATATATTAAAAGAGTATAAAAAAAGTTTCAGAATTTGCCACGTAAGCATAAATGTCACGTGTCAATATCTTAACTTCAGTTAACAAATTATTTAATTATTATTTTATTATTTTATAATAATTAATAAATAATAAATATAAATGCTACATATATTATAATAATATGGAAAGAGGAGTCAAATACGAAAACAAAGTCTTATAAATTATTTTATAAAATATGTACTATAATTATCATTTAATCACGTAATATTTAAAAAAATTTAAGTTATTCTCTAACTTTTTAATAGATTGTGCGATTCAGGTTCCACAATGGTTAATTGGTTAATCACCCGTAATGTCAAAAAGTAACATTTTTTTTATAGCTCAAACAAAACCTGCAGGGAAACTTCTCGAATTAAAAAAGAAAATGTAAAATTGTATATTCTAGGTGTTATACAAGTAGTATAAATTTTGAACATAAGTATTTGTAAATGAATTTTATATATATATATATATATATATATATATATATATATATATATATATATATATATATATATATATATATATATATATGTATGTACTAGGCCTTGAGCCCGTGCGATGCACAACCGTTTATTAAATATCATTATATTAATTTGTAAGTTTAATGTTGTTAATTAAAAAATACAAGTATCATTGTGATAATGATTAGTAACATAAATTAAATTATAATGGATGAACTTGTATTTATTTTTTATCAGTTAATACATCAAGTATGATGTAGTCTCTTCATTTCCTTACGAGCGGTTTCAATTTGGATCTCTGTCCATTTATCACGGTAACACCGATCTTGTCACCATGTGAATCACAAAAGTAACAACCATTAATTGCAAAATTATGTTAAGTTTTGATATATTTGTTGAGCTCTTGCGATACACGGTAATTAAAAAAATAAAATTAATCATATGTTTTTTAAGTTTTCAATTGTATTAATATTGTTGAAAATTTATTATTGAAACTCAACAATAACGTATACCAAAATGTACAATAAATAATTAATTTTATATATTTTATTAAAAATAATTTTCTTAAACTTGGTAGTTGATGATGATAATATTAGATCATTGCAATGTATGAGATATAAGTAAGAATATGAATTTATTTTTTATGTAGGAAAAAATTATTATTTATTAAATGTAATACATGAATTTAAAAAGCTATTATAATCAATTATAATAAAATTGAATTAGAAACCTTCACAAAATAGAAGAAAGTAGTTTGTTAGAAATTCAAAATTTGAAAACTTTAAGAAAATATTAGGAATTATGAAGATTTTTAAAGAAAAATTAATTTGATGATGTGGCATAATTATGTGAGTTTTAGGAAAAGGTAAAAAGATGATGTGGCATGGCTAAAAAATAAGAAAAAAATCTTTGTTTTATATATATAAATAGATATACCAAAGGAATATAAAAGAAAGCTCCAGAATTTGCCACGTAAGCATGAATGTCACGTGTCAATTTCTTAACTCCAGTTAGCAAATTATTTAATTAATATTATATTAGTATTTTATTATTTTATAATAATTAATAAATAATAAATATAAATGCTACATATATTATAATAATATGGAAAGAGAAGTCACACACGAAAACAAAGTCTTATAAATTATTTAATTAATATTATTTTATAAATTATGTACTACAATTATCATTTAATCACGTAAGATCTAAAATAATTCTAATAAAATACCGTGCATTACACTAATGAATGTTAATTCTAAAATAATTTATGATGAATATTAATTTATATATGTTTTTATACATTGTTGAACTAGATAACTTAACATTCATCGGTGTATAATAATGTATATGAGTTAACATTAATCGTAAAAGAATATTTAAAAATATTAAGTTGTAATTTTGATTAACGTTTTTTCCAAATGAATATTAATATTCTGAAATTTTTTTGAGTTATTAACAATTTTGCCACTGCGTTGACTTTTGAGTTGACCAGAATGTATGGCTAGGAATAGTTTTCCTCCTTCCTCCATTTTCTTACTTCCCTGTTGATCCTCACCCTAGATATATATATATTCCATTTTGAAAATCGTTTTACCAGCAAATTATCAACATTTTTTTAACATTTTATTTATAAACTTTTTTTGGGTATGATCCAAAAAAGAAACAAAAAGATTACGATAAAATTATATCTTGATGAATTAACCCAATTCGATATGACCTACTTTGATAATTACGAGTAGAGATGAACAAAAACCGGGTTGGCCCCAACCCGACCCGACCCGGAAACCCGAACCGGGTTCTAGTCAACAAAGAGAAACCGGGTTTTGACCAAACCCGACCCGAACCCGACCCGATTTTAAACCTAAAAAACCCTACCCGATCCAACCCGGTTTGAAACCGGTTCGGGTTGAAAACCCGGTTCCAACCCGGTTTTTTATAAAAATGTATATTTTTTTGATCGTTGAGCGTTTTAGGGAAAAACAATGTATTTTTTGATTTTTTTTCATTGAATTCATAAAACATTAGTAATGGAAACATAATTGATCAATAACTTAACCAAAAGGCTTCTAAATCTTCTTAAAAATATTATTGAATCCAAAAACTCTATATAATTCAACTTTTTTCGAGCGTTAAGCGTTTTAGGGAAAAACAACGTTTGGGCCAAAAAAATTTCATTGAATTCGTAAAACATTAGTAATGGAAACATAATTGAACAATAACTTAAACAAATGTCTTCTAAGTCTTCTTAAAAATATTATTGAATCCAAAAACTCTATATAATTCAATTTTTTTCGAGCGTTAAGCGTTTTAGGGAAAAACAACGTTTGGGTCAAATTTTTTTCATTGAATTCATAAAACATTAGTAATGGAAACATAATTGATCAATAACTTAACCAAAAGGCTTCTAAATCTTCTTACAAATATTATTGAATCCAAAAACTCTATATAATTCAATTTTTTCGAGCGTTAAGCGTTTTAGGGAAAAACAACGTTTGGGCCAAATTTTTTTCATTGAATTCATAAAACATTACTAATGGAAACATAATTGATCAATAACTTAACCAAAAGGCTTCTAAATCTTCTTAAAAATATTATTGAATCCAAAAACTCTATATAATTCAATTTTTTCGAGCGTTAAGCGTTTTAGGGAAAAACAACGTTTGAGCCAAAAAAATTTCATTGAATTCATAAAACATTAGTAATGGAAACATAATTGATCAATAACTTAACCAAAAGGCTTCTAAATCTTCTTAAAAATATTATTGAATCCAAAAACTCTATATAATTCAATTTTTTCGAGCGTTAAGCGTTTTAGGGAAAAACAACGTTTGAGCCAAAAAAATTTCATTGAATTCATAAAACATTAGTAATGGAAACATAATTGAACAATAACTTAACCAAAAGGCTTCTAAATCTTCTTAAAAATATTACTGAATCCAAAAACTCTATATAATTCAATTTTTTCGAGCGTTAAGCGTTTTAGGGAAAAACAACGTTTGGGCCAAAAAATTTTCATTGAATTCATAAAACATTAGTAATGGAAACATAATTGAACAATAACTTAAACAAAGGTCTTCTAAGTCTTTTTAAAAATATTACTGAATCCAAAAACTCTATATAATTCAATTTTTTCGAGCGTTAAGCGTTTTAGGGAAAAACAACGTTTGGGCCAAAAATTTTTCATTGAATTCATAAAACATTAGTAATGGAAACATAATTGAACAATAACTTAAACAAAGGTCTTCTAAGTCTTTTTAAAAATATTATCGAATCCAAAAACTCTTCATAATTCTTCATATTCTTTATAAGTCTTCATAATCTTCAACTTATATTAATCTTCAATTCTTCAAAAGTCGAAATCTTCTTCAGAGGTAGCCTCGCACGAAGCTTGATCGAGATCAATTTCTTCGTCGGAAAGTGATATTACCATGCCCTCTTCCACCTCGATATTATGTATATCTCCTTCGTATTCCATTTCACCTTCAAGACTTGAAACATTTTGTATACGTTCAACGGCGTCTAAGTGATCCTTCAAGCAAATACACATCTCTAAGGAGGCCGGTGTGAGTCTTGTTCTTCGTATAGATAATACCCTGCCACTAAGAGAAAATGCGGATTCCGAAGCTACCGTAGAAGCTTGGACGGTTAGTAAATCTCGGGCCATGATGGCTAGAACGGGAAATTGAGATTCCCTCTCTTTCCACCAAGCCAAAATATCAAATTGTTCGAACTCATTAGGTAGAATAGTGGACAAAAAATCCGTTGAGGTATATCTCCCATATTCGCTAGTCGTTTGGTTACCTTCACCCCTTGCCCGTTTATGGTTTTCTTGTCTTAAACTATTATATAAGTTAAGCATTGCATTGTTGGAAGAAGATGAACTAAACGTTGTGGAAATCGAACTAACCGGCACATTTATTGTTGAACTATATTTTTGAAAATATACGCCAAATAAATCTTGTAAAGAACTCTTAAAAAACGTTTTTGTATTATCGGAAAACATTGGGTTCTCTTCATTCAAATCCAAATTGTGACAAATATTATCGATAAGCATTTCCACCCCGGTGGTGTTCAAACACGGGTTCATTGCGGCGGAACAAGTAATTACCGGTGGCATTTCTCGAAAATATTTTTTTAGTTTTTTCTTTCATGGGAGCCACCATCTTTTCAAATAAAGCACCTTCATATTCGTATTCGTTTAATTTTGAAGTCAACAACCAAATTTGATTAAGTATCAAATGACTAGTGGGATAATAAACACCCGATAATAAAGTAGTCGCGGTTTTGAAAACTTTGAGCAATTCAGTTAACTTTTTAATAACCTCCCAAAATTCTATGGGAAATGGTGTTGCGAGACCTTTTTGAACAAGGTTATCATGAAAAACTTGTAATGTATCACGTTGGCGTAAACCACATACAAACATATAGTAGGTCGAATTCCATCTAACGGGCATGTCCCAATTAGGGGTTAAAAAAATGGAATCCGTTTCCTTACACAATCTCATATAAGCTTTGTATCTAATTTTACCCTTTTGAAATATGTCTTGTAACATAGTTTTATACGCCAATTTTACGGCGTCTATTTCTTCAACCGCTAGTCCCGCTTGCACAATCAAGTTAATGATGTGTGCAACACATCGACTATGATAAAAGATGCCCTTCAAAGGTGGTCCGTATTTTAGTATTAATTTTGAAACGGCGAGTGTATTATTACTCGCGTTATCAAAGGATATTGAAAAAACCTTTTCTTGTAATTTAAACGTTTTAATTACATATCGTAACATGTAAAATAAGTTTTGACCCGTGTGAGGATACTCAAAGTCTTCAAAAGCAATGGTACGTTTCATCATTTGCCAAGTTACGGGATCAACCCAATGTGCGGTAACACAAAGGTACGAACCGGGCAAACCATGAGGAGCCGACCAAACGTCGGTTGTTAATGATACACTTGTATTTAAGTTTTCAAAACCGATTATTAGTTGTTTTTTAGCTTCTTTCCACAATTTAAGGGCATCACGTTTAAGAGTAATACGACTTACATGATTATATCGCGGTTGAAGAGTATTTTGAATCACCCTAGTAAGTCGAGGGTTGTCGAAGTGGTTGAACGGCAAAGCTTCTTGAATCACAAAACTCGCAAAAGCTTCTCGACACCGTTCCGCTTCGTATGAAAATATAGCTCCATCTCGTGACATAGAAGCTTGACCACTTGCTTCCGGATTGGTTTTGAGTCCCACACAATACTTTTATTTATGATGTTTCAACGTTGTGTTGGAGTCGGCTTTTAAAAATTTCCCACATCGTTTACAATGTGCCTTAGTCGTACCATCCGACAACAACACTTTGTCGTATAAATCCCACACCTCCGAATTTCTTTTGTTAACCAATTTTCGAACAATCGTTGGTGAACTTGAAGAACCAACACCGAAGGAAGAGGAAGAAGATTGATTTGCCATTTGAGAAATGAGAATTTTGTATGCGTTTTGAGAGTGTTTTGAGTTTGTATGAGTGTTTGAATGTTGTGATTGAACCTAAACTCAAGGTTTGTATATATAGTAAACTTGGAATGGCAAAATGGTAAAAAAAACAAAAAAAACCGGTCAAAAACGGTCAAATAACGGCTAGAAAAAAAACCGGGTTGGAAACCGGGTTGGAAACCGGTTTTTGAAACCGGGTTGGAAAAAACCGGTTCGGAACCGGTTTGTAACGGATAAACCCCAAACCGGTTTGTACCCGGCGGGTTCCAGAAAACCCGAACCGGGTTGGGTCAAACCCAGGTTTAACCGGGTCGGATTTTCGGGTTTTTTTCGGGTTGGGTTTCGAACTCGGTTTTTTTGACCATCTATAATTACGAGTATCATCAAAGCATTATTGTTAGCTATGACCCAAAAACTTTTGTAGGCTAAAATATGATTGGGCTATAGGATAAACAAATAGTTACAAAATGTAGTACATGTTTGAAAGTTTGGCCCACGAAAACTATTCCCCAAAACAAGTTCAACAATTAATAAATAATAGTAGTAGTAGTAAATAGTATATAGTAATAAATAATAAAATAGTGGAGTATTTGAGAATATAATTTCTAAAACCTTAAAAAGAAAAGGGGAATTCAATTCAAATATGGCATGAAAAGAAAGATAAGACCCCAGTTGGAAAATTTCACGGCAAATGATTTCCGCCGGCGACAGTGGTTATGCCGAAGATGGTAGTGGCACTTTCCCCTGCTGCGTATGTTAGCCAAGGGAGCAGCTGTAACCGTAGGTGGGATTTTCTCAATCACATGATTTCATCTACTGCAATTACATTTTCTCAATCACCATGCTCAACTCGCTTGTTTTGTTGATTATTCTATTGATTGTATTTGGAAAATTAAGAATAAATATTCAATTTTTATTCCTGGATTTGTGCATTTGTGCTTTTTCGTTGTACTCTGTTTGATGCCATGGTATGGATGCAGACAGTTTTGTAAATAAAGAATAAAGATTCAATTTTTACAAAATATTTGGGTAGTTGGGTAGTTGTACTTTTATGATTCGTTGTTCACTGTGTTTGATGTTATGATATGGATGCAGGACAAATTTGGATCAAAGAATGCAAGGTCATGTGATGTATGTAGAGAGAAAGGTTATTACATGTGTAAATTATGTAAAGGGAATGCTACTATAGAGTGGTCTCCATTGTATGATCCTGTGTTTATAAACCCATGTCTTTGTCCTACTTGTGATGGACACAGGTAATTTGAATTGTATCTTTGGAAATTTAACTTATGTTGATAATGTCTACCGGTCATTTGATTTTTGAGGGTCAAATGATTGATGGCAAATTGTGGTTTTGGTTGTAGGATTCAACGATGTCTTAATTGTTTGGGGAGTGGATTCATTCAACAAACTAAAGGTACTTTATATACGATATCATTTTGTTCCTTATGAACCTTTATTGCAGACTGTTACAAATACAGTGACAAGCCTTAGGATTAGAAGTTAGAACTTTGGAACATGTTGACTTCTATGATCAGTAGGTCGATTTTTCTGCTTTTTATCATGAAGAAATTGGAGTTTTGGATCAAGCTTCTTTACATATGTTGGAATTAAAGAAAATTTGATCATGGAATATAATACATGAGTTTTAATATCGACTTATTTGAGATTTGCCTGTTCGACCCCAAACGTCAAACCCGTTCGTATGTGTTTGAGTTTGTGAGATGAGATATATGTTAATCCTTAGAAACATTACAATTCTTGCAGGTTGATGTATTAAAGAGTGGTTTATGCTTGTTCGCTGGAAGCTCTTGTGTGTATATTCAAATCAGGTTCTCTTCTCTGTGTATCTATTCAATGCGACGAAAGCGCGACAACATGAAAGTACAAAAGAAATGGAATGATTAAGGAAAGAAGTAAGAACTATTTATTGCATTCGGCTTCGTCCCATTTTCTTGAATGTACAAGTTCCCATCATGTATGTGCTATGTACGTTAGAGAAATGTTACATCTACGTTGAGTTTTCGCTACCTGGTTATAAATTGTTTTTATTATTCACAATTAGTAGAATAAAAGTTGTTTTTGGCACACCAAAGATCTCTGAGAGTTTGAATTGCTTGAAAGTATTCATCACAACTTTGTGTGCTTGTTCCAAAGTTTAAATAGCTCAATCCATCGAGAATCTCCAATGACCAATTTTCTAGAGCTTTTTTCAAAGCGTATTCTGAAAATGGTGGAGCTTTTTCTACAAAAGCTGTATAAAAAGTCTTTGGTCTATTGATAAAATGTTTTTCATACATTCAAACTATTAAAAAATGATATATGATATAATAACAAAGAGATAGAGTTACACACACTCTCTCTCCTTAATATATAAGTATTAGTTTTTAATTTTTAATTATTGACATGATGAAAAACTTTTGTACATTGGAGGTAACTTCTCATAAAGCTTTTTAAGAAAAGCTATGTCACAATTTTTGGAATAAGTTTTGAATTTTTTTTTAGAAAAATAGTCATTGGAGATGCTCAAGAAGCTTGATTTAAACCACTCAAAAACATAAGCAAATACTTGACCTCATGCATATTAATACTTAAAGCTTCAAAACATGAACAAAGATCGATCCAAGTTTAGCTTATATTTGTGTTCAAATGTGAAACTCAAACTTAAGCTTGATAAATTTCGACTCAATTGTTTTTATATAATTTGTTTTTGACAAAAGAATCACCTTTTTCTTAAATAAAAATTTCGTTGCAATTGTTACAACAAAACCATTAGAGTAGGATCTTTTGATACGATCTTGCAATGTCAAAATCTTGCAAGGATTTTGACAACCTTGGGCGAATGTGTATTATAAGTACTTGCATAAAAAATGTAGATATCTTAATGGTTGCTACAAAACTCAATTTTCTCTTTTAGTATATTTAATTTTAAGAACTATCAAATAATTGACCCCATATTGCTCGCGGCAAAACTGAAATTAAAGACACAAAATTTTTAGTTTTGACAACCACCCCACAAAAGTCCGAGTTAACTCAGGAAATCAACACCAACGAATTAATTGAAAGATAAAAGTGAGAAAGTTTCAATCTTTTTGATTCCGGTGGCCGGAAAGAGAGAACCCCTTTTTGATTCGTGTGTGTGGGTGTTTGTATGTGTGTTTCTGGTTGCAAATATTATGCAACCCAGGAACAACAACATCCCATTCCTGCAATAAAGGGGTTGTTTCTTTCTTGAGCCCCATTTTTGCTAAACTTCTTTTGAAAAAAATTAATAAGGAGAATTTTATCTTTCATTTATTATCGTTTGAGTAAAAGAAATTAGAAAATGGGGGGTAGTACATTATCATCAAATTGTGCAATTGTTGGAACACATGATGGATATGTTGATAGAGAGGTTTTTTTGAATATATATGATCTAACTCCTATGAATGCTTACAGCATTTGGTTTGGATTTGGTATTTTCCATACTGGTATTGAAGGTGATAATTTGATCTTATTTTTTTCAAATTTATTTGTTTTTTGATTATTTTTTCGTTTGGTTATTAATGTGCATATGAATGGTTGAATATGTAATCAAGATTTAGGTAATATTTTATTTTTGATCCTTTTATATGCTAGATTGCTAGGTGATATTTGATTATTTGAAGATATTCCATATTTTTGTGGGTTCTTTGTATTATTAACAAAATGTGTGCATTTGCTGATGAGATTGTATACATGTGATTGTAGCTTACCAACATGTAAATCTAAAGATATGTGGTTCGATTCTTATTATGCTGAATGCAATATGTTCTATAGAAAACCTAAGAAATTACAGTGGCTTATTTGAATTATGTTAAAAACTGGTTATTGATATGCATATTGTCAAAGGGTTTGTACCATGATTTATTTCCCCTTCTTTTTCATTTAAGTTGATGGAAACTCATTGCAGTGTATGGTATGGAATATGGTTTTGGTGCACACGATTATTCGATTAGTGGAGTGTTTGAAGTTGAACCAAGAAGCTGTCCGGGTTTCATCTACAGATGTTCAATTTCTCTCGGGCATTTAAACATGTCCGCTTCAGAGTTTAGAGAGTTTATCGAGACCATGGCTTCGGATTACCATGGGGACACCTATCACCTAATTTCTAAGAATTGCAATCATTTTACTGATGATATATGTCAGAGGCTAACAGGCAGAAGGATTCCCGGATGGGTGAATCGGTTGGCAAAGCTAGGTACACCACAAACGCAGTATCCTTGAATTGATTCCTTTATTTTTGCTTAAAACTCATTTATTGTATCATTATGATTGGTACAAGTAATATCTAGACTCTAGGAGTTGGCTAAGTGGTAAATTTGAAAGGAGGATAACTCTCACATTTTGAGAGGTCCAAGGTCAAATCCCACTTGGTGCAAACAATTTATAGGGCACATGCGAGTCTCCTTAGGGAGGGAGAGCTTTACCTGGACCAAGTCTGTGTGACAGTGGGTTTGGTCCCCGTGGAATAGCGGTCCACAAAAGGTGATGTTGAAACCACGGCTTAAAAGAAATGATTGGTAAAAGTGAAATATGGGCGGTTGGGTAGCAGGTCAAAAAGAGTGAGAAAATATATAGTGTTGGCTGAAATGGAACTGGCCCTCCCATATACACATATTTTGTGGCATTTATTTATGAATGTTGTAAGTAGTTAATGTGCTAATTATCATTACAAAAATAGTATTCTTTGAATAATTCTATTTTAATAAAAACGATTTGGGACATGTACTTTAGATGACTCTCGACCTGTTTGGCGTCTTTAATAAGTTTTGAAGCTTACCCATTTGACCGGTTTAGAGAATATAGTCCCAATCTCAACCATTTACCTATATATGGGTCGAAATTGCCATCTCTAAATTGATCCAATTTGGACTTTGTTTTTTATGCATTAAAGTTGCTAACTTGAGAAACATATTCTTCTTTTGTTGAACATGTATAACGAATTTAGCCGAAAATTTGTTCTTTTGGTACTCCCTTTACTTCATGAAAGTTGCAATAAGTGATACAAAAGTTTGAGTACTGGCTTAATATCTAAAAAATATGATTTGAGGCAGCAGTTTAACACATTTATGTGAAATTTGGTTCATTGGTTTTTTATATGGTTAAAAAATCATTCAAAGTATGCTCAAGTGTTTACAGCATTTTGTATTGTTGGAATTAAAGAAAGTTGCATCGGTCATCAAAGACTTACTGGTTTTGGATGACTATTGCAGGTTCTCTCTTCAGTTGTCTGCTTCCTGATAGCCTTGAAGCAACTACCGTTAAACAGATGCCAGAGTATCATACATATGGTACGTGTCTCGTGTTACTTCAAGTTTTTATGTGTGTCTTTACTTCCGCCGTTGGAGGTTTAAAGACCCTTTTTAAAATAAAAAAAAAACTTTTTGAGGTGAAAGATTGTTTTTCTTTTCACTTTTCCAAAATCTAATCTTTCATCATTTCTTGAAAATTGTAATCTTTTTAGTGATCGACGGAATAAGAGAATCTTTTAAAATTGTTGTGAGAATGAAAATGGGCAATCAGATAGTTATAGTTTGAAATATCGTTTTGGGGTGTTGTTATAACTTGTGATTCTGATGAATGTACAGAAGATGATGGGAGTAAAATGGGCAATCAGATAGTTATAGTTTGAAATATCGTTTTGGGGTGTTGTTATAACTTGTGATTCTGATGAATGTACAGAAGATGATGGGAGTGATTCTGGGTCAAATGCGAGTAGTCAAGATGCATCAGAAAGTGATGAGGTTGACCAAAAAGTCCTGCTTTCACCAGCTCCCCCGGCTGAAATAGCTTTTATTAAAGGGATCTCAAGGTAATACACTAATACTCCGTATTTTTTGGTGTGCAGTCGTAATTGGGTGTATTTGTTATCCTTTGTGAGAATCATACTAATGATGGTTGTGCATGATGACTGATGAACATTCTCGCAAACACGACTTGTGTTTTTTTTTCTTTCTTTTTCTCAGTTTTGATTATCGTTCTTCTACTTTTTCTTTCAATACTTTTTTGTAATATTGTCTCTTGTACATTAAGTATGTTGTATGATACAATCATTCTATTTTAATAAAATATATTTCTCGATAACTGGTCTTGTGTTGTGTATCGTTGTGGTTTTCTTATAATGTCGTTGAAAATCATGAATAAACATAATAGGTTGAACGAGGAAACTATAGATGAATAATAAGGATGTCGTGGTTCATATGCATTTTAGAATATTGGTTTAGGAATTAAGATTAATCGTTCTTGACCCAAACCAGTTATGCAACATGTTCATTTTGGATCTCTTAAGGAAAGAGGGTCAGTGACTAAAAATGTATCTAACTTCACTCACAATTTTATTGTATGTATCTAACATTAAGTTAGTGTTATTGCATGTACCCAATGACTTTTTCTTTCATTTTTCACATAACTAGTTTACAAATTATAAGAGGTATCTACAATAGCAATAACTGAAAGTTTGATAGATGCAATAGAATTTTGGGTAGAGTTCGATACATTCTAGACACTTAACCCTAGGAAGAAAAAAGATGAAACGTAAAAAGTAGACCACATAACATAAAATGGTACGACTCATGTTTGGTCCTCCGTACTATGCAACTCTAAACAAACTTGATATCTACATCAAGGGAAGAGATGTTGGTTGGTTGATACAGCCCTCTGTATCCATTTGTTCTTCGTTTGCAGGTTTGTTGGTTGTTTCATCCGAATCAACGGGTGGAACTAGGCCTCGGTGGCTCACCCTCAAGTTCAAGTTTTGAATTTAGCCATGACGAAACCTCATCCATTTCTTCTGGGATTATATTATGACCAAGCCTGCACCACCAAGAAACGCTCATCAAACAAAATATGCATTCATGTATCTCATGTTGATACTCGAGTGCATGCAGAGAGTATATCTTAAAATCTTGCAAAAAATGTAAAACATGTTTGTTTTTGTAGTTATAAAAATAGAAAGTATGCAAGATGAAGGAAGTTGCGTACGCTTGGAAGGGCTTGAAAGTCAAATTTTCAAAGCCTGCTGAAGTTAGTTTCTCTGCTGACTTCACACCGTAGCGAAAATGAACCACATCATCACCTACCATAATCATTTATGAAGATGTTTTCTTTGAGTCCAAATTGCAATTATTTATAGGACAGTTTGCAAAAACGTAATGTAAATGCAGGTACCTCTTCCATGACAGAGCAAAATGGGCATTGATGCAGCACGATTTTCAACTTCGTTGCTGTCAACCTCGTTGGTTAGATCACTAGAAAATAAATCAAGATTAGTGAACATTTAAAAGAATGGAGAGAAACGGTTATGGTGAGTGGTCAAACTTTGCACATGGGAGCCAGCCACTAAGGCCAACAATGACATCCAAATGGGTAGAGTAAACAGAGCCGTTTCCAAACTTCCCACGAGCAAAGCAACTTGCAGAGTATATTGCAGTTGCTGCACCCATACTAAAGCCTCCTACACCAAGTTTGACTGCAAAGTCAAAGATCACGACATGAGAAACGAAACTAGCACCTGAATGCAAAGGCGAAAATTCCAACCCATTTACTAACTAATGGATTAATGTGGGTTATGGGGAACATGTCAAATGGTTAAACCGGTCACGTGTCAAAAGTCACCCAATGTGATTTTTAATGCATACAACCTCTTAATTCAAAAGATTATGGCATCAATTATTTATTATTAAGTGGACAATGAAGTGTTTTAAGGTCAATCTGACCTGACATGACCTGCAAAAATATCATCTTTATATTACCCAATCCATGTGGCCCGGTCATTTCGCCATCTCTACATGAATGATACGAACAGAAACAGAAACTTGCTGTTTGGAGATTCAGTTGAAAGCAGGCTCAAAACATATGCTGCTGAAGCATCCATTCCTTCTACATCTTGACTTGCGTCTTCTGACATGTCAATGACGTCAAACCCTACAACCAAATAATGAATACTTAATCTTGACGACTTCTTTTTTTCTTCTTCTTTTAAATAAAATAAAGTAAAATTCTAAGCTTTAATTTTTTCCTAAAGTAAACAAGACACCTACAGCTTCTTCAGAACGTTGTAAAAACAAAGATAAATTGAGTTGTTTTACCTTTGCAATTGCATACAATCTTACTTTACAGTGCTGCGAGGATGTCACATACTCCCTTTGTTTCAATATTAATACAACGTTCGATTCAGTGACAAACCCAAGTTTCTAACGTGGGTATGCATCACCTTTACAAAAGGTTTCCAGGTATGCACTACCGTTACTATTTTATATTTATTTTCTGGATTCAGTGACAACTAAGCCATTTTTTTTGTGTAACACTACAATAGTGGTTAAAAGTATGTGTGTGCATACGCTCTCTTCAATATGGATATGGCCTAGGTTTGATCTGATGATTAGCCTAATTGAATTATTTGACTAGTAGTCACATATCTAAATTTCTCTCAATGGACCTAGAATCAAATCTGTCAATATAATTTTGTCATTGTTAACTATGGCAAAGAGGTATCTTGGACTGAAACTCTGTCAAGGAAGAAACCATTGCATTTAATTTGGGGTGAAGTACTAATTGTTATTGAAGAACACGATAATGTTTGCAAAGCATATATAACCTACATGCGGTCGTAGCAAGTCCACCAAATAAAGTTAATGGTTGAGAAGGAGAAGTAGGGCATATCCATTTTATCTGCAATGTACCGGACCAAGACATTACATCAAATTAATCTTACATATTTAGCACACCTATTTCTGCCGATATTCTTAGTGTGTTAAAGTAGGGAGAAAACCACTGTTTCTTTATAAAGATAGCACATTCATCGGGTCTTCATCTTGTGGATCCTCTCTTTATTGCTTCTAGTATGGTATAAATAGTTACATGGTACCAAAATAGTTACAGGTCCCAAAATGTTACATGGTCCCACAAGTAACGGCTTAGTCATTTATGGAGTATAAGGATTAAACTTGTGCTTACGTTTGGAAGAGGCAGGGTCTCTAAGAGCTGGGACCAGCTGCAGGAAGAAAAAAAGTAGATGATAAATTTGAAGATGGACCTCGATCACCAATTACAAATCATTCGCGGACCGTACTAGAGATTATAATCTTGCATTAGCAATCGAAGTTAACCTGTAAGACAAAGTTAGGTGTATAGTAGTTACTTAAAATATCACCCATAAAACTCCAAACTCTAGAAGGTTGAAATCACATGAGAGATAAATCAAACTCGTCTATAGCTTGTTCAGATGGTGGTCCAACTAACTTATCCATTTTAACGGAGAATCGTTTTTAATAAATTATGTTTGCCCTATACAACCAAATACAGTAGGAGTATGCAGATGATAGTGCCTTAAACCATCATCACCAAGACCATGTAACCAGACAATTGTCGCCTGGTGTTTGCCTTTAGGTTTCACCACATATGTTGGTCCAAATTCATAACCCCTAATTGTAGTAGTACCACCTTAAAATTGACAAGAATCCATTAACATGTCATTGCATAGCGTAAATCAAAGGAAAAAAAAAAAAAAAAACTAACCAGTATCCAGAGGAGCATCAGTAAAAGTCATGTTAACAATGACCGAAATGCAACCAGTTATTGCAGCCAGAGAGAAGAAAACCTGCGATGAACAAATCCCACACGTCGGCTTCATCTTAGACTTCATCTATAAATAAAACCGGTATATATATCATATCAGGAACAAGCCGTTCCATGGTGCAAATACCTTTGTTATATGATACACCACCAGTACCACCAATTAATACATCATGCATTTACATAACAGGGCCGGAGTCGGCATATATACGTTGATGGGCAGAAAAAAAATAATTCTTGTTCTTATTTCATTTTTGAGGTTTCTCGATCTTTTATATTTGAAAATTCTTGAGGAGGCTGCTGCCCCTTGCACCTCCTACATCCGCCTCTGATTTACAAGTATTTCTAACAATTAACTCTGTATTTTCTAACATAAATGACATGTAAAATCATAAGAAGGATACAAATAAAGTTCTGCAATCTTGAAATTAATAAGCAATCATGTACCTGGAGATGACGGAACTTAAAACAAACATCAACTGAGCTGTGCTTCCACTTTGTGTAGTATTTGGTAGTATATATGGTTTTAATTTAATTATGCGAATTAAAGCAACTTGTGCTACAATTTTGTAAAAAGTTAGGTTGTAGATATAGACATGTGAATATATATATATATATATATATATATATATATATATATATATATATATATATATATATATATATATATAATGGAGCGTTTAAGTTTATGGGCCAATAGAATAATTGAGTGACGAACAAGTAGGTATGTGGGTGTGCTGAATGTTGACATGAATATATGGTTGCATGTCAAAACATGAATCTTGACGTGTAAGTAAACCATGACTCTTGTCCACGTGATGTCTGATTTTTGTTTCTACCCATATCTGCGTTTGGTTTTTATGTTTAGATTTATTTAGTTTAGGAAGCCAAGTTTGCGGAGGCATACCACAAACGAGTATGTTTGGGGTTCGAGGTAGAGATTTAAAATTCTATCACTTCAGTTTATGATTTTCTAGGTTTATTCTGTCTGAGTGGTTCGATTTTGAATTATTTTAGAAAAAATCAAAAATTAAATTCAAAATATAAACCGAACTGAAATTGAAATCGAAAATCAAATTTGATTTGGTTTCGGTTAAAACAGAAAAAAAATCAAATTTAACCAAATAACTATAAAAAATCGATTTCGGATTGTTATTGTTAGTGTATTTGGGTTTCACTAGTATGAAAAATGAAAGGCGTGAAGTTAATTTAGGGTTGAAATGTGAATAAACTTGTTTAAGAAATTTAAATATCACATATATAATACATGTATTAATAATTTAATATATTATAAATCTGAATTCGGTTTTTGATTTAACCGAATTCAAAATTTTAAAACCGAAAAATGAATTTAGATGTGTAAACCGAATCGAAACCGAACCGAAAACCGATTAGAATTCGATTCGGATTTGGTTCGGTTTGCGGTTTAAACGGTTTCAAACCAAATACTGAACACACCACATGTATGTCTAGGGGCATGTCAATCTCGTTAAAAATCTCGTTGGTGTGGCTCTCGTGAAATAATGGGCCCATCAAAGATAAAGCCGAAATCACGTCTAAGAAAATTTATAGCATATATTATTCGGAAGGAGAGACAGATAAAACATCTGTATTTTAAGGCAAATTTGTAATGGTAAGATGCAGTTATGTTAAGATGCGCGCTTTTAAGATGCAACGTTTTTAAGATACAGTAATATTAGGATGCAGTAAATCTGAACCGTAAAAAAAATCAATAGCTGAGATTGTCTGCATCTTTCGCTTTCTTCGAGAGGTTTGCCCCACTGTTCCCGAACCATATTTTTTTTGGTTGTTTTACATTGTAAACCGCGAGTGAAATACAATTATCTAGTCGGTTTAGTTGTATGTTTCTCAACGTTTTAAAGCGTACTTTAATTCATGTATTTCACGGTTTTTTTTTAAAGATGAACTTTTCTGGGATTATTTCTAGAAACATTGGTAAATACAATAGGTGAGTGTCCTAGCTTATTCTGGCGTGTTACACAAAAGGTTTGTCATATATGGACTATTTGTATGTTTGATATCTAGTAAACCAAGTAGAAAACCAAGCCTAATAGGAAAAAATAATAATATATAAATCGTAACATACCGTTTTTTATTTATCGTAAAGTTGATTTGAAATTGAAATGTGGACTATATAAGTCAACTATGACTATAACGCACAACTAGACTCGATTAATAATCATAAAAGTAAGCATATTTAATTTTCTTCCTGATGTTAGAATTTGATGTCAACTATAAAACATTTAACGTACTCCTTTCGTACGATCAAAATATCCATGTTAACTAACAATACACACAATTTTAGAATCTTTACTAATTATACTTTTCACCAAAATCTCTTTTAATTGGTTGTAACATGTAATTGAACATTTATTTGAGACAACTAAAAATAGTAACGTGTACACTTGTAGTGGGAAGGATAAAATAATTTATTTTAGATAATACTTTCTCTGTTTTGATGGTTGTATTTTTCGAATATGTTATATATATCTACTGTTGTGGGCTAATTTTTATATCTAGAATGCAGGATCTCGAATAAGGATGTTATTATATCTTACACGTGTTCAAGATCCCGGATACGTTCAGGATCTCGGATACGTTCAGGATCCCGGATCTTCAGTATTCTGGGATCATATGCTCTTGATTCGTTTGCTTATTTATTTTGAGCAGGTCATATGAAGACTCGAACGTGACTTATTGACTCCGTAATGCACGGATCGAGACTTATTCAATTTCAAACGGAAACAAGAGAAAGCGTGTAGAATAACAAGTCAAGGAGAGCGCTCTGTGATCTCGAATATTTCGGGATAGTCAGCTGAGTCTCTGTGGAAGACCGGAAGATCCCGGATATTTCAGAATTTCTGTTATATTGTATCTAGTATATAAATGAGGCATATGATCGAGTAGAAGACACTTCTTACGCACTATTAACACTTAATCACGACTCTATCACCACACTAACACTACTTTTCTGCAGATTTACTCACTTACTTCACTGATTCATCACTTTCTTCACCATAAACACTTTAGATCGATCATATTGTGCTCTTAGCTTGTATAATCTTGATTTTAATTAATAAAAACAACAAAGGCAAGGGACGATTGTTCCTTCCCGATGTTTTATGCCGGCGATCTATCAAGATTAAGGGCTTTCCTCGTATATCCTTGTGTCGATCGCATTTACTTTACATTTTGATTACTATACTTGCTTTATATCGACTTTTCATCAATATAAAACTTGATTATTTTGAAAATCACTTAAGCACTCTACCTCACATTACTAATTTGATCACGAAATTATATTTGTTAATTTTTTGTCAAAACATCCACCATATACGTTGGGACACAAAATTTTATTTTTTTGTCATTTCGATGCATCAAAACTCTTAAAATGTCACTAATAATATCAAAAAATAGCTTTTTTTAAATAGTTTGTTTTTTGAGGGCAACTGCCCTTGCCCTTCTAGATCTGCTTTTGAATAATGCTATTATACCTTCACATGAAATGCGCTAGTTTGTTATACATTAAATACCTATTGAATTCTTTAAATTTGTTATGAAATATGTTATAGTAATAATGTATTTTAAAAATAATATTTAAACTAAATAAAAGAATAATTAGTAGTAAAATATCATTACTCTGAAGAGAAAAAAATGTTATCTGGGATGTTTAGACGTCCTTTAAGAAAAATTAACATCACCACAAAAAAAAATATTAATTTAATTTTGTACGGCAAAATAGTGACGATACGTATTTTTAGAAAAGTTTTGAAAAATATATATATATAAAAAGAAAAAAATCTTTTAAATGTAATCCTTATAAGTAATATATTATCGTTAGCATACAAAAAAGTGTCCTACAATAAAATATCTAAAATTTAGATTTTGAAAAATCTTAAAGAAAATAATGAAATAAATATAGAATAGAGAAAAATGAAGTGTGGATTAACTATAAGTCAACTACGACTATAACGCACTCGATTAATAATCATAAAAGTAAGCATATTTAATTTTCTTCCCGATGCTAGAAATTTGTGCCAGCTATAAAACATTTAACATACTCCTTCCGTTACAATCAAAATATCCACGCTAACTAACTATACACACAGTTTTAGAAATCTTTACTAATTATATTTTTCACCAAAATCTCTTTTAATTGGTTGTAACATGTAATTGAACATTTATTTGAGACAACTCAAAATAGTAATGTGTACACTTGTAGTGGGATGGATAAAATAATTTATTTTAGATAATACTTCATCTGTTTTTATGGTTGTATTTTTTGAATATGTTATATGAATCACCATATGCGTTGGGACAAATTTTTTATTTTTTTGTCATTTCGATGCATCAAAAATCTTAAAATGTCACTAATAATATAAAAAAAATAGCTTTTTTTACATAGCTTATTTTTTTAGGGCAACTTCCCCTGCCCTTCTAGATCTGCCTTTAAAGAATGCTATTATACCTTCTCATAAAATGCAACATTATGTTATACATTAAAGACTTATTGAATTCTTTAAATTTGTTATGAAATATGTTATAGTAATAATTTATTTTAGTAAATAAGATTTCAACTAAATAAAATAATACTTAGTAGTAGAATATCATTATTCTTAAGAGGAAAAAATGTTATTTTGGATGTTTAGACGTGCTCCAAGAAAAATTAACATCACAACAAAAAAATCTTTGTATTAATTTGATTTTGTACGGGAAAATAGTGATGATACTTATTTTTAGAAAAGTTTTGGACAAATATATATATATATAGTGGGGATCAAGAGGAAAGTAAAAAATGGAGGAAGGAGGGAAGCTATTCCTAGCCATACATTATGATCAACTCAAAAGTCAACGCAGTGGTAAAATTGTAAATAACTCAATTTTTTTCAGAATATTAATATTCATTTGAAAATAATGTTAATCAAAATTACAACTTAATATTTTTAAACATTCGTTTACGATGAATGTTAACTTATATATATTATTATATACTGATGAATGTTAAGTTATCTCGTTAAACAATGTATAAAAACATATATAAGTTAATATTCATCATAAATTATTGTTTATGAATATTAATTGTAATTTTGATCAACATTAATTCCAAATGAATGTTAATGTTCTAAATATTTTTTTTATGAAATTCGATGGTTAATGACGACTATAATTAAATTAATTATTTGTTTATAAGTTTTGTATGTTGAAATTCGTTTAATTTTATTGTATTCATTGGTGAATCAAAATTTTCCCAAAAACCCAAAAGTTATACTCAAAATTTTTAATATTTGATGAATATGAGTTATAAAAATTGAAGATATGTATGAATGTCTTTGATGAATTTGAAATTTATAATGTTTTGATTGATTTACATGCTTTAATTTTGAATTTTAAACAAAAATTGATGAAATGAGTATTGTATATGAGTTGGAGAAGATACAAGGAAATATATGGTTGATGTTTGCTTCCCTCCTTCCCTCAAATTTAGAGCTTTCCTCTTGATCCTTCTCATATTTTTAAATTACTAACAAGAGATGAGATCATTAGAGTAATATACTATCGTTAACAGAGATGAGATCATTACAATACAACAAATTTTTAAATTTTAAAGTATAGAAGAACCAATGAGATTGTGCTATTTGTATAAAAACTCATTTACCCCATATTTTTAAAATTAATTATCTCACAAACGTTAAATCGAAAAATTATGAAAATTGCTCAATAAAATTCAGCGTTTTCTCCTCTTCGATTAGACATCTCACAAGGTTTACTTTCGATGAGTTTTTTTTAGTGGGTTTTACAAATTACTTACACGTGTGTTAACATGTTGCGTTAAGGGTTTAGGGTTTGGGGTTTAGGGTTTAAAGTTTTTGCAAAACCCCAAAACCCGAAACTCTAAACTTAAACGCTTTACAAAACCCTAAACCCTGCTAAAACCTAAACCCTAAACTCTGCAAAAACCTAAATTCTAAACCGTAACCGTAACCCTAAATCAAATGTTGTCACACCCCCAAATTATGATGCAGCGGAAGTCGGGTCGGGGCGCGACTAATCATGGATCATTACACAAGGTTACATCGAACGACCACTATATGCGTCGTTTTGAAATCAGTACCAAAATAGTACATTAATAATTAAATTGTTTACAGCAATTTCTGAGTTCGCGAATAAATGTAGAGATTTTAATACACAACTAATAATACAAAATAGTAATGCAAGGAAATCTCCAATGTTTGTAAATCATGCGACTCGAGCTATGGTGATCCTGGAGTAATCCTACTCCTGTTGTGAACCTGAGAATACATACTAAAATGGTCAACAATAATGTTGGTGAGTTCATAGGTTTGGATATCAAAATGTAAATGTGAACCACGAGATTTCATATGAGTTGCACGCATGCAAAATAATGTATACTATTGCCATGAGCTCATAGTCCGAAGCTTAACCAATATGAGTTTGCCTCCTGCAGATGCCTAATCCAGAACATCCGTATGAACAAATAATAAAGCGCCCGTTTGACCACTTAGAGCTACTAACCCGGACGGGGATGGTCAATCCCAAATAGTACTATTCTTTAATACTCGCGCTAAGATCCATACTAACGAAACTATGATGTGTAGAGGACTTTTTTGTGGATTATGAAAGTGAAACTCATGTAATCCGTATATGTGTAAATCTGTACTCGTGTTCATGAAAATAGTGTATGTATTCTCACCCCAATAGTTAAAACAGTAAAAGCGGGGCTATGAGACTCACCTGAGTCTTGAAAGCGTGCGTTTAAATTAATAAACGTATGTCCAAAGATGTAACCTTCTGGCGCCCTAAACGCACAAGGTTATATATGAGTGAATGTCTCAAAAGATCATTCATACTAGTTGTCCACTCAACTAGTTATGTTCGATGTTGTTTGTTCCATAATTACGTTTAGAAAAACATGTACGGCCCGTTGGTGAAGAGTTTGAGAATGATATTAATTCTCAAATTAATATTATCATGATTGTTTTGTGTTTTAAGTTGATAAGGTTACTATACCTTAGGTGTCTTCAAGTTGTCCCTGTAAGTATTTAACTTTGATTGTTACGGATAATAAAATAAAGTAGTGAGTTGGTTGATTATTCGGGTTCCAAGTTAATACTGTTTGGTTTGGTGTTCTATGGTTAATACTGTTGACTAATGTGTCGCTAGTTAATACTGTTGGTCTTTGTGTCGCTAGTTAATACTGTTGGTTATAATTGTTGCGACACAAGTTAGTACTGCTGGTTAAAATTGTTGCGACACAAGGGTTATGTCGCAGGTTAATACTGTTGGGTTAATACTGTTGGGTTAATACTGTTGGTTTCAAAGGTAGCGACATAAGGATTGTGTCGCTAATTCCACAGACTGAAGGTTTCACATAGTTTCTACTGCTCGTTTTGTTTCTACTGTTCTCTTAGTTTCTACTGCTCTCTTAGTTTCTACTGCTTGCTTAGTTTCTACTGTTCTCTTAGTTTCTACTGCTCGCGTGGTTTCTACTGTTGGTTCTTTTCTTTTATTACTATTGCTAGTTCATTTCCATTATTAGTACTGTTAAGTTGTTTACATTATTAGTACTGCTAGTTCATTTTACTCGGTTACTACTGTTAGTGTATTTCCTTAGTTTCCACTGCTAGTTCATTTTACCCGGTTACCACTGTTAGTGTATTTCCTTAGTTTCCACTGTTAGTTATTTTACTTAGTTTCTACTGCTAGTGTATTTACTAGTTTCCACTGCTAGTTCGTTTACTCGGTTACTACTGTTAGTGTATTTTACTTAGTTTCCACTGTTAGTGCATTTTACCTAGTTTCTACTGCTAGCACGTTTTCCTTTATTACTACTGTTAGCACATTTCCTCGGTTACCACTGTTAGTGTGTATCCTTAGTTTCTACTGTTAGTTCATTTTACTCACCACTGCTAGTGTATTTCTACTGTTTGTTTCTGGGAAATCATTTTCGTTCACGGGTTTAGATTTAGAAATTTCGCCTTGGACTCGAGGCTTTTTCACGTTAAATCTTACTATTTTTACACACGTAAAAGTAGGCCGGTTTTCGGTAAGAAATTATAAAGGGTTTTCAGGTAAGTTTCCTTAAGAAGTTTGTTTTAAGATTCTTTCAAGTGGGTTTTCAGGTTATACTTCGTGAGTGAACTTACTACCATGTTAAACCCAGAAATCTTACGAATAACAAAATAAGTTGAGAAGAGTGTGTTCTTACCCGAAAATGTGTGACGAACAAGTTGTGAATGGAAAATCGTGAAGCTTGACTCCTAGTTCCCCGTTAGTCTTCTTGTGATTTTTGGTGAGATTTGAGAGTAAAAGTGAAAGAAAATGCTTTCTGTTTGTGTTTGCTGTGAGGAGGGAAATGAGGAAAAGTTTTGAGTAAAGTCTTCTAAGATTTTGATCAATGAAAAGTTGGATTGTGTGTGTAAGTAACCAAAATGATGATATTCTCTGGGGAAGTGTATGGAGCCGGTCTAGGGTCCTAGACTTTGCAGACTTTTATCTTGTGTGGGCTCCCACCTTATTTCTCACTTGTCCATTAATTTAATTGATTGTTTGTTTAATTAAAATTGTTATATTTTAATTTGTGTTTTGTTGGGTCACAAGGTTCCCAAAACTTAGATACAGATTAAATAACAGTTATCTCAACGTGTTAGTTTATATCCAAGTTTTATATCAAACAAGTTTAAATTAATCTAGGCGGAAAACAAGATTAATTTTAACTTGTTTGATATAAAACTTGGATATAAACTAACACGTTGAGATAACTGTTATTTAATCTGTATCTAAGTTTTGGGAACCTTGTGACCCAACAACTGGTATCAGAGCAAATAAAGATTTAATCTTTAACGATCAAAGGAACCCAGTTTATCAAACAATCATCTAAACCCATTTTTCTCTACATTTTCTACTTTGAAAAATGACTTCCTCTATTGCTATGGCTGGAAGAGAATTCCAATCTTCAATGGTGTAAATTTTACCCACTGGAAATTGAAAGCTGAATGGTTTCTTGCTAGCATTCATGATGAAATGCTTAGAGTCATTCAGGATGGACCCATTATTCCTGGCAGAATAGTTCCTGCTACTTTAGATACAAATGGTACTATTTTGACATCTGAAAAATTTGTTGAGGCTGCCAAAAGTACCTGGACTGATCTAGACAGGCAACTATATGCATTAGATTTTAAGGCCAAGTCCATACTGGGCAATGCAGTTACTGAGCCTATCTTTGCTAAGATATCTGGCTGCAAAACTGCTAAAGCCATATGGGATATGCTAACTGACCAATATGATGGTGTAAGTTTAGTACAATCCCAAAAGAAGAAGAATCTCATAAGAAATTATGAGAACTTCTCTGCTGGTCAAGGAGAGTCATTAACTGATATTCATACCAGATTTCATATCTTAATCAATGATCTTGAAAGGTATAATATCATCAAAGGACAGTTTGAAATCTGTGCAAAATTTGTTGATGTCATTCCAAACACTTTTTCTGAAGTTATCACTTCATTAATTGTAAGTGAAAAATTGGAGACATATGATCTCTCTGGCTTGTTTGGACTTCTACTAAACTTTGAAGAAACCAAAGCCAGAAAGGATCTAAATGCCAAAAGGATTGCAAAAGATCCATCTGCTGCCCTTGTTGCAACAACAAAGAAAAATAGAGAACTTTTCTCTAGAGCAGATTACCATCTTACTCTTACAGACTCAGAATCAGATGATGAAACTGAGTCTCTAGAAGCTGAAATGGCATTGCTAGCCCAAAGGTTAGAAAAAGCAAGTTGCTATAAATGTGGGCAAGTTGGTCATATTTCTTCTGACTGCAGAGTGAAGATTGCAGAATCTTCAAGTTCTGATAAGTGGGAAGAAAAGGCCAAGAAGTACAAGAAAAAGTACTTCAACTCCAAGAAAATTGGAGAGAAACAACAACCAAAGAAACTAGAGAAAGCTTTGGTTGTTGAACAATGGATAGATGAAGAAACTTCATCATCTGAGGATGATGAAGATATGTGCTTAATGGCTATCACAGAGAGCCAGTTTGACAAAGATGTCAAATTTGCAGAAAAGGCATGTGTTCATCCAGATTGGGACAGAGGATCTGCTTACAATGTAAATCATTTTAAACTTTACTATAGTGATGCAGAAAAACAGAAAATGTTTGAACACATCTATGTAGATTTCTTGAAAAGACTGGAGGAAATACAAGATTTAAAAACCAAACTCAGTCAAGTTCAAAAAGATCTACAATCAAAGGTGAATGAAATAAACCAAAATAAACAGTACAAACTTGAGCTTGATGCTCAATATGACCTTCTCAAAAAGATCAAGCTAGAAAAAGAAGCTTATAAAAACAAAGCTGATCATTATGAAAGGATCTGTAAATCTTGGTGTATTTCATCACTTAAAAATGTGGACTGTTTATCCAAACAGAATCCAGCTCAGATACAAGCGGTCATAGGTGATGAGTTTGATCTTAAAAGTCACATAAATTCAGAAATAAACTCAAAACCTACTATATTTGTACCTGAGATTTTACCTCATACTTTTAGTCATACTGTGGGAGACAAAGTTATATTGACAAATGCTTTTGTTAGACCAAAAATAGTTACTAAAGAACTAGTATATGAGACAGAGCCAGACTCTGAAGACACAGACTCAGAAATCTCAGTCTGTGAAACTTCTCAATCTGAACAGCCTGAACTTATAATCACTAATGAATCTTTAAGAACTATAGAACTTGAAAAGAAAAGATTTATAAAAGGCAAAGTTAATATTCCCACAGTACCATCTTTAAAAAGACAAAAGGAGGTAAAAGGAATCAAGAATAAACAGAAAGGTTACAATGTGTTTGAACCTTCCACATCTCAGTCTGTAACTGGTCCAGACAATAATATGCCAAATGATAAATCTAAAGGCATAAAACCAGTAACAAATGAGTTAAAAAGATCTCAGTCTGTGAGATCTAACTGTCAGTATGGAAAAATAAATTTTCAGTCTGGCAAACTTAACTCCAAATCTGTTTGTGTTAACACTCAGTCTGACACTCAAAAGTCAAATCTTAACAACCAGACTGAGACCATTAAGCTGCTTAGTGAAAACTTAATGAAGTTAACCACAGATTTTAAAACATTTGTTGAGTCAAAACAAGAGTTTAACAGAGGATCTAGTGCAAATAATAACCCAAAATCCAAAAAGACCATCATGTTGAACAGAAAATGTTACAACTGTGGAAATCTGGGACATGAAGGTATTAAATGCACAAAGTCCATTCTTAAACAGCCAAAGGCTGCTTTGATCAAACAAATGTCGTCTACAAACAACAAAATCAAAAATAGAGAGGTTAAAAGTCAACTTCACAGACTTAGCACCAAAACTGCTAAAGAACTGACTTCAACCAACTCTAAAGAACCCATCAAAAGATGGGTTCCCAAAAGTAACTAATTGATTTTGTTTGTCCTGTGCAGGGTAACAGCAAATGGTACCTAGACAGTGGATGCTCAAGACACATGACAGGTTCCTTGAAGAATCTGTCAGAGTTTGTAGAAGAAGAAGGACCTTCTGTCAAATATGGTGACAACTCTGTTGCCAAGATAAAAGGTTATGGTGTGGTGAAAGCTGGCAACATCAGAATAACAAAGGTGGCCTATGTTGAGGGATTAAAGCATAACCTGCTTAGTGCTAGCCAGATTTGTGATGATGATGGTGAAATCAGAATCGGAAAGAAGGCTGCTGTTATCTATAATTCCAAAGGCAAACCTATATTAGTTGCCAAAAGAGAAAGAGATATCTATCTCTTGGATATTTCTTCTGCAGACAACAATGTAGAGACCTGTCTCTATACTCAGTCTGTGCCAGAACTAAGCTGGCTATGGCATAGGAGGTTATCCCACCTGAACTTCAAAAATATTAACCTCCTGTCAAAGAAGAAACTGGTTAGAGGTCTGCCTGATGTTACATTTGCAAAAGACAAACTTTGTCCTGCATGTACACTAGGGAAACAGACCAAGAACCATTTTCCATCCAAATTGTTAGCTACAATTGAACAACCACTGCATATGCTCCATATGGATCTGTTTGGACCCATGAGCATTAGCAGTTTGGGTGGAAAGAAGTATACACTTGTGGTTGTGGATGAATACACAAGGTATACTTGGGTCATCTTTCTTAAAGCTAAAAGTGATGCTCCTGAAGAGATTATTAATCTAATCAAGAGAGAAGAATTGCAGAAAGATGCACCTGTCAAGCAACTCAGGAGTGACCATGGTACAGAATTTAAGAATTCTACTCTCATTGAATTCTGTACTGACAAAGGCATTATTCAAAACTTTGCCTCTGTCAGAACTCCTCAACAAAATGGTGTTGCTGAGAGAAGAAATCGTACACTCATAGAAGCTGCAAGAACCATGTTATGCCATGGTCAAATGAAGGTTTATTTTTGGGCAGAAGCAGTTAACACTGCCTGTTATACCCAAAATAGATCTATTTTGGTCAAAAGGCATGGCAAAACTGCATATGAGTTGTATCATAAGAAGGTTCCAACCATCCATTACTTCCAGACCTTTGGTAGTAAATGCTATATTCTCAATCAAAGAGATCAATTAGCTAAGATGGAACCTAAATCTGATGAAGGAATTTTTGTTGGCTATTCATCTATCTCAAAGGCCTACAGAGTCTACAACAACAGAAGGAATAAAATTGAAGAAACCATCAATGTCACCTTTGATGCTTCCTCTGCTAATGATGAACATGTTTCTCAGTCTGATGTTCATTTGTTAGAAGATTTATCTGTTGTGGGATCTGAATCTCAAATCCCAGTTGTTGTTAACCAACAACAGGACTCTGAAAGTGATAATGAAGATGATCAACCTGCTCATTCTATGACAATACCCTCATCAACAGAAGATGAATCTGTGTCCAGAGATTCAAACTCTTCTGATACATGTGTTCAGTCTGATAGTTTTCAGTCTGTGAACTCTACAGACTCTGACTTGCCCTGTGTAGAAGATGATGCAGAACTTAGTCCTGCTATTCTTCCACCAAATGAAAATGATTTATCATCAAATGATGAATCACTTCTAGGAGTCAAAGAACACAAGTATCATCCAATTACAGAAATAATTGGAGATTATGTTTCTGGTGTACAAACAAGAGCTAATGTGTCAAACTTATCTACTGCAAATTTCTGTTTCTACACAAACTTCCTGTCAATCATTGAACCAAAGAAAGCTGAAGAAGCCTTGAAAGATGATGATTGGGTTGAAGCAATGCAGGAAGAGTTAACAGAATTTGACAGAAACAGTGTTTGGACCCTAGTTCCTGCTCCAAAAGGGAAAACCATTATTGGAACAAAATGGGTTTACAGAAACAAAATGGACAAGGATGGAGTGATAATCAGAAACAAGGCAAGGCTAGTTGCTCAAGGCTACAAGCAGGAAGAAGGCATTGATTATGATGAAACATTTGCCCCTGTAGCCAGAATTGAAGCAATAAGGTTATTCTTGGCATATGCTGCATTCAAGGACTTCAAAGTCTATCAAATGGATGTCAAGAGTGCATTTCTGAATGGCAACTTACAGGAGGAAGTCTATGTGAAACAACCTCCAGGTTTTGTAAGTTCCACTTTTCCAAATCATGTCTATAAATTGCAGAAAGCACTATATGGGCTAAAACAAGCTCCATGAGCTTGGTATGACACCTTATCATCCTATCTTCTTAGTAATGACTTTACTAGAGGATCAATTGATAAAACTTTGTTCTTCAAAAGGAACAAGGAAGATGTCATACTAGTACAAATCTATGTTGATGATATTATATTTGGGTCTACTGATGAAAAATTGTGTAAATGGTTTTCAAACTTAATGTCAAAACAGTATCAAATGAGTATGATGGGTGAATTAACATACTTTCTTGGTCTACAAGTACATCAAAAACCTGATGGTATCTTCATCAACCAAGGTAAATATGTCAATGACCTACTTACTAAATATTCTTTAAAGGACTGTTCAATTATGAAAACACCAATGAGCACTGCAGATAAGTTGGATAAGGATCAGTCTGGCAAGTCAGTCTGTCAAACCACTTATAGAGGTATGATAGGATCTCTACTATACCTCACTGCAAGTAGACCAGATATCATGTTCTCAACATGTTTGTGTGCTAGATATCAATCTGAACCTAAAGAATCGCATCTAAAAGCTGTAAAAAGGATTTTTAGGTACCTAAAAGGTACTCCTAACCTGGGTCTTTGGTATCCCAAAGACTCTGGTTTTGATCTAATCGGATATACAGATGCAGATTATGCAGGTTGTAAATTAGACAGGAAAAGCACTTCTGGTGGATGTCAACTGCTAGGTGGCAAACTAGTCAGTTGGTCAAGCAAGAAACAGAATTATGTTGCTACATCCACTGCAGAAGCAGAATATGTGGCTGCTGGTAGTTGCTGTGCTCAATTGCTATGGATGCAACATCAACTAGCAGACTATGATTTGGTGTTTACAAAAACTCCAATCATGTGTGATAACCAAAGTGCCATTGCCATCACTGAGAATCCTGTATTTCACTCCAGGACAAAGCATATTGAGATCAAACATCACTTTATCAGAGATTGTGCTGAGAAAGGTAAAGTGATTCTCAAATATGTGCCAACAAATGACCAACTAGCAGATATCTTTACTAAACCTCTTAATGAAGATAGATTTTTGTATCTGCTTGGTCAACTAGGAATGCTCAACCCCTAGTAAAACCTTGAATCTGTATGATTCAATTCTCAGTCTGTGTCTGCTTTTCAATCTGTATAACTGTATTCTCAGCTACATACAATCAAAAAACACAGACAAAGAGATGTTTTTGTACATACTTTCTAAGAAAATACCAAAAAGATTTTATACCTTCTGTTATTTTCTCTCAGTCTGACTGATTATATGGTTCAGTCTCTGTAACTTCTTCCAGATTAGCTACACAGACTGACCATATTCATTCAGACTAGACCCTCTATTTTTGTGTACTTTATTAATTCATAAGGTTAGTATTTTAGTACTATTAGTATTAATACTGCTAGTTACTTTTAGTACTGCTGGTTAATACTGATAAGACTTTTTAACACTGCCCCCATGAATTCGTATTTTAGCACTGCTGGTAAAGATTGGTACAATTAACACTGTTAATGTAGCAAGTTACTACTGTTAGTTAACTTTAGTACTGCTCACACCAGTTATCACTGTTAGTTAACTTTAGTACTGCTCACACCAGTTACCACTATTAGTTAATTTTAGTACTGCTCTTGCAAGTTACTACTGTTAGTTAATGTTAGTACTGCTCTTGCAAGTTACTACTGTTAGTTAATTTTAGTACTGCCTTCTCAAGTTAGTACTGTTAGCTATATCAATCCATTACCACTGCTGTCAATAGTTTTTAAAATTCTATTATTTTCTCAGTCTGTTTGTTATATGGCTCAGTCTGTGTGACGTCATCCAGACTCACTACACAGACTGACCATATACACTCAGACTGAGCTCATCTCATTTTTCCTTTTATTTTTTATTTTTTTTATTATTTTTTTTATTATTTTTTTTATTATTTTATTTTATTTTTTTTCTTTAATAAAAATAAATAAACAACAATATCTCTGCATTTAATGCTAAAACCATTTTTATGGTAATAATCATTAAAAGTTTTGGCGCTTGTTGTCTATTTATCTGCTCAATACAAAAAGTGCACGTGCCTCAGCGCTACTGTTGCAGAAATAGGGATAAACCGTCCAAGTGGGTCCCATTTAACGGAAATTTAATTTCTACAAATACCCATTTATGTTTTCTCCCTTTCTTCTTCATTCGTACTTGCACATCAAAAACAAACAGAGTTTCTAAACCCTAAATCGCTCAACCATTTTCAAAATCAATTTCTAAAATTTCTTCAATGGCTGATCAATGGGTTTACACGGCACCTGCCAACATCGCTGCGGCTAAACCCTTCAAACAAGGGAAACAGGTAAAACTCTGTATCAACAATCAAGTAGCTACCATTTCCATCCCTGATTCGAAAAAGAATAAAGGGTTTGAGGAACTAACTGCTTTTATGTCTGCTCATCCATTAAGGGGAGCATTCTTTAACACAGTTCCTCAAATATACCCACAATTTCTAATGGAATGGTGGTATACTTGCTCCTCAAATAGTACCAATACTGCAATTACTGGTACTATTGATCATGGTAAACGGGCAGTTACCATTGATCAGGAGTTAATTAGGAATGTCTTAGACCTGCCTTTGGGAAATAATTTTGAACCTATTCCAACCAAAGAAGCAGCAAGGGCTTCTCTTACTTTGGTTGGATATACCAAAGAAAAAGGCACAATTTTGATGTCAGGATTCACCCCCAAATGGAAATTTTTAATTTCTGGCATCATCAGGAGTCTAGGAGGTAAATCTGGTAGCACAGGGAAGCTAAATGAGTTTGAAACTCAACTGTTGAGCTCATTCATCACTGGTTTAAACATCAACTTTGCAGAGTTGTATTTTCAAGAAATTTTAAAACTGGTGAATGAGTCAAACAGAATTTTTAATGTACCTTTTATAAGGCTACTCTCTCTGTGCATCCAATCCAGGTTAACTGGGTCTGTATATATGTCCTTTAATAATAAAGTGGCAGATATACCTGTTCCTGTGCTCACATATAAAGTGTTTAACCATCCGGTTCCACTTTCTGGAGCACCTATCACTGCTGCCATGCAGCACTGGATTGATCACCCATATGTTACTTCTGCATCCATGGAGGGTGATGATTCAAGTGATAGTATGGGTAATAAGACCCAGGCTGTTGAAGATCGTGTGGCTGAAGCAGAGCACACAGACTCCGGGGATACAGACTCAACTCAGTCTGTGCACTTGGAGTCAGACTCAAACATTCCTGAGTCTGTTCCATCTTCAACAGAAGATGCAGGTAGTACTTCTTCTTCTTCTGAGGACATGGATACAGATCAACCTTCTTATCCTAGCTCATCCTCACCCACAAAAGAGAGTCACAAACAAACCAACCCAGATGAGTCACCACTCACTCTGGAGGAATCACCAGACTCAACCCCCAAAAGTATAGCACAAATGGAATCATCATCCATGGAACTGGATGTCAACAGAACACCTTCCAGTGCTGTAGACCATTCCATTACAGCTCTGCTAGAGTCTGTGGTGCCAATGGCTACCCAACTGACCCAACCTACACCTAGTTTAGTCAGCTTGGATACCCACATTGCTGCTGCTACACTGACCCCTGTAGTAAGCATTAAAGAAGATGCTCCAATCCTGAGCACTACCAACCCCCTCTTTACCCCACTCACAATGGCTGGACCCATATTGACCACTAGTCCTGCACTAGTTCACATTCCAGTGAGTCTTTTCTTACACCCCTCTTCACAGATCGACAATGCCCCAGTCATGTCACAGACTGAGGTACAGATCTCACCTTCTTTGCTCCATGATCTACCATCTTATCACCAGATGGTTAGTGAGGGCATACAAACTTCAACATCAGTTGCCAGTGATACTGCTCCATTACACCAGGAACTGTTTGAGGCAACAGGTGCAACACAATCATTTCCCCGTGATATCTTATCCTATCACCGGATTAGATCTGAGGGAACAACTACAACACTCAATGCCTATGATCGCTTTTCCATGCACAGGACACAGAGTGAGGCAAAGAGTGCAACACCAAAAGATTCCAGTGATCTTGCTCAGTTTCAACATGAGTCAAGTGAGGAACACATACCATCACCCAATTCTAACCCCTCCAACCAGACCCAGTCTGTGCCTTCTAGTACACTTAATGATGTGCTTTCTGCCATCAACAGGTTGTCTGAATGGGTACAGACTGAGTTCAATAATAATAAGAAAGAGCTAGAGAAGATGAAGCATCTAGTCTCTACTATGGTGGATAAAGTGGATATGCTGGAGGAAAAGGTATCCAATAGGTTAGATGAAATGCAGACCACCCTCTCAAACTTGGTAGATGATGTCAAAAAGGGGGAGAAGATGAAGCATGGGTCTGCAGAAGCTAAAACCTCAAAAGATAAAGATTTAAATAATAAATCCTTAGATTTAGGGGGAGATAGCAGTGAGGGAGATGATGGAGATGATGGACCCGAAGGTACTAGGGTGAAGTCTCAGACTGAAGCTCGGTCTGTGCCACAGACTGAAGATATGAGTGCACAGACTGAGGGGGAGCAAGAGAGATTGCAGTCAGGTGAACATACTGAGATGGTTGCACAGACTCAGGGGGAGTCATCCATTGTCTTACACATAGACCCAATTGCAACTATCTCAGCCCAAGGTCAGATGGAGTTGAAGAGACCAAGGGAAGAAGATGAAGATGTTCAACCACTGCAGATCAAAAGAGCCAGAAAGACAAAAAGAATGGCCAGGAGGATTCCTGAAAGGGATATCTTTGATTCCCAACCAAAGATGAAGGGGATCAAGACCTGGGATCAGTTTGTGAAGTTGGCTGAAGAACAGGACACTGATGGTGAAGATGATGATGCCATCAATCCTGACTGCAGTTCTGAGTCTGAAGTTTTCAGAAGATCAGATGATGATGAAGATGATGCTACTTTTGGAGGTGTAGGTGAAGGAGCCTCAAAAGTTAAGACTGGAGAGTCTCAGTCTGTGCCTTCTGAACCTGCACAAACTGAGACACAACATCAATCACAGACTCAGAGCTCAGAGCAACCAGCAGCAAACACTGATGCTCTAATTATCAGTGCTGAAGCCATCCAAGCTGAAGCTAATCCTGCTAGATCAACCACAACAACCAGAATACTGCCTCCAGGTAGAAGTGAACTTGAAGATAGAATGCGATGGAGAAGTGCTCATCTGATAAGCACTTATCTTGGGTCAAGCTCTACCATGGAAGAAGTAATGGATAAGGGTAAGGGCAAGGAGATTGCCTTATCCAAGCAGGAAAGATTAAGCAAGATCAAGAAGATGGTGGATGATCATGCTGCTGGAACAAGAAATCCTGAACTGTCAAATCTACAGGATGAGCTCTTGCAACAAGAAGCTACTGCTCAAGGTATGACCTTATCCGAATACTTAAATGTATTATCAATTGAAGAGCAGAAGCTGAAGGAAGCAAGATTTGTTGACATGCTCTCCAAAGAGTTAGAAGATGAAAGTTGTTCACAGACTCAGATCAGAAGGAGTCAAGTTGAGCAACAAATCAAAGAAGATGAGGAGCTGTCAACAAGATTACAGAAGATAGAGAGTCTAAAAGCGAAGCTACAATCCACTTTCCAAAAGTCAAAGCTCAAGCAAAAGATTAAAGACTGTCATCTGAATAAGATTGGACAAAGATTGAGGCTAGAGTTGACTTTGACCAAGAGCTCAAAAATGGTGTGGGTGGATGACCTGTACACTCTAGGACTTAAAGAATGGCAATCCATTGCTAATCTTTTGAAGAGTGCAACTGACAAGGATCTGAAGAAAGAAGTTCTGGATGAGCTATCTTACCTGATTGAGCTAGTTCTCAGTCTGGGGCTCATCTCAGAAGAAGAGTACAAGTTGTTTTGCATAGCAAACAATTTTGTAATCAAGAAGAAGTCAGCTGGGTTATCCACAGAGAATGAGCAGAGAAGGGAGCATCCTCTACCCAAAGGTATCATTTTTATCGATAGATCCTATGTCCAGACTGACACAGTTGAAGGTCTGTGCTACAGAGATATCAATGGAATAGAGTGCTTCCAGGATCAAAACAGACTATATGGAGAGTCTCTGCTGCATTGCATTGCCCTGCTGAAGGAATGCAAACATTCTCAAGCCAAGCCATTTAGAAGAAGGTTAATCAGCTGGCTATTCAACAACCTTTCCAAGATCAGGATGATGATTGGATTTGAAGACATCTGCAGGAAAATCATCCTGGAGTATCAAAAATTTGAAGACAAATCTGATAAGGAAATGGAAGAACTGTTGAAGAGGAAAGTGGAAAAGATGAAAGAGATCAAGGCTCAGAGAAAGAAGTGAAGATTGTTAAATTTTTGATTTACAATTTCATGTAATAATTGTAATATTCTTGTAAACTGACTATGACTTTGACTTTATGTATATAAGTCTAAATTCATAAGTTATGCTTTACTTTAGTATTTATTTTTTTCTCTACTATCTTTTGTAAATAGATTTTGACATCATCAGATAGGGGGAGATTGTTGGGAAAAAACAATGATCAAACCTAAGTTATAAATCTGATGAGTCAAAATCTATCTCAGTTGTATTCAGGAAAAACTTAGTGAATTCCTGAGTCTGTGGTTCTGAGTCTGTGCCACACAGACTGAAGAATTGTTTCTGAGTCTGTGCTGCACAGACTGAAGAAATCCCACAGACTGAAAGCCGTGCTCTACTTGAAGACTTATGGATTCATCATCTAAAGAATGAAGATTGAAGACAAAAGACTTCAAAGACTGAAGATCACAGACTGATGATCACAGATTGAAGATCACAGACTGAGAGCACAGACTGAAGAGCACAGATTGAAGAATGAAAGTACAAGTGTACAGAAGATATTCTTCTTTCCTTAGGCTAGATACAACTGATAAGATGTTTGAGAAAGGTCAAACATCTAACAAAGGTTTTCTTCTCAGCAAAGAAACCTTTTACCTTTTTGCTTTTTCTGTTTCCAAGAAAAGCAAAAAGGGTGGCGTGCAAAGTTGCCCAAGATGCATCTGTTATCCCTTGGACAATTATGCAAGCTGGATAATATAGAGTTACACCCAACTCTATAAATAGCAGTTAAAAAAACACTGCTATATATCCAAGAAATTCAAGAGAATTAGTATACTAGACCTTTGAGCTTAGGCAAAAGCATTACCACACTTACTGTGAAGTTTGTAGTGATAACTGTATCTTTGTATACTACTTGGATCGTATTCAAACCATCTGTGTGGGTTTGAATACCTTGTCATCTTTGTGAGACAAACAATTTATTGTGAATAATACTTTGATTCATAATAAACTCTGTGTTAAAATTAATCTTGTTTTCCGCCTAGATTAATTTAAACTTGTTTGATATAAAACTTGGATATAAATTAACACGTTGAGATAACTGTTATTTAATCTGTATCTAAGTTTTGGGAACCTTGTGACCCAACATGTTTCCTTTGTGTTTTCGAGCGGGTTTGCGTTACGTATTGTACGTTTTGTATAAAACGTAAGGTGTTCGTATATTATTATATAATAATAATATAATGTAAATAACTACTATTTAATTATAAAGTAGATTCACGTTATTTATGAAAAGGTTTTTCCACCAACGTTCGTATTTACCGAGTCGGATTGCATCCGATTGAAATTGCGTAATTAAAATCTAATTACGTATGAGTGTATAATACAATATACAAAATATTCCGTAATTAGTCCTATTTCACACTAATTACAAGTGGTAATAACCAGCAATTAATTACTAATGACGGCCTAATTCGCCGGGTGTCACAAATGTACAACCAAACACTAACATATGCGTTAATAATTTATAAAATCCACCAAAAAATGAAGAAAAAAACTCGTCGAAAATATACCTTGTGAGATGTTTAATCGAAGAGAAGAAAATGCTAAATTTTATGGTGCAATTTTCATAATTTTTTGATTTGTCATTTGTGAGATAATTAATTTTAAAATTTTTTGGGATAAATAAGTTTTTTACACGTAGCATATTATTATTGGTACTCTCGATCTCTATAAAAATGATGTACTTTAATGAATTTTTTCTTAAAGTTAACGTGAAAAAAAGTGTTATACAGTAAAATATTTAAAGATTTAGGTTTTGAAAAATCTTAAAGAAAATAATGAAATAAAATAGAATAGAAAAAAATGAATGGGCCCACAGACACCTTGTGCCCTAATTCAAAGAGGCATACATAAATCGTCCCTATTTCCACCATTCTTCCAATCGCTGTTTTTCCATCTCCCTCCATAATTCCCACACAGACATAAACACACACGCAGCCTTATTATCAAATCTTTTTTATCTTTATTTACAATTACAATTACAATTACAATTACAATTACAATTACAAATAAAAAAGGGAAAAAAAAATGGGAACGACAGCAAACGGAACATCAGCCGCCGCCGACAAGGCAACATCCACAAGCAATGGTAGCGCCACCGTCGATAAAGGCGTCGATTTCGCTAATTATTTCTGCACTTACGCCTTTCTTTACCACCCAAAGGAAATGCTTTCTGACCGTGTTCGTATGGACGCTTATTACAACTCTGTTTTCAAAAACAAACATCACTTCATTGGCAAAGTATGTATCTTTTTTCTTTCTTTCATAATCTTTGTATTTAATTTAATTTATAGTTATACACCCATGTCTTTATTTAAATGTTTATTCTATATTTTTTTGGGTTTTTTTTTTTATCTTGCTGTATTATTCGTTGTACTTTTTCTTTAAATATCACCTGCTGGGTTATTATGCGAGCTTAAAATTTACTACTTTTGTATAAAAGTTAACATGTTTACACAAAAAGTGTGATTCTTGATAGTTGGTTTGGTTTGTGCATTACAAGTTGGTAACATAATAAATAGTGGGTGTTTGGGTTTGCATATTTTTATGTGCTACTTATGTTAAACATGTTATTGAAGTTTATGGTCTTATTGAAATTTTGAGAAGCCTATTAGCTCAGTTTCAAGGATTTGTAAGCTTATAAGCTTCAACTTATTACCTGTTTAAGCTCATAAGCTCGAGTTGCTAATAGGTTTTTCCAGATTTTAATAAGTACATAAGCCGTAAAAATAAGCTTACTCAATGGAATGAGTACTCAAATAATATATAGAATAAGCTTACTCAGTGGAATGAATACTTATTTGCTTATTAAAAAACTTACTTTAACTTATATAGTGCTTAAAAAATCAAACCTTTGTGCGTTTGAATTGTTGTGTTATTGACAAATATGGCCAAGAATAAGTTGGAAATTATGGAACTGGAACTAAAATGGGGAGTCGATGGAACAGACTGTGTTGGATGTAGGAACAGGGAGTGGTATTTTAGCAATTTGGTCAGCTCAAACTGGTGCAAAGAAGCTTTAAGTATTAATATGCATGAGGTCAAGTATTTGCTTATGTTTTTGAGTGGTTTAAATCAAGCTTCTTGAGCATCTCCAATGACTATTTTTCTAAAAAAAATTTCAAAACTTATTCCAAAAATTGTGACATAGCTTTTCTTAAAAAGCTTTACGAGAAGTTACCTCCAATGTACAAAAGTTTTTCATCATGTCAATAATTAAAAATTAAAAACTAATACTTATATATTAAGGAGAGAGAGTGTGTGTAACTCTATCTCTTTGTTATTATATCATATATCATTTTTTAATAGTTTGAATGTATGAAAAACATTTTATCAATAGACCAAAGACTTTTTATACAACTTTTGTAAAAAAGGCTACACCATTTTCAGAATACGCTTTGAAAAAAGCTCTAGAAAATTGGTTATGGGAGATTCTCGATGGTTTGAGCTATTTAAACTTTGGAACAAGCACACAAAGTTGTGATGAATACTTTCAAGCAATTCAAACTCTCAGAGATCTTTGGTGTGCCAAAAACAACTTTTATTCTACTAATTGTGAATAATAAAAACAATTTATAACCAGGTAGCGAAAACTCAACGTAGATGTAACATTTCTCTAACGTACATAGCACATACATGATGGGAACTTGTACATTCAAGAAAATGGGACGAAGCCGAATGCAATAAATAGTTCTTACTTCTTTCCTTAATCATTCCATTTCTTTTGTACTTTCATGTTGTCGCGCTTTCGTCGCATTGAATAGATACACAGAGAAGAGAACCTGATTTGAATATACACACAAGAGCTTCCAGCGAACAAGCATAAACCACTCTTTTTAATACATCAACCTGCAAGAATTGTAATGTTTCTAAGGATTAACATATATCTCATCTCACAAACTCAAACACATACGAACGGGTTTGACGTTTGGGGTCGAACAGGCAAATCTCAAATAAGTCGATATTAAAACTCATGTATTATATTCCATGATCAAATTTTCTTTAATTCCAACATATGTAAAGAAGCTTGATCCAAAACTCCAATTTCTTCATGATAAAAAGCATACTGATCATAGAAGTCAACATGTTCCAAAGTTCTAACTTCTAATCCTAAGGCTTGTCACTGTATTTGTAACAGCCTGCAATAAAGGTTCATAAGAAACAAGATGGTATCGTATATAAAGTACCATTAGTTTGTTGAATGAATCCACTCCCCAAACAATTAAGACATCGTTGAATCCTACAACCAAAACCACAATTTGCCATCAATCATTTGACCCTCAAAAATCAAATGACCTGTAGACATTATCAACATAAGTTAAATTTCCAAAGATACAATTCAAATTACCTGTGTCCATCACAAGTAGGACAAAGACATGGGTTTATAAACACAGGATCATACAATGGAGACCACTCTATGGTAGCATTCCCTTTACATAATTTACACATGTAATAATCTTTCTCTCTACATACATCATATGACCTTGCATTCTTTGATCCAAATTTGTCCTGCATCCATATCATAAATCAAACACAGTGAACAACGAATCATAAAAGTACAACTACACAACTACCCAAATATTTTGTAAAAAATGAATCTTTATTCTTTATTTCCAAAACTCGTCCTGCATCTATACTATAACATCAAACAGAGATAGAGTTGTACTCCATCTAATATTATCTAATACCATAATCTTTATTCTTATATCTCATACATTGCAATGATCTAATATTATCATCATCATCTACTGCAATTACATTTTCTCAATCACCATGCTCAACTCGCTTGTTTTGTTGATTATTCTAGTGATTGTATTTGGAAAATTAAGAATAAATATTCAATTTTTATTGCTGGATTTGTGCTTTTTCGTTGTACTCTGTTTGATGTTATGGTATGGATGCAGGACCAGTTTTGGAAATAAAGAATAAAGATTCAATTTTTACAAAATATTTGGGTAGTTGGGTAGTTGTACTTTTATGATTCGTTGTTCACTGTGTTTGATTTATGATATGGATGCAGGACAAATTTGGATCAAAGAATGCAAGGTCATGTGATGTATGTAGAGAGAAAGGTTATTACATGTGTAAATTATGTAAAGGGAATGCTACCATAGAGTGGTCTCCATTGTATGATCCTGTGTTTATAAACCCATGTCTTTGTCCTACTTGTGATGGACACAGGTAATTTGAATTGTATCTTTGGAAATTTAACTTATGTTGATAATGTCTACAGGTCATTTGATTTTTGAGGGTCAAATGATTGATGGCAAATTGTGGTTTTGGTTGTAGGATTCAACGATGTCTTAATTGTTTGGGGAGTGGATTCATTCAACAAACTAATGGTACTTTATATACGATACCATCTTGTTTCTTATGAACCTTTATTGCAGGCTGTTACAAATACAGTGACAAGCCTTAGGATTAGAAGTTAGAACTTTGGAACATGTTGACTTCTATGATCAGTATGCTTTTTATCATGAAGAAATTGGAGTTTTGGATCAAGCTTCTTTACATATGTTGGAATTAAAGAAAATTTGATCATGGAATATAATACATGAGTTTTAATATCGACTTATTTGAGATTTGCCTGTTCGACCCCAAACGTCAAACCCGTTCGTATGTGTTTGAGTTTGTGAGATGAGATATATGTTAATCCTTAGAAACATTACAATTCTTGCAGGTTGATGTATTAAAAAGAGTGGTTTATGCTTGTTCGCTGGAAGCTCTTGTGTGTATATTCAAATCAGGTTCTCTTCTCTGTGTATCTATTCAATGCGACGAAAGCGCGACAACATGAAAGTACAAAAGAAATGGAATGATTAAGGAAAGAAGTAAGAACTATTTATTGCATTCGGCTTCGTCCCATTTTCTTGAATGTACAAGTTCCCATCATGTATGTGCTATGTACGTTAGAGAAATGTTACATCTACGTTGAGTTTTCGCTACCTGGTTATAAATTGTTTTTATTATTCACAATTAGTAGAATAAAAGTTGTTTTTGGCACACCAAAGATCTCTGAGAGTTTGAATTGCTTGAAAGTATTCATCACAACTTTGTGTGCTTGTTCCAAAGTTTAAATAGCTCAAACCATCGAGAATCTCCCATGACCAATTTTCTAGAGCTTTTTTCAAAGCGTATTCTGAAAATGGTGTAGCCTTTTTTACAAAAGTTGTATAAAAAGTCTTTGGTCTATTGATAAAATGTTTTTCATACATTCAAACTATTAAAAAATGATATATGATATAATAACAAAGAGATAGAGTTACACACACTCTCTCTCCTTAATATATAAGTATTAGTTTTTAATTTTTAATTATTGACATGATGAAAAACTTTTGTACATTGGAGGTAACTTCTCGTAAAGCTTTTTAAGAAAAGCTATGTCACAATTTTTGGAATAAGTTTTGAAATTTTTTTTAGAAAAATAGTCATTGGAGATGCTCAAGAAGCTTGATTTAAACCACTCAAAAACATAAGCAAATACTTGACCTCATGCATATTAATACTTAAAGCTTCAAAACATGAACAAAGATCGATCCAAGTTTAGCTTATATTTGTGTTCAAATGTGAAACTCAAACTTAAGCTTGATAAATTTCGACTCAATTGTTTTTATATAATTTGTTTTTGACAAAAGAATCACCTTTTTCTTAAATAAAAATTTCGTTGCAATTGTTACAACAAAACCATTAGAGTAGGATCTTTTGATACGATCTTGCAATGTCAAAATCTTGCAAGGATTTTGACAACCTTGGGCGAATGTGTATTATAAGTACTTGCATAAAAAATGTAGATATCTTAATGGTTGCTACAAAACTCAATTTTCTCTTTTAGTATATTTAATTTTAAGAACTATCAAATAATTGACCCCATATTGCTCGCGGCAAAACTGAAATTAAAGACACAAAATTTTTAGTTTTGACAACCACCCCACAAAAGTCCGAGTTAACTCGGGAAATCAACACCAACGAATTAATTGAAAGATAAAAGTGAGAAAGTTACAATCTTTTTGATTCCGGTGGCCGGAAAGAGAGAACTCCTTTCTGATTCGTGTGTGTGGGTGTTTGTATGTGTGTTTCTGGTTGCAAATATCATGCAACCCAGGAACAACAACAACATCTCATTCCTGCAATAAAGGGGTTTTTTCTTTCTTGAGCCCCATTTTTGCTAAACTTCTTTTGAAAAAAATTAATAAGGAGAATTTTATCTTTCACTTATTATCGTTTGAGTAAAAGAAATTAGAAAATGGGGGGTAGTACATTATCATCAAATTGTGCAATTGTTGGAACACATGATGGATATGTTGATAGAGAGGTTTTTTTTGAATATATATGATCTAACTCATATGAATGCTTACAGCATTTGGTATTTTCCATACTGGTATTGAAGGTGATAATTTGATCTTATTTTTTTCAAATTTATTTGTTTTTTGATTATTTTTTCGTTTGGTTATTAATGTGCATATGAATGGTTGAATATGTAATCAAGATTTGGGTAATATTTTATTTTTGATCCTTTTATATGCTAGATTGCTAGGTGATATTTGATTATTTGAAGATATTCCATATTTTTGTGGGTTCTTTGTATTATTAACAAAATGTGTGCATTTGCTGATGAGATTGTATACATGTGATTGTAGCTTACCAACATGTAAATCTAAAGATATGTGGTTCGATTCTTATTATGCTGAATGCAATATGTTCTATAGAAAACCTAAGAAATTACAGTGGCTTATTTGAATTATGTTAAAAACTGGTTATTGATATGCATATTGTCAAAGGGTTTGTACCATGATTTATTTCCCCTTCTTTTTCATTTAAGTTGATGGAAACTCATTGCAGTGTATGGTATGGAATATGGTTTTGGTGCACACGATTATTCGATTAGTGGAGTGTTTGAAGTTGAACCAAGAAGCTGTCCGGGTTTCATCTACAGATGTTCAATTTCTCTCGGGCATTTAAACATGTCCGCTTCAGAGTTTAGAGAGTTTATCGAGACCATGGCTTCGGATTACCATGGGGACACCTATCACCTAATTTCTAAGAATTGCAATCATTTTACTGATGATATATGTCAGAGGCTAACAGGCAGAAGGATTCCCGGATGGGTGAATCGGTTGGCAAAGCTAGGTACACCACAAACGCAGTATCCTTGAATTGATTCCTTTATTTTTGCTTAAAACTCATTTATTGTATCATTATGATTGGTACAAGTAATATCTAGACTCTAGGAGTTGGCTAAGTGGTAAATTTGAAAGGAGGATAACTCTCACATTTTGAGAGGTCCAAGGTCAAATCCCACTTGGTGCAAACAATTTATAGGGCACATGCGAGTCTCCTTAGGGAGGGAGAGCTTTACCTGGACCAAGTCTGTGTGACAGTGGGTTTGGTCCCCGTGGAATAGCGGTCCACAAAAGGTGATGTTGAAACCACGGCTTAAAAGAAATGATTGGTAAAAGTGAAATATGGGCGGTTGGGTAGCAGGTCAAAAAGAGTGAGAAAATATATAGTGTTGGCTGAAATGGAACTGGCCCTCCCATATACACATATTTTGTGGCATTTATTTATGAATGTTGTAAGTAGTTAATGTGCTAATTATCATTACAAAAATAGTATTCTTTGAATAATTCTATTTTAATAAAAACGATTTGGGACATGTACTTTAGATGACTCTCGACCTGTTTGGCGTCTTTAATAAGTTTTGAAGCTTACCCATTTGACCGGTTTAGAGAATATAGTCCCAATCTCAACCATTTACCTATATATGGGTCGAAATTGCCATCTCTAAATTGATCCAATTTGGACTTTGTTTTTTATGCATTAAAGTTGCTAACTTGAGAAACATATTCTTCTTTTGTTGAACATGTATAACGAATTTAGCCGAAAATTTGTTCTTTTGGTACTCCCTTTACTTCATGAAAGTTGCAATAAGTGATACAAAAGTTTGAGTACTGGCTTAATATCTAAAAAATATGATTTGAGGCAGCAGTTTAACACATTTATGTGAAATTTGGTTCATTGGTTTTTTATATGGTTAAAAAATCATTCAAAGTATGCTCAAGTGTTTACAGCATTTTGTATTGTTGGAATTAAAGAAAGTTGCATCGGTCATCAAAGACTTACTGGTTTTGGATGACTATTGCAGGTTCTCTCTTCAGTTGTCTGCTTCCTGATAGCCTTGAAGCAACTACCGTTAAACAGATGCCAGAGTATCATACATATGGTACGTGTCTCGTGTTACTTCAAGTTTTTATGTGTGTCTTTACTTCCGCCGTTGGAGGTTTAAAGACCCTTTTTAAAATAAAAAAAAAACTTTTTGAGGTGAAAGATTGTTTTTCTTTTCACTTTTCCAAAATCTAATCTTTCATCATTTCTTGAAAATTGTAATCTTTTTAGTGATCGACGGAATAAGAGAATCTTTTAAAATTGTTGTGAGAATGAAAATGGGCAATCAGATAGTTATAGTTTGAAATATCGTTTTGGGGTGTTGTTATAACTTGTGATTCTGATGAATGTACAGAAGATGATGGGAGTAAAATGGGCAATCAGATAGTTATAGTTTGAAATATCGTTTTGGGGTGTTGTTATAACTTGTGATTCTGATGAATGTACAGAAGATGATGGGAGTGATTCTGGGTCAAATGCGAGTAGTCAAGATGCATCAGAAAGTGATGAGGTTGACCAAAAAGTCCTGCTTTCACCAGCTCCCCCGGCTGAAATAGCTTTTATTAAAGGGATCTCAAGGTAATACACTAATACTCCGTATTTTTTGGTGTGCAGTCGTAATTGGGTGTATTTGTTATCCTTTGTGAGAATCATACTAATGATGGTTGTGCATGATGACTGATGAACATTCTCGCAAACACGACTTGTGTTTTTTTTTCTTTCTTTTTCTCAGTTTTGATTATCGTTCTTCTACTTTTTCTTTCAATACTTTTTTGTAATATTGTCTCTTGTACATTAAGTATGTTGTATGATACAATCATTCTATTTTAATAAAATATATTTCTCGATAACTGGTCTTGTGTTGTGTATCGTTGTGGTTTTCTTATAATGTCGTTGAAAATCATGAATAAACATAATAGGTTGAACGAGGAAACTATAGATGAATAATAAGGATGTCGTGGTTCATATGCATTTTAGAATATTGGTTTAGGAATTAAGATTAATCGTTCTTGACCCAAACCAGTTATACAACATGTTCATTTTGGATCTCTTAAGGAAAGAGGGTCAGTGACTAAAAATGTATCTAACTTCACTCACAATTTTATTGTATGTATCTAACATTAAGTTAGTGTTATTGCATGTACCCAATGACTTTTTCTTTCATTTTTCACATAACTAGTTTACAAATTATAAGAGGTATCTACAATAGCAATAACTGAAAGTTTGATAGATGCAATAGAATTTTGGGTAGAGTTCGATACATTCTAGACACTTAACCCTAGGAAGAAAAAAGATGAAACGTAAAAAGTAGACCACATAACATAAAATGGTACGACTCATGTTTGGTCCTCCGTACTATGCAACTCTAAACAAACTTGATATCTACATCAAGGGAAGAGATGTTGGTTGGTTGATACAGCCCTCTGTATCCATTTGTTCTTCGTTTGCAGGTTTGTTGGTTGTTTCATCCGAATCAACGGGTGGAACTAGGCCTCGGTGGCTCACCCTCAAGTTCAAGTTTTGAATTTAGCCATGACGAAACCTCATCCATTTCTTCTGGGATTATATTATGACCAAGCCTGCACCACCAAGAAACGCTCATCAAACAAAATATGCATTCATGTATCTCATGTTGATACTCGAGTGCATGCAGAGAGTATATCTTAAAATCTTGCAAAAAATGTAAAACATGTTTGTTTTTGTAGTTATAAAAATAGAAAGTATGCAAGATGAAGGAAGTTGCGTACGCTTGGAAGGGCTTGAAAGTCAAATTTTCAAAGCCTGCTGAAGTTAGTTTCTCTGCTGACTTCACACCGTAGCGAAAATGAACCACATCATCACCTACCATAATCATTTATGAAGATGTTTTCTTTGAGTCCAAATTGCAATTATTTATAGGACAGTTTGCAAAAACGTAATGTAAATGCAGGTACCTCTTCCATGACAGAGCAAAATGGGCATTGATGCAGCACGATTTTCAACTTCGTTGCTGTCAACCTCGTTGGTTAGATCACTAGAAAATAAATCAAGATTAGTGAACATTTAAAAGAATGGAGAGAAACGGTTATGGTGAGTGGTCAAACTTTGCACATGGGAGCCAGCCACTAAGGCCAACAATGACATCCAAATGGGTAGAGTAAACAGAGCCGTTTCCAAACTTCCCACGAGCAAAGCAACTTGCAGAGTATATTGCAGTTGCTGCACCCATACTAAAGCCTCCTACACCAAGTTTGACTGCAAAGTCAAAGATCACGACATGAGAAACGAAACGAGCACCTGAATGCAAAGGCGAAAATTCCAACCCATTTACTAACTAATGGATTAATGTGGGTTATGGGGAACATGTCAAATGGTTAAACCGGTCACGTGTCAAAAGTCACCCAATGTGATTTTTAATGCATACAACCTCTTAATTCAAAAGATTATGGCATCAATTATTTATTATTAAGTGGACAATGAAGTGTTTTAAGGTCAATCTGACCTGACATGACCTGCAAAAATATCATCTTTATATTACCCAATCCATGTGGCCCGGTCATTTCGCCATCTCTACATGAATGATACGAACAGAAACAGAAACTTGCTGTTTGGAGATTCAGTTGAAAGCAGGCTCAAAACATATGCTGCTGAAGCATCCATTCCTTCTACATCTTGACTTGCGTCTTCTGACATGTCAATGACGTCAAACCCTACAACCAAATAATGAATACTTAATCTTGACGACTTCTTTTTTTCTTCTTCTTTTAAATAAAATAAAGTAAAATTCTAAGCTTTAATTTTTTCCTAAAGTAAACAAGACACCTACAGCTTCTTCAGAACGTTGTAAAAACAAAGATAAATTGAGTTGTTTTACCTTTGCAATTGCATACAATCTTACTTTACAGTGCTGCGAGGATGTCACATACTCCCTTTGTTTCAATATTAATACAACGTTCGATTCAGTGACAAACCCAAGTTTCTAACGTGGGTATGCATCACCTTTACAAAAGGTTTCCAGGTATGCACTACCGTTACTATTTTATATTTATTTTCTGGATTCAGTGACAACTAAGCCATTTTTTTTGTGTAACACTACAATAGTGGTTAAAAGTATGTGTGTGCATACGCTCTCTTCAATATGGATATGGCCTAGGTTTGATCTGATGATTAGCCTAATTGAATTATTTGACTAGTAGTCACATATCTAAATTTCTCTCAATGGACCTAGAATCAAATCTGTCAATATAATTTTGTCATTGTTAACTATGGCAAAGAGGTATCTTGGACTGAAACTCTGTCAAGGAAGAAAACATTGCATTTAATTTGGGGTGAAGTACTAATTGTTATTGAAGAACACGATAATGTTTGCAAAGCATATATAACCTACATGCGGTCGTAGCAAGTCCACCAAATAAAGTTAATGGTTGAGAAGGAGAAGTAGGGCATATCCATTTTATCTGCAATGTACCGGACCAAGACATTACATCAAATTAATCTTACATATTTAGCACACCTATTTCTGCCGATATTCTTAGTGTGTTAAAGTAGGGAGAAAACCACTGTTTCTTTATAAAGATAGCACATTCATCGGGTCTTCATCTTGTGGATCCTCTCTTTATTGCTTCTAGTATGGTATAAATAGTTACATGGTACCAAAATAGTTACAGGTCCCAAAATGTTACATGGTCCCACAAGTAACGGCTTAGTCATTTATGGAGTATAAGGATTAAACTTGTGCTTACGTTTGGAAGAGGCAGGGTCTCTAAGAGCTGGGACCAGCTGCAGGAAGAAAAAAAGTAGATGATAAATTTGAAGATGGACCTCGATCACCAATTACAAATCATTCGCGGACCGTACTAGAGATTATAATCTTGCATTAGCAATCGAAGTTAACCTGTAAGACAAAGTTAGGTGTATAGTAGTTACTTAAAATATCACCCATAAAACTCCAAACTCTAGAAGGTTGAAATCACATGAGAGATAAATCAAACTCGTCTATAGCTTGTTCAGATGGTGGTCCAACTAACTTATCCATTTTAACGGAGAATCGTTTTTAATAAATTATGTTTGCCCTATACAACCAAATACAGTAGGAGTATGCAGATGATAGTGCCTTAAACCATCATCACCAAGACCATGTAACCAGACAATTGTCGCCTGGTGTTTGCCTTTAGGTTTCACCACATATGTTGGTCCAAATTCATAACCCCTAATTGTAGTAGTACCACCTTAAAATTGACAAGAATCCATTAACATGTCATTGCATAGCGTAAATCAAAGGAAAAAAAAAAAAAAAAACTAACCAGTATCCAGAGGAGCATCAGTAAAAGTCATGTTAACAATGACCGAAATGCAACCAGTTATTGCAGCCAGAGAGAAGAAAACCTGCGATGAACAAATCCCACACGTCGGCTTCATCTTAGACTTCATCTATAAATAAAACCGGTATATATATCATATCAGGAACAAGCCGTTCCATGGTGCAAATACCTTTGTTATATGATACACCACCAGTACCACCAATTAATACATCATGCATTTACATAACAGGGCCGGAGTCGGCATATATACGTTGATGGGCAGAAAAAAAATAATTCTTGTTCTTATTTCATTTTTGAGGTTTCTCGATCTTTTATATTTGAAAATTCTTGAGGAGGCTGCTGCCCCTTGCACCTCCTACATCCGCCTCTGATTTACAAGTATTTCTAACAATTAACTCTGTATTTTCTAACATAAATGACATGTAAAATCATAAGAAGGATACAAATAAAGTTCTGCAATCTTGAAATTAATAAGCAATCATGTACCTGGAGATGACGGAACTTAAAACAAACATCAACTGAGCTGTGCTTCCACTTTGTGTAGTATTTGGTAGTATATATGGTTTTAATTTAATTATGCGAATTAAAGCAACTTGTGCTACAATTTTGTAAAAAGTTAGGTTGTAGATATAGACATGTGAATATATATATATATATATATATATATATATATATATATATATATATATATATATATAATGGAGCGTTTAAGTTTATGGGCCAATAGAATAATTGAGTGACGAACAAGTAGGTATGTGGGTGTGCTGAATGTTGACATGAATATATGGTTGCATGTCAAAACATGAATCTTGACGTGTAAGTAAACCATGACTCTTGTCCACGTGATGTCTGATTTTTGTTTCTACCCATATCTGCGTTTGGTTTTTATGTTTAGATTTATTTAGTTTAGGAAGCCAAGTTTGCGGAGGCATACCACAAACGAGTATGTTTGGGGTTCGAGGTAGAGATTTAAAATTCTATCACTTCAGTTTATGATTTTCTAGGTTTATTCTGTCTGAGTGGTTCGATTTTGAATTATTTTAGAAAAAATCAAAAATTAAATTCAAAATATAAACCGAACTGAAATTGAAATCGAAAATCAAATTTGATTTGGTTTCGGTTAAAACAGAAAAAAAATCAAATTTAACCAAATAACTATAAAAAATCGATTTCGGATTGTTATTGTTAGTGTATTTGGGTTTCACTAGTATGAAAAATGAAAGGCGTGAAGTTAATTTAGGGTTGAAATGTGAATAAACTTGTTTAAGAAATTTAAATATCACATATATAATACATGTATTAATAATTTAATATATTATAAATCTGAATTCGGTTTTTGATTTAACCGAATTCAAAATTTTAAAACCGAAAAATGAATTTAGATGTGTAAACCGAATCGAAACCGAACCGAAAACCGATTAGAATTCGATTCGGATTTGGTTCGGTTTGCGGTTTAAACGGTTTCAAACCAAATACTGAACACACCACATGTATGTCTAGGGGCATGTCAATCTCGTTAAAAATCTCGTTGGTGTGGCTCTCGTGAAATAATGGGCCCATCAAAGATAAAGCCGAAATCACGTCTAAGAAAATTTATAGCATATATTATTCGGAAGGAGAGACAGATAAAACATCTGTATTTTAAGGCAAATTTGTAATGGTAAGATGCAGTTATGTTAAGATGCGCGCTTTTAAGATGCAACGTTTTTAAGATACAGTAATATTAGGATGCAGTAAATCTGAACCGTAAAAAAAATCAATAGCTGAGATTGTCTGCATCTTTCGCTTTCTTCGAGAGGTTTGCCCCACTGTTCCCGAACCATATTTTTTTTGGTTGTTTTACATTGTAAACCGCGAGTGAAATACAATTATCTAGTCGGTTTAGTTGTATGTTTCTCAACGTTTTAAAGCGTACTTTAATTCATGTATTTCACGGTTTTTTTTTAAAGATGAACTTTTCTGGGATTATTTCTAGAAACATTGGTAAATACAATAGGTGAGTGTCCTAGCTTATTCTGGCGTGTTACACAAAAGGTTTGTCATATATGGACTATTTGTATGTTTGATATCTAGTAAACCAAGTAGAAAACCAAGCCTAATAGGAAAAAATAATAATATATAAATCGTAACATACCGTTTTTTATTTATCGTAAAGTTGATTTGAAATTGAAATGTGGACTATATAAGTCAACTATGACTATAACGCACAACTAGACTCGATTAATAATCATAAAAGTAAGCATATTTAATTTTCTTCCTGATGTTAGAATTTGATGTCAACTATAAAACATTTAACGTACTCCTTTCGTACGATCAAAATATCCATGTTAACTAACAATACACACAATTTTAGAATCTTTACTAATTATACTTTTCACCAAAATCTCTTTTAATTGGTTGTAACATGTAATTGAACATTTATTTGAGACAACTAAAAATAGTAACGTGTACACTTGTAGTGGGAAGGATAAAATAATTTATTTTAGATAATACTTTCTCTGTTTTGATGGTTGTATTTTTCGAATATGTTATATATATCTACTGTTGTGGGCTAATTTTTATATCTAGAATGCAGGATCTCGAATAAGGATGTTATTATATCTTACACGTGTTCAAGATCCCGGATACGTTCAGGATCTCGGATACGTTCAGGATCCCGGATCTTCAGTATTCTGGGATCATATGCTCTTGATTCGTTTGCTTATTTATTTTGAGCAGGTCATATGAAGACTCGAACGTGACTTATTGACTCCGTAATGCACGGATCGAGACTTATTCAATTTCAAACGGAAACAAGAGAAAGCGTGTAGAATAACAAGTCAAGGAGAGCGCTCTGTGATCTCGAATATTTCGGGATAGTCAGCTGAGTCTCTGTGGAAGACCGGAAGATCCCGGATATTTCAGAATTTCTGTTATATTGTATCTAGTATATAAATGAGGCATATGATCGAGTAGAAGACACTTCTTACGCACTATTAACACTTAATCACGACTCTATCACCACACTAACACTACTTTTCTGCAGATTTACTCACTTACTTCACTGATTCATCACTTTCTTCACCATAAACACTTTAGATCGATCATATTGTGCTCTTAGCTTGTATAATCTTGATTTTAATTAATAAAAACAACAAAGGCAAGGGACGATTGTTCCTTCCCGATGTTTTATGCCGGCGATCTATCAAGATTAAGGGCTTTCCTCGTATATCCTTGTGTCGATCGCATTTACTTTACATTTTGATTACTATACTTGCTTTATATCGACTTTTCATCAATATAAAACTTGATTATTTTGAAAATCACTTAAGCACTCTACCTCACATTACTAATTTGATCACGAAATTATATTTGTTAATTTTTTGTCAAAACATCCACCATATACGTTGGGACACAAAATTTTATTTTTTTGTCATTTCGATGCATCAAAACTCTTAAAATGTCACTAATAATATCAAAAAATAGCTTTTTTTAAATAGTTTGTTTTTTGAGGGCAACTGCCCTTGCCCTTCTAGATCTGCTTTTGAATAATGCTATTATACCTTCACATGAAATGCGCTAGTTTGTTATACATTAAATACCTATTGAATTCTTTAAATTTGTTATGAAATATGTTATAGTAATAATGTATTTTAAAAATAATATTTAAACTAAATAAAAGAATAATTAGTAGTAAAATATCATTACTCTGAAGAGAAAAAAATGTTATCTGGGATGTTTAGACGTCCTTTAAGAAAAATTAACATCACCACAAAAAAAAATATTAATTTAATTTTGTACGGCAAAATAGTGACGATACGTATTTTTAGAAAAGTTTTGAAAAATATATATATATAAAAAGAAAAAAATCTTTTAAATGTAATCCTTATAAGTAATATATTATCGTTAGCATACAAAAAAGTGTCCTACAATAAAATATCTAAAATTTAGATTTTGAAAAATCTTAAAGAAAATAATGAAATAAATATAGAATAGAGAAAAATGAAGTGTGGATTAACTATAAGTCAACTACGACTATAACGCACTCGATTAATAATCATAAAAGTAAGCATATTTAATTTTCTTCCCGATGCTAGAAATTTGTGCCAGCTATAAAACATTTAACATACTCCTTCCGTTACAATCAAAATATCCACGCTAACTAACTATACACACAGTTTTAGAAATCTTTACTAATTATATTTTTCACCAAAATCTCTTTTAATTGGTTGTAACATGTAATTGAACATTTATTTGAGACAACTCAAAATAGTAATGTGTACACTTGTAGTGGGATGGATAAAATAATTTATTTTAGATAATACTTCATCTGTTTTTATGGTTGTATTTTTTGAATATGTTATATGAATCACCATATGCGTTGGGACAAATTTTTTATTTTTTTGTCATTTCGATGCATCAAAAGTCTTATAATGTCACTAATAATATAAAAAAAAATAGCTTTTTTTACATAGCTTATTTTTTTAGGGCAACTTCCCCTGCCCTTCTAGATCTGCCTTTAAAGAATGCTATTATACCTTCTCATAAAATGCAACATTATGTTATACATTAAAGACTTATTGAATTCTTTAAATTTGTTATGAAATATGTTATAGTAATAATTTATTTTAGTAAATAAGATTTCAACTAAATAAAATAATACTTAGTAGTAGAATATCATTATTCTTAAGAGGAAAAAATGTTATTTTGGATGTTTAGACGTGCTCCAAGAAAAATTAACATCACAACAAAAAAATCTTTGTATTAATTTGATTTTGTACGGGAAAATAGTGATGATACTTATTTTTAGAAAAGTTTTGGACAAATATATATATATATAGTGGGGATCAAGAGGAAAGTAAAAAATGGAGGAAGGAGGGAAGCTATTCCTAGCCATACATTATGATCAACTCAAAAGTCAACGCAGTGGTAAAATTGTAAATAACTCAATTTTTTTCAGAATATTAATATTCATTTGAAAATAATGTTAATCAAAATTACAACTTAATATTTTTAAACATTCGTTTACGATGAATGTTAACTTATATATATTATTATATACTGATGAATGTTAAGTTATCTCGTTAAACAATGTATAAAAACATATATAAGTTAATATTCATCATAAATTATTGTTTATGAATATTAATTGTAATTTTGATCAACATTAATTCCAAATGAATGTTAATGTTCAAAATTTTTTTTTTTATGAAATTCGATGGTTAATGACGACTATAATTAAATTAATTATTTGTTTATAAGTTTTGTATGTTGAAATTCGTTTAATTTTATTGTATTCATTGGTGAATCAAAATTTTCCCAAAAACCCAAAAGTTATACTCAAAATTTTTAATATTTGATGAATATGAGTTATAAAAATTGAAGATATGTATGAATGTCTTTGATGAATTTGAAATTTATAATGTTTTGATTGATTTACATGCTTTAATTTTGAATTTTAAACAAAAATTGATGAAATGAGTATTGTATATGAGTTGGAGAAGATACAAGGAAATATGTGGTTGAGGTTTGCTTTCCTCATTCCCTCAAATTTAGAACTTTCCTCTTGATCCTTCTCATATTTTTAAATTACTAACAAGAGATGAGATAATTAGAGTAATATACTATCGTTAACAGAGATGAGATCATTACAATACAACAAATTTTTAAATTTTAAAGTATAGAAGAACCAATGAGATTGTGCTATTTGTATAAAAACTCATTTACCCCATATTTTTAAAATTAATTATCTCACAAACGTTAAATCGAAAAATTATGAAAATTGCTCAATAAAATTCAGCGTTTTCTCCTCTTCGATTAGACATCTCACAAGGTCTACTTTCGATGAGTTTTTTTTAGTGGGTTTTACAAATTACTTACACGTGTGTTAACATGTTGCGTTAAGGGTTTAGGGTTTGGGGTTTAGGGTTTAAAGTTTTTGCAAAACCCCAAAACCCGAAACTCTAAACTTAAACGCTTTACAAAACCCTAAACCCTGCTAAAACCTAAACCCTAAACTCTGCTAAAACCTAAATTCTAAACCGTAACCGTAACCCTAAATCAAATGTACAACCAAACACTAACATATGCGTTAATAATTTATAAAATCCACCAAAAAATGAAGAAAAAAAACTCGTCGAAAGTATACCTTGTGAGATGTTTAATCGAAGAGAAGAAAATGCTAAATTTTATAGTGCAATTTTCATAATTTTTTGATTTGTCATTTATGAGATAATTAATTTTAAAAATTTTTGGGGTAAATAAGTTTTTTAAACGTAGCACGTTATTATTGGTACTCTCGATCTCTAAAAAAATGATGTACTTTAATGAATTTTTTATGAAAGTTAACGTGAAAAAAAGTGTTATAGAGTAAAATATTTAAAGATTTAGGTTTTGAAAAATCTTAAAGAAAATGATGAAATAAAATAGAATAGAAAAAAATGAATGGGCCCACAGACACCTTGTGCCCTAATTCAAAGAGGCATACATAAATCGTCCCTATTTCCACCATTCTTCCAATCGCTGTTTTTCCATCTCCCTCCATAATTCCCACACAGACATAAACACACACGCAGCCTTATTATCAAATCTTTATTATCTTTATTTACAATTACAATTACAATTACAAATAAAAAAGGGGAAAAAAAAATGGGAACGACAGCAAACGGAACATCAGCCGCCGCCGACAAGGCAACATCCACCAGCAATGGTAGCGCCACCGTCGATAAAGGCGTCGATTTCGCTAATTATTTCTGCACTTACGCCTTTCTTTACCACCAAAAGGAAATGCTTTCTGACCGTGTTCGTATGGACGCTTATTACAACTCTGTTTTCAAAAACAAACATCACTTCATTGGCAAAGTATGTATCTTTTTTCTTTCTTTCATAATCTTTGTATTTAATTTAATTTATAGTTATACACCCATGTCTTTATTTAAATGTTTATTCTATATTTTTTTGGGTTTTTTTTTATCTTGCTGTATTATTCGTTGTACTTTTTCTTTAAATATCACCTGTTGGGTTATTATGCGAGCTTAAAATTTACTACTTTTGTATAAAAGTTAACATGTTTACACAAAAAGTGTGATTCTTGATAGTTGGTTTGGTTTGTGCATTACAAGTTGGTAACATAATAAATAGTGGGTGTTTGGGTTTGCATATTTTTATGTGCTACTTATGTTAAACATGTTATTGAAGTTTATGGTCTTATTGAAATTTTGAGAAGCCTATTAGCTCAGTTTCAAGGATTTGTAAGCTTATAAGCTTCAACTTATTACCTGTTTAAGCTCATAAGCTCGAGTTGCTAATAGGTTTTTCCAGATTTTAATAAGTACATAAGCCGTAAAAATAAGCTTACTCAATGGAATGAGTACTCAAATAATATATAGAATAAGCTTACTCAGTGGAATGAATACTTATTTGCTTATTAAAAAACTTACTTTAACTTATATAGTGCTTAAAAAATCAAACCTTTGTGCGTTTGAATTGTTGTGTTATTGACAAATATGGCCAAGAATAAGTTGGAAATTATGGAACTGGAACTAAAATGGGGAGTCGATGGAACAGACTGTGTTGGATGTAGGAACAGGGAGTGGTATTTTAGCAATTTGGTCAGCTCAAGCTGGTGCAAAGAAGGTTTATGCTGTTGAAGCTACTAAGATGGCTGAACATGCACGCCAGCTTGTTAAAGCGAATAACCTTAAAGATGTGGTTGAAGTGATCGAGGGTTCAATAGAAGATATAGCGTTGCCTGAGAAAGGTTAGTGTTATGTAACTATAGGTGGCAATTTCAACCCATTTATTACAAATGAATGGGAGGAATGTAAAATCGAACAGGTAGAGTAAAAAAATGAGCTTGAAAGGAAATGAGTCAAATGGGTTGAAAATTGAAAGTCGTTTAAACTTTAATATATATTGCGTAAATCATGTTATTCGGAAAGTTGAATAACATAAGTTTGTAAGCGAGCATAATCATAATTTATAAAAAATGTAAAAGAAATTACTCAAAAAATATGTCTGGATCAATCCAACCCGATTTGACCCACTTGTGAGTTAACGTGCTTGATCCGCCCATTTTTCCATTGCTGCAAATGTCTTATAGACACATCTTTTGACTTTTGTTGCAACCTTTTATGAATTTCTCTTCTGTTAACTTATATGTCGTTTCATCTCATATGGAAAACGAATGAACAGTTGATGTAATCATCTCTGAGTGGATGGGATACTTTCTTCTGCGTGAATCTATGTTTGATTCTGTAATATGCGCCCGTGATCGCTGGCTGAAACCAACTGGAGTTATGTAAGTAATATAACAATTTACAATTTTTTTACTTACATATTTTACTTTGTGTATCTGCTTACTCAAAACATGTTTATTGGTTTAACATTGACTTCTAAAATTTATGCTGAGAGTTTCTTTTATTTTTTAGGTATCCAAGCCATGCTCGCATGTGGTTGGCACCTATCAGATCGGGATTAGCAGATCATAAAATGAGTGATTATGAAGGATGTATGGATGATTGGCATGGTTTTGTGAAGGAAACTAACACTTATTACGGTGTCGATATGAGTGTTTTGACAAAATCGTTTTCTGAAGAGCAGAAAAAGTACTACTTGCAGGTTAGAATTATTGTTTCTTTTCCGTTATCTTTTTAATGCTTTACATCAATATTTACTAGAATAGATTCTGCTTTTCTTCATTTGTAAATATATGATTTGTTCAACTGTGTAGAATTCTCTGTGGAACAACCTGCATCCCAACCAAGTAGTAGGGACAGCTGCTATCTTAAAGGAGATTGATTGTTTAACAGTTACTGTTGAAGACATTCTCAAAATTGAAGCTAGCGTTTCATCAACAATCACTAAAGAGGACACGAGGCTATGTGGATTTGGTGGCTGGTTTGATGTTCATTTTAATGTGAGTTGATTTTTTTCGTACCACCAGCTTTCAACGAGTCTTGGGGCCTAGCTAAACTGTAGATGTGTCAATCTCGACCCATTTACTTATAAATGGGTTGGTTTGGGTTGTTTTTTATATCTAGTGGTTCAGATAGGTTAACCCATATACATAATGGATTTAACTAAAAGGGAACCATGTCAAATGAGTGAAAAGTCATATGTAGCATATTGAAATAATCAAATGCATAAAAAAACCCTTCCAAATCGCTTTATTAATACTGGCCTTTTTTTTTGTTTTTCTAATTTGTAATCTACTGAACTGATTTGTCTCTGTGATGTGTTATGATTTATAGGGAAGAAAGGAGAATCCTGCTGAGTGTGAAGTCGAGTTGACAACAGCTCCCAGCGTAGATGATGGCACACATTGGGGCCAACAGGTTAGTAACAATTACTAAAACCTCCTTAAAAGTACAGGACGACTGTCATGAGTTTATAGTTCAAATAAATTTAAAAAGAAAAATGGAATTTATTCTCGCAACTCTGCAAGTATTCAGTTAACTAAAAGCTGATTGATTGCAATTTTCATGGAATAGAGAGTGAACATCATTTTCACATGTTATGTATGCTTGTATTAATTTTGCAAAAGAAAATAAATTCTTGTCAAAGTTTTAGCTTTATTATTTCTTTCAATTTCTGTTTCCTTGCAATATGTGCAGGTCTTTCTCTTGCATCCTCCTGTCCGTGTAAACGAAAAGGATGAGGTTCTCCTTAATTTTTCAATGAGCCGTTCAGAAGAAAATCATCGTTTGATGAACGTTGATCTTGGTTATCAAATTAAGTTGTCATCTGGCAAGATGTTGGCACCTGTCAGAAACAAGTTCTATATAGAATGAGGCCAAACATACCAAACTAAAATTAAGATACGTTATGAGATTATTTAAAGCCAGCTTGGAAGTTTTTTCATGTGATGTATGTTGTATGGTATCCGATTTATTACTTTCTTTTGCTTGAAGTAGCAACCAGAGTTAGTTTTAAACCTTAAAATTTATTTTACATCCAATAGAGTATTTAATGCATTCTTTGCTGCTCTGTTTACACCCTTTTGGTATTAGTATTTTCTTTGTTACTTTCTAGTTACCGAGTATTTTTTACTTTTTATCACTGGGGGTCAAATACAAAGTAAATTAGCATATATGTTAATATACTAATTTGGTATTTGGTAATCCACCATAAGTATTACAGCCACATGCATATGCCTTTGATTACGCTTGAAGCTGCTTGAACATGGCTTCATTTGCCATCTTTTCCTCTTTAGTTATCAAGTCAACCCCCTACCCCACTCTTTAGGCTGAAGCAAAGGTCTATCTATGCTATGCTAAAATAGTATAAAATCTCTAAAGCTTCCATCATAAACATTTCAACTCTTCCTCAAAGTCTCAAGTGTACCCATACTTTTGGTTTCTTCAATCTTCTTGAAAATGTATAGATCATCATCAGCCACCATGTTCCGCTCCGATGAGTTTTTCCTCAATGTATCTCCACCGAGAAAGTCCTCCCAACAAACTGATGATGACTTGCCAGTGTATGATCCAATCTCTCCTGATGGCACGAAGAGGGAACACTACAAGTCGACTAGAGAGAACGTTATTCACTTCATACCCGTTGTTTTGTTTCTTTGTGGTTTCATTCTTTGGTTCTTCTCTCATCCTGCTGGCGAAATCAAAGAAAGGTAGTAGCCCAATTTGACAAGATTTATTGTACTTTCGGCATACCTTACCCTTTTGGGGGTTATAACCGAACTTGAACCTAATTTGGTTAGCAATTTTTTGTTAAAAGATGATATTACACCATATAATGTCTACTTTATCAATACTCATGATGATATATGAGAAAGTTATAATGAGCAAAACTCTTATTCCTTTGGTACGTTGTTTGGCAAGGTGAAATGTTAATAACACTCGTTGACTTTCATAAAGTTTAAACAAAAAATCTGAAATGTTAATAGCACCGCCACCAGCCCACCAGGCATCCACTAGGTTGGGACCGCCTAGCCCAATTTGTGTATCGGGCTTAAGTGAGTTGTTCAGGACCAGTTTTTTTGGACCACGTTTAGGTTTAGTTACGACCCGGGCCGAACATGTTTGATTTACTCTTTATTTGTTATTTATTTTTGGGAAAAATACAATAAAAGATACTATACTTATCACCTATTTCTATTTAAGATACACAACTTTAAATTTTTTAATTTAAAGTATCGAACTTTCATTTTGTAATTAAATTAGGGACGCGAATTTCACAAATGACGAGTTGTCACCGAATTTCGTTTTTATAAGTAACATATATATTTAATCGATTAATATTACTCGATCAATTTTATTGTACCTTTTATTGCACTTTTCCCTTTATTTTTTGGGGTGTATTACTGTATTTAATGTTTTTTTCTCTTCTTTCTATAATTATTAATTATTTTATTATTATTATTATACTACTAAACAAAATTCCATATTAAATGACTTGCATTACAAAACAAAAATAGCATTTTATGGTTGAATGTCAAAATAAGCTGCTTTAGACTTAATTAAAAGGGAGTCAACACGTTAAACTTGGTAACAACCCTTAATTTCTTCTGGCGTCGAGCGAACTGCACGTATAGAGATTCAAAAAAGAATCGATTTGAATTGGTATTTTTTCACGAAAAACAGACATGAGATAACAAATACAGTGTTCACTAAGATTTCGAATAGTGGTCCCGAATTCAAGTTAATTCTATTTTGCCTCTTCCTTGGAGAAAGAGGATCAAACGATAAATCGATTTCAAAATCCTTTTGTGACCCAAATAAAGATAAGATGGGGCATAGATCATAGTTGCAGAAAGATTACTTAACTTCAGGTTAAATTAAACAAAATATGAAAAGAAAATACGTATAAAATGAGGAAGTGCTTGAAGGGGAAAGAGAGATCACTTTGGGCTTTGTTGATTTACTGCGTGATGATTTTATTGAAAAGATAGAAGTTGCGGTATTTATTTCACCCAAGATTGGGTCTCTCTACCAGGTGTTCTGTTGGTAGCTTCGGGTGGTATTCACGTTTGGCATATGCCTGCTTTGACCGAGATCTTTGGAGATTTCAGGCGATTGCCGATGATATAACTAGTAAATACGTTCATCCTCATGTAAACATATTTTATTGTCTAGGGGGAATTACGCTTACTTGTTTTATAGTACTAAGTGGCTACATGATTTGCTATGACCTTTTACTATCGTTCGACCGACCAAAGCTGTGACTTGTTGATTATAATAGCATTTTATAGTGTATTAGAACTTGTGACTTCTCGATTATTTCATGTGTTAATTTGAAAACTGTGTTCGTTCATCATATTTGATACAACTATCATTTATACGATTAAACGAAATGGACACACTGTAGATTGTAATGTCAGGTCAACCCAACCAAACTCATTACCCAAGCTGATTTTGATGGTTACATGATGGCCGGGTTCGCTGATATGAAATTTAGATATACTTTGTTCCTCCTAATTTAAATGTCCATTTTATTTTATAAATCATTATACTCCATACTATTTACCATTCGATCTTTTAAAACATTTTTCATTGACTATAAGATGAAAGTTGACTATTATTTTGTGATAATAAAAAAAAATGTTACATGATCATCGACCGAGATGGAGAGGGTAATATTTCTTACAATATTTTGCAAAACAACACGTGTAATAAAAATAGTAATCTATTACAGTAATTATACTTTCATAAAGGTTAAGGAGTGCTTTGTTGAATTTCATAAGGTCCGTGCTATTTTATTTTTTATTTTAATCCTTTTTGTATTGTATTGCATACGTCGTCGGTCAAATAAGTCACGCATTATATATATATATATATATACACACACACACTAGATGCAAACCCGTACGATGTACGACAATCTCAAATTTACAATATTTAAGTTTATGGTACATCAAAAGAAGATCATCTACGTCGAACTTTCTTAGAAAAGTAAATAAATTTAGATATCAACTGTATTATCAATTGAATAATGTAAATACATAATACAAACATAAATAATCAAGAAAATGCACTAATACAATTATTAAAATATATCATAAACATAATAGAACTACACACGACAATAATAATTATAGATAATTATTAATAAATTAATTATCCTAAACGTATCCTTGTTTAATAATAATTTGACAATTGTGATAATAACTTATGGTTATCCTAAACTATTTAAAATATAATTAATTTATTAACTTGAAAATTATAAGAAATTGCCACGTAGGATTTTATGCCAAGTGGTAAGTTATGGAGCCTTCTTTTATACTCCTTTAGTGTGTGTGTGTGTATATATATATATATATATATATATATATATATATATAATATAATATATAAGGTTCGGTTACAAAGGGAAGTACTATTTTCCGGAAAAGAGGGAAGCTACATATTCATTAACGACAAATATTAGGGAATTCTCTTAATATTCATCATATGATATTATAGGTTACAAAAAATAGTTTATTGATGAATATTAGTAGTTATAACACGGTTTTGATTAATATTTATAGGTAAAAATATGTTTTTATACGTTTTGATTATCATTCATCGTGGACAAACGTTAACGAATAATTTGTTTTAAAACCGATAATATCCACTTTGGTTAACTTTCATTAATGATGAATGTTAGAAAATTCTCTTAATATTTATCATATGATATTATAAGTTATAAAAAGTAGTTTATATGTGAATATTAGTAGTTATAACATCGGTTTTGATTAACACTTCTTGGTAAAAATATGTTTTTTTACGTTTGATTATCATTCATCGCGAATGAATGGTTAATTTCCCCTGTACCTTAAAAATTACTTCCCTCTTGATCCCTACCCCATATTATATATATTATACTACTATAATCAAATAATTAGCTTGTGAAATGATTTTAAAGAAACTAGGTTGTTTTGACAGTTAGGTGTGCCCAAATAAATATTTCTGGTTCTTCTTTTTTATTTTCTCCTTCCTTTTGCATTATTATTATTATTATTATTATTATTATTATTATTATTATTATTATTATTATTATGATTATTATTACTATTTTAATATATGGAAGATAAAATAGGTGTATGGTTGAATTACTCTCAAGTCTTATCGTATAGAAATGAAGCACTATGGACTTTTTGTTTTCAAAATTGTAGATGTCAAAGAGAAACAATAATAATATTAATATATTAGAGTTAAAAAATTTTGGAACCACCTCAGTTTTAAGAATTTTTTATGGCCTATCGGTAATAAAATATCTCATAAATCCTATTGTTTGACTCTTAATAAATATCGCCTATCTGCAAGGACACAACTATTTTTCATAGAATTATAGCAATAATAATAATAATAATAATAATAATAATAACAATAATAATAATAAGAAAAATAAAGTATATTATAATTGTGTCTCCAATATAAATATTTAGTTTTTAAAATGAAAAATTCACCGTGTAGTTAAAGTTAAAAGCAGGAAATTAATATGTACATACCCCGTTTATTTCAACCCTTTTATTCCAATGTTAAGATCACATTTGTAATATAAACGTTACATGACGTTCACTTTACGTGACTGATCATCACATCACATTATTATTATATTTTATATTATTATTATTATTATTATTATATTATATTATATATAATCTAAAAAGGTAAATTATGTAAACATTTAAGTTATATTTATTATCATCACTGTTATGTTTTATTCACTTTTGATCATAAATAATTTCATCAAAGAAGTTGTACTAATTCTCAAGTGATTTGGACCTATCTCATACTTTATGTAACCAAATTTGATACTCGAAAAAACCTCAACAATCCGAAGAAAATATTGATCATCGTTTTTTGTATTTATTTAACTTTATGGGTACGTTTGGTAAAATTAGTCGGTTTATTTATTTAACTTTATGGGTACGTTTGGTAAAATTAGTCGGTAAGTAGGGCTAGAAACTTGTTGTCTAAAGAATTGAATTGATACAGAGACAAACGTACATGGTAAATAATTATATTACGAACATTTATTTACTATCTCATTTTATAAACTCCAAGCGTATTTTTTATAGCTACTTCAACTTTTAGAACTTATTCTTTTAATGAGTTTGTAAATGTAAATCTAAATTCTATAGTATCTATCTGAATAAAATAGAAAAAAATGAGGCATAAAGGAGAGAAAGGTGCGTAGTATGCATCAAATCAAATAAAATCAAAGCTTATAATAACAACAATTCCAATCTCCTCTCAACAAGCTATTCAATCATTCATTCTTCCTTTCAACTAACAACATTTCAATTCACAAACTCTCGATTCAAATTTTTCTCATCGATAACGGTCAGTAATCCCTCTCATTCAAGTAATCCCTCTCATTCAATCGTCTGTTATATTATGCTACAGTTAAAATTAATATTTATGATTTTAATCGACATCGTTATTTCATCATTATTCTTTGATATTTCGTTGAATGATGATTATATTTATGATAATAGTTATTAGCTTCATCTTATTGTTTATTTGCTTAATTGAAGTTTATCGTGATGTATTTGTAACCGCATTAGATGTTAATAAGACTTCGTGATGATTACCATCAGATCATTGCTTATGTTTGTTAATGGATTATTTAATTTAATAATTCGTTTAATTATGTTTATTATATTATTGATTTGTGAGTTATTAGCTCCGTCTTATTGTTTATTTGCTGTTTAATTGAAGATTATATTGCTGTATTTGTAACGACATTTGATGTTAATCGGACTTCGTTAAAATTACCGTCAGATCATTGGTTATGTAACACCGAGTGTTTGTTAATTGTAACACATGCTTGCGAATCGATACCGAATCATTTTTGTGCAATCGATATGATATAGTGAATTGAAGTTATAATAATCAGTTTTTAATGTTTTGATTCTGTATATTTTGATGTTCTAATTAGTTTTGGATATAATAATTTATAAGTATAAAGCAATAAAAATGATATTATGTCATTTTAGTCAATTATTTAATAGTTCAGTGATTCCGTCAATAATCAGAATTAGTCAAACACTAACTATGAAATATTTACAATTTCAAACAATGAAGCACACCTGAACAGTGAATACGATGTTTTACGTCAGTTATCTGATTATGAAGAATGTTATTAGTGCGTGTTCCATTTTGGAAATTTATTAAAGTCTTGTGTTTATGTGTCTTATGAACAGATTCTGAGGACTGTGGTTTAGGATAAGAGTCGAGTTTCACGTCATGAAATATAAAAGAGGAAGTATAGTTGAGGTTTTGACCACAGCCGAGGTTCCTTATCATTCTTGGCGCCGTGCTCAGATAGTTTCTGGATACAGGCATGGCTACACTGTTAGATACGACTTGTATTCTGGCTCTACTAACCAGGAGATGGTTGAACATGTATCTACAAAGTTTATCAGGCCGTGTCCTCCATTGGTGGAACTTTCAGAATGTAGACCTGGTGATGTAGTGGAAGTGTTTCACCAGTTGTCTTGGAAGATGGCAGTAGTGTCCAAGGCTTTCAGTTGGGACTTGTTTCTAGTCAGATTAGTTGGATCTTTCGTAGAGTTTGAAGCAAGTAAATCAGAACTTCGTGTGCGACAATCTTGGCAGAATGATGAATGGATTGTGATTGGCAAGGTATATTATAATCATTTACTAATTTATCCATTCTCGCCTTTGCAGCCCAAAGTTATGTTTAAGATTCCTTTGCATTTGGGAAGAAGTTTTCCTGAGCTTATTTGATATCACACATTGTCAAAATCAGTTATATTTTTGCATTTAGCGCTAATTGGATTTATTTTATATATGCTATTGTATTACTATAGGAATATGTGTCATGTTGGGACTTCTAGACTAAAATGGCGCTGCATGCTAAAAATTTCACTACTGATTTATTTACTTTTTTGCTATGCAAGCAGGTTCATATAAATAGCATAGATGCACAATGCAACAAGCTTTCAAAGCGTAATTTGAATTCAGGCTCCCACGAGAAGCAAAGGGTCGCCAAAGGAGATTCCTACATAAAAAGTCTCCAGTGTGGTGTTCAGAATGACAACTTACAGGAATCGCATATTGTTTCAACGAGAACCTTGAAGCGAGGGTCTCCCTACTATTGTTCTCAAGACGAGGTGAATGAAGGAACTGCCCAGAAATTGAAAATCACTCAAAAAGAGGGCAGACGTCTCCGAGTACTGATCAAATCACCTGATAAGTTAGATGCTGTTCCTAACTTTACAGAAATGCCCTCTGAAGAATGCTTATATACAGCTGATGTGGAGAGGGAAGATATAAGTGGTTCATACAGAAAAGCATATGATGATGATGATGATGATGATGATAGTGTTACGTGTTCCGTGGGTAGTTGCAGTAGTAACAGTTACTGTTGTGATGATATTGATGAGAATGGAAGTCATGATAGTGATGCCGAGTCTGTTTGTCAAGGGGGGTATCCAGACATATCTCTGTATAATAAGGAAGTTGCTGCAGAAATACATAGGCTAGAGTTGCAAGCATATCGATATACCATTGAGGCATTGCATGCATCAGGACCCTTAACTTGGGAAAAAGAAACAATGGTAACAAACCTTCGTATGTCGCTCCATATATCAAACGATGAGCATTTGATTGAGCTAAAAAACTTAATATCTACCAAAAGTATTATTCGTAGTAGATGACAGGAAAAACCAAGAATAGAAGTTTTTGTTCCTTTAGCCCTTTAATTCTATTACCACAATTCAATTCTCCATTGACTGCCTCACATAATTGTAAATAGCATTTGTTGCCATCTTTTGTGTCTTTTGTTTATGAAATACGGTAGTGTATTGGAAATTTTGTATTAGAAAAACATTGAGAGAGCATGACATCGCTTTAAGATATATATTTCATGTCTACTTTACGGGATGTATTCTCGTATCTCATATACTTTGCATCATACCATTTGGCATCGTAAGTGGTTTTCTGTTGATATAATTGATGCTTCGCCTTCATTTTCCAGGCCCAAAGTTGGAGGTTTGTACACCTTTGCTTATGAATCTGTAAGTTGATGTCAGGTGTGCCACCTTCTCTTGGGATATGACTGTGGGGCATAGGCAGAATCAGGTCTGCTGCAAACAGCTGATCAGCCTCTTGTTCCCTCGGTATACTGTCATGGTGCAGTATAACTTTGGGCTGTCTGTAATCTTCAAATTATTTTCTTGAAGGATGCAGGTAAACAAAATTCTGGTTTTTATTTTGCATTGGTTTAGCTAACTAGTTCTTTCAAATTTATGGATGAGTTCTGCATTCATTATTTGTTTCATCCAAGGACGCTAGGTATCAATTTGTGAATCATCTCATGGATGCTACTGATGACAAAGCTTATGGAGTCTTTCAGATGTTATATACAATGATATCAAGACGAAGCCTTATATTGGAATTCTCTATAAGGCAGAAACATTCTTCGACAGGTTGTATGCATTAAAAATAAATGTTGGGCGACTTTTAACCCATTTGACCCGTTCCCATATTAGCTAAAAATCTCAGTTGACCACTTTTATAATATAGAACATAGCCTAAATCGACGAATTCATAAGTATAAGGGTTTAAATGACCACCTCTGGTTTTCTTTTTTAAGTTTAAAGATGTATGGAGATTTAGGTAGATGTATTCTTTATTAGTTTGGTGTTGCAAAATTTGTTTCAGTCTTTTTGGTTATTTGGGAAATGTATGTATTTAGATAGCAGTCTGGAATTTCACTTGCAAGCAGATAACTTTTATCAACTGTCCAAAAACTTATTAGATACCTCAATTTTGCATTAATATATATATCTACCTTTGAAAGATCATCCAATCGAATCCTGTGGGTTATTTTTTTGTATATCACAAGTAGTCAAATCTATTTTAAATTACATGTAAGCAGGTTGATGTTCAATCGAATACCGCACCTGCCAATTCCCTTGCGTGATCGTTAAACAGGTATGTTTTACTATGAGTACCAAAATTTTGTGTGTGATTTGTTTGGCTTGATGGATAGACATTTTAATTTTGCTCGGTCCCAAAAGGTGGCAAGAGACCGTCCAAAACCTGATTCGTAGAGTATTACAAAAGATGGTTTCACTAATTGACCAACATGTCTTCGGCCTAGTGAATATCCTTACTCACCAACCTAAAGGTTCTGGGATCAAGAGTGTGTATTATGATAATTGTAATTAGCTTTCATATTAATCACTCGCATCATATGAAATACTGTATATAAATATAACTTTATATTTGAAAATACTTTTAATTTAACTCGATAAAAGACGTCCATGAATATATTACATGTATCATAGATTTCGTATGTACAGGAAACAATCGTACGGAAAGGATTTTAGGGACCTAGTCTTAAACCTGATATTTTGGGCCCAGGCCGGGACTGGTACTCGTGTCGGCCCAGACTCATTTATACATGAGGTTATCGTGTGTTCGGACTACTTAAAAGAAAATTTGCTAAATTGGTGTAGCGGTGGAAAATTGATCGACCCCTAAAACATGAGTTACCAATTAATCTTGTTTCCTGTTTAGACCGGATCTTATTCAAATCATAGGAAGGGGTGGTTATACAGGTTTTTCTTCACATGGATTAATCTTAGTGACCCTTATATATCATACAACAGTCAAATTTAACTTGAATATCAATGATTATTTTCAGTTTTTCTGGTGTGAATCTATTTGTTTGTTTAGAAAAATTCAATAATGAGGCCAAAAGGTTAATAATAAATATAAATATTATATATTATATTACTATGAGTTATATCTGCAAATGAACGCCACACAAACAACACAATAAATATTAGTGAGAACCGAAAAATGTGAGGCAAAAGATGAAGTTATTGCTGCTTTTGTCCCACCGTTACTTGACAAAAATTTCAAGTGTCATTCTCCAGCTCACCCTCAACCTTCAAGTTTTAAATTGATAAAATTGACACATCTGACAGGACGTTTGCGGTAGTTTTCTTGATAACTATCCAAGATATATATATATATATATATATATATATATATATATATATATATATATATATATATATATATATATATATTTGGGACTGAATATTGATCGAATAACATGTACACCATAAGCCAATTCCAATCAATGTTGTCATAACTAATTAATAAAAATAATTGATTCAAAGTCTTTAATTACTAGCTAGACAACATTTGACAGTCTCTATATTGACATAACAATCTTTTATTTTCCTTCCAATTTAAAATCGCGGACCGTATATATTGTCACCATCTCGAATTAAAAAATTTGCCGGTCTGAAAGTAGTACATGAATACATACACTTTTTAACCCACATTACGTGCCGTCGTGCTACTGCAACGCGTTGCTCACATGCCTTTTCGGGTCAACAAAAATAATGTAGGTTATATGTCCATATCTTAAAGAATGTCGTTTTCAATGGATAAATGTCATTTGTACCAGGACCATCATGTAACTTGTTAGATTTTAATGATATATATATGTCTAATTATATTTTATTTTCTTGTGGGTTTAGTTGCAGTTGTACTATAATTAAGAAGAAAAATGCAACCTTGAATCCCTGATGAACTGGCAAAACTTGGGATCTACAACAAAACTGGTTTTGTTGCTTGTCTTCTTGTAATTAGCTTCGTATATACTTTTTGGATTAGGATACTCATTTCAGAATAAAATTAATTAATGATTTGTTCTTCTAAAACATATGGTTAAATACATGTATTACAAAATAATTTGATACACAAAATCAACTTTGAATATAAGAAGGAAAAAAAAGTGTATGAATTATGTATATATCCAGTATAATAATAATACACGTACAATGAATACTGTATAAATACTCCGTACAATAACAAACATAAATAAAATCTTGAGTATTAAATTAAAACTTTATGATATTATATTAATTAAAGACAACTTCCTTAAAAATTGCAATAACTTTTGTACTTGCAAACATTGTCGAATGGGGTTTCAGAATGTTAAATTTGTTGTCTAGTACAATGTGGGAGACATCTCCAAAGTTTTATATTGAAAAGCATGCTTGGGACAAAAGTTACAAGGTTAATAAATTATTTATTTTATCTAAGCCTACGTTACATTATTATTATTTTTTTAAATATATTTGTATTTATAAAGTGATGTTTATTTTATTAATTTGTAACAAAAGAAGTAAGTGACCACTAAGCATAAGATATAAATATTCGATCACTGCTAGTCATGACAACTGCGTCCAACTTTACGTATATTGATTGTATGTATCGAATAAACATGCATTTAAAATATAAAAATCGCTTTTTAGCTGGCATGAACTAAGAGATAAGAGTTTATATTTTCTTATATTATATTTTATTATAATATATATATATATATATATATATATATATATATATATATATATATATATATATATATATATATATATATATATATATATATTGAAAGTGCAATTTATTTATTATTTATACATAGACAGATGGTGCAATACAAATAAATGGTACGGATCGAGTATGTATATAACAGGATAATAAACAAATGTTAGAAAATTCGGAGAAATTAAATTGAAATGTAGTGCTAATAAGACTAAAAAATAATAATTAAGTTTACATGCAATGAGAGCAGTTTTCAAAATTTCAAAATACACCCTTATAAAGAAAAAATAAAGAAAAAAGAAGAAGCGTATGTCTTGTTAACCTATATATGGTTTTTTACCCCTTTTTAATTTAATGATCTTTTTAGTAGAACCAATATATATATATATATATATATATATATATATATATATATATATATATATATATATATATATATATATATATATATATATATATATATGTAAAGTGATATTTTGTAAAAAAAATTGTATAAAAACACCTCCATTTATTTAATTATTTATAGACTTTTATAGTAATCTTTTTGGTTCCTTAGTGAGAGGACTGTCACTTTATTTTTCTTTTAATTATTATATAACATAATAACGAGTATTATATAAAATTAAAAACATTAATGAAGAACAAACTACAACGAGCAACGTAAGAAAGAAAGTATAATAAACTCGTACTTGCAAAATTGGGGTTAATATTTGAACAAGATTTACATCACGTACATATGGATAAATATTTCTAACTAAATAATTACACTTGTGGCAATTACATGGCTTTTTACACTTGATGGGCCATTTTAGCTACTATTTGGAATTAATTGGGCAGAAATGAAAATAAACATAATTTACTATCTAGTCCCTAGTCTTTTATTATTTATGATTTGATGTGGTGAATTTTTTTTCTCTTCATTTTGTTGCTAATCTTGTGGTAGAATCCGACCCTAAATGTTTGAAGATAATTGGGGCACCATATTGCGGATAAAGTAGCATAAGAACAGTGGGTGCATGTTGATACTTTGGAGACAACTCGAATGAGAATCTTTGTAATATCATTGCAAGAGTCAATTTTACTTGTAAAATTGCAAGATTTTGACCTATGCATGTACGAACGCCAAGCCCGAAAGGAATGAAGGCTAAAGGATGTTTAGCTGCTCGAGCTACTCCATCTGAGAACCGATTTGGGTTGAATTCGTTGACATCGTTTCCCCAAATAGTTTGATCATGATGAACGGCTAAGATTGGAATTAGAAGCTCAGTACCACGTGGGATTTTATACCCTCCTAGTTCCACATCGGCTTTCGCCCGCCTAATTGATGCCACAATAGGAGGATATAGTCTCAAGGACTCGTTGATTATCATCGTCAACTACACGAAAATAACAAGAATTTAACTTCAATTTAAACAAAAAAGAAAAAGAAAAACCTCTGATAGCCCTTGACTCCCCGGTTCCATTTTAAAAATAATATATTTTGTGAATTTCTTCTTCAAAGTATAACATCATTACAATCTAATTAGAAACATTGATTGTTTCGAAGAAATCCTATGTGGTTCATACAAAATTTCATTACTTTTGGTCTTAGAAATCAAAACCAGGATTAGATTTGATATGCAATTCTAAAAATTTATTAGTGTTTTGATTTTATGAGAAGAAAACATGATATGATATGAGATATAGAAAAAGAGATATTTACCATTTTAAGCTTGGAAATACAATCTTTTGTGGGGATATCACGTGGTCCGCACACATTAAGCACTTCGTCACGTGCTATCACCTGCCACTGTGGATGCATTGCTAGCAAAACAGTAGTCCACGTCAGCAAGTTAGATGTAGTCTGTTCTCCGGCGAAGAAAAAACTTTTACACTCTTCGGCAATGTCACGTGCCGTGATCGCCGGCGATGAATTCAACGATTCTTTCCTATTACTCGCAGCTTCAATCATAAGCCCAAGTAAATCCTTGGGCCCATTTTTCATTTCCTCGTCATCCCAATTTTCTCTTCTTCTTTCAATTACTTTCATCAAATTTTTCTTGATTTCTTTTTGTAATTTCCAACATTCTCTATTCCTTCTTGTTGGTAGAAACCTAAATAAACCCCAAAAATGTTTAGTTAATTATTACTTTTTTTAAAAATTTAGTATTTATATTTATATTTATGAATATACCTAAACTAAATTTCACCTAGCTTGTAAGAATTTTATTGTAAACATTTTAATATTCTATAAATTTACCATAAATTCTTGGAACATCATGTTATCAAGCATGCATGTTACATTGTCACATATCATGCATTTTAATAAAGTTTTGACTTTTTTCATGCATGCTTTCACCAAGCAATTTTAGTAATATTAGGTAACACTTAAACACATATATATGATAATGTGTACACTCTATAACAAAACAAAACAAAACAAAACAAAAAAAAAAAAGTTGGAATGAGAGCATATGTGATGTATACCTATAGCCCGGAATGGATATTTTTTGAAATGCTTCGGAAGTCAAGACCATTTGTCGAGTTTGAAGTTGAAAAATATGTTTTCCATCTTCGTAGTTGTTACCAAACGCGGTCCTAGTCATTGTCTCCTCGGTTAGGTTTTGGTACCATTGAGATACTTCGATTTCCACTTCACCTGAATCCGACATGCCTAACCATTTGTCTAGCATTTTTATCACGCTACTCGTTGATGCAGGTACCAATAACTTCAAGTACAATTAAAAATAAATTAAATATTTATTATTTATTAGATTATGAATTAGGAATTTGGGGAGTAGATAATGTACTTTGAGATTGTCCATGTGAAATGTGGGAGTGATTATTTTTCTATGGAGAGCCCATTTTTCACCTTTGAGACTTAAGAGACCATCACCTTCAAGTTGTTTGATAAGTGGGTGAGCTTCATTTTTCTCATACAATTCACATTTCGAACAAAATACTTCTCGAATGAGGTCAGGATCAGCAACGGTGAGACGAGCCATGGGTCCAAACCATATAAGAAATGTGGGACCTAATTTAATTTTGTTAACAAAATCGATATCAACTTCAATGACATAATGAAAATGTGATCAAATGGTATGAAATGGTCTAATATGAATTGTTAGATGAATTGCTTCAATTCTAGACCAAAATAGGAACTAGAAATGGTAAGCATTAAGTTGAGGTAAAAAAACCTAAAAGAAACATATAAAGGACACATAGAGAACATAGAAACAAAAATACCTCTAGCATTAAATTCCATATCAACAACTGCTATGTAGTGATGATACTCATGATAATGAATAGTACATAATGTGAAACATTTTGTTCATATTAATTTATATGTATATATGTATCAAACCCTTCATGGACATGGGTTAAATTAATAGCCCTACAATTAGCATTGATTCAAGGGATTATACATATACAACCATGTGCTATATATATATATAGAAATATACCATTTAACCTAAGAAATATATATCAAAAATATGATATGAAATTAATACAGAAAAACAAAAGGTCTTGTAAATCCTCAACTTCTTTAGACCAAAACATCCTCAATATGCTCCAAAATTCTTTATAACATGGAAATAAAATAAACCATGCTCGGATCGTGGATTTGAATCTCGGTTTCTTGGTCAACGTAAAGCGGGTTCAAACGCGATCGTATATACATAATTTAGCTTATTTTGTATCGTTTTCGATTCATTATTTAGATGATAATACGTTAAAGATGATGAATAAAAGAGAGAATTGTGAACATACCATATATTTTCTTCCATTGATGGTAGAAAGAAAGGACTCTAGGAAGTATATTGTGAGAAAAAGGGATAGGTTTTGAAGAAGCTTTCATCATTAAATTCACAATTTCTTTAGCATTTCCAATTAAGAAGCAATATGGAGGTCCTTTTATCCCTTGTTTCCCAAAATGCTCTTCAATCTTTTTTGGTTTCCACCATAACACCATAAAAACCTTCACAACAAACACTAATACTACTATCAACAATAATGACCCAATCATCTCTCCTAAATTTCCTTTGATCATTAATGCTTAGTCTTTTGAGGGCCTTTTATGCAGCTTTTGTCATTCCAAGTTCGTGTTACTTTTACACTTTTAGTCCCCTATCTTTCAAAAATTGCTAAATCAAACTTTTCTTTTCATTTTTGTTCCCTTCTCTCTTTCTTAACACAAAGTTGGCCAATGAGGCTTTTGTCACATGGGAATGTACTATTTCAACAAAATTAATTGACTTTTAATGGATATGCACGTACCACGTATATATATATCCTTTATCCTATGTATATTTTGAAGGGGAAAAAAGCATATCTAAATTAACTAAATACGTACTGTCTAATTGCATTATACTCTGCAACACCTTAAAAATAAACAATAGTTGGCCTCAAGCTGTTACATGATTATTTTATAAAATATATATCGAACAAGTAACTGTTGTAACTTTTTTTAATAATTAATATCGAATAAAATAATTTTACTTGCTGACTAAGCACCATTTATAGTCTTATGTACGTGGAAGCATAGTAAGGCTCAAATTGGTGACGTTTTACCAACTTGTATTATAAATTAAAACACCTCATAAAATAAAATAAAATTATTATATTATATATTAGACAACATATATATATATATATATATATATATATATATATGAAATTTCATATTATTTGGAAGAAATCTCTAAATTTGTATGTCTTTTTTTCTTTTTATACCCAAACAAATACTCGTGATGGAGAAATGGACCAAAATGTTAAAAGATTCTCTACGTAAGCACTAAAAGTGTAATAATTGAAATTACAGACACTATTTTTGTAAATAAGTGTATCTTTTCCTGGGATTGTGAGAACTGAGAAGTAAGCTGCTTCGTGTGATGTTCCACTCTGTAATGTCACCAACACGTTTTACCTTAAACTTTTTTATGCATATTTTATATTATATATATATATATATGGGAAGGATCAAGAGGGAAGTTGTAAATTTGAGGGAAAGGGGGAAGCAAACATTAACCACACATTTTCTTGTATCTTCTCCAACTCATATACAGTACCTATTTCATCAATTTTTGTTTAAAATTCAAAATTAAAGCATGTAAATCAATCAAAACATTATAAATTTCAAATTATCAAAGGCATTCATACATATCTTCAATTCGTCATAATTCATATTCATCAAATATTAAAAATTTTGGGTATAACTTTTGAGTTTTTGTGAAAATTTTGATTCACCAATGAATACAATAAAATTAAACGGATTTCAACATACAAAACTTATAAACAAGTAATTAATTTAATTATAGTCGTCATTAACCATCGAATCACTATATATCTTGATCCTCACTATATATATATATATATATATATATATATATATATATATATATATATATATATATATCAAATCATTAAAGTACACATAAAAGTGGTACATCCCTCAACTGATTTAAAAGAGAATCTTCTGTCAAATATTCACGTTATTATTTATATAAGTTAAATTAAAAATATATTATACTTTTTAATTATTAAAAATATACTATATATGTAAAAGATAAGGATTAAAATAAAAATAAACTTTATTTGCTTACTAATTGGACAACACAAGATGAATGTTATACCAATTTAAATTTACAATGTATAAGTTCATAAAAAAAATATTAAATTTTATCTTTAGTAGTTATTTGAAAATTCAGCGTTTTATAACCAGTATAAATAAACAGATAATAGAAAAACTCTAGAAAGATACAAGGATAACCAACATGGTACTTTAAATTTTAATAATATGACTGTTTCTCCCCCTGTTTCATACTTTCTTGAGATGTTCAATATTGTTATTGTTAGATATTTTAAAAAATATATAATAAATTACAGATTTAGGAAAAATATTTGTGGGAGGAATGAAGGGCACATAGCCCAAACATGTCTTGGGAGTATTAAGACAAAATTAGAGGGCAGTTACCCTTATGTGGGGTACTCTTTGTTTGAGTGCACCCAAGCATATTTCCCTACCAAAACCTTAATATATACATCCCCTTGTTCCCATGTGCATAAATTTAATCCAATATTACAAACCTCTTTGCATTAAACCCTCACCCCAAATCCCTTCAATTAACATTTTGATTAGTTAACTAATTAGACATTACTCATTTTTTTAAGTTGAATGAAAACTAATTTGTTCAATAAAAATGGTAATATGAATATTCTCGTTTGTTACTAGTAATTTTATTACACAAACGAGTAAATTTAAGCTACCATAATTTTTCTTGTGTGTAAGTTAAATTACTTATCAGAATTAAAACTGATAAAATGTGTCTGATATATTTGTGGGATTTGGTTTGTCATGAAAAATAATATTTGAAGGAATTGAATTAAATTATGCTCACAGTATTGAGTTTGTGGTGATGTGATTTATACTTTAAAATTGATTAATTAATAAGACATAGCATATATTATTAACATGTCGTATGCGGAAAAAAAAAACATACACGCATATATATATAGGGTTAGGTTCAAACAAGAACCACAAAAGGTACAGAACTGTGAGAACTTTTAAATTACATTGTTTTTATATATGTAAACGCAACAAATTATATAGAAATGTTATTTAATGTTCATATTATTGACAAACAAAAGTTAAAAACAACAAAATACATGTTAAACTATATAATATATTAAGTATTCACATGTGCACATATCAAATGTGCAATATGAACGAAAAATATATATTTGATTTTAAATGTTTTTTTGATGTTTTCTCAAACTATTTTTTTACTTTTAACATTAATCTACATCAATGTTCACATGTGATTGAATTATTAAACATGTTAAAATCCTTATATTTTAAAAGTTCTCGCAGTTCTGTACCATTTTGTGGTTCTCATTTGAACCTTTGGCTATATATATATATACTAGGTGGAAGACCCGTGCAATGCACGGTAATTTATTAGAATTATTTTAGATATTACGTGATTAAATAATAATTGTTGTACATATTTTATAAAATAATTTATAAAATAATATTAATTAAATAATTTATAGGACTTAATTTTCATATGTGACTCCTCTTTTCATAATATTATAATATATGTAGCATTTATATTTATTATTTATTAATTATTATAAAATAATAATATAATATTAATTAAATAATTTGTTAACTGAAGTTAAGAGATTGACACGTGACATTCATGCTTACGTGGTAAATTCTGAAGCTTTCTTTTATACTCATTTAGTATATATATATATATCATGATGTTATTTTCATAGCTTTTGACATTTATGATAGTAGGATTTGTTTTGTTGGAGGTTGATATGCATAATTTGATCACGACTTTACGATAATAAACATCCATGGAACTTAATAGTTTTAAGTGTTACGTATTAATCTCAAAATATCAATTAGAGTAAATTGCATGAATGGTTCGTGTGTTTTACACACATTCTCACCGTTAGTTCTTGTGCTTTGTTTGTTACATGGACAGTCGAAAAACTCAAAAATTGTTGCATACTTAATCCATCTTCTACCTAAAATGACTAATATACCCTTAGATGATGCACGGTTAGCATATATACTTTATTTAACCACATGAGGGTATTTTAAACATTTTAGATAGGCATTAACGATGATAATGTGTGTAAACCACATAAACATTCATCCAACTTACTTTATCTATTAAATGTCGTTATCTATCCATTAATATGGAAACACCGTCAAAACAAGCAAAAGTATTAGTTAATGACGACTTTTAACTAATTTCTGATATACGATTACGTCGGTTTTAGGTTATAGAATTAAGGATGAATTACATGAAAAGGTAACATAACATTACAAAGTCTTAAATAAAGGTATATTTCACTTTAGTTTACTTTATTTCTTTAAACGACTATTCTCATTTATAACAGGTTCTTCTAAGTAGTCGATCTTATGCTCGTGATATACGCGACCTAACCGTTACCGTGACCGTTTCTGAACCTTCCCAAGTGAGGGATCGAACCCGTGAACTCTAAAAAGTCATTCAGGTGCCCTTACCACTAGGTCATCACCAGATGGTATTGGGTATTGATTCTAATTACCTAAATTAAGAGATTTTTGAAGATCTAGCTAAACTTGGGAAATAAGTTTACTTAATGGATAATAAGTTGAGGAGTTTGGCTATTTAAACAGGAGTATTGCGTTATAATTTTGGTGAGGAGGTCGAGATAAAAAGAGAGAGTTTATGAGAGTCGTCTCCCTCTGTCCCGTGTGGTGGTCTCGGTGATTCAATAACGACGGCGCGAATTCTGTTATCGTAATCAACCGTTGAGAGTGGTGTGAGGATTTTCAAAAGTGTCGAGAGTTGAGCTGCTCTAATTATGTAATATCTTTCATAGTAGATGTTAAGTGGCCTATGAGTCCCGTGGTTTTTACTCTCTCTTGAGAGGTTTTTTACGCAAAAAGTGTGTGTATCGTGTATTTTATGTTTTTTACGTATTATTATTGACTTATACATGGTTATGTGATTTGGTGTGGTGGGGTTCGATCACAATGAACAATATGAAAACGGGGTCAATCCCAATAGATTACTATTTTAATTTATACATATATATGTATGTATATAAATATATATATATATATATATATATATATATATTTGATCCAAACTTCCTCTCTATGTATATATATATAAATCTATATATATATATATATATATATATATATATATATATATATATATATTCTTTTATATCATAAATAAAAATATGGAGTTTTGTAGTAAAATTAAAACGTACAAGTTTTATCAAATTATATCATTTCATAAGTTTTACTAATTTATTTCACATTATATAAATTATAAAATTTAATTAAGTTGTACATGTTTATCGAGTAATTAAAAAAAATGATAAACAAAGTAAAATATTATATATAAAAAACCTGGGTCTAAAAATGTTTTCAAAAGGTTGACCAAGAGTTTTGAATTCGTTACACGTCATTTGACACATATCTATGTGTTGAAACGTTATGAGATTTTTAGTGTTTTTTTTAATAAGAATTAATGAAAATGAATTAATGAATGAATTTATTTCCGTCAACAATGAACGAATATGTGGTCAATGGTGGTGGACTCATACGATTACAGTCATTCGTCAACGCTGACCATTTTACAGCGTGTTTGGTTTTGTAAATGTTCAAAGTCGGTGATCGTGCGTAAAAAAACGATAATTATGCATCAATCATTTTTTTTATTTTTTTGCATTCTTAGAAATGTGCATCTATTTTTCTTTACATATTTGAGATGTATGAGTGTGAATCTAATGATTTTATTTTATATATGTGTGCATTTGAGGTGTTTTTAGCCGTTCTTATTTGGAATTGTTCTCATTAGAACTCTACCATATATATAAATATATATATATATATATATATATTGAGGATCAAGAGGGAAGTAAGAAAATAGAGGAAGGAGAGAAGCTATTTCTAGTTATACATTCTGGTCAACTCAAAAGTCAACGCGGTGGCAAAATTGTAAATAACTCAAAAAAATTCAGAATATTAATATTAATTTGGAAATAATGTTAATCAAAATTACAACTTAATATTGTTAAACATTCTTTTACGATGAATGTTAACTCATATACATTATTATATACTAATGAATGTTAAGTTATCTCGTTCAACAATGTATAAAAACATATATAAGTTAATATTCATCATAAATTATTGTTTATATATATTAATTGTAATCTTGATCAACATTCATTCCAAATGAATGTTAATGTTCTAAAATTTTTTTTTTTGTGAAATTCGATGGTTAATGACGACTATAATTAAATTAATTACTTGTTTATAAGTTTTGTATGTTGAAATTCGTTTAATTTTATTGTATTCATTGGTGAATCAAAATTTTCACAAGAATCTAAAAGTTATATCCAAAATTCTTAATATTTGATGAATATGAATTATGACGAATTGAAGATATGTATGAATGTCTTTGATGAATTTGAAATTTATAATGTTTTGATTGATTTACATGCTTTAATTTTGAATTTTAAACAAAAATTGATGATATATATATTGTATATGAGTTGGAGAAGATACAAGAAAATTTATGGTTGATGTTTGCTTCCCTCTTTTCCCTCAAATTTAAAACTTTTCTCTTGATCCTTCATATATATATATATATATATATATATATATATATATATATATATATATATATATATATATATATATATATATATATATATATTAGTTTTGGAATATTAGCTAATCCAATTTTTCTTTTAACTTTATTCTCATTATTATAATACTTTTTTAATCAATTCTTATTATTATTTTACTGATTTGAATATGTATGTGAATTTGCCAATTCACTGCACAACTTTGGTTTGATGGAACATGTTTACAGGCAAACAAACAATTATTTCTACAATCAAATCTCAATATTTGTACTTCATATATTGTAATAGTAACTGTTAATTGTGACGTCACTTCTTGAGTGTCCTACACTCATTGGATCTAACTTATAATATTATAAAATATTTTGAATTAAACGAATTAAACTATCAACTTCATGATATAAGTTTGTTACGAGTAAAATTGTATTAATGGTCTATGTAGTTTGCATACGTTTCATCATCAATATTTATACTTTGTTTGGTGTATGATCATATCAAAAATTTAAAAATTGTTGCACAGTTCTTTCTTTACTTAAAATGACTAAAATACCTCATTCTCGTCGTGTAAAATAGATTTTTGTTAAACGCGCATCACCAAGGGTATTTTAGTTATTTTACGTAGATGAGGGAATAAACATGCAATAACTTTTGAGTTTTTGGACTGTATATATAACAAACAAAGCACATAAACTTATGTGTAAAAACCAGATGTACAATTTATGCAATTTACTCATTTGTTGTGACAACCGTCACCAGAACGCAATAGTATTCTAACCGTAGAGACTCATTCCGTGTAATTACGATTTCGAATACATAAGACAAATCTATTGTTGGAATGTTTCGTGTTAAAAGTCATACTCATTTTGAGAAATTCATAGTTCGTGTAGAATCAAATAATTTAGTTAAATTCGTAAGGAATTTACGTTAAGTAATAATAGTTTTAAGCTCATACAATAATATTTATAAAAGAAGCTAAGTAAAAATCTATAACATATAATTAACAAAGAGATAACACGTAAAGAGATAAAAGCTGAGTTTTATGCAAGGCTCCACTGTTTGGGTCATAACTCTCTCATCCGGACTACGATTGAGACGATCCACCTGCCCAGACGACCAGAACTCAGAGGGTTACAACATATCCAAAATTCAGAGCATTTGGAGTTTTTGAAGCCCAACCGCCGGTTAGATATGCGTGGGCTACGAGTTGGGCTAAACCAACCGCCGGTTGAATAATCCAACCGCCGGTTGGGGGTCTGCAGCTATAAATTCACACGTTTTAAACCCTAAACGAATTATACAAACCCCAAATAAATTCCAGCTGCACTTAACCCTATTCTTAGTCGATTTTGGCATCAAAACACTCCAATCTAAGGGATTTTAATCCCCTAATCGATTCTAATAATCGGGATCCTCGTTATACGCTTTCGGTGGTAAGTTCTCAACGTTTTCATATGATGTTTCTTGGGTTTTCTTTCATAAACGTGATTAGTGTCCTTATAAAACTCTATTCTTACAGAATCTTGAGAGGAGTTTCGTTTCACGCACGCTCTTTGGTAGATCTCTAACCTTAATCTTTCGATTCAATCGTATTCTCGATTTATTTGATCATCTATCCATTGGAATCCAATTTTTGATGAACATATGGACAATTAGGATTAGTGATAATGTAAACTGATGTTATGTGACATTAGAATTATAATTGTTGATTTGATCCTTGTGAAAAAACGTTTTTAGATGTCGAATGAGTGGTTGGAAAGGAATTGTGAAATCTGGACAGAATCGATAGTCAGTTCGGTGGAGACATAACTTGGTCAATACTTTATGTTTTTAAACGTTTCTTGAATCTAAAATTAATTTCAAGATGTCTACTTTCAAATGCAATTGGTTTCGTGTCAAAATATTGAGTTTTGGTTGGTCGAAAGTTAATTACAAGTTAAGTAGTCAGAACTGAGTTTTCGATTTATAATTTGAATCAACTTTAAAGTGTCTTAACGTATGTTATTTATGGAGTTAGGTCTTGAAACTTTTTCTGGAATTACTTTAATATGTCAACTGAGTTGTGTAAAAAGATGAGAATTTTTAGAGTTCGTTAAGTATGAAAACTTTTATAAAACTTGTAATGGATCAAAGATGTAACGTTTTATAAGAAGACTATTTTGAGAAATTTCTAAAAATATAATTTAAAGAAATAAATTATGAAATAATTATCTTAAGTTCTTAACATCTTGAAAAACATGTGGTTAAAATATGAAAGCCTAATAAAATCGTTTGAGCCCAAATCAACTATCGAAATGAAGTGTTTTAGTGGAGTCTTAAGATTCGTTAACACTTGAAAGAAACTTAGAAAGAGAGGAACTCTGGAATTCATAAATGATTCATCAAAATAGGATACGATGGAAAGGCTTTTAGCCTTGTCTAAATTGTAACCTACGCATATATTTGTAGATCATCATACGGAATAATTTGGGAACGCTATTTGCTTTGCTTTTAAGGTGAGTTTCGTGGCCCCATTTTCTTTTAATTTTCACTTGGGGGAAATGAATGCTCAACTTATTTTTTAACTGTTTTCATGTTGTGAGTTTACTGTTTTCATTTTGGACATGATGAATGATTTGTGTACTGTGAATTAATGTGACATACAATGTGGGACAAGGTGGGACAATATGGGACAATGTGAGACAAGGTGGGACAATGTGAGACAAGGTGGGACAATGTGAGACAATGTGAGACAATGTGAGACAAGGTGGGACAATTAGTCAATATATCAATAGTACTGTTGGGTTGCGGCCTAGCTCACTTTTGGGTTATCCATCTGTGAGTAATATAATCAATCTAATGTCTTGGGACTGCGGGACCAAGGACAACATGTAATCAATCAGTCAATCAAGCAAGTGTTGTGAGGCAACAATGGTCAAGGGAATCATACTGCATTAATTTTACTTATGTGTACTATTTCATTTCATTGTCCTACTGCTATCATACTTACTGCACAACAACTGTTTATGTGTGTCAAAACTAAACCTGCGAAATTCACCAACCTTTGTGTTGACCTTTTCGAGCATCTCTTTTCAGAAAGTACTAGCAATACAGGAGTTGAGACTAGGAGGACTTAGCAAGACCGTTAAGTTGCATTTGAGACTTGCTTTACATGAGACTTTATTCTATTTTATTGTGTTATTATGTTAAGAAGGCGTGTTTGCCTAGACAAGTTGGGTTTGTAAAACGATTATTTGATATTTGACTATGTTCATTGTGGAAGTGAAAGTCCACGGCACAAGTCACAAGTTGTGTCGGGCGACGTCATAACACATTGTTTGGTTTCATTTAGTGTTTCTCTTGTTGTATCGATGTGTTGTGATCTAATCGTTCGTCGCACCTCGTTGTTTCCGCTTTAGACAGGGTGTGACATTTGTTACCAAACAATCGTGTCTACCTATTTTACCCTAAATGTAATGGATTATTGAGAATTTTAGAAGTTCAAGCTTCTAAATCTAAGAAAACTCAATCCTTTAAAATTTTATAATCGTTATTTGGCATCAAAAGTATAATAGAGCTTCTTTAATTAAGAATTCTTTCAACTAAAAGCTTCTAAAACTAGTTTCTTCAAAAAATATCTATCCCTTAATTATAAATTACTATATTATCCTTATTTTAATTATTAAAAATTTAGAATTATAAAATATTATATACTTTTATGTCATTTTACATTAATAAACTACATTCACAACTATTTTGATAAATACTTTATTATAAAGTAAAATTTTCAGCTTCTAACTCTAAATAAAAACTACAGCTTCATCTTCGAGATAATTTGACAAACATACTCTTGTAGTTGAAAAGTTAAAATAAAAGTTTCTTTAATAATATTTTTGTTTTGGTACAACTTTGTTAGTGACACTGTTGGTCTGCAAATAAACATAATAAAAAAATGATGTGTCAGAGTAAAGCTGTTAAACAGTTGGAAGGAGGACACATAGTTTTGGCAGTTTGTTTGTAAAGGAAAGCTGCCCACCATCTCTTTTTTGGTTAGTTAAAAGTATTAAGCCATCTATTTTTTATTTTTACCGAGTCCCATTTAAGTTGGAAATATTTTATTTTATGTATTTATTTATCATCAAGGTAAAATAAAATCAAGGGAATAACTATTAAACAATATTGTACTAAACTTCTAATAATAAACAGTTAATTTTAGTACAGAAGAAAACGAAAAGACCTCATTGTGTTATTTCAAGACAAACACCTACAAAAACACATTCTACCGTACGAGACATCATGAACGCCAAAGTCAGAACCACGATTACCAGAAGAAATGAAATGAAAGAAAAAGATTATGATATTAATTAAGGTTGTAACGACAACGCCTAACCTGTTACTAATAACGAGCTCTTCTTTCGCTCAATCTAGGCACCTTGTTGAACATGTATGGTGATTTGTTGGTCACAATGTTAAACATGTACAATGATTTCTAAATTTCTTCCATAATATTTGGTTCGGTTCTATATGGATCGTATGTCATCTTTTTCGTCTTGTTTTTTTTTTCTTCATTTCTTTGTATATTCAAATTTCAAGACAATCATCTTATCTTATGTTTATAACTCATCTCAACCCAATTGGCTCAAGGTTTTAGGGTCACTTTGTTAAGCTTTTCGAAAGATATTATATACTTAAATTGTATCCTTAGTTACACCTTTCAACTAACGTTGAAGGTTACTCGATTAGTATTAGTATTAATATAAATAAATATAAACAGGCTATTATTTAATGTACGTAAATGTAAATGTGTCTTTTCGTTTCTATGAAATGTAACATCACAAACAAATCTCGATGTAAGAGTTTCAAATTATTGAGATATTTAATTATTTTTTAAGTAGATAAACCTATGATGTTCCATTTAAAGGATAATGGTGAAGGCCCAACACATTATTGGAAAGGCCTTGCCCAAAGTTGCGCAACTTTCATCCTTTTCGTTTTATTATTATATTTTTTTATCTATCATTTACATACACATACACATATTAATATCCTCATTACGCTAGGCCAAAAACATTGTAATTTGAAAAATACGTATATATTAACATATCTTTATATTGTTATATTTTACGGTATTTTTGTTATAACATTTGATGCAGTGTTGTTAAGATGTAACAAATTTGGAATGTTGATCACATAATTCAACGGCTTAAATTGTATGTCGTTTATTCCTCTTAAAATGCAATTGTCCCTCAAAACCGTACCATACTCCAGTGGCAATAAACAATTATTGTATTATTGGTGAAACCATTACGAACCATCTATATAAAAGAAAATGATAAGTGACTATTACTATTTACTAGTATATATGATATGATTGACGTAAACATGTGTTATGTCGACCAATGCAATTATTAATTGAGAAAATTATTAGTGCATAACATCTTTATTTGAGTTAGGAATAAGTTAAAAAGTCAAATTTATTCAAAGACACTGAAAATGTTTGTTTAAGCAGGGGCACTAAATCTTGTCACCGCAAAAAGTACCATATGATGTGTCTTTCCATAGAAATAATTTGTCTTTTATAACACAAAAAAGGCATCATGGAAGTATTCATATCGGGTGATGATCGGTAAATCACATTTATTTAAAATTTTAATCTTACACTTAAATGTGTTTTATAGTGTTGTCCAGTATAACATCTTAAAGCACATTTGGTGAGGTGTAGCAAAAATGAAATGGTATACAAATCACCACCCATTCATAGCTAGATTACTTTCAAACTTCAAATTTATACAAGTTTGCAATGTTTGTTTAGATATCCCATATTTCATTCAAAATATTCAAAATGCTTATATTTTATTTAAAAAACTACTATATGGTCATGTATATGATGTAATATTTTCTAAAATTTTATTTAATTAGCATTCTTTGCGTATTATATATTATTATTTATATATTTATGTTTTATATATATATATATATATATATATATATATATGAGTTTGCAAAGACTTTGCTTATTGATGACCCCAATTTGACCCTATGATAGTATGATTGTTTATCCAATCTTGTGCATGAGCTCTCTAACACACACAAGAGAGCTACCTCTTAAGAGATTTCAAGAGACAAAACACATGTCTATTCTTTAAACCCACGTCTTATTTTTAAATTGCAGCCTTAATCAAAGTAATATTACGACTAATGAAGATTAGATTATACAATAAAAGCAACCCTTTAGTAGCTAGTTTATCGGAACATCACCGTTTTGATAGATACATCATAAGGTTCTTTTATGTCGGGTTTAATTATGCAAAACTCAATATCAATGTACTTGGTTGAAAGTGATAAAACGACTTCCACTCTAACGTGTGTTAACATGTTTTTGTAAAGGGATAGGACTTAGGACCTACATCAAAACAATGGTCTCAATCCATCGTCCCAAACATACGCGTTCAAGTATTCAACCTTTGACTTAGAAATATTCAGATCAGGACCAAGTCGCGGGCCAACATCAAAACCAATAGTGTTCTATATTCATAAACACCCGTTACAATTGACAATGCACTCATTCTTTTTCGTTGAATTCATATGAGACACATATCACAGTTAGGATGATGGGACACTACTATGCATCTAAGGGGTAAAGTTATGTCAAGAATCAAGATATGGCCTTTTGGTTCCATAGTTTGAATAGCAGAGATTTCATAAATTTGAATTAAGGCCTAATGTTAGATGTTACATATATATAAACTGGGTCTCGTTCAAAACTTCAAATGTTCAATAATACTTTTGAGTAAGTGCGTTTGTTGTTTGGGCCTTTGGGCCTTTGGGCCTTTGGGAACCCCAAAAGTTTACTACATGAGCTGATGAGCGAGCACGCGAATATTGAAGTATATTATCTAGTTAAAAGCTTATTAATGTGTTTTAAAGATAAAACCACATATCAAGTAAATGCGGTTGCGTAATCTCTTTTGCTTATTTTTAGTATTGAGTTCTTGAGCTCTTCCTTATAGCTCTCGGCTCGTCTTTTGTATTCGTTGTCTATTTTGAGGTTCTAATATATTTGTTGCTTTTCAAGAAAAAAGATATCTTATGAATGTAGAAAAAGAATACGGAGTAGTATTTTTAATTGAACTCTGAGACCTATTATTTTTATTTGTGAGAGTTCTCATCTTAGGTTTAACATGAGAGGATATCAATTAAACAAAAACGAAAAGTCAATTTAAAAATCGCAATAACACAATCTGCAGACAACATGAGAAGTTGGGGTCGGCCCCTCGATAGGATGCAAGCCGGCGGATTTAGGGTTTGGCTCTAAGAATCGGGAGGATGTCTTTTACAATGAACTTGGAGGACCAAATTAGGCTAAAAAATAACAAATGATAGTTGCTTAAAGTACAAACGTTCTAGTCTACTAATCAAAGATCGATAGCCTAATATTAGGCTTAGTCTTTAGTCTTTTTCACCGGTTGTGTCCTTATCAAACATTAAGCGTTCGGATATAAATCGGTTACCTAATTTATCTATATATATATATATTTTTAAAAGTTAAACATAACAAAGATGAATTTTACATTCATGTTTGTTAAAGAGAGATTAGTAAACTGTATACACAGAGATAGAAAAATAATTGATAGACCTATATTATTATTATTATTATTATTATTATTATTATTATTATTATTATTATTATTATTATTATTATTATTATTATTATTACTAGGTTATAAACCCGTAATTACACGGGCTTTCTAAAAGACTTTTGTACTTTAATTAAATATAAGTAATCTAATATGTAGCCATTAGTTACTTATAATGTTAAGTATTAAACTGTGTAATTCTATAGTTCTTGAGATAGATATATAAAAATACAGTTATAATAATTAAATTAAAATGTGCACTTCGTATAGTTATCTTTCGTTTATTTTAATGTTAAACCCGTGAATACATACGGACATCGAATAAAAGTATTTTTCATAAACCCCCGTGAATACACATAAATTTCGCATAAAACTATCTTTCGTTTATTTGAATGTTAAACATGTGGATACTTACGGATATCGAATAAAACTATTTTTCATAGAAACCCGTATATACACACGGATTGTTAAGAGTGGATTTTGTAAAACGTGACACTCTTATTAGTTTCTGCATTCTCACTTAATGTTGCTCTACTTAGGGGTGTTCATAATAATCCGAAACCGGAAAATCGAACCGCAAACCGGGTGAACCGCACCAAATTTTATGTTAACCGAACCAATTTTTTTGTTTTCCGGTTTCGGTTAACCGAACCGGCATTTTTTTCAGTTTTCGGTTCACACTTTGGGGATAACCGGTTAACCGAAAAATTTAAATAATTATTTTTAATATGTATATTTCTAAATATAATTATATACTTAATTATATATATTTATATAGACTTATTATAAATCAACATTATTAACTAATTTTGTAAAAAGGAGAATGTATCTTTGTAAAAAGTGGGGGGATCAAGATTGAAGGGTATATTTTTGTGAAGTGGCTAATACTTTTTGGTGAAAAACTTTAACTTAGATAATTATATATCAATTTGCAAGTTACAGATATTTATCTTTTTGTAATGTGGTGACATATTTAACTATAAATATTCGCCAATGGATGTTGAAATGTATTTGGATATATGTTAAGACTTAACAAATATATTTTGATTAATGTGTATTTGTGTGCTAATCTTATTTTTAATATGATTAGTAGATAAGAACTGGTTAGTTGGTTAACCGCATAACTGAACCGTAAAAGTCGGTTAACTGAACTTTTCGATTTCAGTTTAGGTTTAAGAAATTGGTGAACCGGATTTTCGGTTAACCGAACCTCCGATTAACCGTCCATGAAAACCCCGCCTCTACTCATTTGAACTTCACTCTACTATACTATTTTTAACATACGGAACATCTTAATTATTATTGCTTTTAGGACATAGTAACCTAACAACATAAATAATTAAATATACCCCTACACCCGAATTAGTTATGAAATTATATATTTTCTATTACTTTCTCCGTTCTATTTTTATTGTAGTTTTGAAAAATTTGTTGGATTTAAAATATGTTAAATAAATGTCAATTTTGCACTTATATTCATAACAAGTTTGACTTCAAATTTTAGTGGAATAAATGATTGATAATAATAAATGAGGGTAAATTGAAGAGTTTAGTGATTTTTAATACGTATGAGTTATTTTTTGCAAGTAAATAATCTTTTTGGTACAATAAAAATAATAAGGTGAACAATAAAAATGGGACGGAGTAAGTACTATATTCTAAACCACACATTTAAAATATATACCTCTTTAATTCTAAATATTAGGCTAACACATAAATCTTGGTTTGGTTGCAAGCAATTAGAGAATAGTCCAAAACGACATACATATTTTCTAACCATCCAAAAAAAATCATCAATCAAACAAACTGGATGGTGTGTGTTGTTAATGCTAAAAAGAAAGGCTAATATCATTTCCCATTCTAACCTCACAAAAAAGAAATATTAATATTAATATTAATAATGATTATAAGGGATTTGATGATGACATTTATAATGACACTCTAAACCATAATTGACGATAATTGGCTGAATTACAATCATCATTTGTAAATGTTCTAATAATATTTGTAATGACAGCCGTAAGGATAGTTGTTAATAAAATTTTAATTATAAAAGTAATTTAATTAATAAGATAGTGATTTCTCATTATATATTGCTCAGGATACAATAATGAATTAGAATCAGGTTCAAATAAACAACATCTTATTGTAAACAAGATAAGCATTAATCTTAGCCACACATTTCACTTATTTTTTTAAATCTACTTTTTGTTATTTCAATTCAAAAACCCACTTATCATCCAAAATAAAAAATTCATCAAATGGATTCACCATGATATATTTTCAGGTCACCACCATTTCTCGTCTTCTCCGGTTACCACCATTGTTGTCTTCACGTTGTCGGTTTAATTTTTCATATATTTTCATGATTTTTGAATTATAAACTTACATACACGAATTTAGGGTTGATCAAATAGAGTTTTAGAAATACCCAGAAGAAAAATATTTGAATTTTTTTTATAAAATTAGTCTCATATTAAAGAGCTTAAAATTCTGATTGATTTGATATATTTTTTAATTTGTGGTTAATTATGAAAAAGATACTTTTAATTTTAAAAATTAGGGGTAAAAAATGGTGATGGGAAGAAACGGAGAAGAAGTGAGGTTGAAGAAAAAGAAGGAGGAGGAACACGTGGAAGATTCTTATTTGCTGCGTATGTTTTGTACATTAATTATGCGCGTATTATAACGTCACTCGAATGAATTATATGACTACGATTATACTTAAAGCACTAATAATGTAATTTTAAGAATCACATTACATGTTTTTGCATACAAATATATAGTTTTTGTAAGTCAACGGTGACATTATTAATTAATAGTTTTCTCTTAAATTGGTAGTTCATCGACTGTAGCACATATACCACGGTATAGAATGATGGAATGGTGCTCAACTAACACATTCAATTATTTCAAAAGAAATTATATTCAACTTTATTTAAATTAATAATAGTTAGGTCAAACAAAAACAATCTCATAATTAAGATGGGTACAAATGTTCATCTAATGGATAAAGTTCGACTTTTAAATTGAAACTTCTACAAATGATCAACACGTATGTCTGAAAATGAATACCTAAAATTATAATTAAAAATTCGACGGTGAAAATGATAAAATGATTTGGTGAAGAAAAAAATGAAAAATAAATGAAGTCCATGTGATATGTAAGTAGACACGTACTTAGGTCTATTTTGTGTGTGTGTACATTTTAGCCTTTTAAATTATAGAAATCTTGATACCATATATATACGGCTTGATGTAGTTGTGGAACTTTGGTCGTTGTAACTTAAAACTGAAAACGAACAAATTTTGAAGAAAACTCTAGGGATCGAATTACTTAAGAGCGGTACTCAAACACGTACTCAAAATCGAGAACAACAATCGTAGCGGTGAGTCTTGAATAGATTACCTTTTTCAAATGATCGCATACACTACTTAACATATCATTTGTTTAAGCATTAGTTCGAGTCCATGATTAATAACGTTTCTACTCCCTACTATCTGATCGGTTAGTAATGGATTTTTTCCTTGTTTTGTGAGCAAGTCGTTGATCAAAATCGGTACAAACTCGGTGTTACACCATTAATTCTCGTGATTGAATTATTTAAGTACCACTATTAAATTTTTAAGTATCACATTAGTTGATTACAATACGTAATTATATAATTAGTGTAAGAACACTTTGCATGATTTTCAAAAATCTAGATTATCCTATATCCTATTATCCTATTTTAGAGAAAATTTTGGTCATCGTGAGCTTGGTCAAAATAAATAATACCGTTGACTTTTTTTTGTAGCATGGGTTGAGATCCCGACGGTGTATAGTATATGTTTAGAAAAATACTTAAATAATTAATACCCTCCAAAGATAAAGTCAATCGATCTCCCAAAGTGGAAATAAAATATTAAAGCTGTGATCTAAATAAAAGGATTAATAATCTACTAACTCCATTCCAATTTCAACTAATCAGAAGTTTATTTAAGTAAAGAATAATAATTTCTTATTAATCAACAATACAATTATTATATTTTTTATAAAACTTTATACAAATCTATAGTGGATAATTAGTTTGGAATGTAAGGAATATTTAATTCCCTTCATACTTTAAAGTTATATACTTTTCTAGTGTTGTTGCAAGTTATTTCTTTAGAGAATTGGAACAAACAAAATAATAATGAATTTCTCGTGCTAAAAAAGTCTTACTCTATATGTCTCACTTTGATCCTCATCTAATAAAAAATAGTTTGACTTCAAAATTTGCTACTTTTACGACATTATAAAGAGTTTATACTCTTTCCCTTTAAGTCTTACATTTTCAATATTCAAAAGTACAATAATACCTTTTCTTGAACTTCAACAATATAGAAAGCATTTTATTGACTTAAATAGTATGTTAACAATTTCATTACCTTGAATACTTCGTAATAAGTTTATCAGTGACATTCTATTCTTTAGTTGACATTATTACATTTAATAACAATTATTAACTACGACTATCATACTATACGTTGAATTATTATTGTGGAGTAAGGTTGCTTGACTTATAAAACATATCTTACCTTTTTATGTTTTGTGGTTATTAGTTACTTTCTGGGTAACATAACTTTTAAACCGTCTCTAAACCCTTCAAAATCAACTTTCCTCCAATTTTAAACAATTTTAAATGTTGCAAAAAATTAGAAGCGACATTCGCAACCCGACCATCGAGCTTATACGACATTTTAATGTATTAATGTATTTTCATATAAATTTTGATTTTGATTTAAATACTTTATATCGAGTGAACGTGATAGAACAATTTTACCTGCTATATTGCGCGAGATTCTGCTAGTATATTTAAAACATCTAGTAACACATATGTGTGTAACAGAAAGTATAATAATTTTCTTCTGCTATTATTGTAACACCCTCCTCTTCGTATGGTATAAAATATTCTTTTATTTCGGAAGCGTAGGTCAAAACATATATTGCATTAATAACATTTTATAAAATGTACATATATATTGTTCAAAACAAAGTATGACAACTAGGTGTTACATAATTTCAACTTTCATTTAAGTTATCAAAAACATATCAGAGTTGCCAGCTGGTCAAACATTTCTTTCAAACATAATCTTCCTGCCCGCCCATTTCAATCATGACCTGCAGGGGTTAAGGTGGTGGGATTAGCACAAAGCTAAGTGAATGAATGTGAAACTAACAATTCAATTTAGCATAACAATCTATTTACATCAATTAATCGTAAACACATGACGTCAAAGAGGATCGGTGGTTTTTGAGGAACCCTGAAGCCGCGGTGGCCCTCAAAGAACGCTTATCACAATCTGTATTGGCCTATACAGAATATACCGATAACTTGATACTACCATTACACAACACGGATTTTAATACAACACATGTACAAGACCCAGTATCTGTAATCCTGTAATAATCAAGTCCAACAATCTGTTGATCTCTTTAATAACAACAAATGCCCGAAGGCCACATTGCACGTAGATTCATAATCAGCAAATCAGACTAAACAGTCTATCAATTATATCTACGTTTACTTGCTGCAACCAAACCGCTACAACCAAATCAAACTTATGAGTTCCAGATCCACTCACCTGTCAGTCTCAGTCCAACAACTCAGAAGTCTAATGTTACTGAGTCTTCTGCTGATCTGAGAATACAACAAATAATGAGTTAGTAACTCATTTCATAATCATATAACATATTTCAATACATAGTATCGAAATGACAAACAATTACCAAGTTATAAATATCAGTTATAACCACTTTATAATTATCAATTTTAATCAAATTATAACAATGTACTTATATAATTATTTACTCAATTATCTTGTTCTAAATCATCATCATAGCATATTTATCCAAGCAGGTAATCTCTGAAGTCTAAAAAAACAAACGTTCAATCCGAAGTGAAATCAGAAAGTCCCAAAACGAGGTTTAAAAACTGAAAAATGCCATTTTCGACCCCAAGATGACCTCGAAAGGCCTAAAACCGCCTAGGCTCATTTTAAAGAGCTTTGATTATTGGACCGTTTTCGAGTGACCATGCGAATCTCAGCCCAATCCGTGTTAAATGAAAATTTGTTAAACTTTTAGTCACTAAAAGTATCACTTATACTTGTGCACTTTTGAAATTTGCAAAATAAAACTTTTAGAATCTCGGTTCGCAGGACAAGGTTCGGGCGAACTTGTTCATAAGTTCGCTGGCTAGCCACTAGTTCGCAGTTATACATGTTCGTGGGTTACAAGTTCGCTAGTTTCAAGTTCGCTGGCCACATGAAGTTCACTGCTTCATCTTCAACCCGCGAACTTCGCTACTGTACCCAGATCTCCGAACTATTTTTCTCCATAACTCAAAAACTCAGTTTCCTATCACTCTAACAAGTTTTCTAACAACTTATATGCATCAAATAACATCAAGTAACATCTTTCAAGCTTCAATTACCCAACTATTTCAAAATTTGACTAATTTTCATGAAAACAAGTTCATAACAATTAAACACCAAAATACTTACTATTAGAAGTTGAAACAGGTTGATGATGATATGAAATTCGTTTTCAAATCTTGAATTTCAACCAGGTTGTTTTCTAAATCTTATTGAGAGAATTTAAGCTTCTTGACTATGTGTGTTTGATGAAATGAAAATGAAATTAGGAAGTTTATAGAAGTTTTGAGAATATATATATTAATCTAACCCAATACCATTATAATTTTAGTTCGCTTCTTAATCTATTGTCTGGAACCTAAAACCATTTTGCGAAACCAACTATTTTATTTTACCGTCAACTAGATTAATTTAAAACAATGAATTATGTATTAGTCATAATAACTCATTTATCCTTTTGACTAATATTATTACATAACATAATAATATTAAATATTCCTAACACATTAAATAATAAATTTAAAGTTAGGAAATTACCCGTATATTACTAGACCCTTAGGGTGGATGTTACAGTTATATTATAATTGGACAGTTTTTTAAGTAAAAAACAACGAAGATAAGATGAACAATTAAAATTAGACGAAAAAAGTAACATATTTTTTATTTTTTAACGTATAGTGACAATTTTCTTATTATTTATGGTGAGTCATGACAATAACATATTAATTTTACATACCCGACTTTCCAAAAATAAATTATTTCATCCATAATGTCTTCTTATTTAAAAAAGAATAAACTCAAATAGTATATATATATACAACATACCCATGAATATTATTAGTTATTACGAGACTCTAACTCACAAACCTTTTGTCAATAGGCACCACATATACGTTATATATGTCATGGCCTTTTTGTTTTGTTAAACTTATTTGTATTTCTCATATTTTTATGTTTAATTTGCTAATTTTTTATCCTTTATACTATTACTGGATCTCAAAACCCGTGTATATACACGAGACTGCTGAATGTCTATTCGATTTTTTTAAATATTCAAATGATGTATATGATAAATTTTTAATGTTTTATATGAATCGAATAATAAGCACGAAGTTTGAAAATAAATTATTTATAGCAGTGTGTTTATTCATCATTTAGCTATCTAATTTGATAGCTCTTTTAAAAATGTAGGGGACTAAATACAATTCTTGCATATCTATAATAAGTAACGTAGTGGAGGTTTTTTTCTTTCTTTCTTTTTTTAAAAAAAAGAAAAGAAAAGAAAAAATAGTTAGGAGTTGTTTAGTGTAAGAATCTTTAGCACATAAATGGGTACTAAAAAGTCCTAAATTTTTTACAAACGACCCGTAGTATTGTTATTTATTTTTATCATCAATTTTGAAATATTTTAGGGGTTGTATTTTTATATTAAATGAAATTGATGGACTAAATTGATTTATTAAAAATTAAATAATTGATGACATCATAATGGTGTTTCTTATATTATATTTAAGATTGAAACTTTTGTTATAAATTGATGCTCCAATCCGATCCGACCTGACTGGACCCGACCGTCCATGTTTATCTTGTTGCCTCAGCCGAGTCAAGGTTTCAAGGAACTACATGATTTTAAGTCCTGTATCCGCTACTGCTTGTCTAACATATAGTATAATCATTTTTATTATTTTATTTTATAAATGGACAGTTTTTTTAAGTAAAAGAACAAAGAAAATGTAAAATTAAACGAGGAAAGTAACATATTTGTCACCTTTTAATGTAGAAAAATAATAGCGATAGCTCTTAGGGCTGTCAATAAAAAATTAGAACACACATCAATACTTGTAAACATACCATAATAAAGTCTCCGACCTCATGAATTTAAATTCACCTCCATAATATCATTTGAAATACAAATAATTTATGTACGTTATTGAAAGTCCGTAAGAAGTTTAACTTATTAACAAGGAAGGTTAGACGTTTAAAATGTTTATAAATTATTCATGAAAACTTACTTTAGGACACTTTTTTATCAAAATCCATAAGTATGTAATACTATCTTTGAATTAAATTTATATCATATTAATCGCAGACTAAATATGATATAATCAAAATGGAAAATGCGAATATGATTAAAAATGATATAGGATTTAAAAATCATTAATAAATAAATATATATTCGTATAAATAGTTAAAATGCCACTTGCAAGGAGTTGACTATTGTTAACTCTTTGAAAGGGAGTCTTAACCTGTCATAAATTTAGTCATCATATAATGTTAAGATATAGGTTCAATCGAATAGTAAAATATTATAATGTATACAATAACAATAATAATTCTTTGTTTAAGTTTAATTGACTTGATGTTTTTATTTTTGTTATTGTATTATTGTTTTGTTGAAATAAAATCACTCATCATTGATATGAATAGGTTAGAGATCAGGTGAGAACTAACAATTAGTGAAAACTGTAAAAACTAAATATAAATACAAAATGCATCAATTAGTCATTGATTCGAACCGCTGACCTGTCGGTCACACACGTGGACATGTGATTTGTCCGGTATTGATGCTCTTGTGATGGCACGGACGCGTATTATTAAAATATAGTACGGGTGAGAGATACGCTCCAAATTATCCTATATATAAAGTTATATAGCTCTCAGTGATTAGCGTGACTATCGTTTGCGGGTGACTTTTAGTATGAGTATACATTATTTTTTTAATATAAAAAATAATTATATAAGTGTCGTATAATAACGACATATATTTTTAATCCGTTTTAATACTTGTATGGTGATGATAATTTTTCACCAAACACCGGCATGGCGGCATGTGCATATGCAACATAAAGCAAATATCCCGGGCTCGAATCAGCAACCCATGTTCGTTATCTACGATCTGCGTAAAATCATGTTTATCAAAATAACTCCTCTTTCCGTCTTAAAAAGAGTGTATCTTAAGAAAAAATATTAGATTTATGATAATTTGATAAAATGTCAATTTTATACTTATATTAAAGACAAATGTAATTAAAATATTTAAAAAATAAGTTATTGTGAGTAATAAATAAAGGTAAGGATTTAATTAATTTTTGTAATTATTTTTTGTAAGTGGATTTTTTTTTTTGAACAAATAAAAATAGTAATATGGAGATTTAAATTGGGATTGATGAAGTATATATTTAACTTTTAATGTTCAATTGAAAATGATTTAAGGAAAAGAAATGTTGTTGGTACATTACATCAAAGCCAATAGTTTAATATTATCATTTCTAATAAAAGATATTTAATGAATATCTAATATTTGATGTATATTACTGATATTAACTTTATTACGGAGTAATTTATTTAATGATCAATAATGGCTATAATAAAATTGTGTTAAATTTATTACTTTTGTATTAAGATGTATAAATAAATATTTATTTGTGAGTAGGCACTAGCCAATATTGCATTAAATGCAGTAACTAAAGTTGATCATATTTTGATCAAGGGTATAACACAGTGAACATTTGTTAAAATAGAAATCCCCATTAATATTAATAATACTAGCAAAATGCTTGCGCGATGAAACGAATAAAAAAATTAAGCTTCATGTTCATTTGATATGTAGTATGTAAATCATAATTAAAATTTATATGACAATATATTACGATATGACTTTTTTAAAAGTAAGAAATTACCTCTTTACTCCTTTTTCAAAAAAATAAACACAAAACAAAATACCCCAAATATATATATATATATATATATATATATATATATATATATATATATATATATATATAAGAAATGTCGTTGCAATCTCGATGCTCGGAGTTACGAGTTACGACTGTCAGATTGCATGTTCATATGGTCATGTGCAAGTTGCGATATGTGAAGTATAATGTATGTATAATTGAAATCGTAAAATTTGATCAAAAATTTGAAACTCTCAAATAAAGGAATTGACAGTATAAATACGAAATTAAAAATGTAAATAAACGCGCAAATTTATAATTTAATAAAAAAACACCATTAAGAGTTTGTTTCAGTATTAATAATAATAATAATAATATTAATGTTAGGGGTAAATGTAAATTCCCTCTTAAACAAAACATTACAATATATTATATATTAATTTAGAAAGATATAGAAAAACTTTAATGAATTAAAATGTTATGTCATATGTTTATTACTTTTAATTTTAATAATGATAATACTAATGATACATTAACTTTTGTAACTAATTATATTAAATTAAATTTAAGTATTTGAATGTTGAATAAGATAAAAGAAGGGTAAATTAGTCATTTACTACTTTTCCTTTTTAAGACTTTTGCTTAAATCTATTATATAGTAGTATAGATAATATAAATATAAATTAAAATAAATACACTTGAATAAATGAAAATTGATGAATTTCATTAAATGAATATTATTTTTTAATTAGAATTTTTGAATGTATTTAATGACCTTTTAAGTTGTGTCTTAAGAGCATAAGATGGACAAACTCTAATTAAATTTATGGAGAGGGTTATGGTATACCAATATTATTAGAATGTCATTCTCTTAAATATATTGATTTATATTTACTCGTATATGATACATAAATTAATGTTGTGTATCACAACTTTTATGTGTGATACTGTGATACACACCGATTTTTTTATAATGTGTATCACGTTTTTATTTTATTTTAATTATTTCATATTAAAGGGCATAAAATTCTAATAATTTTAATATAATTTTTTGTATCAAAAAACTTAGTTAATCTTAAAATTAAAACTAAAAATATATGTTTATATCATTTTCATCATAAGAAGTATTCATATTTGAACCTTCTCCTTAAATTTATATATTATATTTACTCCGTAATATTTAAAGGCGTCGTTGATCTAATGTCAAACTAGTGGCACATGTTAAACAATCTTCTTTTATTTATAGTAATATATATATATATATATATATATACTAGGCCTTGAGCCCGTACGATGCACGATCTTTTATAAAATACAATTATATTAATTTGTAAGTTTAATGTTGTTAATTAAAAAAATACAATTATCATTGAAAATGATAGTGATTAGTAACACAAATTAAACTATAATGGATGAACTTGTATTTATTTTTTATCAGTTGATACATCAAGTATGATCTACTCATTTTCTTACGAGCGGTTGAAATTTGAGTCTCTGTCCATTTCTCACGGTAACACTGATCTTGTCACCATGTGAATGACAAAAGTAACAATCATTAATTACAAAATTATGTTAAGTTTTGATACATTTGTTGAGCCCTTGCGATGCACGGTAATTAAAAAAATAAAATTAATCATATGTTTTTTTAAGTTTTCAATTGTATTAACATTGTTGAAAATTTATTATTGAAAGTTAATAGTAATGTATACCAAAATCTACATAAAATAATCAATTTCATATATTTTATTAAAACTAATTTCCTTGAATTTGATAGTTGATAATGATAATATTAGATAATTTCAATGTATGAGATATCAGTAAGAACATGAATTTATTTTTTATGTAGAAAAAAATCATTATTTATTAAATGTAATGCATAAATTTAAAAAACTATTATGATAAATTATAATAAAATTGAATTAGAAATAAAATTTTGAAAACTTTTAAGAGAGTGTTAGGAATTATGAAGATTTTTAAGATGCACGGCCATTTACAAAATACAATTATATTAATTTGTAAGTTTAACGTTGTTAATTAAAAAAAATACAATTATCATTGTGATAATGATTAGTAACATAAATTAAACTATAATTGACGAACTTGTATTAATTTTTCATCAGTTGATAGATCAAGTATGATGTAGTCTCTTCATTTCTTTACGAACGGTTGAAATTTGAGTCTCTGTCCATTTATCACGGTAATACCGATCTTGTCACCATGTAAATGACAAAAGTAACAACCATTGATTGCAAAATTATGTTAAGTTTTGATACATTTGTTAAGCCCTTGCGATGCACGGCAATTAAAAAATAAAATTAATCATATGTTTTTTAAGTTTTCAATTGTATTAATATTGTTGAAAATTTATTATTGAAACTCAACAGTAACTTATACCAAAATGTACATAAAATAATCAATTTTATATATTTTATTAAAACTAATTTCATTAAACTTGGTAGTTGATGATGATAATATTAGATCATTACAATGTATGAGATATCAGTAAGAACGTGAATTTATTTTTTAAGTAGAAAAAAATCATTATTTATTAAATGTAATGCATACATTTAAAAAGCTATTTATAATAAAATTGAATTAGAAACGTTCACAAAATAGAATGAAGTAGTTTGTTAGAAATTTAAAATTTTGAAAACTTTTAAAAAAGTGTTAAAATTATGAAGATTTTTAAGGAAAAACTAATTTGATTATGTGGCATAATTAGAAAATTATGAAGATTTTTAAGGAAAAACTAATTTGATTATGTGGCATAATTAGGTGAGTTTTAGAAAAATGTAAAAACATGATGTGGCATGTGTAACGCCCCTCAAAGCTAAAACAATGACTAACCGGATACCTTCAGGTTTCAACTAAAAACAATGGTGGAAGGTATCTCTTAGCCACAACTTTAGACTTATAAGGGACTCCAATTTCTTATTTTTTTCCGATGTGGGACGGGTTGTTACAAACTCTCCCACTTAAACACCTGACGTCCTTGTCAGGCCGAAATATAACCAATAATCAAGATCCATACCCCAGGAGATGCACGAGCCGCGTGCCCGTCACACCCCGAGAGGCTATGACTCTGATACCATTTGTAGCGCCCCTCAAAGCTAAAGCAATGACTAACTGGATACCTTCAGGTTTCAACTAAAAATCATGGTGGAAGGTATCTCTTAGCCACAACTTTAGACTTATAAGAGACTCCAATTTCTTATCTCTTTCCGATGTGGGACAGGTTGTTACAGCATGACTAAAAATCAAGGAAAAATCTTTGTTTTTTATATATAAATATATATATATATATATATATATATATATATATATATATATATATATTGTAAATGTAAAGTATCATCTTAAGGAATGATAATAAATATGTATGCTTATTTTTTTACTCAGTATCGATAACAAATTGTATTTAAAGTAAGAGTGTGTTTGGTAATAATAGACTGTAGGTGAAGTTTATGGCTGAAGCTTATGGGTTTGTTTGACACGGAGCTTTTGAGGCTTTTAGGAGCTTGAACTTCTACTTTTGACTAAAGCTGAGACATCTATTACAAAATTATTTCAAAAAGCTTATTATTTAAGGGCTTTGAGGATCTTATTTTTTCAAAAAACCTTATTTTTTTGTGTTGATAAACAAAAATTATCACTTGAGACTTATAAAAAATAGAAACTCAAGCCCCTAAAAGCTTTCAAAAGTCTTGTGCCAAATACACCCTAAATATTAGTATATTACTCTGTATTAAATAGATCATTAGATTTAGATATTAGATTATTAGAAGAGAAGATTGTATATTTATTTAAATAATTAAATAATAATAGTAAAGCTGATTAATGATGAAAACGAGAAGAAAAAAAGAAAAAGGGTAGAGAAAAAGACAATAGGACCCGCTTACCAGTATATATAGTCGGTTAGGCACAGATAGAGGAAGCGAAGGTGATTGAATTGCTTCTAAAAATGGCGGAAATGTTTGATACAAATATCAAAACTAGTGCGTTTAGGGTTTCAATGTGTGGCGGTGCTCAAGAACTCGAACAAATGTCTAGAGACGGCAGTCAATACAGTCTCACCACCGCAATTTTACCTTCTCTCGGTGCTCGTAGTAATCGCCGCGTTAAACTTCGCAATTTCATTATATCTCCTTACGATCACCGTTACAGGTACACTGAAATCGCTCCGATTATACATTAACATCTATAGATATACATGATGTATTGATTTGTGTTAATGTGTGATTGAAGTTATGATGTACTGCAGTACTGGTTACACTTCGCAAATTTGTTAGGCGATTATATTCTGATGCGATTACGGTTCTAGGTTTATTGGAATCTGTTCGATTAATGTTACACATTTATATGTAGAGATATAGATGTACATGATATATTGATTTGTATTTTTGTGTGATTGAAGTTATGATACTCGTTAAAATTGGCAAGTTCCATATAGGATTATTTTCCGCTGCCTGTTCGATTACTAACACATTCATATGTATAGATATAGGTGATCTGTATAGTTGTGCGCTGGTATCTGTATATTGCTGTTTTGATTCATTATTGGAGTTTATTTCATCACCAAACTTGTTTAATAATGTACTTAACTCTTAATGTCGCTTTAATGATGCTGAACATTTTCGTAATTATTACAATATACTTATGTTGAGCACCTTTGATATATGTAATTTTATATTATATGAAGTACTGGAATTAATTTATATAATATACAAAAGGTTTTTTAGGATTCTGTGTACTGATGAATTCAATTCATACGTTGTGGAGGGGAATTTTAACGGAGTATATGGAGTGATTGGGTGATATGATACATTGTATTGGTAGTTGACTTTTTTGGATGCTTTTAGTGATTCACAATGTGGAGTGTTAAATAATGATGATGTTTATATTATCCGTGTCTAGTTTTGACTTCCTTTGAGAGCAAAAGAATGACCTGATCACTCACACATAAACATTAAATTATGTGCAAACATGAAATTTGATCAAAAATATGCGTACCTTGATTTTCTTGTCTTCATTATCATGTTTTCTGTTGGTTTTGACTTTACCTATCTTCATAAGAGTTGACTTAAATCCTTGTTTCTTTCTACTTGGTTTCTGTGTAGTAAGATCATAAATAATTAAATACTGATTTGACAATAACTGAAATTGCATTTTGGTTTTATAATTTATCGCTATCTTAGATTGTAGTCTATGGCGTTAATACTGGCCACATAAACAAATCGAAAAGAATATATGCATGTACCATCTGTAAGGTGTTGAGTTTTACCGTGTTTTTATTTTACTCGTGCCTAATTTTACAGAAACAAAATATATTTTTCAGGGCATGGGAGACATATCTTGTAGTTTTGGTACTCTATACTGCTTGGGTGTCCCCGTTCGAATTTGGGTTTCTTAAGAAGCCACAACAACCGCTCTCGATAATTGATAATGTTGTCAATGGATTCTTTGGTATTGATATTATTCTTACCTTCTTCTTAGCTTACCTAGATAGAAGTACCTACCTTCTTGTGGATGACCGAAAGAAGATTGCTTGGAGATATACAAGCACCTGGTTGGTATTTGATGTCATTTCCACAATTCCTTCTGAACTAGTTCGCAAGATCTCCAGTGGTACTTTTCAATCCTATGGCTTATTCAACATGTGTAGACTCTGGCGGCTGCGCAGAGTTAGTTCCATGTTTGCCAGGTACATTACTTTTCACTTTTCAGTTATCCTCTTACATAATTTTGAATGCTTGTGGATATATGCTACCATATGTGCCTATTTCCTACTATGTGAATGAGATACAGCAATCACTAAAGTTATCTTTAGTCTTGTATAATGTAGATGTTATCTTCGTTGTTTAATGTTTCAGTCTTTTTGTTCTTGGAACAGATTGGAGAAAGATAGGAACTTTAACTACTTCTGGGTCCGATGTGCCAAGCTTATTGCTGTATGTATTTTATAGAGGGCGATATGTTGTAGTCATTTTGTACAGTCAATCCTCATACATATTGAAAGAATCTCAGACCACTTAATCCTAGACACAGATTGTGGTTTATGTAGTGAATTTACTATATATAACACCATTTTCAATTCTTTCGTAATAGTAACAAGTAACATAATTTAAATTAAAGTTGCTTTATAATTATAGGTCACTCTTTTTGCCGTACACTGTGCTGGGTGCTTCTACTATTACCTTGCTGCTCATTACCCTAATCCGGGTAAGACTTGGATAGGGTACGGTAATGAGAATTTTGAGAAGGAGAGCTTGTGGATCCGCTATGTGACATCCATGTATTGGTCAATTACAACTCTCACAACCGTGGGCTATGGTGATTTGCATGCTCAGAATAGAAGGGAAATGATATTCGTTATATGTTACATGCTTTTCAATCTTGGAATGACGTCATATTTGATAGGAAATATGACTAACTTGGTTGTGCATGGAACCAGCAAAACTAGGCATTTTGTAAGTGCATCCGTTTGTTATATTATTGCAAGGCTTGTCTTAAACTGTTGTACTCGTGTTACATATTTATTGTTCTAAACGATTAATATATGCATATTTTGTTACTATTTTAAGGATATCCCTCTGATTAATTGTTACCATTTTAAAGATATACCTCTGATTAGGTTTTGTTTTGACAATAGAGAGACACCATTCAAGCTGCCTCAAGTTTTGCACAGAGAAACCAGTTACCAGTTCGTTTGCAAGATCAGATGCTTGCACACTTGTGCTTGAAGTTCAGAACTGATTCAGAGGGGCTTCAACAACAAGAGAGTCTTGATTCGCTTCCAAAAGCCATCCGGTCAAGCATTTCTCATTTTCTTTTCTACTCACTTTTAGATAAGGCCTACTTGTTTCATGGAGTGTCCAATGACTTACTTTTTCAGCTGGTATGGTCCATTTTCTATTATACAAGTAATTTTCTGGACACAATGTTCTGTTTTGAAACTTATAACTGGAACTGCCATATTTGAAGGTTTCGGAAATGAAAGCTGAATATTTTCCACCAAAGGAAGATGTCATTTTGCAGAATGAAGCGCCGACAGATTTCTATATTCTTGTTACAGGAGCAGTAGTGAGTCTTGAATTTCTCCGTTTTATTTCTACTTGCCTGAAGCATGTGATACTTATTATTAAATGGTGTTTTATGGTTAATTACTTGATCAGGAACTGATGGTTATGAAAAACGGAGCTGAGCAGGCAAGATTTCAGTTTACTAAAATGATGATACTATATATATATTTTTTTAAGATGGTAGGATTTCTGAAGAAGACGGTATTAATGACTATAGGTTGTTGGAGAAGCTAAAACCGGTGATCTTTGTGGTGAGATTGGAGTTCTTTGTTACAGACCGCAGCTCTTTACAGTCCGCACCAAGCGCTTAAGCCAGTTGCTACGTTTGAACCGTACTACATTCTTGAACATCATTCAGGCAAATGTTGGTGATGGGACCATTATCATGAACAATCTGCTTAAGGTTTGTATACCATTCTTAAAACCATGTGTTCAAAAATTTGATTTAATCTGAGAACACTTTTCTTGCTTAATGGAACAGCATTTGAAAGACATGAATGATCCACTTATGGAGGGAGTTCTGATGGAAACAGAGAACATGTTGGCTCGCGGTAGGATGGACTTGCCTCTGAGCTTATGCTTTGCTACACTTAGGGGAGACGATCTTTTGTTACAGAAATTGTTAAAGCGAGGTCTTGATCCTAATGAATCTGACAACAATGGAAGAACAGCTCTGGTACGTTTATTAAATACCAAGTAAAAAAGGTTCTCTCTTAAAGTTGCTTATACGATTGGAATGCATATCCTAATTGATTCTATAACTTGCAGCACATAGCGTCATCAAAAGGAAACGTAAATTGTGTACTTCTGCTACTAGATTATGGAGCTGATCCGAATAGTAGAGGTAAATTCTTTTTAAGGCAGATCCTATTTTCCAGATCTAGAATTGCCAAATTTATAGCATGATAATTGCTGTAACAATATGTTAGTCGAGCATTATTTTGACAAATAATTGGCGAAGAAGGCCTAACTTAAACTTTCTAAAGGTGACAATTTATGTCCATTTTCTTTTTACTGGGTTAATTTGGGTTATTTGTCATCTCTAATTGGGTTGAACGGGAAATTAAGAAAGATAGCTACCAAAATCCGCCCATTTTATCCATAAATGCCCAGGTTGTTTGACATTCAAAGCATAACTATATTTCCAAATTCCAATGCTTAATAGATCTGCCTTGACTTGATCAGCCAACCGTCCAGAATAATGTAGTATTTGATGTCCCTCAAATCATTGCATGCCTCTTGCCATTCTTAGTGCAATAATGTTGCAATAAAATATTAAGGCAAAGTCTGTCTTCTTTCTTTATTTATTTGTTTATTTGTTTATTTATTTACTCAGTATTTAATTTTTGCGTTCAAATTACTACCACTTTTTAATTTTTTTTAAGGGCATGTTTTTCAACCTTAAGTTAGAAAAGTTTTTCTTTTGTTTTGTACTCTGTATCAGTTATTACGGAGTATATTCTTTCCGCTGAAAGGTATATTTAGATTGCATAATTTGTCAAAATTCTTCACCTCATTTTCCACTAGTAATCTACAAAAGTTATATATCCTCTCAAAATTAGCATGTGACATAACAAAACTATCTTTTTTTCTCCTGTATTGCTCTTAGAGAGTTCATACTCATATTCTGGAGATATTTGTTCTACATTATTTTATTATTTTGGTAAACATGTCTAAGTCTCGATATCTGGACATCGTCATCATCCCATGTTATGTCTTCTTAATATCAGGAAGACAATAATGGAGTTCTCTATGAATAATAATAGAACAATAGTAAGTCAACTAAGTTACTTTCCACATTGCCATCAATCATCTTGACATTAAGCCATATAAAATAATAGCAATAGCAACTAGTTTCATCTCTCTCTTGACCTATGCAGATTCAGAAGGTAATGTTCCAATGTGGGAGGCCATACTGGGGAACCATGAACCCGTCATCGCTATCTTGAAAGATAATAACGCTTCAATACTATCTGGTGATGTCGGACAGTTTTCTTGTATTGCTGCCGAGCAAAACAAGTTGGACATACTTAAACAAATCATTACCCATGGAGGAGACGTCACACTTCCTAAAAACAACGGTTCAACGGCACTGCATGTGGCTGTTTGTGAAGGTAACATTGAGATGGTGAAATTTCTGTTAACCCGAGGAGCCGATGTTGACAGACCAGATGATCACGGTTGGACCCCTAGAGACCTGGCTGACCAACAAGGTCACCATGATATAAGGAACCTTTTCCTATCTGTTAAGTCAACTGACAACCACTCCCAGTTGACCAAAACGTCATCTCTCATGCCATTTCAGCGGGCTGAGTCACGACATGTTCAGTTTCTTGGGAGGTTTAAAAGTGATCCCATGATAAGACCCGTTTCCCAGTACGGGGATGAGGGTCCTTTGAGTCAACCTCCCCAAAGACGGAGGGTAAATAATTTTCATAATTCTCTTTTTGGGATAATGTCAAATAATCGTGACGCTGAGAGAAATATGGACTTGGTCTTGCCTAGGCCACAAACAGGGAAAGATAACCCGAGGAGGGTTATTATTAGTTGTCCTGAAAAAGATGTTCAGGGGAAGCTTGTACTTTTACCACAAAGCTTTCAGGAGTTACTTAATGTTGGCGTTAAGAAGTTCGGTTTTTTGCCATCGAGAGTCTTGAACAAAGAGGGAGCAGAAATAGATGAAATAGAGCTAATTCGAGATGGTGATCACTTAGTTTTTCACTGTGACGGTGGTCAGGCAGATGGTGAAAATCTAAGGTAACACCACTAGTGTCTGGTCCATGCACTTGTTTTATATCTTAATTAACTATAATTGACGAAAGTGAAGTAAGCAATGCAGATATACTGATATAGATCAATTCTTCAATCATCTGAGCAGATTCTTTCTTATCTTTTTATATTAACAAAGTACATCACATGGATTGATTTTCCAAAATATTTTGTTAAGCTCCATTGAGACTGTTTTCCCACATTGTATGTTTGTAACAAGCCTAGTCCTGAGTCCAGTACAAGACTTGGGCTAAAAGTCTTGACCCGATAGTTCACAGCCGGTACCTGTACCGGTTAGGCCAAAGCCATGCCTGGACCATTAGAGATTGTGAATAATCATAGATTATAACCATATATGTCCATATCACATCCATATGTAACTAACTATTGACAAAACTCCACCACATAATATCAACAGGCGTGTTGACAGACAAACTTATCGAACAAACGTAAGGTGTATGTTACACAATTGAAGAAGTATTCATATTTTGAGTAGAATCTACACAGTTTCTTACAAGCATTAGCCTTTCAGGTTTAACCTACAACATAAGAGCTGTCATCACATCATCTGTGGGATTGAGGACTACCGATTGTGTGGAAAAATGTGCAACTGAAGAGTTACCTCTTTACAAAAGCTTTAGCATCTTTAGGCGTTCCAAGTGATCTGGATCCAGTTTTGCAGGGGTGTAACACCCTTTAAGATCCTCCACTACATACTCCTGTCAAATAAAGAGTTGATAACCTTTAGAAAAAGAAGCATTGAAAACCATCTTAATGGTCACATTACAAGATTTTAACCAAGAGCAAGTGCAAAATTATTTTCCAAGTTACAATGTGTTCTAAGTTGTTCTTCAATTGAAGGCAATCTTCATCAACCTTGCCAGCAGGTACCACATAAAAAAGTCAGCAGGGTCAAAGTACCGTAACATAATCGTCTTGATCTGATAACTAGAAGCAGTTTTTAATGGGCTAAAAAGACAAAATGTTGAAAAGTTTATATCAAAATGGGTAAAAATCAACGGCTAAAATAAGGATTTTAGGGAAGTTTAAAAGGTTTTTCATGGGGGTATAAAATGCTCATGTTCTTATGCAATTAGCACTAAAAAATGCATTTAGCCTTCTCAGTCCATAGATACTCTCAGCCACAATAATTTAGATGTCATATATTGTAAGTTGGATCTCTGTTTTTCTACTCATCCGGTTAGTCATGAGGGGACTGTGTGGGTGGATTACAAGTAGTTTGAAAGTAAATGACGAAGATATATATACTACCTGTGTAAGTTCTCTCTTGGTGAGGATGTGGTAGTGTCTCTGCCAGATCCTTTGGATAGCCATGGTGGCAGCAAGAAAGCCATACGCAATACCAAGAATTGCAAATATGACCACGAAAACTATAACCAGAGCAAAGCATGCTTCCATTGACGCTGGAAAACAGTCCAACACGCCCCAACCGTAGCAACAGTTTTGGCAGCCAGCCATCCTGGGATCGTTATTGAAGGAAGAGCAGTGTAGTATAATCCCAAAGAACCCAAGCAATACAAAAAAGACAAGGACCCCTGTTGAACAAACTTACAAGTGCTTAAGTAACCATCATAATCATAATAGCAATAAAAAAAAAAGATCAAAACATTCGGCTCAATTTTTTTTATTAATTACATTCTTTAGAAGAACATTGAAAATCAAATGAGAACTAATCGCTGTCAAGGGCATTTTTACAAAATGCAACAGAATTTTGGGTTTATTATTACATTAAGCAATAATTCTAACATGTTTTCATCTCGCGGAAGTGGCAACCGGTTGCCAGTAACTCGTGGTGGAACAAGGAAGCTACGAAAACTAGAACTGTTTCATTTTCTGTTATATGATATAAAGAGAATAACTTACCTATACAATAGTAGAATGGTATTGGGTGTCTTGACAATATACGGTCCCAACTATCATTAAATGAATCTCTAAAAGATCCATCTTTGTCAGCAAGATATGCTAGGCCCCCCATCAATCCAATCACCTGTTTAGCAGAGTATTTGAATTACTCAGAAGCAAGTAATAGCATGCATATGAATATCTGTACATCCTACACTCAAGGTGAAAATGATACTAGTACTAAGTAGTAATATTATTATTTTTTAAATAAAAAACATGATCTACCAATATAGTAGTCTACTTGAATTTCTCAAAATTCTGAACTTAAGATATTAATCACATCAAAAGAAACAAGAACTAGCAGGGGTCACAGTAAATGTGATTCTACAATCTATAATTCCAAGATTCCAAAGGAAATTACATCAATAAAGAAAAAAAGAAAAGAGAATTCAGATTGACCTCAGAATGTAGAAAACGAAAAACATATATATACATCAACACCTTATTCTAAAAACAGAAAGTGAAATAGAAAACTCAACTGTTTGTACAGCCAAAAATACAAGGCAAACATCTCTGGCAACAAATAGTCTGAATTTTATTTTGCGCCATGAGTTTTCTTCTAATTCGATGACTCTTAGATGAAACTGCGCTTTGCAAGTTGTGCAATGTGAAAAGGCAGACCCTTCCTGCTTAGAGTAACACTACATGAATGTATGAAATGTAGGAAGATTAATTCTTTATCAAACAATATGAGAAACAGTGGCCCTCACCTTAACAGATCGCCAATGATCAAGGCATGAACGATGCACAAACTGCTGAGTGCCTTTGCACATACATGGAGATATCAGATCATCATCTACAGAACAGAAAAGAACAAGATTTAAGGAAACAGAATCATGTACCCAAAAGAGAGGAGAAGTCAATGCAAACATTAGACCCCCTTCCATCGTAATTGGTAGAAATACACTTCAAATGCTAGTTGTATGATATCAAACGCATGTCCAAACAGCGGTTCAATAGATAGATTGCTGTACACAAAAGCAACATGTAATGTGATTTCATATTTGTATGTCCTTGTTTAGAGCGCTTATCTACTAAGTAGGTACCAACCTGCTTACTTCTAAGTGACCATTCCTTCTGAATAAGCAGGTAAACAGTTTTCAAAGAAGTGTTTATGATTGATGATCTATTGTAAAAGTAAGTAATAAGTGGATAAGCACTAATATAAGTAATCAAAAAGACCACCTAAAACTGGCACCCTATTTATTCCAACAGATGTAATTAACCAAACCTAAATTTATAAAGGGAACACGACTAAAGGGCGAACCATACACATATCATCACTAACGAAACAAAAGACTAACAAATTACTAATATGCACAAAAACAAAACATAATGATCACATATTGATAAACAAATAATGTAGAGTACTCATCACCTTCCTCTCCATCACATTCGAGGCAAATTCGACAAGCAATCATTGAACCGCCTTCAACATCATCATTTATCTCATTAGAACTCGCACCGGCAGGCGATTGCGTATACGGTGTTAACAGTGATTGAGAATCAACGTTTTGGTGATTCGGAAGCAAAGGATCTGAATCGCTAGGGTTATCTAAAACCCTAGCTTCTTCTAGCTGTAATTCTCCGTTCATTTAAACAATTTGAGTTTCCAACCCTAATCAAATAATCAAGAAGCCCTAGGATACAGAAAACACACAAACATGATCAAAGTTATATACGATTGTGAAATTGATAACGGAAATAAGAACTAAAGTAGAAAATTGAAGCGGAAATGATCACAACCTGTAAGTATAATTTGTATGATATTACCAAGAATGATTGTTTTACCTGAAATTTTTGTGAAAGGAAATTGGTAAAAGAACGTTGGATGGAACCGATTTTAGATACTTATCTAGACGGCACGTGGCGTATGGCGCGCCCATTGGTATAACCGGGGTCGGTTGACTAAGGTAAACCCGGTCCAGTCGGCATCGATTATTTTCCAAGACGAGATTATACTCTACTTGTATTCCGGTTATTTTGAGTTGCGTTAAATAAGTATTCCTTTTTTAATATTATTATGATAATTATAATTATAATAATAATAAAAAAATGCTTTTAAAATAAAAGATAATAATGAGATTTTAATTAAGGCTAATACAATCATTTTTTTAGTTTATTATGCGTGTTTTTAAAATAAATATCTAAATTAGAAAGAAAAAAATAAGTAAGAGAATTGAGACTAAAGTCGTCTCTCAGATTATTTAGTTCGAATTATTTAGTTTTAGTTTTGGTTATTAAGCATTTAAATGTGTTCAATATGACACTTGGTTTAGAACGGAGAAGTTTTCCCTATTTAGATTATCGGGGAGGGCGAGTTTATTCAGACGTGTGCTGCCCTTTCCCCATGACCGTTTTTGATATTTTCTCTGGTCACGCCAAGATGTGTATGTAATGAGGTTTGAACTTGAGACATCTTTCTAGAATATCATAATGACAACCGCTAGACCTCTTTCTATAGTCATGCCAAAATGTGCAGGTAATGAGGTTTGAACATGAGAGCTCTTGTGAGAATATCATAATGACATGTGAGAATATCACCTTGATGATGGTTCACTACGACACTTACATAGTTACATTTAGGATTTTAATATGAGATCTCTTTTAGTATTTCAACTTGTTTGGTTCTTCACAATGAATCATATCTATTGTCCAATTCCCTTTTCAACACTTATAAAGTCATAATGGTAAGGGTGTACTCAATCATATCAATGCCAATTCAACAAAATTTTCTCAACTCTTTGTTCCACTATCATATTTACAACAATAAATTAATACTAATGAAAACTACTTATAAACATAGAAAATATTTCTTTGATAAGAGTATAAAGAGAATAATATGAAAGTGGTTGAAACCAACCTTTATATATAGTATAAATATAAGGTTATACCCCTTACAACTTATACCATTAATTTTTTATCATCACCACTAATCCCAATTAGCAATGCATAATCCAACAATCTTTTTAATCCTCATGTATCTATTCTCACCAGCAACAACCACAACCATTAACAACAATAACACACTTCCTGGATGCCAAAGTAAATGTGGTAACCTCACAGTACCATATCCATTTGGCATTGTATCCGCGGATTCTAATTGCTCCCTTGATCCATGGTTCGATATCACGTGCAACACATCATTTAATCCTCCAAAAGCGTTCTTGCCAGGCGACTATCTTAATTTTATCGGACACAATACTACTAACCTGGTGGAAGTGGTGGATATTTCAGATGAACACGTGAGAGTTAAAAACACCGTGGCTTATAACTGCTACAATGAAACCGGTGGCGTGATCAGCGACTACGCAACTGGGCTTACGGTAGCCCAGTCTTACTTCACGTTTTCGGAGCTGAATAAACTGATCGAACAAAAGAATTATCTATGATCCAACCCGTTCCATTGATCGAACAAAAGAATTTCACGAGTGGATGTGTTACTGTTTGCTCCAAAGTTGAAGATGTTCCCATCGGTTCATGTTCAGGTTAATTTTCATAATTACCCTCTTATAAAATCATATATACATACAATATCAAGTTATGAAAAGCTTAATTAAGCACATACGGAGTAATAGTTTTTTTATGTTCAACAAATTAAATAAAAGATAAAAAATAGTAAAATTGAATACATCCGCATGTAAATTTGTCTCGGATATTAAGTAGCCAACTCTTCAAGCCTATGCAAGTTTTGTACTTTTTACATATATTTCATAATAATTTATCTTATGTCAACTTATACAAAGTCAAACTTATGAAATGTTAGTTTGATAATTTATAAATTCCATTAATGATTCACGTGATTTACAACGATTTATGAAAACTGTTCATATATTTTTTTCTCCTTCTCAGTACAATAATAAGTTCACATTTTGCTCGAAAATGATCTATTATCCACCTAAAATGACTATAGTACCCTTTGAGTCGCAAGTCGATAACTATAAAAGGTTCATTCAGTCACCCGATTATGCAAACAAATCTGAGATTTCATATCTAGATATTTGTTTCGAGTGATAAATTGTAAATCATATTTTCATATGTCCATGCTTTTTGAACAGGTATGGGATGTTGCTCAACAAGCTTGCCCACAGGTTTAGCAACGTACCTAGCAAATGCATTCTCACTCAATTATCACGTGGATGTATGGTCGTTCGACAAATGCGGCTATGCTTTTTTTGGAGAGGAAAGTGCATTTACATTTCGGGGTGCATCAGATTTCACGGACCCAGATTTTGCCAAACGGACAATTGAGACTGTCCCGGTGGTGCTTAATTGGGTGATTGGGAATAAAAGTTGTAACGAGTATAAAAATACAAATGATTATTATTGCCAAACCAATAGTGTTTGTGTAGACTTTAAGAGTGGTAATGGAGGGTATAGGTGCTCATGCAAGGACGGTTATGAAGGCAATCCTTATCTTTCTCCTGGTTGTCATGGTTAGAGATTTAGTAATGTTTTCGATTTGAGTTGTCTAAAAATTCGACATTTCTTTCTAATTATGTGATCAAACCTTCTCTTTTCACTTTGTAGATATTGACGAGTGTGCAGATAATGACAACAATCCGTGTAACGGGATTTGTACTAATCTTCCTGGAAGTTATAACTGTTCGTGCCCTCATGGATACGAAGGAGATGGGAGAAAGAATGGAAAAGGTTGCACAGCTACGAATTCAAAATCTCCAGCACTCAAGTTATCTATAGGTGAGGAAATTCATTCTTAATCGAAGATAATTTGCTAGCAAAACTAAGTCATTTGTTAATGTTTCGTATTCTTTTAGAAATGCAAAGACTGCCACTTCTAACACATTTTATTAGGGTTAAGTGCAAAAAAATGCAATTAACCATGCTCTCACATTCATAGTGTGTACTCAACTACTCGGGCTTCCATTGTATGTAAGAAACTAGTTATTTCATGTTATTGTATGTACTTTTCGGTATTTTTTTTTCACGTGTCATCTATATAAGGTGTCACGTGTCATCTTTACAAGTTGACACGTCACCAAAATACGTACAATGACAAGAAATAATGAGTTTATTACACACAATATAATGTACGTCCAAATAGTTAGATACACACTAAATGTCAGGCCATAGTTAATTGCATTTTATTCACTTAACCCCGTTTTATTATAGACACTATATACTATACATCTCCGTTGATACTTGAAGCATTATAGACACTAATACGTCTCCATTGATACTTGAAGCCAGTTGATGGACCGGACCACCTACATGCCGTTTTAGGCTAAAAGTATGTCGGTCATTTGCTATTATTTAAACTAGAGATAAGTAATGAATTATACTTGATGCAGGAATTGGGATTGGCTTCTTGTCTATATTTCTAGGAATCGGGTGGTTGTATTTCAGCCAAAAGAGAAGAAACATTATCAAATTGAGGCATAAGTTCTTTTTGAAAAATGGCGGCATGTTGTTGAAACAACAAATTAGCTCAAATGAGGGTGGCACTATCAATCAACCCACAAAAATTTTCACTACTGAAGAGCTAGAAAAGGCAACGAAAAACTTTTCCAACGATAGGATTCTTGGTCGTGGTGGCTATGGGACGGTATATAAAGGGATCTTGCCTGATGGAACTATTGTAGCTATAAAGAAATCAAGAGTTATGGATGAAACTCAAATCGAGCAGTTTATCAATGAGGTTGTCATTCTTACTCAAATTAATCATCGTAACGTTGTAAAGCTTTTAGGTTGTTGCTTAGAGAGTGAGGTCCCATTACTAGTCTATGAATGTGTTTCCAATGGTACTTTATTTCATCATATCCACGGTACGAATGGTGGAATGGTGTGGTTATCGTGGGACCATCGTGTAAGAATAGCTGTCGAGTCTGCTGGAGCACTTGCATACCTTCATTCAGCCGCTTCAAAGCCAATAATCCATCGAGATGTGAAATCAGCCAATATATTATTAGACGACAATCTAGTCACCAAAATTTCAGATTTTGGGGCTTCAAGATTGATACCCTTAGATCAAGAACAAGTGACTACATTAGTTCTAAGGAACTTTAGGATATTTAGATCCTGAATACTTTCACACAAGTCAGTTAACAGACAAGAGTGATGTTTATAGCTTCGGTGTTGTGCTTTTAGAGCTTTTAACAGGTAAGAAGCCACTTTGTATGGAACGAAGTCAAGTGGAAAGAAGCTTAGCGACCCATTTCTTAGCTTCTTTGAGAACAAATAATTTATTTCAAATTCTTGACCCTCGAGTTGTTAGAGAGGGTTCACTCGAGCAACTTCAAGCAATTGCTTCACTTGTGAAGCGATGCCTGAGTATGAATGGCTACGAAAGGCCAACAATGAAGGAAGTAGCTATGGAACTAGCGCGTTTTAGTAAATTCACGAAACAGCCATGGGTTGAACAACATGGTAGTAATGAAGATGGTATTAACCAAATGAGTGATCACAGAGAAAATTCAGACCTTTATGGTGAGTCCATAGAGCTATCAAGTCAGTACACCTCGGATCAGATCCATTCGTTACACCCTGCCAATGAACCCAGATGATCTTTCCATGTTGCATCTTTTATCAATAAGGTAAGCCTACCATGTTACCCAAATGTTATATACTTTATTCATCATTTCCTTTATTATGCTATTGAATGAATTGAATTGAATGGTTACGTGACTCGCATTTACTTTACAAAAAATACATGCAAATAACTAATTGATTGTGATGAGTGATGAGTGATGAGTGATGCCGTTATTAAAGAAATAATTTTCTACTGATAGTTTAACATTTGTGTTAATGTCATTCAATTGAATGTGAAAAGTGATTGAAATGTACTAGTAACAAATTTTTGGGTTAAAAAAGCCTTAACATCTTTAGGCGCTCCAAGTGCTCTGCATCCGGTTCTGCAGGGGTGTAACAACCTTTAAGATCCTCTACTACATACTCCTGCCAAATAAAAAGCTAATGAATTCTAGGATAAAAGTATGAACAATCATTTTTTAGATGTTTCTAACCAAAAACAAATGCAAAAAGTGTGTTTTCAAAGTTACATTATGCACAATGGGTTCTATGTTGTATAGTCATTTGCTTACTGCATAGCAAGGTAATCTTTAACTCTGTCATCAGATATCGCTTAAAAAAGTTATGATGGTCAAAGTTACAACCACGTTACTATCTTTGACCTGATAACGTGTTCTTGGATCCCTAATTATTTGGGGGGAAATGGAAAAAATGTATACCTTGGTAAGTTCTCTCTTAGTGAGGATGTGGTAGCGTTTCTGCCAGATCCTCTGAATAACAATGGTGGCAACAAAAAGGCCATAAGGAATACCAACAATCGCAAATATGACTACCACCGTTATAAGTACAGAAACCCAATTGCCCATGTTCACAAGCGGTGCTAAAGGGTCCCCGCCACCATCACCACAACCACAACAGCAACAGGGTTCTGGGATTTCATTTGTATTGCTAGAAAAGCAGAGTATTATGGTCCCAACCACCCCAAGCAATGCCAAGAAGACAATAAACCCTACGGAACAAACTTACAACAGTTTATGAAACATAATAACAATGAAACCGAATCACGGTACAGCTGGCAGCTTTAGTTGGCCCAATGATCATTAAATTATAGAAAATCGTCTATAACTAAACGCATCTTTAAATTTCCGTTGTATGATAAACAGGGATAAACTGACCTATAGCATAGTAGATCGGTACTGGATGGCTTGCCAATATACCGTCCCAACCTTTTTTATAAATTAAATCACGAAGATGCCTGTCTTTGTCAGCAAGATATGCTAGACCTCCCAACATTCCAATCACCTGCAGGTTAACATACGTGGTACGTAAATTACTCAGAACTCGGTTATCTTTGAGATAACGATTGTTCAACATTTGTTATATAAAAGATGACGAAATGGGCGGTATATAAACAACTAACAAGCCATGTATAAAAATTCCGGTTAAATGATGAAGAAGTCATCATACATACAATATAAATAATAAATAAAAGTAACAAATTAATTAAGCATATATGTATGAGATCATGTATAAAAAATTATATAGTATTCGATATGAAACGTTATGAAAAACAGTATGTCGTAACTTTAATAGATCGCCAATCATCAAGGCACGAACGATGCACAAACTGTTGAGTACCTTACACAGGCATGGGGATATTAGATCATAATCTACAAAAAAAAAAAAAAAAAGAAAAAAAAAAAGGATGGTAATCATGTTCAATGTATAAAAAAGCAATATTTAAAATATGGCTATATGATAAACAATATATGATGGTGATTATTATCCTCAAATGCAATATAGTAAACTAAAGAAACATAAAACAGACAGCAGAGGATGTGTATATATCACCTTCATCTCCATGGATTCAACTGTTTTGAACTTGATCAATATTATTTTTGAACTCATTTTTAATAACTTATATCATTAATATATCAAAAAATAAATTAATAGAGTGAGATTCAAATGTAACATTCACAAAAATGCACGCACCGACCACATAACATCAATCGACAAAAACTCACAAATCAAACAAAGTCAGGGGATATGTTCACCTAATTGAAGTATATTTATTCAGTAATTATAAAATCAGTCAATTATACACACACTCATTATTCCCATATGAATCTTGTTATTTATTTTCAAAGGCTAAACCGTAATGTACATATATTTCGGTTTTAAAATACAACGATCATTAACATATCACAAAATAAATAAACTAATAATCAAATTTACAATATTCGGTAGACTTGATTTAAATATCCCGACAAAAGATATGTTATTGTTTATAAAATCTGACATTATGAAAACAAATATTAAAGACTAGTCAAACAATGATAAAGAGAGGTCACAGAGGCGCGTGTGTTATGGCAGAAAAGCGGTATCAATTATTTCCAGAGCTTGCGGAGTGACATGTTTTTCTCGGTTTCCTTTTTCATGACCTTGGCCACGGCCATCTCAAAATCTTCTTGTGTTACGTGGACTCTCCTTTCAACGCAAACATCCCTGCCTCTGTGCAAACCGCCTATAAAACACAACAGTTCCAGCTTTCACGTCATCATCCGAGACGCCATCGAAAATATTAATTAATGTCATACTTGTTACATTTTTATTAAAAAAAATTGCAGTCTATTTCATGCTATGAAGGATGCAAAGGTGAGTGGCTAATACAAAGCTGGTAGGATATATAGTTGGAAGAACATGATCATGACAGAAGGTAATCTAGTCCTGACAGAAACTAACCTTAAGTTCAGCACCTGAAGCACCATTCATCTTCTCAGCGATTTTTTTCAGATCAATGCCACGCATTAGGTTCATTTTTCTTGAATGAATTTTCAAGATATCAAACCTCGACTGTCAAGCAGATGAAAACAAAAAAACTTAGAACGAACAAATAATTTCTGAAAATATGTAACAGAGGAACGAACATGCATCAGTAACAACTGAACTACCTCCATTGATTACATTCTACCTAAGTTGTTACATCCATAGAGAAAGATGAATTAATAAATTTCAATTAAACTTCTTCGTTTCCTATAAGAAGTGTCAATCATAAAGTTGTTTGGACAAATTATACCTCCGTTTTGCATTCAATAGAAGCAATCAGACACTAGAGAATCTTTAACAGAAGCCTTGAAGTTCACGTTTCAGTGTTTCACTGGATGAACAGAAAGGACAAGAAGGAAGCGAAAGAGATGATAATACTTGCATCTTCATTTGGATTTGGGAATTCGATTTTCCTGTCAATTCTTCCCGGCCTGAGAAGGGCCTGATCCAGGATATCAATACGATTAAATGTCACCATTCCCGCTTCCAGTTGATTGAGAAGCTCCAGGATATCAATTCGAATCCATCCAGTTGATTGAGAAGCTCCAGCATTGTCCGTTGGACTTCACTGTCACCATTCCCGCTTCCAGACTCCATTCGAGCAGATCCAATACTGTCGATTTCATCCATAAAAATAATTGATGGCGCATGTTCCCTGGACAAGAAAAACATGGGCAAACTTAGTAAGAAATATATTGAACGTCGGCAGAAAAGAAACTAGTGGCCTACGAAGATGTGATCTCTGAACACTGAAATACAAAAATGTTGATATCACAAAACACGGTGGCCAGCTTATGCAATAGTTATGGTACACGTGAGATTAAATGTGGAAGAAAGAATCCTCAATCAGAGTTTATCTACCGCAGTTAGCAGTTAACAGTTCATGTCTCAATGTTAATTACCAAAGTAAAACCTTTTGGTTTCTATTCTTAGTGCATGAGTTGCCGAGCAGCATGAAACTCAAACTCAATAGCAGCACAGATTTCGTTTGTTCAAGAAGTCTCATATAACATCACAGAAAGGGTAAATTCTTAATTTCATTAGAGTCTGACCAACTGGCAGATCACCATTGATGTGTAGAAAGTTGTAAGTTTTTGGAAAGATTCATATGTAGTACAAACCATTGTTGTTACTTAATAAATATAAGGATTGACACTTGTATAAGTACATGCAGAGTTGATATGTACAGAAGGTTACATATGGTTTAAGGTGGCAATATCTACCCATTTACTTGTGAATGAAATGGTTCTGTTTTGTTTTATCTCTAACAAGTAAAACTGCAAAAAACTAGCTAGAAAAAAAACAGGTCAATTAGTGCACAAAGAACAAGGAACAAACCTGGCCATAACAAAAAGTTCTCTAACCATTCTGGAGCCTTCTCCGGTGTATTTTTGTACCAATTCAGAACCAGAGACCCTAATGAAAGTACAATCAGTATGATGAGCCACGGCTCGAGCCAACAACGTCTTCCCAGTACCTGGTGGCCCATATAATAGACCTCCCTAAAAGGATATAAGGAGTCAGTACAATAGTTGGACATACAAGCGGACATACTCTCAGACTAAATATTTGAAAAGATAGCACAGGAGGGCACCTTTGGTTGGGCAATACCCAAACTCTCAAATAATTCTGGATGTTTGATTGGGAGTTCAATAACCTGAATTTTGTTTGGAAAAATCAAATAAAAATTAATCAACCAATGCCATAGATTTGGATCATGGTATTTCAAGGTAAAGATGTATAAAATAAACGAGTGAGAACCTCCTTAATTTCTTTAATTTGCTGGTCAAGCCCACCGATCATGTCATATGTAGAATCAGGAATCTTCTCAACTTTCATAAGGTTCACCAGAGGATCAACTTTGCTTGGCAAAATTAAATGAAGAGCATAGCTATCATTCCGAAGTACAACTCTGGTTGACGGCGTAATCTTAGTAATGTCGATGCTTTTATCAATATCAACCACATATTTACCCTCTGGGTGCACCTGCCAATACAAACCTTAAAGCTACCAAACTCGGCATTTAAATTGCAATAATAACAGGTGCCAAGTGCCAACAAACATAAGATAATTCATTAGTCTGCAAGTGGCATTTTCATATAACTATAGTATCATATAACACGTATGTAATAAACTAATACAGACTACAAAATAGCACTAACTTACCAACCTTGACTAAAACTTTTGATTTCCCCATTACTTTGACAACTTCAGCAACATAAGATCCAGGCTCTTGAAGCAGCTGTAACTCTTCCTTTAGCATCCTTACTATACATTTAACATTAACCATATAACATTACATACCACTGAACATACAACAACTATATATGTATATTCTAGGGTTTCGTATTGGTTCAACGGTTCAAATATTTCTAACCTTATCAATTTTTATCTAAAAACCACCTGCTATTGTATGTATCCGGTGAGTTCTTACCTTTTAACACTTGTTAAAGACGTTAAATTTGGGTGTAAAATATGTAATTGAAGTAATTATACCTCTGGAATTTAATTCGTTACGTTGAGCTTCAAGTCGATTGAGATTATGAGTCTTTTGTCGAACCTGAAGTTGAGCATCATGAATATGTTGCAAGTAATACTGTTTCAGGCCTTCACCTGCTTTAAATGCCACGTGTCCGGATAAACATTTCTCCCCTGAATCCGATGCTTCATCGCTACATCCGCTATTGCCATAGCGAATTTGAAAAACTTGTTTGAATTGGGAGTTATGATAAAATGGAGATTTTTTATTTAATTTGATAGTTTCAGTATAGGGAGAGAATCATGTAGTTCAAGAGAAGGGTTCGGTGTTTGTTTCCTTTTTATTTATAGGTTTTCTTATTTCTTTAAAGTTAATTGGGTTGGGGAAGCCTAAAGGTCTATTGGGTCCTTAAACGTTTACGTTTCTGACTGTTTTACACTTGTTCATATATTTAACATATTTTTTATATATTTTTATTTCAAGTTTTTTTTATCATTTATTATTAAAAATATAAAAATAAAATTTAAATAAAAATGTATTAGAGATTGAAGAAACATGAATAAGAATGAAAGTAAGATGAAAGTTAGAATGAGTGACTTTAAAACGATAATAAAATTTTAGTAAGAATAAAGGAATCAATTTTAACTATTTATTTTTATCAAACTCTACTTTTCTGACGTTTTTAAAAATTGAATATTTTAAAAATGGCAAGTCAAAAAATTATAAAAATTGTACCATAAAATTCATTATTTTTTCTTTTTTCGATTAGACATCTCACATGATATACTTTCGATGATTTTTCATTTGATTAGTTTTACAAATTGTACAATATACTATTACATATGATACTGTGTAGTTCACATGTGATAGTCACTGTTACCACATGTGATAGTCGTTGGTATCACATGTGATAGTCGTTTACAATATACACCAAAAAATGAAAAAAAAAGTTCGTCGAAAGTATATCATGTGAATTGTCTAATCGAATAGGAAAAAAACACTGAATATTATGGTGTAATTTTTATAATTTTTTGACTTTCTGTTTTTGAGCTATCTAACTTTTAACAACTTGGAGAAATAAACTTTTGTTACATGTGACGTATTATGATTGATTCCTATATTTTCACTTGTTGTACTAGTTTGAATCTTACGCATGTCAGAACATAAAAAAGTAAGTTCAAGGAAAAAATAAAATTAAAATAAGTTATTTTTAAATAATTAACCCAGTTGAGAAAAAGAAAAATGGCTCGTTTCTTATGCAAAATATCAATTTTGTTCTAAATAGCTATTGATTTAGCGTTGTTTGTAATAGTTTGTATGATTAGCATCTATTATCATAGATCATACTTTTTATTTATTTATGTAATTATAATTATAATTATAAATTATAAATTATAATATAATTATAATTATAATTAATTACTTACTTAATTAATCATTATGGAGGTAACAAAGAAAATACATATATTTTATCTTATCATAAACCCTTATAAAATATTTTACTCGATCATCAATTCTTTAAATTAATTTTGAAGATCACATACTATTATTTGATGATTGATTGATAAATTTTACTAGATAAAAAGTCCATATTGATCCATTGGAATTGAGCTCGTTCCTTTATTATAAAGATAAAGATTTTTTAACAAATATTAAAAAAATCAACTAACGTTTTAAATGATTATCTCATATTATCAAAAACGGGTAATGATACCGACTATACCATATATAAAATCACGTTATTATTCATATACAGTCTCTTTATAATAATAAAAAATACACATTGTCGCAATAATTTTGGGCGTATATTCATGAAGAACTGCAAATTGTTACCCATGGCGGAGGTGGTTCCATTCGAAATCATACAATTAGAGATCTTACCAAGACTACCCGCGAAGTCGATAGGTCGTTTCAAATGTGTTGGCAAACAATGGCAGACGTTCCTAGAAACACGCGAGTTTCACGAGTTGCACCGTAGACACCAATTTAAATCCCGCTGGCATACGCTTCTAATCGTTGAGCGTCCACCATGGAGTTGTTTTAGTTTACTTGACTACGAAGCTTCTCGTGAAAGAGGCCTTGCTGGTTTCACTCGTTTTCCACTTGAATGTTGTACTGTAAGGGTGTTAGCAAGTTTGGATGGAATATTATTATTATGTGCAGCCTTAGATGAGAGAACTTGCAAGTTAGTATTTTGGAATCCATTGACTGGTGCCTACAAAAAGTTGCCTAGTTTGAAAAATCGAGATTTAGATGATGATCGTGAGGATTCCAAAATATACCAGGATGCTTTCGGTTTTTATATTGACAAGTCTTGTAATGATTACAGGCTTCTACGTGTGAATTACAAGGGGGTTTATATATATTCCCGGAGACAAGATTCGTGGAGAAAGATTCCAAATTTAGAGAAGAGTATATCCAGGCACCGGTCATGGTCACCAGCTACGTTCTTCGGTGAAAGTCTTTATTTTACAGTGAAAGATGAACACCGAATTTTTTGTTTTGATGTGAAGTCGGAAAAGTTTAGGGAAATACAATATCCACCTATTATTGTTGAAGATGGTTCAAGTTTTTGTGGGAGTTTATTGGTTATCAAAGACTGGATTCACCTATGTGTTGCTTATGGGGTGAGCCGAAAGCAGTTATTAGGGGAGTCGGCTAAGATTGATCTATGGCGGATGGATGATACTGATGGGTGGATAAATGTGGTGGTGGGTTTTTCCGACATCCAGCGTAATGCGTTGATATGGAAACCGATGTACGTAACTAACAATGGAGAATGGCTAGTGACTTGGTATCATAAGGTTTCGGAGGAAGACTTCACGAGGGAGCAGGTGTGTTTGTATTCTGCGAGCTCATTGTTTAAAGGTGTGACGTATGTTGAGAGTCTTCTATCGCCCAATCCCTAGTTCAAGACAATCAAAGAAGGTGAATTCAGAGACACATTGTATACTCTATTCTAATTCTAATCTAATGTTTCTAGGGGTTAAATTATCTATCATATCGATCACTCGACTTGAACATCGAAAACTAGTCATGATGCTACAAGTAATTTTATTATTATTTATTATTATTATTATTATAATATTATTTTTTGAAATATTACTATATCGAGCATGTCTAGTTTAGCTATATAAGAAGTATGTGACTTCATCTTGTTTGGTCTTGTTCATATTTGATCTTTATTATGCAAGATAGAGATACTTAAGTTTAAGTATATTAATTAATTGAATACAATTAATTTATATATATTCTTATTCGATAAGGAGTACAATATACATTATAACAAACTAGCAAGTTACATATGCAACCATAATAAATGAGAAGAAGACACTCATGACTTAAATCACGAGATAAAGTTAATTGTATTGAAATATGCATTTTACTTTGACGATTCAAATGTACACACAAGCTTAAACTAAGTTTAAACTCACGATGATAATCTATATCCAATTGGAGATACACATAGATTGTATAAAAAGATAAAATCTTATTTTATACGATCCTTGTATATATATAGGTTTAACAACTAGTAAAAGTTAATATACGGAAAATCTTAGAAAAAGAAAAAAAAAATATCATTTAAGATAATAATTATTTACACACTCTTTCGTCGCCAAACTGACGAGTCCCAACCGACGAAAGGACCGATGAAACTCTGCTAATAACGTCGGTTCGTGGGCTTTCGTCAGTTTCCAACCGACGAAGCCTGTTGGGAGCAACCTAAAAAAAATCTTTTCTGAAAAAAGTAAAAGAAAAAGTTATCTATACATCTAATTGGATTTATTTTATTATGTTTAGAAATTCGTACAACTTTTATTGTACATTTAATTCTTTTAAATGAAAAATAAAACGAAACATAATTCTTCAAGGTCCATTTTCAGTAAAATTTAATGAAGAAAACAATAACTTATTGTAATCCGTATTTAATTTGGAACGACTTCATATCATAGTCTTTTTTCTCATCAGACATATCAGTCTTTTCAAACGTGCAAATATGTTGAGTTTTCTTTTCCATAAGGATTAAATATGTACAATCTCCATACTAAATGGCCAAAACTGAAACTTTCCAAAACCGATTAAATAGAAAACCAAACCAATTCAATCTCTCTTATCGTCTTCCGTGTTCTGTCTATATAACACTCCTCCACCGCCTTGCAATCGCACCAATTCCATCTTCTCCACTTCCTATAAATCAAAACTCAATTTTGCGATTTTTTTAGTGAAACAAAAAATGTCAGGAAAAGGAGCGAAAGGTTTGATCATGGGCAAGAATACGGCACCGAACAAAGACAAGGACAAGAAGAAACCTACTTCTCGATCATCTCGCGCTGGTCTTCAGGTTCGTGCTTATATCTTCTGTATCTATTTGTATCTAACGTTTTTTGTTTCATTGTGTATAAAATTATATAAACTTTCATTCGTGAATGCTTCTTGATTTGTGGATTAATAGTGCGATTGATCACATTGTTTGATTAGCGAGTGGTGATTATGGATTTTGGTCGGTGTTTAATTTGTTTCGTGATGTGTAAAGTATAAACCCTAGTTTTTTTTTATTTGGTTGTTGGATTAATAAAAGTTGTTGATTATGAGTGTCTATATGTAATTGATTTGATTAAGTTATTTAAATATGATCATTGTTGAATAAAAGTTTAGGTTTTAGAATATTTAACTTTCTTTATAATGGCAGTACACCAGTAGTAGCAATAGTTAGTTTAAATAATGAAAAATTATCAAAATTTGAGGGATTAAGAAAATTATTAGAATTTTGGACAGAACAAAAACTGAATATACTGATAAGAAATTTTTTGGCTGGAATAAATTATATTGCTGTTGATTTTGATAATAGTATAAAAGATAACCTGCTGCTTGAGCTCCATGCGGATGTCGGAGTTGTAAAGATTCTACGTTAGCAAATAACTTGAATTGATAGCTACTATTTAACACCAGTTGAAGTTTTAATATTTGATCTTCATTTGAGGCAGTGTCACATGCTTATTCGTTTTATTTAACTTTTTACGTTTTTCGACATTCCATGTATTCTGATTAGATGTGGCAGTTTTGACCAACTTACTTATTAATGAATCGATGTGGGTTGCTTTTCATCTCAAGTGGGTCAAAATAAAGAATCTGCTAAAGGGGGAAGGTGTCAGGGTTGAAAGTTGCTTACTTAATGCATACAATCTCTTTTGATTATTAATGTACAATATGATACAGTTCTGGTAAAAAAATTCTTATGATGATGTGCTCAATATGAGTTATTGTGTTGTGCAGTTTCCAGTTGGGCGAATACATCGCTTGCTGAAACAAAGGACTACAGCACACGGTAGGGTTGGTGCCACTGCAGCTGTCTACTCTGCAGCCATCTTGGAATATTTGACCGCAGAGGTTCTGGAGTTGGCTGGGAACGCAAGCAAGGATCTTAAAGTGAAACGTATTACACCAAGGCATTTGCAGCTTGCTATTCGAGGTGATGAAGAACTTGATACCCTGATTAAAGGAACCATAGCTGGTGGTGGAGTCATTCCTCACATCCACAAGTCACTCATCAACAAATCTACCAAGGAGTAGAATGATGATTTGATTTTTGTTATCTCTTTGAGGACCCGTAATTCTAGTTAATAGTTGCCTTGTTGGTGGGGATGGTCTATTTTTTAGATACATGATCTTAAGAGGTTTTGGCTATTTGGTTTGCTTGGATTCTAATGGATTTTTTTGCTTATATATACTTAATCCAATTGAGCTCTTTTGTTGTGCTGTTTCTGTTTTGTTGTTGAGTTATTTGCTTTAGACTTCTATTAATCAACCTTGGAATCAGAGTCTTTAGTAATTGGACCATGTTTCTCTGCTTTTAAATCAATTTTGTAAACCATCAAAAATTTCATTATCAAATGTATAGTTCACTTGTAAACCTGATTTACTTTACAGAAAACACGTATGCTTGTTAGCTGGTAGGTTATTTTTCTGAATTGCAAATGAAAAACATGAAAAACCGAGACCTTAATTTCAGTATAAAAGTTGAAAGTTTACAACTTTTCACCACACACGTCAATTGTATATAAACTTGTATTGTAAAGGAAGTGTCATCAGTGGTAGCCTGGTAGGTAATAAGAGATATAGTAGGTGTTCCAATGCTCTACTGTGTACTTGTATTCAGGCGGCTCTTGTAATGATGGGCTCACAAGATAAAATGGTATGTGCTTACAATGTTCTATCTCTAAACAACATAGGTAGTCGACCTCAAATTGAGTATTGACTGATGCCAACAGAACTAGTCCAATGTGAATTCCTCAAGCCAAATAAGAACCTCGTTCCTCTTCATTCGACAATTCACACAAGAAACGTATACAAATGTTAGATATTATTGACATATTAATCGAAAGATGGCTAAAGGAACATGTGTGCTAATTTATCAATTGTAAAGAATCAAGGGAATGAAGGCATACTTTGAATGTTAATGTACTACTTGCAATATTCAAAACCGACAATAATTTCGTCTGACATAAGTGATATATCTGTTTTGTAGTATTTGCAAATAGATTTTACACGACATACCAATCTATTCGTGGAGTATTATAAGATACTGTTATAAATTTGAAATAGAGTTTTTTGACCAAACGATACTGTTATATTAGGAATCCTAAATTCGTGGTTAGCATATCAAAATGTAGTGTGTAGAATTGTAACCAATGTACGATTTAAAAGCTTACCATCATGAAACTTTTTGTTCTGCCAGGATCATTGTAGCGAGCGAGTAAACATCCATCTTTAGGTTTGAGACCATCAGATAGAAGGTTAGACCTCAGTAATTTCTCTTTTTCACGAACAACATCCTCAGTCGGTTTGCCACTGAACTTTAGTACAGCTGCAAACCCTCCTTGAACGCTCCTCAAACTAACATCTTCTTTATTTGGATCTGGTAAACTGAAGAACGTAAAACACCTTTAAGCTATATTCATCGTGATATCATGAGATAAGATTAGAGGTGGCAAGATGGGCGGGTCATAAGGGTTCGGTAATGGATCAAAACGGGTATGGATTGAAGCGGGCCACTTTTTAGTAAGAGTCAAAACGGGCCAGGCCAGGAATCCAGGATGATCGACAAATTTTTTTCTCTCTATCGTTTGAGTTTTTCAATTAATGTGTTAATTATGATTACAAAACAATACAATTGTAATAATAATAATCTGAATCTTTGAGTAATGTAATAGAGTAGGTTCTATGCATTAATAATGGACTTTGGTCAACTTTCAACCCGTTTGACCTGTTCCTATTTTAGTTACCTTTTTCCTTTTTAATTATTATTTGACCCATTTGATCGTTTGACTAAAGTAACAGAGATTTACCTCTCCATGACTTTATCTGATGGAATAACAATTTGGATGGACATTTTGGACATCTCAGGATCAAATGCCTGAGTGAAAACTGGAGTAGTCATGGGTATCTTTTCTTCCCTCGAGTTCTTCCCAAATATATATCTGCAATGTATGTAATATTACATCTACTAACATTGTTTAAGAGGAATATTTGATTATTCGTCAAATATCCAAAATACCTTCACAAATTTAGATCAATACATAATTACATAATGGTGGTAATAGGAAAGTAAGTAAAAAAAAATTACAATTTTCATGAGATGCAGGAATTTGGAAAATAAAATCTTACCCGGCTACATCATTAAATCCTGTTGAACTAGCAAGCTTATCGCTTTGTGTTTCAACGATTATGAAGGGGCTGTATTTGCGTACCTAGATGAGTACTCATGGTTAGCATGATACTGTGATTAAACACCATCATATTTTAAGAAAAATACACACAATTTTGAGTTACAAGTATCAACAAACCTCACAAGTTGCTGTCCTTTTGAGTATTTGATATTTGGGTGTTTCCAAATCTGGAGTCTTGTAAATCCGCAGCTGTCACCAAACAGAAAACAAACAGCTAAATCTTTGAACGTAAATAAACGGGTCAAAAATTGTACATACCTGTTTAATTAAATCCACAACACCTTCTGAAGAGAAGTACTCGTTGTTCTTTATAGAATCCCAATAGTCCTGTCAAGTTGATGAAAGTAATAAGTGAATAAATATGATGCAAATATTACGTGCATTAGAGATTAGGGGCCAAATTCGAGCATACCACATGACAGCAAAATTTTCCATTTTCTGGATTGACACCCATAACGGAAGTTCCTGTAAACACCAATAATGGCTTCCATGGTAGAAGTGAGAATGTCATTTCCATCGTCCACCGTGTAGTTATTTCGTTCGTTCCTGTCTATTCCGAAAGAAATAGCTAAGTAAAAATTTGAGGGGGTAAAATGGTGTATCTTGTAAGGGTTGGGTTGACCCGAAACACTTTTGACAGAACTTTTAAGTAATTGGTGCGACACATATAGCAGCAATTTCTTAATTTCTCTTTAGAAAGGCAAATTTACAATATATCCCACATATATGTGCAATTCACACGTGTGTAAACATTGTCAACAACGAGACTTGAAGCCGCAACTTCTTGTGTTTGATGGGTTCACTGAAAATTTGTCAACATGGGTTATATACTAATTTCTCAGTTTCAGCTCTTACAAACAAGTATAATATTAAAAAAAAATTAAAGGATTTTCTTTTTGACAAATAAATGAGTGAAAGTTCAACTTCGTATAATTGAGAACTCAATTAATATAACTTTCCCATTATACAATTACATTAACCTGTATATTATTTAGATAAGTACCTGTTTAACCCAATGAAGCTGAAAATTAGGAGAGAACACCAGCTTCAACATTGCAATATTGAACAAATAACCACTTATACTATCATGTTTCGTAATTGGATCTCGAAACTTGACCTTCTCGTCGTACGCGCTTCTATCGATCCCTTGATTATCGAATAAATGCGGCAGGTCTTCGTACAAGAAATCAACTAACTGTTGGATGTCATATTTTGAAGATTTTGGCGGGAATTGTTGTAATAAACTCATTTTAATGCGAGTTGTATTTGTCGATTGTTTGATGAAGAGAACGGAGTTTGGTGGTGATGGTTTTAGTCGCCGGTGAGGAGTGTAATTACCGGAGATTGGCCGGATAATGGTGCCGGAAAAATGTGCGGTTGCCATTTGTATGTGTGTTGTGCCTGACAGCCACAAAGCAAATATGAGTTTCACTTTGAAGTTTGTGTGGTGGGAGGGAAATGAAATAATTCTGGTAAGGTAATGTACAAGTGGTGAAGCATGTGGTATATCTTGTAGCCAAGTAGTCACTTGGGGCTGGTTTGCTATAATGGAGAGATATTGGGGTAAAAATTCATAATTTGGATATATTTTGGGTTAAAAGGGGTACACCATGAATCTTGAAAATTTACTTTCAACGACGTCACGGAGTGCATCTCCGTTTTTCGACGTTAATCACCTTTGACCTTAAACGTTGGTCTGATCACTCTCGCAGGTGTTGAGTCACGAACGTCGGTTTTGGAAAACATCGCACGTCCAAAACCCTACACAAGGCTAGAAAAACGCTAAATAGTATATATATATATATATATATATATATATATATATATATAATTTGCGATTTGCGCCCGTCCGAGTATAGTTTTATATATTTAGTTTTGGAGGGTAAAATTTTATATATGTTAAAAAAGTTTAAAATTTGTGTTCAAATTATGATTTTTTGTAGAAGTTTTATCAGAAAATGGAATCTACGATTTATGATTTTCTAATATCTTCTATTTTAAAAAATTAAAAATCAATCCCTTACATTTGAACGTATTTTATTAATTTTTATTACACATTTGTCCCATTTTTATTGTCCACGCTACTACTTTTTTATATTTTTTTTCAAACTTTTTTTCCAAATAAATTTTTTTGCCTATTTCTTTTTACCTTTCATTTGAACTTTTTTTACTGCATTTTGTATAAACTTCTATTTCATTTGCGAGTTTTTACTGCATTTTGAAGTTTTACTACATCTTGTATACTTTTACTATTGTTTTGAATTGCATCATGTTTTTTTTATACATGTTATGTTTTTTATTGCATTTTGTATAAAATTCTACTACATCTTGCTGTTTTTACTGCATTTTGTATACATTTCGTTACATCGTTTGTACTGCTTCTTGTGCTATCAATTTTACTGCATTATGCTATTTTTACTGCATCTCGTACACATTTTACTACGTAGTGTGTTTTCTACTGCATTTTACACTCCATCATGATTTTTTACGTGTTATCAATTTTACTGCATTTTGTTATTTTTACTGCATCTTGTATACAGTTTAATACGCAGTGTTTGTTTTGTACTGCATTTTATACTCGATCATGCTTTTTTATATGTGTTATCAATTTTACAGCATTTTGCTGTATTTACTACATATTTTATACATTTTACTGCACATTGTTTGTTTTTGTAATGCATCATGCCTTTTTTTTACGTGTACGTTATCATTTTTTTTAGCTTCAGTTTGTATAAAATTATATTGCATCTTGTATAAATTTAAGTATATATTATTGTTTTGTATTGCATCATGTTTTTTGTATACATGTTATCATTTTTACTGCATTTTATATAAAGTTATACTGCATATTACTATTCTTTAATGCATCTTTCTATTTTACTACATCTTTCTATTTTTATTGCATCTTATATAAATTTTAATTATATATTATTTGTTTTGTATTGCATCATATTTTTGTATACGTGTTATCATTGTTTAGTGTATTTTGTATAAAATTCTATTGCATCTTGCTATTTTTTACTGCATCTTGTATAAATTTAACTATATATTGTTTGTTTTGTACTGCATCATGTGTTTTGTATACGTGTTATTATTTTGTACTGCATTTTGTTAAAAAGTGTACTGCATGTTGTCATTGTTATTATATTATGTATTTTTCACCATCTTGCATTTGTATGGTAAAAAATTTTGATTTTTTTTTTTTATAAAATAATAAATTTTAGTTTATAATTTTTAATGGGCCAAAACAACTTTATCTATATGCGGACTTATTTTCAGGGTGGGCCAAAATTCATGTAGTATTAAAAACTTATGTTAGGCCCATCGGGCACATATCTTGGTGGAAAAGTTGTCAAAAATCATACTAATTCGGGAACTTATTTTAAAAGCTTATTAGTTATTGTTTATTAGGGTTATAATCCGTACAATCCACGTGACATATATTATATATTATATACTTTCTCCGTTCCAGTCAAATTGTCCACTTTGATTTTGCACACAGTTTTAAGATTGTCCACTAACTATATTTTTCACCAATCAAATAACATATCTACCCACTAAATTTTTTTTTAATTGGTTAAAATATAAAAATGAACACTTATTTGGGACAATCCAAAATAGTAACGTGGACATTTTGAGTAGGATGGAGGGAGTATTAAAATAAGTGGTTTTATAAAAGAGCATAATAGGTCAATACAAAATAACTAACAATTATCTTTATCATATTAATATTTCACACAACTTATCTACATGTCAAAAAAAAAAAAAAAAAATGACTATATTTTTTGACGGCACGTACTACCGAGTCAATAGGTGTTCTCAAAGTTTAACATTATGATTTTTACTTTATCTTCTAAGGAATTGATATTGTCATTACATGTGGCCTAAACTGATCACTTACTTTTGCCCAACCTTAAGTTGAAGTCATAGATACAATATACTTATGCAAATAAATTTCATAAATGGTCCTTATAGTTTACATCAATTTACGAAAATTGTCCCTCTGTTTTGTTTTCTACTTTTTCGGTTCAATAAACTTACGTTTTATTTGAAAATGGTTCCTCGTCCACCTAAAAGTACTAAAGTACCATTTTTACATGTCATTTCAGATTGTAAGATCTAAATGGCCAAAGGGTACTTTAGTCATTTTAGGTGGATGATAGATTATTTTCGAGCAAATTATAAATTTATTGGACTGAAAAAGTAAAAAACAAAATAGAGAGATAATTTTCATAAGTTGATGTAAATCACATGGACCATTTATAGAATTTACTCTGCTTAGGAAAAAGTAAAAAAGTGACTTCAATCATATTGATAAGTATAGACATAATGAGAAGAATTTAGCCACCATATAACATAGAATATTCTTCAGAACGCACGGTAGATGAAATCAAAATGGAAACAATATAATAATAAAATATTATAATATAACCTAATCGACATTTTAAATTATACATAACCTATCGGCAACCAATTACCACCCTAAAACGTAGCCAGGGAAAAATTCCGGCTCGGTTCTCAATCCTAAACTTTTTCTCTTAATAAATTACCTTAGGTAAGCTAAAAGCGATTGGTCAAATAGTGATATCCTTTTGGAATTTATTTTCAACTTGTCTTGCATTTATGTAGAGATGCAATATCATCTACAAACATAAAAGTAAGATTATGGATAAAAAAATATATATATGTAAAATCTAATGCATGAAAAGGGTCACTATATATAACATCATTTTAATTCAATATTTCGATCAGCTCCGTCTTGCAAAATATGTAATGAAATAGAGTGTATAATGACAAACAGGTGGCTTGCAAAATTAAAACATTATTTTAACATCAAAAATCTTAAAATAATACACTTGCATTATTTAAGAAAGTGGAAGGAAATAAAAAAAGAATGTAACACAAATATAATAACGAAAAATTAACCGAGAATGAAACAACTAATTATGTGAATATACTACCTTCTTCTTGTGATAATTATTATACGGATGACAATCTTCTGTATCGATGTTCGAGTCACTACAACATTATAATTTATATTATATCATGTTTATAATTTTGATAAATTAAATGTTGGATATATTGAAAGGCATTCAAAGAATAAGAAGTTTAGCAGTTATATATAACTCCTCATGGTGATATTAATTAAAAGTCATGAAGTAATGGACGTATTATAAATAAATACATGGTAAACTAAATAATGAGGTGGAGGGATTTTTTTTTATTTTTATTTTTTTTAGAAATCACCACCTAATCTAAGGGATACATAGTTAGTATATAGGTAAGATAATCAAATAAGCTAAAACTTTGGAGCTTATTTCGAGCCTTTAAAATCCCCTACTAAATAAGCAAATAAGCTTGGTATATAAGTCCTTCCAAATACTAAAACTTGAGCTTATTATGTTAGAATAAGCTACTGAGCTAATGAGCTTTGAAAATAAGCCCCAAACACCTCCTGAAACGAATGGAACCAAAAAAGTGGAATAACGACGATGTCATTTTCATTTGTTGCAAGACATCATCACGTTGTTTCCAATCTCCTCACAAGATCATCAGTGGCAACTGTCACACGTGGTGTTGCCACTAAGACGAACTTTTATGGTAACCATATCTCTGAAGAATTTTTTTTCTTTTTAAATGAAGTTAAATCGGCTAATTATATAAATTACTGTACTGTGCAGGATTGGGTGTAAAGTGTGTACAAAAAGTGATATTAAACAGGATACCTCATACGCTGTGTTGTAATCAAGTATGAGTCTGATGAACATCTTAAAAGGCTGACCGTAAGTATCCGTGGGAACGTGAAGAGGACAGAGACTGACGAAGCCGTAAAGGTATTCATAGACATGTAAACCAATGATGAAACCAAGGATTGTAAATATTCAAGCAGCATTGATGCCCAATTGGACAGGATACACAACATTCTCTTCATACGCGCCTCTGTCAGCAAAGACAACAACCGTACTACTAGAAATTACACCAGCAGGATCAATTTAGGAAAACAGCATACGTACAACAGATGAAAGATGGAGGCCTAATGGTAAGTCTTCCCAAAAAACATCATCATCATCTTACGGAGAAGAACTGATCGATACATATATAATATGCTTATGTTTATTCATGTTATTTCTATTATAGTTCATGTATTAGCTAACAGTAGAAAACTATAACTTTACTAGTGTTAAATTTCCTTTACTAAAGTGTTGAAGACATGGTTGAAGACAATCGTTCTACCACCAACGTTGAATTTATATATTAATTACGTTGTACGAGAAAGTATGCTGCTATACGTACAGAATGCTGGGATTCTAATGTACAATATTGTTTATATATTCGTAAAATGTGAATATAACATACATTGGGTGTTTGGCTACATTGTTTGTACAGTCTTGTAAAGATCCACCGTCAAAGATGGGATTGATTAAGGCCAACTAATCCAACACAAATTCCTCAAGCCAAATAAGAACTTCATTCATCTTCATTCACAATTCACACAACACACATATACAATGGTTAGAAATTGTAATCACTGTAATGTAATAAGAATTTCGATCATCCAACACATTGTAAAAACTTACCATTGTAAAACTATTTGTTCTGTCAGGATCGTAGTAGCGAGCTAGTAAACATCCGTCTTTAGGTTTGAGACCTTCAGAAAGAAGACTAGACCTGAGTAATTTCTCTTTTTCACGAACAATATTTTCAGTAGGTTTGCCACTGAACTTTAATACAGCTGCGAACCCTTCTTGAGCCCTCCTCAAACTAACGTCCTTTTTGTTCATTGAATCTTGTAAACTGGAAAACATTAAAAAAAAAAAAAACTTACGTCCTATTAACTGTGATATAATGAGTAGTTGACTGAAATAACGAGAATTGACCTTCTTAAGCTTTTTTCTGATGGATGAACGATTTGGATGGATATTTTGGATATTGTAGGATCAAATGATTGAGTGAAAACTGGAATCGTCTTAGGTATCTTTTCCTTCCTCAAGTGCTTCCCACATGTCCTGCAAAGAGTATAATTTGTGTCTTTTAAAGGTGGTAATTTCTATTTATATATTAATGGCTCGCAAAAGGTGGACCGCAACTAGCTCTGTTATTCATAGCTACTACTTCTTAAACCATTTTTATTCATAGATTTAGATTAATATCAATCAATGATAATCTTGTAAAAGATAAGTTGCGATAAACTAATGTTGCAATTTTTCATGAAAAACATGGATTAGAAAAAACTAACCCAGTTGCATTGTTATATCCTGTTGATCCAGCAAGTTTGTCGCTTTGTGTTTCGACGACTATGAAGGGGCTGTAGTTCCGTACCTCATAAGCGGCGGCTCTTTTCAGAGTTTGATATATGGGTGTTACCAAATCTGGAGTTCTGTAACTCCACATCTGAAAAAAGCAGTAGACACACAACTAAATATTTGAACGTATTTTTAAACGGTCAAATTTAATTGTAGATACCTGTTTCATCATATCCACGAGACCTTCTAGGGAAAAGTAGTCATTGTTCTTTACAGAATCCCAATAGTCCTGTGAAGTTGATGAACACAAGAGGTGAGTTAAATCATCAAATGTTGCAAAATGATGGGACGTTTGGGACTAAGGGTGGAAACTGAGTATACCACGTGACTACCAAATTTTCCATTTTCTGGATTGATGCCCATAACAGAAGTTCCTGTAAGCACCAACAATGGCTTCCATGGTAGACCATAGTATTTCATTTCCGCAGTCCACCTTGTAGTAATTTCATAATTTCCTGTCTACTCAGAAAGAAGAGAACTTAAAGTAACAAAGAGATCTAATTTCTACATTCACTAGTAATGATGTATCATTTCTCCATTATAAAGAATGGAAATCATTGGTGCTGTTAATAGCATCTAATAATGAAGGGGCTAGACATGTACATATGAGAAAGATGAAGGGTATAAAGTGTAAAATACAACGAACATGATTGGTCATCAACTTGACATAAATACTATATTTTGGAATGCAAATACAAATGTACTGGTTTAGATAAGTACCTGTCTGATCCAATGAATCTGAAGGTTAGAAGAGAACAGCAGCCTCAACATCGAAATGTTGAACAAATATCCGTTTATATCGTCATGTTTGGTAATCGGATCTTGAAACTTGATATGTTTCTCATACGCTGTCCAATCAAGTCCTTGATCATCGAAGACATGTGGAAGGTCTTCATGCAAAAAATCCACCAACTGTTGAACGTCGACTTTTGATTTTTTGAGGCTTTGTTCAACTTTTGATGATTTCAGGCTATGTTTGACCAGATTTAGTCTAATGGGAGTTGTACTATTACCCTTAATAATTATGTTCTGCAATGGTTTAAGTTTCCGGTGACCAGAAATTGGGTGAATTATGAGGTTTGTGAAATGTGCAGCAGCCATTTGTATATGTGTTATTGTCATGAATATAGCAGCCAGAGTGCCAGACACAAAAAAAAAAAAAAATGTCTTCCGTGTATTTGTATTTGTACTAGGAGCTAAGCCATCCAAAGTGATATATGAAGCGTGCAAAATTGTATAAGAATGCATCTTGGATTACTACTAACTTGGCCTTGTACGGTATGCTGAATATCTACACATGTCTTGACAAAATCAAAGGATGACTTCTAATTATTAGAGTCAAGGTAAGTAGGCAAGAATTTGCAATTATACGAAAACTTCAATCTTTAAAGTAACAAGAGTACATGATCACGCATCGCTGTATTGCAAATGATATTAATTTTTGTCATATAACTTAATTTAAGATAATAAATAAACAATAAACAAATATAGATTACGAATCTTTTATCTTCGGTTCTCGTTATTTGTCCATGCCCACCAAATAAAATTAAGAGTAAATTACATTCACCGTCCATGAAGTATGTCATTAATTTCATTCCCCGTCCCTAGGTTGAATTTTTTACACTCTCCGTCCCTTGACCCGGTTTTTCGTTTCACTCCCCGTCCCTCATCCATCATGAAATGACTAACATACCCTTAAACTTTTAAGACAATTTTACCCTTTGAGGGACGGGAAGTGAAACGAAAAATCGGGTCAAGGGACGGGGAGTGCAAAAAATTCGACCCAGGGACGAGGAGTGAAATTTATAACATTTTTCAGGGACGGGCAACGTAATTTACTCTAAAATTAAAATTAAAATATATATATAGTTTGGAATCAAAAAAGAAGGAAATTTTAAAGGAGAACCACTTATTAAAATTATAGTAGAAGGGCATAATTGGTAGTTACTAATACTAATTAGTTTTAATTGCCGGCCATTTCTAATCCCTTAAATCATGGAGGAGCAGTTTGTTTTTCATGGTTTCAAAACCTATTTATCTAAATAGTTTTTTACATTACAATCGTCAAGTCGACTGAAAAATTTGATCCTTCAAATTGAAATTTTGAAAATATAGGTATCAATTTATCAAATCGTTTTTCTTTATTATAAGAGTAAATTATTTAAATCGTCCCAGTGGTTTTACGATTTCTCCACCGTTCGTTCCTGACTTCTAAAAGCTATTTTAATAGTCCATTTCTATGAAACTTTGAGTTTTCAGGAGTCCAAAAATGGACTATTAAAACTAATTTTTTTTTGTCAAAATGGACTATCGGTGAACTAAAATTTCATAAAAATAGACAATTAAAATAGTTTTTAGAAGTCATGAACGAACGGTGGAGAAATCGTGAAACCACGGGGACGATTTAAATAATTTACTCTTATTATAAAGAGCAAGATTTGTATGATATAGAAATCAATTACCGATCGAAAATTGATTACGTACGTTTGTCGGTACAAACCGATCCATTAAAATAATGGATATGGATAATGACGAGCAAATTTAAAAGATCATGTGAATTGTGTGGGGTTGATAAATTTTATCACATTGATTCATAAGTTTTATAACAGTGATTCAAATTTTTTTGTCAAGTTGATTCATAAATTTTGTACCAATGATTCACAGTTGTTATAACATATGATCAATTACTATACTGCATAAATTATATAACATTGATTTATAACTTTATAACATTGATACACAATTTTTGTCAAGTTGATTCATAAATTTTGTATCAGTAATTCACAGTTGTTATAACATATGATTAAAAAATGAACCCACTTTAAGTTTATTTGTAACATATGATTCAAAAAGGAACCCACTTTAAGCACCTTAATTTGTGATTCATTCTTAAGATTCAATTTTGTTAATTTTTTTTTAAAATAATTACAAAATCGACCTGATTCAAGTAAGTTGTATTTGTTTGAAATAATAATACATACATATCAACGTCGTTCCATGTTAAAAGCCACTAATTTCTACGTAAGAATTGATTTCCATGAACTCAAATATATATAAATAATAATAAAATATGATGATGATGATAAAGGACATATCAGGCCTCACTTTTAAGAATACGCAAAATTGACGGTTAACAAATGTTGTAGCCACCGCACTACGCTGCGGGCTGAAGTTGCTAAGTCATACCGACATTATACATTGATTAGAATAACAAATATTTTAAATATTGCTTTAGATAAATTCGATATAGTGTTTATATTGAATTAATATGTAACGACCTTAAAATATTAATTATATTATATCAACTAAAACCGTGTGCCTATTTTCTTTTCCCACCCGTTCATCTTTTCTTGTACCCACCTCTTCATCTGTCTCTCATCTTTTATTTATTAGTTACTCATCTTTGAACACGTAAACATATACTTTCACACACAACTCATAATCTAATGGTATATGTAAATATATGTAATCTATATCTCTCATTCTCTCCTCTCCAAAATGTCAAAAAAATACAGTTTTTGTTCAACCCTTTTCTGGCAACGGCAGCGGCAACAATTAATGACGGCAAGGATTGATTTTTGTTGTATGTTTTTGTGGTGATATGATTTTTGAACTGATGGTGCCTGTGGAGATGAAGACGACGTCGACGGTGATAGGTGGATACTGGAAACTAGGTTATGAAAGGAGAAGACCCGTAAATGATTTTCGCCGGTCAACATCTGAGTGAAACGACGAAAAAAAACTCCAAAACGACATCTCGATCGCCTGTCAATGTACATTAAGGGAAATTATAAGGGATAAAAAACTCCAAAACGACATCTCGATCGCCTGTCAATGAAAGGCGAGTTTGTGTTTCAATTTTAAGTCACCCCTTTCATAACTCATAATGGATAAAATTTTAACAAAATTTATTCACCAAAGTCAACAAAGACTGCAGCCTCAAACTATTGTGATTCGGAACGCAATTAGTAGCCGCCCTGTGTCAAATTTAAGAAGCTTCTTTTTTTCATTGCAGGGAGAATAAAAAACTAATGAATCTCCATGGAACATTATAGCCTTATAGTCATCTTCTATTAATATTGTAGATATTTACAATTATGTCATTTTAATTGTTAAACCATTGATTAAATAAATAAATATTTCAGATCTCTTCTCTCGTTTCTCTCCTATAAAACCCTTCTCTCTATATCCAACTATTTTATATATATATATATATATATATATATATATATATATATATATATATATATATATATATTAAGAGAATAAAAAAAGAAGGAAATTTAGGGAGAGAAAGGGAGAGAAAGGGAGAAACAATATAATTCAGTATTTTATTACTATGATTCAAATTTTATTGCTTTGATTCAATATTTTATTAATAAGATTTAGTCATTTGTTTCTATAATTCAAAAGTTATATGTAATAAAAATTTGAATCATAATACTAAACTACTGAATCATATTGTTTCTTCATCTTCTCTCCTTAAATTTCCTTCTCCCTAATATGTTACCCGCGCAATGCATCGAACACTAAAAGTTACATACATTAATTTATTTGTTCAACAACATGTCATCCATGAATGAAAATGAGAAAATAGTGGTACATCATGTTTCTTAATACAATTCGGAACAACTGAATTTAAGTTGTGGTTAAGATCGGGTGAATGTTCGGGTTAACGGATCAGTCAGTGAAGCTGCAAAAAAAATTACGTTTTATTTTGAAAGTAAATTTTCTACCTCCTATAAACTCGCAAATATTAACATATTTAATCCGAAGTCAAATGGTAAGTGGAAATCAACCGTAAACCTATCAACCCGATTACATAAGTGAGTTAGTTGAATCATGTCCAAATTAATTACTATCGGCCCCGTCAACTCGTTAATAAAAATAATTCGAGTTTGAGTTGAGAATTGACTTTTGATCTGCTAATCTGATGAAGGTGCTAATCCGACACGACTCAAATGGTCTTTCATAATTCTAACAATTGAAAGTTGTAAAATTTTAGTTACAAATATTTAATGTACATATTAAATTTTAAAAATATATATATATATATGAAGGTTACGAAGAAGTTATAATTAATTGCATTAAGTGATTGTTTAAGATTGTAGGAGGGTAGAAATGTAACTTGTCTTGTCTCATATTTCAGGTGTCAAGACTTTTGACGCAAATAGTTGATATAATAGTATAGATAATTTCATGCGATGAATCCGGCGGCCAGCAACAAAGGTAGAAAAGTCAAAAGTGATATTAGTCAAATAGGTACAGCTTCAAACGCATTAAGCCAAGGTGTTAGAGATCGAAACATATACAGATTAAGAAAAAGTTAACAATTAAAGGTCCACATTAGTCAAATACGCTTTCTTCATGTGAATCAATAACATCTCCAGCATCGAATTTATACTCGGCCATTGAGGGTGCCAACAGTCCCCTGATGCAAACCCCCACACTTTACCACCAGTCTCAATCACACTACATCCGACTTCTTTTCTCGCCTTTTTACTTCTCATCATTCCCTGCACTTCCTCCACATCAACCCATCTCTTGTCCTTGGCATACAAATTTCTCAACGTGATATAATTTCCGTCATTCTGATACGCCTTTCCATAAGTTTTGTTCAAAAACCTCTCAGCCCGTTCAATATCTTTAGCGTAATCACATGCTGATAAAATGGAACTTAATATAATATCGTTAGCTTCAAAAGGCATACTATCCATAATCGTTTCTGCTTCCTCCAAACACCCTGCTCTGCCCAAAAGATCAATCATGCAACCATAATGTTCGATTTTTGGACTAATTCCAAACTCTTGCATTTTCTTGAACCATTTTCTACCCTCATCGACTAGGCCACTATGGTTACAGGCAGATAAAACCGCAGTCATGGTTATTTCGTTAGGTTTGTTTCCACTTCTGTTCATATCTAAAAACACATTTATCGCTTCTTTACCATACCCGTTAACCGCTAAACCATGTACCAAAGCATTCCAAGTAGCAGTCTCTTTTACAGGCAACGAGTCAAATAATTTTCGGGCTTTTACAAATTCGCCACATTTAGCATACATATCGACTAGTGCAGTGCAAACATTGGTTGCTCTATTCATCTTCGTTCTTACAATAAACTCGTGAACCCAGTTACCCAAATCCAGTGCTCCCAAATCTGCAATCGCAGGAAGAACACTAACAATCGTCACATTATCAGGTTCAAGTAATGCTTCTGCTTGTAATTGCTGAAACAAATTTAATGCCTCATTCGGTTGTTTATTCTGGTAATAGCCTTTAATCATAGCATTCCATGATACTAAATTTCTGTAAGGCATAGCATCAAAAAATGCCCTAGCTGTAACTACATCACCTTGACTACAATAACCGTCAACCATACTAGTCCAAGACACAACGTTCTTTTCTACCATCTCATTAAACAAACTACTAGCACTGCTCATATCTCCGACCTTGACATACGCATTAATCATCGCATTAAATGCGGCTGTATCCTTCTCAGGCATCTGATCGAAAAAGATCCTCGCATTATCAATCTCTCCAAACTTTGCATACCCACCAACTAATGCCGTCCAAGAAACTTGACTTCTCTCAGGCATTTCATCAAACACTTTCTTGGCACACTCCATCCATCCTAACTTCGCGTACATATCAACCAACGATGTCAACACGTACAAATTACATCCGAAACCTTCTTTAACAACATGATCATGCACTTGCTGACTTCCCAACACATCCAAACTATTCGTACACATTTTCGCCAACATAAGAAACGTATAACCATCGGATTTAAAGTCATCATTTCTCCTTAACTCCTTATACAAACTCAAACATTCGACGTATTGATGAATACCCAAATGAGCTCTCATCATTGTGTTGCTTATAAAGGTGTCTTCTTTGTCAGGCATCTGATCGAACACTTGGCGTGCATGGCGAATCAGACTGATTGAAACATGTTGCGAGGTGGTGAATCGTTGAATAGCTATGGATGAACATGTGGCGATGAATTTGGCGAGAAGATTTTTGTTGTTTTCGAGTGAATTTCGAAGCATGAAAGCATGGATTTGAAGGATGTAAGGTTTGGTGGTGGTTTTGTATTGAAGGAGATAGAGACATGTTCGTTCTGTTGAACTCCATAGTTCTCCTAATTGTTTCTGCTCATTCATTGATTAATTTATGATTTCACTTTTACTATAAAATCTTTTCATTATATACTTACCATTATATATCATATAATATATGTAAAGACCGAATTAAATACATTTAACTAATCAGCAACTAATCGATGAAAATACTTATTCAGATCATTATTACTACCTTCTTACCTTGTTATAAAAACTACAGTAAAGATGATAAAAGTGTGATTTTTTTAATATAATACTAGTTTATAACCTGCAAATTCGCCGACTAGTACATGATATAAATTAAAAAAATTTAGTATATTATATTATTGATTATATATGTGTTTAATAATAATATTATTTCAAAACTTGAAATTTTTTTAAAGGTATTTGTGTTAAGTTTATACATTTGGAAATGTATTTACATTATCATATCATCTAAACTATGTAGTAAAACATAAAGTAAATGAATAAAGTGGAAACTAAACATAATGATTTCATGCTCTCATTGATATTGATATATATACGAGTAATGTGACGTTTGTAGTAAGATATATGTGTAAAAATGTGACTGAATTAAATTTTTTTAACTCGCCTGGGAGTTATAAACAAAGCATATATATATATATATATATATATATATATATATATATATATATATATATATATATATATATATATATATATATATATATATATATATATATATATATATTTTCTTTTCTTTTTTTCATTTATTTAAAGTCATATTAGTAAGGTAAAAACTAAAAACTACTCCGTATAAGATAAGCTCGACTAATGTTGCATCTAAATCAACATACTCAACAATGCAAAAAGTCCAACTTGATTGTACACATCACACTATAGAAATTGATCAACTAACATTTTTAATAATGTCTAATTCCATTTTCATCCACTTTTGCAACTGTCTTTACGGATCAAGTAACTCCATTCTTGGATATTATTGCTTTTTAGTCCCATAAATATGAAGGTGTTACTCCCCACATGTCTGGTTGGAGAACTACCTGCAAGCAATTATAAAATCTATAACACAAAAGCATCGTTCCAAAGGACATTTAAACCTTATAAGATCCATAATCAGTAAATGTAAGTGGTAAAATCGAACAGCTCAATTGGATAATTAATCGTCCAATATGACACATAATAAATAATTTCAACAATAATCAAATTCTGTATAAGATGATTTAGAAGGTTGAATACATTATAAATATACTTGGGAGCAACTTTCACCCTTGTCGCTTTCTTTTATATTTACATTTAGTGCTAAATGACTGGGCTGTTTGAATATCTGAAGCATAAATATAATAAATATTCATGATACTAACCAGATTACATACATCTTCCCAAAATTCAAAACAAATGCTAATGTACTTTCGAATTACTGATTAGGAATTCCTTGAATTGAGTATGTCATTAGCAGAAAGAAAATATCATAAAATTTGTGTATATGTGACGAAAATTTTATCTACTATATCACAGAACAGTAGCAACTACGGTCTACATATGTATTACTTAAATCACCACAATTAATTTATATAAATAGGTGACGAGTGATTGTACATTTTATTATTACTAATCCAAGTTACTTTTGTTAAAATAATAAAGACATGAATATTATATAAAATGGATGGTAACTGCATGTTTATGTGCTAATCCAATTCACTTATTTGCGGTTGATTAAGGTAGCAAAATGGGTGGTTTGGGTTAGGGGTAAAAATTCAGGTTGGAGCAAGTAAATTGGGGGTAGGGTTGAACCTCAAATATTTGTTTGTCCACTGTTTTGAAAATAAATATAAAAATTATTTTGTTAAATTAATGATAACAAAAACAAAATGATCACAATAATAATCTCAGTTAAGGCAATGGAACACTGTGGGCATCTTCTGCCCTTGACCTGCTCGACCAATTTGACTTGCCCCCTTGGAACACAATCGACGGCCTAGTTATTACCAAATGGGTCAATATTGCCACGTCCATGCTTGATATTTGATAAAAGCAGAACAATACAATAAATATTTCTAAGAACAAATGTAGCAAGTACCTGGTAATAGAGATCAAGACGATCTGATGTAGATGGACTCGAACGTCAGTACTCTCATTCTGATTTTTAAAAACTCCTGATCTACAACTGATGTTCCAGCCTCCACAATCACAGATTTCTGTCGGTTAATCAATGAAAACGGTTGTCCACTTTTCGGCACACTATGAATACCACCAGGAAGAATGACCACTGTGCTTTTTGAACAGCCTATACCTCCATAGTTTTCTTTACCTTGTATTCTTGACAATAGGAGCAGCAAACTCCCCTTTTAGCATGCAATAAAAACCATATAAGATTGATTCTTTGACCATATAGAAGGTCCAGTTCTAGCCAACTAAACTCAGCATGATACGAGATAGAAATCTTCATATGTCCCCTTTTAGGGATGCTGCATGTTTCTTCTCTTTAGTTCAGGTCCCAATCTTTCCTTAAGTCTAAAAATCATTGAGTTTGTGTTTTAACTTTTAATACAACTTTGTGGTTCACATGACAAACGGTCAAACATTTTGAGAGCACAAATAGGTCAGTACCTTGGCTTGTCTTCATCTAATTGTAGACCAATTTTGATCTTTTCTGATAATACAACTACCTCTGAGTGAGAAGGTAATGCATCTTTTACACCTTAAGATAGCCTTTTTGACAATTTTGAAGTAATTCCAGACTGATTAAGGATCTCATCTGTTGATTTCCACCATCTTGAATTATTGAACTATTTCTAAACAATTAAATGGTAAACATTGATTCAAAGGTCCGTATTTTCTCTTCTGGATCAAAGAATATATGTGACCCTTCCTCATAGATCTGAACCAAAACTTTCTTTATGACTGGAATATTTGGTCACCCATGGTAAACATTAATACGAGAAGTCAAAAACTATAGAATAGAAAATATGGTTGGAGATTTAGTGTACCTGAGGTCATCCATATTATGCTCCTTCAAATCGTTAACATGGTACCCTTTCTCGCACTGAAATAAAAGGTTAAAATACAGTTCAAAATCCATGGACAATAAAAAGTAGCATACAAACAAATTATTGCAAAGTAGAAAAACACAAGATGACAGTTCTTGGGCCAAATCCAGATTTGTTAATCAACTGCATAAAACATAAGATGGAGCTCCTCTTTTAACAATTGAGTCTCTGACCTCTGGATTTTAAAGAACGCATATACAACACTGAGTTATATCTTCAATCGGATCATTACCTGTAACCCTCCCAGAAACAAGTGCATCTTTACTTACTTTCCACTAACTTTTAGTTGTTGAACATATTTTGACAGTATATTTGCAGTACCATGTAACCCTTTTCAAATCAATTATATAATGAAACAGCTTACCAATTACTAATTACAGTTGGTCATGATTCATTCCATTGATAATGTTCTTGCATAACTCCTTTTCAGGCCTGCAATAACTTCCATTTTATTACCCCGGTTATTATTTTTCAATCCAATCGACTAACCATAACTGTTGTAAAAAACTGAGATAAAAAGAAGCAAACAAAAGATAATCACCATATAGTGAAAAAACGCATACCACTTACTGTCATCAATTTCTCTTAAATACATTACTGAATTTAACACACACATATTTTGAATACACCGAGCTCCATTAATCCCAAAAAATCAAAGAACATTAAGATATAGACTTGTAAGAATACCTCATAAAATCTTCTGTCTTCCCTACGTCAACATCTGACGACAAAGAATGGATTATAAGATAATGAACGCATCACAATTTCTGGTGACAAAATACAAAAATCGGCATCAATACCTGAAAACGAAACCGCATCAGTAATGAACAATTAGATAAATCACATCGGTTGCCAAAATGGTAAAATGATTCCGATTCAAATGACTCTCATCGTGAATCTCTGCATATAATTCGATTAGGTGCAAGTCGGCGTGAGCATCCATAACTAACGCCATTGAATTGATTTCTGGTGGGAAAAAAAGAAGAAGAGAAAGTTGAATCAAAAAGAAGAACAAAAGACGAACTGATTTGAAGAACGGATTTAACGGAGAAAATTAAACCCTAATTCATAAGAGTGTATCTTGTTCTGATAAGCTTTGAAATGGCGTTCGTAATTTGAAAATAGTTGGAGAACATCGATACAAACTCGATTTAAAATTAATCACGGGTAATTTTTCTAAATCTTGAAGGGTATTATTACCTAAAAACAATCGCACACTTTGAAAAACCAGAAGAGCAGAACACGCATAATAGATCTATATATGCCATATTTGATCTTCATGTCAGTTTTCCATACGACCATACCAATTAAGTTAGATTAAGTACAAACTTTGTGCATGCATGCTGAATGGCCTCAAAATACAAACTAATTTTCGATCTAATAGTTGTCACATTTTGACAATAATATCATATTATTGGACTACTTAAATTCAAAATCTAAATTGATGTATATAGGTGTTTATGTATATGCATATTCAATCTTCCTAAGGAAATCAATAACTACATCATATCAAATGTCACATTTAGCACATAGATTCATAAGAGATATGGTTTAATTATATAAATTTCAGCATTTACATTCAAAATGACCACTAATAAATATATGTCAGCATAAAATAGTACTACGTATAAATTTTGCAACCTGTTATAATCTATCATTAGTCATAGCATAGAGAAAAATAATGATATATACAAATGTATCAACATTTGTATATATATATATATAGCACATATGCTCTAACCAAAAATCATCCAAATTCAGTATCAAGTAGATAAGATATGACAATTGATGATGCATCATCTAGTCAATTTGGAATCATATAATCTCTTTTTCGTTGTAAACATAGCATAGTAATCTTAATCTATCAAATCTGATTGTATTTGTGAACCAAAAATGTGCCAAGAAAGCATCTACATGGCACGATATGTCATGAGCGCAACACACTTCGTAGGCAGCAGTACACGCCTCCCCATGGGAATCACACAATCTGCCATAATTACTGCCTTCCTTCATTGTGTCGTCATCATAGTCTTTTGCTTTGTGTTTGCGAATGAATGGGATTACAAAGTAAAAATGTTCGATCTTCTTAATGGACGGAGGTAGGCATACTCGAACCTCTTAGAAAAGGACTCGTGGAAAAGTATTCATGTATCACTTTCATTTCAATCTTGTGTCCTCTATATATTTATAAGTATAGGCAGCCATCTTCCTCAAACATAACACACTTCAAGTGAAAATTTTAAATATATTCCCTTCATCTCTCTCCACAAAGAAGACGAAATGCTTCATGGTCTAAAGATGATGTGTAATCAACATGATGATGGAAATGAATATCATGGTCATCATCATAATCCTGCTTATGTCCGAACATATAAGTATGATGACACCCATAATTACATCAATGATGAGGTTATTGATGGCGATGATGACGATGATGATGGGGATTATGACTACGCTCCTGCTGCATCTATGGAGGGAAATGGAAACCATGACGGCACTGTCTCTCCTCCAACCGATTGAATTGATCAAGATTCTTGCTGATTGAATCAAGTAAGAATTGAAACCGGCCCTAGCTTTAGATATAGAATTCGATCTGAAACCCGGCCTGGAGTTGGCTTATACACATACCATAGGTAGAGATAGATACATATAGATGGTTATGCAGTAAAGCAATCAGCAATAGTACCAGTGTAACACTTCAATAATGCTACCTCCCATTTGGGGATTTGTATAAGAAATACCTGCACGAATGTCATATATTGCTTATGAATGAAGAGCTAATTTGTATCCTGGGTCAGCTGATATAAAATGAAACTTTTCCCTAGCTTTGGTTCTCTTATTGATGTGTTTGTGTGTTTGAAGCAGGCTAATTAACAAGTAGCAACTACATATTTCTGTGAATAATATGTTTTATGGTACTAATTAATCATGTGATATATATATATATATATATATATATATATATATATATATATATATATATATATATATATATATATATATATATGTATGTATGTATGTATGTATCTGCTTGTTTTGTAGCTCCTTGATGTCACAGGTCTTAAAGAAAGTGAAACATTAGATATATGGACGCGGAAACCTAAATCTTTATTTTGTGCGTAAGTTTAAAAAAAAATCAAGGTATCTATTATTGTAGAAAACTTTGATAGTCCATGGATGCATATATTGTTCAGAAATCATTGATACTATAAACTGCTAACTGAACTTGTAGTACAGTAATTTCATTTTTATCATTCCTGTGAAGTCTTATTTGCTGTACATGTACTGCATGTGATCAGCAACAAAAACATGTAAATTAAATTAAGGAACTTATATGTACCCATAAAAGTGCCAAATGCACGCCAGCCGAGTAGTTTATACCAATATATACTATCAAAAAAGTAGGATTAGAACTTTTATTATGTTTTAATCATACTTTCTTATCATAAATGTAAGCAAGATTAAAAAAATATCTGGTGCAAGGGGATTTCAATGTCATTTGTACTGGTATAAACTACACTGTAAGAAAGTCAATGAGAGGTCAACCTTTGTATATATTTAAGCAAATTAAGATGAATGCATGGTTGACCAATTCTTTAGCTCTGACTGAAATTAAAAGTCAAAGATATAATGTATACTATATTAGACCAGTCCCACCGGTGCTCTTCGGTAGTTTAAACCGATCACAAAAGTGACACGGTTGGCACCGCCGTGTCACTTGCCTCGTGTGATTGCGTCGGTATATCGACGAGAGTTTAAGTACGCATCGGTTTATTTTTTTGTGTTTTATTTTTTATTTAATGTATATAAATGAAGGTATATTGATAAATGTGAAGCTCAATTCAATATATATATATATATATATATATATATATATATACACACACACATATATATATATATATATATACATACACACACATGAGGCTGATCTATAGAAAAACCTTTTAATAATCTTTGTGATATATATTTTTCAATTCCAACACATTTGAAACATGTGCCTACACATCCTATTAAATATGGGTGGTGATATTTCCACCACTAAATTTGATAAATTCACCATAAACTTGCATTATGTATTTATACAGTACATACAGACATACAGATGATGTACAGTGATAATGTACAGTAGTTATGCATTTATCAAATTAAATGGTGGATATATCTAAAAATTAGTTTGTTCTCACTTACACTTACGTGTAAGTTCCAAAACATGGAGCTACTTTTTTAATAATTACTTGTGCATGCCTTACTCTCTGCGGGCTATTTTTTCATCTGATTAAATTTAGTTTCTCTCCAATCAACAATTCAAATTTAGTGATTTACTGAAAGAAGATTAAGTTTCCAATGAAATCATAAATCTTTCCTTGCACGCCTATTTTCTTCAAATTCAAAATAGACACTAAATTCATATATCAAAGCAAGTCTTTTCATGTGTTTTCATCAATTGATTTCTCAAACAGGTATATTTTCTGTTCTACTCTTTAATATTGATTGGGGTTGTGCGAGATCAAACATCCACCATCTTCATATTCCTCTCTTCAAACTAGGATTTGGTTTTTTCTTTCAATTAAACCCTAGATCGCGAATGATTTGGTGAACCTCAAATCTCAATCAAATATTTATAAAGATTACTCATGTTGTAAGGAAAGAAAAGAAGCTTAATAGCAGGTATGAGATGATGCCAATCTGCTTCAACAACTTCACGACTCCAAAGCACTACACTACCGTTGTTGTCACACACGATCTTCTGGTACTCTTTATTGTCTGAGGCGTTTTAATTTTTAATTTTCATTTCTTATATGCGTATAAAACCTAATGATGTTTGTTTGTTTTCTTTGTTATCATCAGGCAATTTGTGGTGGTTTAGTCTATAAATGTCCAGGGTTTCTCAAATGAAACACATAAATCACATGTTGAGAAGTACTTGCTGGTATGATATAAAACAATAGGTGATCTTTTTAAGTAGTGTAATAAGGTACAAATGATTTATGCTTTTTTCTTGAGTTGTTAATGTTCGATATTGGAAACTAATTATACTCACTTAGGTATTTTTATGATGACATATCTACAAGCTTTCAAATGTTTTATTTTTGTGTGTGCATCAATTTGTATTTAAGTTTCGGTTCAGTTTTCATACTTTAACTGATTTATAGGTTTTGCTTAAACTTCAACTTTGCTGTAAAAGTTGTTCTTTCCCATCTTCAATATTTGCACTATTCTCTATTCTAAGCGGTTTCTTTTTGTATGCTTAATAGAGATCATGTGATCGAAGCAAAAAAATGTTTAAGAATATAACATAAATAAATTGACGGTAGTCATTATCGAGCATCTCAGACAAAGAAAGGTATGGGTTCTATTTAATGTTTCTCTTGCTTGCATCAAAGAGTAAGAAATGTCAGCAGCCTGCTCTAAGAATTTTTCAGAATTACTATCTGATAGGTTATGTAATATACTAATTTTTTGTTTAAATTAGTTATGCTAGGGTATTTTTAGATCTATGTTGTTCCTTTAATTTCTCTATTTGGCATATTATTATGTAAGTAGACATGGTTAATTGCTTATATAAGAAGACTACTGAGGTAACAATGTTTTTCTTTAAGTGGATTGAGTAAATATTATTATAACTGTTCTTGCTTATAAACAGAATTTCAAAGTTTTAGCTATATAAATAGATTTGTGAAGTGAACTAATGAATATAAATATATAAAATGTATTTAGTCTGATCAGGAGCACTTTCCCATTTTAGATAATGTACAAGTCTTCTTTTATGAAAGGTCCAACATGGGTACAAGTTGGGTTTAACTAAATGTAGAACTTCTATTTGAATACATTCTTTTTTGCTTCCATCTGATGTACCCTGTGTATGATATGCTTCTATCTTGCAACTTCGTATTGTATTTTTTAGAAAAGTAAATGAAATAGTAGTGATTCCATTATGTATACTGGAGGTGGTAAATTGGGCGGGCATGTTATTGGATGTGGTAAAATGGGCAGGTTGCACAGGATGTGTAATGGGTCAAAACATGTTCGAGTTCAAACGGTCTATTTCGTCGATTCTGTATATTTAATTTTTTGATAAATAGTTAATGAATAGGCAGTTAACTCTCAAGTATTTTGGTTAATGTTAAAGTGTGATCATTTTTCATTCAATATTATATTTTCGTTGTTGCAATGTTTGGTTCATTTTAACTATATTTTTATCTGGTCGTCTTCCATATATGCCTTGACATTTGTTTATCTTTTCAGTTGTGATAGTTGTCACCACAGTTTCTGATGTTGATCCCCCAGCTAATTGGGTGAAAATAAACATAGAAGAAACTGTAAGTTTCGTTGAACTATGATATTTATAATATGCATTTACATTTTAATCTATAGATGGTAAACTGATTATAAGATATGTTGGTTTTTCTATTGCGTCTCTAAAAGGATTGTTGGCTGTTCAGGCTTGGTTCTTCCATTGCGTCTCTAAAATAATTGTTGGTAGTTGAGGTTGTTCAAACTTTGTGCAGCTGTATATTATAGGTAGGCCTCTTGCTCACAAAATAATATGAGTACTGTTTAGTTAATTCTCTTTTAGTTGCCCTATGATTGAATAATTGCTTATAGCTTTTCTCTTATGGCTCATAGATATGATTTTAAATAATAAGTTGAGGTTGTAGTTCATTTGGAAGGTTTACCATGTTATTGTTTCTTATATTTGCAGGGCAAATTTCAATAGAACTTCGATCTTGGAGGAACATGAAATAGGTGTACATATGGATGTTGAATTCCTATTTTATTTTTAATTAGAGATGTCAAAGTTTGAACTTTTTCGATCACATGAAACAAGATGGTTTGTACCCGTCGTTAATTATATAGTATCCCTAATTTTTTAAATAGTATATTATGCTTAGTCAGATGTAAGTGAGTTAAAATTAAAATAAATAAATCTATATAGTTAATCAAGGTGGGGTTTATGGTTCTGTTAGGAATTTTTAAAATGTTGCAACTATAATCCATGTTTTCATGAATATATAAGTATTAAATTTGTTTTTTACGGTTATGATTTTGAATTTTGATTCATGTGGCCAATAAAATTGATGCTAAGGGACTGGATTTACAATCTTTGGTTTGAAAGGATCTATTGCATTTTGAATATACATTGTTGACTCTTACATTTTTACTTTTTTTTTGACGATTATATAACCGCATTAAATAGGTTACAAAACATAAAAATACAAAATTTATATATAAAACTTATTCGTATACTTGTTATAATATATAGAAAATATATATCAACTAATTTATATAATTTTATTTTTATCGGGTCAATAAACTAGTTTTTAAATATATATTACAATTTAGAAACTAGCTAATTTTTGTGTGGAAGAGAAGTGTCCACTACAGCAATTGTGACAAATAAATACATAAAACTTTACCTTTTGCTTCTGCTGCTCATCTTTTCAGGAGCTTACGTGACCCACATATGCACAAGACTAACTCATGCACATGCTTCACTACTAGTACTAAAAGCTATATGTATTGTACACTGCTGACATGTCTCTTGAAAATCTTAACATGCGTACTACCATATACGTAACACACACCCTTTGCTCATGACGCCACACTTATACTCGTGCACAAACGTGTGCTAAAACAAGCCCAACGTACCTTCTTCTATTTCATTTCCCATAAATAGTATGCTTTCGATCTCATTTGTTTCATACTCAAACGGAAACCACTAATATATTTCAAAGCTATCACAAACAACATGTCTACTTGTGTGAGCATGAGAATTAATGGGAGGTTATCATGGATCCATGCAGACGAATACAACGATGGTATTGATGCCTATAAGTATCGGATAGCGGCTAAAGATGGTGATGATGATGACGGAGATTATGATTATGCTCCGGCGGCATCAGAAGCAGCAGATGGTGATGATGATGATGGAGATTATGATTATGCTCCAGCTGCATGAATTGTTATAAATTAAATAGCATCATGAAGCCATGAAGTAGTACTCTAACATTGACCTATTTACGATTACTAGTTACTAGTGATAATATATGAGGAAGAATTGTAGAAACTCAGCCCTAATTATTTATGGGGTATTTCTGAACTTTGAGATTAAAGTATTGATTAGCTAGCTAACATGGCCAATAAGCTGATTTCGTACTAATAATATATTCAATTTTATCATTCTCTATTATGTCATACTTGTGTATTCTATCATGAATGATTAATTTAGGCGATCTGTTGAATATCTATCTAGTAATTAACATTTTACATTGTACCATTAAAATATGCTACGAGAGTTTGGTGTACCCTCCAAATTACCCTTTTATATTAGACAAAATCTTGACTAATACATATATAAATTTCAGTTTCCATGTTGGTAGGTCAAAATGCAATCTCACTGAATCGAGAATTGTGATAACGCATGGAATTTATGATAAACTAATACACTTGCATAAACACAAACTGAATGTTGAAACCTGTTCAAATACTTTTAAGTAAAAAAAAAAAAAGAAGAGAGTAACGTGGCATGATGGCACTTAAGGTGACAAGTCATCTGTATTTGGAAAGAGACAAGAGTCAAAATACTTGTATTCTTTGTTTGACTAGCTATTAGGAAAAGTAAAGATTGTGGGAGTATTAATATTAATACTAATTAATTGGGTCATTTTAAAGATGATTAAACTGAATAAAGAGATAAGATTAGAATGCAATTGTTCAATTCAAGATAAAATAAACCTTTCCGAAACACATATTATATAATTGACATTCTTGTTCTTGATAGACACCTGATTCTTGAAAAGCATCCTACTTTTCGCCACTGACAGTTTAGAAACCTGCACTTTTCGCATCGCCACAAACATACACTCTAAACACATGCCAAACTAGTGCATTTGGGTGAAGTGGTGTGTACCTAGTGCTGACGTGGCACCTGAAAGTCCTATGTACATATCAACCTTAGCATGTCATGCACAGCCAAATAGCGTAACTTCACACTTGTACTTATGGATTGACTTGTGCCAAAATGAGTCCAACACCAACAACTTAGATATAGATGATCTGTTACTAATTTCCATACTCAACAAGCAATAAAGGCTTTTTGTATAGCCATCTCAAAAATTAAATAACTTGCTAACTTTCTGTTTGACTTTTGCAGTCAAATTAAACAACACTTAATATAGAGATTATTTTGGAAAAAATAGGACACTGTGTTGGATTATAGTATTACACGTAAGTGCTAGATATTGTTGGATTAAAAATCATGTCAAATTGGAATAAATAAGTTATTGTTGACCAAAAAGGTCAAATTTCGCCTCTCTGAAAAGTAAAAACTTGATAAAAGAAATCATAAAGCACGCAAGCTTAATCATGTACATATGTATATCAAAACATGCAAGTATGTGTCTACATCACAAAATAAAAAATAAAACAAATTATAAATAAATATAAAATATAAAAAATAAATAAAAGTTCCAGCAGGGCACAGGGGTCATCTTTATCTGGCAAGAGACAAGAGTCAAATTGCTTATACTATTTCTTTGACTTCTAAGAGATAAAGGTCACAGAATAGCATTCACTTTCTCATAAAGATAAAGGATACAACTTGCTCCATAGAGAATAGACTAGTAACATATCTTAAGAACTTGCCTTTCAAACTAGATTAATACACCTTGTGCGTAGGGGCGATTCATTCTGGGGAATCACATCTAAATTTTATCACTTATAACGCTTGATGAAAACTTCAAAACTCGATTCTTGAAAAGAATCTGTCTTTGTGACAACGTTTGGGTGGTTAATGTCAATTTTAGCTTTTACCACACAACTGCAGAAAAGTAGTGCACTTTCTCTTTGTCACTACTCGCATTCGTTATACACACCTTTGCAGCTATTGAGTTTGACTGAACTAGTTGTACGAACGAGGCACCCTGCTGACCTGTCATCCAAAAGTTCTACGTGGCTGGACGACCTGTCTAAAATATGATGTCAAGCACATCTTTTGCTAGTAACTCCACACTTGAGCTTGTGGATGGACAAATATATACATTAATCAACACGTAACCATGTGAATCAATTCTGATCATTCTCTGATTTTCACAAATGGAATCAACAAAGTACAGGGTGATCACAAGGACATTAAAGTTACACGAGATTACCTCATTCCCAAATTTGAAGTGCAGAAAGAATCTGCCAAAGTAGAAGTATATATGTGATGATCCTTATGATACTGTACATGTTTAATGGCGATTGGTAAGGATTATGATTACAAGATGGACCATTATCACATGCCCTGCTTTTAAGAAAAATGACAGTCACGGTGATGACAACAATAGAAGTATCACTCTTATTTCTTGACCATTATCTTCTAGAAGTAGAGTTCCTGATTAAAAAAAAAGGAAAAAAAAATCTAATAAGTTAAAGAATTTTAAGTCCAGATCAAAATGAAATTTAGTTGAGAATAAAATATTCAATTTTACACAGCAGTACATCGTTCAATGTTTAAGCAACAATCAATTCATACTATGAATGTGGTAACTGTCATTTTGTGATCACTTGTCCACAGTTGCAGAAACTTTGTCATTCTCCCATCCAGACTCATTTTCACCCATCGAATTTTCAGGGGAAAAATTAGAAGCTGAGATGGTGGTTACAAGTTACAACATAATGCATTACCAATTGCAGTCCATTTGATAGGCAAGTCTTCGTTTACCAAGTTCCAAATAAACATTATAATACAAGCTGAACGAATACTTACAACCATAGCCTCATCAGGCCCTACGCTAACATCTCATAATCGCAAGTTAAACACGAGAAGCGGCAAAACTAACAAACACAGAAATCATAGTATTCCACAATGCCAAACCTCTCTTAGGAATTTTCAAACACGTTATCCACATCCTCACCAAGATCCAATTCTTCATACACATACATATGCGAAGTACAAACATAACAATCAAACTCAACACCAGATTTCACAACAAACCGATGAACCTTTCCACCACTCCTAACAAAGAATGTGTTTCGATTGTGTCAAGGTTCATACTGAGCAGTTTAATCAGACAGATACAAAGTTGGCAAAACATACCAAGTATCTAGCTTATCGCGAATTTCAAATAAACAAAAATTTAAAACTATGTACACACGAAAATCATAGCTCAAGATTATCGCTTTATTTCACACCAACAATTGACATGAGGAATTTGAGCTTGTCATTCACTTCATCAAGACCCGAATCACCATTGAACGATACTGGTGGCTCAACCCCAGTGAACACATAAAGAGCCTTCAGTTCCTCTATGCATGTTGGTTGACGAGGAACTTTGTATCCTACTATCGCTCTCATTGCTCCTATTTTCTCCCAAATCTTTTCATCATCTAAAATGTCCTGCAAATACTGGCATCGATCGGATAAGTATGTGTAGTACAAGGAATACCTTAAATAAGTTTGGGTTAGAATCTTCTATAGTTCTATCGAGTATCGACTATGTCAGTAACTCTTGAAATGTAACTAGAGAAATATGGGTACTGACCTCTTTGGTTGACAATTTTGTGTCATTTTCAGCTGGGACTTTCCGATTATCCGTCTCCAATGTCCGTCTAAGAGCAGGAAGTGCCAAAATGTCCACATGTTCATCAGCACCGTTTTCCTTCATTTCACCACCAGCTACAATCAAGTTAAATAAATCAGTCAAGTGTTGACAATTACAACTAGTATTAACAAGCATGGAATATGATAAACTTTCCATAGATCAATATACTTTCATACTCCTACTTTGAAGTGTGAAATTTTAACAGTGTGTGTATCTTTAACTAATTTGCTGTAGTGAGTATTGAGTAACACACCTTCAAGGTTCTCAAAATTCATGCTTGCGCTCGCATCACCTATTTCCTTTTCATCTGCATTTGAACTAATCAAGTTTTCTTTCTTTGTTTCCAAAATGACATTTGCAGTTCCATCATTAGATGTGTGATCACTAACGGTTTTCTCCTGCGTTCCCATACTCTCTCTAATTACTTTTTCATCAGACTCGATGTTCCTTACATCTTTTTCGCTATCTCCAACCACTTCTCTTGCGACCAGATCCAACTCTTCTACTTCTATTGAATTGAAATTATTATCCTCGTTTCCTCCATCTAGAATCACAACATGGCGCATCTCGCCTACATGCTCGTTCTCATTGCTTCCATTCTGTATTAGTTTCTCGGAGTCGATTTCTTTGACTATGACCGGCTCTGTTGTCTCGACATCCTTAACTTCTTCAGAAGCTACATTTGAAGCACTTTCATCAAGTAATCCAGTACTTCCTTCCACCACCTCTTCCTTTTCATCTTCTTGTATATTATTTTTATTTTCATCCATTCGACTCTCAACAAACATATCATGATTATCATCCCCCATGTTTTCTTCACCAAAACTATCATCATCTCCCTGTAGATACTCTCCAACGTCTTCCTCGTACCCCTGCTCATCTACGCCACTACCGAAGTTCGTGATCAGCCCCACATCGATTCCAAGCCTCATCTTGACTTCTTGCTGGTTATCTTCCATTTGCTCAGTTTCGTCCTCTTTTGTGACATTCTCTCTTTGTAAGATGTGATCTTCCATTTCTTTTTCATCATCATTTTCATTGTTTTTTTCTTCTACAGTTTCATCCACATTCATGGCTGAACCTTCCTCTTTTTGCTTATAATAATCTTCTGGTTGCACTTTTTCTAACTTATTTTCATCCAAGTTTGTGATCGACCTTATGTCCAATCCAAGCCTCATCTCAACTCCTTGCTTTATGTCTTGGGTCTGCTCAGTTTCTGCCTCTTTCACGACATTTTCTCTTTGCAAGACGTCATCTTCCATTTCTTTTTTATCATTATTTTCATTAGTATTGTAGCTTTTTTCGACAATATTCTCATCCACATTCATGATTAAAGCTTCCCCTTCTTCCGTATAATCATCTGGCTGCACTTCTGCATTATTTTCATTCGAATTCATGTCTTCTATTTGCTCAGTTTTTTCCTCTTTCGTGACAGTTTCTCTTTGTAAGACAGCATCTTCCATTTCTTTGTCATCATCATTTTCGTTATTATTGTAGCTTTTGACATCCACATCCACGATTGAAGCTTCCCTTTCTTGCTTATATTCACCTGGCTGGACTTGTTCTTTATTTTCATCTGAATTCGTGATTGACCTCACGTCCAATCCAAGCCTCATCTCGACTCCTTGCTTCATATCTTCTATTTGCTTACCTTCTTCCTCTTTTATGACAACTTCTCTTGGTACTACAACATCTTCAATTTCCTTTTCATCAACATTTCCATTAGTAATGTAGGTTTTTTCATCAACCACATTCATGATTAAACCTTCCCCTTCTTCCTTATAACCATCCGGCACTTTTTCTTCTTCATTTTCATCATTATAGCAACCTTCTCCAACAATATTTTCATCCAAATGACAACCTTTTTCATTGATGTTCCCATCTGCATTAGTCACCAAAAATTCCGCTTCTCGGCCATAATCATCTCCATATTCACCCATATAATAACCTTTTTCAACTCGTCCATAATCATCATCTAACTCAGCTCCTTCCTCTTTTACTTGTTCATCTCCATCACTACAATATTCCAATAACAAAACCGGTGATGGTGGAGTCGGGAGTAACGTTCTCATGAGCTTATTCGTACAAGCATACGTCGCAAAAACAAGACCGGAAGGGACCGAAAACGCAACCCCCATTGCTGAAAACACTACAATTGGTGGAAGAACAAGTGGTGCAGCTGAAATAGCTATGCCAGTAATTATCATCTTTTTTCCAATTCGATATCCTTTATTTAAAATCCATTTCATCATACTAGTTTCAACTTCTTTTGAACATGAATATTCTTGAATTTCCCATTCAGATTCCGGATCTTCTTCCATCCTAACAAATCAAAGATTAACGAGTCTTATTAGTATTAATATTTTAAAAAAGTATACCTTTCATGTAACAAATCAAACATTAAGACTTTAAAATTTTTTTGATTTTGATTAATAATATTACAAAAATGAAAAACGTACTAGAAAAACAAAAAGTTACGGCGTTGGTAGTTGGGGGTTTCAGTGGCAGAACGAGAGAGCTAGAGATGAACCGAGAGAGATGGTAAAGATGAGGATTGTTTGCGGCGGTATGCGACGGATATCCCATGATTTGCGAAACGCGAATTTTCCACAAAAAAAACGGTTTTGGCCAATAAACGGTTTATGCGATATTTTTAAAGAAAAAATCAGTTTATGCGAAATTTTCAAAAAATAAAAAAGCGCTTTACAAAGTCAGTAATCTTCAAGGGAAAGAAAAGTCAGAGAAGCACCTTTACATAAAATCTATACAGTCAAAAAAAGTCAAACCAAAAATCTCGTTTATACGAAAATCATGGAGAAGTCAATGAAATCTAATTTTACGAGAAACTCACGACCTAGTTTATTTTTATTGTTTCTTTAACAATTGCCAATCTAAAGCAGACTCCAACAAATCATGTGTAACAATTAATTGAAGTTTCTACTGTTAAAAACTCAAACAAAAACATTGTATACACAATCTGGGAGAAGTAAGCATGTTACATAAAACTAAATGAATTCATAAACAAATATATATATATATATATATATATATATATATATATATATGTGTGTGTGTGTGTGTGTGTGTGTATCTATATATATATATATGTATATATATATATATATATAGGATATGTATACGTACCTGAGTAATGTGGATTTGTAAGATTTCAATCAAGATTCGTGTGATCGAGAGTAGATTGAAGGCGGGCTGTTCATAAGACGGATCTGTAACATGAGATTTTGGGTTATAAGATTGAGAAATGACTCTTGTGAAGACACAAAGACACGTATTGGAAGGGAAAAACATATTGTGACAGGTGTCATCATTTCAGGTGAGGTTAGTGACGTGAGCTAATATTAAATTAAAATCACAAATAATAAGAAACGCTATCCTCACTGAAATGGTCAAATGGGCAAGAATGATGGATAAGAATTTCATGTCAATGGATTTAAAGGTTTTTTTATGGGTCAATGGAAATTAAGTCATGGGCTTTTAATGGGCCTAGTTTGATGGTGGGCCTGTCCCCCTCTCTTTGAGGTGGATCTACTGAACTACCCATGCGTATATATTTTGTTATTTTGCGTCTCAATGAAACTTTGATATCGATCATTTTTCACTTTTTTGATTTATGTAAATTAACAAAATAATGATGTCACAAGAACAAACACAAGAACAGGAAGACAAGAAGACAGGAACAAGAAAGTAAGGTTGCTTGTTTCCACTCATTCAAGATTCTATCTAAAAAAAATGATCAATATCAGCAATGCATTTCATACAACGATAAACCTAATCCGCCAATGATACATTTGGATGATAATTTTAGACAGCCTTTCTTATACGGAGTCATCCTTTAAGGCTGTAAATAAGGATACAATATATACTCGTTTTTGTTACCCGTCCGGTTAACGGATTTGTATCGTTTTGATGTGATTATAGAATAAGATTAAGTGCGCGCAAATGTATCAAATTATAGTCTGATTATGTAGTTAACTACTCGGTCCTCCATTGTACATAACGAACTTATAACTTCTTTAAATTGTATGTATTTTGGTCAAATTAACGGTTGTAAGGGGCGGCACGTGACATCTTATATAGCCGACACGTAGAGAAAGTACCATAAATTACATACAATATAAAAAATTTGCAAGTCCGTTACATACATTGTAGGTCCGAGTAGTTCACTACATACTACGAATATCATACTATAGTCTGATACATTTGTGTCACTAAACCTGATATAATATTATAATGCAACAATTATAAAACTTCTTGCTAACAATTAATGAGATTCTTAATCAGATAGGAGATGTACCAGATTGCAATTAGATTGAACTCTAGTTAAAAACTAAAATTAATTTGGAAGAAAAAAAATTGGTTTAGATAACCTTATTTAAGCTGTAAATATCACATCACAATTTGAAGAGAAAATTATACAAATTGTCCTTTAAGTTTACCTCAAATTTCACTTGGAGTTCTTTACAAAAATTAATTACACCAATGATACTTTCTTTTAAAACTTGTTACGCTAACAATCCTTTAGACTAATGGTTGTTAGTTCTCCGTTAAAAAGGACCACGAATGATATTTTTTTTATTCTTTCATTTTTTTGAATAAAATATAAATTATAAAATCTAAAATATGTATATATACATTATTAACTATAAAGAACATCATTTTCATTTTTCCCGTATCAATTAACAAATTCATCATCAAAATTCGGTACTCTTCTACACTGAAACATCAAATTTTATAATCCACCACCATCTTTCACCACCGGGGGACCATCCGTCACCCATTCATTTTATCTCGTCAAGTAGCCACTGTATCCTCTCTTTTGCATTCATTCCTTACTCGAAAAATATCTCAAACGAAAACCCTAGCTTCAAAGTAAAACGACGTTGAAAACTATGAACCAAATATGTGACTCATAATCTTTAAGCCACAAATGTATGATTTGGTGGTGGATTTGGGTGGTAGACTATAAAATTTGATGTTTCAGTGGGGAAAATGAAAATGATATTCTTTGTAACTAATAATGTATCTACACATATTTTAGTTTTTCTAATTTATATTTTACACAAAATAAAATAAAAAATATAACACTCGTGGTCCTTTTTAATGGAGAGTTAACAATCGTTAATCTAAAGGACTGTTAGCGTAATAAGTTTCAAAAGAAATGATCATTAATGTAATTAAATTTTGTAAAGGACTGCCAGTGAAATTTGTGATAAACTTAAAGGACGATTTGTATAATTTTCTCCAATTTGAATGTACAAATTACAGTTGTAATTAGAGATATGCAGTACGTGGCATTGTGGGTTATTTGGGATCGACACATTTAGATTAGGTCTATTGATAAGTAATTTAAGATAATATAACCTTAATAAAGAGGTGGTAATTTACTTAGGATTATGATTTATGAACTATAAGTATAATAGGTTGTTGTCACCATAGACCATATATGTAACAAATGATATGACTCAAATAAATTAAACAAGTCATTGGGGTACTATCACATAGTAATACCCATTCTCTAGATTGTATTACGAGTTCAATATATGTATTTAACTAGTTTTTTTTTACCCGCACATCGTGACGGGTCTAAAATGATCATATTTTTTAATAAATAAATTAATAATTAAATGTCATAATGTAAAAATTCTGTGCATTAATATACAAACTTGAAATAGTAAAATTTATCGCAACATCAATTTTGGATCAAAAGTTTCATATACCAACATCCTAATAATATACTGTTATAAAGTAGAGAATTGACGGAATTTATGAAATATATACGTGTATAAAATAGAGAAATGATGGAATATATAAATTAACATAAATACTAATTGAAAGTTATATGTTCTTTGGTGACTAAATTAAGGATACATATATACATACATACATATATATATATATATATATATATATATATATATATATATATATATATATTAGGAGGATCAAGAAAAAAGAAAATTTAGGGAAAGAAGAGAGGAAGCAATATTATTCAGTATTTTATAATTATGATTTAAATTTTTATTACTATAATTCTACATTTTATTGTGTTGGTTCAATATTTTATTAATAAGATTTAGTCAATTGTTTCTATGATTCAAAAGTTATAGGTAATAAAAATTTGAATCATAGTACTAAAATATTGAATCAGATTGTTTCTCTTTCTTCTCTCCCTAAATTTCCTTTTCCCTGGAACCGACTTATATATAAATAAATATATATATATATATATATATATATATATATATATATATATATGGGTGAGATTCAAATAAGAATGAAAAAAGTGTTGAGAATAGGGGAACCAATAGAAATGTGTCACGTGTCACAAAACCCACTTTCCCCCATCTTTTTAAAAACTAAATATCTCACAAACGACAAGATTTAGGGTTTAGTATGATTTAGGATTTAGAGTTTTGTAAAGCGTTTAGGGTTTAGGGTTCCCTAAACCTTAAACCCTAAACGCTTTACAAAACTTTAAACCCTAAATCATACTAAACCCTAAATCTTAACCCTTGCTAAAACCTAAACCTTAAACCCTAAACCCTAACCCTAACCCCTAAACCCTAACCCTAACCGCAAATTAAATGTACAACTAATACGTAACACATGTGTTACTAATTTGTAAAACCCATCAAAAAATGAAAAAAAAAACTCGTCGAAAGTATAGCTTGTGAAATCTTAAATCGAAGAGGAGAAAACGTTGAAAAATATGGTGCAATTTTTATAATTTTTCGACTTGTCGTTTGTGAGATATTTAGTTTTTAAAAAGATTGGTGAAATGGATATTTGATGAAAATGATTGGTTGAGATTGATTTCCCTATTCTCACACAAAATTGTTGTACTCATTTGAACCTACTCACATATATACATATATATATATATATATATATATATATATATATATATATATATATATATATATATATATATATATATATATATATCGAATGTGAAAGCAAAATATTAATATCAGTATACATAATACTGATATTTTAAATATCGAATGATTGAAATAGTAATTATCATAACCTCGATTTTTCATAAATAAATACACACTGTTAGTAAAACGCCATTAGTGGTCGTCAAAAATACTTTTTCTTTTATTGGGATGTTGTATGCAATTACGTTCTCAATTATGCCTAGCATATTTCGAGATGTTCAAGTTAATTACCATTACCATATTCTATAATTACTAAGTTGCTCAACATTTGAGTATTATATTGAATTTTTAAAATAAGGAATTCTTTGAAATATGGATTTTAACTTGTCCAAGTATAAGTGATGAGAGCTCCAGTAAGGTGAAAATATTTGGAAAGATTTGAAAAGATATGGGAGGAATGTAGTGAGCAGTGGATATAAATAGTGTGTCTATGAGCTACTATAAAGACAATAATAAGTTGAGTTGCTACAGATATCATTTGAGTTAGCTACAGATTAACAACAGTAAATTACATTTGGTAATTGTAGGAGTTTAAATACGTTTATTGAATTATTCTTATGTTTTATTTATTTATTTATTACAAGTGTCTAACAATAACACACATTTTAAATCGCATATGTAACCAAAAATGTCGAAATCGAAAAAAACTAAACTTTTTTATATATAATTCATCAAACGGGTTGAACCGACAGTCTAACTGGTCCGACCGAACCGGACCTCCCTCCTGTTCAACTTAAAACCCGAAAACAGTGGAAAATTTGCTTAGGTTTAAAAAAGAGAGATGTGGAAAACTCCTATCTTTTATCCTTTATTAGTTATGTACAATAAGATAAATTTTTTTTATAGAAAATCAAGTACTCACACATCACAATGTCACGAATATATTTATTAATTGTATTATTACTGAACTTAATACCTCAATCTAATAGTTGAAACGGCCACCTTAATACGTGAAATTGTTAATAATAATCACATCTAACCATAAAATATAACAAATTTATGCTTTACTCTATGTCTCTATTCATGATTTTTATTTTGATTGATAAGAAATCTTACCGAATCACTTTATAATCTGTAGTTCAAGTGTAGGGTTGTTGATGATTTATAACTGGTCTCAATTAACATGACTTAAATAATGTAAGTACGAATGGTACTAAACTTTTAATTCTAATTCGAAAAAGTAAATAACGATAAACTTTGTTGCCAGGTCTTAAATTGGATTTGATGAATCCAAATTTTTAATTTCAAACGGAAATGACAACTCAATTTGGGTTTCAAAGTTTATAGCCAATCAAAAGAATATGCATTAGTGATGCAAGATTAAGCAATTATATCGCTAGAAGCAAAATCAAGCGAGTATATTGTAATTAATTGACTTGATTTAATCAAGTTACACAAAAGAATATATAATTAAATACAAGTTGAAAAGTGATTATAATGACGTATAACTAAATTATACCTCTTTGCCATTGGGTTTTATCCCAAAGGAAGTGATTAGATACAGACATATAAGTCACTCTATTTTCACTTTTAATAAGTTTAATTGAATTATTGTTTTTTAGTTTAGTAACATAATTAAATTCATGAACTAAGTGAATTGATATAATATTATGATATTTTTAGTTAAGTAATATATATATTGTGCTTCAATAAGTTCGATAATATTTAATTGAATAAATTAATAGTCCAATAGCTTATTAGAATATTTTTGACAAAGGAAAGTGACATGTATAATATCCTATACTTAATATCAAGGTCACGAGCTCTATATAAATCTTTTACTTTTATTTAAATTTACTTTTACTTTTATTTAAATTTACGTTAGAGTAATGTTAACGTGCCTAAAGTATAGTTTTAAATATGTATATGATATGATCCATATAATAGTAGATGAATGGATTTTAATATATAATTTTCAATTAATTAATTTATCATTTACAGCATTTAAATCTAAACATAATTTTAGAAAGATATTTTAAACACGTGAAATAAAAAATTCATGTTATTATCGTCTTAGTCAACCAAACCTAAACCCCTATTTTAAAATTTACGCTATTACAACTTTAAATCCAAGTACTCAACCAATCCTAAACCCCTAATTTCACGCTACTACAACTTTAACTCCAATTTACGATTAGACAAGTCAAATTAATTGAAAAATAATATAGTTATTATAGTACTAGTAGCATTGATTAATTAATTATTAATTATTTACATTTACAATTAACTATTTAATAACTGTCAAAAGTCCTTAAAATCACCCCCAAATCCCAATCACTTCTCACTTAAATTCAACCTACCACTGAATCGATTCCAGATCCAATCGTCAAATTTCTATTTCACTAAACCCTAATTTCATCCCCAAATTTCAATTTCACCCAAATTCATCCACAATGGTGGTACCAAAGCAACATTACGCCACAAGCAGTTTAGTAATCGGATACGCTTTATGTTCAAGTTTACTAGCGGTTATCAACAAATTCGCAATCACTAAATTCAATTATCCAGGTTTATTAACTGCTTTACAGTACTTAGTTTCAGCTTTAGGTGTTTGGGTATTAGGTAAATTAGGGTTTCTAAGTCACGATCCATTTACTTGGGCAACTGCTAAGAAGTTTTTACCAGCTGCCATTGTTTTTTATCTGGCAATATTTACTAATACGAATCTGTTACGTCATGCGAATGTTGATACATTTATTGTGTTTAGATCATTGACTCCAATTCTAGTAGCTGTTGCTGATACTATGTTTCGAAAACAACCGATTCCGTCGAAACTTACGTTTGTTTCGCTTCTAGTTATAATGGGTGGTGCGGTTGGGTACGTTGCGACGGATTCGGGGTTTAATTTAACTGCGTATTCGTGGGCGTTTGCGTATTTGATCACGATCACGACTGAAATGGTTTATATTAAACATATGGTAACGAATCTCGGGTTGAATACTTGGGGATTTGTTTTTTATAATAATTTGTTGTCTTTAATGATGGCACCGTTGTTTTGGGTTATAACGGGTGAGTATTCGGATGTTTTTGCTGTCGTTGGAGCGAACCGTGGGAATCTGTTTGAAATTGTGGCGTTTACTGCTGTTTCATTGTCGTGTGTTTTTGGACTAGCGATTAGCTTTTTTGGATTTGCTTGTCGCAAAGCTATTTCTGCGACTGCGTTTACTGTGACTGGTGTTGTGAATAAGTTTCTTACGGTGGCTATTAATGTTTTGATTTGGGATAAGCATGCTAGCCCGTTTGGGTTGTTTTGTTTGCTTGTAACAATTGCTGGAGGGATATTGTATCAGCAATCTGTTACTGGAGTTAACATTCCGTCTGTACAACGGGATCCTGCAGCGTCTAAGTTAGTGGATGATAAAGATGATGTTGATGATTACTCGGAAGAAGATCAAGAAAAGGGCACATAGGGAAAAATTCTGGTGTATAAGCGTTTTTGGTATCTTCCCTAAAGAGGTTCGGTCATCCAAAGCTTATTAGTTTTATGTACTTTCAAGTGTATTATCTGTTTTTCAATTGTTATTATTAAAATGTTTTTTCATATAGGTCGTTTTTCACAAACTATAAACGTTTCATGCCTTGTGTATCTGGGCATATTTGGTTTATGGAAGTAGTATACACTAGTCATTTTGTAAAAGAGATTAAACTTCAATCATACAGTTTATTATCAATGCATTTATTCTTACGTATTCTTCGTTAGATTAGATTGTTCAGAACAAAGTTGTCATTTTAGTATGTTGGTTGTATTGGTTACTTTCTTATAAAACTTGTTGCATAGGAATCTTGTAAATGCATACTTCCTGTTGTCACTGTATTATTAATACCCCTTGACCATCGTTTAATCAGTTTGATGGTGCCGATTCGAGTTTTATGAAATGAATTGAAGCACCCTTGTATATGTTCATCTATGACATGATAATGCAACCAGATTAGACATCTTTTCTTTCCGATTTGTTGATTCATTATATCCATCTTCTCCTTAGTGATTCGTTAGCCAGTTTTGTTAAATCTGCTTTTCTTGGAGTAGTTTAGCTATCATTTGTTATGTAAAGTGCATGATATATGAGTATGATCCATCAGGATTACTTTCGAGTTTCGACCCATTAACATTTGGAACAACTTTTGCGTTGAAATACGTAACTCATGTCCTGTTAATTGTTAATCATTACAATCTCTATGAATATGAGTCCCTTGTGCCATGCCAATGTAGACACAAGGTTACAGTCTTTAGATCAATGAAACTATTTTGGTTTACTTGCAGCTACCACGTTTAGGAAGCTACTAGTTCCATTGAAATGTACACTTTTATCGCTATTGATTATATTGGTTGCTGCTGTTCGGTATGTTGGTAGTTCTACAAAAATTACGTGTCAAACCCTCGGATTGTGTTTGGATTGTGGGTTTAGAAAGTAGAGTATAATGGGTATGATATAAGGTGTTTGATTATTCATTATTGGGTTTGTATTTGAAAATTGAGAATTAAACCCATGAATTTAGGTATGTCAAACCCAAGTGGGATGGTGGGTTTGAAAAACTCATTCCGATGCCCGTAGTGATACAGTTATTGAAACCAAACACCCAGAGTATAACATGGACTTTGATATATTTGGTAAAATTATAAAGTTACCAAAATACCCTTATTGGAAAATTGCTGAGAACGCTTGTAAGGTTACACCTGCGGTTTCAGCTTTCGTCGTAGTATATGCAAAGAAGATTGTTTTCATGTTTTCTTTTACCGCTACTACTTTTTGCACAAAAAACACATATTTTAATCCCCACTGGAACTTTAAACCTACGACTTCTTCTTGATTGACGATTATCGTATAACTTTTTTCTTCATCATGTTTTTAAATCATGAATCATCCCTCTATATAATTTTTTTCTTTTGTTAATTATCCATTTCACTACTCGTATAGTCGTATATATTTATTATTTATTATTTATTATTTATTATATATATTATACGGAGTAACTTTTAGTATCTTTAACTTCTAATACTTGATTGTTATAGTTTCTAAACTATACTTTTTTTTTATGCAATACTCTTCATTATGACGTGGCACATAATTTAACAAGGCGTCTAAAAACAAAAAAGATATAGAGAATCATTAAAAATTAAAGCAAAAAGGTAAATAAATAAAATCAAGTCATATACTAGTTTTCCCTTTCCGTTTAAGATGCTTATTAATATTTATTTATTGATTAATACGAGTATAAGATTTGACTTAATTTAGGTATGGGTTTCATTCTCCCATTATATTTTCTAATTTAAACACATAACCCGTACATATACATAGTCATGATGATTCCTTGACCATTACGTACATCTCGTGTATATATACACATATCTGCCAAGTATCTTTTTACTCCACAATACATGCGTACAATTATACCCCAATATATATCAAAATCATATTCTCAATCAATCTCAAGAATGGAAAAAGTAGTGAAATCTCAATCAATGTCGGCAATGGTAAAAGAATGAAAGTCGACATCGACTCTTCTATTGGGTAAAGCACCATCTATTATTATGGTTCGTTCTGCACCCTCAGGTCCTTTGAGGATCAGTGTGTCTTCAGAGACGACTGCATCTGATAAGTGTTTTAATGTCTCTAATAAAGAGCCGGTTCGGTCAACCAAAGTTACTAATTAGTTTTTCATACCAAAGTTACTAATTAGTTTTTCATACCAAAGTTACTAATTAGTTTTTAATATATCCATATTCTTTGGAAGCGATCGACATCTAGTAGTTCGTACAATTTGCATTTGTCGAAATATATGTATACCAAGTGTCTTCAATTGATTATGAAGCAATAATTATGATGAGAGCGAAAATATTATTTATTTTATGAGTCACGTTATTAACATGTAATAATTGTAAATTCGCATCAAGTCTACAAGATAATGATTCCTCCCCATCACTACCACAACACCTACACCTACCATCATCACTTTTACCGTAGCATTGGGCTGGTATTATTCCAGTATTTTAACTTATTATCACATTTTACTTTAACTCCTATATTTTTTTTATTAAATACACATTTTCATCCTCAAACTTTATAATTTATGGATTAAGCCTTAAAACATACATTCATAAGATAGCTAAAACAACATTAGTCACTAACAAACTAGTATCAAATAAAAGATGATCCTATTAGTATGAATAACAGAAGATTGATGAAATTCAAATAAATATAATAAAGAGAATGGGTAATGATGTCATTAAAAATCAATTAACTAATTAGATTTGTTTAGTTTTATCAACTTGACTAAAATTTAGAACACAATGACATTATAAATAATTATTAATTAATAATTTAATAGAGTACAAATTTTGACTCCGTTTATATCTTCCTTAAAACTCTTAATCTCAATAAATAATACTACTTCCGTCTCACAAAAATTATCCTCCTATTATTTTTGTGAGATTTAAAATATGTTATATAAATGTCAGTTTTGTCCTTATATTCAAGGTAAGTTTGACTGAATTTATTTAAAAAATAAATAGTTGAAAGTAATAAATTAGGGGAAAATAAGAAGTTTAATGATTTTTATTAATTATTTTTTACAAGTTGACAATTATTTTAGAACATATATAAATAGTAATATGGATATTTATTTTCGCAAGGACGGAGTATAATTAATAATTACTTCTATTATATTTATAGAGTAAAATTCAAATGAGTACAACAAATTTAGATGAGAATAGAGGAACCAATAAGAACGCGCCATGTGTCACAAAATTCACTTTCTCCCACGTTTTTAAATATTAAATATCTCCCAAACGGTAAGTCGAAAAATCATAAAAATTGCACAATAAAAATCTGCGTTTTTTTCTTTTCGATTAGAGATCTCACAAGGTATACTTTCGACAATTTTTTTTTCGTTTTCGTTGAGTTCTGTAAACGAGTAACACATGTGTTACCAGCATAACACATGTGATACCAGCAGGTAACACATGTGATACCAGCAGGTAACACATGTGATACCAGCAGGTAACACATGTGTTACCAACGAGTACCACATGTGTTACTAATATTGTACAATCATAAAAAAAAGGTCGTCAAAAGTATATCATGTGAGATGTCTAATTGAAGAGAAAAGAATGCTGATTCTCATGGTGCAATTTTTATAATTTTTCAATAAGTCATTCTTGAGATATTTAATCCTTAAAAATGTGGGGAAGTGAGTTTTGTGATACGTAGCGCATTCCTATTGGTTCCCCTATTCACAACATTTTTGTCATTCTCATTTGAACTTCACCCTGTATTTATAAAATTTATGTATTGTAATTTAATTATGTATTCTTATCTTATCAGCCCGATGTACATTCATCCTCCTTCCTACCAATTATTCCAAGTTAAGATTATTTTTATTTACTAAGTTAACTTTTAATAATTAATTAAGCTGTGAGATCATAAGAGGAGCCCTTATATGAAGGGCATTAGGGGCAAAATTACTCTCAGTCTTTGATTTTTTTCGATCAACAGTCCAAATTAATTGCATTTTAAATCCACTGCATTTTACGCAGGTTTACTGATTTGTAAATTTACTGCATTTACGTTTAAAATGCAGTGAATTTAAAATATAGTGATATGGACCATTAATCGTAAAAATCAAATGCTGAGATGAAGAGTTGATTGACCCTCATATAGGAGGTGTCTCTCTAAACATTACCCATTAATTAAATAAGATCAAATTATTACTTCATTTTTTCTCTATTTTCGTGAGACATCATTACATGTTTTTTTTTTCTTTCTTTTTTTTATTCTTACAATAATTGTTTAACATCTAAGTAATCTCTATATTAATAAAAGAAAACTTCAATAAGATAGTTTTGTTCAAAAATTGACACATATTAATCAATCAAATGTTTGAATTTCACACTCTCCCAATTAACCAATCAAATTAATTATTTATCTAAAAAATCTCTTTCAAAATAAACTTAAATTAACAAATCTAATAGGAAAAATTTTTTCAGCTCATTTTATTATATTTTTATTTAATATAAAAGAAGGAAAAAAGTTTAGTTTGGAATTCAACAAACTAAAGATTTAATTACAATGTCAAGGTTAACATTATTTGAGAAGTTCGCATAGCCTTTTTTTCAATTAAATTATAATCAGTATATCAATATCAATTCAATTTTGACATAAGCGATATACTTAATTAAATTAAATTAAGTTAGAAATTTTTTATTAGGAGAACTATTTAAATAAAATTTTCCGGCTATCATCTAACCTATTTAAATCTATCATACAAGGAGAACTATGATCCATTATGGTCAATTTTTGTAAACAAAATTTGCCATGTACTGTAAAAACTTAGGTTCTGCTAGCTACAAGTATAAAAGAGGTTAAAATGATAAACACCACAAGACTTTTGGTTTATCGTTTACTTCAAATATGAAACGTCCCATCCCAGATTTTTTTTTTTTTTTTATATACTCATTTAAATTCTCAAAACACTTTATATATTAATATAAAGTAATATTCACATTGTTATCACAAAACATACATTTTGTCTTTACAAAATGTTACACGTTAATATAGAGCATGATTCTCCGAGTCTCTCCTCTTACTAGATTGCCATAGTAAGTCCATCACTAGCAGCCCTCGGGTTGCTTTCCCGGATCCCCACCCTTCATACCTCTTGATGTACCTATCACACACAACAATCAACACATAAGCATTTCGTTTAGTAAGTATAGGAAGGTACAATCATATACAAATAATTTTGCACAATTGATCACTCAGCAATTGGCAATTCAGCTTATGTGAATAGGCACTATTGATCACTCAGCAATTGGCAATTCAGCTTATGTGAATAGGCACAATTGATCACTCAGCAATTGGCCCTTATGGGTACAATTGATCACTCAGCAATTGACCGCTCAACTCATACAGCTAGGCACAATTGATCACTCAGCAATTGGCCGTACAACTCATACAGCTAGGCACAATTGATCACTCAGCAATTGGCCGTACAACTCATACAGCTAGGCACAATTGATCACTCAGCAATTGGCCGTACAACTCATACAGCTAGGCACAATTGATCACTCAGCAATTGGCCGTACAACTCATACAGCTAGGCACAATTGATCACTCAGCAATTGGCCGTACAACTCATACAGCTAGTTATATACTTTACATTCCTACTACTTACCTCGAGGACGACAATCGGATATTTACGAACTGCAACTCGAAATACCTGTCGAGGCGATCGTACCCAATTAACTCTAATAATAATTAATATTATTTAAAACATCAATTAATCCTGCGACACAACTCTCTAGTGTCGCTACACCTTCTGGCGACATCAGATTAGTGTCGCTCTATACATTATTGCGACACAACTTGCGACACTAGCTCTTAGTGTCGCTAAAACAACAATTCAATTAACAGAAGAAACTAGCGACACAAGCTGCGACACTAACTCTTTGTGTCGCTAAAACAACAGTACTAACCAGCAGTGGAAACTAGCGACACAAATCCTTGTGTCGCTAAAGCGGCAGTATTAATTCGCGACACCGTCACTGCGACACAAGCTGCGACACAAGCCTTGTGTCGCAATGACGAACAGAACAACAGAAACTTTCTGTGATTACATGTTTTCTGGGTAATCTCAATACCCCAAGCTCAAACCAGTTTCAACAATTGTTTATCATACGCACATAATTCATTCAAAACATGTGCAAACTCATTTTTAATCCCCATAACACTTTACCCCCAATTCCTCTATTTTTGAGCTCAAATAACTCAATCCTTTACCTTCTATTACTCGAATTAACCACAAATTCAACAGAGAGTTTGGGTTCCTTACCTGAATTTTGCAAAGAAACACCTTCAACAATTGTTCTTCAAGCTTAATCCTTGATTCCCTTTGTTTTCTTTTTACTTTCTCTCACTAAAAACACACATACACACTTGTGAACGAACCTGGAAATGTTTTGTGGTTTCTGGAATGTTTTGGAACATGGTTTTTATTTTAATTTCGCACAAATTACACAATTAACCCCTCCAAACCGACTTTTTGCCCGACACTGCGACACAAGCCTTGTGTCGCACAGGGCTCTGTGTCGCTACCTGCGACACTAGCCCTTGTGTCGCATAACAGTAAACAATTTTAATTTAACGAATTTCGGGGTGTTACAACTCTCCCCCACTTACTCAGGATTGTGTCCTCACAATCCACTTCTGATACAACGAGGGATAATATCGATGAACCTCACTCTCTGGTTCCCATGTAAACTCTGATCCTTTTCGATGCTTCCACTGAACTTTAAACATTCGAATCTCTTTATTTCTTAACTTCTTTATCTTCTCGTCCAATATCTCAATTGGTTCTTCGACATAATTCAACTTATCATTTACTTCAATCTCGTCCATTGGAATGTAAGTTGTCTCATCAGCTAAACACTTTCTCAAATATGACACATGAAAAGTGTTATGAATATTTGTCAACTCATCTGGCAATTCTAAACGATACGCTACTTCACCCACTCTCGCTAGGATTTTAAAGGGTCCAATAAAACGAGGACTCAATTTCCCCCGCTTTCTAAATCGAATAACACCTTTCCAAGGAGATACCTTTAACATAACAAAATCTCCTTCATTAAACTTAATTGGACGCCTTCTCTTATCCGCATACGACTTTTGTCTATCTTGCGCAGCTTTTAAACGGGCTCGGATTTGCTCTATCTGTTCAGTAGTTTTCAGTACAACTTCGGTACTAGCTACTTCACGCTGCCCAATTTCATCCCAACAGATTGGAGTTCTACATCTTCTCCCATAGAGCATTTCATATGGCGGCATTCCAATACTGGAGTGATAGCTGTTATTATAAGAAAATTCGGCCAATGGCAAATATACATCCCAGTTTCCTCCAAAATTAATAACACACGCCCTCAGCATATCCTCTATCGTTTGAATCGTCCGCTCACTCTGACCATCCGTTTGTGGGTGATACGTTGTACTCAGATTAAGACGTGTACCCATTTCCTCTTGAAACTTTGCCCAAAATCGAGATGTAAATCTACTATCCCTATCAGAGACAATAGATACTGGCACACCGTGTCTTGCTACCACTTCTTTCACATACAAATCAGCCATTACTTCTGACGACGAAGCTTCTCTTATCGGCAAGAATAAAGCGCTCTTGGTCAATCGATCGACTATTATCCAGATGGCATCATAGTGCCTTGACGTTTTTGACAATTTCGTAATAAGATCCATCGTAATATGCTCCCATTTCCACACTGGGATATCTAAGGGTTTCATCTTTACATAAGGTTTCTGATGTTCGGCTTTAACCTGCGAACAAGTCAAACACTTTTCCACATATTTAACAATTTCCCTTTTCATACCTGGCCACCAATAATCTCTTTTCAGATCATGATACATCTTTGTGGCACCAGGATGGATCGAATACTTGGATTTATGAGCTTCATCAAGTAAAAGTTTTCTCATTTCCCCAGAACTCGGTACCCAAATTCTACCATATCGGGTTTTCAATCCACGAGAATCGTCAACAAAGTCTTGTTCTTGGCCTTTTATTCGTTCTGCTCGGAAATCACTACTCTGTAACACTTGCTGTTGAGCTTCTTTCACTTGCTCAATTAAATCAGTAACCACAATCATTTGAAAAGATTTTACTCTTAACACCATATCAATAGCTTTTCTACTGAGAGCATCTGCCACCACATTCGCCTTTCCAGGATGGTATAAGATTTCACAATCATAATCTTTCACCAAATCAAGCCAACGCCTCTGTCTCATGTTAAGATCTCGCTGATCGAAGAAATACTTTAAACTCTTATGGTCTGTATAAATCGTGCATTTCACTCCATAGAGATAATGCCTCCAAATTTTCAATGCAAATACCACCGCTGCCAATTCTAGATCATGAGTAGGATATCCTTTCTCGTGTGTCTTTAGCTGTCTCGAAGCATACGCTATTACTTTTCCTCGTTGCATAAGCACGCAACCCAAACCCACACAAGATGCGTCACAGTACACCACCATATCATCATTCCCTTCGGGAAGTACTAGCATAGGTGCTTGACTCAGTTTTTCCTTCAAAACATTGAAAGCTTGATCATGTTCCTCCTTCCACTCAAATTTGGCATTTTTACACGTAAGCCTCGTGAGCGGAGTCGCAATCTTGGAGAAGTCTTGAATAAATCTCCGATAATAACCTGCCAATCTCAAGAAACTTCGAATTTCTGTTGGGGTCTTAGGAGGTTTCCACATCATCACTGCTTCTATTTTTGCAGGATCTACCTTAATTCCCTCGTGGTTTATTACATGCCCTAAGAATTGTACTTCCCTCAACCAAAATTCACACTTCGAAAATTTTGCATATAATTTCTCTTCTCGCAATACTTGTAACATCTGTCTCAAATGCAACTCATGCTCACCTTTCGTTTTTGAATATATTAAAATATCATCAATAAACACAATCACAAATTTGTCGAGGAACATACGGCAAACTCGGTTCATCAAATCCATGAATGCAGCAGGAGCATTTGTTAACCTGAATGGCATTACCACAAACTCATAATGACCATAACGCGTTCGGAAGGCAGTCTTGGGAACATCCTCTTCTTTTACTCTCAACTGGTGGTAACCAGATCGTAAATCAATCTTTGAAAAATGTGTAGCACCCTGAAGCTGATCAAACAAATCATCGATTCTCGGCAACGGGTAACGGTTCTTAACATTTACCTTATTCAGCTCCCTATAATCAATACACATTCGCATGCTCCCATCCTTCTTTTTAACAAATAATACTGGTGCTCCCCACGGCGAACTACTCGGACGAATAAACCCCTTTTCTAACAACTCTTGTATTTGTTTCATCATTTCCTGCATCTCTGACGGCGCAAGTCTATATGGGGTTTTAGCAATAGGAGTAGCCCCCGACATTAACTCAATTCGAAACTCTACTTGCCTCTTAGGCGGAACACCCGGTAACTCCTCCGGAAATACATCTGGAAATTCATTTACAACTGGAATATTCTCAATACTCATCACATTCTTTTGCATATCAACAACATGGGCTAAAAATGCTTGACATCCACGAGACAAATGCCTTCTAGCACGAGCATAAGTAGAAATTGACAAAGATGGTCTAGGTTTTTCGCCATATATATCTATTACTCCCCCACTTGGAGCATTGACGCGAATAATTTTCTTTTCACATTGGATAACCGCATCATGCTTACTCAGCCAATCCATGCCCACAACGGCATCAAACTCACCCATTCTCATTGGGATTAGATTTATCATAAATATTTCATCATTAATCTCTATTCGACACCCTCTATACACTTTAGTCACATAAATAACACGATTATCGGCTATCTCCACATCTAAGGGTGTATCTAACTCACTCAACATTATTTGAAAACTCTTACTAAAGTTTTCAGAGACAAAAGATCTAGAAGCTCCAGAATCTAATAACACATAAGCGGGTAATGAGTTAATAAGAAAAGTACCCGTAAGAACGTCAGGAGCATTCTTCGCTTCATCCGCAGTCAATTGAAAGGACCAACTTTTCACTCTCGATTGATCGGAAACTTTCTTCTCATCACTTCGCTTCACTCCACTAGAACCTGTCGAACTCTTTAATCTTGGACATTCACTCTTTATATGCCCAGGTTCATAGCAATTAAAACATACTCGTACTGTTTTTGTACAATCACGGCTAATGTGGCCCTCTTGCCCACATTGAAAACATGTCCTCTTATCACCTGCACAATTCCCAAAATGTTTTTTATGACACTTCGGACACATAGGCATTTCTCGTCGATCTTCTCTTTTAAAACTTCCGCTGTACTTGAATCTTTTAAAAGATCCTCCAGCTGGTTCAATCTTTCTCTTGGAGGAACCATCATCCTCCCGATTTATCTCAATCTCTCTCCTTCCTGCCTCATTCACAAATTCCTCAAATTTATTCCAACGACTCGGATCCACAAACTGTCGAATTTCTTTCTTTAATACTTCATGAAAATGATACATCAACCTCTTCGGATCCTCAGTATATTCAGGGCAAAATCGGGCCCTATCAAGAAATACACCCGTCAACTCATTCACCGTCTCTGTCGTTTGTTTCATAAACAAAAATTCTCGGCGAAGCTTAGTCAACTCAGCTTCCGGTGAATAGGCTATCACAAACATATCTTTAAACTCCTTCCAGGACACGTCATTCATACGTTCCTCTCCCATAGACTGACGTTGCACATCCCACCATTCTTTTGCTCGTGCCTTCAATAAACTGGCACCATATACCACTTTCAATTTATCAGGACACTCAGAAATAGTGAATGCTGCCTCCACTTCAGAGATCCATCGATAACATTTGATCGGATCTGTCTCTCCTTTATACTCTGGAGGTTTACATGCCACGAAATCTTTATAGCTCACTTTCCTCTTTTCTTCCTTCATCTGGTCACTCTTTCCAGACCCCTCTATATCTCTCTTTTGTAATTCTTCTGCCAGAACATCTCTGACAGTCTCAGTAATTCTCTCCAATAAATACGGAAGAGACTTTTCTTGTGCCAACACAACCTCTTCTGATATAAACTCTTTCATCTCGTCCGTAGTCATAGACGATAAATTCATCACATGCTCTTGTCCAGAGCTCTCGGTATTATGCTCATTAAAATTCTTCCCTTCCATCTTATACTGAAAGGGTTTATCAGCAAACATATCAGATTAGACTAAAATTCTCATTACACATTAGTCTATTTTTCACAACTTTCTTTAGCATCATACAACAGTCATGGCATCGTATGAGTTCATATAATAATTATTACGTTGGCCAGACGTAATCGTTATTACATAGTATTCATACAATACCTTGACATTCAACAAGTCATCACATCTCATCAGTTATAATAACATCTCATCAGTTATAATAACTACTCAAATATCAACTCATAATACACAACATTCTCATCATGCTCATTAGACTCATCTCTTGGTCTAAGTTCAAGTACCTCTAATGATGGATACTCGAATCTCTTAAACCAATGCTCTGATACCAACTTGAAACGTCCCAGATTTTTTTTTTTTTTTTTTTTTTATACTCATTTAAATTCTCAAAACACTTTATATATTAATATAAAGTAATATTCACATTGTTATCACAAAACATACATTTTGTCTTTACAAAATGTTACACGTTAATATAGAGCATGATTCTCCGAGTCTCCCCTCTTACTAGATTGCCATAGTAAGTCCATCACTAGCAGCCCTCGGGTTGCTTTCCCGGATCCCCACCCTTCATACCTCTTGATGTACCTATCACACACAACAATCAACACATAAGCATTTCGCTTAGTAAGTATAGGAAGGTACAATCATATACAAATAATTTTGCACAATTGATAACTCAGCAATTGGCAATTCAGCTTATGTGAATAGGCACAATTGATCACTCAGCAATTGGCAATTCAGCTTATGTGAATAGGCACAATTGATCACTCAGCAATTGGCCCTTATGGGTACAATTGATCACTCAGCAATTGACCGCTCAACTCATACAGCTAGGCACAATTGATCACTCAGCAATTGGCCGTACAACTCATACAGCTAGGCACAATTGATCACTCAGCAATTGGCCGTACAACTCATACAGCTAGGCACAATTGATCACTCAGCAATTGGCCGTACAACTCATACAGCTAGGCACAATTGATCACTCAGCAATCGGCCGTACAACTCATACAGCTAGGCACAATTGATCACTCAGCAATTGGCCGTACAACTCATACAGCTAGTTATATACTTTACATTTCTACTACTTACCTCGAGGACGACAATCGGATATTTACGAACTGCAACTCGAAATACCTGTCGAGGCGATCGTACCCAATTAACTCTAATAATAATTAATATTATTTAAAACATCAATTAATCCTGCGACACAACTCTCTAGTGTCGTTACACCTTCTGGCGACATCAGATTAGTGTCGCTCTATACATTATTGCGACACAACTTGCGACACTAGCTCTTAGTGTCGCTAAAACAACAATTCAATTAACAGAAGAAACTAGCGACACAAGCTGCGACACTAACTCTTTGTGTCGCTAAAACAATAGTACTAACCAGCAGTGGAAACTAGCGACACAAATCCTTGTGTCGTTAAAGCGGCAGTATTAATTCGCGACACCGTCACTGCGACACAAGCTGCGACACAAGCCTTGTGTCGCAATGACGAACAGAACAACAGAAACTTTCTGTGATTACATGTTTTCTGGGTAATCTCAATACCCCAAGCTCAAACCAGTTTCAACAATTGTTTATCATACGCACATAATTCATTCAAAACATGTGCAAACTCATTTTTAATCCCCATAACACTTTACCCTCAATTCCTCTATTTTTGAGCTCAAATAACTCAATCCTTTACCCTCTATTACTCGAATTAACCACAAATTCAACAGAGAGTTTGGGTTCCTTACCTGAATTTTGCAAAGAAACACCTTCAACAATTGTTCTTCAAGCTTAATCCTTGATTCCCTTTGTTTTCTTTTTACTTTCTCTCACTAAAAACACACATACACACTTGTGAACGAACCTGAAAATGTTTTGTGGTTTCTGGAATGTTTTGGAACATGGTTTTTATTTTAATTTCGCACAAATTACACAATTAACCCCTCCAAACCGACTTTTTGCCTGACACTGCGACACAAGCCTTGTGTCGCACAGGGCTCTGTGTCGCTACCTGCGACACTAGCCCTTGTGTCGCATAACAGTAAACAATTTTAATTTAACGAATTTCGGGGTGTTACAAAATAAGATGCACGCTTTTGATGAAAAGATTCTTAGTTCGTGTGGCAGTCATTTTAAAAAAGTATTTAGAAATAGTGGACTATTTAATATCGATATAAATGAACTTTATGTGGAGTTAGAGTTGCTTAAAAATTTCTTGCCTTATGCCGATATGGACATATTGATATTCTAGTATTCTACATTATCTAAAACGAGTCGATTGCTTTCTTAATGTGATACTGCATATATAGTTTGTTGACTATTCTCATAACTATAGTAGTCGAGGAAAGAAGTTTTTAAAAGCTTAAGTTGATAAAGTTATATTAATTCGCAGTCTACAATACCGCAAGAGAGAATTAACAGATTAGCAACTGGAAATAATCTACTAGTGAGTATTGATTATAAGCTTTAATCAACAATTTTGCTTCGTAGAATGCTCGGAGAATAGCTCATTTTTGAATGAACAATGAAAATGGTAGTTTTGTTTGAATTGTAAACAATGACTCCGTATTGTTTTATTTTCTTATATATAATTTTCGTGACATTAGTGGATTTTTTCTTTTTTTTTTGATTTTTTTTCCTATTGAAGGTCTACTTTTGTGATATCCGGAACCTCTCAAATTTATTTGTCAAACCGGTCCACATGTGATAATAGCCGGTGGTTATAACATGTACAAACTTTTCAAGTATGTTTGAGTACATGACTTTCTGTGGTCAATTTGAATGAAACTTTTGGGGAAGTAGTTGATACTTGATAACAGGGACAAGTCAACCAACTCTTTGGGACCATTGAGTGTATGTAATTAAAGATCATGATCCATGATGATGTCATCTTTATTTCATGAAAATTCACTCTTATAGTGACGATGATATCGTCTTTGTTAAGGACAACCCTTAAAGGTGTTGTAATGTTTAAATATGCATAAATAGCTATTTTTTAACCCATATTCAACTAGACATATAATTTGTTATGATTTAATTACAAATATATGAAGCATGTCTTGACGTATCTTATTCATATAACCCGTCGTATTCATTAATGCACTAAAATATAATACTGTTTGCAATAAAACAAAATTGGCCTACAAAACTTAATTATTAAATGCGTTGGTCGTTACTCGGTGCCAAAAGGCTATAAAAGAAATATGATCCTAGTGGCACTCAAGAAGCCAGGTAGTATAAAAAAGGGCAAAATATACTTTGAAATCCTAAACTTGGTTGATCGGGTGTTCTAGTACCCTAAATTATCAAAGGTATATCATAATACTCTGAACTTGTCAACTCGGTCATTTTAATACCTTGACTCGGTCACATGCCTATCACATGATCCGTTTCATGTTAAATTTTAACGGAATTTTTTTTAACTTTGTCTCTCTTGTTAAACACTCTAGTACATTGTTCATCTTCTTCTATGTCAAGAACTCAAGAGCGATTAGCTCTAAATTCTGTATGTATTCACATTACTTATTCATCTTCGTCTTTTTCTAATTGACTATGTATATTGTTCATAAGGTTAAAATCAGTTTCTCTCAATCTAAGCAGGATGTTATGGCTAGGGCAAAACGAGAATTAATAGCGAAGTGCTATTCAAATTATAAGTCGTAAAAGTATTTCATGTGATGACTCTAACTCAACGATTTGTGGAGTATTGTTTTCATTTCAAGCTATATGCATATTTTACAAATGATTACCAGTCTAAACATGGCCCGATGAGTACCTATTTAATTTAATTTACTTTTACATTTAAAAAACAAATCAATATCTATTATGAAATAGAATTTTTTATATTGTATGTGATTAATGAGAAGGCTAAGCCTTTTTAGATTGCTCAATGGTAAAGTATATTTAGTTAAGTTTTATTGAAATCAATATCAGTTTCCCCTACTATCTATTCCACAAAAGGACAAACTTTACGATCCATATAAAGTATATTTAGTTTTAGAATCATTATATTTTTTTGATTTAAAATGGAATAATATGTTTTGCATAAAATAATTATAATTATTTTATTAACATAAGGAAGTAGTTTTGTAATCAGAATCATATTATATGTATCAAAAATAAGTTTTCGTTGACCTTTGACTCTTTGTCGTGTTCTATTATCAGCTCGATGCTATAGTTTGATTAACTAAACGAAAATATATTTTAAAATTAACATCTTTTATGAAAAAATAAAATAAATTAATAATTAAATATCTCAGGAATAACTCATTGAGAAATTATAAAAATTATAGAAATTATACTATAAAAATCAATATTTTTTTCTCTTCGATTAAACATCTGCATGATATACTTTCGACGACTTTTTTATGGGTTTTACAAACTATACAATATTAGTATAAAATGTAATACTTGTTGGTATCACATGTGATACTCGTTGGTATTACATGTAATAGTTATTGGTATCACATGTGATAGTTGTTTACAAAAATCACCGAAAACGGAATTTTTTTTTCTCGAAAGTGTACCTTGTGGGATGTCTAATCGGAGAGAAAAAAATGTTAATTTTTATGGTTCAATTTTATAATTTTTTGACTTACCATTTGTGAGATATTTAATTTTTAAAAACTTAAAAAAAATAAGTTTTATAACACGTTGTATATTTTTATTAGTTGCTCAATTTTCACTTAATATTATTGTAAATATTTGAATTTACTCTAAATTGTTATGAAATAGGTGGGGTTGGTGACGCGAACTTGCATGCCCCCTTTTGTTTGTGTTTTTGTATCTTTGTTTTCAATTTTTAATAGTGACGGGAACTTTCATGCCTTTTGTTTGTTTGTTTTTGTTTATGATTTTCTCAGACACAAATGTTAGAGCTGCTTTTAACGTTTAACGTTTAAAAGTATCGCATATTAAAATAATTATTTTTTAAAATTAATATTAAACTGTCAGGTATAACACTTTAAACATTTTAACAACTTAACACTTTAAACATTTTAACAACTCTAAGAGCTATGTTTAAAAAAATTCATTTGTTTATGTCTTAACCTTTTTTTTTTTACATTTCTTTATAGTACATGAAAACAATATTATATCATGATGTTTTTAAGATATGTTTTCTTAATGTTTGTAAATTAAATAAGTATACTATGTAAGTCGCTAATATTTATTGTTTTTAAAAAATAAATCATTCAATCATTAATATTTTTTATGCTTCGTATTGCTTTCTTTATTCTACACTCAATTTAAGTGCATAATCGAATCCTACAAGAAACACTAAGTGGGCCTACATGGATATTTGACTTTTCTTAAGCCTATTAAATTAAGCCCAATTTGGCAATTATGTCTTTTGCATCACGCGTGCCATCTCAACCGTTCATTTCTTTATAAAACCCCGACGCTGCTTACTGCTACTTATTTGTACTCTTTGTATTACTAAAAGTTACATCTTCAGTCCTTCTGTTTTGAAATAATCATTTTCTTGTACCACCTGACATTTTTGTTTGCAATTTGGTCACACGCTCGCACATCGGTACATTCTCTTTCCACCTTTGATATTATCAAAAACATATAAATATATTCAAATTTTAGTAAGCATATCTTTTCATGGGAAAATACATAGAAATTTAAGCTATTTTTGTCGTTCATCAAACTTTAGCCATCATTCTCCGAGTGCAGTTTGGTGAAAAAATTTATTAATAGGTAACTTTGGACTTATAAAATAGGGTAGTGTTACTCTCATCAACTTTTTTCATAAATACAAAAAAGTTGTATATGTATTTATTTGTACAGTACAGTTATTTAATGCACAATTCTGATGTATTTATCGAAAATAGTTGTGTAATATCATTGCCTTACAAAATATTTTCATATGTTACAAATTTTCATTTGTTAAATATATTTAGTGACTAAAATGCAAAACTCTTAAACAAAAGTACTAAAATAGAAACTAGTCCTCTGTCTTTTCCACCAAGTCACTTTTAACCCATATTTTACTTTCCAGTTTTAATTAATTTGTATGACCCACTTCATCCATCCAACAAATATATTAATGTTATATCATTGCTACATATAACATACTAGACAACTTTAAGGATCAAACTTTACATGGAAACTCGCCGGAATTCAACCACCGTCGTTGGTTTCACTCTCCTTCCATCGGAGCTCATCCATTACATAATTCTCCGGTTAGCTATACCCGATATCTTCCACTTAAAAACCGTTAACAAATTCATAACGTCCGTTATCTCTGACCAAGATTTTGCCCGTGATTATAATCACCAAATAAAGTCATCCACTTGGTTGTTTGTATACAAGAAAAGGTGGCACCGTGATCCCGTGGTGGTTCACGGTTATACCGGATCATCGGAACGATGGTTTAAGGTGGTGATCGGAGATATACTGAAACCAGTTATTCCACCCGGTGAAGATCTTTATTTTTTAACTGCTTCGGGTAATTTTTTCCTTTTTGCTTTGAATTGTAGCCGGGAAGTTATTTCAGTTAATTTTATGACTAAAGTTGTTAGAAAAATCCCTCACAGCCCGTTGGGCCCACGTGGTACATCTTCGTGGAGGCGGTCGGGTATTAAATTATTAGCAGCCCCGTTTGATTCGGGTCAATTTCGATTTTTGTTTGCGGAGATGATTGATAATAACCCAACTTTGTTCGAGTATGATTCTAGGACAAATAAGTGGAAGTCAACGATAGCAAGGGAAAATGTCATAAATCAATCGTGTATCAATACTAAAGACGAAAATCGTATATTTCTAAGTGCGTCAAACGGGCCAAGGAGAAGTGTTGTGATTTCTGTCGGGTATGTGACAAATGAGCCCGTGGTTGTACGGCCCATATTCTCTGGAGTTCTAGAGGATGGGGAGTTAGCCGTCGGATTCAGTTGGGGAAGCGTGATCAATCGGTTACATATATATGGTGATGGACGGATGTTGATCGTTCGATCAGGGCCAGAAAGTGTAGAGGATGCGAACCGAGGGATTCGGGTTGTGAAAGGGGTAGAGATATGGGGGTTGAGCCCAAATGGAAGGCAATGGGCCATTATTTCAAAGGTACCGAGTGAGCTAATTGATGATATTAAAAAACCATATGGGGTTATGATGGGATGTTTGGAGGAAAGAGAAGGGATAATTAGGGCCATTTTGATGTCAAATTTTGATGGTGTTTGGGATATTATTTGGTTAAGTTTTGATATTGAAAAGTCAATATGGGCTTGGGTACCTCTTCCTGAATTTAAAATGGAGGGCTCAAACATGGCTGGGGTCACCTTTTCTTCTGGGCTCACCATGACTTAGATCAAACCATTGGGTTGGTCTACCTTCTGTGTATTTTGTATAAATTTTTTTTTTCTTCTTTTCCAAGTTTTTGTATAAAATTGTGATTGTTGACCCAAAATAAGCTAAAAAGCTTGTTCGGTTGCCTAAAGATTGTATGACACAAATAAATTGTAACTGAAGTTCAAGGGGCTACATGCCATAGATGAATAAGACATGAAATAGCCCTAAAGTTAGACCCGGAAAATGTGTGAACATAGCTCATTAGTCTCTAAATTAGGCTCGAGTTTACGAGCTCGAGCTTGTTAATATTTTTTGACATCTTATAACCACATCATGAAGTACAATTATTGTCATTCAAAAACAGTTGAACATACTAATCAATTAGCATAGTTTGATTGTGAAGTCACCATATGGAAGTATGGAACTACATTTGTGTAATTATGCTCACTGCATTTTGTAGTGTTAGTAGAGTAAATTCTATAAATGGTCCATGTGATTTATACCGATTTAGGAAATTCATCTCTATACTTTATTTTTCATTTTTTAGTCCAATAAGTTTACGTTTTGTTCGAAAACAGTCCCCCATCCACCTAAAATGACTAAAATACTCTTTGACCATCTAGATCCTTACTATCCGAAAATGACAAAAGAAATGGTATTTTAGTAATGTTATGTGGAGGATGAACCATTCTCGAACAAAACATAAACTTATTGGACTAGAAAAGTGAAAAATGAAGTATATGAACGATTTTCGTAATTCAATATAAATCACAGGGACCATCCATAGAATTTACTCTCTTTAGTATTATAAAATACCCTAAATATGATGCTACCTAGCTATTTAGAGGTAGCAAAATGAGCGGGCGTCGGTTTGGGTATCCGAATAAAAACAGGTCGGCTGTTTGATATATCTAAATTATGTATATTTTATATGGTTCATTCACTTGGTAACAAGGAAAACTAAGACTAAACAAAGGATTCTCCATAGGAAGATACTCAGGTTTAATTAATTTATTGAAGCCGAATTTGGATGAAGAGTGGATCAAACTTGTTAGACCTTAGAATAATCATATTTACCAAAGAATTGTTAGACAATGATTTCATTGTTTACAACATACCAAATGGACAAAGAAATACATTTTTATAAATTTTGTTCGTAAATATTAATTAACTTGAAACTATTGTAACTTAGTATGTATGATTTGCAACTATTTCAAACTCGAACCAAAGAAAAAAACTTTAGTATCTTGATTAACTTGAATATCAAACTTAATTATCGCAAATCCTTGTCTTAAAGTTTTAGGTAGCCAAGTAAGCATCAATATGGGCTGCTTTAACTTATAGGTACCTTGTGTTAACAATATGGGCTGTGAGCTGGTGACCCAAATTATTGCAAATCGGCCCAATCAATATTTTGACAACAAAGAACAAAAAGGAATCACGTCACATTGTATTTGATCGTATTCTTTTAACTTTTTAAGTATGTAACAATAACATAGATAAATGTACAGATGTACTACTTTTCTTGAAATCAAAGGGCATTTTCGTCAATATGATGTGTATTTTGTATTAGCTTCCTATGAAACTATATGACTTTTTTGTACAACTTTTCCTATTAAGATAAAATTCCCCTTTTCAACGATCTTTAAGTTAAATAAATTACAATTTATCATCTACGATTTAGGATAACCATATATCTACAGATAATAAATTTGCATTTAAGTGAACTTTTTTGGATCTCCAAAATTATATAAAATGTTTGCAAAATGGAATTAGCCACTTACTACTTACAAGCTCCGAGCATTGGATCCTTTCTTTTGTAAAGATCTTAAAAATAAACATTTAAAAAGTAGGGGTTAAAAATGTTAATAAGTAAAAGTAGGAGGGCCTTTGAGATGGTCCCTTTTGAAAGGGCAGTCTCATTCAGAAGAACGTATAACGGTGTGGGTTAAGAACGTGATATTGTAGCCTTGTGTCCGTTTGTCCCAAACACAACATGTTACGTCTTCTAACAAGGGTCCCATAAACTTATCAATTAAACGCATATTGTAAATCGGTTTTTAACTAAGTTATATTTATCGATTTAATCGTAATCGTATTTATCGAATAAAATTAAATCTATGATTTGTACTTGTGCAATAGTGCAACAATGTCAATTATGGACCACTTCAAATTAGTAACCTTACCTATTTGGGAAAACTACACGTTATTTGCAATTGTACGACTCTTAAAACGTTTACTTCAAAAAGTACTATGAAATCTTGTTGGTGTAATTGCAGTTACACGTACGCTATTTGATCCGTAATTCCTAACGATTGATATCACAGTTATAATTCCCGAACAAAACCACGAGTTGGTATCATATAGGTTTATGAGTTCAAGATGTTACGCTATAAAAAGCTATCAATTTGGTATCAATTGTAACATACTTGCCGGTAACCGCGCGATGCGGCGGAAATGAATTTGAAATCGATAAAAAATAAATGATTAAATGTAGATATGAATTCGAATGATACGTTTTATATCAAATACATAATAATAATATGAAATGATACGATTAATGACACTTGAAACATAAAAATTGTCATTAAAAAGCATGAAATGTAGTTGTAAATAACAATATTGTGTATTTAATATACATCGCGCATCTTGTAAAAAATGAAGGTGAAAACATGAATTGACTAACAAGTTAGAAAGTCAATTAGACAACCATACAATTCATTTGTATTGTGCATGAGCTTTATGAGTTGTACATTGTGCATATATAGTGTTTTAAGTATTTAAGAGAGACAAAGACATATGATAAGGAGTGAAGATAAAATTGAAAATTCAGACTCGCACTGAGATTTTAAATCAACGGTGTGTGTTTGGCAAACAAATTTATTTGTACTTATGAGAGTTACATTTAATTTTTTAATAAACTCGGTATCTAACATTGTTTGGTAAATGAAAAAAAACATCAGGAAAACATAAAAAAAAAAAAAAAAAAAACCTATTTGTCGTAGCTTTCTAAATTTTCTTGTAGTTTATGAAAATATATGTGACATAAATATCCCTTGTATACTTATTTACCTTCTTTACGTCAATTTACATATTTAAGTCCCGCCTTCGGTTAATTTTGCAAAACAATTACAAAATAAATAAAATCGGCTTATATGTTCAGATTAGCTTCTAAATATAGTTATAAGCTCCACTTATTCATTACTTTTTTCAATTATGCCCTTAGAATGATGATCGGAGTGTAGCTCTAATTCCAAGTCAAAACCAAATAGGCATTGATTTTCACAACCCCAAATTAGTAATTTTTACATACATAATACAACCTTAAAGAGTTTCTGACCAACTAATTGTACGATGGAATTATATTTACCAATTGCTCGTGTCTTTTAAAATATATCCCCAACCCATTTATCTATCTTTTTATTTTTCCCTTTTCTATTTTATTGTCAATAATCTACAATTTCGTTTGGACTAAAAATGAACCAACCACCAGCCGCTTTTTAAGCCATGTACACCACCACTATTATTAAATTATAGCACTTATCTTCAACTAAATTAACATTTATTGCAACATATTTTTATAGCAATATTTGATTAATTCAAAATACTTGTAATCAAACTGTTACAAATGTTGGACACATAGTAATCGAATAAATCACCAAATCAAAGAATTGAATTACTAAAAAGCTAATAAACATGCACAGAAGGATAGTCCAAATAACATTTAATTGAATGCTCAAATACACATTCAAGTCAATTGCTCCAAAACAATATTAAGATGTGCTCAAAATCAGATTCAATAAAGTACTACAAAACAAAAGGAATCAACTTCTAGTATTGTTTCTACTAACAGTTCCTTTAGCACAAAACCAAAAGCTAATGTTACTCCAATAGCTGCTCCAAAATAATCTTCTAAACCTGTTTCAAGATCTGCTTATCACAATCATAGATTTGTATTAATATTAAAATACAGTTAAGTATAAACAGATTAGAAAAGCTATTAACTTACATTGGTAACAAGCTAATTACAAATCAACTTGTCTTCTAGGTTTAGAGGGACATCTTTTTTTATTATGACCACTTTGTTTACATATTCCACAAAGGTTGGCTTTTTTTTCCTTCTTTGATGTCCATTCCATTTTGCAACCTTGTCGATCGAGGACGACCCTTTTATGTCCGTTTTAACTCTAAATTTGGAAGCAATTCTCTAATAACATAAGATTGTGGCCAATATGCTTCATGAGGAAGTGGATTAAAATCAAATTTCCAAGTAGCTGAATACTCTCCAATCGAATAACACTTATCAATATATTGTCAACTGTTCAAAGAAAGATTGGCACATGCACTCAAGACATGTGAACAAGGATACTTATATGCCTCCCACTTGCCACATGTGCAAGTTCGTTCATCCAAATTAACCACTTGCACGTTTCTTCCTCTACGAGTTATCACCTCGAATATTCCTCTCTCTCTCTCTGTTAAAAGATCTCAATGAGTGTGCACTAGCTTTTGACATTGAAGCTACTTGTTTTGCAACAATATGGGGTGTGTATGCATCTCCATTTGCTTGAGCAGAAATTTCCAAAGGACGCCTCATATTATAGTAATGCACCAACTTATAGAAGGTAAGTTGAACACATGAAGTGATTGGTAAAAAACGAGCACCTTTAAGTACACTGTTAAAGATCTCTGATAAGTTTGTTGTAAGCACTCCATATCTCTTTCCATCATCGTGTGCAAGTGTCAATTTAGAAAATGGGTGTTGCTCAAGCCATTGACGAGCACGTGGATTTAGCTTTTCAATTTCATCCATTATAGAGTTGAGCTTGCGAACTTGATTCTGACTCCCAGCACGATATGCTAAAATTTTCAATTGTGTGTTACGAAACTTATCATTGAAGTTGTTGATAAAATGACGTAAACAGTACCTGTAGACAAGCTTAACCATGTCAACTGCAAAAGTTTGAAGAATATTAACTTATAAAAGTCATTAAAAAATACCTGTGAAAACCATGTGGCTCTAACCACACGGATCCTATCTCATTAACTGCCTTTAGAATGCCACCATGACGATCAGAGATTAGACAGATTCCTCTACGCTCTTTCACTACATGTTTCTTGACATGAGAGAGAAACCAATGCCAACTACTATATGATTCATTTTCAACAATAGCAAAAGAAAGTGGGAATATTTGATTGTTACCATCAACTCCCATAGCAATCATCATCTTTCCTTTGTACTTACCATACAAATGTGTAGCATCAATGCTAATTACAGGTTGACAATGCCTAAAACCAATTATTGATGGAGCAAAAGCCCAAAATATACGTCTAAATTGCATCTGATCCATTTCATTCGGTCTCGTAACACACCATTCTATTATCGTCCCTAGATTAAAAGATTGAATTGCAGATAAAAATCTAGGTAAAGCAATGTATGATTCTTCCCAGTTCCCAAATATTTGTTCAATTGCGTTCTGCCTTCCAACCCAGACCTTCTTATACGAAGGAGTATATCCTAATTTTTTAATTATTTCAGCTCGCAAAGCAGATATACTAATAGAAGGTTGCTCTTTTATAAGGTGTTGGGTTTCTTTAGCAATCAAGTTAGCATCTAAGTTTGGATGGTCTTGAGTGATCATATTTTTTAAGCACGTATGTGGGCCAGTATACTTTGTGATCTCAAAAAATTCACTACCTTTGCGTTTACATGCACGAACTTGCCATTTACAACCGGATATAGAATTTAACCTGCATTTTATTCTCCATATAGTTGGACATGTTTCAGCCACCACGAACTGCTTATGTGTCTTGATGCAATGGAGCTTGATAGCTCTTATGAGTTCTTCCTTATCCTTGAAAGAACTTTTTCCAAGTTCCCGAGTGAAATCATTCTTACTTTCAGAATCTGAAACCGTCCAGTTGTCAACGTTAACAATATCTAGTCCCTCAATACTAGTAAAATTTGAAGGTACTTGAACGGTGTAGTCAATTTCAACATTTTCTCCAGCTTCATCTCCTTCTAATATGTCATCGCCATCAACTTCATTTTGTGTGTCAAATTCACTGCTCATTTCATTATTCACAACAGCAATTTGGGAGATTATGTTGAAGTCCTCGTTTTGAACCATCTCTGATATAGCATTAGTATGTCTCGTAGTCGATAGTAAGCCGCTACTCCTTTCTTCATCAATTAAAACCGATTCTTGAATCCTACAAGTAGTGCCACAAATAACATCAACAAAAATCAAAGTAAACAAAAACTTATAAATTGACAAATAACATGAATTTTTTATACCTTGGTGTCATCTCTATAGGATGTAGCTCAATGTCTTCAACCTCTATGTATAGATCAAAGTTACTTAGTTCCCGATGGCGACTAAGCACGTCAAACATAATGTGAATGTCATCGTTGTCCTTCACAGGGAGAGGAATATATTTCAGTACTTTTCCAACAACTAAAGGATATCTGTAGATTAATTTGATGTTGTGTCGTTGCTTATCGATGGATGTTGCATAATGGATTTGATTAATCAGTTCATCAAATCGTATTCCACATTGAACCTTTAGAGTTTTAGTTGGAGACTTATTATAAGCTACACCATCTAGTCCATCATAAATGGCACCATCTAAATAACATGACAATGTCACAAACTTTGGTGCCATGCTTATCTTTGAACCTACGAATACACATGATAATTAATATTAATAATCACATTATATTGTAACCAAAATTGAAGTTAAAAAAAATAAAATTGAAATCAATAACTAGATAACAAACTCAATTGAATATTAAAAAGATAGAATCGTCATTAATCTTTTGTTTATATACTGCAACAAATAGTAATACAAAAAGAAAAACAACACCATAAGCATATAAGCACATAATCAGATGCTTCATATTATATAAACATTCTTTACGTAAATTAGTTACCAAAGCATTATTACCTAATTAATAGTGAACTTTTGAGATAAGCATTGAGGTTAGAAGACTGGTGAAGTTAAGTTGAGGAAGGTGGGCGACGGAAGAAAGGCAGAGGAGGTGACGTCTGGGGTTCTTATTTTTAAACCCTTTATTTTAGTTTCTACAATTTAAAGTAAAAAAGAAAATATGAGATATTATAATTGGGGATATATTTTGTAAGACACAATCAGTTGGTAAATATGTTACCACCATACAATTAGTTGGTAAAAAACTCCAACCTTAAATGCATGATTCGATATTTTATAATTAGATTGTTTGCAATTATTATTATTATTATCTAAAAGACTTATAAAGCATTTGCAATATAAGCTTAAAATTTAGTCTTTGTCATATCGGATAATATCTATTATACCTTTCATTATTGATATGACAACTATAAAAAATTGATTACTCAATTGATATTTCTATAGAATGTATATAATATTCTACACAAAGTATTTACTTTGCCCACTAATTATAAACTTATTTATGTTAATTATTAATTAAACAACTCAATAGTGTTCAAGAAAAAAAATAGCAAAACAAATAAAGTTAACTGTTATTAATATATGATATATAACTAATTGTGATAGTTAAAACAAATATCACATACCAATCTATCTAGATATTATGTTATAAAAATGAAATTTTTAAATTTTTTTTATCTTAAAAACATGAATATTAAAAGTTGTTAGGGTATTACTTCTCCTCCATCTTAATCGAACACCCCGTACTGATTTTTAGGAGCAAAATCTATTTATCGAGATTGAATACAAAAGAGTATCATAACCCACTATATTGCGCGAGTATTATGCTAGTTGTTATACATGTATATGTATATATATTTTATTTTTGAAAAATCTGAACAAACAAGTACCCGAAATCTAATTTTTTAAGTAAACCAACATCAACATAATAATAATAATATATTAAAGTAGGGTTCAAGTGAGTATAACAACTTTGTGTGAGAATAGGAGAATCAATTTCAACTACTCATTTTCATCAAATACCAATTTTTCTCATCTTTTTAAAAACTAAATATCTCACAAACGACAAGTTGAAAAATTATAAAAATTGCACTATAAAATTCAGCGTTTTCTCCATTTCGATTTAAGATCTCACAAGCTATACTTTCGATGAGATTTTTTTTTCTTCATTTTTTGTGGGTTTTACAAATTAATAACACACGTGTTACTGATTAGTTGTACATTTGATTTGCGGTTAGGGTTAGGGTTTAGGGTTTAGCATGGTTTAGCGTTTAGGGTTTAGGTTTTAGGTTTTAGGTTTTAGGTTTTAGCAGGGTTTAGGATTTAGGGTTTAATATGATTTAGAGTTTAGGGTTTTGTAAAGCATTTAGGGTTTAGGGTTGTGGGTGCAAACCCGAAACCCGAAACCCCAAACCCTAAACTCTAAACGCAACACTAACACATGTGTTACTAATTTGTAAACCCATCAAAAAATGAAAAAAAAATACTTTTCAAAAGTATAGCTTGTGAGATCTTAAATCGAAGAGGAGAAAACGCTGAATTTTATGATGCAATTTTCATAATTTTTTGACTTGTCGTTTGTGAGATATTTAGTTTTTAAAAAGATGGGGGAAAGTGAATTTTGTGATATGTGACGTATTTCTATTGGTTCTTCTATTCTCAACATTTTTGTCATTCTCATTTGAACCTTGTAATAATATATCATTAAAATTTAAAGATCAAGTTACAATGAAAGCATACGGAATGCATAAACGGGTATCCAAGAGTACAATATCACATGGATCTACTCAAAACTTAGACTAATTGAAAACCACGATTTTATTCAAGAATCTTCAAGAGACCAATGTCGTATAATTGGCTCATTGAACCTCTAAACACTCATCTCCCAATAGGTTCCGAAGAGACACACATAATAATAATAATAATAATAATAATAATAATAATTAATAATTTAATAATTAATAATATAAAATAAAACAAAATAAAATACATACTCACAAATAATAATTATATTATTATTTACATATATTATTATTCCGTATAATCATGCAGTAAGCAAGAAAATATAAATAAAATAAAATAAAGAAAGTATTTAAAACTAGCCAACTATATATCTTTATGTTTGATTTAAAGTTTAAAACTGTTGACTTGACATTACCAAAATAAAATAAACTCCACATGGAATATAACAAACCAAAATACCATCCTATTTATGGAATAACATATTATATTATATTATTTATATTATATTAATTATTTATTATTATTATATTATTATTATTATTATGATTATATTATGTATTATTTTCTATACTAATATATAAAGCATCTTCAATGTTGAGTCTTAACATCTTAATTTTTTTTTACTAATTTACCCTTATTAAATAAACGTTAATTCAAATAGGAAAGTCTTTATTCAAATATTACTCCTTTCCATTTTAGTATATTATGTGTTTTTGATTGAATAATAATCAAAATTAAAATATTTTAATTATCATATAAGGATGAAATGTTATCTAACGAAAATAGTATCATACGTAATGAAAGTAGATTAGTTAGTTGTCACCGTCGCATTGCGCAGGCAATGTGCCAGTGTATATGTATGTATTATCAAGTTGACATCTTAATTTAAAGTTTCTTACATTGTTTTAATCGTACGTATATATATGTTGTTAGATTACTCAACTAAACCACGAGCTATATATTTTAATCAGGGTTACGTTGATTGATATAATACTACTTATTTTAAAATAAATTCATTTTCAGATGTAAAGTAACGATGATTCTTAATTCGAGATGTGTTTTTAAATATTAAGTGCATGTCATGTACGAACAATTAGTTATTGTTTAGTGTACAACGACACGTGTGACATGACAATATTAATTGTAATCGCACCTTAAGGGTGTTTTTAATTACTATTCATTTGTAAACCTTTCTCTACTTCAGGTTTTTATTCCTTAATTTTAGTGGATGTAGATAGCAAATTTAAATATTTCAATGAACAGAAAAAAATGATTAAAACATGATAACCAATGCTTTTATTCGTTTTCAAACCAAAAGCTTGCAACCAGGTCTAAAAAAATAATTCAAAATATCGTTCGTTTAAAATTGTCAAAATACATTCAGAAAACACAAAATTGAGGGATAAAAATGTGATATTAAGGATAATAACAAATTGTTTGATCACTTTATATACTTCAAACTTCGATTATTTTCAAAGTCTTTCAAAATAATTCACGTGTAGCGTAAATTTAAAAACCGTGGCAAAAAAAGGTACTTCCTAGGATATAAATAGAATTTATTTCAATCTTAAGAAAATTCATCCCAATGGATACCTATGAAATTATATGGTTATGCTATAAAAGATTGCTATGTTTTGCTTGACGATTTTAATCAAAATTGGTAAGGAGTCATTTTCTTGATAACGAGTTTATGGGTTTTTAATTGTAATGTATCCGTCAATCAATGTCCTTATCTTATGATTCATGCCTTTTTTATTCTTCCATTTTTGTTATTTTCTTTTATTTTTAATTTTATTTTACCAAAACTTATACCATTAATTAATGTATTGTTATTACCTATCTAGCTAACTTTCAAGCGATTATTATAATTTATAAGCACATACGAGTGGAAGTTGCAGTTAACTATAAATAGAATAATTAAAGCCGTGGAATACATTTTTCAAATCCAAATTGTTAACAACATACTAAATCTCTAATTTTGATACATCCACCTAAAATTGATAAGTACAAAAAGTAAAGATACCATATGAAGAGTGAATCATTTCCTTACTAATGTATCTTTTTCTTTAAGGCTTAATGAAAGGGAAACAAATGGTAACAAATAACCAAAGTATATTGTTTTTTATTCAATAAAAGTTTGAATCCAGATTCTCTCATGTTAAACACGACACAAGGATATGAGACGACGTTCCTCATATCACAAAGCTATTGATCTCTTTTTTCATTTTATTTAATGGATTTAAAGTTATAATGTGAAAGAATATGACTTCACATATTATATATTTATATTTGTATTCACTATAAAAAGATTTAAATCGTAAAAGTTTAACAATAAACTCATAGATATAGTAAAGTTAACTACTTATTTTCATAATAATTTCATAGAAAACTTTAACACACAAAAAAAAAATGTTATTAATCACTAATTAGTTCTGTTCCGTTCAAAAACAAGATGTAAAAAGTAATATTCAAATTGACTTATCACCTCGTTAAAAAAAAGTTAAAAAACAAAAACAAATAGAATGTAACTTTAATATAACTAAGTTATTACTGATTTTGTTGAAATATCTTACTAATAATCTTAATATAATCATTTTTATTATTCTTATTTTATTTATTATTAATAGTATATTATTATCATTTATTATTATTATATTGGTTTAGTAAAGAAAATATTTTAGAACGTATCGAAATATTTAAACAAAAAAAGCCGTTCACATGGAGCATCTTACTATACCATACTACTAGTATCATATCATATCTGACCTCGTCTCTCTTCCACACACTCCCACTCTCCACTAAACTCACCGTTTCTCTGTTTCTTGAATTTCATCCATTTCAAACCATAAATAATGAGTCCTTACGATTCTTCAGTCTCCGGCGCCGGCACCGTTGCCGGAGCCACCTCGTCCTCCTCCTCCTCCGCTTGTTCTACCTCCACTAAACCACCTGATCAAATGGACCACCTACTCGCCGGCGCCGGCTACAAAGTCAGGTCAAACGACCTCCGTCACGTCGCTGAGCGTCTCGAACATCTCGAAACCGCTATGGTCAAATCGTCAACGGTTGAGTTCTCGGAACTCGTAAACGACGCCGTTCATTATAACCCTACCGACCTCGCTTCCTGGGTTGACTCGTTACTCACTGAGTTAAACACAAACCAAACCGTATCCATATCCGTACCCGTACCCGATCATTCGGATTCACAAAATAATTTCAATACTAATAATTACAATCACGTGTCTCAACAACAAGTTGTTACTCCGTTAGAAGAAGACGTTAGTATTCGGTTAGTACACGTGTTAATGACGTGTGCTGAAGCTGTCGAACGTGGCGATCTCTCATTGGCTAGTTTGTTAATTGATGATCTACAAGCCTTGCTCGGACGAGTGAACAGCGCGTGTGGTATCGGGAAAGTCGGGAGTTTTTTCGTTGACGCACTTAGTCGGCGTGTAGTTAACGCGCCGCAGAACGGTGTCGTTTCGGTGGATTTATCAACTTACGAGAATGAGATATTATACCATCATTATTACGAAGCTTGTCCTTATTTAAAGTTTGCTCACTTCACGGCTAATCAAGCTATCTTAGAAGCGTTTGACGGTCGAGATTGTGTCCACGTCATTGATTTTAACTTGATGCAAGGGTTACAGTGGCCGGCTTTAATACAAGCCTTGGCCTTACGGCCTGGTGGGCCGCCGTTGTTACGTCTCACCGGGATCGGCCCGCCATCTCCTAATGGACGCGATTCATTACGTGAGATTGGGCTGAAGTTAGCCGAATTGGCCCGATCAGTGAACGTGCGTTTTGCGTTTCGTGGTGTTGCGGCCTCACGTTTGGATGACGTGAAACCGTGGATGTTGCAAGTCAGCCCGAAAGAGGCTGTTGCGGTAAATTCGATAATGCAATTACACAAGTTGTTAGGACCAGATGGCCCACACGGGTCACCTATTGATTTTGTCCTTGATTGGATTCGTGATTTGAATCCAAGAATTGTAATGGTTGTGGAACAGGAAGCGTACCACAACCAGCCAGAATTCTTGAATCGCTTCACCGAGGCCTTATACTATTACTCGACAATGTTTGACTCGTTAGATGCATGTACCACCTTGCCCGAAAAGACCCTAGCCGAATTATACATACAACGAGAGATTTGTAATGTCGTGTGCTGCGAAGGGTTAGCTCGAGTTGAGAGACATGAACCATTGGTTAGATGGAGGAATCGTTTGACAAGTGCCGGTTTTGCACCATTACACTTGGGGTCTAACGCGTTTAAGCAAGCCCGTATGTTATTGACCCTGTTTTCCGCCGAAGGGTTTTGTGTAGAAGAAAATGAAGGGTGCTTGACCCTCGGATGGCATAGTCGTCCCCTTATTGCTGCCTCGGTTTGGCAAGCGATTCCAAAGCCGAGACTAGCAACTGGGTCGATTTCCCAAACTTAATAATGTAATAAATTGGTTACATATGTGAAGTTATAATTAGTCATGCAAATTTACAATCTTCCTTCTTTTTATTTCAATTTTTTCTCATGTCATTTTACATTTGAAGTGAACTTATTAAGAGTAGAATTTCACTTGAATAAATAAATAAATAAATGTCATAAGAACGGAGGTCGTTACTAGTTTTGATTCTGTTTACGTGAGCAATCTACAAGTGTGAGATCTGACTTGATACCTTTTGGGCCATTTTTAAACTAAAATGTGACCCGAGTAAACTTAATTTCAGGCTTGGGCCGAACAACACATCATAAATTCCATTTTACTTTCTTACTTCTTTAATTGAAATAAAAAATGTTTATTTATATCAGGCAGTTTTTATTTACTGTAGTAATTTTAAATTATATTGTTAAATTTATTACAACCACGAGTTTCATTTAATTAAACTTCTACTTTTTCATTTTTAGTTATAAATAAGAAGAAAGAAGAACACACTTATACGTTTTTCTTTGCTTCATTAGTTACTGATTAATTAATTAATTAATATTAATATTCTAGGGGGAAAAAAATTATGAAAAATTGATGTTATGATGCAATGGCGGGTGATGTAGACTTGGGGGAGTACCACTTCATACCGAATACTTCAAGTACATTTTTTTTTCTTTTACAAATGCACCGATAGAAACGAGAGCGATTTATAAGGAATAGAGTAAATTATATTCCCGGTTCATGTGGTATATCATTCGCTTCACTCCCGATAATTAGATCGAGTTTTGTGCAGCTTCGATCCTTTGACCCATATCTTTATACTCTCATATATGGTTTTTCTGAAGAGGAAATAACCCATTAGAAGATATGAATTTTAAAGTTATGGCTAGCTTTAGAATCAGAATTCATAACTTTTATTTTCAAAGCAACGTATACAAACTTCTATCATCTAAATAAGCTGACCAATTGGATCATTTACAAATTACGTTTTTAATATAATTTCTCTTTATGATATATTGATTTGTATAACTTTAATAATGCTACACTATTTTTGGATAGAGATTCAATCTATGATATAACTATGATAACATGCCCTTTAAAAGTAAAATAAATATCAAATAGTAAATGTAAGAAACATCCTGTAGCAGTCACTTAAATTTGTATTTAATATTTGTACTATGAACACACTTTTATAACAAACACATCATATTCTAGTTGTTATAAAATTTATACCACAATCTATACAAAATTATTTTTTCATAAAATAAAAAACTACAAGTATATACACTTATAGGGGACATAAAGTGTGAAGCTGACCGTACAAAATAACATTATATTTTACAGTTTTTACCTTTCGACTTTCTGACATCTACATGTATAATCATCTCTTCCAAATTAACACCACCAAAGTCTATGTAAACCAACATCACCAATAATTTCCCCATACTTATACCAATAGGATGTATTGTACGCCTTAACAATTATTTTGCATATTAAATTTGTACCACAAAAAAAGAAGAAAAAAAAAAAGGTATCCAAGATAGCATGACAGTGAGTGCATTCCTACATGTTGATGAAAGTGAGGTAGAAAAGGAAATGTGTGTGCAATCACATGAAGGTGTGTTGTGTCTCCCATCACTGCAACTGTGTTTTGAGTTTCCACTTTCACTAGGCCTCACATTACATTTTTTTTTATTATTTTACAATTAGATAAAAGTATTCATTTTATGATTATAATGCACAAATATGATTAAATACTAATAATGATGCGTACTCTTTTTTGAATACCTAATGTGTATGCTTAGCAATATGTATTTGCTTGCTCTACAAGGTAAGAAACATTTTATAAAGCTGTAAAAAAAGTGTTACCTAACTACCCCCTTTAGCTGCTCCACCATTCTATTTTAGGTAAGTTGTACCAACATCCATTGTCTAGCTTTTGGTGGGTTGTACCTTTGCTTTTAATTATTGCACTATAGTTTGACAAGAACTATCACTATGCCTTTAGATATATGATTGCATTGGAGTGTTGTACATTTGACACACCATGTTACATCAATTTGGTAAATTTGCAATTCCATGGCATCCATGTTGGAGTTATGTTTATATTATATAACAATAAATCAAAGTGGCACATGCATGCTATACCTTCAAAATAACTCATGATCTTGTGGTTTTTCCATATGTTATGTTAACAGGAAACACATTGGTTTAAGATTTAGATTAAGATTAAGATTAAGATTTATGACTCGATTATTTATATATGAATAGCAAGAAATGAGGACAATAATGTATTGTAGAACTTATTGTAGAGGGTGATACACAAAGTACATGAAGATTTTATGGTACGACAACTTACATATATCCATGGTCATTGGGTTCTCAAAATCGTACCGTTTTAGCCCAAATCAAACGACAAACATCATCTCATGAAATACGATGAGCTTGCTATTGTCCTTAAGCAAGTTAACCCGATTGTTGGTGCAACCAAATCTTGTAATCACTTACCTAATGAGTAATGTACGAGTTTACTTCAGCTTAGTTTGAACCCATCATGACCGGGTCAACCGGGTTGACAATGTTTTATAATGGGCCAGAGTTGATGTGTAGTGGGCCACGTATATACTGTATGTAAATTGAGAGATGATGGGCCCAAATTCCTAACTGTCAAAATGCCCCACATCATGTTCTTCTCTTCACATATCACTCTCTCTCTTACAGTCTTGCACACACTACATACACACATATTTATATTTATATATACACACACAAATATATAGTGGTCCATGCAATCTAATTGTGTTATGGAACTTTTCTAAATGCAGTGAGGTGTATGGGTCCACGGTGACACTCATAGTTTCTACCTACCTTAAAATTATGGACTTAATTTAATTGTGTTATGAAACTCTCATTTGACTAATACTAACGATATTATATTTGAAGGTCGAAATTAAAAATGAGTTGAACATTTATGTTACGTTACCGATCGATAAATCTTAGTCGATGCACATTAAATTCGATATAAATATTAACTATAAGATAAATGATACAAATAAAAGATACATTTGTTGATAATTGATAAAGCAGGTTATTTTAAAAAAACATTTATAGATACTATTCATAACTTGATATGGGACTAATTCTATTACTGAAGGAGTGAAGGGCCTAAAATGTATTGTTGACGAGCTGTAACAAATGTCATACCAATTGGGCTTAGAGGGCCCAAGTCCAATCTCCATTTGGTATTTGTAGATTTCTTCCTAGTTTAGTTATGCCTTTTGGGCCAAATTTACTAGGCAATCCGCAATTGTAAAACAAAATAAGTCTGGACACCACGAAATTTAATCTAATGTTTTCCGTAACATGTTTTTGTTTTTAAAATAAAGAGTTATTTGCGTCGTTAGTCCTTGTGATTTACACACAGTAACACATCTAGTCCTCGTACTTTACTTTTACACCAATAATTCAAAAAACACAAACCTTATTGCACGCGTAGTCCCTCTTTCAAAGAAATAACTAATATACCCTTGACTTGTTGTTTATTCAATTATTTTCTATTTTTTATTCCTAATTCATTGCATAGTATTTAGAACTCACATACTCTAAATACCTAAGTCAACCCCATAACTCCATAACTCCTTCCGCCAAACCACCAAGGATCACCATCTCCAGTGACTTCACACACTTTTTGACCAGCGATCTCACCTGAACTTCCTACACCAATCAAACAACAAAATAAAACAAAATCATACAAAAACTAGGGTTCGTCTTCTCCTTTATTCGACCAGCGCGACATATCCGTAAAATACGAAACCATCATCGCGAAAAGCAATTAGGCCCGCGAGTTCATCACTCGTAACCATCACCGCAAACGTCTTTGAGTTCACCGTACTTTTCACTGTCGAGTTCACCCCGATCTCTTCAACTGACGGCGATTATGAAATTCAAACATCTTAGGTACTGCCACTGGAATATTTAGATCTTCTGTTTTATGTACGTTAGTCCAGATAAGAGAAATGGAGAACAAGCGTTGGAGATGACGACGTTGCCGGTGCCAGAAAACATACCATCGGAGAAGATGTTTGAGATTGACGGTTGGACTAATGAAAGTGTTTGAGATTTGCGTAACTGTGTCTTTTTATGTTTGAATTTTAAATTAAAATAATACTCTATTGTATGTGTATAATTGAAGGGTAAATTCATATAAATAAAAAGTCAAAGTTATAAGGGTATTATAGTCATTCTAGGTGACCGGGGACTCAGAGGTGCAACTCATATTGTGTTTTTAGACTTACAATGCAAAAAATAAAGTAAGGGGACAAATGTGTATTAATGTGTATAAATAACATGACCAACCATGCAATTAACTCAATAAATAAGAATATGGTGGGTCTCATGTAACTTTTGCAACTCAAATTGCTTAATAAGATATGAAATTAACATTTTAAAATCATTAAATTCTATTAAACTTCTAATTAGCCTGGACTCGAGTTTCAACTTTCAACCATAATTTAACAAGAAAGAAAATAAAGAGTTCTCAGTTTCAATGGACTATATGGAGCTATAATTTATCCACTCAGTTAATTTAAGTTCATCAATTATTTCTTCATACGATCATGTCTTCTCTTCAATTTCCAGTAATCCCAATAAATCACTCTTCTCCTATCTCAAAGTCGCCCAACCCACAGACCCAATTGATACTCAAACCCCAAAAACACCATCAAATTCTTTACAACAATTACTTCAAACAAATTTCGTCTTTTTGTAAAGATGGCAAATTACAAGAAGCCGTCAACATTCTTCTTGAATTAGACTCACAAAGTTTCCAAATTGGACCAGATGTTTATGGTGATTTACTTCAAGGTTGTGTTTATGAAAGAAATCTTTCTTTGGGTCAACAAATTCATTCAAGAATTATCAAAAAGGGTGAGACTTTAGTTAAAAATGAGTATATTGAAACCAAATTAGTTGTCTTTTATGCCAAATGTGATCTTTTTGATGCGGCTTTAAGTATGTTTAATAAAGTTGAGAAAAATGTATTTTCCTGGGCTGCAATTATTGGAACTTATTGTAGAATGGGGTTATTTAAAAATGGGTTGTTAGGGTTTTGTGAAATGATGGAAAATGGGTTTGAAGGTGATAACTTTATTGTTCCAAATGTGTTGAAAGCTTGTGGTGGTCTTCTGTATATTGGGTTTGGGAAAGGGGTACATGGTTATGTGGTGAAAATGGGGTTTAATGATTGTGTTTTTGTGGCTAGTAGTCTTGTAGATATGTACGGAAAGTGTGGTGATTTGGAAAATGCGCGAAAAGTTTTCGATTGTATGGTGGAAAGAAATGTAGTTACTTGGAATTCAATGACGGTGAGTTATGCTCAAAATGGAATGTACGAGGAAGCGATTCGTGTGTTTGGTGATATGAGAATTGAAGGGATTCAACCAAGTGTTGTTAGTTTGGTGAGTTTTCTTTCGGCTTCAGCTAATCTTTATGCTATTGAAGAAGGTAAACAAGGTCATTCGATTGCAATTTTAAATGGGCTAGACGTAGGTAGCATTGTTAGTACTTCTCTGATTAATCTGTATTCAAAGACTGGATTGGTCAAAGATGCCGAAAAAGTATTTAGTAAGATGAAAAAGAAAGATGTTGTAGCTTGGAATTTGATGGTTTCTTGTTATGTACAGAATAAACAGATAGACAAAATGATAAATTTGTGTAGAGACATGTTATTAGAAGGATTAAGATTTGATTCCGTTACAATGACATTGATCATAACTAGCACAGGCGACATCCAAAATTTGAAACTAGGAAAAGCGGCACATTGTCAATGCGTTAGAAACAACCTTATGTCTGATGTAACAGTTGCAAGCAGCATCATTGATATGTACGCTAAATGTAACAAAATTCACGAAGCGAGAAGGTTGTTTCTGTCGTTGCAAGTAAAAGATCTTGTGTTGTGGAATACGTTATTGGCTGCTTATGCTGAACTGGGGTCAAGTGGCGAAACCTTAAAATTGTTCTATGAAATGCAGTTAGAAGGTGTGCCACCAAATGTTGTCTCTTGGAATTCGGTAATTCTTGCGCTCTTGAGAAATGGGCAAGTTAAAGAAGCCATGGTTTCATTCTCTGAAATGGAATGTAATGGGATCGAGGCTAATTTAATTACGCACACTATTCTACTCACAGGTTTTGTTCAAAACGGGATGGTTGATGAAGCAATTGCGATATTTCACGAAATGCAAGAAAAGGGGATCAAACCGAATAGTGTAAGCATAGTGGGCGTGCTTTCGGCTTGTAAAAACAGTGCAAGTTTGCAACTTGGAAGAGCTATACATGGATATGTATTGAGGCATGAGATGCATATGAATGTTGTATTGGCAACTTCTATGGTGGATATGTATGCCAAATGTGGGAATATAAATCAAGCAAGAACAGTATTTTATAAGATTTTGGTCAAAGAACTACCTTTATATAACGCTATGATTTCTGGTTATGCGTTACACGGTTGTTATTCAGAAGCTATTGCTCTTTTTAGGCAATTAAAAGATGAAGGTCTAGAGCCCGATAGCATAACGTTCACTAGTATCCTGTCATTATGCAGACATTGTGGATTTATAACCGAAGGTTTGGGAATTTTCGTAGATATGATTACAAAGCATAACATGACGCCAAGTTTGGAACATTACGGTTGTGTGGTGAGTCTTCTTTCTAAATGTGGAAATCATGAAGCTTTTCGGCTTGTTAAAAGTATGCCTTTCGAGCCCGATTCGTATATTTTAGGATCTTTACTTGATTCTTGTAAAGAACATGATGAGACTGATCTTGCAAAGTATTTGACTGAGAATTTGGCTAAAATAGAGCCAAATAATTCTGGAAATTATGTGACTTTATCGAATGCATATGCTGCAAATGGGATGTGGGATGAAGTGTCTGATTTGAGAAGTTTTATGAAAGGAAATGGGATTAAGAAAAATCCAGGGTGCAGTTGGGTTCAAGTAGGAACAAAACATCATGTTTTTGTTGCTAATGATAGATCCAAATCACAAAGTGATGAGATTTACTCGACCTTAGCTTTATTGAGAACAGAAATGCAAGCAAATTCAAATCTTTGACTTGTGTTAAGCCAAACGGGCTAGTTTATCATTGATTGTGCATACACAGAAAATAATTTTGTAGAATTTTTTCACAGTAAAATTTAGAATAAAAGGTTGTTAATGCCGGTGAATGCATATTGTTAATTGCCTTGTTTGTTATGTTTTATTATTGCCTTTTGTACAATATATATGTTTTTCTTAGTTGGTTTGCATAACACTAAATTTGACCCGTCCATTTTATCACCTCTAAGGATCCAGGTGGTTATTTGCCCAAACCAACCTTCATAACTGATTGAAAACTTTAAATTATTGAGTCGGTTGATAAATGGCTGGATTAGATGGTAATCATTCTATGAGTGTGGCTCGGTCGATGGTTAATCAAAACAAACCACATCGTGTTTTGTACATGTGTTTTTATGTACAAATTGTTGCGTTCTTAACCCCTAATCATAATGTTAGTGAGCTAAAAAGTTATTTTCCGACTAATCATTGTAAGTAGTAGCTGTATCAAATCGAACAAATACAAAACAAAAGAAATGGATGAAATATATTAGCAGTAACCAAAAAACACTTATCGAAACATAAAGTTGCGCCGTGAGATAATCACTGCCTTGAAAGCGAATTTCGGCACGACCGTGGTGCAACCGAGAATGCCGATCGCTCCCCAAGGTTAACACAACTAGTCGACTAACACGTGCACTCGTGGTAGCCTGACTTGGAGCTTGCCAAACTAATGCCCAAATCTAAAGTAATAAACGTGCCAATTGATAAAGTTGACAATATTTACTAAGAATAACCCCAAAGGAAGAATGTTTATTTGAAAAGTGAATATAGCTACAGAGCAGTTTTTTCTGTATCAAAGTTAAGGTAGTGTGTGTTATATATATCCAAGCATGACAGCAGCCTAGTCATGTTTGTTGAGAAAAATCTGGTGTACATGGAGGATCTTTAGGAATACTAATTCCAATTTCAAGTAAGTAAAATACCTTATTTACTTGGTCAATTGTCTTCCAATGTACACAACAAAACTAAGTTTAATGCTTGGTCAAATATAACTCTCACGTTAAAATACATAAGTATATTTTGTTGAAAAAATTTGCGGCCATTATTAATAATAATATTGTATTATTCCAACAATCCCCCACTAATGGCTTGCTACAAAATAAAACCAGAAAACTAATTTGGGCAAAAGAAGAGTATGTATACATAAGTACCAATATCTTTCGATTTGAATTGATACGTAGTGAGATGAGGCAACAACTTAGACTAAGTGGTGAATTGCGCTTGAACCACACAGACTTGGGTTGAGACCCCCACAACACGTACTAACTCTTAGAATTCGACAAGTTCCGCGATACAAACACAAAGCGCTTTTAATGGCCATGCGCAAACCTTGGGTACTCGTGAGTGCTCTAGAAAGACAGCCCAAGTCTTTCATAGAAGGCGGCCCACCTTCACACTCACTAAGGTGGTATAATTAAGCTCGTCTCATAAAAGAGCTTTCAACCATTAAGAGTCTTAGTGACTCAACCTCATAAAAAGCACTATAGACGTCATAGGGATGGAATTTTAGTGCACGATGAGAATCATGTAGTTTCGTTTGACCTTAAACAGGTATCCACCACACTATCTCAGTCCATGGGCTTAAGCCTCATCCCCCTCGACGATTCAATAACGACTTTCCTTGTTAACCCTTTAGTGAAAGGATCTGCTAGATTCCTTTCAGACTTCACATACTCTAAAGAGATCACTCCATTCTTCAACAGTTGCTTAACTATGCCATGTCTGATCCAGATATGTCTCTTTTTTTCATTATATACACTATTTTTAGCAATCCCAATAGATGCCTCTGAATCACAATGCAAGGAAACGGGTACCGATCTTTTCCTCCATAGTGGTATATCAGCTAAAAGATTTCTCAACCAATCAGCTTCTTGACCAGAGGTGAATTTCATAAGAACCTTTCCTTTATCGAATACTCCAGCAATATTGGAGTCTCCCATGAAGACATGTCGACCGTCTGAAATTTCTTCAAGCTGATGGAAGAGTCCTTTGTTATTACAAAAGTGTCATGTGGCGCCACTATCCATTATCCACGCAGATTTGTCTTCCACCAGATTAGTCTCAGCAACAACCGCAGCTATAATATCATCATTTTCAACCATGTTGGCTTGTGGTGCAATTTGCTTTTGACTGGGGTTTTGTTGATCCTTGCGGTTTTTGCATTGATAAGCTTTGTGCCCAGGTATTCGACATACATAGCACGAACCTTTCCCTTTTTGAATACTGCCATCTCCCTTTCTCGGAGTAAATTTCTTCTTTTGGTGCTCGGTTTTATTGCTCCTTTCGTTACCCTTCAACCTGTTTTTTGAAGAACCAGTAGATTCAACCAAGTTAACTTTAATTGAACCAGAAGAGTTAGAGACTTGCTTATCCTTTAAGCGGTTGGCTTCTTCAGTTCTCATGTGACTAATAAGTTCTTGCAATGAAAGATCACGTTTCTTGTGTTTGAGTTGATTGCGGTAGTCATTCCATAAAGGAGGAAATTTCTCTAACAACACATTTGCTTGCAAAATTTCACACATCTTCATTCCTTCATTAAGCACATCAGTCACCAAGTTCTCATAAATATGTATTTGTTCCATGATTGGCTTGTCATCTGCCATCTGAAATTGTAACCAATTTCCAACTACATATTTCTTTTTACCAGCATCATCTGCACCATATTTCTTTTCAAGGGTTTCCCAAATGATTTTTACAGACTTTTGATTGATAAAAATATCAAAAAGAGTATTAGTCATACGATTCAAAAGATGACCTCTAGCAGTCCTATTATCCTTTTCAAATTTTTGTTTTAATTTCTCCGTTTCATTTGTTGAAGTTTCAACAAGATTAACAATCACAAGACTTTTAGAAGTATCAATATTTTCTTGAAACAGAACATAGTCTATTTCAAGTTGTTCAAAGAAAATCAAAAGCTTTTGAGACCATCGTTTATAATTGGTCCCAGCAAGTGGTTCCAACTTTAACAAATCTGGTAGCACTTTGTTAACTGATAAATCCATTAAATAAAAATTTCACTTTCAAATTGTAAGTAGTAGCTGTATCAAATCGAACAAATACAAAACAAAAGAAATGGATGAAATATATTAGCAGTAACTAAAAAACACTTATCGAAACATAAAGTTGCGCCGTGAGATAATCATTGCCTTGAAAGCGAATTTCGGCACGACCGTGGTGCAACCGAGAATGCCGATCGCTCCCCAAGGTTAACACAACTAGTCGACTAACACGTGCACTCGTGGTAGCCTGACTTGGAGCTTGCCAAACTAATGCCCAAATCTAAAGTAATAAACGTGCCAATTGATAAAGATGACAACATTTACTAAGAATAACCCCAAAGGAAGAATGTTTATTTGAAAAGTGAATATAGCTACAGAGCAGTTTTTTCTGTATCAAAGTTAAGGTAGTGTGTGTTATATATATCCAAGCATGACAGCAGCCTAGTCATGTTTGTTGAGAAAAATCTGGTGTACATGGAGGATCTTTAGGAATACTAATTCCAATTTCAAGTAAGTAAAATACCTTATTTACTTGGTCAATTGTCTTCCAATGTACACAACAAAACTAAGTTTAATGCTTGGTCAAATATAACTCTCACGTTAAAATACATAAGTATATTTTGTTGAAAAAATTTGCGGCCATTATTAATAATAATATTGTATTATTCCAACAATCAATAGTTTAAAATTAGTGTAAAAATTTGTTAAAAATGACATGGTTAATCAAAACAAACCACATCATGTTTCGTACATGTGTTCTTAACCCCTAATCATGATGTTAGTAAGCTAAAAAGTTATTTTCCGACTAATCAACAGTTTAAAATTATTGTAAATATTTGTTAAAAATGACATGTGCTTCGTTGGCATATCGTTAAAAATTAATATTATCAATTATAAATATATTTAAACTAATGTACTTACATGGATAGTAGGTTGGTCTCGGTTGATTTCAATTTAATTTTTAGCTAGATATTAAAAGGAAACAAATCTAAATAATTCATTAACCGAAAAAGAATTAAAAAATTAATAAATAAACAATAATGTCATTAAACTTGATGATATAATTTTTACCTTCAATTATATTAAAATGTAAAATAAATAGGAACAATCAAGTAATGAAAGTTGAGACCGTAATTTGGGTCTTTTCTTTCCCTCCAAGCCAACAAATAAACCCTTCTCCTCTTCATAATCACTACCAAATCGTCACATATCAACACTCGATTGAAACAACCTCGTTATACAAAATTTTCCTTCGCATCTCGGCTATTGATTTTCGCTACAGGTACGTATTCTTTATATGCATATTTATATATATCTGTATCTGTATCTGTATCTATGTACATGCGGCATGATCAAACATCTGTCAGGAACTTCAGATCCAAAGTCTTATCTCAAATTCCATTTCCCCCCTTATTACTGCACACGCTAAACCCTAAAATTTGTTATCCCATGATTACTAATTTATAGCTACGTCTGTTGTTTTAGTGACCTAATTTTCGAATTAGGGTTTTATATTATCATCGATTCGTCACTAATTTGTAGCTACGTCTGTATTTTCTGGAGACCTGATTTTTAAATCAGGGTTTTTATCAGTAATCACACAGTTTCGAGCAATTTGGTTAAATCTGTAACTAGTTTTGTTTTTTCTTCATTGTAATTTACACCCCGCAGGATCTTTGGCTGATATTCTTATAAGACATGGGTGACAGTCAGTACTCGTTCTCTCTTACTACTTTCAGGTATATATATGTTACTTTGTCTGCTAAAATACTGGTTTGTTATACTCACACATAATATATGTAGGAAAATTAATTTGGTGTTACGTGTTGTTATTTGCAGTCCGTCTGGAAAGCTTGTTCAGATTGAGCATGCTCTCACAGCTGTTGGCTCAGGTCAAACTTCATTGGGAATAAAAGGTAGCTCTACTTTCTAGATTGTATTTTAAGTACCCAATAGTGAGCCTATGGCTAGTTTGTTGTTAGGCTAGTATTTCGTTATTTGGCTGGTTAGTTTTAGATTTATTTGCGAGTTACAGAACAAAATCATGATATGTAATCTGTACTGCTGGTGTGGTGGTTATTGTTGTTTCCTATCTTGATTGGTTTGTCTGTTGTTACATTTGAAATGGTTATTGCAGCTTCTAATGGGGTTGTCATTGCAACGGAAAAGAAGCTTCCATCCATTTTAGTTGACGAGACATCTGTAAGCACAGATTTATGTTTATTGCTTTAGGCTTTGGTTGTTATGGCATTCTGATATGTTGCAAAATTTGAATTTTAAAATATTCATACACAAGCTCCTTTTTGTGTGCATGCTCATTTTATGATTATCGTTATTGGTTTCCCCCTGCATTGTCTCATTATGAGTATGATGTCAAGCACATTCTAATTGATATGAACAAGACTAATGTGGACATAGGAAGAAACTTAATAGTGAAGTTTCTAATAGTCCCTGTGTTAATTTTAGATATAGAAGTCTATGAATGTTCTAGGGATTAAACAACATGTCAAGGCTGGGATTTCCTTACCCTTGCACCAATAAAAATGAATTAGGTTCGCTATTCCGAAATTATTATTTATTAGTATAATTTTCACAAGGAGCCTTATAATTAACTCAGATGGATTTAGAGGAAGTCACATAATTTAGGTAGTGGTCTTTGCTCTACCAGGGTTTCAATAACAAAAAGCTATCAAATGTGGTTGCAGCTAGCTACTCAGTTTCGTTAGATGTGAAGCTGTGTCTTCCGTCTATTAATTCTTAATTATCTGCGATTAGTTGTACCAAAAAGCTAAGTAGGCGAATAAATCACACAAGTCTAATGCATGTAGCCATCTTGTATAAATAAGTAGCAGATTGCTATGACGGAGCTGCTTAAATAAAATCCCGCAAAATGCACAAACCTTTATATTTATGGCTGATATTTAGTTTGTGTACTTAGTGGCGTTCTTTTGCGTGTTAGCTGTGTGCCAGTTCTGTTTTATGCAACTCTGATGTCTTATTTTGGCGGCTTCTTATCATTTTTCGCTTTTGATTTTTTTCCTTCTTTCTATTGCAAGTTATACACGTGGCTTGATTCTTAAATTTGGGTTTCTTGCTTTCAGGTGCAAAAGATTCAAATTTTGACTCCTAATATCGGAGTGGTATATAGGTAAGATTGTGAAATTGAGGGCAAACATGTTTCAGATCTAGATTTTTATTGTTACATACACTTATTCTCTCATGTTCCAGTGGAATGGGGCCTGATTCTCGAGTTTTGGTCAGAAAGAGTAGGAAACAGGCAGAGCAATACCATCTACTATACAAGGTACTTTTTGCCCTATTTCTGTCTGCTACAGTTTTCTACATGTGTGTTCATTGTTACAATTGAGCCAGCCAGTTATATTGAAATTTTATATGCTAATTTTGCAATTTATGACCCTAATACTACAAATAAGCAAGTTAGTTGAATGGTCAACGGTTAGGTTACGTCTTGTTGTCCTTCTGTCCAATCAAATGATACATACACTTTTGTAATATCAGTCGGAATTAAGAATGAGTATATTTCTATGGTCAACACTCAACACTAACATATGAATTCTAATTTAGCTTATGAGATCTGACTTTCCTGGTCCCAATTTCTATATAGATAAGTTGCAGACTTTCTTACATAAAAATTTTCGGTATTCGCAGGAACCTATTCCCGTAACGCAGCTTGTTAGGGAAACTGCTGCTGTTATGCAAGAATTCACTCAGTCAGGGTAAGTTTAACTTGCTTACCCTTTTTTCACAGTAAACTAACTAAAGTCAGAAGGCTAGAGTTACAATGAAGTAATGAACTTTTGTTAAGAAGTCTGCGACCACCTGGTTTTCGCGAAGTTTCTTTTGTGTTGAAATTTCAAGCTCTTAACTTGTGTTATTTTGTGTAGTGGTGTAAGGCCTTTTGGCGTTTCACTTCTTGTTGCTGGTTATGATGACAAGGGTCCCCAGCTATATCAGGTATGTAGTTTGATGCTTATTGTGTCCACCAAGCCCTGCAGCTTCTTCAATATAAGCTAGAGGTGATAAGAGTGGTTGGGTTTGGTTGACCAGCAGATACTCTTGTCCATGTTCAGCAAATGAGTGATAAAACCACAACACAACTTGACCCTTGTATAAGCAAATGGGTCGAAGTATCAGCTCTGCTTTAGGCTTTACATCTACATTCTTGTTTGATGAAATATGTTTGGACAAATTTTATTTCTATGTTCCTTTGAAGCTTAACCAAATGAAAATTTTAAGTAATATGGTCTTACCCTACAAGATGCGCGTATTAATGTACTGCAATTTTTTAACTGTATTTTAAAGTTTGTTATTATCTTTACAAAGCATTAGTGTGTTTTTGTTAGACGTACTCTGTTTTTCCAATGGCTTGTTAAGTAATCTTTTTAAAATTTGTACTTCAATGGACCTTCACATGCATTTTGTGCAGGTGGACCCGTCCGGTTCATATTTTTCCTGGAAAGCTTCTGCCATGGGAAAGAATGTGTCGAATGCAAAGACATTTCTTGAAAAGAGGTGTGTCACTGTTATCCTCAAACATGCTACTTTGAGTTTTTTGTTTATATAATTATGGATCTTATCACTCTTTATTCAGCATACTTATGTTAATTGCTTTATCAGCTTCTCATAAGAATGGCGTTGCTTGTAGGTACACCGACGATATGGAGCTTGAGGATGCCATACACACAGCTATTCTAACGTTGAAGGAAGGGTTAGTATCTTGCTATTAGAACTCTTTGATTGTTCCTGTGATATTTATTGACGTGCTACATATAGTCTTGTTATATCTGATCTCTTCTCTTAGGCCCACATTGTTAGTCTGGTTCTTGTCCAATCTGCGAAGTGTTATCATTAGATACGGCAATTTCGACCCTTTGTCCATATGGGTTTGTGTTTATCTCAAGTGGATCAAATGAAAAAAAATGTTCGCTAAAACTGAACTGGACAAATGAGTTGAAAATTCCGAAGTTTTTTTAATGCATGTAAACTTGAATTATTTAATCTGAAAAGTTCGGATTGTTATTAACAAATATAATTTTGTAATCATATTTGATGCACAAATTATATATTAAAAATTGTAAATTTTGGACAACTGTTTCGGGTCAAACGCAACTTGTGGGAAACCACACCTAATAGTTACCCGTCCTTGCACAAACTGATTTTGACTTGGTATCCAACCTTCCAAATTGGCCATCTCAAACTATGATGAGTAGGAGTGTAAAATTTACCTTACTTTTCTTGTTCTCACTCGCCTGACTTGTGGTTTATGCTTGTATTTGCCACAATTTGTAATCGTTTATTGCATGTATCAGCTTTGAAGGACAAATATCCGGTAAAAACATCGAGATTGGTGTTATTGAGGCTGACAGAACTTTCAGGCAAGCTTATTAGTACTATATAACTGAATTTAACAACATGAACACTTCAGTAAGCAACTTTTAACGACTGTTTCTTTGTGGTTGCAGAGTCCTGACTGCTGCTCAAATTGAAGACTATCTTCAAGAGGTGGAGTAATTAGTTGTTTTTATCAGGGCTTTAAGTTTCCTTAAATTAAAAGATTTCGGGGTGTCGAAATCTAATGAACTAAGTTGCCTTGATTTCAACCGTAGCCTATCTGTACTTGCTGACAGCCTTTTATGAACCAATCTGTTGAACATTATCTGTTGGAACAATTTTCACTTTACAGTGTTTGCTTATGAATTTAAAACCTTTGTTGTCCTCCACAATTTCTATAATTGCTCTAGTATAGAAGTCTATAAAAGGTGTATGTTACATCAAAAGTTGAATTGATTTCAAGAGAAATGACAAGGGCATGGTCTTAAAATCATCATGATTTACATTTTATTTATCTTCACACATCTATCCGGTTTGTTATCAATGGAGACTTTTTCATATTAATTCTAAATTATTTAATATTAATATTTAAATATGTAATCGAGTCAAGGCGAGCTCGAAAAGATCAATTCGTTAATCGAGTCAAGCTCGACCCTGAAAATACAAACTCGATCGAGCTCGAATCAAGTTTCAAGCTTCGAGTTTTTTCACCGAGGATTACACTTTTGTATTGCTATATTTAATAAGTGAATCAGCATTGAGAGAAATGCAGAGCGTGGACGCACGTGGCGTATTGGGCAAAAGGAAGAATTTGTGATTTGGTGCACCGAAAGTTGACGTTACTACCCTATGCCTTTATTTTAAGGTTGATGGTACACCTCATTTTTTTTTCCATAAGCCACCAAAATAATATTTTAGACATTTTTGTCCTTAACATTGTGAAGGAGTGTTTGAGGAATTTTAAGTTGGATAAAAGGATCCAAAAAATATTTTGATAGTGCATGATAAAAAAAAAGTAGTGTATAAATTACTACCTTTATTTTAGTGTGGGACTCTTTCTTCCTCTTTTGGTCGGCAAGACTTTTTTTATAATAACAGAATTAAGAGCAGGTCCCTCTTTTGCAACTTGCAACATTACATGCAAATAAGATAAAAGAGTTATTTGTATTATTATTTTGGGAAGTACATATTAATAATACTTCTGTTCTTCATTCAAAAGACAACATATGTAAGATCAGAACTGAATTTTCCCTTTATTTTAACCTATATTTATATATTATATTTATATTTATACATTTTAATAAAAGATCAATATTCATTTATTAAAGTTCCCAAAAACGTGTCGTTGGCTTTGTTTCCATACCATTAATTAATGAAAATTACAATTAACCAAAAAAGTTTAAGTTTAGAAGATTCTTTGCAACCTAGAGACTCGATGACTTAAGAGTTAAGACCCATCTTTCTTGTTAAGAGTTGGTTTTGGTTGGACATTTGTGTAGTTATGGTTTATGAGTATTTTATCCATGGTTAGTCCTAGGTACCTAACATGTTTTACTGTCATATTTTTAGGTTGTCACTTTTCTTATGTCATACACTTTCTCACTTTATTAACTAACAACAACATTTAGCAATATTACAAAATCTTTTCAGTCCTTTTCCTATATTTCATCTAATCACACCTTATTATGTACATTTGACCTAAATCTCTTTTGTTAAAAAGTTTGGAATAATAAAATCCTTACATTATACACTTCAAATTAAAAAATAATGATTTTGTGAAGGACCCTTGTACACTTACATTTCTAGCATCAAACTTTTGTGTAATTGAACTTCAAAAATCATTGTTAGTGGTCCTTTACTTGTAAGAGCATCAAGGCTGTTCAATCTTGTAGATTATGGATGTTGGGTAGAGGCTAAAATAGTCTTTTTATTTTTAAAATTTAATTTTATGGTTGGTTTGAAGGAAAGTGAGTTGTATAGATTATGTGTGGTGATATTTTTACCACTGATTTTGATAAATTTATCACAACTATATATTATATATTTGTATTGTACAAACAAGTGATGTACACTTACCATAGATTTATCAAAAACTTTAATGAAAATATCTAACACCCAAGAGTTCTATTTTTATTACTTTAGATAATTATTTTTTTTAAGTTGTAATGAAAAGACTAATGTATAGGTTTATAAAAAGAAAAAAAATATGAAGCTGAAAATGCCAAAGCATGAAAATGGAAGTGGAAGTGGACAACAACTTGACGCTGTAAAGTATTGTACATCCTGTTGAATTGACAGTACATTGGTGTGTGGAATCCAACTGTCTAGACTCTGTCATGTCAGACCGCCCGGTCGTCAAAAGATGAGAGAAATAGTCTCAGACAAAAAGCCGGCCCATTTTGTTACACCAACACCCCCTTAATTTACTTCTATTTACAATATACACCCTTCACCATACCATGCCACATACCAATCTAGATATTGGTAGTTTTCATTATTATTCCATACTCAACATAATGTTATTTTTATTATAAGTTCATTAACTATCTTTTTAAATATATAGCTTTATGTTTTTTACGTGAAAACTTTCTAGGTTATTTGACTTTTTTCAAGGGCAATTTGACTTGTAGGTTTACTTGTCAAAATGGACAAAACACATTAGAATGACCTTTGCAAGTGAACATCTTTAATAAGCATAGATGAACATTAGTAGGTCACCGATCATGTGAAAGTTTTCATGGGGCTTTAGGCATCTCGGTTAATCAGGCAAATGGCGATGAATAGGGTGACTTACGTTGTTTGACTTGATAGCGAAAACCTAACTTACGCAATAACAAATGTTGATTACAGATATGCCTAATCGCCTTTAATGCTATTACTCCGTATAACTAGTGCTAGGGACTTGTGTGACGAAACTAAAGGGTTGGATTCGGTATCATTAGTTACTATATTCACATTGAGTAATATCCATGTCCTCAAGTTACAAGGTTGCAACTTGTAATTTCAACCTAGGATTCAGCTTACACGTTTTTACTATTTGAAAGTTTAAAAACCATACTTACTTACTTATAAATATTATTATATCATGTTAATAAAACAATTAAACATGCACAAAGTATATATATTCCATTCCAATTCCAATTCCAATTCCAATTCCAATTCGAACTCCAGAATAAAACAAAGACGAAATTTGAGTTTGTATTAAACCAATATGTCCCTCGATAATTTAAAGTTGACATATCTTGCCTACCCTTGTCATACTTTCACTTTCACAGTCCATTGGTTCAGATGTTTTATGACTCAGTGAGCCCAAATCTATTATGAGTCTCTTCTATTATTGTCTGTCCTTGATCACTTATATATTATAAAAAGGTCAAAAATTATTATATTTGTTACAATTGAAATCACCTTTGATGACCACAATAATTAAATATAATCTAACTTCATAACACAAATACATCAGCCCAATTAAATAAAGACAGACTTTATTATATTTACCATTTCATGGGATATCTGACCAAAAGTATCAAATTACAGGTTGGCGATTACCTTTCTATAATTCTTGATGACGATGATATTATATTTGCTTACGCACAACCATTTGGAAACAAATCACACCCTGTCATAATAATACTAACTATAATTTAATTATTATTATCATATTAATTAATAGTAAAAATCAAGTCTAAAATGACTAGAAAAATATAAAATCATTCTAAAACAATAGGAACATTTTATATATGCAACCAAAACGTCTGCTTCAAGTGTCATTTTCAGATCTTCAAAAAAGTGAATAAAACTATAATTTACAGATGCTTACGGCAATTGACATTTGTAGTAAAACGATTATTTACAGTTTTCTAAGTCCCAAAATACACTATGTGATAACTAACTATACTTTAAATAAAATAAACAAAAGTACGAAAAGAAGAAACATGACCATCTGCAAGAATCTTGGTTTTTTTACTTGAGATTTACCAAAGAATAACATAAACAACTAACTTCCAAACAACTCCCATGGAACCCAACCCAGACCCATAAAAATCATATTCAAATATTGAAATAATAATAAACATAGAAACACCAAAAAGAAATAAAAAATATTTGTCTACTCTATCTTCACATCAATTATTCGGGGTTTACGGTGTGACAGTATTGGGTGAGTTCCGGGACTCTGTTGGAGGTGTATGGCCGCCCGATTCCTTTGACGGGTCATCTGACGATTGTCTCAACCCATCATCCGTTTCAGCCCGATTCATATCCTCCATCATCCTCACCACTTCTTGCATTGCGGGTCGTTGATCAGGTACAGTCGATACACATGCCATTGCTATTTGCAATAACTGAACCATCTCTTCTTCGATATTCTGATACCTCATTAACTCCACATCGAAAACCTCAGCGGTCCATTCTTCTCTCACTACCGACTGGACCCACCGAGGCAAGTCGATCCCTTCCTCACCCAACGACGCTTGGTTTGGAGCTTTACCCGTTAAAAGCTCCAATAATAAGACCCCAAAGCTGTACACATCGGATTTAAAGGTAGCTTTCCGGGTTTCGAGAATTTCAGGAGCCCGGTAACCCGTGACCCGATTGTTAGGGGTGCTTGACCCGCCAAAGAGTGTGTTGAGACCGTAATCAGACACGGAAGCATCCTTGTTAGTTTCTTGTCGGAGTAGTACGTTCGATGATTTAATGTTGCCGTGAACAACTTTTCCGGCAACATGCAAGTATGCAACCCCTCGGGCAGCACTCAATGCAATTCTCATACGATGGTCCCAATCTAGTGGTGACCGGCCCGAACCTCTACTTCCTGCAAAGATAACGTTTCACACACATCATCACCTAGTTGACCATTAATAGTCCCGTACAATTCATCAATGCACTACTATTATTATCTAATCAACTAACTGTCTACATTACTACCCATTAATGCATTATGCTTAATGCATCATCCAGTTGTACCACACAACTCATTGATCTCACATAGGGGGCGTAAGAATGAAGGAAACAGAAAGACAATAACTCTTTTTCATGATTGCATAGAGTGGAAACTGGAAAGCATGTTTGTGTGGGGAAACAATAAACATGGGGGGCGTGTAGCAATTATTGATTTATTAAAGGAACTTAAGTGTAACATTTACTTCTCACTTGCTAAAAGCCAAGTTGGTAGACCACACATATATCATGCGCTTGGATGCTCATTTCACACACCACATGATCAATGTCATTATTTAAAGCAAAAAACAAACATACTCCCGACATTTACGTATAATCTTTGTACTTTAAAAACATTAACCTTAACGAAGATTGATTAGATCAACATCGTATAATACTCCATTAGCATTCAAATAACACTAAACTTCATCTAACCGGTCAATCGGATTTTAAAACATACATTTTAAACACCTCATTCTAATTCACTAATTGGTGGCACATTTTCGGATTTTGACATAAGATGCATGATCCATTCTATCTAGGTGAAATGTACAACTAATATTGCATACATTACATGTTTCTAAAACATATATTGAAGCTACATTATATTTGCAATGAACTTAATGTGCAAACAAGTCCATAAGGCCATAACTGATGACTTATTGTACTCAAAGATTTATGGATTTATCTATTTTTTATTAAAGGCCTTTGTCTCTAGGTGCATTATACAACTACTCATGCATAAAGTACAAGTCTTTTTAATGGTCCCAAAACAAGTATTTGGCACCAATGGGGACCCAATTCCTTCTTTACAATGATATCTTTCTATCTAAAGCTGTACAAGTCGTCACAGCATATGAAAATCACTTTGACCATCCCAATTTTCTAATCACACTTTTGTGCATCAACACTTGTACCTTAAAAACTACTCAATTCATCAATGACGGTACTATAAACAGTAACGCTTTGATGTTAACATCTTTCTGTATACTCCTAGTCAACATCTTTTTCAAACCTTTTCAACTTGTACACATTGCACCTACACTTGTACCCTAAATCTATATGCATGGGGTGTTTAAAATCTAATAAAATTAAATAAAAATGTAATAATGTAGATGAAGAGATGGAATTTACCATGAAGAAGAGCAGATAAGCTACCAGCAGGCAAGTAATCATAAACAAGCAATTTCTCATCTTTAGAATAATAAAAAGCTCGTAAAGGAACCACATTTTCATCTTTCATCTTCCCCAAAACTTCCATCTGTAAATCAAATTCCTTTTTAGTAACAACGACATCTTTCAATCGTTTAACAACAACTGTTGTTCCTTCTTCAAGTACAGCTTTATATGAAGTTCCCACACTTCCTTTCCCTAAAACCTCAGCAGACGCCCTTAACAAATCCTCCAAATCAAAACTGTAAATCCCACCGTCAAAAAATACTAATTTATTCCGTTCACCTTCCGTTGACGCGCCGGTTATATCGTCTTTCGAAGACGATGTTCCGGCTTCGGCCGCGGCGGCTCGTGAAGCCGCGCCGGATGCTGAGACGGCTTGGAATGGTTTAGGAACTTGTTTTGTTTTCTGATTACGCTTTTTACGTAAACAGAGTAATAGGATTAGTAATAGTAAAGCGAGAAATAGCACCGATCCGACTACGATTGCTACAATTGCGCCGGTTGAGAGTTTTTTCTTGTGTTTTTTTCCGATCGCCGGTGGCTCAATTGACGATGGAGATGGCGCAGGTCCCGGGAAAAATGTGTTGTTACAAGGAGGTAACGGACTGCCGCAGAGGTTAATGTTGCCGGAAAATGCAGTTACCGGAAACCTAGCTAACGATTTCGGAATCGATCCGTTTAATTTGTTATTAGACACGTTTATATCGACTAAGCTCGCCGGATTAATACTCGGAAGCTGGCCGGAAAAACTGTTGTTGTGTAGAAACAGTCCGGTGAGTTCGGTTAAGTTATTGATGGAAAACGGAATCGCGCCGGTGAGATTGTTACCGGAGAGATCTAACCGAGTCAACCGAGTCAGCTCAGTAAAACTCGGCGGGAACTCACCAATGAATTTGTTGTTTTGTAAGTATACGTTTCGAAGGAAAGCAAGGTTACTGAAATCGGACGGAAATTCACCGGTGAGAGCGTTGGAGTGAAGTGATAGCACACGGAGCTGAGATAATTTCCCGATGGTGTTTGGCGGTATGGTTCCGATGAGTCCGGTACCGGGGAGACGGAGGTAGATGACGGAAGTATTGGTGGAATCGCACGTGACACCAGTCCATGAGCACGTGGATTGATTTGAGTCCCATGAGATTCTAGAAGCGTGAGGAATTTGTGAGAGGAATGAGAGTAGAGCTTGTTTTTCTTGAGTTGACTCGGAGGTGACTCGGTAGTTGAAGATAGATATTATAATGAGGAGAAAATGAAAGAAAGACATTGTGAAAGAATAATATAATGTTGGCGGTGGTTTACGATGGCTTAAATTGGTGGTTTACGGTGGAAGAGCATTTTTAGAGAGAGAAAGAAAGAAAGAAGGGAGTGTGTGGGTTTAGAGACAGAGTGTGTATGTATATGTGTGAGAGTGGATAAATCACGAGAGGATGAGGGAGAGAAGAATATTTTTAGTTAAATGGAAAAGGAAATAAAGAGAAAAAGTAGTGTCGTTTTGCTGGCAACCAACAGATTACTATTATTATTATTATTGAAAAAGAAAAAAGGCAAATAAATTGGCTCTCTTTTTCCTTTTTATTTTTTTTTATGTTTGTTTATTATAGGTTTTTATTATTGTAAATAACGTAATATATTAGCTAAAATCCAAATTATAATAGCGTAAATGAGGCAAGAATAGCAGCGTATTTTTAGATATAAATGTTTAAATAGCGTGTAATTTATTAGTTGTACTAAAATTATAGTCCGGATATATGACAAAGAAAAAGTATAATTGTAAGAGAATGTATTAAATTAGTTCTATTTTGTGTATTAAAACTGTTTAAAATGCTTGATATATGTATTTATATTTATATTTATTTTCGAAAAATATAGCCTTTAATACTAATATTAGAGCAAGGGGAGGGGGACCCCTTTTCACTATGAATGGACTTTAACGTTAGTTTGGCCGGCCTTAACCACTTCCGGCTAACATAAAGTCCAATGTTGAACCATGACATCGAGTTAACATCAAAATTTTGAGAAGGGTTCACAAGTTAACATCAAAAATATGTCATGAAGAATGTACTAGAATGAAAAACGATACATAAACATAAAATGTACGTTTAATTACATGCTTATATAAATTCATCACCGAATAAAAATAGTAATATAGAAATAAATTAAAAATGAATAAAAATAGTCATATAAATGACAAAGTTGTGTACGTACAAACATTTTCTATTTGTCATTCATGGTGGACTCTTTCTGTAAAAGTAAATACTAATACTAATAGTATTAAATTCGCGTTGAAATACTTTAAATAGTTCATATTTCATATGCACCAAGAATGAGTGTCGTGTTGAAGTATATTTACATCATCATTCAATGCATTTAATTAAAACACATATATTTCTAGAGACGGCAACCATGCTATAAAATGTTGTACGTAATAAAAACAGGCTATAGAATGTTGTACGTAAACAGGCTATGAAAAAATTTATAAAATGAAAATGAATTGAAAAGCGTTGGTTGAATGTGTCGGGGGCATCAGCAAAAACAACATAATTATATTTTGGAGTTAATGTTACGTGAAATCTGCAATTATTGATGAATTATTTTACAAGTAATAAATTCTAAGTTGGTGGTGTTTTTTCCCCGTTGGGTTAATATTCGATTTCTACCTAATTTAATAACAATTATTTTTAAAAAAGGATTAATAAATAATTACAATGCAAAAGTTGATATAAATATTGCTTTGGTTAACCAATGACCAATGTAACACTAGTTGCTAGTTTGTTAATTGTTTATCAGAAACTTTACGACTATATAGCAAAAAATATTGTAATTATGGTTTTGCTACTATGTGTTCAAGTTTTTTTTTATATGTCCATGTTACACGTAACAAGAAAAGATCAAATTAAAATTTTTTCCTTATAGATTAATATTGAATTTAAGTGACTCAAACCTTTCTAGAATATAATGTTTAAATAATAAAAAAAAATCAAGGAAAGTTTAATATTGATAAATGTAACATACACCACATGGGAATATGTATATAAGCCAAAAATCCGTATGAATATTTAAATTAATTAGAAAAATATTGTAATGTTATTTCACGTATGAGGTGAATTCACTTTAAGTGCCGTAGGTACAAAATTAAGGAAAATGACCGTTGAGATTTAAGTTGGGACAGTGAGTTATAAGTATTTGTCCCACACACTTATTGTTTATCGTTTAATTGCTATAAGTATAAGTATTTGTCCACACTAATTGTTTAATTGGGCCACAACCCATACGTTAAAATCAACAATCATTATTGTCGTTGGTCGGTTGATAAAGAGTGGGCCTTTGAATTTAGCTACATTCTTAAGTGCAATACATACTATCTGTAATTTGTAAATGGTTTTCTTTTGTCCAAAAACTTCTGATAGATATGTAAGAGAGTGTCCAAGGACTGCGATTATATTTTGTAAAATTGTCTGACTGTCGCGATTCTAAAATACGAATAATAATAATAATAATAAATAGTTATTTGGCAAGAAAATGATTTCACGATTCTTATAAAGAGAAAACACATTTTAAGTAACAAGGCGTATTTTTTTAATGTTGTTTGAAAAACTCACAATTATATTGAAAATCAAATTCGAAACACTATAAAGACGGTGAATACGGACGTCATTGAGATATTGACTTGGTAAACAAAATCAATAATATGATCGACACCACAAATGAATGATTCATAATAAATGACTTGGTATTAGATAATGTGAATTTGAAACCCTCGTGTAACGTCGGGTGGTTTGAGGGACTTAATAACACAATCACTACACTTTTCAGCGAATCTAGTCGTTTGATAAAAAATATTACTATTTGATGACTTTTTTAGGGTTGAAATAAAATTTACGTGTATGGAGATGAATGTTATATGCTATGAAGTCAAAATTACAATTTGTAATCTTGTAAGTTAGCATACAATTATAATTTAAACCTTATAAAATGTTTGTAAAGAACTTATTATATATTTAACTTAATTTATATTAATTTAATTTTAGGAAAATGATTTACAACATTTAGTTTTAGAGCAAAAGACAAAATTTAATAAAATTTTAATATTTATTACTCTGTATGATAATCACCTTTTAAAATCGAGTTAAGTTAAAATGTTACGTAACTCGATAACCTTGATTAAATCGCGTATGTGCCAATACCCTCAAAATCAATTCAGCCTGCATTTTAATCGTTTGCGTGCCATGCAAGATTCTTCCCTAAAATATTTCTCGTAGATTCAATTCAATGATCATCCTCCAATTTCTTTCAATCCCTTATTGAAAAGCAACATTCTTTATAAATCTCATCACGTCACGTTTTCTACGTCCAAATAAACACGATACTCGATATAAAAATTGCATAATAATTTGATGTGTATTTCTTGGCATTGCACTCTAACTGTTTGATCAATTGCCTGAACGAAATTTAGATTATCTTTTTTCAATGGGGGGAAAAGATGGGTTTGAAGAGGGGAAAAATTCTGGTAATATCTTACGAAATACGCCTTCTAATATACGAAGATTGGCTGATGAAATACAGCAATGTGAGGGGAGAAAGAAGTATCTTGCACATACCAAAAGCCCATACGATGGGGGAGATGTTAGGTGGTACTTTCGTAAGGTTCCAATGGAGAAAAATGGTGTGTCATTTTACTTTTTATTCATATTTCACACTTTAAAAATGGTTGCTAAAACCCTAATAAATCATGTTAAACCAATCAATTTCAAAAAACCATCCAAACTTTAGTATACTTTCATAAATATATATTTTAAAAATTGTTGTTCAGTGATGTGATGTCCTATTTTACAGTTTTCATTTATATGTGAAGTTGTAGTCAATAGTATGTTAGAATGAAAACTTGCAGACAATTTGTCTCTTTGGCCAAAATGAACGGTTATTTTGGATCATAATTATAAAATGATGAAGAATTAATGGAGTTGTTAGTTGTATGCTGAAATAGTAAGCTTAGTGAGTCAAATGGGATCAGATATTTTCATTCAACTAATGAAACTATCTTATCACTTCTTAATTATAGCAAAGTATGAAAATAGAACAAAACAACAAAATAATACATCAAAATGAAAATAATTGGTTGCATATTAACAAATTTAAATCACATGAACACTTTGTTGATTGTCATATTGATACCATGTTGCTTCCATATATACAGAGGTAGCTGCTGCTGTCCCGCGTGCAGAAATAGTAGAGAAGAGTGATTATTTTCGATTTGGTATGAGAGATTCTCTTGCAATAGAGGCATCATTTTTGCAGGTTATATCATCTATGTTTTAAGTTATTAAAAGTCATCATTATAAAGCTTGTCGAATTGTCGTAAACCCCGTTAGCAAAGTGTTGCCTTTATTTGTTTTTCTACTAATAAATCGTTATCTATGATTCCATGGACCAATTCTGAGGATTTTGATGGCGTGCACATACAGAAAGAAGAGGAACTGCTCTCTATTTGGTGGAAAGAATACGCGGAATGTAGTGAAGGTCCAAAAGGCTCACCTGCTTCAATTTCTAAGTCAGACTCAATGCTAAAGCCATTTCCTATAGAGAATTCTCGATCTGGAAGAACTTACTTAGATGACGAAGAGAGAGTTGGTGTCCCTGTGAAAGGAGGCTTATACGAGGTATTGCGATCAGGAATGACTTCGGGAATGGGTTTGATAACAGGGTATAGAAATGGTATGATTTCTAACAAAACCCTTTAGATGGGTATGGACGATTCCCAATTTATGGGTGTTAATGCCACTCCGTTAGTCATAACATACATGCACACTGTCAACCCCATACCCTCACACCAAACACTACAAGTCTTATGTAGATAGTTTGTTTGTTACTTCCTTCTAATTGCAGGTAGACTTGGTAAGGAGACATTGTTTCCCTGTTTATTGGGACGGGGATAATCGGCGTGTTCTAAGAGGCCACTGGTTTGCTCGTAAAGGAGGGAGTCTTGATTGGCTTCCACTCCGTGAGGATGTTTCTGAACAATTGGAGTTTGCTTATCATGGCAGGGTAACTGACATATACACCATGTATGCTTATAGAGGTGACGGGCCAAATAAAGAAATTAGATAATAAGGAAATGTTTCAAATGAGAACAGGTCAAACGGGTCGAAAGTAGCCGTTTATTTAATGCATAAAACCTCAGAAATCATTATATTAAAAAAATTAGATTATTTTAGTTGGAATTTGGAAATAATACTGTTTTTCTAATCATACTTATCTTGGTAGTCTATAAAAAAATTTGAAATTTTTGGGCAGCAAGGGTTTCAAGTCAACCTACCTGCCACATGACCCTGTCTGTACAAAGATTAGCCATTTGACCCCTTAGCTAATTCTCCCTGTTTGCAAAATCTAGATGAATTGACCACATTTGTCTTTTCTTTGGTTTTTATGCTTTGATTTGGTTGTGTTAGGTCTGGCGTCGAAGAACATTTCAACCATCTGGATTATTTGCAGCCCGAGTTGACATGCAAGGGTCTAGTCCTGTACGTTGCCATTTTGCCAATTTACTTTATAGGTCTGTAAATGTAAATGGTGTCCTCTTCCATATTTGCATCTTGTTTGTTGGCTGCAGGGGCTGCATGCTCTTTTTACTGGAGAGGATGACACATGGGAGGCTTGGCTAAATGTTGGTGCATCAGGATTCTCTAGCATTGTTAAGTTAGGTGGGAGCGGCATTAGGTTAAGGCGTGGTTATGCTCCATCCCATTCACCAAAGCCAACCCAGGTATTATGAACATCCACTGTGTTTTGGTAATATAAACCTTTTAACTTATAAATATAAGAATTTATGCATGAGAGTAATAAATAAATTTTATTAGGGTTAAATGTTTGAAAACGTATCAAACTTCACCCAAAATTCAATTGTACGTATCTAACTTTAAAGTATCTACTTTATGCATGAAACTTCTAATTATTTGTATTTTATGTAATGTATTCAATGATTTCGTCATCTGGTAACCAGTATTTTTTACGGACTTGCCAGCCATAGAAGTTGCCATTTCATCAAAACCGTTTCAATGTCACTAGTTTACAAGGCCATCAGAAGTCAGATAAATACAATAGCAATAGTTCAAAGTTTGATACATACAGTGGAAAGTTTTAAAGTTGGATAGTTACAATTGAATTTGGTAAAAGTTTGATACAATCTCAGAAATTTATGGATAAAATTGGTATCTTAACTGATAAAATCTGTTTGCTAGGACGAGTTACGTCAACAGAAGGAGGAAGATATGGATGATTACTGTTCACAGGTAAAATTATGAAATTTGAGGATACATATGAGACTCTTGCTGTACAATTCTATCTTCTAGAAAGTAGAAATGAATCTAAAATGTTTTTGATCGTGAACTTTTAAAGGTTCCAGTTCGGCATCTAGTGTTCATGGTTCATGGTATTGGTCAAAGGTTGCAGAAAGCCAATTTGATTGATGATGTTGGCATTTTCCGACATGTTACTGCTTGCCTTGCTGAACAACACCTCACATCCTATCAGCGTAGAACTCAGCGAGTTCTTTTCATTCCATGTCAGGTAGTGATTATGTTACTTTCACCGAATCATAGCATTTGTAACATGATTTAGTTTTGGAAAATTGTTAAGTTCTTATCGTCGATGTAATTGGTCTTGTACTGGCAGTGGAGGAAAAATTTAAAGCTTAGTGGTGAATCTGCTGTAGAAAAATGTACGTTACCTGGTGTACGTGGGTTGCGGGTAACCTTAAGTGCTACAGTTCACGATGTATTATACTACATGAGCCCTATCTACTGCCAGGATATTATTGACTCGGTATGTTAAATGCAACATTTGGGAATTGTTTAGCTTTACAAATAAACGAGTATATAATTATGTTATTACACATGTGGGGTGTTTGGGTGTGCTCAATGAAATCGATTACGTGATATCAAATAATTAAATGATTAGCTATTATAAAACCGGCTGTTGAAAATAATGATTGGATCTGCTTCAGCTGTTTGAAATTGGAATGATTCAAGTTGTAGTAATTGGTTTCAAACCGCAAATCTAAACACCCATGAACTTTAAAAAGTGTAAACTTTTACCAAGTGATACAATGGATTTTGAGCAGGTTTCTACTCAGTTAAATAAGTTATATTCAAAGTTCCTCAAGAGGAATCCTGGTTATGATGGAAAGGTGAGTGGTTGGTAATTATATTTGATTAAAACTTCATAATTTTAGATTGAAAAATTTGGACACATATTAAAGTAATTCTTTTGATGTTTGAGGGCACAGGTTTCTTTATATGGTCATTCCTTGGGAAGTGTCCTCTCTTATGACATCCTTTGTCATCAAGAGACTTTGACTAGCCCATTTCCTATGGAATGGATTTACAAAAATAAGATTAAGTACGAAAGTTCTACACCAAATGACATGAAATCATCTTCGGCCAATTCACGGGTCATCGATTTCAATGCAATTGTGGATCATGAGTCTGGCCATGGTCCAGGCGAAATGCTTACCGAGAAGGACGATGGTTTAGATGACTGTGCAGAAATGGATAGTGAAGCTTTAGCTAGCAGATCTAATCAAATTGATGATGCTATTTCTCAGCATGATGACAATACTACAATTAAATTACTGCGGGAAGAGGTAACAAAGTTTTATGCTTCCCATTTATGCGATTATTTTGTTATTATCTTGATTAATAGCACATCTGTTTTCACAGATTGACCTTTTGAATGCCAGAATCAAAGAACTCGAAGAGCAAAAAGCTGAAGGTACATTTATAGGTTGCCTTTAGCCCTTAACCTGATGGAATGATGAGTAATCAATTTTGAACAATTATAGATGGCAGAGGTGACAATTTAGACCCGTTTAAGGGTAAACGGGCTGATTTGGGTTATACTTGTTTTAAGGGGTTGGTTAGATTTGTGTGTCTTTAAAATTTAGATAACATGGTAGTTGGTGGGATCGGTTTAGAGGGTAAAAAGTTACACAAAGTTTATACAAAATGCATAAAACCTCTTACAAAACGTTCTATTTAAAAATCATATTGTCATTGCCACAGTAATCTGACCCATTTCCACTGTTTCCAAATATGACCCACTTTGGCCCTTTGCCCAGTCCGTCCATATTCCACATCTGATACCCGGTTTATCAGTTTACTGTATATTGTCGTTCATTTCAAACAGGTGATAGGGACGAAGTTACAATAGAGAAAGATGGAAGTGTTTCCAAAGGTTCATCTTGCAAAAATGATACACTGAAGAGTTATACGCCTCTTATAAAGTACACAAAACTGGAATTCAAGGTAATATCCACAAAAAATTTCAACTCCCTTTTGAAATTATATTGGATGCTAGAAGGGTTTGAACACATCTAAATCTGAATTCAATGTGTCAGGTTGATACATTTTTTGCGGTTGGGTCTCCTCTTGGAGTGTTTCTTTCCCTTCGCAATGTCCGTATAGGAATCGGTAAATGCTTGTTCCTCATGGGTAACATATGTCATAGTATCAGTTTTTTTATTTACTGATCATGTCATTTTTAGAAATTACAACCCTATGAGGGGAAGTTAAAAGCATAAGTTTCTTTTGGCAATTAAATGTTTATATGTAGAGAAAATACATGCATGATTAATCCGCTTGCATTTGTTTATGTTCTTTTTTTTTCAGTAAACTTTTATGTTGACACTTTACCCTATTTGCCTGACCCATCCATTTTTACACTTTTATTATTATTATATTTCCTCCAATTCTTTTCTCTTACAGTTTTGGTGCTATTAATTTGTTTCTGATGACATATGTTTTTGGATTTTATTTTCCCTAGGGGAAGGAAGAGACTATTGGAACAATGAAAATATTATTGAAGAGATGCCATCATGCCGGCAGATGTTCAACATATTTCATCCTTTTGATCCAGTGGCATATAGGTATCTTTCAGTTCTCTGCTTAGTTACTAGTATGAATGGGTCGACTTGTGTTATGGGTCAAATGGGTGAGTAGAAAATGGCTTTAAAAGCTGGTTATATGGCTCATGTTATTCAAAAAGATAGATTATATTGAAATAAAGTAATTTTGGTAATCATATATTTATATCTGATACACTACTTGTAGTGTTGTAGTTCAACTAAGCCTGACCTATATGAAAATTCACCCGTTTTCCCAGAAGTCCATAACCCTTATTGACTGTCACCTGACTGACTCGTCCATTTTGCCACCTCTAATAAGAGATGATCTCAATAATTAGATAACCAGTTTGGTTTGACACCTAATGTGATTTGAAGTGTCCTTCCACAGAGTAGAACCACTTGTTTGTAAAGATTATGTCAACACACGTCCAGTCATTATTCCTTATCATAAAGGTGGAAAGAGGCTGCATATCGGGTTTCAGGTAGGCTATCAATTGTATGCATTGAAATTTCGATTCATTCACTTATGAACTGGTCGATTTGGGTTGAGTTGGATATCTTATGGGTCAAACTACTAAATTTGCTCAAAACAACGCGTCAAACGGGTGGAAAGTCGTCCAAATCTGTTCATAATGTATATAACCTCCTAAATCTTTTTAAGCCAAAAACTTAAGAGATTATCGTAGAAATATTATTGGTTTAGTAATCTTAGTAACACATTAATTATTTTTTTTAAAAAAAACAAGTGTTTGCTGGTCAACCCTACTCTGCCCGTTTCGACGCGTACTAAAGTAACCCGTTAAAACTCTAAACCCTTTGTCCCACTCAGCCCATCTTGCCACCTCTAGGGTAACATTGACTATGATATTGATCATATATGATGGTTCAGGAATTCGTTGAAGATGTTGCGTCAAGTTCTCAGGTGGTAATGAATCGCATGAGCTCAGTAAAGGTCTGTTTAATGTTTGATTGTCCTAAGAACAGTATACTGTTATGTAGGTGTCACTCAGATTTTTGTTCAACTTATGCGTGCCAAGTTATGAGTTATTGACTTGTTTGAACTATCATACTTGGATTAACGTATCTTAACACTCATTATCTTTTTACTTTCTGGACAAATGGCTGATAAAAAGTTCTACACCGGCTTATCGTTTGTAGGGCAAAGTACTGGCACTATGTCAAGCGAAGGATGGTGATGTTGTCGCAGGTACTTAAAGTGTTTATACTCCATGATCCATCTTGTTTTTACCCTGTTTCTTAATTGGCTGCATAAGGGAGGTTCAGTTTTGACCTATTAATATGTAAATGGGTTGATTTGGGTTATGTTTTATCTCTAATGGGTCAAACAGGGTAAGCTAAAAGATTTTACGAAATTGGAAACAGCTTGAATGGGCGTAAGCCATCCTACATGTATCAAAATGCGTATAGCCTTCAACTTCCACTTTTATTAGAAAAAGTTTAGTAATATCAACAGTTTTGTGATCATATTAAACACATACGTTATCTACAAAATTAACAGAAGGAACCGAGAAGTGTGTGCTACCCCTTGCTTGTCTCATCCATTTTCTTGTTTTGCACCAACTATTTATTAATCTGTACATCTGAATGTTATTTATGCTCAGCTGAGACATCAGAAGATCCTGAAGTAGTGGAAAGATCGTATGGTTCAATAATGCTGGAAAGGTTAACAGGGAGTGAAGATGGGCGGATTGATCATGTCCTTCAAGTATCTGTTCTTATTAATCTTTGAATGAAACATTTCAGATAAATAACTGAATTAAGCAACCTAGGTTATAAATTGTGTTCTATAAATTAGTCCCCACAATAGTAGCCTAGGGGTGGGGCATGCAACATACAAGAGGAGGTCAAGGGTTATAATCCCGTCCCTGTGTACCTTTACACTGTGTTCTCTAGTTTATTTTAGGGAGGAAAAGAGAAGAAGTGAAAAGAAAGAAAAAAAATTTGTGTTCTTAAGTTCTATTTAAGAAAGGAAAGGAAAAGAAGATGAAGGAAACATTTAGTTTATTTTTGTCTCCACTCTTTCCTCCCAAATGTGCGATGATTGGGAATGAACCATTATCTTTCCTTTCCTTTCCTTTCAATTTGAGAACACACTCTCATTAAAAATCTTCCTTCTCCTTACTTTCTTTTCTCTTCTTTGTTATTCCTTTCTCTTCCTTTCCTCTTATTTTCAAACTCGAGAACATAGTGTTAACCGTGATTCATGATTTACCTCTCCTATGTTGCATGTGGGACCGGTGGCTGACAAAGGGTCAGTTACCCTTTTTGGTGTTCTATAAATAATGTTACAATATGATCTTTTGAGATGCCTAGTAAGAATATCAAAAAGTGTTGCTTTACATGATTCAGATCAATAGAATCACTCTCTTTAATTTGATTGATGCAGGATAAAACATTTCAGCATCAATACATATCTGCTGTGGGAGCACATACGTACGTATATACCACTTTTCAAAAATTCAAGACATAATTTTGCCATATTTAACTTTTATAATGCGCAAATGCATCTTTTGACTGAGAAATGTTGCAGGAATTATTGGAAAGACCTCGATACTGCATTATTAATATTGAAACATTTATATAGAGACATACCAGATGAACCCGAAACTCCTGATAAATACATGGAGGATGAATTAAATCAAGAAACTGGTGACTGGAACTGGAATAGGTGGTATGATACCGAAGAAGCAGCTGAGGAAGAGCTCCCATTGACCTTTTCAAATACTAAATTTGTAAAAAAGTTCACGTGGAGAGCAAAAAGCTTCATTGGTCCTTGACCTTTTCTCTGCAGAACAACTATTGTTCTTGCAAGAATGCCCTAGAAACATCCTAGTTTGCAAGAATGAACGGTTCTGGACAAGTTGCCGTAACATAAATGCTAGTAAACCGTCGTACGATAGCACCTTTTGTCCAAAAGTGTTGATTCTTGAAATTTGTGGTGTTTTATTGCAATTCACTAGAACACTAGTTAGTTTGCAACGAAATTAATTGTCTTTTGTGCAAAAACGTAATTGTACAGTATGTAGAATATGATTTAGTGTTCTACCCAGTATTTCTAAATATTTTGCTAAAAAAGGTGGTACTGTATTACATTAAGTAACAACCTACTTTAAGTAATTCACGTTTGTTTTTGGATCATTGTTTTCATTTTTTAGTTGAAGATGATGAAAATGTAGAAGAGAAAGAAATTGGTGTAAAAGTTACACTTAAAAAAGAATTTTGTATTCATGTGTCAAACAATTGGTTGAATAATTTTAGTGTGAAATTGTTGTGAATTGCTCGAATTATGGGGATTACTATCATAATTGACAAAGTATTACCCTCTATCAAATAATACAGATCTTTACTTCTTTGCATATCTCAAATGGGACCAATGCATTTTGTTGGTTATCTTCAGGGCAGCAAAAAAAAAAAAAATACTAATACTCCAATTGCAGGAAAAAATAATTATAGCATAAATAAATAATAATAATTGCAACTATCTTATTCCGCAACACTTTTCCTTATCAAAAACGTTAATAAATTTATCATAGTTTAAATATGACATTTTATTCACTTTTTATATCCTTGTAAGTATAATAATGGTTAAATTTAGAGTTAAAATCAGAAACAATTTGCAAGTATTCAAGTTTCGGTAAGATTTTACAATTACACCAATTTTTAACTAACAAAAAACCGAAACAATGCAGCAAAAAACAAATACTATAAATTATAGTAACTCGTAATAATATAGGTCGTTTTTGTTCTTTTCCGACAAATCAACTATGATGATGAAATTTGCACATTTAAAGTGTCTGAAGAAATTATGTTTAGTTGTAAAGAAAGTGAGTTAATTATTATAACAAAATTACTTATAGTAACACAATTTCTAAAAATATATTATATTCAAATGTTGAGTCTTAAAATTAGATTTTAAGAATTGCTATTAATTGAGTGTTACGATGCTTTATACCTAATCATGAAGCCAAACTTAACAAAAATCAATTATAAGTTGCATTTTTCATATACCAAGTCAAACTTTCCAAATTTTCGATATGCTAATATAGTAGTACACTATGCATAACAATTTGAACACTGATCAATTTTCCAAATTGATGACATTTCATACGACACTTGTTGAGTATTTTGGATTGGCTTGAAATCTAGTTTGTGGTTACTTTGGTTTCCACGATCCTCTACTATCTCTTTATCTGGACCCATCTTCAGATTCTTCACACTCCAATTTTGAAAACAAAACTCATGCTCAATTAATATTCATACTCCTTAAATAACATACATACAATACCCCTTTCACTCTCACCCAATTTTCTTTAATGGCGTCTATTTCAAGAATTGTTGCTAAAGATTGTAACTTTCTATCACATGATGCTGTTCTTCAAAGACCCAGATATGATTTGCCCACAAGAGGGATTCTTAATCATGTTTGTATGTATTCTATTCAATCTTTATGCTAATATATGAATGGGTTTTCTTTAATTTTGTTTCTTGTTTGCTTCTGAAGTACATTATGATTATATGGTGCACAAAGTTTTAAACTTTTGTGAAAATTTGCAGCTTTTAGAAGTGGGGTTAGTTCAAATGGGGATTTTAAAAGGTGTTTGGCTATTGAGAATAAGAGATTCTGTCCAGCAGTTCTTCAATCTTTGGATTCAAGGTATTGTGTATGTGGTTTATGGATAGTTTGATTAACATGGGAATAAGCTCAATTAGTTATAGTTTTTATTGTTTATTATGTAAATTTTAGGTGTGATAATAGTAGAGATTAAGAAATAAGCAAGTAAAAACACAATTGAATGTTACCTAGAGGGAACAACGTATGGGGACATTCACAAATCACAAGGTTTTTGGATGTGGCTTTTGGTACTATTTAGGGTTTAAGCCATAGAATTGCAATGTACTTCCTACATGAGCAACCTACCTTTTTATTACCCATTAAACTTCCAAATTTGTTCCTATATGACCAATGTACACCACATAAGCGCCAATAAAAAAAAATCTTTTATCCGCTAAAAAAGTTGCGGAGTGGGAATGTGAGAACAAAATTCAGATTTTTAATGTGTAGTTAGGTGATCAAAAAGTAGGTTGCTCATAACTGTATTTTTTGGAAAGTAAGTTGACTCAAGTATTTATGTAATATTGATATAATGTGTTGTAATAAAAGGCGGTATTTAGATGAACATATGGTGTGTAAAGTTATAATGATCACTTTTGATGGTTTCCGAGTGTCTGGTGAATTCTGATTATGCAAGGTGGTGATAGATAATAATAAGGGTATATGTAATTTTACTCTGTGTTGTACTTCTTTTTGGGTATGGCTCTTGTTTGTTATGTTTTGGTTGGATGAAAATTGGACTTAATTGAACTATCAAATTCGTTTAACTTTGTGGTTAGGAGCTCAAAAATTGTGTGCCAAGCAGCAACAAATGTACCGGGAGATGTTCCTACCAGTGCCAGTGCCAGTACCTCAAGTGGCATGACAACATATGAAAAAATAATTGAAACATTGACAACCCTTTTTCCTTTATGGGTATGTAAGAACAGCACATTCATCACATTTCCTATATTTTCAGGCGTACTAATTCAGTTTTGATGTAATTAACAGGTTATTATAGGTACAATAGTTGGGATTTACAAGCCTTCAGCTGTAAGTGTAACCTCGTGTGTGCATTTTGTTAATATAAGAATTAAAATTAGACTTGATTAGATCCTTTTCACTCAAAATGCAGGTTACGTGGTTACAAACAGACCTGTTTACAGTTGGTTTGGGTTTTCTCATGCTTTCGATGGGATTGACGCTAAAATTTGAGGATTTCAAACGTTGCTTACGGAATCCCTGGACTGTAGGTGTTTCCTTCATTTTCTTTTGTCTCTGCAAGTTTTTTCTTCTCTTATCCATATTAAACACAGATATGTTTTTGGTTTTCAGGTAGGTGTAGGGTTTCTTGCTCAATACTTGATCAAACCCGTGTTAGGATTCTTCATTGCAATGGTATGTGACTGTGGTCTATGTATATGGCTACTAGTTTATCATCATATCTATATGACGGGCCAAAGTGGGTTAGTACTTGAGGCTGACCGGGACGGGTTGGTTTGATCAATAAAAACTTCTTGTCCATTTTTAATAATTTAAAATTACTTAGTTCTTTAAGTATGAATTCAAAAAATATATTATTATACCAATAATCTAAATCATAGAATAAAACGACTTTAAAGTTTTTCTAAACAAGATTAACTTTCAATCTACCGAATTAAGGTTTAAAAAGAACAAAAGTGACGTTTCTAGGTTGAATAAAAAGGACATATGGATTTTGGCATGTTTATTTCTGTAATAGTAGTGCAAGAATCCTAATTGTGTCCATTAATGTTTTTTACTTTTTGTACTATTGATTGTGTTTTCGGTTTTGTTATTGATGTTAAAACTTGAATACTTTTTATCGACAGACTCTAAAGTTGTCTGCTCCACTTGCAACTGGTTTAATTCTAGTTTCGTGTTGCCCCGGGGGCCAAGCATCAAATGTTGCAACTTATATATCTAAAGGAAATGTAGCACTTTCTGTTCTCATGACAACGTAAGCTTTCATTTTGTTGTTTGATCCGATATATTCATTTTCTTGGTTAATTTTCAACCTGAAAAGTTACCATCACCCTATTACTTGAGTATATTATTGAGAAGCATCTTAACAAGCAATATTTATGTCGGATTCTACAGGTGTTCAACCATTGGTGCAATTATTATGACACCGCTCCTCACTAAACTTTTAGCTGGTCAACTTGTTCCGGTTGATGCAGCAGTAAGTATTCGGCCATACATTCACACACAAGATTGCCAAGATATAAAGTTATAACATCGCGCAGTTTTCCTATATTTATTTCTTGGCTTAAATCTTTTCAGGGACTTGCCCTTAGTACTTTTCAGGTCGTTTTGATGCCTACAATACTTGGAGGTAACTTGAATGGTTTTCTTTGAGTAAATTTGTAACTCAAGTTTCAGACACAAACTCCATTCATTGCTGTGTGCTTTCTTGGTGCAGTGTTGATGAATGAATATCTCCCAAAATTCACTTCAAAAATCATTACGGTGACACCTTTGATTGGAGTTCTTCTTACGACTCTTCTTTGTGCAAGCCCGGTTAGTCCACTTAATACTGACTGCTGTCTTTAATATCTTCTAACCTAAATACCTGGTGGCAAAATGTGTCTGTTGGGTAATGGGTCGAAACTCAAAACTGCTTCAGGTGTAAACAGGTCAAGTTGGGTTAACCCAAATCGGTTTTTGTCCAAATTTTGTAGTTCTCACTATGAGTAGTTATTGTCAACTCAATGTACAACATTCATGTTGTTTCAGTAATAATCTAATTTTACGAAAGATTGTGGAGCTTTTACGAATTAAAAATACACTTTTGGCAACTTATAACCTCTTTGACCCTTTTTATTTATAACATATATATTTTTTGCTTCACCCATTTGACTCGTTAGAGATAAAGTATAGCTCTAATCAACCCCTTCATGATTAAATAAATCAAAGTTACCACCTCTAGTATGGATATATACGTTATAAACGTGTCCCGTATTCTTACTTGTTTTGATTTTTTGAATCTTAGTATATCATTCTAACAATCATCTCTTATTCTTGTATCTTTACATTGTTGCTTTTAGATTGGGCAAGTTGCTGATGTTTTGAAAACACAAGGTTTACAATTGTTACTTCCGGTGGCGGCTCTTCACGCGGCAGCATTTTTTATTGGTTATGCAATTTCTAAACTATCATTTGGCGAATCTACATCTCGTACAATCTCCATCGAATGTGGGATGCAGGTATCAATTCACTATGCGTTTCTTATTTTCTAACTAATGAAAAAGAGACCTATGAAATGGAAATAAATATAGCTGTTTGCTGATCAAAATATGTGTATCTGGTTTTATACAGAGCTCTGCACTCGGGTTTTTGCTAGCGCAAAAGCATTTCACAAACCCTCTTGTAGCTGTACCTTCTGCTGTTAGCGTTGTTTGCATGGCGGTATGATCCTCCTCTCTTTCATGAAAACTTTAAATCGATGTGCATTATGAAAAACTGTTTTTTTGAAAGTTGCCATAATTTTATGATTATTGTTACGATTATCTAAATGTTCAGAGTTTGATTAATCAATTTTATACCAGCTGCCTTAAAACTGATTACAGTATTTGATATGAAAATATGATTACAACAATATCAGAGGCCAAAGGCATAAAAAAGTACCCCAACTTTATCAAATTGCTCATAAGTAACTTTGTTTTTGGTCAAATAATGGTATGCAACCAAAAAGTGTTCTTTTCTAACAATCTGAAAATTTAAGTTACTTTAATGCTAAAAAGGGAATTTTTTGTGTCCTGATTCTTCAAGTGGTTAGAACTTCATTTTTAATGATAGTAAAAAAAATAGAAAAATGTAGTTCCAGGACCATTCAATAAACATATTTATGAAGTGATACTTTAAAAGTTAAAAAGAAAAAGAAAAAGAAAAAAAAAAACCCTTTTTTGGTGATAAAGAAAGTTGGGAACCCGAAATGAGCAATTTGACAAGGTTGGGTACCTTTTTGTTCCATATATTTAAGAGTTTCCTTTGTGATCATTTTATTTAATGATTCTTTTAATAATAATAATAATAATAATAATAATAACTTGCCAAACACTCAAATGATTGATCATCTTATTGCTACAATTTCAAACATCATAAGGACATCTGTTATTTCTTGCAATATGTTTTGTTACAACTGATTATCAGTAGTCAGCATTCAGATAAGCAGTTTTAGAACGCGTATCCAAACGCTTCAATAATCACTTGCTATTTGATGAATGCAGCTTGGTGGAAGTGCTTTAGCTGTGTATTGGAGGAACCAACCAATTCCTGTTGATGACAAAGATGATTTCAAGGAGTAAAATCTTGTAGCTTTTTTAGGTTAAATCTTTTGTCATATTGGAAATGGTCGAATCCCGACAATGACTTTGTACTATGTGCAGTAAAAGTTGTATATTGTTTCGGGTTTGATCATTTTCAGTGCGTAAAAAGGCAGAACCTTAGGTGGTTTTTATTTGATGTTGCAAAGACATCGGGAAGAGTAGGGATTTTGGTAGTTAATGTGATTGCTCTTTGTCTTTGTGTTACTTTGGATCGATATTAAGTGTTGTAAGATGCGTTTGAAGTGTTCAATGATTTTCCTAAATTTCTCAGTTCCCACCTTGCAATTTCGATACCAAATTTCATAAAATCGAACTCGAAACCATTTTTTAGTTCAAATTAGAAGCATCTGTAACGTATGGACTTCACACAAGTCATTATCATTGTCACAATTTCTCATTAATCACCTATATTTCTACTTTTATAAACTTACCCAAGTTCATAAATGGACTATACTTGCTCATCACTAATGTGAGCACACAAAAATGTGACGTAAAATGACAAATTAGTATGATAGTTAACGAAATAAGGGTTATTCTGGTAATTCAACTTGCTCATATTACTTTTTAAGAATTACTTCAACTAACTTATTATTTTCGAGCATTATTTTGTCACGACACTTTTCGTATTATATAAAGAAAAATTACTAATAAATTTTAACTTGTAAAAACGAAAAAAATAAATAAATAAAATTAACCTCTCACGACTTCAATGAACTTTCTTATCAAATCATTAAAAGTAAAATTAAAATTAAAATTAAAAATCAATACTTATAGGAAAAACCCCATTCCGTACACTTTAAAAAATAGTCAAAAAGAAGCCTTTTAAATTCACAATCATTATTTATTTATTAGAAGACAGAAAACATTCTTCGTAGACCATACTTGTTCCTTTTCACCAACATTAGTATTTCTCGAACATTTCGAAAGGGTTTCCTTCTTTGCTTCTGGGGTTTTGTTCTACAATCATATAATAATGTCTCAATCTCCACAAAATCAATCCATCATGGATATTGACACAATGTATTCCACTTTCTTGTTTTTACTTCTTTCTTCTTTAATCGTAGCGTTTTCTATTTAAAAATACAATTTTTTTAAGTATTATGTAGCTGTTTATGGTTTTAACTTGATGGGTTATGGTTATACTCAAATGGGGGGTTTTTTTTTTCTCCGCATTGTATGTGCGATTCAAAGATTTCTTGAAATATTTTTTTAAAAAGTTCTTTTTTTGTCCAAGAAAAGCTTGTCTTTTTATGTGTTTATTTGAGGGCTTTTTTGTTGGGTTTTTTTAGCCAGTAATGATCATTGATTGTGTGCAACTGTATGTGTATTTATGTGTGCATGTATGTATATGCATATAAAATCACTCATTTTTATGTGTTTATTGTTGAAACATGTATATGCAACAGGCCAAGTTAAATGTGAAATTAAGAAGTTTTAGTGATCATTATATAATGCTGATAAAATTATTCATCGATTTTGTTGTTTTAGTTATATATGCTGATAAACTTATTATGATTGTGGTTTTCTGATTATTTACTTTAATAGAGAAGCAAGTACAGAGTAGTTGCAAGACAAATGCTTATTTAGATTAATGTAATACTAGCTAATGTTATGTTTCTTGATGTTTGTATTATGCTGTTAGTTTTGGGATTTTTTCAAAACTTATACTTTTTGGTGGAAATTCAGGTTGGATATTTATATTCATGATTATCTTGTAAAGAGGCAACTTATTGCTACAGCAAAGGTATTTGAAGATGAAGCTAAAGTACCCGTTAACGGTCCTGGTAAAAGAAGATAATATTCTGTAAAATAAAGTTCATTTCTGCATTTTTATTACATTTGCTTAGACAGTTTAGAAATTATATTTTTCTTTCTCTGTTTTTTATCACTTCAGTAATTCATGCTCCACGTGGTTTCCTGTTCGAATGGTGGACCGTATTTTGGGATATATTTATTTCCCGGTACAAACATCACCAGGGCTCTATGGAACCTTGCAATGAGGTGAGCTTACATGATGAGTAATGACATACTTATTCATTGACATTTGATTTTGGAAGTCAAATGGGATTATTAAAGACTTCATGATTTTGTATATAATTCTCTAGGAAAGTTTGGATTAACAATTTGAGAATTTCTGAGGCCAAAGCAAAGACTAATTTGCATGTTTTGGTATCATTGTCAATAGCATTCCATGACTCTGTGTCAATTTAAATAATATAATATGTTTGACTTGCTAAGTCATAGCACATCTCATTAATGACAGGCTATGAGAATACTGCAGATGGTGCATCAGCAGCAAGACAGTCAACAAACACAGATCGTTAATACAAACGATGCTATTAATGTGTTAACCCCTATGAGGCAACCAGTTCCAAAGGTATCGAATGTGGTTTCAAATTTATCAATAAACTGTTACTGATGGATTTTAAAAGTTCCTTTTGGTGTATTTGTATACAGCAATGGCATGGAGGCAACGTGGGCATAGTGTTGGATTCCTCTCATTCGATGAATCATCTTTCAATTGAACGTCAAAAACAGGCTTTGGTAAATGTATGTATCTTTTGGTTTTTGCTTATTGTTGTGGCATATTACTTTATTTTCTAATGTTTTCTTGGTCGAACAGGAGATAAGTAGTCTCACGGGTCCCTTGGTCAATCAGAATGCTCAAGGTCCTGAGTTTTTACCGAGTGGAGCTTATGGTATTCTCGAAAATAACCCGATACTTATTCACACACACACACATATGAATCACTTGGGAATATGAGTAAATTTTATGTAAAAGGATAGATGCAAGTCATTCGGGCTCACGTTGGAAGTTTAATTCTTACATTAGTGCAAATTGGGCTCAAATTGATTGGATAAGATTCGTTTAATCCCTCAAGTTGGATTAGGAATTAAATTTTGTTTAAAGATTTAAGATCACTGTATGTAGTATCTTTAAAAAAAAGAAGTTCACATGATGTAGTATTATAACAGTTTCATATTATACACTACAAGAGTCAAGAGATAATCTTGGGACGTGTTGACCATGTTGGTCCACCGTACCCCTAGTGTTTAAGATAGAGATTCGTATAACTGGATAAATGATAAGATCATTTCAGGTGATTATTATGCAGATAGGGCTCTATATACTCTGCCCGTAATTCATTTAGTTAGAATCTTGGATCATGATACAGAATTGGATCGAATTATTTGGAATCATTGATCTAGATCAGATTATTAGTTTATCCGAGCCATTGGCAAGCCATGTTTAACCAATTTTCTTTGTATGTTCCAGCAGCAACAGGAGTGTTAAATAATATGCCTTTAAAAGGATGGCCATTGACGGTGAGCATGAAATTCAAGCTTAATTTACCCACATCACACTAGAGGTGGATATATGGGTGGAATGTGCGGGTTTGGTAACAGGTCAAAATTTAATTTTTGTATGTGTGTTGAAACGAGCCGTATTGATCGGAAGCAGTTTTTACCCAAACTTTTAATAAGTTTGTCAAATATGTTACCAAAACTATTTTTATAGTATTACTCTTCTTCCATTTAACCAATTTCATCTGTTGCATTTTTAACTTAAATTTTGATTTGTTGCGTTTGGGCCGTTGGAAATAGATGATATATAAAGATCCTTTCTTAAGTAAATGAGTTAAGTTGCCATCTCTATTTATTAGTGTTGATTGTATTATGGAACATTAACAGGGACTGGATCAAATCCAGAGTCGTTTTCATCAGCAGCAGGGTGCAGTACAGCCCCCCCAAATATCCTATCAACATCAAATGGAGGGTCATCTTCAGCCTCCAAATCAAAGAAAGAGAAGTCAAATGGACGGTCAACTTCAGGCTTCAAATGACAGAAAGAGAAATCAAATCGAGGGTCAGTTTCAGGCTCCAGTGGAGAAAATGACAAAGCAACCATTGATGTCTCCTGGTGTTGCAAATAGCTCAGGAACTGCAAACGCGAAGGTGACGTTGTCAAGTTCAGCAGGAGAAGTGTCGGTGCCTAGTTCTCCCCATAATGATAAGGTGATTTAATAACCTGTAACTAGAGGTGGCAAGATGGATGGGTCGAGCAGGTAGGGTAACACATCAAAACGGGTTTATGAGTCCTGCACTAAATACAATGTCTGTGATTGACCTGTTTGACTCATTTGGCCCGTTCCTGTTTAGTATAAATGTTTTATTTTTCGCGTTTAAGATAAATAACCTGAATCAACCTATGTATGCTTAGGGTTGAAATTACTCTTCCACATGTAATTATGCTAACAATTTTCCTCATAAAAATACTTCTTTATATTTTACGATAATTGCAACGTTGGACTTGACACATTCCAAATATTTAAATTACTCTGCAATGAAGGCAACATGACGGGGTGTTGTGGATGAAAATCAATAGCATTAGGTGGAGTAGCTTTCTTCATCTTTTGCTACCTTGAAATTTGGTGTCGTTTATTTTTTTAGTAATATTATTAAATTATTATGCAGATCAAAATAGACGAGTTCTTGAACTATGGAGCTTTGGATGGTAACGTTAGTTCCGTGCCCTCTCGTGCGGGTAAAGAACCTGAAGTTGACACTTCCAATGGTATGCAGATAGTGATTAGGGTCCTGTTTTTTGGTCGTTTAACATTTCCAATTTATGGATCTCTTTTGATAATTAACATGTGATTTTTGTGGCCTGAAAAATGAAGAACATAGCAACATCTTACCTTATTTGCATTTCTTTTCTTGTTTTGTGAAAAAGGCTTCACATTTTTGGAAATTGGAAGTGTTCATGCAACTAGTGTCAATTGTTGTGACATCTCGCTTGATGGAAAGCTGGTTGCAATTGGCGGGCAAGACAAAAAGGTGTGTTAGCTTGATTCGAAATACTTGAAATTAATAATGACTATCTGGATGTGGCAAATTGGGTGGGTCAGATAAATTGGGTAATGGTTTTAAACGGTTAGTGTACGGGTTAAAACAGGTTGAAGAAACCTTTTGTAATTTTGTTTTCTTGAACTTTATATAGTTGGTGTTTCAAAGTCTCTTTTATATATAAAAGAATAAATAGCGTTAAACGTCTGTATTTTTAATCGAACTTATTAAATAAGATGACGTAGGAGGCTTAGGGGCTGTTTACTTTTTTTTTCGTTAAGTCCTGTATGGATATAGATGGCAGTATGGGTATTTAATGACTATATGCAGTAATCAGTGAATGAATAATACTGCTTACTTTTTGTGCTGCATAAGCAGTATGAATGATAAAAATGACTATTTTACCCCTTTACAAATAGTTATATGTTTTTTTTCTTTGATGACAAACATGATATTAAATGACTATTTTAACTTTGTGAATATATTAAAAAAACTGAATACTGGTATAAATGATACAAAACTTTGGTTCGGAGTAGTTAATATCTACCATAGCATTATATCCTTTTTACATATATTCTTTTACATCCTTTTTATATTTATCCCACACACAAAGCAATATATCAAGACGGCAAGACGTAGCTACCAATTTGAACATTTACTAGCGAATCACCATATACTATTTGCTTATCTTCAAAATTAAACAACAGGGTGTTGCGTCTCTACCTAAATCGTGAGCAGTAAACCCAACTTTCAATTTTTTTAATTTCTATGTAAAAATTACAAACCCTAATTTTAAAGAAATTCAAGTACGCCTTTATTTAGAAAAGGATAAATCACTGAGTGATGGCCATGGCCAAGGCTGCGAAATCAATGCAGAGAAATAAGTAAAGATTTAATCAGGAAGCAATTGGATGTAGAATATGAAAAAATAGGAAGAGAGAGAATAAAGGGTAGTATTGAGAAAAAGCAAAGCCATACGGGGACAACAGCTATTCTAAGCATGACCGAATAATCCAACCACACAGATAGATTAATTTTTTAAGTCCTAAGTAAACACTGCTTTTTGATGACCGAATAAGTCATCTATTCAACTCAGCCCAATAAGCTGAAAGTAAACAGGCCCTTAATGCATTTTGCAAACACTTTGGGGTGACCCTCCATTTATTCCATTTTAATCTGTTTATATGACCTGTTTTTTTTTAGAAAGGCAATGACTCACACACACAACCACGAATATATACATGTTCCACGAATATATACGTATGTCCACCCCTGGACTTGAACCCACAACCTCATGGTTGAAGGGTCACCTCGATACCGCTAGGCCAATGGCCCTTTGGTGTTTATACGACCTGTTTGAGGCGAAGATTACCCAAATCCTACCAATTCACTAATTGACCAGGTTGTGTTGTGATGTAGGCTACATTTTGGTGCACAGGCTCTAAGGAATCCAAAGCAACTCTTGATGGACACTCAGAAACAATATCTGATATCCGTTTTAGTCCCACCATGCGACTGCTTGCTACATCTTCTCATGACAAAACCATCAGAATTTGGGATCTTGAAAATGTATGTCCTATCTTTTATTTTCTATAACTCAAAAGGCTAACCCCTGAAATTTTTTGCCAATTGGTAAATGTCTAAATCCCTCAAGTAATAGCAACCTAGGGGAGTCTTGTATTCTAAAATCGTTTAGAACATTTGGCTATAATGGTTACTGCAAAGCAAATGCTAGTGTTTTTTTAATCGAGATCTAGAAGTATTATATTGATTGAATTAATGAATGCTATGCAGCCGGGCAGTTCATTTAGGACATTTATGGGGCACTCTGCATCTGTAACGTCAGTCGATTTTCACCCCAAAACCGAGGACTTAGTTTGTTCTTGTGATGAGAATGAGATTCGTTACTGGACCATTAAGAATTCTGGTTGTGTTAAAGTGGACAAGGTTTGGAAAACACCAATCAATTTTGTTTTCCTTTCATGCTTGTTTGTTTGTTTTAATTTTTCACTGTAATACATTCTTTACCTTTTTTTTTCAGGCTGGTGGTGGTGCAAACCAGCTTAGGTTTCAATGTGGTGTTGGGAAGTACCTTGCAGTCGTTAGGGGGAAGTCTGTATCTTTGTTGGATTTGGAGCATCCTGAAGCTCGTAAAAATGTGCTAAAGGTTGGTCAGTTGTTCTTAACTCGTACTTTGCTCTCTTTGCTTAACGATAATTAGCTATGAATTCGTGGAGCCAAAAATTAAGCATCATGGGTAATATTACCAGAACTGTACAATTGAAAATAGAAATTCTAACTGTACTCAATACTCATAATACAAAAGGAGTACCATAAAGTCGATGCGTTCGTCCTTTGGAGTCATTGTCGTTTTGTTAGTTACTGTACACTAAGCAATAATTCTTTAATATTTTTTCGGTAGTGCAGGGTCATGCATCCGATGTGCAATCTGTATGCTGGGATTCTTCAGGTGATCATTTGATATCAGTAAGTGAGGATTCAGTAAAAGTGTGGAGATTGGATTCTGGGGGAAAAGTAAACCGCATTCATGAGTTGAGTGTTTCTGGAAAAAGATTTTGTTGTGGCACTTTCCATCCATGTTATCCTTCTTTACTCATAATCGGCTGCGATCAGGTGCATGGATCCTACCTTTTTAATAAAGTTGCTTAGATGAAAAGGGCAGTTGGGTTGGGTAACGAATGGGTCAAACTGGGTGATTATTATATTGTGGTACGATTCCGATTCCAAACGGATCAGTTTCTCCATTGAGTTGATGACCTGCAGACACTTTTGACCTTTGTACATTTTTATTTGTTTTTAATGAACATTAGTGATTAAAAATGATCACGAAACTAATTTATTACGATAATAATATGATTTGTTTAGTGAAATAATTTAGGTGGTTGGGCGTATTTCGACCCGTTGACCCATTTAAGATTACAATGGTTGAGTGGTTTTGATCTTAATATAGAAAGTATCGAAACATTTAAGATTCTAAAACGTTCACTTCAGACTTTATACTGATATATATTGGATGAAAAGCATTACCAGTAGTCTGTATAGAAAATGTCATAGTAATAGAAGATTTCACTATTTTAGCCCTAATCTTATTGATTTGTGGATGTATAGAGCTTGGAGCTGTGGAATATGGCGGAGAACAAAATGATGACATTAACTGAAGAGCCTGTTTCTGCAGTTGCAGTATCTCGTACTTCTGGTTTGATAGCATCAGCTGGTCACAATGATGACGTCGTTAAGCTTTGGAAGTAGTTAATCTAGCGCTTAAATGAGTCTTTTGGTTATCATATGTAAATTGGTCAAAAGTTTATCGCATCTTATTTTTAGGCCACAAATTTCGAGTAAAGTGTTCTCTATATAAATAAAATAAACTTTTCTTCTTTGGAAAGTTAACATGTGAACCCACTTCAAGTACATAATTTCTTAAATTCTTTGAACATAGAGAGTATACACTTATAAATTTGTAAGTTTTTATACAACTACACAAACTTCGCTGCAAATGCAACATCAGTCACTATTATTCGACCCAAAAAATAAATAAATCTTAACATCACTCTACAACATTCTCTATATAACTAAATTTGAAGTGTTTTCTACAGTATTTTGTAAGTACCTTTAAACAATACACGGACTTAAAGCATATAAAGAGACTTTCGGCTTTCGTTTTTATCTCTTTTGGAAGACGAAGGATTTGATGGCAAAAGCAAAGATGACTGCAAACAAGAAACAGAAGCCAAACACCATAAAAACCGTAACACCTAGGAAATCTCGCCTGTAACCGAATACATTGTTAACTAATACTTTGATTGGCAAAGTGGTGACTCCATCCGATAACTTCACCGGGTTATTTAGATCACCATACTGGGATACAACAAGACCGTAAAGAGTCCATGCCACAGGGTTCGCCCAATAATACCATCTCCACCAGATTGGGATTCTCTGCATTATTATAACAACTTTAAAGTTTCATTCATAAAATCAAAGGATTCAAGTGGAATGTATGTCTCAATAATAGATTAGTTAAAAGGTATGATCATACTTAGCATGTTAATTATTATAATACTGAAAAGCTAGATGTAAAAGTGTTTCGAGTCAAATGAACCCGCCTTGACCATTACCCAATCAGCAGGAGGCCGCCATTTTGCCACCTTATATAAAATGTAGTTTCCACTAGAAGTCTAAGCAAGTGAAATATGGTCACTCGGTAATTAAAGAGCAAGCTTGAGGTTAATTACCTTATGAGGGATCATAAATCCACTGAAGAGGTTCCAGAGCATGTAAAAAGGAGCAGCAATAATGGCAGCGACATTGTGATTTGGCGTCACAGCAGTCGTCATCATCCCATAGAAGGTGAAGTATAACATTGTCACGTACATAAAGTATACGTACCATATAAATTTCCACGTGGTCCATTCAAATGCAGCTAGGCAGTAGAATATCGTGCTGTAAATAAGAGCTTGTGCCAAGACATAAGGAAACTCAATTGCTCCCTACAAACACCAGAAAGTGTATATATTTAGCACATGAAGCATTTAACATATATTTAGGACAGTTTTTTATGGAAGATAAAATGTGCAGGACACCTGACCTGAGCAAAGGCAAAGGGTAGAGCCGAATACATGCCAGCAGCCCTCTCTCTGTATGAAACAAATCTTTCAACAGAAACAACAGGTTGGACAGCGGTGGCATTGGTAATTCCTATAAACAATACTGCTATGTACATGGATCCCATGGCGTTGAACAAATCCTGCTGACTCTCCCTAACGATTGAAATGAAAAGGAATAAATGAGAGCGGCAAGGAGAGAGTATATATATAGCAGAAGAGAGAATATATATATAATAACTGAGGCAAGGCTACTGAGTAGAGGTGGTCAATCAACCCAGTTACGCATGGATGGGTTGATTTGGGATGTGTTGTATCTGAAGTGTATTCAAAATGTATATAACTTCCGAAATCACTTCATCATTAAATGTATAAAAAAAGATAGATGAACTCAACTATATGGTTTTTTCTTAATCCTCTTTTATAAATTAACTTTTTTTAAATTAAAAAATGACATGTATAAAAAGTGTTGTAGGTCATGTATCAGACCCGGCCCATTTAACCCACCCGTAACTACCTCCCTTGACCCACTACCCAAGCTGCTCATTTTGCCACCTCTACTTTCGAGCATCAACTATAGAGATATGATATATTTTAAGCACTTGACACGCACCGTTTTGAACCAAATCTCCAACATATTGTTCCAAGCATCAGTGAAATGATAGAGGTGTAGAAAAACCGAACTGCAGTGTATTGTGGATTTCGCCAATACGAAAGGTACTGCTTCCAAAGACAAGTAGCAAACTGATCCATGTACGACCGTGAGTATTTGGTTGGAAAATGCAATTCTTTCGAATCAATTCTTGGTTTCTTTAGCCTTTCAACCAAATCTCTGTTGCGTCTGAGACATTATACATGGAAAGCATAAGAAAGAATATATTTATTAATGTGAAAAAGCATACAAAGAGAATCAGAACATACAGAAATAATTTGGACTGCCTATAGACTTCAGCGAAGTCTACACCTAATCGGGTTTCTTCTAACGGTGAAGTAACTTCTAACATCCAAGTTGCAGGATTATGTCCAGCTTTTATCTTCCGAACTCCTTCGATTGCCTACATAGCATATTTAACCCAGTTAAATTCATAACCCCAATCAGAAACTACATATCAATAAAAGGAGGCAAAATAGTTGATTTTATATTGTTTCAAGAATGATATAACACTATATATAACATGGTCCAGGAGGTTTTTATGCAATAACAATGAAATACACTGTAGATCCATTCGACCCATTATCTTTTGAGCTGTCATTTTAATTTATTTATTTTTTCATTTTGACCCGCTAGAGATATAACAGTTCGAATTTGCCACCGCTTATGTGTACAGGAAAACCAAACCTCAAAGTAATCGACAAGTTTGCATGATCTGGGACCAAGTGGACCTGCATAAATGAGTTGCCCTCCTCGCTTCATAAATAAGAGCTGCATTTCAGAATTAATTAGTTTGCATTGACAATGCATCACCGATTCTTTGTTGAACTAAGATAAGTTTAAGGGAACAACCTCATCAAAGGCCTCGAAAATGTCGATGCTGGGTTGGTGTATCGTGCAAACAATCGTTCTTCCGGTGTTTACAATGTTCCTCACCGTCCTCATCACTATAGCTGCAGATCTTGCATCAAGTCCGGAAGTGGGCTCGTCCATGAATACTATAGAAGGGTTGGCAACTAACTCAACAGCTATAGTTAGACGCTTTCTTTGCTCAGTTGACAAGCCATCAACACCAGGCAGACCAACTAATGCACCTTTCAGTGGAGTGAGCTCAACAAGTTCCATCACCTCATCAACAAAAATCTAACAAAGAACAAGAAGACAAGATTCATAAGCCATGCTCTATAAATGAGATGCAGTAATATGTTCTATTAGGCGGCTTAGGCCTGTGAATGGTTCGGGTTTTGTCTAGATCAACCCAATTAAGTTATGTGATCCAATGGGCCGAAAACCTTGATCAGTTGATCCAGAAACACATCCAATAGATTGACCCATTTAGAAAGATCCATGAACCATTTGGGTCATTCCATTTAGATAATAGAAATAAGATGTTTACTTTTTTATTTTTGTACTTTTAAACTCCTATTTTACCTTTCACAATGAATGATTTTATGTAACCGATTCTTAAAATATAGGGTTAAGTGCACCAAAATGTATTCAACTGCAGTAGGATATCTATTGTGTGTATCCAACTATTAAAATTCATATCGTGTGTATCCGACCTCTTATAACTGGTACTCTGATGACCTGGCACCGGTTTTGATGACGTGGTGATGACTTGGCAATTTATATTCAGCAAAATTACTGGTAACTTGATGACTAAAGTATTGGGTACAGATAATAGCAACATTTGAAAGTTGGATACACACAATAAAAATCCGACTATAGTTTGATACATCTTTGTGCACTTAACCCTAAAATATGACTTTTTTTTTTACATTGCTTTTACTAAGATGTGTCTATATTTTGTAACACAATTTTACAAAACTGAAAAAAGTAGTCTTAAAAGTTTGATAGATTTCATATAATGCCAAATTATATAAATTATTATGGTTGTTTTAACGAAGCAAACTTTTAAGACGGCTCACATTTTACATGATGAATCTGATAACATGAAAGTTTAAAGCTATACCTTTTGTGTTTTGTAATCAACATCTGATGGTAAACGAAGCCAGGCCGAAAAGAAAAGTGATTCTAAAACAGTCAAACAAGGGGAATGAATGTCGTTCTGCTCACAGTAACCAGATATTCTAGCAAAAGTTTCTTGCGACTTTGGATATCCAGAAATATGGATACTTCCTTCTATTACTCCACCAGTTTTCCTTCCAGCTAATACATCCATTAGGGTGGTCTTACCAGCACCACTTACTCCCACTAATGCAGTAAGCACACCAGGCCTAAATGCTCCCGTAACATTTACCAACAATTGCAATCTATCTTCTGCAACCCCTTGTTGCTTCAATTCCTAATTAAGTAATCAGACCATATTATCTACTGTTAATAAAAATAAAAATAAAAAGTCACTGCAAAATAACATGGAGATTTACATACCAGAGGGATATCAACATAGTAATTGATATTGCTGAATGCCATGGAAAGTGGCTGAAATGGTAGAACCATGCCTCGTTGATTGATATTCTTTCCTGACGGATGATGATACACAGTTTTGATTAATAAGCTTTTAAGTTGAAGGTGAAAGAAAGAAAGAAAGAAAGGACCCATATTATGAAGTAAATGTGGCAGTTACGATTCATATAATTATGTATGCATTGATTCGGGTTATGCTTATGCTATAGCGAGTCAAACGGGTAAAATAGAAATATAGATAAAAAGGAAATGGGTTAAACGGGTCAAATGGGTTAAGAGTCACCCAAGTGTACTTTTAATGCATAAAACCTCCAAAATCATTGTATTAAAAAAACTAGATTATTTTCTAAATAATGTGTTCTACTAATCTTATTTGACATTAATTACAAAATAAAAGACAGGAAGTGTTTACGATCAACCCGACCCACTTCAACTAGTACAGACAATTACTCGTTTTGACAAGTTACCAAACCCACCCCTGACTATCCATTTTGACTCCTCTATTATGAAGCAATGCTAAGTTGCTTACCCGTGAAAGAGCCCGAATGCTCCAAGAACTCTCTGAGCTGAATGACAACACTTTCACCATTCTTTTTTCCATATTTGTCCTTACGTTCTTCTGAAACAACAGCTTGGCTCTTTCCCAACGCTATAAGGACAGAAGTTATCAGAATTTATTCACGTCTCTTTTAGGAAAACTTTAACCCTCAAAAAAGAAGATGTGTAAATTAAGAAGTGATTGTCATATGGAAAGAATAGACGGCTTACGATTAAGGTAAGATAGGAAGAAGGTGAAAAGAGCATTGAATAAAATAGTATATCCAAGCAAGGCACCAAGACCGATCCAATACCAATACGTCTGAGGGAAAATACTACGTGTTTTCAGCAACCTCTCACCTAAAGTCATTATTGATTGGTTCACTCTCTGCATGTACAAAAATTGGAAGCATAATGTATGGAAATTATCCAAGATGAAGACGTGTTAACTTCTTTAATATTCAATTTTCAGTTTTTGAGCATCGACAAATGTTAAATTGTAAGTTTCTGAAGAAAGATGATTACTTTATTCCATGAGTGCCCAAGAAACTCATTCACAGATGCAGCATTTTGAGCATACATCAAAGGAGAAATCCAAAATCCCCAAATCCACCATTTCGGTATACTATCTGTTACAAGGCAGGAAGAGGAAAAAAAACATTAAAGAATCCTAAAATGACGAACATCAATATTGACATCACAATAAATTTGAATTTATAATTTACCTCGTGAAATTACATATCCACCAAGAGCCATGACAATCAACATTGCAAAAGATCCAAAGGTATTAGCCACAATCATATTACGGCCCAACGCTCCCATCAACCGAAACAGACTAATGGACATTTGGTGCAGGAAGAAAAATAGTAGAAACTGCTTTAAGAACCTGAAGATTTTTTTTATAAATAAAACAAACTTTCAGAATCTGTTTATGTGGAGCATCATGCGGCATTAAAATTTAAAGTGTACCTGATAATATTTGGATCAAGTCCAACAACGTAGTATGAAACTAACACCCAAATACCAGACTCAATGAGTGAAGTTGGGATACTTAAAACCCAAGATGGAAGTGTATAAACCCAACAAGGATAGAAATGCAAGTCTCTATGCTTGTAGATCACCGGAAGCTTGGCAACTAACATCGAGACTTCTGTGAACCCGTTGAAAAGAAGAATAACCATAGAAAAATAGAGTTCCCCGAGATATAAGCCTCCGTCATCAACCGTTCTATGATGTAAAGTGCTCCGAAAGAAGACGCTCATTGTGATGAAAGCAACTATTAGAAGCTGGAGATAACATACGGTACTTAGGATTAACGTATGTTCAATAACCGAACATAAGTGTAAGGGTTAAGTGTTTGAATATGAATCGAACTTTATATAAAATTCAGTTGTAAATAAAAATGCATCCAACTTTAAAAGTTTCTATTATATGTATCTGACTTCTTATAACTTCTAAACCGGTTAAATGACACCGAATTTGATGACATTGCACCAGTTTTGATGAAATGGCACCTGACATGGCAACTTAAATGACAAGGCACCGGTTTTGATAAAGTAGCACCTGACTGAGTACATACGATAGCAGTAGATGACACTTTAATATATAAAATACAACTTTCACAGTTGAATACGTACAATAGAATTTAGATATTGTTGGCTACATTATCGAACATAAGTTTAATAACTAAATGGTTAGATTACCTGAATGAATTTGAAAACATAGATAAACGAGTTCCGTTGCATCAGAAGCAATTGCCAATCAAAGCTTGTTTGAAGAAGTTCTCGTTTCTTGACACCATAACGAGAAGTTGATAAGGCTGCAGGATGATTGTACTGCCTATCAAATGGAACGTTTAGTTCCTCGACTAAGTTTTTTCCAACTCGATATGAACGAAATGCTTCAGCAAACTTTTTGACAGGTATGTAACGATAAGATCGATCTGGAACAGACCAATACTGTTCTTGATCCTTCTCGGAAACAACCTGAGTCATATAACTTATTTTAATGAAATAGAACTATGGTAAATCGCTAAGTCATTCACATTATAATCATGTAGCAACTTACTTCTTGGAGGAAGTCTGCAACATTCTTTCTTTTCGGGCAGTGAAACCCCATATATGAGAAGAAATCAAGAGCGGCACTTCGTGGACCTTGATATACTATATGACCCTCACATATGAGAATAATATCATCAAACAAATCATAAGTCTCTGGGGCAGGTTGAAGAAGAGAAATAACTGTGGTCCCATCAAGTGCACGGGTCGAATGCCTAAGATACTTGATTATTTGATATGTTGTTGAGCTATCAAGGCCATTTGATATTTCATCCATGAGAAGAACTCTAGATGGACCTACCAATAGTTCACCTGCCAGTCACACTACACCGTTAGATCAAATACAAATCAGATACATTTATCAACTTCGTGACTTCGGATATACAATGACCAAAAGGTTGTTGAAATTGTACCTGTCGTAAGTCGTTTCTTTTGGCCCCCGGAGATCCCTCTAAGCATTTCATCTCCAACCACAGTATTTTTACATGTATCCAAGCCTAAAATCTTTGTCACAATAAATTTTATACTTCAGAAAATATCAAAGATTCAATCCTAGAATCCTTGTCACATTCACCGTTTCCTTAGTTATAAAAATATATACAGCATAGTAAGCAGTCACAGTAGAATGTAGCGGATACCTTTAAAATATACTCCACCACAAGAGATGTCTCATGTCCCCCTAAAGCTAACGCCTAAACACAAAATATTGTTTTGTTAAACAAAATAATGAAGGGAAAATAACTCATCAATTTGGGCACCGTAAAGGGATAGACTGGATATCTATGATCTCATACCTTCATAAAAATATCTAGATCTTCATCAGGTCTGATTCCAGCAACTTTTTCTCTTCTTGTAAGTTCCATAAGCATATCTACGAGAACCTATCATTCATCATTCTTGAACCGAGAGAATGCACAAGGACAAAACACACCATAACACACTAAACAAGCAGAACCTCCGAGAGCTTACCGTATTTAAATCCAACACCTTGACAGCGTGCAGATAAATCAAGCGTTTCCTTAACAGTCATCTCTGCAATATGCCAATCTTGTTGACTAACATAAGCTGATGTTCTCTGAGGAACAAACTCCTTCAGACCATGGCCGTTGTAAGTGATTTTTCCTGACGTCTTTAAGATCCTCAAGGTGAGATTTTTTTAATAAGCATAATGGTGATAAAACATTATAACAGACAAGCTTGCATACTTGCAATTGAGGTTCAAGACGGCCAGCCAAGGCCAACAACAGAGTTGTCTTTCCAGAGCTCGGAGGACCAAGAAGCAACGTCATCCTGCATATAAACGTCATCTATCACTAACTACACGATTAGTTTTCGCTGCCAAAACAATATGTCGCACTGATGTTATACCTTGAAGGCCTAATTATCCCACTAATATCATCCAAAATTGTCAGTTTTCTCCGCTTCCCCTTGTATATCCTTAATTGTCTTAAGAAAGCCTGTTTGATGTTTGAAAACGGTAACCAGTAAGATTACTGAAGGGCTTTCTTGCTTTATGAATATATGAAGAAAAACAAAAATCATCAAATTAGATTGTAAAATATGATTTTTCCTGCAAATTAGGTACCTCGGTCATGTTAACAATGAAATTGGTAATGGTTGGCAATGCTCTACTACCAACATGAAAAAAAGTTTCTACTTTTAAATTCTGAAATCTGACTTCAATCTTTGGAAATTCCAAATCCACCCTGCAATTTAAGTAAAAAAACTTCTCTTAAAAATGTGTACAAAGGAAGGTATGGTTCTTAGATTCTATCATGGAATAAAAAAGTACAAAGCAAATAATTAATTTATCTATGACAATGACCTTATCATTTGCTATCATACACTTATTTAGTAACGACATGATCTTTTTGGTACAATTAAACACATACTAAAGCTTTAGCAAGTCTTAGATCTGAACTTTTGTCCATGTTATTAATATTATAAAAACATTAATTATTTTAGTAGCATAACTTCAAATTAAAATTCTTCACACTGTCCAATTAACTCAAAAAGATACGCCTAAATATAAATACATCTCACAATTTTCATCAATTTTTGTACACGTCAATAAATTAAAAATAATTTTAATTAAAACCAATAGGCCTAATAATAATTTGCAATTTGCAATTGCAATTATATGTTCCTGATCATTGCCATCTGCACGTAACTAAAAAATAAAACCGTTAAAAATGTAACACAAAAAAAAAGGAGCAAAAAAAAAAAAAAATGAGAATTACGCATCAAAACGGCGTCGCATTCGATCAAAAAACCGCTTCCAATCATCATCAGCAGAATTCAACAACCGATCTAACACAACTTTAAGTTCTTCAATTTCAAGCTTATTAACATCAACTACTTCCTTGGAATCACCAATCATATTCGTAAACACACCTTTACGAACTCGATTATAAGTCGGCAATCTCTCAATCGCCGCCCATCGTAACGCCTCTTCGTCATCACCGTCTTCACGGAATGAGGACGATCTCACCGACAAATTTTCAGAATAATTCCACATTGTGAATAGTACAAATTGAAAAATTGAAGTATAAAACCCTAGATTTGAGGCGGAACCTTATCAGGATGATAAGGTCACAGGAAAAATAAGCTTAATAGAATCGTACTTACTTACTTACAGCGAAATATATGTATAGCTGCATTTATATTTAGGGTCTAGTGGTTGAGGTCAGCATTTATGGCGGGCTTTCTCTCTATTCTTTTTCATCAACTTTTTTTCAGTTTTTAAGCAAAACGTTATTCTTACACTAAAATATTTGGGATCTAGATATCTATTTTTTCCCAAACATAAATATTACTTTCCCATACAAATTGCTTTTTCTAATGAAGACATTAATTTTGTTACAAATTATGGTGTACATCATTTCCAATTAATATAAAAGTTAATTGTTTTTCTTGATTTAAAAACCATGATAACATTTAACTTTATTTATAATGCTATAGAAATTAATATATATACACAAATTAGACACATTCAATTGCATATATTGTACATTATATTGACACTACAATTTATAATTTGTACTTAGAAAAATAATAATTGTTTCATGGTTTCATTTACTCCCTCCGTCCAACTTATAAAATGAAAAGTTCACTTATAAAAAGATATTTTAATAATAAAAACAAGGTGAGTATTACCTTTTTGTTACGTTTATGAGATATAATTACTTTTAAGAGTTAAATAAAATTATCTTTTCTTCTTTCGACGAAAGATGTGTTTTAAAAAATACGATAACTCGAATATTTGTTTTAAACGTGTAATCCAAGGATGATATCGGAGTTGTTTGAAAGTATATACTATTTATGCAATGTGTCACTTTTATTAATAGAAAAGATAGAACGTCTATGTTATAATCACTTTTATTAATAGAAACTAAGTGTGTCGTACGAGTATGAAAAAACGCAAAACATACGTTTTTAAAGAAAGCTAAATAAAGAGTCACATATTTTCAAAATTAGAAAGTATATATTAATGATATGTATCATCAGTTATTATATGATGATGATGATTATTATTATTAATATTATTATTATTATTATTATTATTATTATTATTATTATTATTATCATCATTTTTATTTTTATTATTATTATTATTATTATTATTATTATTATTATTATACGTAGCAAACTTGAAATTATTAATAATTGGCAAAAGTTAGGTTTGGATCAAAGTCGGTAATAAAATTTTGCATTTTTTGTGAAACATAACAATCTAAACTGCAGTTTCAAATATCTTTTAAGAAAATGGCAATAATTATTTTTATAATATTTTAAAACTGACTCTAAATATTTTTGTAAAGATATAAAAACAACACTGTTAAATTTTCACCTAGCAAGTTAATTGATCATGTAATAGTAATACAGCACACGAGCAGTATTAACTTTCGGCTAGGCCTATACACAACTTTATCAAATAACTAAGATGGTCCAAACTGTAATTAGATTAAATTAACGTATATTAAATGCAAATATTAATATTTAAGAGAATTTCAACTTCATTAAATATACTTTAACGTGTGCCTACCACTAGAACACGTTAGCAAAACCCTTAATATTATTGTAATTTTGAAGGCAAAATGATAAACCGTACTTAATTAAGAGAAAAACAGTGTTTGATAATGCTATGTGCGTTACGGTTCTGGCATAAATTAGAAGTGAGATTAATGTGCTGGAAAAGACAGAAATGGCGGGTTTAGTTTAAAATAAAGAAATAACATTTTGTTAATGTGCTTTTGCAATTGTGATTTTAATCATACTCGCGTTCGTAAAATGACACGTGGATAAAACGTGACTACTAGTGGCTAAAAAATTGTGGATGTGTTCGACGGTTGAAGTATGCGTGTGGGCATGCTATTGTTATTGCTATGCAAGGGGATTTGAATAGTAACGGTTGGGGAGATGCTCTTTAATAATTAATTAATATATTAATTAATAATTTAAAAAAAAAACAAAATCCCTTCTTGTGGTCAAAATCCTCCATTATGATTTGACTTTACATACAAAATTACTACTCCAACTTCAAGTCTATTGTCTGAATTTAATAATTTATTTAATGTATAATAATAATATTATAATAATAATAATAATAAGAACAAGGTTGAATTAGTTGTTAAAAATTTAAAATGGGTTAAAGATGAAACTGGACATTACTTTCAAGTCTCAACAGCTAAATCGGTCATTAAATGTTGATGAGGTAAAATATTATATAGTTGCAACATTGACTACGACTGGAAGAGTAATATTGAAGTTTAGAGCCACAAGTTAGAGGTTATATGTTTTTTTATAGGGTGATGATATATTCATTACACTTTTTGATAGATCCATCAAGATTATGCATTGTGAGATTGTATTATACAAATAAACAATGCATATTTTTTGTGGATCTATCAAAAAGTATTCTGGATATATCATTACTTTTTTCTATAAGTATTTGACAAACTAGCTGGAGTTAAAAAATACATATAAAAACACAAATGTAAACTTAAAAAATATATATAATAATAATAAAAATTCTTTTTTATCTAATTGCAATTTTCATGACAAAAGTAAACTTAAAAAATATATATATAATAATAATAAAAATTCTTTTTTATCTAGTTGCAATTTTCATAAGCTCTATCGAGTTTTTAAATTGTGGTTTATTTTCTTAAAGATTTTTCTTAAAAAGCATCAACATTTTTTACCTACCAACCAAAATTTATAGTTTAAAGTTTTAAAATCATAAACCTAATCGTAAGTAAGCTTCTGTAAACTAATTACCCAACATACTCCAAATGTCTATGCATATTTAAAACGTAGCACATAATTAATATGAACCAAAGGTCAATAATTATCTTTTGGAAAGATTATGTTTGGGACAAGCTTGACCTATATATATATATATATATATATATATGTTTATGTTTATATATTATATATTATATATTACTAGCGTAACACTCACGCTATGCAGCGGAATACGAATGTTATGGATGGTGACTCGACGTATATTTATTATGTTTGTTATTCACAAATGAATTACTCATGATGATGATTCAACATAGCGGTAAATCAATCAAAACATTATAAATTTCAAATTCATCAAAGGAATTCATACATATCTTCAATTCGTCATAATTCATATTCATCAAATATTAAGAATTTTTGGTATAACTTTTGGGTTATTGTGAAAATTTTGATTCACCAATGAATACAATAAAATTAAACAAATTTCAACATACAAAACTTATAAACAAGTAATTAATTTAATTATAGTCGTCATTAACCATCGAATTTCACAAAAAAAATTAGAACATTAACATTTATTTGGAATGAATGTTGATCAAAATTACAATTAATATTCATAAACAATATTTTATGATGAATATTAACTTATATGTTTTTATACATTGTTGAACGAGATAACTTAACATTCATCAGTGTATAATAATGTATATGAGTTAACATTCATCGTAAAAGAATGTTTAAAAATATTAAGTTTGATTAACATTCTTTCCAAATGAATAATAATATCTTGAAATTTTTTTGAGTTATTTACAATTTTGCCACCGCGTTAATTTTTGAGTTGATCAGAATGTATTGCTAGGAATAGCTTCCCTCTTTCCCCCTTTTTTTTACTTCCATCTTGATCTCCACCCTATTATATATATATATATATATATATATATATATATATATATATTATCATATATGAAAATAACGTTTAATAAATGGAGAATGTACATATTTAAAAGTAGTTCAATGGTTAATGATAGATGAAACTATGAAAGTATTACATATAGCGCTCAAATAATTCATTCAAGCCCTCTCACCCTTCAAATTTGGAAACATTCCAATATTTTAATTTTTTCATACAAAACAATGATGATACTCGGAATAATTGTATGTATCCAAAACAATCCTTTTATTTTTGTGCAATATGTTGAAGACATAGATAAAAATCATCATATCATGAGAACATACCAATCGAAGATTTCATATATATATATATATATATATATATATATATATATATATAGGGTAATCCTATGAGAATCAATAAGGCGTGAGAATCGTGAGAACCACATACGTCTGCGCAACACTAATTCAATTAGGTCAGGGTTAATATAGTAATTTACCAAATAATTACTAATACATATCTTAATATAACACGCTAAACAAAATAACCTCCCCCAATTTCAAACGTTAACCGTCTGTTCATCCAAAATAGTTCCAAATACTCGTGAAAAGAGACAGATTTAAAAATCACTCTAAAAAAATTAAACAATGAAGAGAAAGCTTTCAACAGAAGAAGAATCCTCGAGTTCTATTAGGTCAATTCGTAAGTTTTCAACACCAATTCATAAGTTTTCAACACCGATTCGTATGTTTTCTTAATTTTTATTTATATAATTGTAATGAATTAAAACGTGAATTAATATATTACATAATTATTATAGGAAAAAGCGGAAGAATAATTGCAAAAGAAGTTAAAAACAGACGAAGAATTAAAAATCATTCGGATACTGAAGTAATAACTTTGATTTCTGAAGATTCACCTGAAATTGAAAGATCAATTCGTTATGAAGTTGAATCACAAGGTTATTACGCTTACTGATTTACATCATGCATTATAAAATATGTATATGCATCTGTTATTTTTAATTTTCATCCTGCACCCTGCACTTAGTAATTAAAACAATATTATGCGCCTAAGAAATAAAAGGATTAAGCACCTGTAGTTTTTTATTGAATTAACAATCTGGATTGTGAGATTAAAATTTATATTGCATCCTGCACCTAGTAGTTATACATTATTATGGACCTAAGTAATACAAAGGATTATGCACCTGTAGTTATTAATTGAAGCAACAATCTGTATTGTGAGATTAATAGTTATATTGCATCCTGCACCTAGTACTATGCACCTAATTAAAACAAATGATTATGCACCTATAGTTTTTAATTGAAGCAACAATCTTGATTGTAAGATTAAAATTGATATTGCATCCTACACCTAGTAGTTATACATGAATATGCACCTAAGTAATAAAATGATTAAGAACCTGTAGTTTTTAATTGAGGCAACAATCTGGATTGTGAGATTAAAATTTGTTATTGCATCCTGCACATAGTAGTTATACAGAAATATGCACTTTAAGTAATAAAAGGATTAAGCACATGTAGTTTTTGTATAAATATAATTTATTTAACCAATAAATTGTGTCTATTACTATCCTTTATAAAAAAACATTGTCTTAACTTTTGCTATTTCATCCTGCAGTAATGTGAGTTTTGTCATTATTTAACTATCCTATCGATTACTATACACATGCTATTATCAACTTTAAATAGTGACATGATAAATAGTATTAATGTATTGACAATATCTTATTGAATAAATATGTATCATATTTAATGTATTTGATTTTCATAAAAGTGTAAATTAAACAAATATAATTTATTATGCACCTAGTATAATGTATTATGCAACCTGCACCTATTGTTATTCATTCTGCACATGATATCTCTTCTCTTGAATTTGCATTCTGCACCTGTCATTTTATGACTGTAGTGTGTGTTATTGCACCCTATATATAATTATGCACTTTTAAAAAAAAATAGATTATGCAATTGTATTAAGTAGTCTATGACTGTATTGAATTATGCAGGGGTATAAGATGGATAATGCACATATATTATATATTGTATTTTAAGTGTTAAAATAGATTATGCACCTAACTAATAAAATGCATTATGCACCTAAGTAATAAAATGTAGTACATAGTCTATGACTGTATTGAATTATACAGGGTCATAAGGTGGATAATTCACATATATTATGTATTGTATTTTAAGTGTTTAAATGGATTATGCACATAAGTAATAAAATGCAACTTATACTGTATTTCATTATGCAGAGCTATTGCACCTTGCACCCGAAACTATTCGTTTTAATAATGTATATTTTTTTTAATGCTTATGCAGAAACAAATCAAACTACTTCAGATGAGGTTTTCTTGAAACCATCAAAGTCACTACTTAAGAAAAAAAATGGAATCTAAGCACAATACCAAGAAAAGGAAACTAGAATTAAGTTTCAAAGTAAAAGTCGATGAAGGGTGTAGTTCCAAGCAAGTGAAGAAAAAAATAAAGAAAGCAAATGTTAAGGTTGGTAAGCCAAAGAAAGAAACAATATCAATCATTACAAGACAAAGTCCAAAACCACTAGTGAAAGTGCTTAAGAAATTATCATCAGAACAAAAAAAGGATATTATAAGTATGGGTTTTAAGAGCATACTTCCTTTTAGTATCAAAACACTTCCTGCACAAATGGGGTATTGGCTTGTTTATAAGTTGGATGCAAAAAACTGAAAGATCAAGTTAGGAGATCAAGTGCTTGAAATTACTAAAACAAGATGTGCATGAGATTCTAGGCTTTCCAATGGGACAAATCCTTGTAAAACAGTTGAGAGGGCAGGTATTGGTAACAGAAAGTTTATTGATGATTTCAGAAAATTGTATCCCAAACCATCTAATGGGACACAAAGGATTTATGTTGGACAGATTAAAAATAAAATTGAGGAAGAGAAGAAAGGTGGATACAATTTTAAGTTGCATTTTTTGGTTCTACTAATGACAGTAATGGCAGAGGGCATTAAAAATTCAACTGTCAACCAAAAATTCCTGCCCTCAATTGAAAACCTTGATGATGTTAAAAACATAGATTGGTGTGGATATGTTCTTGATTGTTTGAAAAAAGCAAAGATAATTGGGAAAGAGATGTTGATAAGAGCTAGTACATAGGACCTCTCACATTTTTAGTGGTAAGTTTCTTATTTTTAACTTTATTATAGTTGTACAGTGTTTATAATATAATTTCTTTGCAATAATAAGTTATTATACAGGTTTGGTGTGTTCATAAAACAGCAACCCTACATGGAGATGATGCAAAAGTGAAACCTGCTATTTTGTACTGGACAACTGAAAAGTTGGAAGCAAGACAAGAGAATGAATTGAGCCAGGGTGGTTTTGGGAATGATATTATTTTATACAACTTCAGAAACAAACTGCAAAATTGTTCCATTCAGTCAACCAACTCCAGTTAATTCAGATGATGGCAAATATGCAGAAGATACAAGGGAGACATAAGATACAAGGGAGACAGAAGATACAAGTTTGTAAAACACATTTATAAAAATACATATCAACTATTACTGTTTCATATATATATTATTATATAACCACAATAAATATACAATGTAGAGCCAGTAACATATGATGAAGAATTGGATGAACAAATAGAAGATGAAGAGTATGGAGACGAAAAAGAAAATGCAGAAGATGATCAAGAAACCCAAGAAGAAGGTGCAGAAGATGAATTGGGTGATGGGTTCAATTTAAATACACCTTCTGAAAATGCTGGAAATTTCACCCACAATTCTGAGGTAAAAAATTTTTTTGATTTAGTTTTAAACTGTATGTGCACCTATTTGATTTATTTGAAAATGCACCTAGTGTAAATAGTGTAAAAATGCAACTAATAAATTAGTCAAAACATGCACCTATTATTATAATGTGAAAATGCACCTAATGATTTATTTGAAAATGCACCTAGTGTACTACTGTACAAATGCAACCAATAAATTAGTAAAAATATGCAACTAGTATTGTAGTGTGAAAATGCACCTAGTATACTACTGTACATATGCAACCAATAAAATTAGACAAAATGTGCAAGTAGTATTATAATGTGAAAATGCACCTAATAATTTAGTGAAACATGCACCTAGTGTTTTAGTCTAAATGCACCTAGTTTAAGATTTATAAAGAAGCATATTTTGAACCAGTTGGTAAAGAAATTCAGTTGCACTCAGAACCTCCAACTATTAAGAATTTAAGAAAGATTTTTGATAAAACAAGAGCTGAAAAGGAAGTTGATGCAATGAAACAACATGAGCTAGACAAGGGAAAACGCGAAAAAATGCCAGCTGCTGTAATGAAGTCACCGTTTAATAATAGGGTTGTCGAAATAAATACCAAACTCACAACCACTGAAGTTAAATTGTGTGAAGCGTTATTCACGGCAATGCCATCAGACAAGTAAGATTCACTCATATATGAATCTGACTTATTTAGATAATCAATAAATCACTAACAAAAAAATTACTAAACTGTACTCTTTTCAGTGAAATTATATTTATGATAAAAACTGGAATTGATACTCTAATAGTTGTGATGGAAAGCTTGATACCAAATTCAGATGTTCATGTTGGTGTTATTGAAGCTTGGTCATCAATTCTGAACTTTGAAGAAGCAAACAAAAACCAGAGATCAGTGAAAAGAGTATTCTTCAACACAAGATTTGTAGTAAGTATTATGACTAATTTATTTATAATTTTGCACCTGAAATTAGTTATATAAATTCATTATATTTTTTCACTAGTTGTATATAATTTACAGCAATGTGCATTTTGTGCATCTGAATGATTAATTGCACCCTGCACATATAGTATATTTGCATTATGCACCTAATCATAAATCTGATTATGCACCTGTATTATGTAGTGTATTTTGATTTATAGAATGGATTATGCACCTAAGTAATAAGATGCACCTTTAACATGTAGTACAAAATGCCTTAGCATCTGAATGATAAATTGCACCCTGCACATATAGTATATTTGCATTATGCACCTAATCAAAAAACTACCCTTAGCATCTGAATGATAAAATTGCACCCTGCACATATAGTATATTTGCATTATGCACCTAATTATAAAAATGGATTATGCACCTGTATTATGTAGTGTATTTTGATTTATAAAATGGATTATGCACCTAAGTAACACAATGTACCTTTAACATGTAGTACATAGTGTATTATGACTGTATTGCAGTGTTATAAGCTAGATTATGCACCTGTTATAGCTTGCCAGTTTATGAATGTATCAAATTAGATTTTTCACCTGTATTATGTAGTGTATTTTTTATTTATAAAATGGATTATTGCATATTATTAAAAATGTATAATTATTTGGATAATAAAACTTGCACCTAACAATTATCAATAAAATTGTATAGACTCAAGAAATGATCAGGTCAATGGAAAAAGAATTTGACTATGGTGATTTTTACAAGAAGTTTTTAGATGATGTGAACGAGTGGTTAGTGAAAATACAAACAACAATCCACACAGCTGATGTGGTGAGTTTCAGTTAAGACATACTGTATTTATGTATTTTGCAGAAAACTAATTTGATTCTTACACGATTATATGTTAAAAACAGGTGTACTTCCCCATCATCTTAACAAATCACTACTTATTATGCTTTAACTTGGTGACGAACAAATGCTATGTTATTGACAACTTAGCATTTGGTGATGGCTGCTTAGATAGATACAGAGAAGTTGTAAATATTATGGTAAGTTTTCATCAAACTAAAATGCATGTTTTTTATTTAAATTATTTTAAATATAATTTTTGCTTGAGCCTTGAACAGAAAGAGCTACTTGTGGATTATTGTGTTTCTAACAAACATCTAAACGCCAAGAAAATAACATTTGAAAAGGTTGAAAGAATGAGAATGCCATGGAGGACTACTGAAAACACAATAGATTGTGGAGTTTTCCTAATGAGGCATATGGAAACTTTCATGGGGACATCAATGTCAAAGTGGATTTGTGGATTCAGGAAGGAAGGGAATTTACAAAAGGAACAACTAAATGGCCTTCGATACAAGTATTTGAACCGAATCCTAAACTCTGCACATAATCACATGCTATGGAAAGTGAAATACTACATCGCAGAGTATGATGGATATTCTGCTGAGTTGAAAAATAAGCTAAAACAGTTTTCATATCAAAGAATTCAAGAAAGGTTGAAGAAGGATGCATAGAATCCTTGTTTAGTTCAACTTAATGTTGAACAACTTATGTTTTTGAAAATACTTTTTTTTTGTAATATTTTAGCATAGTGAAACATTTGTTATGCTATTATGATATTTTAGCATAATTTTTAGATCTATAAAAATTTTGCTAGGTGCAGTGTGCAATAGCAGACACTACAGTACATGTACATGCATAGGTGCTTAACATAGCACATAAATTACATGTGCATATCTAGGTGAATAACATAGCACATAAATTAACTGAACCACAAAAAATTAGCTAGGTGCAGGGTGCAATAGCACATAAAATTACAGGTCCATATCTAAGTACATAATACAATACCAAAAAAAAACATGCTAGGTGCAGGGTGTAATAGCACATAAATTACAGGTGAATAAATACAAAATTAGTAAAAAAATCTGCAGGTGCAGGATGCAATAGGGTGCAATAGCTATATTAGATCATAAAACCTGCATTATATTCCACTTTGTTAAACTTTGCTCAACTATGCTCAACTTAATTCAACTTTACCCCATTATTAAAAACACAAAACTCAAAAATGAAACTGCACCTACTTTGATTTCTACTTTGACACACCTTAGTAATGTCAGATCCATATTACCACCTGCAATTTATTCAAACTTTGTTCAAATTTTTCCAATTTTACTGAATTTTTAAAACAAGAAAAAGAAATTAAAAATGCACATACTTTTTAAAAAATATATAATAAAAGAAATACCTATGAATTTATGAACAAAGTCAAAACTAACAAAACAACTATTATTTCCAGTATTAACATGAAAAAAATCACAAAGTTTTACAAGTATTATTTCCTTCTCTTAATTCTCCAAAAAAAAGTGTTCTGCACCTACTATATAGTTTCAAGTTATGTTGCTTTAGTGACCCTCTGCTGAATTTTCTTCAGCCATAGCTTGCTCTTTCGCCTCTTGATCTGCAAATTTTTTAGCCAAAATCATAGTTTTCTTCTTAATATGCTTATCTTCTCCACAAAAACATGCTCTGTTCTTGTAAATTCCCCCTGCAGTTTTTTTTAATAGCTTCTTCACGAGCACTTATTATTCTCTTATTCCCACAGCCTTTGTTTCGTACATTTTGTGGTGGATGAACATTAATATTTTCTGGCTGAGGGATTCCAATCAAAGCACCTATAAAATCCCGTGTTCCAATTGGGGGAATCTCTCCCATATCAAGATCAGCCTTATCCTTCAAAACTGTTATTGTGTCTCCGAATGATCTAAGTTTAATATGATCATTCATAAGAAGATTAACACAATGATCAAACATACTATAAATATCCTTTACAACAACACCAACTTGTTCCAAATATCCAATTAAATTTTCATTGACCGAACTATGAGGATCTTTAGGAGGAATAGCATCGATGCACCAACGTCGTCTAACACACTTTTCTGGATATTCTTCAATATTAGACATCCTGAGTACATACTAAACATGACAACAAAAATACCCAAACCTTTCAAACATTCTGCAGTTGCATGATACTTCGTTTAAATCTGGATAGAAATCAACTTCACTTATAGGAGGAATAAACTCATAAAAAAAGGGTGTTCCATTCTATCTATAGTCTCATAAATCCTTGCATTTTTAACACTCCTGTCGACAATTATAAACTTCTTCAAACCCAATTTTTTCAACTGTGATTTATCAACACTAAAGCACATACAATATCTTGCAGACGCTTTCATTTGTGCATGTACTTCAAAGAAAACCGCCCTAGTAAACAACTTCACGGCATGCTTTTCCATCGGATAATCAGTTACCACGTCTGGGGTAGTATAAAGAGACTCGTGATTATTCTTAGACTCAAATCTTTGTCCTTCCATAGCAGTTTCAAAAAAACTGAAAAATTCAACTAAAGTTGAACTTCTACTCATCAGCTGTTGAAACATATGATTCTCACTTTCGGAACGAGATGATGTCCACATCAAACCAGACATATTCCATACCCTAAAATATGTTGGAATCCAATTTTGTCTAAGATTAAACAGGTCAGTTAACCACTTATGCCCCACAAGTTGAAACCGACTTAGAATCGAAAACCATCGAGTATCAAAATCTTTAGGATCTAACTTATCAGTCAAAATTATATTTGAAATTGAAGCCTTAAAACCACTATTTGAAATTGATGGACCAACCTATATAGTAATAAATAAAAAAAACTATTAGAATAGGTGCATAATGAATGACCTAAAAAACACAAAACTTTTTAAAAGTAAAAGTACTATTAGAAGAGGAGCAAAATGAATAAACATACCTTAATTGAGATTTTCTCAGTGATGTGCCACATACACAATCTATGTCTTGCATTTTGAAACACTTTCTCAACAGCAACTTTCATGGTTGGATCTTGGCCAGTCATGACAATTTGAGGTTCAACAGGAAAGGATTTCTTAAAAGCATTTAACAACCATTCATATGAAAATGCATCTTCTTTGGATAACAAATCAGCACCAAATGTTACACACCTCTTGTGATTATCAATTCTAGTAAATGGTATGAAAACCATATCATACCTGCATATTTTAAAATCAATAATAAGTCATGTATAGTACATAACAAAAAGCACCTACTACTTCGGGTTTGTTTAAGTTCACATATGATTATACACCTTTGTTAAAAATGCTTGAGCACCTGTAATTGGTAATATAAAATTTTAGTATTTAACTGTAATATGACTTTAGTAATTAACTGGAATATGACTTTAGTAATTAACTAAATTATGCACCTGTAGATTGTGTCGTTTTACACCCGTGTTAAATTAAAGTTATGCACCAGTACTTTGTATTATAAGACTTTAGTTAATTTGATTGAAGTAGTTGATTTTAAAAACAATGGTAACTCATGCACAATACATAACAATAAACAGATAATAAAATAACTAAAAAACAGAAAAATCACCTACTTGTTAGTACGAAAAGTAGCATTGAAAGATCCTACATCTCCAAACACCTGGTAATTACGCTTGCATCCTCATCAGCCAAGAAAAACCCAGCTACCTCATCATGCTCAGCAGTGAAATACTCAAAAGACAAATAAGGAGAAAACTGCTTTTTTTTTCTTAAACATTTGAACAACCATTTCTGCATCTGCTTTCCCAATGTACTTATTAACATCTCTTTTAAAATTCTTACGGTCATTTTTGGAAGCACCTACTTGTTCATGTCCATCATGAATTTTAGTCAAAACTCTATATCCAACATTTGATCCAATTCCTGCTTGGGCTAACTTGAATAAGAAACACTTCTGTGAATTGTTGAGTTTCCTCTGAGATTTGAGATGTTTAACATGATCAGGATGAACCAAAATATGATTGTGTTTCTCTTCAAATTTATACACAACATATTTATTATCGGATGTAATCACTAAACCAAGACCAGCTTCACAACCAGTTCTCTGTGATGGTCTTTTCCTCTTTTTTGCTTTCTTTTTCTTTTTATTTTTATTGATAATATTCTCATTTGAATTCCCAGTAGCTCCAACCGAAACTTCTTCACTTGCATTCTCATCAATATCATTACTACCTTCAACATAAACTTTGGAACTACTCTTTTTATCATCTTTTGATTTCTTAACTTCTTTGTGACCTTGTTTGCTACATAACAAATATTTATGACTAACAAACTTTTTTCCAAGATCATCCACCAAACTTTTCGAAGACGATTTCCTTCATTCAAAACCACTTTTTATTGCATATTGTTGATAAAAAAATGAAAGCTTTGTCAATAGAATCAAACTCCATTCCAATAACTGGCCTAAGACTTTCATCAACGGTAGGTGTCCAAAATCTCAATCCAGAATTAGACAGTCTCAACACCAACAGTATACCTTTTGAGAATAAACACACCTTTATTTAAAAAAAAAAACCAAAACAAAAATCAGAACAAGACAAGTTAAATTAATAACTATTGTTGCAGAATTACAAAACACAAACTTTGGAGTAGCTACATAAACATATGAGGTGAAAAAGTTAGATTAGGCACAAAGTCATAGTAGGTGCAAAAATTACATTAGGTGGATAGTCATATTAAACGTTAAAGGTTGCATTACTTGCAGAGTAATAATAGGTGCAAAGTTTCATTAAGTGCATAATCATATTAAGTGTAAAACTTGCATATGTGCATAATTACATAAACAAACAGCACAAAGTAATAAACACAACTAAAAATAAACACTTGCCTTATTATGCACCCGTGTTACATTCATATCACAGTAGGTGCATAATCAAATAAACAACAATATAGAGTAATAAACACAGCTAAAATAAACAGCTTAATTAAATTAAAAATTCTTACTTTCTCCATCTTTATCAATAACTTCGAAAATCTCTTCGTCGGTAGGTTCGGAATTAGAAAATTTATTTTGTTCATCAATATCCTCAACCGATAACGAATTAAGTAAATTATGTTCATCAGTATCTTCAATGGAGACCGAATTACGTAAATTCAGTTCTTCAATAACTTCAATTGAAGTTGAATTACGTATATTCTGTTCTTTAGTATCTTCAATTGACATTGAATTATGTAAATCATGTTCATCAGAATGAACAATTATCAATGAATTATCTTCGATCGACATAGAACTACGGAACTTGAATATGAATTGAGAAAATTATCAGAATTTACAATCACAATAATGCTCGATTAACACAAAATTGTATCGAAATTGAATTTTTAAATTGCTGTCGAATGAATGATGGTATCGTTATTTTGAAAACCTAATTAGGTGTTGTATGATCTTGCGAACTGTGATTACCGATATAGAGAAAGTAGTTAATATTATTTGGACGATAATGCCCCTGACCGTTTAGTTCTGCCCGCGCCAAAAATACAATTTGAAAAAAGTCGGATACAAAGATTCTCTTGGTTCTCATTAAATTATAGTTCTCATCGGATCCTTTTACTATATATCTATATATATATATATATATATATATATATATATATATACTAAAGGAGTATAAAAGAAAGCTCCGGAATTTACCACGTAAGCACAAATGTCACGTGTCAACACCTTAATTTTAGTTAACAAATTATTTAATTAATATTATATTATTATTTTATTATTTTTTAATATTTAATAATTAATAAATATAATATAATATATACTAATATGCAAAGAATGAGTCCTATATCAAAACAAACTCCTACAAATTATTTAATTAATATTATTATTTTATTAATAATAATAATTAATTAGAAAACATTAAACAATTTGACATATATTTAGTTACGATCTTAAACAAATTAAGGAGTATATATAAATATTTAGTGTAATAACATGGACTTTGTATATAATATATATCATATTACGATGAACATCTCACAATGTAATAATACTATGTATTAAACACAATTATATTTAACAAATCGTTTAATAATTAATTGATTTGATTAAATTAATAGGAATAAAAATTGTATACTTTAAATTGTCATGCATCGCACGGATTTATAACTATTATATATATATATATATATATATATATATATATATATATATATATATATATATATATATATATAACACCCATCACTTTTCCATGTGATTGAGAAAATAAATTTTAATATAGGGGTACTTATCTTCGGAGGGGGATCTAGGATACATAAAATAATGGCGTAAATTTTTTTATTTATTCTTATTTCAATTTCAAGGAGGTAAAAATTATAAAATACTCATAATTCTCATGTTTTTATTTTCTTTTTTACATAATTTGAATTTCTTTTAAGGAACAGCCGACCATCGTGCCCTTTTACATCCGCATATGCTTATCTTGAGTTTCTATTTGTATGAAATTTTCATAATTAGAAAAGCTTCACGGCTAGTGAGCATGGTTCTAAAATAAATGATATACCTTTTTTTAAAAGTAACATAAATATTTTTGATTAATGAAAGAAATTGTTACAATGGAACAAACGGACCAACAACATACATGAAACAAGGCAATTGGATCCAAAATAAGACAAAAGGAAATCAAGCAACTTTAGCTAGTTTATCCGCTTCTGAAATACACTCTTCTTTAACATGAACTATAGATCGATTTGGACCCGACCGAAAGATAGAAAATAATCAATCTCCGGAAACAGAGAGAGAAACCTCCACGGTCTGCTATTTTGATTTGAAACCCATGAAACTGCATTTCAGGAGTCACTCTCGATAGAAAATCCCAACCAAACTCATATCGTTCTTTTGATTCACTTAATTATCAACCAAATAATTGATATACTGAAACTGAATTGATGATTTCAACTTAGCGTGAATAAGAGATGAATATTCAATTTGATAACTAGTAAATAATTCAATTGTGCGTGAATCCTTTTGAGGTGGATAAAATTACAAAATATACAGTAGTTATCATGTAAATAATTTGATTGTTAAAATATATTTATATCACCATGGTAACAATATATATAACTATAAGATATTAAAAAAAAGGACCAAAAATTGTTTGTTAACAACTCCATAAAACCTCATAATATGTTAACTAGTTAACCATCTTATTATATAACATAAGAGTTATTGATTGTATTAGATAACTAGGAGATGAAAGTTATAAATAAAATAAAGAATACTCCCTTCATCCCAGAATAATTATTCCCCAACGAATTCTTTTTAGTTTGAGATAGATCGATAAATTGTCAATTTTGCCATTATATTTGAATGAAAGTTATTAAGAATTAAAAAACTGAAAGTAATAATTGAGACTAAAAATTGAAAGCTTAATGATTTTTTTAGTTATTTTTTGCAAATAGACTATTTTTATGAAACAAACAAAAATAGTAAGATGGATAATGAGAATAGGACGTGGAGAGTATAAATTTGAAGAAAACCCACTCCATAACCCCTTTTTCTACATATATATACATTTGCAAATAGACTATTTTTATGAAACAAATATAAATAGTAAGATGGACAGTGAGAATAGGACGTAGAGAATATATATTTGAAGAAAACCCACTCCATAACCCCTTTATATATATATATATATATATAGAGAGAGAGAGAGAGATTTGGAGTAACAAATTTGAAGAAAATAAGTACTCCAAATATTGAGAAATTTTTAGAGAAATAAATTTATTTGGAGAAATCATAAATCTCCTTCAAAACTAATATATCATTATAATTGATTATTTTAATGAACTTAATAATATTTATATACTTATAGTAAAAAAATTAAAATGTAAGAATATAATCGTCATCTCCTTCTATATCAAAAAATTGACTCAAATCATTCGACAAGCCAACTATTAATAAAAGTACTATTACAAAAGACACTCCACTTTGAACTTTGAAATGCACTTATCGAACATTTATGGGATCCATATGGTAATTTAGGAAAATTAGAAGATAATGTTGTAGTAAAATGCACTCGTTGTTGTACATTTTAAATTTTCGGTGTATTAATTATATAAATTGACTACCGTTAATTCTTTAGGGTAAATGTCCGAATATATTTATCCATATCAATTATCAAAAACTTCAACTAAAAATATATAATTTCACATATGAACTTTGAAAAATTAAAATGTCTATACTTTTTCTTGTTAAATAATCAAATTATTGTACAAAAGGTAGAATAATTTGATATAAAAGTTAATGAGTTGGGATTTTGAAGTAGGATGGTTGGAGAAGAAAAAAGTTAAAAGAAATAATATTGTAAAAAGATGATATTTTTTCTGGGTATTTGAAAAATAAAGAAACGACAATAATTGAAGATGACCTTTAACTCATAAATCATAATCCTCGCAACAATAATAACTGTGAAATAATAAATGCTACTGTAATAAATATGGTTAGGTGTAGATCCATGTGTTTCACAAATATGTACATTTCACAGATTATTCGGATCATTTTCACACATTGTTTTCTTTCCAAATCAAACATTAAAATCCATGTCCCGTTTACTTATTAAAAACTTTGAAAATTCGGAAAAGTTGCTTTAGTTATAGTAATAAACTGAAACTATATATAAATGTAAATGTAAAAATAAAATAAATCATACTGGGAAAACCAAAACTTTCACATATACGTAAGTCTGAATTTGCATTTTTAGTGATTATTGTAACATTTAAAAATGAAGATTGGATAATTAACTCTACAAAAATAATCAAAGATGTTCACGCAACCTCATTTTTAATTTAATTTTTATCTTTAAAATGATGATATGATTTGTACGCAACAAATTTCTATACATAAGTTTATACGAATAGACTTCTATCTTCACAGGGTAAAAATCTATAATATATAATATATACTTAAACCAGAATACAATTGAGTAATCCTGGTCATTAATTATGTTTTCCCGAATCGATCCGACCATCTAGATTAATTCCTAATACTTAATTATTTTAATTAAAATTAAAATTTTCGGATATAATTAAAAAGAAAAAAATCCTTTCATAACTAAAAATAATATTTTGTTTCCTAAAAGTAAGAAAATATCCATAAAATCTCTCACCCACGTAAAACATAAAATTAAATTCACAAGAATATGTCTAAATTATCCTTGACTCATTTAATGCATTTTCATTAATAATAGCTTAAGGTTAACTACATACATTAAAAAACAACTCATTTTAAAAATTCAATTTAAATTTTTCGCATTATCGCGGATATTGAACTAGTAATATATAATATTATTATAATATTAAAACTAAAGTAAGACATATTCATAGAAATTTGTGTTGCGTAGGGATCAAAGCTTATTTGTATACGGATCACCTCCCAATTTTCGACGACCACTAGAAAGAAAGTTTATTTCATCAAAACGCCACCAACAATTGAATGTATGAAAGGTTGTTTGAATGTGCATTTTCAAGAAAATGTTTCCGAAAATTTAAATATCATAAAATTACACATCAAACATACTAGTTGAAATTGAACATCAAATCTAAACATCCATCATTACAACCCATCCAAACAATGAATTTTTGGAATCACATAATACCACACAAAGGTAAAAAGTTAAAAACAATTGGAACAAATAAGTGTATCAAATTATTAAAGTTTGTTCTTACCATACATTTTCAATAGGGTAAAAAGATGAGCAAAAATCCAAACTTTCCCACTTGGAAATGATTCACAAGCGCACATAAGTAAGTAGAAATATGCAGCTACATTCCTAAAGCTAATAATAACCATTCACTAAGAACTTACCTTGAGCATAAAATGAACATATGTTTTCCTTTGACATGTAAAATGTAATGTAATTGTTGAGGGGTACCTTAAAAGCACGAAAGTCTCTCAAAGATTTAGCCTTTTTCGTGTTCATCACATATAACTTTTGTTACTCCATCACAACTTTGGCACCAACGCCTTTCATTTTCTCGATTATTTGTTCAGCTTCTTCTTTCGTCACTCCTTTCTTGAACACAATGGGCGCCTTTTCAACTAGATCTTTGGCTTCCTTAAGCCCGAGATCAGTACAGCTCCTCACTTCCTTAATAATCTTGATCTTTGAAGCTGCTTCGAACGAGTCCAATTTCAGTTCAAAAACGGATTTTTCAACCTTTGCCTCTTCTTTTGCTGCAGTTTGACCTTTTCCCGCCGCACCCGCTAGCCCAGCTGCTGATCCAGGTTTCATCACCGCCACAGTTGGCAGCTCCTTCATTCCCATCTTTTTCATCATTATTGACGAGAGTTCTGCCACTTCGGCTAATGTAAGTGACGACATTTCATCTACTAGTCTCCAAACACGGTCTGTTGGTGGGCTGCGGTGTTCGGTCGGGTCAAATGTTGCAGGGTCATAATCTGTTGGCAACCTCCTTTGGTCAATCTCAATTTCTTCTTCTTCTTCTTCTACTTGTCTTGCAGGTTGACTAAACATTCTAGTCACAAATGTTGACTTTATGGAATCGAGTGCAATAATGGGAGAACATATAGATTTGGAATAGACCCCGTGGGGTAAATGATGTCTAAGCCTTAAAAATAAACTCATATTTTATAATTTTTATAATCACTAGTTTAGTTTTTGACTGGCCTAAAAAGAACCCATTTGCAAGCTCTTGCGGTTGGAGGTAGTTGTCTGCAAAAAAGAAACGAACAAATAGGAGTTGAGTATCATCAAATAAAATAGCACCATGAATCTTAAAAATGTGTTTGGTCCTTGATCTAAGACTTCAAAACTCAAACTAGAATGCAGTGATCTTAGTATTAAATGAAAACTGCACTGATGCAATTACAACTCAATCATGCAAATGAGGCTAAGTAGAAAGTAGAGCCCCATACAGTATAAAAAGAACACAATTAATTTGCTGTTTGCATTTTTACTTTAAGGAGATGCAGAGTCATTTCATCATGAAATGCGTCAACTAGCTGCCCGTATTCTTAAAGGATCTTAAACCACGATGAACAGAAAGATCATTGATTTGAAAAAAAAAGTTGAGTGAAAATGAAGCTGCGACTTGAGCAAAGATGATGATTGATGACGTAAAGCTATGAAATACATTATCGCCCAATTAAGCTCATTGGTGACCCATTCAGCATTTTGACAAGATTTTTCATTTTGCCCATTGGACGCAACTGAAATTTCGCAGACTAAAACAATGGAAAAGTTGCGTGACAATGGAGAAATTAAGTCCAATCAAATGTACGTGAAATCCATCATGCATTCACAACAAATAACGCATAAAATCGATCATTTGTAACATAACTGAAATATGTCTTCCAAAAAGTCAACCAGCACTATAATAAAAATACTACTAATCAAGTAGTAATTCAATGACATAGCACAAAGCACCTATTCATATTACCATTGCAAATTTGCAATATACAATTTACAAAGTAACTAGGTGCTTTCATAATTTGTTGCACGCAATATGAAAATCTAACAATGAAAGGTTACAGTCGAACTTACAAAACCTAAATAATCAAAACGAAGTTATTTAATCAAATAAGCCCTAAATAACCTAAACAATGAACGATACAAACTCATTGATAAAAAAATAAAAAATTACTGAACGAATATGAACTTACCAGATTACATGACACAAAAAAGATAAACTTTATTTTAGCTTACCCTCAATCAAATCAAAATCCATACTTTTTTTACACAAAGAAATCACCCAAGAAATATTGAATACAATTAAAGGTATACACTTAATTCGTGTTTACAAATGAATAAAGTAAATTGGGGATCTTTATGAGATATGTAATCCAAAATCAACGAGAGATAGAGAGAGAGGCGTACCTGGTTTTGAAATGGCGGAGCTCCAAACTGCAGGCTACGATGGAGATGACTGACTGATGAGAGATTTTGGGTTTTACGCCATTTTCGTTTGTTATTTTCTTGTTATTATGGGCCATTAGGCATTTGGGCCGTTATACCGCCTTGTAATCCAACCCAATTTATGGTATCACGGTATCACCTATTCGGGCTACATATTTTATTCATTTAGATTAGATTAGATACACAGAATAATTAAAGTGAGATTTATGTACCTATAATTACTCCAAAATAATGACAAAAGATAAATTTAATGTGAGATATAAAAACTAATACAATGTTCGTGCAGACCAGTGATTAGTCGCAACAATTTATTTCAGTTAATACACTTTTAATCATATTTATAAGTACAAATTTAAATGATACTCCGCCTATATATTCGTGTTTTCAATAATCAAATATATCAAAACGATTAAAGATATATCATTCTATTCTAATTCTAATTCTAATTTATCATCATAGTTGTCATCCTAACAAATATGAAGTAATAAATTAACACATTAAAACCAACAAATTATGAGAGGGGAGGAAATAAATACACAACACATGGTTCAAATGATATTAGCCTATTAGGTGTTAAATTATTTTCCTTAGAATTCCCTTGTTTACTATTTGGACCTATTATAAAATAGCCCAGTGGACCTAATATAAAATAGCCTAAATCTAATATAAAACAGCCCAGTGAACCTAACATAAAATAGCCCAGTGAAAAAAGAGAAGCTCATAAACTTGATTTCCTTTTTCAATCGCTAAATTCATCCATAGAAATAACCATAAACAAAGCTTCGAAAAAACACTCATAAACGGTCTCTTTTCTCAATTCATTCATTAAATCAACCTGATTTACAACTTTGTTGGCTTTCATCGTTATACGAAACCTAATTCAACAATTTCAGGTATAATAATACCGTACATTTATTATACGTACTTGTTAACAGTCAAACACTCGCTCAAAACACATGGCGAGTTCATTTTCATCCGAGGTTTCAATTGAAACCCTAACTAATAGAGGCTGGTGTTTTCGTGATAACGATTATATCAAAACCCTAATCCAAACTAATGATCCAATAGCCGTTGAATCGGAGCTCTGTAACATCGACTTACGAGCAATTGGAGCTAAATCCTTACCCGATTTATCCACCCGAAGTAAATCCACTCATTTTTCTGGCCCCAAAGTTCTTCAGGTAACTCTTGAAAACAATATAACAAAAAAAGTATTTCGCAAACTCTTTGTTCTGTTTGCGAAATGTTTTATTTTTTAACTTAATTTTTTATTTTCTGCAAATTATGATTCATCTTTGATTTTAGTGGTATATACATGGGAATGGATATTATATGCAATTTAAACGAGGTATATACTTTTTAGTTTTTATGCAAGATTTATTGATTATGTGCGAGAGTATTTGACTTTGTAGGATATTTTTTGCTTTTGTATGTAATTTTTTTATTTTTTGCCAAATTATTATTCTCTGTGATTTTAGTTGTATGTAAATATGACTTTCTATTGACATGTGATTTTAACCGAGATATATACAGTCTTGCGAAGTTTTTGATTTATGCTAATTTTTAAATTTATGTGTGATTTTATGCTATCGTTTTTTCAAGTGTTAAAACATTAAATTTAGGTGTAATGTTACTGAAGTAATTTCTCCCATATGTAGCTTCTGACATGATTTAGATCACTAATAAATTTGATATAAGAACTGTTGTTCATGTGTGTTTTTTTAGATTTTGTAATGGAAATGTGAATTCTGGTGTTTTTGTGTAGGTAACATCTGTGAGGGATATAAGTAAAAGTAGTATAGCTGCTGAGAATGCTGGAGGTTCGAGCGGTAAACGATTATTAAGATTGAAGCTTACTGATGGACATTCTGATATAACTGCTGTAGAGTTCACTCATATTCCCTCGATTCCGGATAATGTTGTTCTTGGCACCAAGGTAGATATAATTATTTAATCTAAGTTGTTGGGTTTACTTTTATCTTATGGATTTCGTCATGAAGTGTGGATTGTCTGCCTTTTTCCTTTCGGTGAATAGCTATTATCAGCGTACTCTTTGCACTTGTTTTTTAGGCTATTGGTTTAAATGGTGTCTTTAGATTCACGTTACGCTTATGAATCAAAAATTGTTTCTGTCTCATTGTGAGGTTCGAGCATGAACAGATATGCTAAAACAAGTTAACGTGGTTTATTATAAAAAGTAGACTAAAATATGTCCCCATAGTTTCAATAAAGTTTGAGCATGAAGAGAGAAATAGAAGATGTGTTAGCATCATGGATGGTGCCTAACCCACCATGGATGGTGCAACAAAACAAATCACATAACGATGAGTCATATTTGATGTTGTATGCATGCCAATGAGTCAGTGAACCTCTTTTTTTTAGATTTGTTATGTTATGCCATTCTAATGATTGAAGAGTGATCTTTCATTGCTTTGTTACTTCTGGTTAACAGATTCGCCTGGAAAATAAAGTTGTAATGCACAATGGGATTTTATGCATTAATGCAAAGGTAGTAACTGTTCTTGGAGGTATTGTTCCATCATTGTATGAAGAGTGGGAGATGAACCAAAAATATGCAGGGTTTGCCCGTTCAACCTTAAAGCTGTTACAGAGTGATGACACTGGTGGTCCGCCACCTTTTGAAAAGTTCCAGGCTGGAGCACTTTCACGTCGGCTCAATCAACAAAGCAGATCTTCTGGTTAGCATAAAGAAACATTTTGAGAAATGCTACACTTACAAAATTTTTACAAAGAATTCTTACAAGACGATGTGGCTTATGAAATTGGCCAATTACATTTCATACTTTTTTCTCTTTCTTCTTTATTTTTCGTCAAATCATTTTGTATGATAACTTTTGTAAAGTCTTTGTACGCATTGCATTTCTCAAACATTTTTTAGTCTGAAAATTGCTCATCTGTTCAATAAAAACTTTCTTTCATCTTCTCGTGAATATCTTATTTATAGTTTATTGTTGATCAACTATAGATAACTCTAAGGCAACATTAAAAGCTTCTGGACCCACAGTTATTGAAAAGGTTGTAAGGTCTGCTCCTACACAGGCTAGCAGATCGCAGCCTTCTGATTTAAAAGCAAGTAGCAGGGATGGTAGTGGGCATCCAGGTTCTCTTACTGAGATGACCAAAGGAAAACAACCTGCTTCTGAAGCAAGACCAAAAGAAGGTGATGTATTAACTATTAATATGATAACCATGTGGTGAATTGAGGTCAAATATGATACAAGCACAATTCATTTGTATTTTCGTCGCTGTCTGTAATATGACTATATTGATAAAGTTCTTTATGTTTGACAGTAGCCGAGTCTGTCCCTGTACAAAATCAGGCTGCTGCACAGAAGCTTCTTCAGAAAATGAGTAATTATAACCGCAATGAAGGGCATTCTAGAGGTTGGAAACAAAGAGGGAGGGGTAAGGATGAGGATGAATCTGCAGTTCTGACTCTAGATGAATGGGAGAGAAAAAGAGCTAGTGGGGGCTCTTCATTGATGCAAGAAACCCCTAAGGTTAATCAAGATGAAGATCTTGCACGTCAGCTTCAACACCAATTTGATTTGGAAGACTTTCACGTTAGCCTTCTTTCTTTCTTTCTTTCTTTCTTTCATTCTATCTTTCTTGAGTAGTGTTGTGTTCTTCTGGAGGTGTCAACTTCCATCCATATTCTTATGAATGGGTTCTATGTGGTTAAGTTCGGATTAAGTAATCACAATCATAGCTTGGATCAAGTAAATATGATTTGACATGGTTAAGTTCTGATTTGTTCAGGAGCAGAGGGGTCCACATGTGACAGAAGCAGATGATATCAGAATGAGCATGTTTAGTTTTGAAAGAGATGATCCCGGAGCCCATGGTAGGGGAGAATTCAGAGGAAGGGGTAGGGGAAGAGGCAGGAGAAGAGGGAGGGGTCCTGGCCGAGGTGGCTAATATCAGGTAACTCTCTCAGAGTCTCAGATTAGTGTACTACATTCTAAATATTAAATAAACTATGAATAGGTAAGCCGTAATAAATCCAAACATTTCCATGAACGGGTACTTGGAGGATAACAATGGTGTATTAGAAGTACTCCATAGTAAATATCAACCAAAAGTTAAAGTATCCTCTAAACTCAAGTTGCATGATAAGCTTGTGCTAAGTTCACTAGCAGTTTAAAACATCTATCGGTTCCATCCCACCAAGGAAGCCAATTTTCTAAAATAAATGCGCAGAATTATGACTATTGGAAGTTTGTATGCTAGCTATCACTAAGATTAAACTTATTTAATTATTAATTCTGTGAATTTTGTAATTGACAGGATTGGGGAATTATGTTTGTATCATTCAATCATTCATGATTAGAAATGATATGCTTGTTGCTATCTTGTCGACACCGCAAGAGTTTAATAAATTGCGTATTTTTCTGTGTCGATGTGCGCTTGGCACCACACAATACTTCCCAGACGGACCAAGTGTGGCATAGCGACAAGAGAATTTTGTACTAGATGTTCATAGATGACGTAGTTCGTTTTCTAGAACCCCCAAGCGAAAATGTACAAAGAGTAGTGTTACAATATGTTATTTGATATTTTGGACTTTAATATTTTGTTTCTTGTAGCAAACTCATCATCATGACCTACCAAAAATAATTAGAAGAAGATGCAAACCCATTAGATCCACGAATATGTTAACAGACCCCTTGAACTTGTGCGCTTACAAGTATTGCTTCTTTGCTGAAGATTCTAAGCTATAGCTTGATGGGGTTTGAAGATGCCATGAAATCGTCAAGAAACAATGATGAGAACCCATCAGAACACTGCGACTTATAAAACAGGAGACAACAATAAATTGAAGGCGCTCAAAACAAGAACATAAACCATGTTAACACCTGTCGATAGAAGCACCCAACCACATAATGAAATGAGCAAAACACCACATACGACCCACCTGCAGAAAATTGACACAAACCCAACTTTTACCTGTGTCTAACTTCAAACAATGGACTGATCGAGTCCACAAAACGAGCCATTACTCGGACCCTATAAGTTAAAGCACAGCCCATAATCATCAATAATAAGTAATGAGTGGAATTTTTCAACTTTTATATAATGTGGTAATAGAGTGCAAAAAACCATTAAATGCATCACGTCAATACAAGTTGTTTGCACAATGATTCAAAATGTCACAACTCACATTAGGAGTTGGGATCACCATGGAACGAAAGATTGTACTTGTGTTATAAAGGTAGCTAGCATGTGCTTTAACTTGCAAGTTTTATTGATAAATCCAAAATTTTATTTAGTAGGACAAAATAATCAAAGATTTTTAAAGCCAAGATAATTTTACTTTGAAGTGCTTATAAGAAATTGTTGCCACAAAAAATACTTTTAAAGTTATAAATACTAATCTTTATTTTAACCATTTATTGTAGCTAATGAAGATTACTATTCTAAGGAAAGTTTGATGCCCCATCTTACCACATGCTACATCTAATTAGTACTACAAATGACCAAAAGAATTGACACAACGCCACTAATATACATAACACCATAGTTGAAGCGAGAGCAACACTCTCAAACTACAAAAACAATATCAAACATTAGAGCTTCTCATGACACCTAGTGAGATCTCTTGCAATTTCCTTCTGAAACGATACTTATAATCGCAGCCAAGTACTTCACTAACAAGAGACAACACACGTGGCGGTGGCAGTTTTCTCTAAAACCGAAACACTTCCAACTACAGGTTGGAAACTGCCACCACCAGCAACGTTCTCAAGGCGCTCCCATGTCAATTGCCGCCTCTCAGCCACCAAAGTGGTGGTTGATTTGTCCTCCTCGAACTTGCTTTGGCATGAAAGCACCAACGCCTCGTCTACTTCGTGAAACATCTTCATCACATTTTGTGTTAGGTTGAGCACCGTGCGATTCCAATGATTCTTCGAGTTGCGTTGTAATGACGAGAAGACTATAGGCAAAATTACTTTTCGGTTACACATTATAAGATGGTTTATGTGTTCGTTGTTCCATAAGAAGTGTGATCGTTCTGCCACCTGAACATTATTATGGTAGGATAAGCAAATAAGGATGTAGTCTTTAAAGCAACCCAACCCACTTAATATGGTACTAATACATGTTGGGTCAAAATGGCAAAATTTGGATCAAGCCAAGTTGACCCCCCGACCCAAGTTTACCCACCATCGTTTTTTTTGTTCACTTAAAACCGTATCTTAGCAGCTAGCATTTTAAATAAGATTACAAAAAGCTGTTAATTAGTTATCAATTTTTTAGAGGTGGAAAGTTGACCCATTTAAGTATAAACTGACCAGTTCAGACTATGTTTCATCTCTAACAGTTGACAATGGATAGAAAAAGTAAGGGCAAAAGGAAATGGGTTGAAAATCAACTCAATCTACAAAACCTCCCAGATCATTAAATTTAGATTATTATTGATATAATATCATTTTAATAAGGGTTTATTGTTTCGTTATGTATTAAGCTTTGCACGTTTTACTATTGTATGAGACATGCTTTCAACTGTTCTATTGTATGTATTGAACTTGTAGATATTGTCTATTGTATGTAAATTTTCCTTTTTGGGTAAGGCCAAAAAAGGAAACTTTCCTATTTTGGCCTTATCCAAAAAAGAAAGTTTACATACAATATACGATATTTACAAGCTCAATACATACAATAGAAGTTTTCAAAGTTCGACCCATACAATAATAAAACGTGTAAAGTTTAATACATAACTAAACAATAAACCCTTTTAATAATGAAAAACACAAATTTTGGATAGAAGCTGTTTCGGGTCAACCTGAGCTGTCTAATTTCTCAATTACCCATTTTAACCCATGAAGTAACCCATCTATTTTTCCACTTCTAAATTTCAGAATCACAGGATTTAGGAGGTTATAATCACTTGAGTATCATTTGGTGAACCCTATATGCATCTAAATTGAACTCAAACATGTACTATGCAACAGTAAAAGCAGAATGTTTGAAGCATTGTATGGTATAAAAACTCAAAAATTACCTGAAAATGGTAGCTCTCAAGACAATAACTAATACGGCTAAACAACGGAACCATAACTTTCTCAAACTCATCTGTACGAATCAACTCGAGCAACTCTTCCAACTCACTTAAGAACATCAACTGCTTCTGACTACTCGTTACAGGCCAATATTTTAACAGCCCATTTATCACAACAGTCATAAGTTTCGGTTCCTTCTCTATAAATTGAACAATACAGTACGTTAGCTGATGATGATAGTTACCAATGGATTTCGGTTTATGAAGAGGAATCAAAACCCGTGACAAAAACATCTTGTGTTCTTTCTTTAATGGCAACGCAAATCCACTAATCACACTACCAAAAATCTCCAATAACTCAGCAATCCCATTGTGTTTTTCGGTTTCAAACACAAACCGGTAGATAATGTTGCTGACAGCCATTCGAATAAAAGGTCTATGAACCATGAATTTCCCATAAATTCTATGTAAAACTGACTTCAAACAATCACGTTCTCTTGGGTCCTCTGAATCAAAGAGATTGAGTAATCTCAACAAGAACGAGTGATCGATATATTGTTTAGCAATTTTTGGATCAAGAGAACTAATACTAACGAATCGAAGGAGTATTTCATAAACAAGTTGCAAATGTGACCATGCAGGATCAAACCACGGATCGTCATCTTCTGTTTCGCCGCGTGGCGAATTGGGATTGGAGTATTTTGGAGGGAACTCACGAAATAGATTGTCACCACACATTTTACAGATCGCTGACATGATATTTTCACTGAGTTTTATGGATTCAGTAACTAGAAAATCAAGAATCTCGACTAAAACTTGGCGTTTTAGATCTTTCTCGATGTTATCTTTATCTTGATCATTAAAATCATATACGACCGAGCAAAGATTTAACTTACTGATAAAAAGTTTTGATTTTTCTGAATTTGGGACATCTTTAAATGCTAGATGAGGTTGGATCATATTGTCGCCATTGGATGCAGGGAAAATAGATGACGACATCTTTTTTACAACATTTAATCGACTTGAAATGACATTACAAGTGTTGGTGAAGCTGCCATTGTTGCCCAAATCAGTGGTTGCATTGCTCCCATCTGAATAATTTGAATTGGATTTTGATGATTTACGGGGGAGTTTCGCAAGAATTTGCTTAAGCATAGTAGGAATAGTAGAATTTGCAGCCAACAATAAGCCTGAAAGACAAACATTGAAATTATCATTAGTAATAGAACTACTGAAAATTGTGATTCAAATGGTAGGAATTAGAGACTTTTATGTAGGCATATACCACAGAACTGAATAATGTTTTTCTTTTAACTGGATTAGGATTCAAGCTATAGTAAATGCATATGGTAAACACGTATATGGAAACTAAAGGTGAATATACATCTTTTTCCTAATTAAAATACTAAAACGCAATTTATTTTAATTAATCATCCGAATTCAACATCATTAGTTGAGCACAAATTATATATTAGCACAATTATCTTCTAATTCAAGAACAACATACATCATCATCCCATCGTGTATAATATCATTTTCTTAAACTTTAAAGAACATATTAAAAATATATATAAGATAATATCATTTACTAATGTGCTATGATCTGATCTTATATTAGAAAATTTACATCTTTTCAAGAAAAAAATTAAAAAAAATAAAAATAGAGGAGAAGAAGAAAACTCATCTCAAATGAAATTTTTTTAACTTGTCATGAAAAGCAAATACTGAATGCTATGATCTCATAGACTCATACTATATGATAATACTGAACTGTTCAAGAAAATATTTAAACATAACCTAACAATCATCAGTTCATACACATGTTAAAAACTTTTTATAGATCTAAAACACACTCAAAAACATAAAAAGTGAAGGTACGAACAAAAAGAATAGTACTGAAATGGGTAGATCTGAAACCAAGACCAGGATCTAGTAACTTACCAAAAGAAATGCGACACGCAAATATGGAAGAAAACCCAGATCATAAAAAGCCCTAAACCCCCAAAATTTGAACAAAAGGTAAAACTTTAACAATTATATGTCAGGATACTGTAACAGAATAAAGAAATTTGATAATGCCAGAAGGGTGTTGTCAAATAGCAGCATGTCTTCACATTAAAAGATTGATGAGGACAGTAATAATATAATCTAAAAAGTCAGAGCACTGAAGAATCAGGTGGTATTCATAGAAGATCTAACATTACACAAATATAAAAAATATAAATGAACATATATTTATAGAGAGAGAAAGAAAGAACGAGAGAATATACCTGGGCTTTCTGGGACAAAAATGGACATGGGTTTTGGAGAGAGAAAATCAAAGAGAAGAAGACATACAAATGAGAGAGAAAGGTGGAAGAGAGAGAGAATTTCAGGTTAAAATCTTGAGATTGAAGACATAACAATAATGGTGAAAATGGAGCCCATCTCTGTTTCTTTCTTTTCTTTGAGGATCCAAGAAATTGGTTTTGGTATGAAACTTTTGTGTAACTAAAGTACATTTACAAATCTAGTGAGTTTTGAGTCCAAGTTTGAGAATTGAGATGCAAAATTGCATACCATTGACTTTTAAAAACATAAGTAGTGTTACAGTTTTTATTTAAAAAAAAAATTATCTAATGATAGCCCTGAAGCTTAAGTGTAAGGATGATACGTTAAGGTTAGTAGAGTGATTATTAAAAAGTTAGTGACGTAGTTATTTTCATAGTACGATAAAATAATACTTGTACGAATATTTTAAACATAGCCCTGAAAGGCTATCATTAGAAAAATTCATAAAAAATTAAAAAAAAATTATATGGCAAAGGAAGAGTATGAATAAATCTTAAACATACCCTTTTGATCCTTTAAGTTTAGATAGTGTTATTTTAGCCTAATAGTGCTTAATGTTATGCGTTATTGTTAGTTAACATACCATTTACCTTAAATGGTACCACATAAAAATCGTATTAAGATATAAAATAAAGATAGAAAAGAAGAGTATGAATGTATGATTGAATTGTTTAATTTTGTATACAAATTTTTTTATAGATTTATAAAGTTATTTTTCATTATACACATCTTCGATCTTCATATTGTATTTACTTATGATCAAGTACTAAACATATTTATGTTTGACTTAAAATGCTTTTAATATATATATATATATATATATATATATATATATATATATATATATATATATATATATATATATATATATATATCTAAAGCTCTTGGATCAAGTGATTAAATCGAAATTGATCTATCAAATTAAGCTTGAAGTTAACTTGGACTAAAGCACCATAATCTTGTAGTTTAAAACCATTTTTTATTCATGGTTTTTGCCTTTTCTTTAGCAGTTTCCAATCAAAGGGAGAAATTTACAAAAGCAAAAAGCACTTTAATTGATTGTAATTTATAAAAGCAACGGCTTACCACTTGTGTAAAAAATATATTTATAGTAGTACATGTTGAAAGTATGAACACTTGTGGGACAAAGTTTAATCCATGGTTGTTTAACTTATGATTAATACATATACTTTTTTATCGCCCTAGAAAATAGAATTATTTAATCGTGTGTGGAAGCCAAACTTTGATAGACATGATTGCGAAACTCTTTGTCAACAATTGGTAAAAAAAAATGCAAATTGGTACTGCAAATAAAATATAAAATATAAATAAATTGGTAACGGTTTAAAATTATGTGGATAATAATTGTAATGTTGACATTATCATTCAGTTGTATAGTTGATCAATCACAAATTAAATTAAATATTTTAATTTATATTTTTTGCCTTGTAACTTTTAAAATTATACAATTTTAACTTCTATTTTCGTCAAAAGCACATGTTGTTGATTTCTCGTAAAACTAGATGGATTATACTTTAAATTTAGCATGTGAGTTGGTGTTCGAGTGTACTTTTTTTCGATTAAAAAACCCATACACAAAAAATTGGTATTTAATTTTTGTTATGTTTAAAAGCAACCAATCAACACATGGTAGACATCAAAGAAAGTAGAAAATAATCTATCATCGAAATTAGAAACAATAATTTGGACACATTTATGTGTAAATTGCTAAGTTGGCATCATTTTTATTATTAATTTTTTAATAAATCATCTTGATCTTGATTAAAAAAGTTATTTTTTTTTTTTAAAAGACAATTTTATTAAAACGAAACCACCAAACATGATTGAAATCATTCATGAGCCCACACAAACCTTACTCCACTAGAATTTCATGCATGACATCTACTTACTGTACAGAAGCAAACAATACAAGTACTTGCAACATTGATCTAAACTATCTTATATACGCACTGAACCATTTACAGACAGACATACGAACATCTACCGACCAAACTTTAACCTATGATATGCACACGACACCAACATTTTAGCATATATACATCCACCCAGATCAGATTAAATCAACCGTTAGCTTTACCACGAACATCACCACACGCTCTCGGGTCATTCACCCATTCCGACCATTTATTGTTTCGTTTATTGTATGAAATTAACCTTTTAAAACTTCTATTGTTTATTTTTATGTGTTTTTGACTAAATAAATTAGCTTATTTTTTATAATTTTATAATACAATATAAGTTAAATGCATACGATATTAGAAATAATAATTTGGACACATTTATGTGTAAATTGATGAGTCGACATCATTTATTATTATTATTATTTTTAACAAAGCCTAGAATTGATAAAATTACAAGTTTTTTCCCGAAGAATTATTCTGGGATTTATAAAGATATAAGGTTAATTTCAAAATAGCTCCTTTTATTTTACAATTAAAAATTAAGATATAAAATATAAAATATATGATATCCAAAAGTATATTTATGGATAAATTAGTGTTAAGAGCATCACATGTGGTGGCCTAATAATGCATTGTCTCTTAGGTCACTCGTAATCACACCCATGTGAATATGATTGTTCATCAAGGAAAAGAATCCTTCCTTGATTCATAATTCATGATAATAATGAAATAAATCATAGGATCCATTCACAATTCTTTTAACTATTCCTTTTTTCTTTTTATTTTTTTAATAAAAAGAAAGGGTCATAAATCATCACATGAATTGTATTGAAACATGTATAACTTTGTAAATTGAGTTACTATAAAAATTAGATTCAGCATAAAGATTGCAATTTGAACCAATGTAATCATAAATAAATCGAATAAGTTTATGTTTTGTCTCAAACAGACCCAGATTTGTAACATACTAATTCTAAATTTTAGGGTATATTTGATTTGTATTTGAGTTTTACTATAAGAATGAGTTTTCAAATCGACCATTCCACTTAAGTTCGAGATATGTCCAAAATTATTGATTTGATTTTCAATATTCAAAATCAAACTCATTAACCATACACCTTTTATCATACCCATTTTAATATCTTTCTTTCAAAACTCACAATCTAAACATACCCTACTCAGATATTAAAACTGAGTTGTGATTGATGTTTGGGCAAAAACGGAAGGCCCATTTTGAATCCTACAAAACATGATGAAGAAAATATCTTGGCCCACATTGATCCATTTGACAAATAAGAGGCAAATATGAATAAACCTAAACTCTTATAAGACCGAGCCAATGGGCTTCTTGTATTGGCAACCGATGAAGGTCGGCGAACCGACGCCATTGGCACGGCTTTATCGGTTGTTTTATCGGTTTCTCCTCTTCGGTTTGGCGACGAAAGGAATTGTGGGTCAGGTGGGGCTCACATGCAATTTTTTATTTAAATTTAACCGTTACAATTTTTTTATAAAAAATAAAAAATAGAAAATTTAAAAAATATAACGATAATATATCCGTTTTTTTGAAAAAAAAAATTTATTTACTTTTTTTAACCCTTTTATCCAACCCAAAAACACTATAAATAAACAAACAACTAAAACTTCAATTCACACACACTTTTCTCTTTCATTATCTCAATCAAATATATTATTCCACCCAATTATTCTATATAATTCAACACTTTTCTTTATAAATCGTAAAAATGGATTCAAGCTTCTTTTCGAGCTCGTTCGAAGACGATTATATGCAACACTATTTAGCGGTCACGCAATGTTTCGATCCGATTGCGATACTCGATATTGTTGATACGTTGGATCAACATGATGAAGAAGATGTTGCCGAAACTTCAAGTCGGCCGCCAAAGCACCAAGAAGATATACATACAAAGAAATCATCACGCAACCGGCGAACGTTTGTGGCAAGATTACTTTGCCCCAAATCCCACATTCCCGCCGGATTACTTTCGGAGACTATTTCGAATGAGGTGGTCATTGTTTCTCCGTTTATGTCAAGGTATAACATCTTACGCTCAACTACCAATAACTCCTTATTTTACTTATTTCCATCAAGGTCATGATGCTACCAGTAAACTTGGTTTCAACATTTACCAAAAGGTAACGTCCGCCATACGTCAATTGACGTACGGTATCACAGCCGATGCTTTTGATGAATATTTACACATGGGTTAACAAACATCATACAATTGTTTGGATAACTTTTGCAAGTGTATACTTCATCTATTCTCGAGCGAATACCTTAGAAAACCAACACTTCAAGATGTTCAGCGCTTACAACCAAACATCAAGAGTTGCATGGTTTTTCGGGTATACTCGGAAGCATCGATTGTATGCATTGGCCGTGAAAAAATTTTCCGGTAGCTTGGAAAGGTCAATACACGCGAGTTGATCATGAGCATCCAACCATCATGCTCGAAGCGGTTGCCTCTTATGATTTGTGAATTTGGCACGCTTATTTTGATCCGGCCGGTTCAAAAAATAGCATCAATGTCCTTAATTAATCGGATTTGTTTAATGATCTACTCCAAGATAGAGCGCTCGCAGAACCGTTTACTATTGCTGGCCAAACCTTTACGAAATGATATTACCTAGCCGACGGAATTTATCCGGAATGGGCGACTCTTGTTAAGTCATTTAAATGTCCGATCGAGGAAAATAATATGAAGTTCAAGAGGTACCAAGAATCGGCACGAAAAGATGTTGAATGCGCATTCGGAGTGCTTCAAGGACGTTGGACGATTATTAAAAATCCTGCAAGGCCATATAGCGTCAACAAAATTAAACGAATCATGTACACTTGTGTTGTCTTACACAACATGATCACCGAGGACAACCGACGCAATATATGTCAACTTGAGGAAGATTATCCGTCGGACCCGATAAACAGACCGAGACGTACGTGGGACGAGAGGGTTGAAACACAAATGCGAATGGACAAGGAACTACGCGACCAAATGATTCATCATCAACTTCGCAATGCTTTTATCGAACACATTTGGCACCTCCTACGTGGCTTCCGCCGTCAAAACCGTGCTTAGGTTATTTTATTGTTTTCAATAAATGTAATTTTTTTAGTTATTGTATTGTTTTATTTTAATTATTGTAATGTTTTGATTTTAATTAATGTAATGTTTTTTAAGTTTAATGAAAGAATTTTTATTTAATTTGTGTTTAAATTATTAAACTAATAATCAGTGGGTCCCATAAATGAAACTGATGAAAGGACTGTTGACAGTGTTTAGTCAGTCTTTTATTAGTTTTGGTTGTGCTGACGTGACGCTAAGCTGACAAAACTGAAGAAGCAACTGAATAAAGGACTGTTGAGAGTGGTCTAAAATGGCCCTTACTCACCTTCTTTCAAAGAAGGGAAAAAATAATTTTCATATACATATATGTATAAACTGTTTCTTAGAAGACTTGAAATTTCTAGACACATAGTGAAACGAACATTAAAAAAAATAATTAGCGTTATACTACTTCCGTCTCAACTAAAATCTTCCATATTTTTGTTGTTGTTTGTCTCAAAACAAATGTTTACGTTTTATTTCAACCACTCAAAAGAGACTTTGGAAGCGTCCATTTACTTGATTGATAAAAAATATAGTTAGCGAGGATTCTTAGACTGTGTGCATTTTTAATTTTAAGATTTAACAATTTAATTGTAATGAAATGGAGTATAAGTTTACATCCTATCCATTTACATCCCATCTTGTCTTTGTTTATTTATGGTAATGGTAATAAGACAGACAAAAACTGAAAAATTGTAACCATTTTGTATACATTTACATACACGTGCACATACGTTTACAAAAAACTACGTTAAAAATGATAAAAATCCATGTGACCGACCATTAATTTTTTCTACATACGTGACATCAAATATTGACAATAACAAACAAACTAATTACTAGGTACTTTAGTAGACCATAGCCATATTTGTTACTCGCAGTTAATGCAATTGTGATCATACCCATCTACCTTTTTTTCAAACAAATGTTCATGATACTTTATATAATCTTCTCAGGTATATAAATATATCATAATGTAAGACATTTAATCTATCAACAACTCATAAAACAAACTAACATGACAAAGTTCTCTGTTATCACTGTATTTCTTGTGTTCTTCATGATGACAGGTAGTTTTGGATATTATTTTTCCAGATTAAATGTTTTGGATGATTTCATTAACAAATTTCAGTGATATAACATTATAACATGTTAAGTTTATTAATTTGCAGGAATGGTCCGAATGGATGAGCCACGCGATGTTGTCAAGTTTTGCCAGAAGAGTTACAAAGTAGTTCAACGTACTAGAGATCGATGTACTAAGTTTTGCGTCGAAGAACACGGATCTCATTCGAGTGGACACTGCGAAGCTAGTTATACTTGTAAATGTACTTACGTTTGTCCGACGACACCACCACCACCACCAACGCCACCATCTAATTTATTATAAATTAAGTTTAATATCAAGCAAGTGCTATTAAAATCATCAACTAAGATATAAGAGTACTCTTGTTAGATGTATTTCGTAGTTAATTTAATTGGATTGGTATGTTATTGCCAATTATATGTATGACACACAACACAATTTAATAACTCCCTTCATCCTAACACAAACTAATTCAGCGAATAAATAATAAATGGACTTCACTAACACGATTTAGGTTTTATCCGCCAACGAGTCATTCCTTTCACGATCTCACCGCTACAACCACCCTCGAGTCGAAGTAGATGTTGGCAATCAACTATTCCAGTAATTTCATTGTTCTCGAATACGAAAGTTTGCGACTGTAGCACACTGCCTTTCGTGCATTCTCGACGATACTCTAAAGTCATGCTAGCAAGCTCATACTTTTGCTCAATCCAATTTGGAACACTCTGCAATGCAAAGTGTCTTAACAATTCATTAATCATCATATAATTATAATTATAATTATCTAATTACAAGATATTAAGTCAGTTATTACCTCAAGGATCCACCCCATATATTTCACATTGTTAACATGTTGGTTCATATCCAAATCTTTCCATGTTGCCTATATATAGAATTGAACTTTATATAAATAGTAATTAAGAAAATTACAGTTACAAATAATGTTAAAAGGGGTAGATAAATTTAACTAACTCACCATTAAACCATTGCAAACATGAACAATATTATTGTTTTTATCTAATTTTTGATATTTTCTAGTATTTTCTTCGATGATCGGCGGTGTATTCAAAAAGTAGGGTGCTAACTCAGCTCGAACATCATCTGGGAATTTAGATAACCTTCTCGTCTCTTTATTCATCATCACCCAGTTACTATAACGTAATACATGATATGTATATACCACCATCAATACATATAACTTGGTATTTTAATTTTCGCGTATTAATTAGTAACAGATCGATTTTTACGTACCTTGAAGCTCTTACTAATACTTCGCCTGTTTGACAATCACGAAACAACCAATTACCGCGCGCACTATTTTTCCCGGATCCAGATCTCCAAGTGTCTATTTGAACGACATCATCGCTGTATTGAATTTGGGCATGCCAAAAAAAAAAACATTAATTTCTAGTAAAGCTTAACATTCACAATTAGTTCCCAATGGTGTAGTTGCCAACTATAGTACTATAGGCATATTACACATATCTATTGAATTATTTTAAAGTGAATTAGGATCAAAATATTTCTTTTTCACGAATTAGAAATTTACATATAAAAAGAGAGAGATGGATACCAAGTCGGATAACGATCCACTTCTAATTGAATCTTTGTGACCACGAAAACTAGGTTTTTCGTGCTCATTTTTGGTGTTGAACTCATGCCATCACTTAGAAGTCCGATTGTGTTCGAATGATTAAGCACCATTTCCTATTTAATCCAATCAAGTTCAAACTGTGAAACAAAAGAGTAAACTAACACATACTATATATAATCTGTTAAAGTACAAATTTACCATGTAAATATTACTATGTGTTACCTGCATAAGATTCATCAAGGTGTCTATAAAAGTTGTTCGACCAGGCCCGGTTTCATATGATCTGATCTTGAAACTTTGACGAAATACATAGTCCGATACCATTCTCCCTAGACCAACTTCTGAAACAACGTCTTGACAATTTTTCTTCAAGTACATCATTTCTTGTTGTTGCAAGAAAATGGTTGTAAAAGCAGCAAGAAGCATACTCCAATCCATACCACCAAATGTAGTACTTTTTACAACTTTTGAAGGAGCATGTGCATCATTGGTTATACTCAAAGAAGAAGGAGAAGAAGTGTTAATTCTTTCACACTCATTTTTACCCTCTAATTTGCATCTAAGCTTACTAGCAGATGACAAGTAACTTAAGCCAATATTGTTTTTGGAAGAAATTTGTAAGAATGATATTGTAGTGGCTGACATGACAACTATATATGTGTAAACTTAACAATTTGGCCTCTTACATATTATTTTCACTATTTATAAGATCACTCGCTATCATGACAACTAAGACCGAATACAATGCCACGCCAGCACTTCCTCAAGGACTGAACTAAGACTGAACGCTGCCTATAATGACATGAGAAACTGAACTTTTTGAGTCTCACATTCCAATAATACATTTATTATATAACAAAACACACAAAAAAAACCTCACACCACGTCTTCTATCCGTCTTGCCAAGAACAAAGACACCTAAGACGGAGGCAAGGACTCAACCGTGCCTACGTTGTCCTTGCAAGGACTCAACAAAGACAGACGACTATGTCTCTCATAGGCAGGTTTAACGGTGATTAGTTAAGATATTATTAGGGGGTTTTCTTTTTGAATTTTTTTTTCTTCTAACTATGTTAATAGAAATACTCTTTAAATTAATTAAGTTATTAGATATTAGATCGGCATATATTGAATATATAGAGTAGGCTACATATATATTAGGGTGGGTGTAATTTATTGATCGACCTAGCTATTTGAAATGTAAATCTTTAACTAATCTATTACTTGATTGACATTGATGACGCTTGACGCTGGAAATTGAGCATTGACTTTGGATTTCCTTTTTCTTTTCTATTTATTTATTATTAATTAATTTTTTGTGTGTGTGAAACTAAGGCCATTGTTGGTCATACAATACAAGGATATATAAACCACTAATTTATACATAAATGGTTCAAAGGATCCGAAACAATGGGGTTAATGTTTGCTCCAAAATCCAAACTGCAAACCAAACTAGACAAGTTAGTTAACAACTGATTCGGCTTGCCGATTTAACTGATATAGGTTTTATGCCAGACAATGAAAACTCTTTAAGGAGCTAGGAGTGTAAAGTGTGAACGCCTTCTTAGAGTATAAACATTAATTAAGTGATCGTTAATTATTAATTAAAAGTGGTTTGGTTGGTTACATTAATCAATTTCGATGCGATCTCATTGTTCGTTGACTTGGTCTGTTACATTAATCAACTTCATTGCTAGTCATGTCGTATAAACTATATTATGATACATTTTTGCATAAAAAGTTTATAATGGTAATCGGTTCACACATTTCGATTTAATTCGAAAAAAAAACACAATTATTTTCTTGCAAAGTATCTCCTTCGAAAATCAACTGACTTATGTACTTAATTAAGACATGATCCTAGATTTTCAACTCACAAGGATTGAACTTTTTCTACACATGAGATTCACGAGCTTACATCGCTAAGCTGCTTCTTTGTGTTGATATATACATATTTTTTATAATTTATAATTTATTATAATAATAAAATTTCAAAATATTTAGTTTTGCACTATATTGACTTTTTGACTCTTGGTTTATTTGCGAGGGACGGACATTTTGATTTTTTAGGAACGTTTGACTTTTGTTTCAAATTTCCCCTTTTTGACCCGCTTTTCTGAAATAAACATATATGGGATATAAAAGCAGCTGTGAATTCTTTCTTTTCTTGGAGAAGGAAAAATAAATTAAAAATATAAAATCGAGGGAATTTAATCGCAATTAAGGTTATTTTTTTGTACAAAATCCCTTGATTTGTAACGTAAAATCACTGGTACGTTTTCCCTATTTCTGAACACTAGTTTTTCAAGTATTGTAAATTTAAATTTGTTTTATTTTGTAAATTATTTATGCTTTAATTGTTTCGTTTTCAATTTTATTTTTATGTATTTATATATGAACCTGATCATTGGATTTCATGTTGTTTGTGAGAATTCATCGATTGTTGATATATATAGCATCGACTTTATGGAATTTTTAAGAAATTGACCAAGTATTGCTGATTTTAATGGTTGTTCAGTTGAGTTTTACTCTGAAATTTCTTAGCTTTCTAATGAATATGTATCAATTAGGGCGTGCAGCTGAATCTAAGTTGTTGTTTGTGTTATCTTTTTATGACATTTATTATAGCCGGAAGTAATTAGGGCTAAAGCCTAAATGTATGTATGTAGGCATGTATAATTTATGACATTGATAAAAAGTTTATGAACGAGTTAAAAAGGGCATAAAAGTTATGTAAAATTTATAAACTTGAAGATTGGTTGGACTCAATTGATGACTTCATAGTTCAAATTAATGTGAATTTTTTAGTTTATAAATTCAAAACTAAAAAAGGATTTATAGGGTTATATCTATAGGCGGTTGTCTTTTCTTACTCCATAATTGTTTTTCACCATGTTTAAATTCAAGTTATCCTGATTTTGTCCAAATTTTGGGAAATTTAGACCATGTTTATGTATATGGCAGGATTTTTTATTTTAAGGTGGACAACGATCTGAGGGGGATTGAAGTATCTGTTATGTATAGTGCTAATTATGCAATTATTTCCTCCATAAATTTATGCAAACTTTGATGGCTGTAACCCCCGAAGAGCAGAATATAGACCATGGAACCGACCGTTCCCCGTTGCTTGTGGAAAGTCGAGAAAACTATGAAAATCAGCATGTGATTGATTTGGAGAGAGGAAGTGATGATGACACTTCCTCATCAAATGCATCTAATAGTTCTCTTCAAGGGCTGGCTCGTAGCCCGCAGGCTTCCACTTCTCAACTGCTCCGTGCTTCATCCAGTGGATCCAATGGAACGGGGAGGAGAGGCGACCGACTTGGTCGTCGTCGATGGAGCCCCTTCGACACTTCGTTATGGATTTCAATCGAGTTAGTATTTACCTTGGGACAAATTATTGCGTCTATAGTTGTTTTACATCTATCACGTAATGAAAACCCGCAGACTCCTTTGTTTGCCTGGGTCGTGGGTTATGCAGCTGGGTGTGTTGCAAGTCTTCCATTTCTATTTTGGCGGTATGTTCACCGGAATCAGGCTACCGAGCAAGGGTCAAGCCGTGGTCATCAGCCATCTTCTGAGGGAAACCATCCACCTGAACCTAATTCTTATATAACAATCTCGTTTGCTCGTTCTTTAGAAGAGGAAACTCGGCCCGCCACATTACCTGATACTTGGAATGGTCTAAATGTGGGTTCGAATGCTAGGTATTTTTCTGCTTATTTCACACGTTTAGCTCTTTTACTTTGCAGTAAATGTGATTTTACTTAATTGTATGCGGTTTTCTTTGCAGACTTACCATGCTTGTAGACCATTTCAAAATGGCTTTGGATTGCTTCTTTGCTGTATGGTTTGTAGTTGGTAATGTTTGGATATTTGGAGGCCATTCGTCATCTGCCGATGCCCCCAATTTGTACAGGTGCTATTAATATATATTACTGTGGGTGTGTTTGGATGTGCGTTTTCAAAGTGCTTAAATGATACCAAATAATCATAATCTTATAGCTAGTACTAATCGTAGAAAATAGTGTTTAAATGTGCTTTTGTTGATTGCAAGTTGTAATAAGCAGTTAATTAGATGTTTGACTGATTGATAAATTGTTGATGATTTAAGAAATCAATAGATAAAATGACCAGAAAAAGTTTTTGTGCAAAGCCACTTTAATCAGTCTTAAAGAATAAATAGGTAATATTGCAACTAGTTGAAACATTAGCCAGACGAATGCAAATCCTAAACGTCTCCATATTATTGTAAGTTCCTCATTTTGATCTAATGATTTCTGTTGTTATTTGCTACAGGCTTTGTATAGTATTTCTTACATTTAGCTGTATTGGCTATGCCATGCCTTTCATCTTATGTGGAATGATATGTTGTTGCCTTCCCTGTATCATTTCTATCCTCGGTGTCCATGAGGATATGAATCAAATGAGAGGAGCGAGTGAAGATTCTATTAATGCTCTGCCAACACACAAGTTCAAACTTAAGAAGAATGTGAATAATGACACTAAAGATAATGATTCAGGAGTTGATGAAGGTGGGATTCTAGCAGCCGGGACAGAAAAAGAACGGGCCATCTCTGGGGAAGATGCTGTAAGTTTTTTGAATTATCAATAGGTTGAATTTTATCTCAGACGGGGCAAATAGATCAAGTAAAAAGGTTAGCTAAAAGGGGATGGGTTACATGGGTGGAAGCCGCCCAATGTCTTTCTTTATGCATACAACGCCCATAGTTTATTACCTATTCATAGCTGTAGGGTTTTTTTTTTTTTTTTTTTTGGAATTAATGGTTTAGTTGATTTTCTTTTTAAAATGGAGAAACTGCAAAAATCCTATGTACTATTTCAATGGATGGGTACAATGTGTTTTGTTTAAACATAATAAAGCAGCATATCTACCATTTCTCACAAATTGTTCATTTTTTGCATTAAATGGGTTCAAGTTGCATATTATGGTAATAATTTGTAAATATGTTGGAAATGGTTTATAATAAAAGTAGGTTGCATATAGCAGTAGAAAGTGAATACAGTATTACATTATCTTGCTGTTTGCGATATAACTTTTTTATAAATGGACAAAAAGTATTTGCGGTCAATCTAACTTGGTCCGCCCATTTCAACCTCTTCATCTTGTCACCTATACTGCATTGTATGCCTTTGCTTTAACATAGAGATGCTTGAAAATGGTGCAGGTCTGTTGCATATGCCTTTCAAAATATGCCGATAATGATCTGTTGAGAGAGCTTCCTTGCATGCATTTCTTCCATATAGAATGTGTGGATAAATGGTTGAAGATAAATGCATCTTGTCCATTATGCAAGTTTGAAGTTGGGAGTAGTAATGAGATTCCATCTACTGCAGACGCAAATCAGTAACAAACATGAAATATTAAAAGGTAAATATAACTTGCAGACTGTGTTCTTCGCACAATCAGATGCAGTAAACCTCAGAATTGAAGTGTATAGGAAGATATGATTCTGTCAAGTTGATTATAGTTCCTGTTTCTCTTTTAACCGTTTGACAAGGTGTGGGTTGTATAGATGAGTCAAATCAAATCAAAAGGAATCCAATGTGTTGTTAATAGTATGTCTAATAAACATACATTTTTCCTATATGAGATGGATTCATAGGAGTGGCAACCTCATGAAGTGAAAAAGATTTTTAGGTAAAACGTTGATATGCTTTTAGATTTATTTTTGAACAATGTAGTCGTCCATACATGGCATGCGCTTGCACACATTTGGGATGCTTTTTGTACTTGATCTAACGTGGGTGATTAACATGCTTTTTGTACACACGTCATGTTGATATGGATATACCAAATTGGATAATTGGTTCCTTCCGAAACTCGGATGAATGATGAAATTAGTCGGTTTAATAGGCCACAACTATAAAGACGTCCAACGTATATTCCCTTAAGAGAATGGATTGTAAAAGTGTTTGCAAATTTAGAGGTTTGGATAGGTTGGAGAACTGATCAAACACATATAAGCAGTTTAAGAAACACTTGTCTTCCGAAAGTGTTCAGTTATGCACTAAAAACAATCGCAGACCCTTTTAACTCATTTCACATCTTTCATTTCAACCTAAATTTCTCTATATTACTTGCACATAAAGGGCATAACCCACATCTTCCATTCATAAACATTTCAAACTAGACTAGAATATCTTGCATCTGCATCATGCATGAAGTACATATACCAGCCCGAGTCAGCAAAAATAAACAGGATGAACAAACCATATAAAAAAAAACCAGAACAAGTGCAAAACTTCCTCTTCAAACTCACATAAAAAACCATTTTTGATACACCAAACTCGATCACCTTATCTATGCAATTTTTTTTTTTTGTGTGCAGATTTCAACTAAAAGTTCTTTACAGAAACCATTCTCTTTTTTCGGTTGATTTCAAAGAAAGATCCATCTCCCAGCCTCAACCGCCTGAGGATGAGAGAAAGAGAACTGTACAGTATGCTATACAAAGAAACAATCGGGCCTGTTATTTGTTCTGGTTGATGGGCCGAAAACATCCATATTATGAGGGTTTTCAAGGTGCAAAACAAGGTAAAAGTTCTATCCTCTGTGTAGTACAATCAACTCGGTTATGATCCATTCGACTCGGATGTAATAGCAGCGGGAGGTTTTGAAAGGTTAGGGTGTGGTGGAGGAGCAGTTAAAGAATAGGTAAGCCTTGATGAGGAAGAGTTCTCGATTAGTCCAGCAATCCCAGCACTTGCTATTTGAGCATTTGAGGGAAGGAAAAGATCATGTTTCTGGTCTTTATAAGCTGCCCAAACCTGTCAAAATGACATTCATTCATCAGATGATACACTTACGCAAAACTGACTGATTTATATGCATATTACATACATATAAAATCAACTCTATTTCAGGAAAACACTCATATTTTTCATCATACTTTGATTTCTTGTATCAAACAAAGAAATGAACTTTATAAAGAAACAATACATCAAACATGATTACCAAAATCGTATTAGTGCGATGATAATCTAATTTCTGTTAGATAAAGCAATTTAGGAAGTCACATGCATTTGAATATACTTCGGACAGCATTCAACTCATTCAACTCACTTACAATTTAACCCGTTAGACATTAACATCCGCAAAATAAACCTATATTTGTAAGTAATAAAAAGTAAGATTCAAGATGGTGACTTACTTCTGAGGAATCTAGTATGTCACGAACTTTAGTACAGTGTGCTCCTTCTGTTGCGAATGCATGCAAAACCTACATCAACACAATAATGACAATATTAGAACCCTTGGTAGTTGGTATATATAGTTCCTGATTTTCTTCTATAAGAACTTTGAAAAGAATCATGTGGCAGTATAAAACACCCCTATTTGGTGGTCAAACTGAAAAGAGCTAACCTCAATTGCAAGCACCCGGCCAATGGATGCTTCAGATTCGTTCCACTTCATTTGAGAGCAAATTCCATTTCTCCCTCCTGCTCTCCAATCAAGAAGGCCAAGCAGTACTTCAATGAGCCCAACCCTACAACATATGATTATTGACTTCCCAATCAATCAAAGTATCAAACTGAATGTAGTATTTCACCCTACTTTACTAATATTTCTATGAAGGGTTCCCATTTTTTTTCTTGAGAGAGAAGAGAGTCTTATTTTCTAATACATCACATATTTTGTTTTTGCACGTAATCCACAAGCGTGCTCACCTGAGACCTTGTGCGACAAGTGCGTCCCTTGCTCTATTTCCAGCAACCACCACACGTTTCAGTGTCTCAAGTGCTAGTATGCTTCCACCTTGCCATCCGATAGCTTTCATTAATAGCGGAACCACCTGTACCCAATAAAAAGTGACAACTAAGATGCATGTCATGGAGGTGAAAATATGTCACACAAAAAGAAAAAAGGAAAAAAGGAAAAAAGAAAAAAAAAACTTGCAGCTAAGCACACAAACGTGAAAAATTGATGCATTGAAACTTAAAATTCAGCACAAAGGTTTGAGGTAGAAATTTCGCCCCATTTAATTATGAACAGATTTATTAAGGTGTATCTATCTCAAACGGGTCAATTGGGTAAAATAATAAGTTAAGTTAAAGTTTCCCATATCCACTTTTCAACATACAGAACCTCCTGAATCATTTTGTCAAAATACTATAGATTATGTGAATTAATATAACATCTCTACTCTTATTTGACACATATAACCTTTTATGAATTCTATTTGGAAAACGATAACCAAACCCAGACCTTTTTGAGAAGTACCATGTGACATGTTTCATCAAGAACCTATTTTAACCCATTTACACACACCACCTAACCAGCACTCTAACAGTTTCTAACAATTTCCTCCAAATCCAAGAGCCTGATGAGAAACTTGAATTTCTAGGTACGAAGAGAAAGTGGGTAGTATGTACCTGGGTTGTCCCGACACTAGTTGCCGCCATTGCTTCAGCACAAGTTGTGCTAGCCGCTAATTGATGTAGAACCCGTAAGCAGCTAAGACGCACCTTCTCTTGAGGAGTTTGTGATGCCTGTGACGGATTCTCGTCACCTTCAAAGGGTGAATCTGGCATTCTAGATTCTTCTGAGGACATTGTTTCACGCCTTGCCTCAAAGGCTACTGCAGACAACAATTTGGGCACGTAACCCAGGTATCCAACATGATCTGCTAGCGTAGGGTGGACCCGCAACAAAGACACCAATGCAGCAGATAACAGTAGTGGCAGCTCGGGATCAGGTCCTTGAGTGTCGTGATGTGTAGCAGCAATCGATGAAAGATACTGATCCAGAAGCCCTTCCAAAAATCTCTTCGGATTTCTAAGTGGGAATTTCGGATCTTTCAAGAATAGCCTCACGTAGATTCCTCCAACCTGTTAATGGGCATTTAGATTTGGATTAGATAATCAAACATAAGTGAGTTGGCAATGTTGACCCATTTACATTTGCATATGTATAAGTCGATTCAGGTTATATCTTATCTCTTAACAACTAAAATAGGGTATAGTAAAAAAAAATCGCTTTAAAGGAAACAAGTCAACCTGATCTAAAGACACCGAAACTGTGTTTTTGATACAATTAAACCTCCTACGTCACTTCATTCAAAATTTAGATTATTTTCAAATCATACTTGACACTAATTACTTCTTAAAAAGAAATGTCGGAGGTTTAATTCAAAACGACGCGTATCAAATGCTTAATACTAGAGGTGTAAATTTGGTCCATTTACTTATAAATGGGTCAATTTGAGCCATAATTTATTTCTAACGGGTCAAACAGGTAAAATAAATACAGGTCAAATGGGTTGTACTGTTGAAAAGTAGCCCGAAGTATTATAACTTTTAACTGATAAAATCTCCTACCATTATATTCAGAATAGAGACTATTGTGAAATAATATGATTTTTCTAATCAGATGACACAAATAATATATATTTTGAACCAAAATGTTTTCGATCAACCCGTTCGGTACCAAAAAATACCCGTTCTGGACCGTTAACAACTCGATTGTCACACCCATTTTGCCAACTATAGACATAACAAATGGCAAGAGATACCTGAGGCTCATCTCTCATTTCTTGTTGGCTAGATGCTTGTTCGGGTACATCCCAATCAAAAACACGACCTTTCATCTGTTCCTGGTAAACATCTGAAGCCATTGTTGCAACTTGTGCAGCCAAGGAAGCCGCCATAGCTGGTGTCCAAACAAGTTCTGGAGTTTCCGTAGTTTGTTCAAGAGCACTTACAACAACCTCACCAGGACCATCCCTAATAATAGATACCAATCCATCTGGCAGAAATCTTGCGAGTGTAATCGCCACCCTGGGCCCATGCATTGGTTGTGCAACAAGCTTTCCCAACAAAGAGGCTGCTGCTGCTCTTTGAGGTAGTGGGACTTCTTCTGCATTAGGAATACAAACGTTTGATATAAAATATCTTGGATTGTTGTAGTAATAATATAGTTATTGTAATCTTATTTAACACATTATCTATCCCAAACATAAAAAAAGGATATTGGATTAGTACTTGGCAAAAGATTAAGGCAACCACGTCACTTAATTTCCCGCCTAATTTTCTTTGTAAAAGTTTAATACTTTTTGATACGGTAATACCTTTTCATGAATTGGTGAATTCATATATAATGATGATAACCTCCACGAATTTTTTTTAAGGAAAAATTCCAGGGAGTTGACTTCTATCCCAAATCAACTACTCATCCATTTATATCCAACCGATTCTATCATTTTGATTTGAGAAATTTATTTATTTTCAAAATATGCCTTATACTCCCTTTATCTTTTTTTAACATGTTGTGTGTTTATTCCTTACATTCTTTTCATTCTTATTCAATACGTATATATTTCTTAAGATATTTTCACAACAAAAATAATTGATTGAATTTATCTATCATGTGTTATTAGCCTATTAATTAGGCAACAGATATGGTCATTATATTTATCTTTACAATTACAAATATATAGTTATACTATATTGTTATCACCAATTTAGTCCTGTTTGAATTCTTAAGAATTCATAATCCTCAATCGATCAGTTTGGATTACGACATCCGGTATGCAACTGCCATCTCTTGTGGTTTGTTTATTATTAGAAAACTCGAAATTTTATTAAATATGTCAAATACTTACAGTGATAAATTTACATGTACATACATAAATATCGCCCCATACTCCATTCTTGTGTACCCTTTGACTCACATATATATCGAATATAAGAGTAAAGCAACAGAATTGTCTATTGTTATTTGTGTGCCACTTTGCATTGAAATTAATATATGTGAATTATATTGAATTTACTATGTAAACTGCATCGTACTATTGACATCAATTTGCACCATCACATTAGCCTTCACGAACATAGTTGGTATTGATTTTCTTTTTCTTTTGAAAGTTTTTATGTAGGATCTTATATTCACTTTTTTTAGCATTCTTACAATTGTGTCAGTATTATTTATGATGCAAAAATTATATTTTCTATGTATATTTACCACCTACTCTATTAATTAAATTTTGTTTGAGAGATCACTTGATTCTTTTAGTGTTTACATTTGGAATATACTTATTATTATAGTTATTAATTTAAAATGTTAATTAATATTTGTTATTGAAATTAATTGTATTCTTAATTTCAATAACAAATATTAAATATTAATTAACATTTTTAAATTAAGCCATAACAACAAATAAACACAACTAATTGATCATTATAGTTTAATAAACGTATACAACTTTTTTTAATTCAACCGTGCATCGCACGGGTAATGAACTAGTTAATATACAAAAAAGGACAGGAAACAATGTTTCCGGAGAAGGCAGCCAACCCAACCCAGTCCAAGCAAAATACCCATTATCTGGCCGATACCCACCCAGCGTGCCACTTATAATAAAAACACACAAAAAACTTACCACGTAATGGGAGAAGAAGTTCAAGAATGTAGACAACTCCACCATGCTTGGCGGCTGCCCATGCAAGTTCTGGTGTAGTTGCTAGTGCATAGAGAACATGAAGAACCCCTTCACGACAATTAGGGGTCGAGTGAAGCATTTGTAGCAGAAGAAGAACACTAGACCCATCAGCTACCATAGCCTCCAAACAAGGAGCATGTGTGGTTAAACGTGACAGCACACTCAAACATAGTTGAGAAATGTTGCTTCCAGGTGAAGCGGGAACAGAAAAGCATTCAAAAAGAGGTAATAACTTTTCTTTTGATGAAAATACAGATGCCAAATTTGGGTCGCTCGTTAGCAAATTCTGCAAAAAGCAAAAAGATGTAATAAGCACTCCTCCCTATTTCATAACCAAAGAAGATTTTTTTATAGATTTGATCCTCCATTCTAAGTGATGGACTAATGTAGAGGTGGCAATTTGGACTCATTTACTTATGATTGGGTCTATTCAAGTTATACTTTATCTCTAACTGTCCAAGCAGGTAACATAAAAAAACAAGTTAAAAACCGAGTCACACAGTTTGAAAGTTGCCCAACGTGTATTTTCAGTGCATATCAAATTATTCAAAAAAACAAGATTATGATTGAAATTATGTAATTCTGTGCATCATATTTGTCCAAGTTCTAACATCTTAAATATTCCTCTTAAGATACACCTGTTTTAACCCATACCAATAGATTAACTGTTTTCTTGATTTGACCCATTACCAAACCAGTCCATTTTTCCACTTCTAGTAACATGAAAATATATTATCATGATACCTTAAGAGAAGTCAGCCCTAGTTGTAGGTTCCCAACCATGCCCAAATTATCCTTGTCTGTTAAGTTCCCACCAGATGATGTTACATAATCTTCTGTGGTTTTCTCTTCACTATCATGATTGCTTTCAAGCTCTGGTTTCTCATGGTTTGAGTCACTTACAAGAGCATCAGGCTGACTAACAAATTGATTGTGTACAATATTCGATATAAATTCGACAAGAGCAACACAAAAGGATTCTGGTTCACTGATCTCGAAGTCAGGCTGATCATTATAGACCCGTAAATACACATTTCCAATAAGGGTCTCTTTCGATAGTGCTTCATATAAGAAGCCCTGTGAATCTTGCAAGCTATGAGAACCATCAGGTGCTAATGCTGCACGCTTCTGGTCTACAAACTTCAATAACTCTGCTCGGGTTGAAGAATTCCAAATAATCTGCAACCGTATGACATGATGAATGGTAATTATGCTCCTATTCTTCATAGAAAAAGAACATGAAAAGAAAACCTACTAGAATGTTTAGCCGACATTTGGGGTGTGATAGGACTATTTAAGTTTGTGTTATAGAACTGATAATCTGACTGATGCAACTTGAAGCCGCAACAAAACAGTATTTGATTTTTAAACAAACATATTTTGCTCAAGATTATCTGATTTTATGGGTCACAGGTAATCACTTTTTTATAACAAGCTTCATATCAGCTACAACCAAACAGTATCTATACGTAAAATACAAGGTGAACAGGTAATTTCAGTTCATCTTAAGATAATTAATTTTGTCGCATCTAGTATGAAACTAGTTATCTAAAACCAAATTGCAATGATCTTTCTTTTCCTCTCTTTAACCTAATTTGAGAGAATTGTATTCTTATTTTCATGAAAACGTCACCTTTTTGCAATTTTATCTATCAAATCCTGTAAAATCCAGAAAATTGTCAAACACTCAAACATCTGGTGTCTGACTATTGCAACATCAAATAACACGAACACATTCAAACACTAAATTTTATGACCTGTTTTAAATCCAAACATCCCCTTTAAAAAACATTAGAATGCAGCAGTTTAAAGAGTAGAGTGCTGCTAATCCTCCTAATACATTCATCTAGCCTCTTGAATCCAGTAAGAAAAATGCAAAGATCTCCATAAATATCTAAAAGGAAGAAGTTATTTTACCTCTGGTAACTCCAAATTCGAGTTTAGTTTTATCAAGAGGTCCTTTGGTAGCTCGTCTTTAAGCATGCTAGCAAGTTTAGGAGTTAAAAGAGCTTTGAGAGCGTCGGTTGCCTCTTGGTTATAGGGTGTTGAGCTTTCAACTGCCATGCCACTAATCCTTGACAATGCATGTGCAGCTCGTACTGCATGCAAATTTTTAGTAGTTTGCACACTAACACCAACTCCATGTGCCTCTGTGGTGTCGGGTTCTTCTACTGTTGAGTCATACTCGAGCAACAACGGCAACAGATACCTACTCACAAACAGAGAAGAAACCCAGATCAAAGAATAGTCAGGAAATAGACATAAGATGATTACAAACAAAATAAATGAAGTTTACAAGAAGATACAAACGAGGGTTGCTGCAAGCTTATAAGGTGGTTAAAAGTTCAAGGCTCTTGAAGATAAAACGCTATATAGATCGTAGAACAAAAGGCATAATAATTTACATATATAAACTAGATAAATAAAGTATAAAGTTGGAAGTAGAGGTGGCGAAATAAGCGGACAGGGTGGGCCGACTAATGGATCAGTGTGGTCGAAACGGGAGTCAGGTAAGTGCCGATCCGCAAAGATATTTGTTTTTATCAATTTGATTAAATTTGATCGAATAATAGTATCTTGTCTTGAGTATGATTAGAAAAACTAAATTATCTAATAAAATTAATATAGCGATTTAGCATATCTTTTATGCATTCGAATACACTTAGGGTGACTTTCAACCTGTTTAACCCCTTTCATTTTAGTGATATCATTTAAATTATAACCTATAAACCCTTTATGTATAATACAATGTACATAACCATATCAACCAAATTAGAAGTGAATGGGTTGCAATTGCTACCTCTAGTTGGAAGTATGACAAGTACAACAGACTTACCACAGCACCCCAGCCTTTAACAAGGCGTTCTGTAACTCGAAGGACACACAAAGATGAGCAATGGTCTGAAGGGCTGCATCTACAGCTGCTGGTGCAAGCTCCAGTTCAGTACAATGCACAATGTCCTCAACTAACCCAGATAACTCAAGCACTTCAGCTCTAGCACTCTCGAACTGGCTAAGGCTAGAGAATGTCCGCATCACGTTTGTCACAATGATGGTGGATGGTTCGTTACCATGAGTAGTTGGTTGAACCACACACATGCAACGTGAAAGAAGTGTCGCTAAAAGCTGTATGCCACCATCCCTCACAAGCTCTTCACCATTCAATGCAGAAGATACACACCTACAACCACCGGACCTCCATTTAAAGAAGTACAGGATAAAGAATTTTTTAAAGCATTTAAGGCACTTACGTAAGCCATGTGAGCTCTGAGGCTGCAACAAGTAAAGGTGCACGTTCCGACGATAAGAAATTGGTATCATCATTATCGACTGTCACAGCATTTAACAACATTGGATATCCAGCATATTTGAATGGTTCCAGGACATCTCCATACCGTCTATATAAAATGCACTGTCCCTTAAGCAAAAGCAGCAACCTCCATGGTTGTGGGCCTTGCAAACCTTGGATCGTGGCCTGTGCAGAATCATATTAACAGATTTTTTAGCTACTTAATATAACTTTCCAGAAGAATAAAATCATAACAAATATGTACATCAACTGGCTAAGGTCTCTTATAAAGGTGGAAGATGGAGGGGGGATTGATTAACAGGTAGTTCAAAATTCTGTGTTTTATAAATAACCAGTGTTTCAAATAGATAGCAGTAACTAAATAATTACAAACAATCTATGATTAAAATGATTTCGGAGGTTTTGTTTAATACAGATATACTTTGAGCGACTTTCAACCTGTTCGACATGTTTCCTTGTAAGCTAGTTTTTTTTTTTCTTTTTACCTCTTTGACCCATCAGAACAAAATATACTCGGTCAGCATCGAAAATAATTAGTTTATATTTAATGCACGTATAATGTGCAAACTTCAAATTGGAACTTTAAGCAGATTCAATGCAGAAACTTTGAAGCATAAACAAAACTCTTACTTGTAGGCGCTCATATGCTTTCTGAACTGCAAGAAACTTCTCTCTCCCTTGAGGATTTTTGTCCGGATGATATTTCATTGCAAGCTTTCTGTACTGTCTCTTAAGCTTTTCTTCATCAATGTTCTCGATTTTCTTTGATAAGCTAGAATTATCGTCTGCATTCCCAGCGGAGTAATTATTTTCAGAGTCATCTTTTGTTACGTCACTTAAAGAGATCTGTAATATTTTACACGCTTCTTCCTCAGAGAGATCCATAGGTTTTCTAGTTAATTCCTCACGCCACATTACAAGCAGTGATTGTAAGAACTCAACATGTTCAACAATAGGCCAATTGGGAAACTGAATCTCGTCACATAAGTTACGGAGGTAATATCGGTGGCACCACATCTCGTCTCTAAGTTCAGGATATGTGACTGGTGGCATAGGAGCATAATCATATAAGCAATGACAATGCTGCGATAATTTCTGGGGAAAGTCACCAAGATGCTGCAAAACCTACATGATAAAAAGTTGCATAAATCTCTTAAGAACGTTTTGAACACATACTTTATGCTAAGAATAGAAATTTCGACACACTTACGAGACACGGGTTCTGCTTCATCTCTAATGGGTCAAATAGATAAAATACAAATTTGCTTGAAACGGAATGGGTCGGAACTACTCAAAAGTGTCTTTTTTTAATGCCTAAAACGTCCCAAATCATATTAAGAATTAGAATGTAACACTGCTATGATATGTTAAAAAAGGGAAAAAATGGAAGTGTATTGTTGTTTTAAGTTTAAATTTTTCTTGGAACAACACAATAAAGAAAAAAGTGAAAGCGCGTTAATATTTCTAGCATATAACAAATTTTTTGCAATCATATTTGATACACAAACTATTTAAAAACAAAATTGGACAACATACTACGGTCAACCCAACCTGACCTTCGAAAAACTTACCCATTTTGACCTGAACCAATTGACCATGGCAACCTGTTACCCAACCCGCCCATTTTGCCACCTTGCATACTGATCGCATAAAATTGGAAGACTTTGAAGTTTAAACTACCTGATGAATGAGATTGTCTGCTCGCATTTTGTGGGTCCATATAATCTCGGGAGTGTCGGAATCAGAAACCATTGCTGCAGCAAATGCAGTTGGACCACTACGCTCGAGTACATAAAGTAAAGACTCAGGTAGAAGCCCACCAAGCACACTCCGCTTAGCCAAGGGCAATGATGCAGAAACTGCAGCTTCTTCACCACCATGAAAAGCTTGGTGAACATGGGTGGTAGAGAAGAGTTGAGCAATTGTAAGAAGATTAGATCCCGGGTATGCCAAAGCAAAATAAAATACACCACTACTATATAGCCTTATCATTGCCTTTGGATTTCTAGTAACAACGGCCTTAATCAAAGCAGCAGAAACCTCCACAATAGTTGGCTCCCCGGAAAGCATGGCCTACATTACAGTCAACTATTGTATTAATGTTGATTTTTATCCTTTAAGATATTGAGTACAAAGTAACAAGTCATTAACGCACTGTCATAATAAAAACTCAAATTCAAGAAACACCTGCGCAATATGAGGAAGACATCGTGGACTAGACAAGATCCTTTTTACTCTAGGTGTTGGTGTAACAATCTCTCCTGCATCATCTATATCTGAATGTGCAGACACCATGCTGTGTAGTATGGACAATGCTGCCTCACCTACCTGCAACAAATAAATCACATTCTATTACATACAACAAGAAATTCTTGTCAACAGGAAAAGATAGAGCAATAATAATGATCAGTGTAAAATTATGAAAGTTGAACCAAAAATAGCTCACGCAACCAAATTACGCTAAAAGACACTCCCTCCGTCCCAAATTATTTGTCCATCTTACTGTTTATACTTGTCCCAAAAAAATTGTCCACTTCTAAATATGGATTAATAATTTTAACTACTTCCCAAACTAACCCTAATTAATACCATTACATGAGTCTAAGGAACCATGTAATGATAACATCAAAATCACATTGAAAGAAAAATAGAAGGGTAATAAAATCATTTCGTCAAATAAAAGTTTTAATTATCATCTTCTTAAAATGTGTGTTTTCAACTTGTGGACAAATAATTTGGGACGAAGGGAGTAATATGTTAACTGTCTTGTGTTCAACAACCCTCGAATGAAAAAAGTTGAGCAAGATGTCCATTTTTTCATAACTTAAGAAGTGTATTAATGAAGGCAAGAGGAACAAAGATGGGTATTTGGCACAAAAATGTCTTAGTGGCGGAAGTGACTTCCAAGAAATTTGAAGTTACTTTCATAATGCATTAGTTACTTATCAAAAGTATCAAGAAACAAACATAAAAGCTTTTACTGGTCAATGTAGCCCAATCTGACCCTTTTCAACCAGGACCCATTATGACCCGTTTCCCAACCCACAAATCTTGCTACCTCCACGTATATAATGTACCTGGGGAGGAGTGAGGACGGGAACCCGGCCAGCCAGAGCCCACCGAAGTTCACGAATATCGCGCAACCTCTTCCAGTCAGGCATTCCAGAAGACCAACACTTTGTTGTCCAATCAATAGTCTTTTTTGACCAAAACCGTCTGATAGCATCTTTCTCCACTGGCCCAGCTTGTGCACCATCCTTATTGATAAACAACCATTCCTTCAAAGGTTCCATAAAAGCAGAAGCAGCTATCAAATTAGATTGCAAAGGAATAACTGTTCTTTCTGAAACTTCATGAACGGTCGTAAGTAAATCGACCGCCAGAACACACCCTCCAACAAGAACACAGGCCTCCACATTTGATAACACCTTCATTAAAACCTGAAAAGGGTAATCAGCTTTCAGTTAGCAACAACATCATGTTTACTGCAACAAAACATTATGTAATATTAAGTCGACTCAAGCATTAAATTAGTCTCTGCATACATACGAGTATAAGTAGCAAATGTAGCTGGTCAGGCAGGTTCAGTTAAAGTTCAAAACACGTCAATATTTGTACTTTTCAGGTTGGCCTGAGACCTTTTGCCCGAGGTTGTTTAATGTGATCACTAAAACTACATGCAATAATAATCTGAAAATTTTAGTGAATTATTTATGTGGTTTCATGCATTAAATATACAATTTTATCATCTTATGAAAAATATACTTTTTGCGACTCCCAACCAGTTTGTCTCGTTTTCCTTTTACACTGTGTTCTCAAGTTTAATACTAGAAGGAAAAGAAGAGAAAGGAAGATAGGAGAAAAGAAGAGAAGAGAAAAAGGAAGAAGATGGATTAGTGATGTTGTGTTCTCAAGTGTGAAAGGAAAAGAAAGGAAAAAACACTTCCTTTCAAATCATCCCACATTTGTGAGGAAAGTTTTATAAGAAAAAATAGTTTGTAGCTTCCCTCATATTCTTTTCACTTCCTTTCTTTTCCTTCTCAAAAAATAACTTAAGAACACACTTTGATTTTAGCTTCTCTTTCCTTCCTTTCTTTTCTCCCCTAAAAACAACTCAAGAACATAGTGTTAAGGTAAGCTTTTCTGATCAACTCATTTGTCCCATTTGAGATAAAACATAAGTACATAAACGGAAGCAACTCATCCACAAGTAAATGGGTCAAGACCCACACACATGTACATACAAGTATTCATTCCTCTTCCGGTTTCGGGCTTGGGGTCACCAAAGGGGTACAGATGCCTTTTTACCTTAAGAAGCAGTAGCAAACGGTGTCTCAATGCTCTATCATCAGTCCTATCCAGAAGAACCGTAATGTGTGCTGTACCTTCAAAAGGACCAAGAATATTATGATGTTGCTCATATACAATTGCCATTGCTCTAGCGCAAAGTTCTCTAACAGAGAACCCACCACCACCCCCAAAACCATCTAGTCTGCCCATATCACACCAATCATCAGATGCTCCCATTTCATCAGGAACTGCACCATCAACAGTAAGCCCCGTGTCTGCATCACATAAAAACCGGTGATACAAAGCTCGGAAAAACGCAACTGGGTCACGCAACGGAAACTTTTCTGCCCGTGAATTGCTTCCACTTTCAAGCAGCAACCGTAAATAATATTGACCTACACAAACTTCTTTGGATAAGCTCGGATATCTGACCGAGAACTCGGTGTAATTCCAAGATATCTGAGGAAGACTATCTTGACCACTGGTTTCTGAGGATGAACTTCCGGGAACGATATCATCAGTTCGCTCCTTTTCCACATCAAGTTTATGAACCTCGGCCTGTAACGCCCCTCTTAATTCCTGTCGGGTCCGCTCGTTCCAAATCAAATCGGCACGGTTATGATCAAGACTAAAAGCCCGCCAAAATTCAGGCCAGTTCAATAGCAATCTTCCAGACCCGACCGGCGTATCCTCTATAACAACCTGAGCCGGAGCAGTAAGATCCGAATTTGGGACACCATCCAAATCAACCGAAACAGGAACGACTGAGTCAATTGACGGATTATCACCTGCAGATGGTGCATCGGGAGTAGCAACGCCTGTGGAATGATCAACGGCCAATTCATTTGACAGGTTTTCACCTGTGTAAACTGCTGAGGACTGAACGGGCTGATCACTAACATCATAGTTAGTAGCAGACGAGATAGTGTTTCTAGGTGAGGTTACACCTTTTACAGTATGATTCTTTCTTTGTTGAAGCAACCGTCTCCTTCTACTACTCATAGACGAACCTTCCTGATTAGAGTAATCTTCAGTAACGTCTCCTTCGGAGCGAGTGTGTAAATAAGCAACCAAGCCTGGTGGTAATACTCGGGATAGTAAATCAAGAGCTGGTTGATAAGAGTCGGCCCAAAGGCCCACAAGTTGTCGACTAACTTCACGTCTTTCACCAGAAGGAAGAAAAAGAGCACTTAATAAATGTCTCAATAAAGCACCGTCACGTAAAGCAGCATCTCGCATGGATTCTGCTGCAATTGCATCTTCCTCTGCGATTGTCCGCATGATCACCGCAACTATTTCCCGTACACTTTCTGCAGGGTGTCCAAATAATACAAACAACCGCCGTCTTAACCCCGCCACCTGGCGTAATAATTCAACAAAAACACTATATTGGGTGGTTTCACTGTGAGGGTCACATATCATTGCCTCTAAAACCTCCGCAATCGACATGGATAATAGAGGCGAAACAGACATTGATTTCAATCGGTTTACCAAAATTACAAGATTACCCTGATGAGCAAACAACACAGACTTGGTGTGCATGATTGTAGCATGATAATCACCTTTTGTGTCAGTCAATAAGTTGTTATCCGTGGTACCACCGCCAATAAGAACTGCAATAAGTTCTGCAGCTTCAGCCGCTACCCCTTCAGATCCATTCCTTAACAAACCCATGATTCTTGCGACAGCAGCAGGGAATGACATTACATGTGAGGTGGCTGTTCTTGACGTCAATAATCTTCTTAAACAGGCAACAAACCCTATAACAGTAGCAGCTGCTTTAGGAGAAGGTTGTGGCAGAGGAGGAGACTCTGGCGGCAGATTTGGAGCAGCTGGGAGCATTGTAATTAAAGCCATTAAAGTTACTTCAGGCACTTCAATATTTGGAGGGACTCCAGTGTAAGGAATGCATGCATTAAATTCTCTTATTCTTCGCCAAAGTTTAGCTCTTGATCCAGGTATTGAACCTCCTTCAGTCACTGCATCTTTAGCGGATGCTGCCAAGTGTTTTAAGTGCATGATGGCAGTTTCCAAGTCAGCTCTAGCACGTTGTGGTGTACCAGATACTTGTTGAAGTTGTAGATAAGCTCTGCCACATGGTGGATCAATTGGATGACCTGGCATAGTTAGTCTAGGCAGAACAGGGACTGAACACTGACCCTGTAAAATAAAATATAGATTAATATACCGACTTTGGTAATTATTTAGAAATGCACAAATTTATACCTCTGTTTGTATCATATCCCGAACTGCTGCAAGTAAACCATCTCTAGATGTGCTAGAATATACCTGAAACCAAAAGGCTTGGTCAAAGAAAGTCAACTTGCAAAATATAACACGATCTTCGAGCGAAAATTCTCACATGAACTGGACATCCATCATTGAACTCAATGGCAAATATCTGTGGTTCCTCAGCGAATCGCACAAGCGAACTCACTGCAGATAAAGGCCGGACAATAACAGCCTGCAACATTTAACATAGAAGGAATTAAAAAATTAATCTTCTAAATAAATATCAAAATTTGACATTCACTTACCTCATAGTTTTTTGGGTGTCTCTCCACAAGTGAAACCTTCGTTAAAATAAGTTGACGAGATACAGCATCACCTTGTTCCCCGAGTCCCCCTTTTGGTCCAACTATCAAACCCAACCCTGGTGGGCTAATTGTCCCATGGGCAGCAGTTCGCAGTCTCATTACAGACCAGCCCCCACAAGGAGTTTCTTCTGCTCCAACACCATCTTTAGCTGCATTTTCACAGATATACTTAGGATGTAATTTGAACATAATTACATTAAATGCACATATACACGATAACATATACCACTTACCCCTTCGCTGTAAATACTCATTAACAGTAAGTGATTGAGAACTTTCAACAGATAGCAATACTCCAACTGTTGACTTTGCGGTTTTTGTCTGGTCAAAACGTTAAAATTTAAGTCACACTAAAGAAACAAAAAAAAATAACACTCATGGGCAGTGGCGGACTTGTTTAGTTGCAACGGGTAGCCTCTGCAACACATGGATTTGGCTGACGAAGTATAAACATTTCAAAAAAGTTACTATTATTAGACATTGCAGTTAGTGGTTTTAATCATGTGCAACTCAACGTTAGCAAAGTTCATTTAATATTATAGTTGGATGGACCTTTAAGGGTATGTGGCAAGTTTAGTTGGCGCATTTCATACGATTTGTTTAATTTTTTTACTTATTTCAAGACTCTTAATTAAACAAAATAAAAATTAAAAATTATGCCCCCTAGGATTGTATTATTTCTCTACGATGGTCTAGTTACAAGTATAATGTTCTTACTTCTTAATGTCTTTTAGAAACACATGCTATAAATTTGATTTTCACACACCCAATAATAGCTAGTTTAAATTCTCACACTCGATACTTGTTTAAAACTTTAGATATGTAAACTCGTTAAGTTGTATGCTTCTAAAAGTGTTAAAGATTATAGTTAATTAACGTTTTTAGAGTTATCATAAACTTTGTCTTACCAGACTGTAAAACGAAACAAGTTACACATTATTTTATGCTACCCGTGATTAAACTTTCTGGCTCCGCCCCTGCTCATGGGATATAACTTAAACATGTAGAAGTGACTAACTTACCAAACTTGCTATAATGGCAGAATTTGAAGTCCCTGAAGTAGCTTGAAAAGCTTTTGATTTTCTTCCATAAAGTGCGCAGAGAACAAAACCTCCGGGATCCACATTTTTTCTCCCGAACGCGTCAGAAAGAAGAATAATAGAAGGGTTATCCATGTCTCTAAAATCCAGACACCACCTTAGATCCCCCGATTTTGTTTCAACAAGTTCAACTCCAACATATGTCACTTTCAGTTTCTGTTAATGGATATGAATGTAATTAATCAGGAACATTTCTATGGCTACTGACACAAGCAATTTTCTAAGTTCTTTGGCCAACTCATTCAGCAATCACCGGTTCAGCAATCACCAGGTCACCAGATTTATCAAATTTAAGCAGTGCTTAATGATCTGTTTGAATTTAATAACATCTCAGAGCATCATTTTATGTGCATTACAAAAACTTCATCGCTTTATAATTTACAGGTGCTCGACATGTTGATACGTGATAAGTCTACTAAATAGACAAAACTTGAGCATATGTTATTCATGCTGTTTTCTGGTTTACTAAAGATTTGAAGGGGTATATGTTGGAAGATGGTGATAGCAATGTACCCAATGAACCTTCGGCCATATATCAAAAATGTAAAATTTCATATGAAGTCAGAAGATCTAATAGCTCAAACATATATATCGAAATCATTGACTGCAAATAACTCAACTACTAGTTATTTTGAGAAGCAAGACTACGCTTTAATAAATATATAAATTAGCTACAATGCAGTATAGTGTCTTAAGTTAAGCTCTATCTTATTTCAGTAACCTAGAAAGGTCAAAATCGATGAATGTATACGTTAACTAGATACTTTTCCCCCTAACCAACAGAACATAGAATGCAAAAATTATGTGATAGTGGTTTCAGATTATTTAAGCTAAAGAACGAATCAAATCATGTAATTTGACATAAATAGCAAACAAGTATCTGTTTCCAGATTGTTCTGCATAGAACATTCTATGATTTTATTACATGCTAAGCTTAACATTTATCCTGCCCAGAACAAGATAGAGCCCTCTATATGAAAAAGACCCATATTTACCATTAGAATAGCATTAGGGGTGTTTGAATTTGTGTTTAAATTAATTAGTGAGATCTGAAGTTACCACAATCAAACTTGAGGGTTTGGGGGAACTAATTCTTGATTATGAATTTCTATTTGGTTTAGCTTATTAATCAAATTCGAAAAAGCATTTGAGAAGTTGTTTTAGAAAAACTTATACTGAGATGAATGTAAAATTTACATAGCTATACCAAGCTTTAAGCAACTGATTATTTGGTCATTTCATTGTAATTCTAATAACTCAAGTCACAATAATCACTTTAAAAGATTACACTTAAACACCATCTTAAATCCCCAACACTGCATAAAACATTTGCATGAACATAAGCTTAGATTTACGGCTTCTGTGCTTATTGAAATCGGGAAAAACCGATACGCTCAGTTTTAATGGCTTATGAACTTAAAAGCTATAGCTAATGGACGAAAGCTAAAAAATGGGCTTATCGGCTTTTCCAAATTCCAATAAGCCTAGAAGCCGGCATAACAAGCTTACCTAAACACCCCCTAAAGGCTAACTCTTCTAACACTCTACTAGCACGAGCCTTACTGCAAGTATCACAAATCAACAAACTATCGCATACCATTTAACAAACATAGTACAGAAAACTTACAAAAGGAGCCCACTCAGCAGTCTTTCTTCGAAGATGAAGCACCGAAAACTCTGCAACAGTACCAATTTTACTCCACCTTATTCTATGCAACTCAGTCAATATACTTGCTCGATATCTAGACGAAAACTTCATCCCTTTAAACTTTCCACGCCCATCTGTTCTCACATTTACATTAAACTCCAGCGTATTCTCATCCTTCCCTATAATCGGTGATGCGCCTTCATAATCATTACTCACATCATACGAATTAGTCACCGTCAACGTCGTAGGGTCTAGTGTCGATATACTATAATTCGATATACACAATATTCTCTTATATCTTCCTCGCCATGAGTGCTTAATCACTAAATACCGTGCAAGGTACTCAGGCTCTTCTAATGAAGACGCTAGCTGTAATGGTTGCGGTTGCGGTTTAACGGGGGGCGACGACGAGCTAGTCGACGGTTCGGGTGGGGGATGGTGCGTTTGATCGGCTGTGTGGCGGAAAACGAAGTCCATTTGTGGGAGATATTGTAAAGAATATGGTTTGGGAGGGCTAGGTCTAAGAAATGACCATAGTCCTGTACCGGCCGCAGCCGGTAGGCCCGACGGTCTCTGGCGAGACTGATTCGCACCCAGTGCTTCTAAAAGGGAGTGAAACAGTAACTATAAACTCTAAAATTACAACATCAAACTCTCATGCATATTAACTTCAAACAATTCATTATAGATATATACGTATGTGTACAAGTAATGAAAAACCCTAGGTCGGTGAATCGGAATTGTGCTGAATAAGTTGGCAGTAAGTTGATCGGGAATGGAGACGAAGATCGTAAGTAGAGAAGTGAATTAATTGATAAATAAAATGAAATTAATTGATAGAAAGGGAATGGAATTATGAGATATGGTTATGATCGATTTGAATTTGGTGAAAGATGTGTAGGGAAAACAGAGGTAGGATTATGGAATTGTGAATAAACAGTAGTGATTATGATGATTTGGGATTTAGGGGATTAGGGTTTGGGTATTAATTTGGTTGATCGGGAAAATAGAGAGAAATAACGACGATTTTTGTTTAGTTTGCTTGCTGGTAGATTGACAGTCATGCCGTGAGTATTGTTTTGCCTGTGACAGCTATTTCTTTTTCTGATAATATTCATCACTCTATTTAAAAACTGTTTTCACTTGTCTTGATTTTTCATTTTTAATTTCACTTGTCTTAATTTTTATCATTTTTGACAAATAAATATATTTGTTATTTAATTTAATATGGAACTACTGAACTAGTTCTACTAATACGATTGCACATGAACAATCATTTAAACTTTGGACAGCTCTGGATATTTCAACACGAAGTATTTAAACCTATCAACACCAACAATTAGTGACACTCATGACTCACCGTTCCTACTCTTTCTTACTCTCAATTTTGGTCTTTGAATCCCTCCCTTTTTTCAACTCGTTATTCGATTCCTTGCCCTTTTTAAAGCTTTTCATTTTCTCCAACAATTAAATGTACTTTTAAAACTCACTAAGATACTAAATTTCAAGTCCTTTTTCACAATATTCTTTATAAAATAGTGAGGTTGTGTTTTAAACAAAATATATATATATATATATATATATATATATAAAATGATCAAAAAAGAAGAAAATTTAAGGAGAGAAGAGGGAGAAGCAATATGATTCGGTATTTTATTATTATGATTCAAACTTTTATTATTATAATTTTACATTTTATTGTTTTGGTTCAGTATTTAATAATAAGATTTTGTCCTTTATTTCTATGATTCAAAAGTTATAGGTAATTAAAATTTAAATCATAGTACTAAAATACTGAATCAGATAGTTTCTCCCTCTTCTCTCTCTAAATTTCATTCTCTCGGGAACCGACTCAATATATATATATATATATATATATATATATATAGGATGAGGATCAAGAGGGAAGTAAAAAAAATGGAGGAATGAGAGAAGTTAATCCTAGCCATACATTCTGGTCAACTCAAAAGTCAACGCGATGGTAAAATTGTAAATAACTAAAAAAAATTTCAGAATGTTAATCAAAATTACAACTTAATATTTTTAAACATTATTTTACGATGAATGTTAACTCATATACATTATTATACACCGATGAATGTTAAGTTATCTCGTTCAATAATGTATAAAAACATATATAAGTTAATATTCATCATAAATTATTATTTATGAATATTAATTGTAATTTTGATCAACATTCATTCCAAATGAATGTTAATGTTCTAAATTTTTTTTTGTGAAATTCGATGGTTAATGACGGCTATAATTAAATTAATTACTTGTTTATAAGTTTTATATGTTGATATTCGTTTAATTTTATTGTATTCATTGGTGAATCAAAATTTTCACAAAAACTCAAAAGTTATACCCAAATTTTTTAATATTTGATGAATATGAATTATGACGAATTGAAGATATGTATGAATACCTTTGATGAATTTGAAATTTATAATATTTTGATTGATTTACATGCTTTAATTTTGAATTTTAAACAAAAAATGATAAAATGGGTATTATATATGAATTGGAGAAGATACAAGAAAATGTGTGATTGAGATTTGCTTCCCTCTTTCTCTCAAATTTAGAACTTACATCTTCGTCCTTCCCATATATATATATATATATATATATATATATATATATGTGTGTGTGTGTGTGTCTATAATTCTACCTATATAAATGTGCAATATACGCCTATATACACATAAAATAGTGCAATGATGATTTAGTTTATGTGAAAAAGATTTATGATGACGATCGCTAAAAATTAATAATATGGTTGAACATAAATACTAGTGAATGTTTTTAGTTTGGGAATATTAAGAAAAATCAAAAAGAAAAAAAAATCGGAACGAAAAATACCAGAATTAGTGATTGATTAAATTAATAGCTAATCTGAATTGATTATGGTTTATTTTTATTCTTATCTTTCTCCAAATTGAAGATGACTTAGGTGCTTTTTATTTATTATTATTATTTAAAAAAAAAAAGATGATTTCGGAAAAGAAGTGGGGTTTTGAATGATTTGATAATGGGGATGAATGTAAAAGGATTTGATAATTGAAAGGAGATGTGTTGAATTAGAGTTTGGAAGATGAACATCTTTTTTTGTATTAATATCTTTCTCAATTATCAGTGGAGGATAGTTATCTTATAATCATAAAATTAAAGAATATAAATAATAATATAATATATCAATTTTATAATTATAATTGTAATATATTATACGATGTACTCTGATATCATATTATAATGAGGTTTAAACGAGTACAGAACTTTTTGTAAGAATTGAAGAAGCAACAAGAACGCGCCACGTGTCACAAAAACTCACTTTCCCTCACGTTTTTAAAAATTAAATATCTCTCAAACGATAAGTCGGGAAATTATAAAACTTGCACCATAAAAAACAACGCTTTTTTCTCTTCGATTAGAGATCACAAGGTATACTTTCGACAACTTTTTTTTTCGTTTTCATTAGGTTTTATAAACAACTATTACATGTGTTACCAGCAAGTAACACGTGTGATATCAGCAGGTAACACGTATTATACGGATTTCATGGTAGTATGTGGATTAAATAAGGAGTCAAAAACTTGTTGGTTATCAAAATTAGAAAATCTTTATACATTTTCACAAATGTAGAGATGATATAAACAATAAAAATCATTTGTTCAATAATTTTATTGTGTGGATTGCACGTTTACGCTACTATACTCTTTAAAATTTGTTATAAAAAACTATTTTCAATATTTACTTCAATAACGTTATGCGACAACTTGTACTGAATATTTAATGATGTTTGATAAAGTGTAAATTGCTAAAACACACGTATTAAAACCATCAAACATAGCGTGTGATCAAAATTATTCAAAATACACAGTGACCTCATGGAAGTAATGCATATGCCGATGTGATATTATAAAAGATTGGGAAAAAAAATGTGTTTTTTCTCCCGGAACTAAGAATGTAAACGAGCCAAACTACCCGAGTTCGACTCTTTAAAAGCTTGATTCAAGCCAGCTTTAACAACTTTTGTAGTTTGTTTAACAAAAGAGCTCGAACGAGCTCTCAAGTACATCATCAATATGCATTAACATTTTTTTTATATAAAATTAATATTAATATTAATTATAATATATAATCAGATAATTAAAAACAAGCGAAAGGATTCTTAGGCTCGAACGAGTCAAGCTCGAGCTTAGTCAGGTTTATGCTCTGACTGTTTTCAACCCTAGCCAGAACCAGCTCCAAGCCTTCAACATCAGTTAATTTTTTATTTTATATTCTAATTTAAGGTACGAACGAATGTATGATGCACATGAAATGATACTTTAATCCATTTATTTATCAATGTTGCCTAAACAAACATGCTTTTGGGTGGTAGGAACCCAAACAACTACAGTAAAATCAACTCCACAAGACATTTCTCTATTGTTGGACCTAGTTTACAACTATCATGAGTAAGGTACAATCAAGAATAGCTGTCTGAGATGTCGACAATGACTTTGCAACTATGTGCTCTGAACTAGAAGCGGGTATGGGTAAAGGATTGTTCTTTCGTTTCGATCAAAAGTCACGTATTATTAGGCTACGAAAAATAGGAAAATCATAAGGAATACAATTAGTACAAAGAATATTTTTATCATAAGCCACCGGTTGGATGAGATACCATTGAGGTACCTCATTAGTTGTCCTTGTGCCCCTTCTACATTTGCCAGTGTATCTTCCATGTTCTCATCAATCCTGTGAAACAATTACAAGATTGTTCAATTTATCCGAGTAGCCAATTACAATATTGATCATTAAGAGGAACAAAAAATGAAAAATAGGAGAAAATGTCCTTTCCAGTTTCTGTTATCAGGGCTAGAAATGTGTTCATATGTTTATATGTTACTAAAGAAAATATGAGATATAATTGTGGGGGAGATACTTAGAGTTAAGAGTTATAAGACAGATAAGAGTTCAAAGGTTAAAATCACTGAGAAGTATGAAGGTATTATATCATGTAAATGTGTTCCTTTATAATCTTGCATTTTCCAAAGTACACAGTATTTTATTCTTGATTTGAAAACAATGGTATGGGGACTAACCTAATTGCAAGCTCCCCTTGCTGAGAAACCATGGTGGCTAATTGTGTAAAAATGGTGCCCAACTCATGAATAGTTGACTCAACATTGTGAAGAGCCTCAGCTCGGCTCTGCATGTAACTATCTTGTAATGGCACCATCTGTTGTTGCTGTTGATTTTGTTGCTGGTGTAGCAATGGCTGCGATTCTCCATCTGCATGCTTCCTGGAATATCAAAAACAGAATCTAGGGATTATTAAAATAATTCCAAGGTTCTTGGTTAAGCTAAGAAGTGTAACTTTTTTTAAATCCAATGATCGACCCTCATGTGGCATCATTAACAATGAAACTTTTTCTAGAAAGGGGGTAAATAAGAAATGCTGATAATTCTTATAAAATCACGTTTTATTGCCACAGATAAATTGATGTTTAAACAACGAAATAATCAGATAATATAAGACAAATCACTTCACAAAAATATGCACAAGTCATGTCTTTACGTGGGGAATAGTTGAGATGAAGTCGAGGTGTTTTTAACCCACGGAGGAGGTGCAGTTGAAGCATTAGCTGATGATTTGTTAGCTAAGGGACGTTGTCGGGCAAATGGATTAGCAGGCTCTTTTGAATTACTCGCGGAAAATAGCTGTCGTCTACTTTCATGAACCTTCAAGTTCTGCAGTAAAAAAACCACAAGATTGACTAGTATAAGTCAGATGAACAAAAATGTTTATATAAATGTGGGTTATGGCTGTCTGTCTGATCTCTAGCAGGTCAAAACAGGTCGAAAGTCTCGACACGTGTATTTTTAGAGCATAAAACCTGTTAAATTATTTTATTTAAAACATTTATATTACTATTAAGACAACACAAATGTTGTAATCATATGGATTTGTATAGAATTTTAAAATAAGGACACTTAAGTGAATCCAACCGCAAATTTCTTTTTGAGTAATTATCCTACCTTCCCAAACATCCCATTTTGCCACCGCTAGTTTTTGAAACAATAAGACGTGTCATACAATAAATTTATACCTCTGTCCTCATAGTAAGGACTTCCTTGAACTCCTTTGTGGCCCCCATCAGGCGATTTTTCAGATTATCAACAACTGTAGTTGAATGGGTAGTTGTGTCACTTGAGATGTTTTCACTTTCATTTTGTGAATTGCAAACGAGCTGCAAATCTACTACAGCTGCATTAAGAGCAGTAATGTCCTGCTTGATGACGGCTGTCAATTCTTGAATCTCCACTGTTGGATCATCAAAAACAGAGGTCCTTTTTGCCACTGGAAGAACAGAAGGAGATCATTTCAAGATTTCCGATTATACGATTTAATGCACTATAGGATAATGGAGATTAACTTTGAGAAAGAAAGCAACATCCATATAAACATACTATTCTATTACTTTACTATTAGCATAATAAAAGAGGCATATTTTTTTTATAAAAATAATTATGTTATAAAAGCGTTGAGTTTCTATGAACATAGATATAAATACAGATAACGGCCAACCTGGACACACAGATACCAAACATCTTGCTACTTATTCTGCTATATAGACACCAAAAACACAAGTATAATCATATCCATATTGACAAATATACATCAGGCTAACGATTCTATTACTATTTATCAATTGAAGTGGCACTACCTATTAGTGCATCATTAGGTTACGTTAGGTTAACATATGGATCAAAATTATTACAAAAAGTTCCTTTTGACTCCATAATAGAACTCTTTGAGCAAATAGAATCTTGATGGGACTATGGAGATCTCATTCCATAACGAGTAGTGATAAGGGTTTTAAATCCTCATACAGCTACGAAACAATCCCTATCTTGGTCTCTCCTACAACTAGAAGCTCAATTCCACAAGAAAACAAAACAAAAGAAAAAAGTTAATAATCACTTCATCATCGCCGAGAGAATTAATTTAGAGGTCAAGGTTAGTCAAGTATCAGCTTTAACCATGTGCCACTTGATACGGTTAGTCAAGTATCAACTTTAACCATGTGCCACTTGATACATACACACGTGTTATTTCAAACATCACCTCAACATATACCTACACTAACCAAATGCTAATACGCATGATACGAAGTCATCATCATGTACTACGGCATACCGGCAATCATCCTTTGAGTTCATTCACCAAGTCCTATGTGATATTCATCTTAAGCACTATCTGTATTTAAGTAGGCCCATATATTTCATTTTATCCTACAACTTTGTTTTATATTCGTTCGAAACAAGTTGATCAATAGCTTCAGACTTTAATATCAGACAACCTACATTAATATTTCAGACTTTAAAATCAGTGTCTCAATTGATACATAAGTAAACACATTCATCATTGTTTACCTAAGCGGCTAAAAATCACTAATTCCTCAGTTTCGTTTCATTCCATTTTCAAATTTTATCCAATATATATAATCAGATATTCTATGTAAGCACCACCGTTTGCAAAAAAATCTGAATTATATAACTCACATTTTGCAAGTTTAGCTAGCTTCTGTGACGTATGATGAATTCCATATCCAATTTTAGAAGCTCTTTTGTTAAATTCAGTCTGAAACGCAGCTTTCGATCGCGATCCCTCACCAACTGAAACCCTAACACCATCTTTATTCGCCGTCACCGCACCGTTAACCGACGGTAAAGATTTCCGTAGCCACTCAGTTATGCTAGAAAATTCATTTGTTCGATCTCTATACGAGGAAACTTGCGCCGATTTCATATTCATCATATATAATTCTTGATTGACATATATATATATATATATATATATATATATATATATATATATATATATATATATATATATATATATATATAACTGTGGATATATACGTATTGATTCGAAGAAAAGGGGGGATTTGATTCTAGGTGAGTGATTTCAGGGGGATTTGAATGAAAGCTAAAATTAGATATATGAAAATTGTTGATTGTTGATGTTTGACTGTTAATTGAATTGAATTGAATTGAATTAAAATTCAAAACCCTAGATGATCTGAATTATATTTTTATTTATTTACTATTTTCAGATCACTAATAAAATGGATTTGTGTAGATCTGGAGAGATGGAAACCGACAACGGTTGTGTGTGCGTGTATTTGAATGTTATCGGGTCTTCTTTCTGACCCGACCTTCTGAAATATTCTATGTCTGGCGAACGGGTCAGGTTGGGTCGGATTGGGTCATTAGTCAAAACGGGTTTGGGTCAAAACGGGTCACGGGTCGAGCGAGTCACTTTTTGAATTGGGTCGAATGGGTTGGGTCAAATTCGGATAGGGTCGGGTCGGGTCGGTCAACTCATATTTTTCTTTCAATTTTTGAAATTGATTTTTAAACTTTATTTTCTTATAATAATAAAACAAATTTAAAAATAATTGGTAAAAGTAAATTTATTATATTATATAACAATATATATATATATATATATATATATATATATATATATATTGCCGTTATCATACTCCAAATTTAAATTCCAAAAATATAATAAGACAAAATGAAATAGATTATATATAGCAATTTTTATTGATGAATACTTACTGAATGTGAATGTTATGATATACAAATTAAAATAAATATGGAGTACTATTTTAATAATAATATTAAATTAATATTAATATTAATTAAATTAACTGCTCCATGAAAATACAAAAATATGTGCCGTAAAAGTTAAAATAGTCAATAAAATCCTCTCTCTACAATACCTATATTCTTTCTCTCTCTAAAATACATATGTATTTATTTTTGACAGGATTGTTATTGTCGAATTTTGACAGGATTGTTATTGTCGATTACTTGAAGTGAATTACAAACTACAAATTAGTAGAAAATTAAAAGAAGAATTCTCAATTATTTTTGTGTGTTTTATGGTAGTTACACGGCGGCAGGACCAACCAACTTTTTGCCGGAAAGTTATCGGCAGAAGTTCAACTGGCCAGAAAGTGGTCATGCCGGCAGAAGTTGACCAGAGATGGTCGTGTACGTCAAGGTCCATAAAATCGGTCTTTGGTGTCACGGTATCTCCAGCAGTTGGTCTAAAAGTTTCCGGTGATTGCAACTCTTCCTCCATCAGAAATTGGGGGACTTCTAATAACCCGTGCATCACCCATTCAGACCCGTTCTAACCCGTTAATAATAGAAGACAACATTTCTTAGACTCATTCTTGACCTGTTTCTACTCTTTGTTGTTTGCCGGAAGTGACCCAATAGGTCAAAAGAAATAACCAAGTGACCCATTTTTTATACTACGGGTTAGAATTGCCAGGTATAATTCTATGCCAAAGATTTGGGTCAATTTAATACTTGTAAGTTGTAAAAATACTATGAGGCGGGTCCTAACGGGGTTATGTGCGTCGGCTGATCGATTGTCATTGGTACCGGTTCGTCAATTGACCGCTCGGTTGCTTCTCGTTGGTATACCGATGCACGGGGAGATGAAGTGTGAGGCCCAATTCATTATTTATTATTTAAATATTTTTAAAAGAAAATTGAGTGGTTGAAAAATAAAAAAAAATAATAATATTTCAACATATATATATAACCGTTTAAAAAATATATATTTTTTCTATCCATTTTTTTCAATCTTATAACTCCTATACATATATACTTCAAACAACCTTATTTTACACTACAATTTACACCTATTTCTCACAATCATATACACATAACAACTACTTTTTTCCACACTTTTTTCTCACACAATTATATGCACACAACAACTACCTTTTTCACACTATAATTCACAAAAAAATGTCTAACCAACACAATAATTCCCCCCGATCGCAATCCAATAACTTCTTTCAAAATTTACTCAACACTCCCATGTTGAGCCTCAATTCACCGACTAATTTGTCGGCCCATCAATCGACCAATTCACTAACCGGGTTCGCACCATATCAATCCCAACAATGGTATCCACAACAACCGCGGGTTCCAAGATGTGGAACCAATCAATCTAGCCAAGGACGATACCGAAGCGAATCCCAACCCCACCGCCGACCTTCCTAACAATATGCAAAGGTTATTTCGAAACGATACGATTCGTCGTCCACCCAGTCGTGACACAGGTCGGAAAACTCAAAGAGGTTCAGGTTCATCGGATGCAACTTCTTCAAAAGCTTTGACCGACTCAACCCGTGAGGCGCTGTTGCAATCCGCATTACTACAACAAGAAACTGTGCAAACTATTAAGGAGGCTACGAAGCAAAAAATGGAAGTGCAAAAGCAAAAGATGGTGTTTAAAGCTTGGAATTTTATCCAAAAGTCGGTACCGACGAATTTAAAATAATTCAAACTAAAAATGCTTGAAGAAGTTAGAGAGAATGTAGTAAAAAAGTATCAAGAGGATTTCGTTACAATGTTCGGTTCAAGTTTGCGACAAAGTGAATTCTCCGACGAAGACTAGAGTTGTGATTTAATTTTAGAGTGCTATTTTCATTATTGTAATGTTTTTATTTAATTATTGTACTGTTTTATTTTAACTACTGTAATGTTTTATGTTTTGTTTGAATTAATGTAATATTTTTTATTTTAATGAACTAGTTTTAATTAAATTTGTGTTTTAATAATTAAATTAAATTAATTAATAATGTGTGGGTATAAGAAATTCAAGTAATACAATAACTATTCGTAGGTGTGCGTAAATTTGAGAAGTGTTGATGTGGCGCTTGTTGGGAGTGATATAATAAACTTTGTGACCCACTGAATGTTATTGACCTCTATAAATATAAATATAAATATAATATAAACATCAATTATTGTATAATCAATGTATGCATGTTATTGACCTTCTTTAACAATGTCTTTTTACTAGTATATCTTTTTACCATCGACATATACTTTAAGAAAAAGAGCAATTACTTTTACAGCTATATTTAAAAACTTTTCTAAAATATCTAAGATAAATTTATCTCGTATTTAATAACATTTGTATCCAATTAAACAAGGCTCATGATAATGTCACTGACTATTTTTATCCATCCACATGTTATAAATATATGTTGACATTTATACCCCTATTATTATTTTACATAGATCACAAATTCACAACCCTATATCTCATGTATTATAAAGCCCCACACAAAAACAGCTACCACTCCTTGTCATGTCGTCCACATCTATCAGTATATGATCGATTCAAACGGTGAGTGAATACATAAATAACATTCATTTGTCTATCAGTATTTGATCGATTTTTTTTCGTAGTGTTTGAATGAAGTGCAATCTTCACGCTCTTATTTTTTTTATATTTATTATTTACTGATTAATCACAACCGATCTATTTAGCTATCGAACCATTCTAAAACATGCTTTAGAATGTGCAAAGACGTAAAAAGAACTACATTTATAGATTGGAAATAACAATTGGATTATCTACAACTATACATTTCATAGTTCCTATCCATCAAATGCTTCTTCATGTCGCTACTTTGGTCCTTAATGTCAACCATTAGCCTCAAGATTAACAGCCCAATCCCAATATCCAAAATACATCTTTGACATACAAAGTCACCTTCCAATTGCATAACAAACAATTTGTCATTATCATCAACATAACTATGATCAAAAGCAAGACCACATACAAACTTAGGCCCAACAACTAGAAACATAAATTAATTTTTGAACTAACATGAGCATCAATTATGAAGAGAGTCACACTGTTCATAACATACATCTTGCTGTCACTAAACTTGGATCTATGTACCATAAAAACACAATCAATCTGACTTTTAGGAGTCAATCTAAGACAATTCATAGCAGAATTCAAGAAGCATGAATTATCATAACCAACAACTAAAATACAATTAACAATTTTACACAACAACATATATCGATTGCTAAAAAAACATCAAACTTATAACAATCGATCGCCTGTGAAATAGAGATCGTTTGAAGCGATTGACATTGATAGCCACCGGATAATCGATCGTCGGCGAAATAGAGACAGCCGGAAGTGGTAGAGGCATCAGAAGTGGAAGATACGACAGGGTGAATCATCGATTATTGGGGGTTTAGAATACAGTATGTGTGATAGGGTTTTATCTGTGTAAAATAATAACAGGGTATAAATGTCAACATATATTTGTAACATGTGAATAGATAAAAACAGCTCGTGGCATTATCACAAGCCATTAAACAACGCTCTATTTTTTCACAATCTAGCTTGAACATATAAATCAAATTGTACTTTTTATAAACTTGAGTGAATCAGTTATAGTAACTTTCTAAAAATCTACTAAAAAAGAAGTCGTCAATATGCTCAAGTATATAATTGCTAAGAAACTAGAAGCAAGAACACAATGCACCCTTCAAGAACACCAAACAAAACCTTTAAAACTGTCCGATGAACCACCACCGAGGTACCGTAAGCAATCATCACCGGAAATTGGCATCCCGCTACTGATGGATCTTCTCCTGTCACAATTGCTAGCCCCGAAAAATCACAATCCCATTCATTCTGATCTTGAAGTTGATAATACATATTAAAAGCATACGAAGCATTCCCTGACAAAGTTAGATGATTACACGATGACCCGTAGCCTAAAGATGTACAATCCGATAAGCTACAAGCGTAATCAACCTCCTTAGCCAGCCCGTCCAAATCTTTGACCCGTGGGTTCAACACGCACCACTTCCGGCTCTTGTAACGCACCCCAACAACCGGGCTTAACCCTTGGTTTCTTTTGGAGCCCGTTAGGTCCAATTCGTATTTGGGTTTACCGTCATACTCAAAAATACCCCAATGGGTCTCAAATGAACCCGGAGCTATACTCTTCTTATTTTCATCTAGAAGGCTAAAAAGGTATATATCCAACGGCCCGCTTCTAATGGGTGTGCCTTTCGAGCTCAAAACATGTCTGATTACACCTTGGTTGAATCTTTTTGCGTTTTTTATGTTCGCATTTATATCACCATCCGTGGGCCACCCGATCTCCCCTACTATAATCTTCATTTGTGGATAGCCCGCTTTCGTTAAGGAAGCAACCAATGTGTCATAATTCGCATCAAACACATTAGTATAGAGATAATTTCCGTCTTTAAGATCATACTTATGTGACCCATCAAAAAATGCAAAATCCATAGGAAAATACGCGTTACCATATAGACTAAGAAACGGGTAGATGTTAACCGTAAAAGGGGCATCATTCGAATAAAGAAACTGAATTATTTCAATTGTAGCATCTTTAACTTCGGGCCGAAAATCACCAGCTGAAGGAACAGGGTTCGAGTCAGGAGACTCGTAGATATCAGCATTTAACGGGACTGTGGCTTTGATTTGAGAACCGAACCCAGCCCGGTTAAGGGCATTTTGGACATTTTTCAAAGCTGGTAATGTAATTTGTAGATATGTAGCATTGTATGCTTTCAGAAAAGGCTCATTCCCAACTGCAACATACCTAAAAAGAAAATTAGTTACAAATCAATCCATTTCATATAAAATTCCATATTTACCCTTTTTCGTGTCATATATATATATTCATGATGATTTACAGTTTTACACAACAAATATCAAAATTAAAATTTTTAAGTAATAATAAATCAAATGGTAACAAGTAAAAGTAAAATAACTCAACATTTCAAAGGTTTTACTAATTACAATTCTAGTTTTTATGTATCAACGAATATATTTTAACTGTCAAATAATCAACAATCTTTGAACAGAAAAAGCTAGCACACACTGAAGGTGTAGTGTGTGTAATATTATTAAAAAAATACATACTTGATATCAACACCACCAGGATACGCATAAGTAGTAATATTAACATCAACCCAATAATCAGCATAACTTGGATCTTTACTCATATCTAACAACATGAAATTTGGTATTGCAACCATCACTTCAATCCCTGAACCAATAAGTGCTTCCATTATCTTTTTTTCTGCTTCAAAAAGTTTCACTTTCTTGAACCCATTTTCTTTCATCATTTCAACCACCTTATCAGCTGGTAACTGGTGACTTGTCATAGTTCCCCAGTTCACTCCCACACCAATATTCGAGTCCGAAAATGCTGTCAAAAAACATAGGGCTATTACCATTGCCAAGGTTATTTGGGTTGGTTTTGTGATCATGTTTTTGGGGAGAAATTGGAAGGAAAATAGTACAAGATTTTGTGGGGTTTGTTTGAATGAATGTATAAGTTTGTTATTCTGTTATGTAAAATGGAAGAGGGATGAAGCCATGCAATTTTTGTGTGCTGTCACACTCCATAAGGATACTTGTCTTTTATATATTCAGCTTTTTATTTTGTACTTTTTCGTCACCAAAAATGATGTTTTATAATTGTTTATCGAAAAGTTTTGGATAAGTTTTCAATATGAAAAATGTAATCTTTTCTTTTTCAATATTGGTGATTAAAATTCGGTGAAAACTACGTTTGTTTTATGTCTTTCAGGTTTCTAATTATCTTCTTTATTTGTTTAGTCAAGGGTTTGTACGAATCAAGAACATGATAATGTTGATTTTGATCCTTTTGGATTCGGATTAGACGATTTTCTGTAAATTTTATCGATTGATTCACTCTTTTACTAATTTTAAGTAATATATATTTGTATAAAGCAAAAGCGATTGTCTTTAAGTGAAGATTTGCAACATAGAATTCTTCATTCTTTTGCATGAAAATGAGGTTTTGATGTGATCAAAATTATTGGATAGAATAAGGCATGTGCGAGTCACAATAACACAATGCACAAGTACATTCCACCAATAAACAAAACCAAGAATCAAATCTTGATTTGAATGGATAAAGCTTTAAAGATTCATAATTATATACCAATTTCTATAAAATAACGTATCCTAAATACAAAATTGTACATATTGTATTATAAAAATCTACGTTACACTGGACCCATTTGGGTCCTAGTGTTTACCAAAAGAGTCAACATATATAACAAAGTTCTGAAATGAAGATAGAGGAACAGAAAAGTTACTTGAACCTTTTTGACAAGAGGCAAAAAAAGGAAAAGATTACCCTCCCTTGAACATGTTTTAATTATACTTTCCAGCCTGAATCTACGTGTTATAAGTTCGTTGCAGTCCTCTCATTTGCTTTCTTTCAACTTTTTTCAAATTTATTATTCTCTCCAATCAAATTTTAGGTCTTTGTTTTTGTAACCACTTGAACAAAAAGTTTAAAATATACGTATATACTATGACTATATGATGCAATTCCAGTCAAGAAGATATGTTTTCACCATAAAGTTGATGATTGCATCTTTCAGTGGGGTTCTAAGTGCTCTTTTTCTTGTTTATTATCTCCGTAATCAGGTCGGTTTTTAAGACAATCTTTTGTTTTATTAAAATAAGAATGTTAGTAGTTTATTCGAAACACAGAACCCTAAAACACACGTAAATTAACAAGTTAAGGAAGAGATAAGCATCAAAGGGCAGGGTAGGATGGATGACATTCAGCTAAGCACTTGAAGGTCAATCTTTTTAAACAATATCCATAACATTGATGTAAAAAGTTACAATATCTAAATCAAGAAACATGGACAGCATGGTACTTTCTCGATTTTAAGTATTTTATGCAAATGAATCTTTTAATGCGTATAATACTATCTATCATCTATCAACAGAACCTGGAGCCGTATGGGTGATATCTTCATTGATGCATGCTTCTTCTGGCAACTGAAAGCTGAAACAATACATTGCCTGCAAGATATATTAGAGTAGTAAGTATAGGTGGAAAAAGAGGCGGGTCGGGCAAGTTGGGCAACAGGTCCGAGTGAGTTTGGGTTGAAACTAGTAAACTATAGTACGAGTTGAGTCACCCTTGCAAACAATTTTGTCCATTTCCAATGAACTTATCTATATATAAGGCATTATTTGACTATTTCATGTTTTAGCTAAAATATTTTATTCAACTCATTTGAGATAAACATAACACAAAACAACCCATTGAAGTGGGTCAAAAGTGCTACCTCTAGTAGTATAACGCCAATGAAAGCATTTTCCAAATACACAACTACATTTCCATAGAATACAAACCTTGTAGCATGACTGCATCATCTCTCCTTTATCAGATCTCTAGTTACTAATGTGGAAGGTACAAATCTTATGGAAAATGCAGATTTTATACTGGGTTTTACCTTGTTTGGAGCAACATCTCTAACTCGGTGAAATAATGGCTCAAGTATCTTAGCATTCAAGAGCGACTCTGCTTCCTGCAGAAAAGATGCTATTAGTTATAGAAACACACAGTGTTGTAAAAGTCGGCCAAGTCGGCCGACTAGTCGGCTTTGGGGACCAATCCGACTCGACTAGGCCTAAGTCGGGCTAAAAAGTCGGTCAACGGGTCCAAATTGGTCAAAGTCGGATTTAGTCGGTCAAAGTTGGATTTATTCGGTCAAAGTAGGTCAAAATTGGTCAAAGTCAAAGTCTAAAATTTTGTTTTTAGACAATTATGTTACAGTGTGTGTTTGTTTATGTTTATGGTTCTTTTCTATATTTCTACATATAATTATGAAATTTATTATTTAAATGTTAAAAAGGTCCAATCCAACTAGTCCCCGATTTGGCCGATTAGTCCCTACAAGGTCTCGGCCGACTAGTCCCCGACTAGGGACTTTTACAACCTTGGAAACACGATGACACAGTCCCAAAAATCCTTTTTCTTTACTCTATTTTTTTGGAAGTGGAGGGTGGACAGACGGTAGAAGCTTACCAAAATTACTGATTCTTGGGTCTCGCTTGATCGAATGAAGCAGTAGCAATGGATCCACGGTAGAGACCCTTTCCAATATTTCATCTGTATAAGGCTTCTAAATACATCTGACAACAATAATTGATGATTTCATTTCACTTACTAACATTTTTTAATATGTTAATAGATAACTATAGTATGCATATTGCAAAAATATTAGTGAGAGCAAAGTGCAACACAATATTTACCTAGAAACTGTAGAGCGGAAGCAGGTAAGTTCATTATCACATGATCAATGTGCTCCCACGATTTACCAGTGAATGGTATAGAAGTTTTAATTCTTTTATTTTTGCTTCCTTTTGTCTTCACAGCTACATGAGCATCAGCACATTTCAAACTTCCATTTCCTGTTACAAAGACGATAGATGCATAAATGTAACCCAATATATGTTTTTACACATTATTCATATCATTCCTTCAGTGCCATTAAATTTACAACACTGTGCTTCTTTTGGTAGATTTTAAACGACAATAAAGCCCCATTTGCTCATTTTCATTACCCATCACTACTACTGTTGTTAATTTAGCAAACATTCTCTTATTTCTTTTTCTTTTTTGCCATAGAAGGGCATTAATTTGAGAGAGTCCACAAATAGTCGAACAATTTTATAAAACAGTATCAACTCAAACATTACGATTTTTATGGGGCGAAAGAACTGGTAGTTCAAAATTGTAGTATACTACTAAATGTGAGGCATCAAAAAGAAACCCAACAAAAAGCCCATCTAAAGTTTCGTGAAAACATCATACCTTCAATACAGCTTTCAGCAGAGGCTACGTTTGATTCTTTGTTCATACATGTATACCACGCCAACAAGATGTAAGAATATCAGATATATAAGTGGATTTCTGTTTTGGAACTGATTATTAGTAGACTAGAAGTTGCAATAATCAGCTTTCTATGTTTGGATAAAAATATTCTGCTATCGGTTATCTGACTATTTAGGGGTAAAAAGAAAACTGATTATCTAATGGTAGAAGAAACTACTTGTTTAACTTTTTATTTTAACCTAATGTCATAGACTCTGATTTCTAGTTTACAATTTGTCTACGTTTTTCATAGAAATTGTCATTACACTCCCTCCATCCCAGTCAAAGTGGACAACTTTACCCACTAACTCTCGAGTTAAGAAAACGTACCAGCATTCCTTTCTTCAGAACTTGTTTTCACATTTTCTTGAATGTTGCATTTTACAGATGAAAGCAAAGCTGAAGCGTCGTCATCTCCTGACTCACCAATAGGTACTGCCATCAATTGAGACATGAAGATTCTTCCATCCATATTATATGCACGAAGATTATCGTTAACCTTGTTAATATCGGCATTAACTTTCAGATAATGAACGCTATCTGGATTTAGATCATTGGCATACACTAAGCATCCTTTTTGGGCAGCTGGAATTGCAAAAGGACCAATCCCTGCAAACATGTCACAAACGATCTCTCCGTGTCGAAACTTGTTGACCAGTCTTATGTGTTCATGTTCGAGCCTTGAATTCCAATAGACCAGTCCGTAATCCAGTTTAAAGGTTGCACCATATTGTTTGACCTCTGTAGCCATGTCTGACTTCCCTGCCAAAACTTCAAATTTTGGCACACGAAATTCATTTGCGATGCTACCAACTTTATTGACAACCGTCTGGATTTTGGGTTGATTTTTCTGGTAAGTAAAAGCTAAAAATCATTAGAAAAAATAGAAGATCTTAGGCGTGAATATTTCAGCCCATTTACTTTTAAATTAGTCGACGTGGATTATGTTTTATCCTAATCGCGTCAAAAATGTAAAAATATTCATTTACAAGGAGATGGGGGAAATGGGTCAAAAGCCACCCCAACTTTATATTTAATGCACGACATTTTTTAAATTAAAACAATTAAGAAGCCAACCCCCCGTTTTGCCACATCCAGATGAGACTATTGAACTGAGACCTTTATTTTCATGAGCAATGTACTACAGCGCCGTTTGATGGTTTGATGAACCCCCATATATATGTTTATGGTAGTAAATGGAAGTTAGACACATACATCAAAGATGACTTTTGCAATCACATCCTTGTATGGAAGGAGTTCCTCTGGTATATTCAGATGAGCAATGTGACCTGAAAAATTGATTAAGGTCAATCATTAGGAATGATAACATTTGTTGGAATCCTCACTATGCAATATTGAACGATCAAAAAAACTGGATGAAAAATCCAAACAGAATTAACATGTAGAGATTACTTAACTATTGTTTCGAAAGATGAAGGGACCTCAAGTCCAGGAGGTAGAACCTGCTTCAGCACTTGGTCTGTAATAAAAATAACAATCACTTGATATGTTTTCAATTATATATCTTCTACGTAAAAATTGAAAGCCAAATAATGATAAAACTTCTTGTTAAAAATGGACCAACAAATAAGGCAGAAATTTAGCATGACATAAGTTATTACACCAGCTAAACTAAGTTACAAGGAAAAGAAAGAACCGTATTGAGTGTGAAATTGAAGATACAATATTCACCTGCACCCCAGTACGAATATCCAAGTGTCAATGAGTATGGAACTGTTTCAATCTTGCATAGCTTCTTCAATTCGTTGAGATTCTTGCCAGGAATATCCAAAAGATCTGCTCTAGAAAGTCACGATGTGATGTTATTGTCAAATAACAAGAGAAGACTCAAAAATGCAGGAATAGACGACAGCAAACTACACAAAAGAAAAGGTCAAGATTATCATTCACTAACAGGATGCAACAACAATGAACTTGTTGGCTATCAGAAGGAATCAGCAGGGTTTGATATATATGTTAAATACACAGTCACAATTCCCAAAGCAGACAACTCAGTGCTTAACAAACCCAATATGTTGTAACTTGTTAGGTTAAGGAGGAGCTCGGAAATCATGTTTCAACATTTTTGATTAATCAGAAGCAGGATTTAATGCACATGAGTGATTTCTTACCAGGGTTTTGAACACTCTCAGATAATATCACATAACGGGTTTTTTCGCTTGTAGGGTCTTCTGTGACAGGCTTAATTCGCGGTCTGTCAAGCATATGTCTACAAGTAGAACAAAAATAAAAGATCAACTTCCAACACATTATCAAGTATGGATAAGGCCTTTCACGCAACCACAACACACACTACATGTCTCTAAAAGAATTATAACCAGAAACTACAAAAGACAAGTTTGATATTAGGCTATCAAGTTTTCAATAAATGGATCATAGTTAAATTTTACATTAAACAAAAAGGCATATGATCAAAACTGTTTTTGAAATAACAAAGCACTTCCGCTAGTGTTAGTGTATCACTACTCAAATTTGTCTGGTAACGAAGAATATAACTTACAAGGAAAAGATATGCACAAAAAAGATAATCTATAATATCCAATTCTACTCTAATAATATGTACAAGATAACATTCAACAAACAGAGAAAGCATTAAAATACTATACCCATCAAGTAACTTGGTTGCAACTTTGCAGAACTCTCGAGGGATTCGAAGGGCCCACAGCTTCAAATGCACATCAAACTTGCTTTCATCCAACATTTCACGATCCTTCAAAAACCACTACGCAAATTAACTCTCTTAGTAGCAGCATTGAACCAATTTTCAAGTAATTACAGCAACACTTAGAACTGATCACTTGTAATAATAATAATAAAAATAACTGCCTGATTTATAGTTTTATTCAAATTAAACACAACGAGCTGAAAAACAATTATGTGTAGATATCTTGAAAGCAAATTCAAATACTAAAATTGAGCTTTAATTTACTCATTGAAAGTTAAAAATTTATGCAATTTAACAAAAACATATATAATTAATCAATTACCTTGTTTGATTGAGTTGAAGAGTTTTGATGAGGTTTATTAGGGTTTTTTGCAGCACAAATTGGCGGATATCATGAAAATCAAATTCATCGCGTTGGTTAAACGGATCTCGTGCTCAAAAAATAATTCTATAGCTAATGGGCCTTTAAGTTGGCCCGCGTATATTGAACCTTATTGGGTTTCTATCATAGAAACATTCATATTCGGCCTTATAAACCTAAAATTATTGAAGCTTTATAGTATTTTTAACCATTCTTAAGAATAAATGATAGGGAGATTTAGACTTATCTCTCTTACATAAAAGAAACCCATATTTAGGTAATAATTTTATTTTTAGTTATTCATAAATTAATCCTCACCATTAATTAATTAGAACTTTTAATCTAAACCAGTAATCTTACCTAAATAGTAGAGAGGAGTTGACCAAATGTCTAAATTACCCCTGAATAGAGTTATTAATCAAATACATGTGTAATACAAATATAATTGTCAAACTCATGTGTTTTTTAAAATATATACCGATCGCATATTTTTCTATTTAACTTTTACGTTTTATAATCATTAAATATAACTTTATTAATCACAATTATCTTTTATCCATACCCTCACTTAAATTTTCTACCTATATGTATATTTAAGAATTAAAAATATCACAACTATTATGGAGTGATATTTCTTTAAACAATATGAGTTTTATTTGTAAACAAAACACTTTAGTCGTAAACCGGTTTTAACAGAAAACTTCAAACATAATCAATCAATTTCTAATAATTGGATGTAGTTACTTCTTTGTTGAATCAAAACTGCTTTTTTACTACTGCATTTAGTACCACAAAATAAATCAACAAAAATCAAAATAAAGAAAAAATTATAAAATTAACCGCGAATAAGCACAAAATCAATGATCACATTAACCAAAATTGAATTGAAAAGACATATAAAATTAGCGGAGTAAATGAATCCGGGATGTCGGCATGGAAAGAAGTGGATGACTCAAATTGACAATGACGACGTAGATACATTTTTATGTTATATTATTTTGCATGAGTTAAAAAATACTTTAGTTAGGGATATATTTTCAACGGCACTTGTATTTAGTAATTATGTTTGTACCACACATACATTTGGTTAAAACTCTCCCTAAACATTGATTGGTGAATGTAATTAGATTAGTTGTATATTTGCATCTTATTTAATTAACAATCAAATACTGAATACTTAACAAACAAAATTAAAGAAGATACCATTTTTATTCAGTTATAATAATCATTCCCATCTTATTTCAAGTGGTTTTCAATTTGCTGAAAAATTTAAAAAGTTGAGAATTCTTTTTCGCTCAACTCGGAAATCATTTAGTAGGAGCTTTATAAAAAACAAGCAAGACAACATTCAGTTTCAAGTAAAGTTGGTAAGTAAGGTAGGCCAGACAGGTAAGTAATAGTTCAAAACATATTGAAGTCAAAACGTGTCATGTTAGTGCCATTTGGTGGGGGTTGACCCAAAAACAATTTTTTATCTATTGTTAGAAAATAGGGTAAATTGTTGAAAAATGAACAACTAATTCACTTTTTTGCATTTTGTGGTATCGATTAATTTTTTTGTGTTTAAAAGGGATTACTAATTTAATAATGCACATTAAAGGGTATATGTTACCAATTATAAATGGTAATCTAAGGCTAACTACCAATTTTAATGTACAAAAAACTTATAATGTAAGGTTAAATGCCATTTTTCAATCTTTAAATATAGTTATTTGAAGAAATAAATGTGCATAAATTGGACATATAACCTTTAATGTGTTGTTTTAAATTAGTGATTTATTTTGAACATAAAAAGTTAGTTTATACCCCAATATTCAAAAAAGTTGATTAGTTGTTCAATTTTCGTTAATTTGCCCTTAGAAAATATATAAATACATATGTAATATATCGATAGCAATTACATAGCAACATTGATACGATAATAACTATTTACATTTTCTTTAAATAAATTAGGAGGTTCTATGCATTTAAAATAAACTAAAGGTGACGTAAAACCCATTATATTGCTTCTTATTTTGGCTTAACATCCAGTTTCACGGATCATAAAGCAATACACTGCATTGCTAGATTGCTACACATTATAAAATCTAGGGTTAAGTATACGGAAATGTACTTATTTATACTCTGACATTCATAGTATGTAACAAAGTATTCGGAGTTACATTGTGTGTAATAAACTTTCAATTTATTGTTATTGTATGTATTTTGATGACATGTCAACTTGTAATGACGACACATGTCACCACATACAGCTGACATGTAAGTAAATGTACCAAAACTTACATACAATAGCGATAATAATAAGTTTATTACATACAATAGAAGCCCGAATAGTTTGATACACACTATGAATGTTAGACTATAAATAGTTACATTTTTGTGCACTTAAGCCTAAAATCTACTTATAACTGTAGTATGATGATGCAAAACAACCTTATAATATACTTCATATATGAAGTGAACAATCATTAATGAAGCTTATATAATACAAGTACAATAAGTTAAATTACCTAAGGAGGAATGAATGTAGGCTGTTGACCATAAAATATTTATTGCCTAGACTAGGACCACCAGGTGGATATATTTACGAGGTGCTACAGTTGTGCCATAGCAATTTGATACATTTGTGAGAATTGTGCCTACAACCTTGCCATTGATATCTTCCGTGTTGTGAAAATGCAACATACAAATGCTTGCTAGCAACCATCTTTCCATTCATTTCAAAAAGCTATCAGACCATAAATGAATTTAGCATTTCACAGTAAACTCTAAAAATGATAATAATAAAAAACATGATCAAAATATGTTAACTGCTCTACAAAAAAAAATGATCAAAATATATTAACTTAATGTTAATTTTCTTTTTGTGGTTATGTTACCTTAAGTTTTATTGATTGCTTGGATACCTTACAATAATATGATATCAAAGTATAGTCTATTGATGTAACCCCATTGGAAGATTTTTTTTTTGAGAATTGTGAACTTTGTGATAATAACTTTTCAAAAAATAAAAAAGAAAAATATAAATACAAATAATGTGATGGTAAGAACATAAAATGCTTTTGCACCAATATGTCATTTGAAAATTACGTGATGTTAACTGCATAAGTATGTCATTTGAAAATTACATAGTAAAATAAAAATATAATATAAACTTTGTATTAAAATTATATGGTAGCACGTGAATTCGCGGGTTATAATCTAATATAAACTTAAAATAGACTTAAAATTTTGATTGACGACTATGATAAAATAGTAGTATGATAAAATAGCAGGTGAAAATTAAGAGAGATAAAATGGTGATGTGTCAAATAATTAATGTATTATGTCCGTTTTCTCCTTTTAAATTTACATTTTTATATTGATCATCCAGTTTTGTTAAAATTCAGTTTAAGTATATTTTTGTTACTTTCATTTGATGTACTCTGAAAATAAAATGATATAGCATAACATCAAAATTCAAAAGTAATAAATTAAAACACTAATATTACTGAGTATTACATAACCAGTTTATTTAAATCATGTTCAACAAAATGATGATGACATCATTAGAAACTAAGGAAAAAACCAAACCTATATAATAAAGTTTAATAGTACTAAATAAACACGATGTAAACAAACAAAACTTTGATACAAAATTTAATGAAGTGTAATGGATTCCTTTAAAATAGTAGAGTGATTTGTAAGTTATCTTATTTTTTATAATCACCATTAAATGTGTCTTTTGCAATATTATATTGTACAATACTGTAAAAGATGTTAGATTTATTATTTCGTTATATATTAAACTTTACACTTTTTTATAATTGTATGATACGAAATTTAAAAACTTTTATTGAATGTAATGAACTTGTAAATATCGTCTATTGTATGTAAGCTTTCTTTTTGGAATTAGCCAAAATAGGAAAGTTACTTTTTGGCCTAACCCAAAAGAGAAATTTTACATACAATAGACAGTATATTTACAAGTTCAATACATCCAATAGAACAAATGAGAGTACGTTTTGTACAATAGTAAAAAGTGTAAATTTTATTACATAACGAAACAATAAACGCAAAGATATTTAGTGGTGTATGGAAAAAAATAGTGCTACAAATCATCACCTTAATTTATCTACTCACAAATAAATGTATTTTATAATATTATACTGTACAATCCTATAAAATATGTTTAGTGATGTATTAGAAAATATATATATATAGTGTAGAAATCATCACACGTTATTAGTTGGGTTAAGACTACATATCCACTTTAAATTAAATTTAAGGGTTTAGTGCATTGGAATGCACTTAACTTTAGTCTGATCTCTATAGTGTGTATCTAACTTCATTTTGGTCTATTGTGTATATCAACCTTTCAATTTGGTCTATTGTGTGTATCCGACTGACGTGACACTCGTTTTTGATGATGTGTCAATGACGTGTTATATGATGTGGCGCATTATACGGTTGCCACATCAACAAATTAGTCATTGGATACACACAATAGACCAAATTGAAAGGTTGATACACACAATAGACTAAAATGAAATTGGGTACACACTATAGAGATGAAACTAAAGTTAAGTGCATTCTCCTGTACTAAACCCTTAATTTTAAACTTAAGGGCTTAGTGCCTAGGAATGCAACTAACTTGTGCCCGATATCTATTGTGTGTACCCAACTTAGATTTGTTATTTTTAATGCATCAAACTATCAAAAAGGGTGTTTTAATGTATTTTGCTGATGTGTTGCTCGTTTAAAGTGCCACGTGGCATTCGGAGAGTTTGACATATCATCAAAACATCACCAAAATACACTAAAACACACTTTTTGAAAATTTGATTCATTAAAAATAGCAAACTTAAGTTGGGTACACACAATAGATATTTGACCTTAGTTAGTTGCATTACCACACACTAAAATTAATCTACATTACATATATATATATATATATATATATATATATATATATATATAAATGATGAATATAATTAGTTGATTTGGTCTTCATGGATGGTTCTTTGAAAGAATTTGAATTCTTTTCCGTTGGCATTTTTATTTTGTACCCAATTTGAGTTTGAGATTTATAGATTAAAAAGATGCACACAAAAAATCATTGAGCATCAGTTTAAGTTTTGGTAAATCTTATCACCTCAATTAAATATTACGGAGTAGATGCTAACAAATGCTATTGAGCATCTATTTCATTTGATTAAAAACTTTAAATGTACAGTGTGTTTTTCGTGCATTTTTTATCATTATAATTATGATTACGATGGATCTTAAATCAAACACGATAAATAACCGAAGACAATGGTATGATATTTTTTTGTGAAGGTAATTTTTTCTCTAGAAGAACAAAATATCCAGGAGAATATCTAGGAAGAGAGAGTCACGAAAAAATTGGATGAGTCAAAATGACCATAGTACTCACTGTTCTCACCGTTCTTATTTATAAAGTGTTCTCATCGGAATTTCACCGTAGTTTTACGTAATATAAATATATAAATACCAATATTGCCCCCTTTCGGTAGTTTTATGTATCCTTCAAAAAGAAGGTCGAATCTTTGTTCTAACATTAGACATTACTCTTGTTGGTCAAATTATCTATACTACTTATGGTATGTTTGGTGACAACTGACTAAAGTTGGGGATGAAGCTGAAGTTTGTGGCTGGAGTTGGAGTTTGGACTTATATTCAAAAGTCTCTTCAAAAAGCTTATCGTTTAAGAGCTTTTGGGGGTTTATTTTTTCAAGAAGTCTCATTTTTTTTGTGTTGCCTAACAAGGCTTATGTGTTGTGGTTTATTAAAAGTAGAAGCTCATGCCCCTAGAAGTCCTGCGCCAAACACACCTTTAATAAATGATTTGGACCTAACATCTTAATCTCTTAAAATGGGACAATACAAATGACAACTTTACCTTTTTAGTATCTTAATTAATCTTTAAATATTAAATGCAATACAATAAAAATTACATAATTTAATATATTGTCATAATTAATATAGGTTACAAAACATTTACCTGTAAGCTGCAAAAAGTTTCATTTATTTATTATTTGGATATATATGCAGTTTAAAAGTTTGATCGGATATATATGTAACTAGTGTAAAACTTGTGCGATGCACGACAACTTGAATATCACGAGATATTACGTAGTTGATTGATATATAATCATGTAAAACGATAGAGATAAAACTTGATAAACAATACAACTGGTTAAATAGATCAAAACTTGCACAAGGTTATGTCAATGAGTAAAACCAACTAATTAAGGGAGGATTCAATTTGATGAATCAGAGTTCATCACGATCTCAACAACCTTTTGTCTACAAAATCACCTTCAAGTAATCATGCACGTGTTGCATTTAGTAACTGATCAAACCATTTAATCGGGTAATTGATATATTATCATTGTAGTAAAATTCCTACAATGTCATACACAAAGTTTAGAAATTTTATTGGACATGACTTGATTTACATACAATACACATAACGAACTAAAGTTATCTTCAGCTCAGTCTCTTAGGCTTATAGAAATAAAAGACGTTCTAGTACCGACATCACCTTAAATTTTTAAGTTATAATAGATGATTAACGGGATCAAGGAGAACAGAGAAATAAAACTAGGAGATGTTACAATGAAATCATATTCAATAAAAAAAATTAAGGTAAAAACCTCTTATATAATTCTTACTTTGACTTGAAACTACACATTTCAGATCAATCGTTTCTTCTTCCTTTCACGTTCATGTCAAAATAAAAGAAAGAGATATAGAGCTACTATCTGCAATATATACACTAGGGTTTAGTGCAGGAGAATGCACTTAACTTTAGTATGGTCTCTATAGTGTGTACCCAACTTCATTTTAGTCTATTGTGTGTATCAACATTTCAATTCGTATTAAATTTTAAACATAAGGTCTCTTACCTGCTGGGGAGATTATTTGATGTAAAAGTGTCCAAGATATTTATATATGTTTCTAGAACGTCTAATGCTTTCTAGAAAACGATATAAACACAATAAATTTGTAGAAATTCTACCACGTTTAACTATATATACACATATATAGTCGAGATTTAACACTACAACTTTGACAACAAGCTATACAAAATTTGAAAAGTACAGAGAGGATTAGGCCCGAAATTATGTAATTTCGAGAAATCATAAAGAGAAGCAACTTTAACGAACGTTTAACAAAACTAAGAATTTGATCGATCATTTGGCGGGTTTTGTTATGGTAGATCGAAATTGAAAGCTGTATATTATTGTGTTTGTTTAATTGGTATAAGTTGGCAATGTATCTTGTTGGATTCAGATTAAAATGAACTTTTTAAAAATGAAAAATAAAAGGTAAGTTTAAGTTCATATTAGAACAAATTATTATAAATAAGTCAAAACGAGACTAGTGATTTACGGTATTCTAATTCCAATTCATAAATAACTGATTTGTTATATATACGATTACTCATATACATATTAAAACATAAACTATACTCTTCTTTGGATAAATTCTTGTAAGAATTAACTTGAATATTCCTGTATAATTTTAAAATCTATTATTCAACAATCTAATGAGCTAATAAATACTCTAACATTCACGTACAAGCGAGACGTTTAGCAGATATTTCTTGAATCTCTAAATGATGAATTTAAGGCATCAAAGCACACAACATCATGTAGTATACGCAAGTAAAATTGTACATCATTCATCCAATTCAAATCACCAGTAGCATAGACAAGTAAAAGTAAACGTGCAAAACTCCGAATAGTTGATAAAAAGGTACGCCAAATCATCCAAGTTTAATTTTATAACCATAGCTAGTTAATTATAGGGTTTATTGTTTCATTTGTTCTATTGTATGTAAATTTTCCTTTTCGGGTAACGCTAAAAAAGAAAATTTTCATATTTTGACTTTAACCAAAAAGGACAATAAATGATATTTACAAGCTCAATACATACAATAGAAGTTTTTAAAGTTCGACTCATACAATAGTAAAACGTGTAAAGTTTAATACATAATGAAACAATAAACCCTTAGTTGATGTCAAAGAACTGACAACAACCTCCATTTAATTTAATTTAGTAAATATTGAAAAAGATGAAAAAGAATAATGAAAAAAAAAACAAAACTTAGGTTTCAATCTGACGTGTATTGTTTCGGATTGCTCTCATATTTTATGTTTTATAAAAATTGTTTTATCAGTAAAATCATCAACCTTGTTTCAAGAAAACCAATAGAAATAGTCGAAAAAATCATAAATACTTTAAATTCCTCAATAAATGCAATAGAATTACATTAACATGATTTGATTCGATCATATGCTATTCTTCATCTTCATATCATATATACACTAAAACACCAATAACTACATCTCTTTTCAAAATTGGACCAAATTAACATCTTTGGCTCGAGTACGTCTTCAACAGAAGCGATCATATCGATCGATCAACACCTCAAACGTTCAATCGTACTTATCGTTCCAACACATAAGCATGGACACGCAACGCCTGAGTATGTAAAACCTAGTTTTATGTTGTTTCGCCATAGTTAAACAACGTCGTTGGCTACTAGGTTTGCTGTTCCTGCGAAGTTGTCGTCGGTACTGAGAGGATGATCTGATTAAGTACGAATAAGTATTCATTCTGGTTGTTTCCGATGATAGGCGATGTGTAAAAATGGTGGTTGTTCTAGCAGCACTAAAAATATGAGTTAAAATGCGAATGGTGTGCTCTAAATATATAGGCCGTTAATTATGCTCTTCCTACCTATTTTGACTTCTTTTTTTATGATGACTCACTTTGTTTCTAAAATAGTATTAGTTATTGTCTAGTAAGTGACATGCATGTGACACGATGCATTTTCATTCGTAAAATACATAAGTTTAGTTTTGTTCATTTTCTTTAATACATCTATCTTTATCTTTATTATATGTTTCGAGGACTTTTGGTACGTTATTTTAAAATAATAAAATACTAAAAAACGATTTAAATAATGTAAGGTAGATAATTTTTAACTAATAGTACTCGAGAGTTGTCTTTTGTAATAAAAAATAAAAATAAAAAAAGTTAAGAAAACCTTTTCAAATGAAGTCTTTAAATAAAAACGACAACTAAATTAAATATAGCTTAGCAAGTAGTATCGTGTTTTGGTACAAATTCTCATGATTTCATATTTTAATTGTGTTTCATGTTACTCAAATTGTCACCTTACATTTATTCTAGAAGCCTTGCCAAAAATGACTTGTCATTCACTCATTCATGTTTGGTAAAGTAAGCCGGCTTTAAATTATTCTAAGTTTATTTAAAATACAATAGCGATTTTATGAGGTTGAAATTTTAAAAATTCCCTGCACACAGTAATAAAAGTTGAAACTTCGATACATAACGAAAATATAAACCCTAATTATTTTAACAGTTAGTCATAAACACTACAAAATCTATCTTTCTTCTTTTTTTTTTATAGTTTTCCCTTTAGAAAATATATTGTTAATTCTTCATAAAATAATACATATGAGATGAATCAACAAGTAGTCAATAAGAGACTTGATAATACGCTAAAACATCTAGAATATATAGTTCATAGTTCATTATTGATATAAGAGACTTGAAAAAAATTACACGTAAGGTATTAAGTCGTTAAAGAGGGCAAACACTTGGAAGTAACGTATGACAACATCATGATTTGATTGATAGCCCAATATAGATTTAGCGTCAAATGTTCTGGTAAGTTGAAGTTTCAACGACCATCATTTGTTTAGAACCTTCGGATACAAATAACTATTCAACACATAAACGAGTAGGCTAACGCATAAAACAAAACGGTAAATGAAGAAGATTTTTCCTGTTCAGGTTATGCAACGAAGATGAGATTAAGATGTACGCAACCTAACCGCGATGACGACTTATAACGGGGACACCTTCTCGATGGTCGGATAATGCATCAAACAGTTTTGGTTAAAAGAGTTAGCTGAGTATTTTTTTTTTTTAAAGTTTTGTGTAAATGTAAACTGTACCCAAATGCATCAACCCTTACTTTTTATTTACATCATCTTTCTTTAATGATATTATGCGAACTAGATAGAACCATATCAACCCTTACTTTTTATTTTCTCAGTTGCTATAAACTGTACCCAAATGCAGCTACATTTTCAGATGATAATACTTGTCTAGAAGCTTCTCGGTGTACTCCCCGAATGTGAGCGATTCATTTGCCTGTATCAACTGAATCAAAATAGATTTTTCTTGTCACCAAACCACTTCTTTTTCTTTAAATTAAACCGCTAATATCTAAAGAGTCGTTACATACCTCCTGATGGATATGACCCGTCTCTGGAAAGTCAAGTTTTTCATCCCTGAAAATTGAAAATTGAAAAATGAAGAGAGACTGAAAGATTAGCACCCAATTATATGGTATATATAAAAGGGTTTGATCATGTTATTTGAGAAGCAAACCAGTCGGGTTGCATGAATAATGCAAATGTGGAACGTTCGAGTCCTGTTTCTTTTTCGTCTTTTGCTGCCTGCATATAAGATGAATGGATTGAAAAATCAGCGATGAACCTTAGAGCTACTAGTAAATTTACTAATTTGTGACAAGATGGTTTAGTTCAGATTTGAAGTCGCAATACACATTTACTTATAAAACTGTAGAAATATGTACAGAATTCATGAATAAAAACATAAACAAAGATCATGCTAACTTACACGGACACAGTGAGGTGTTGCACAAAGATACCCTCTTGAAAGTATTTCAGTTATGTTGCCGATTTGATATGCAATTTCATCTTCCTTGTACACCACCTAAGGCAAAATATAGCAAATCATTGTAATACCTTTGATTATTGGGTTTATTGTTTGGTTATGCGCTCAACTTTACACTCATTACTATTGTGTGCATCCAACTTTCATACCCTTTATTGTATGAGGTGAACATTTTAAAAACTCTATTGTATGCTCCCAACTTTCATACCCTCTATTGTATGAGATGAACTTTTCTAATAGAGTTAGAATGTTTAATTTATATCATTTTACTTGGAGTTTTTAGAAGGTTCCCTCATACAATAGAGGGTATGAAAGTTGTGAGCATACAATAGAGTTTTTAGAAAGTTCACCTCATACAATAAAGGGTATGAAAGTTGGGCGCATACAATAGTAATGAGTGTAAAGTTGAGCGTATAACCAAACAATAATCCCTGTTTATTCTTGCATCAAGTAAGCAACATATGTAATCATATCTTCAAAGCTAATCCCTATATAGCTATAAATGGGCTGATTTGGGTAGTGTTCCATCTCAAAGTGGTCAAATGGGTTGAGCTAACAGATTTAACTAAAAGAAAACGGGTTAAATCGGACAGACGGGTCAAATATCTTATGATTTGTATAAAACCGCCTAAATTGCTTATTAAAAGAGTTACAGTTAATTTTGACCCAAATTACACAATCTTTGTTTTGACCCAGTCACCAACTCGCCCATTCCCACTCTCAATTTTACCATGAATACTAGGCTATTAGTAACCTCCCAGTTGAAAGGGAAGGTTCTTGATTACTAGCTGTTTAGGAACTAGAAACAATCAAAAGACATCACAGCAGAAACATGAACAAGATTTATATGTTAAAGAAAGAGTATATACTTTGACTATTTGGCCTGTTCTTGTTTTGATGTAAAGCCCAGCCGTATTATCAGGACAAGGTATTTGTATCCCTCCTTTAGTGAACATGCCATACGTAAGACCTACATGACGAATTTAAACACACATTAGACACATAAGAATATATTCGACTTTTATCAAAGTAAAGAATTTCAATGAATCATCTCTCATGTCAAAACTATATTAGAACTTGCAAGGATTGGATTATTAAAATGAAATGGATCAACTTTTCCCAAATGTATTTTCATATTCCTTGGTGTTAACAATAATCAAAGCAATAATTTGAAGTTGGAACAGATACAGATCAATGGCTAGTGAAAGGTCTTACTGAATTTTAATAAAATTATATCAGATTCTATATAATTAGAGCTGGAACTTGTGTACCAGTGAGAGAGCCATGATCTGTATGCCAGCCACACCATGATGACATGGAGTCACTATCTTGAGGATCATTACTGCAAGAAAAATCGTTTTGTATGGTTAATTGGTTACCGGGTCAAGCTTGGCCCTCACAAGTCCAAATTTAGTGGACTTACAAAAATGTATTGAAATGTATAAAACCTCCTAAATCATTTTAAGCATGGTTTGGTAGTCGTATTAAGACATAAATTACTTGTTAAATTCAAGATAAAAAAAAAAATATTGTTAGGAGCTCGCCCTTTTTTGTCCCATATTTCCAGAAGATGACCCACCCATTATGCCTACCTATTTACCAACCTGATCTGTTTTGAACAGATACCAGTCTCTTCCATTAGGCCATCTCCATATTAAACTATCTGATAAATATTTGATGACTAACTTGTAATAGTGCTAACGTAAAAGAATATTTACCCTTTTTCAGCAGGAAAGTAATACAACAAACGGCCTTTATGACAGCGAGAACGAAACACAATTTGTTCAATGCCTTCATTGAGTGGCGTATCTAACTTTTTCGACACTGTTCCATTGAGCATAACAGGAACAATACATAAAGGTATCATTAAAAATTGAATATTCACAAGACCAAAAGTATTAACAAAAAAAATAATAAAAAATTAACTTTGAAATACGATATGGATATTGATATGAAGTTACCATATTTATCACAGTGATGTGCTACCAGTAAGCCGACATCTATAATAAGCTTTCCAAGGGCTTTGAAAGCTACATTCAAAGGAAAACATCATTTATTTCACATGAAATTGGAGGTATTTGACTATTAGTCAACACTATCAACGTTGGTAAATTCAGATTATATTCTACAAGATGGCGTCACATGGTCGTAAAATGTACAATCTCATGTCATTAGATATCGTGATCTTCAACTTAAAATTCCTTTTTGTAAGTTCTGAGATCATAAAGCTGAAGAAGATAAAATTGGCATACCAACTTCGAGTTCAGGCATACTAGTTTGAGGCCAAATATTTGATCCACAGTATGCAGGGTACCTGTTGAGCAAAGGATCATAACTCGGGGTAACAACTGATGGGCAAAAGAATTATTACAAACGGGCAAAAAGGTACTTGACATATTCATCTTGATAAAAGAAAAAAAACATTGAGGGTGTAATCAGATTCAAAGGAATAATTCGTGTTCTTTCTGTAAGAGGTGAAAGACCTCTATATATACAAGATTACAAGACAGGAAAATAGGAAACAAGACAACTAGCAAATAATAGGAATGATGAACTAGGAGACTAATAAACTAGACTAATATTTGATTCTATCTCTAATATCTAACAGAGGGGAACCCAAAAAAGTTGCAATTGCTTCAGAAAGGATTTACATTATGAATTTATTGAAAAATAGGTTTGTGGTTTTAAGATTTTACCTTTGGATAAGTGAAGCGTCAGTAGTAGGTCTATCTAATATTGGATTTGCATAGAAGGAACCTTTCAGCAGATCTGTGCACAACCATTAGACTTACTTCATCACATTTAATTAGTGCGTTACATCAACTTTTGTTCATCACTTAAAAAATCACAACTAACTATTGTAACCTACGTTCATTTTTGAATTTAACGAATTTCCAAATGACCCAAATTGAAGATATATGATGTAAAATTGTAATTTCACCTGGTTTTCCAGACTCGAGTTTCTCTTTCCCATGACTCCATCCAAAGTTATATCTACATAATAACAAACGTATTCAAAACAGCATACAATTATCTAAACAACCCCTAACTGTGGCGTTAACACAACAGATAAGTATCAATTCTATATTACCTGCTTTGAGGATCTTCTAGTTCCTTCTTCACCTTTTCTGGAAGTTTGGCCAACCTAATTCAAAAAAGAGATATTTATTATTTTGCTTTTGATTATCGTAATAGCTAAACTAACATTAAATCAAAACAACTTTAGAGATATTTAACCTAGGAGCAAGATTCAGAAGGTTTTGTCTCAACAAAGTGTATCCAGGAACCTACACCACATGAACATATATTCCACATTTATTAAATGTAAAATCGATAAGCAAAAGATCATATACAATTTAAGTTACATAAGTAGTACAGTAGTTCATAACTTTAATTAGAAAGAAGTACAATGGTAAGATTTCATACATGAGATATGGATAAAATACCCAATCCATCTGGTCCAAATCCTTCCTCAATTTTCACTGACAAATCAGCATCTTTATCCTATTGAATCAGAAGGCTCAACATTTCATTTCAATAATTCAATAATAATAATAATAACATATGTAAAAAGGTACACGGTTACATCATTGGTATATTTAAATACGGAATCTTCTACATGAATCTTTGATCTCTTAAAAATTATGTAAACTTACTTGAAGCTGTGTAAAAGGAATGACGATTGTACGGAGTGTGGGAGTCTGTACGGCTGCCAAATGTCCTGACGTCATCTCATGAGTTGAATTCCGGCGCCGATAAACGAAGCAAAATAAGGGGTTTTGTGAAGAAATGGTTTGAATTAACACGAAAACTTTTTGTTTGTTGTTTGTTTTGTTTGGACTGCAGTGCCGTTAGGCAGCAGCCCACGCAGGATTTCTAACGAAATATTACAAAAGTTGCCTCCAACTATATTTTATTTAACTTCTGAACCAAGACGTATATATGTCCAGGGCCCGTGGGGCTATGACACTTTTTTCTTTGCTCTTCGACAGCCCGTCACTCGAAGCTTGGGTTTGTGATAATTTAAAAAATACATATTTTTGTGGAAGGTTCTTATGTCTTACTTCGGAATCTTTGATTACTTTGGTGCTTACTTTTATGAACGTCTTTTTTGATTGGATGGGAATGTCTTTTGATTGGATGGGAATGAATGAAAAATTCTACCCCAATTTATTGTAGAAATTTTCGGGATCAATGGTTGGACCATACCGAAAGATTAGAGTTTAATGTTCGAAAGGACAAACATATTTTACACGTTTTACTATTGTATTAACTTATATTTCAAAAGTTCTATTGTATATCAATTTCGTTCTTTTAATCATGTGTTTATACCTAAATTATTTATATCGATGGGGTTATATTTTGTTCCTTTTGCAATTTCAGTCAAAATAGTTTTAATTGCATAAACTTGGTCCAACTAGTTTTTAACAACATAATTCTTTCACCATAAAAACAATGATGATTAGTGTCAGGATTTAAGGTTACATAATGGCATGTGTTTCGCACATCACTTAATATGAGATAGTTTTTGTCAAGTGTAATTCAAGTAACGGTAGGCGTTGTGCACACGCGTTACAATAAAAGTTTCTTTAACATACTAGTGAAGAAAAGAAGAAAAAAAAGAGGCTACTTATTAACCGTTTCAACTTTCAACGGTTCATGTTTTCTTGTTTTATGTTTTTACACTCTTACATATAAATACAACAGAAAATATCATCCTACTTTTTGTACAAAAATGTGATTATAGTATAGATTTTTCTCGGGAACTTTTTTTCGTTTGAAAAAAACAAAAAACTCTTCGGCCCGAGAGAAGAATACCATCAAGTGTGTTATTTCATACTGAAGTATTTGATCTACGACGATCATTTAAACCATGCATTGCATAGTTGTATAGCACATTAAAAAGGTCTTACAACATGCCCAATGAAGGACCTACAAAAGCTAAAGTTCAAACCTCTCAACACCTGCACTGCTAATTTTCAAATTTGGAGTTCATCTGCCTCTGAGTCAAGAGGTTTAAAGAGAGCTTCCACTTCACTTGTTTCAACTTCCTCAAAGCTTGACGGATTCCACTTGGGGTTCTAGTATAGTATCAAGGATACAAGAAAGAAGTGTCAACAAGTTATATGATTATTATATAATTTTCTTTGTATTAAAGCAAGTCATCAATTGTGTAAAAAAACACCATAGTCTTGCAAGGAATGACGATTTTAGAGGTCTGAATGAGAACAGAAAGTCAATGCACCTTTCCTCTAACTTTTTTCTTATTGTTTTTTGCATTATAAGAAGTTTTTCAGAGGGTATAGCAAACCTGATCCTTATCCACCAACACTGCCCTCACCCCTTCAGCAAAATCACTTCGCAGTGAAGACCTTAGAGCAATGCGATATTCAGTTTTCATAACACCATTTAACTACATAAAACAAAAATTGGTATATAACAAACAAGCAATCTTATAAAAAGCATGTATAGAATGATAGAGTAAATATGTGGGAACTCACCCTGGATAATTCATTTTCATTATTTCTGCATGCAGAAGCAACTCTATAGAAGTATCGTTGTGTAAGGAAAAGAGAAAACGGAGCACCTTTTTTAATCCCAAGTAGAGCATCTGTTGCCCACTGTGAAACTGCTCAGTCAAAGAATGACGACGTTACTAAAGAGACCCAACATTAGGTGTGGATGAACTAGAGTTGGTAAGATGGTGGGTCAGACAGGTTGGAAAACTGGTCAATTTCAAGTTCAGGGTGAAACAGATCAGGATGATAAAAACCCCCAAATCAACCCATTCTTACAGAAATAGCACGACAAGAAGAGTACAAGCTTTATGGAGCACCAAATTTATTTGTGCATGTCCCAATTATACAGAAGAGTTATCCTACCTGTTAAATCGGCACTTTGCTGATGCTTTTCCAGCGCTTCCATTATTTCTTTAACAGATTTGTTTGCACCGAATGTTGAAACTATACGAGGCAAGAGTAACTTTAATTGGGACTCTGACTCGGGGTTGCTACTGTATGTAGCTAATATTGCTTGGAGGTCATGATGTGGATCCTTAGAACTGTAACATGATACATAATCACTTTGACAAAGTTTCTTTACAAATAAACAGTTCAACTATATCAAATTGGTCCCACTGGATCAGATAAAAGCCTAATAATAGAAGGAAGAAAACACGAAGTTTTAGAAGAAAGCATATGTGGGTAAGACAGGGAGCATTTTTTGCAAAACATGAGAGCGCGAAAAATTCACAGAACAGCACTATGGTAACCTTTTTTAGCAGGATGGGTTTGTTGATAAGAAAAATAGCTCAAGTATCTGGTAACTCATGTGTCATTATATAAATTGCACAATATGAGCATAGAGGGATGGTAAGAGATATACAAGGTAGCCGACAAGATAGCCTCCTTAAGTGATCCCAGATTTTCAGACGGTACAAAATGTGTCCCAAAACCTACATAAAGTGCATCGGCTGGGGTAGAAATCCTGTTGCCGCTGATTCCAAGATAGGCACCTGTGAAGAACAGGCATATTTTAACAGCATTAGAACACCAAGATGGACAAAACATTTTGGCTTGCAGCATAAAGTATATGTGCTCCTTGACATACTGATTCATCAGTAATAGAACTCGGACTGTTTACTCTGTTAGTACCAGCCATGAATAATAACATATAGTATTCTTAAACATTGTGAATTTTAAGTCTTTTTTTGACATATAGATAAGTACATTACACTTTATAACATGTAGCAGAACTATATACATGTACCAGAACAGAAATGTGTAAGTAATCATGTAAATATATTTAAACAAATTTTCTAAATGGATGTCCTATGTTTTATAACCAAAACTATGCATGTATCTCCTTTTGGTGTTAGTACCAATGCTTCCATATAACTAAAAAGAAATGCCTCCTAAAAGAAAGGCATTTACATACCAACTGATCCTTCTCCTGGACTTTGTGCTGCTATGTAAGCAAACCCAACATCTGGGAATAAACCAATTCCATTCTCTGGCATAGCAAGAAGAGTTTTCTGAAATAAATCATCAATGTATAATATACAGTTAGCAATGCCACATGTTCTACCACAAGCCTGTTGTCAACTTGAATGACAGCTTACCTCCGTTACAATTCTGTAACGGCCATGTGCAGACAGGCCAATACCAAATCCCATTGTTACACCATCCATGAAGCTTATGTATGGCTTCTTGTAGTCGGATATTTTACAAATAAGAGAATATTCAGCAGCAAATACCTGTAGAAATAGCATTCAGTCAGTCCCTAGCCAACTGTTACAAGCATTGAGCAAATTGATTCTAATATCCAAATCTCATGCACTAGAATCCAACAGACAGTTTCATGGAAAAATAGATACAATACAATTCAAAGTTCATCCAAATTTGTTAAAAGCAAAACAGCACTGCGATGTGAAATAGTGGTCACTGCAACATACTGGATCAATCTGCTTAGCACACTACACTGCAAATCACATAATCACAACCAATGCAGATAAACAGGGCGTTTCTAACACAATGAACATTAAGAAACCTTTTTCACGAGAGGTGTGTTCTTGTCCTTTTGAATTTCTGCAACAACACCCTTAATATCCATTCCTGCATCATCATAAAATATTTACCCTTGAAACTTTTCCGTAACACTCATGCTAATATTGACAGTCTAAATGATGAACCAGAAATGTACATAACCAATTATTATACACATAGTCATGGCACATAAACTATGATTCTTAATACCTGCTGAAAAAGCACGTGACGAGCTGCCTTCAACCAAAACACATTTCACCTTCGGGTCCGTCTCCCATTCATCAAGATAACTTTTATACCTCAAATCCATATCTGCAAAAATTGAAAGAGTTGATCGTTGATGCTCATTTCAGCTAGGACTACATAAGAAGACTAAATAAACCTAAACTGCTAAACTATACATAGGGTAACAAATAAATGACTATAATCATAAATTACAGTACAATTAATATTGCGTATTCTAAACAACTGTTACTACTGTAAGCAATATAAGAAGTATCAGGAATGAATGTATTTGACAAGTGAAAATTATATTATTCTCTCTATATCTATATCTATATCAATATACAAGTATAAATATACAAATATAAAATATAGAAGATGTAACCTAGATTCATGGCGTTGAGAGCTTTAGGACGATCGAGAGTGATAACAGCTACGCCGTTAGGTAATACGCTCCCTTTAACAAATTCATCCATGATTTCGTTTAAGATTCTACAGTTAACACGATACACACACAGGGATAGAGATAGTGGTGTGGAGACTGATGAGTGATCTGATGAGAGTGAAGTTATTTTTTACAGCAACCAGAGATTATATAGAAGCTCGTTATTAGTAAGATTTTTTCTTTTTCATTAATTTTTAATACAGTATTTTTAGGTCAATTCACTTTCGCGGCAATAAACTTTGGGGCATCTAATTTTCAAAAAGCTAATTAGTTTTTGACAGCGCTGTTAAGGGTTTATTAAGCCCAAAACAAGTATATTATCTATTTATCTATTATATATTGGCTTAACTATATGGAAATGTAATTATTTATACTCTAACAATTATTGTATGTATTTTGGTGACGTGTTAACTTGTAATGTTGTCACGTGTCACTTCATATAGCTACTAAAACTTACATACAATGGCGATGAATAACAAGTTTATTACACACAATGGAAGCCCAAATAGTTCGATACACACAATGATTGTCAGACTATAAATAATTACATTTTTGTGCACTTAATCCTCTAATATTTGAGTTCTTAATTAAAAAGAAATAAAATTACTCATTTATCCTTATTACCTAAACTTAAACTAATATTTACATTAACTAAATCATTATTTACATCCAAATGGTTTGATAACTATATTGTATTACTTTGGTAGTATTCTTATTTGTATAATAAACTCAATCAACTTAGAATTTTATCAAATAATATTAATGACTTCAAAATGTATAGAAGATTTATTTGGATAATATTTGGCATGCTTATTTTAAACGATTGAAATGTGAAACATGAAATATTCAAAATATCATGTTATTTGATGAATATATTATTGCACGTAACATCAATAGAAGAAATAGTTATCACCGGTGGATTGCGCGGACAATATATTAGTTATTGTCATATATACCGGGAGTTTCTGAAAAAATTAGTCATGGAGCTTATATTTAATGTTTAATGATGTAAAATTGTCAATAAAAAGACAAATGATAAATAATTATAATAGGTATTTATATAATTCATACATCGCTTAAGTTTATAGAAAAAACAAGTTTAATCTCTCATTTGAGTTTGCTTGACAAACACACCCATTGATGAAAATATGATTACATCATCTTGAATTTTTTTCAAAAGAAAAGAGATACGATCGCATAAATTTAACAATCTGTTCTTGAGTTTAGTTTAGGGAAAAAAAGAAAAGAAACAAAGAAGTGAGTAAAATTTGTGTTCTTGAGTTTTTTTATGAGTGAAAAGGAAAGGAAGTAAAATTTGTGTTTGTTTTAAGAATGGTTATTTGGGCCACCCACCGGAGCCGCTTCATATTTCAATGGAGTACGACCGAACCCCCCTACAAAGTCCAACATCGCCAGACAAATCACCTCCATCACATATACCACGACGCCAAGCCGAAACTTGCGCAGATTAAGCCTTAACATTGTGAGTCATGCACTTCATTGGTGATAGGTACCTTTATGATAAATAATACCCATGGCAGGTTTCGAACCCATGACCTCAAGGAAGTCATGGGATGACCTTACTGCTAGACTATTTAGTCATTGGTGTGTTTGTTTTAAGAACACAGTGTAATTAGTTCAATTTTTACCGAAACATTTGTTTTCAAACCGATTAGGAAGTAACCATTCAATTCCTTTTCATTCTTTCCAACTAAAGAACACATTCTTATTGAATGTACTCGTTCCTTTTGCTTTATTTTCTCTTATTCTTTATTTATTTCTCTCTCTTTTTCCATTTTTTTTTCTACTCAACAACACATTGTAAATGATGATAAACATTTCATCGAATTCCAACTGAAGTGACATTAAATATAGAGAAATAACCTTCCAAAATAAAATATATAAAAAAATTCTCATAAATAACTTATTTAGAAAACTGTAATTTCCATTTAACAATTGTCAAGCATGACTACAATGGTTATTTGAAAATCAGTGTGACTAATGGTTAAAAGAGTCCATTACTCTATATCAACTCATTCATCTCTATCAAATCATTTGCAGGAATTTCGTATTTCAAAAAGGGTTTATTATTTCGATATATGTTCAACTTTAAACTTGTTACTATTGTATGCTTCAAACTTCTAGACCATCTATTGTCTGATATTAACCTTCTAAAACTCTATTTTATGTTTTTTGTGTGTTTTTAACTACATAAATTGACTCATTTTTTGTAAATTTCATACATACAATAGAAGTTAAATGCATACAATAAGTTATATCATACGATAGATGGTTTAAAAGTTGAGCGCATACTATATAAACAAGTCCAAAGTTTAACACATAACGAAACAATAAACCATTTCAAAAGTGGAGTTATCACAATCATGCATGCAAGGTGTTAGTATCATTTGCATCACATCGATAAATTGATTTTGTGCTTTGCACTGTACAAATCACTTTATAACTTTCCAACATGAGCAGGGTATTGTGGAAAGGAAGATGAACATTGATAAATGCTTCAGTGACGCAGAAGGAAAAGTACATCTAAATCTAATCTCTACATAGCTGAACAAATAAATATGACTACTTTTGATTGAAAAATGATTTGAAAATGTTCAGATATTGATTACTGTCTACAGATTTACAGTATAAATTAATTAATTCCCACTGTCCAAGATCGCTGAAAAGAGAAGTTCGGCAAATGTACCCCTCAATAGATCGTTACTGCTATTGATGAAGAAAAAATGCCTATACAAAAAATAAGATAAGTAATCAGCAAATGATTCATCACTACTAGAGGTGGCAATTTTGAGCCGATCATGAACCAACTGATTTGGTTTATGTTATATCGCTAACGGGTCAAACATGTTAGATTTACAAAAAACTAAAAACGGGTCAAGTGGGTCAAAAAACACCCAAAATCGTATTTCCAATGTGCATAACTTTATAATTCAAAAAAGAAAATATTATCATTGGTAGAATAAATATTTTTTAATAAAATTTAGAGTCGATCATTATCATTTATAGATAAATAATTGTAATGAATAATAGCAAAAAAGTGTTTGCAGACCTGACCCACCCATATTGCAACCTCTAATCAGCACAAATCGAATGAAAGTATCATTGAGACTCTCTCAACCTTTTCGGTGAATCCTCACAGGGTTAATGCCACAGCTTACTGCAGAATCCATTTCTGGGCCGCTTGATATTTATGATATCAGCAAACGAGTGAACCAACTGTCCGGCCAAGCTACATGGATCATCGATCAAGGTTTGAATAAACGTGTTAACCACTCTGCGTTCCTGCTCAGTTGACCTCAAACTAAACCATGTCAGCAGTTTTAATCTAAACTCTCGCTTAATATACCCTTGGCACTCCAGCCACCGGATGATTTTCACACAATATTCAAAGTTTTCATCCAAGCTACTAGGTCCTCTTTTGTGGGCCCCAAGCGGTGAGCTGTTAATTAAAGTGCTATTGCAGTCATGTGTCTCTTCAATTGTGCTAGCTGACCGTTTTCGAGACACTTCATTCTGTGAATCAACGTGGTGGGCCCAATTTTCAGATTCACCACTACCGTTATCAGGCTCACCATTATCTTTATCCCTAAAAGAATCAACCGGAACCACTATGTCTTCATTCAAATCAGGCACAGTAGCAACGTTCAAGTCAAGCCCGTGTGTTATTGGAGTTTCGGGTATTACCACTTTACTAAGTCCAGTCAAGGGGGCACCCGAAATACCGTCCAAGTAACCTCGTTCTTGGGCCCAAGCTAACCGCAGGATCTTCCCTAGTTCTCGAACTTTAAAGCCCGAGTCGGATTCAACATCTTTTGCACCAGACGTTCCTTCATTATGAGGAACTGTAACTGAGCCCGGGTTCTTGTGAACTATTTCCACACTTCCGGTGAAACACTTGGCCTCTGAGTGGCCCAAATCACCTTTTTCAGTGTAAGATACAACCCTAAACATGTATTCGGTGCAAGGCTGCAGATTGGATATTAAAATTCTTCTTTGAGATCTTGGGAATGCTTTTACAGGATCTTTTCTGTGTGTTGGCTCTGTTGTTTTAGAATACCATAACTTAAATCCAATAATATCATTCGATAGTGCTGTAGATAGTTCTATTAATACAAGCACTACTGAAGAAGCTGTTACTTCTTCAAAGATGAATTTGCATGCTGCTGGAAGTGAACATTCTGAATGAGACAGAATAGGGAAGTATAGTTACAACTTGAAGAAAAAACGATAGAAAATAGAGCTGGCAATTTCAACCCATTTAGTTATGAATGGGTTGATATGGGTTATGTAGAGTCTCTAACAGTCAAACGGGTAAAATGTAAAAGCAATGAACTTTAAATGATACAGGTCGACTTACGAGTAAGATTTTTTTTGGACTATAGTATGTTGGGTCAACCCCATCCTACCCATTTTGTCCTGCATCAAACACTACCAGTTTGTGCCAAACCTATTTTGACCTATTACCAACCCACCCATTTTGACAGAAGAACAAGAAAACTGTTAGAGGTACCTTTGCTTTTCAGGCTCGTACTGGAAATATTAGCAGAAAATTCATTTGCTTTTTGAATCACAGTTGAACACAGTGCTTGAACTTCACCAGCAACAGCGAGTCTGCTAACAATTCCCCTAGCCATTTTAGCCGAGACTCCACTCAGCGGGCCCACCTCAGTTTCCAATTTGGTTTTTGCCTCTTTAACAAAATCATGAAGTTCTTGAAACCTTGAGGTGCCATCTAAAAGTCTAAAACTCAAATATATCCTGTAGCAGAGGCTATCAACACGTCGTGCGTCCTTAGCAATAATTAATTGCTTCTTCCAGTACCTGTAAAAAATAATTTCCAAAACAAAGAAGCAAAAGGAACTCAAACTAATTAGTAGCGGTGGCAAATATTGACACATTTACTTGTGAATGATGAAATTTGGGTTATGTTTCATACTCCTAACGATATAACAAACATAAAGTGTTTCAGGTCAACTCAACCCATTTTAACACGTACTAAACATTACCTGTTTTGACTCGTCGTTCAACCCACCCATTTTGCCACCTCTACCAATACGCACTATTTTAGAATTGCATCAATGTATATGCATACGTAATAAATAAATAAAAACTCACCCAAGTATTCCTGAAACTTTACCACAAGAAGCACAACAATAACTCCCGTCTAGCTGCATCAATTGGCCAAGATTAACGACCCCTACTTTTCCATGCTGTAAGGCACATTCAATGTGGCAAGATAAGCCACACGATTCCCCGTTGGAAGAATCTGATGTGCATTCCAACCAAAGACTGGGATCCTTGTTATCATCAAACAAGTGGCAAATGCAGCAAGAACATCTCTTGCAGAAAGTGTCATTCGCAGATAAAACTGCTCTACAGGCAGAATTTTTGCAGATCCAAGTATCTGAAAACTTTTTACTACCATTTGATTCTGTAACAGTGGGAATCCGAACGGGATTTTCCCCTTTTCTGTTTTGTTTCCTGGACAGCTGGCACTTGGGACTAGGTGATGCCTTTTTGGGATCGGGATTTTTTAACAGTTTTTTATTCAACTTGACAGATGCTTCGGCCATTTTATTTTTGGATGAAGTTAATTGCTTTTTCACCCTATTACAAGTATGAAAGAGATCTTTCTATGAAGCCAACTTCACAAACTCTTGAGGTAGCTCGGGAGTTCTCGAAGCACCATCTGAGTGACCGTTTTTCACGGGAGTGCTTTGAACACTGGAAGATAAACTTTGAACAGCTGGACACAGAAAGAAAGCACACCTTTAACTCAGACTTCCAGTTAATGGAAAAAATAAAAAACAAAGGAAGTCGTTGATTTATAAGAAAAGCATCATGTACCAAATATTTATAATGAATTTGTTTCAGTAAGAGCATCTGGTTGATTATAAGATAATGATCATTATAACCATTTACCCAAAAATTGCAACAAAGGCTTGATGGATACCAACACGCAAATGGGGAGGCTTGGGGCTCTAGGCGCAAAGTGTAAAACAGAACTGCCCTGGAAAAGAACACCATTTATCAAGTAAAACATGCTATGAGATTTGAATGATTTGCATACTTGAACATATATACAACCTAGAAGAGCATCTTTCTTTCGTAAACATTTCGGCAAAGGAATAAGAAGTTAACAAAAGAAAAGAAAAGAAAATGAGTTACATTTGCAGTTTCTCTGACAGATGTCTTTTGGTATGTTTTGGAAAAAGGGGTTATTCATAGTTCTGTATGGATTACCATTACCATGTGTACCCTTTCAAAAGTTATGTAATTTGCTAAGCATTGTGAAATTAGATATACAAGTTTTTAAAATAAGGTGCACAAGAGACATTGAAGAATTCAAGTGCCTACCTTGGGCAATAAATTTATTATCTATATCCATAATGTTCAAGCAACCCTCCCTGTGATGAAATAGCAAGAAACATATCAGCATTTCAGCATTATCTAGATTGCAACCTAACCAGATAGACATTTAGCATATGAAAAGAAGAATCACAATCCGTCATATTCAACTGAACAAGATATGTATCCCCACCTCAATGAGAAAAGTATGACTCTGACATCAATGAAAGTCAATATTTTTTTTTTTTTTTGTAATTTGCATGTTGAAGGCTATTAGCTGCAAAATTCACCCAGCAAAAACAGCTAGACGAGCCTTTGCTGTTAAGAGATAGTAATTATTTGCTACCACATCAATTGTGAGGGTGAGACAAAACTATTTAAATCACAAATAATAGATGTTTTCCCCCATGGTCTGCACCACGTATTTACCATATGAAATTTTCTAAACAAACTAAACAAGTTTAATGATATCATGTTCTCACTGACTTTTTATCGTTTTTCCACTTGCATGCCTCTTAGAAAATATTATCTATCACTTCTTAGTTCTCGCAACCACAATTACATCGATCCTATCTAACTAATTAACATCATTGGTCGATATGGATTGAGAACTTGAGATGATTACATCTCGTTCGTCAAAATCTTCTATACAAAATTACAACCGCATAAAAGCATGAAATTTAGGAATTCACTTTATCTGCTTTGCCATGTGCCCCTGTCTCATAACAAAGCTCAATGTGCTATATTGATAGCATCAAAAAGCATAAACTTTTCACATATATACATGCTCTTGTTATAACACACACCTAAAAAAAGCACATTTAGCTTAATCATCACTTATTCATACAATACTCTTCATACATTGTCAAAATACATATAAAAACACAATGCATAACAATAGTCAACATCTCATCTAACATTATGAGAATTAAACATACATTTACATAAACAAATGCCAAAAATCACAGCTTTTCAACATGAAAAACATACAATATAGCAGAATAACGCAAATACACGCAAGCTAATAGATCACAATTTCCATAAAATTAGTGGATCTAAGCACAGAAAGACGTACAATACGATCAATAAACCATACACAATTATACCTATAGATACATCATATGTATGTATATATTGTAAAGAAAGATGGTAGTTAATCGATACCTGTGAAGAATGTACGAAGAGAGAGAAAATTAGGGTTTTTGTTTATGGAGGTCGAGTGGTTTTTCTTATGTGAACAATCTGAGAATTTTGATGGAGTTTGTGAGAAATTTTGCGTCGATTTATGAATTTTGTTGAATCCGTTTTTTAACGGGGAAGCTGAGAGGTGTTTAATACTTCACGCGAGTGTAAAGCGCGTGAACAAATAGATTCAGTTAAAAGGGAAATACGGAGTAGTTGGTGCTGAACAGTAAAACGTAGACATAACGCTGGACTACTTATTTATACTTGTGGAGTAAGATTGAGTAAGATTTTTAGATAGTCGCTCTATAGGCGCGTGGTTAACATTTACACCTCGATCAATTGATTTTGAACTATGACCAAAATATTTGCCTCGTAGAATGAATAATTTAAAGATTCCAGTAAGAGAAATGCTACTCGTGACTAATTTCACTCGTCTAAATTCACACCTAAAAATATAGTAGTGACATCTGTCATTATTTAGAGGCTCATGTAACTTTTAACTTAATTCCTAATATGCCCTTATAGCCCTTATATACAGAGATAATAATATAATCCATACTTTAACTTTTCCTTTCTTATTTTCTTCTCTCCATCAAGCTCTGCTAAATCTTCGTATCCTTCTCATGATATCGCCTATCCGTTCTTACGCTACCATTTAATCATCGTTTATGGGTTAGTATTCTGAAATCCCTAATCTTAAAACCCTAATTCTTTATTGATTCTAATGTTACATATAGTTGCAGAGTGTACCATCTATAAACTAATAAAGTATTGCTTTTTATTTAAAATTGGTGGAATATTAATTTTAGGGTCTGCCATTGCAAACAAACAAAATGATCCATACTAATTGTAGAATTCAATTACTGTATTCATGACAAAATATTATTTGCCTTTCTTGATTTTGTGGATTTTTATAAAATTGTTCTTAATAAAGAAAGCTTAGACCATCACTTGTTCACAGTAGTAGCAACCTTTTATTTTCTGATGATATTACGTTTGTAATAGTATGGAGGCTGACGAGATATTACAAGATTATTATACAAGTCTCAATGCTCAAGATGTATTTTCAGTCCAACAACTTCATGAATATGTAGAATCTTCTCATAATGAACAAGTTCTTGAAGATGTTGAACATTTTCCTACAAAAAAAAAATCCAATAAACATAAACATTGAACCATCTCCTGATGTAATTCCTAAAGTTGGTATGAAGTTTGATACATAAGAGGAAATTTATGCTTTTCTTAATCAGTATGCCTATCAAGTTGGATTTGGAATTAGTAAAGCAAGTGTCAGAAGAGAAGGTGATAAAATATACTACAAGCTTTAATGTGCTAAAGGAGGTGTACATGTACCCAAGCCCGAATCTAGTAGGACAAAACTATCTAGCAAAACATATTGTAAGGCTAAGATCAGAGTGATTGTTCATGGTGATGGAAGATGCAAAATATCTAGTGTTGTTTTGGAGCATAATCATATTCTAAGTCCCAAGAAATCACGGTATCAACGTTCTCATAAGGAACTCGATTCATACACAAAGAGAAGACTTGAGTTAAATGACTATGCTGGGATTCCATTAAACAAAAACTTCCATTCATTAGTAGTTGATAAAGGGTATGAAAATTTGTCATTTGGTGAGAGAGATTGTAGAAACTACCTTGCAAAGGTAAAGGCTACTAAGACTTAGGACCGGGGATGCCGAAGCATTGCGTAATTATTTTGTTCGTATGCAAAGACGAACTCCAAATTTTTTTTACGTGATTGACATGGATGATGAAGGTCGTTTACGAAATGTATTTTGGGCCGATGCAAGGTCTAGGGGAGCATACAAATCATTTGGGGATGCTGTAACTTTTGACAACACTTACTTAACTAACAAATATAGTATGCCTTTTGCCCCGTTTGTTGGGGTGAATCACCATGGACAATCTATCTTGCTCGGGTGTGGTTTGATATCACGAGAGGATGCAGATACGTATGTATGGTTATTTAGGTCATGGTTAGCATGCATGGATGAACGCCCCCTAATGCGATAATAACTGATCAGTGTCGATCAATGCAAGCAGCAGTCAAGCGGGTATTTCCTAATTCTTATCATCGTCTTTGTCTTTGGCATATTATGAAAAAGATCCCTGAAAAATTTGGTAAGTTTAGTGATTACAAAGCAATAAATAAGACTTTAAAGGCCATTGTGTACGAGTCTTTAGATTCTCAAGAGTTTGAAGACCGGTGGTCCAAGATGATTAAAGATTTCAGCCTTGAAAAAAATGAATGGCTAAGCTCTTTGTTTGATGACCGAAGACGTTGGGTTCCAATATACGTAAAAGTAAGATTTTGGGCAGGGATGTCTACGACCCAAAGAAGTGAGAGCATGAATGCTTTTTTTGATGGGTATGTTAATTCAAAGACATCCCTGAGGCAATTTGTCGAACAATATGACCACACATTAATAAGCAAGATGGAGAAAGAGAACAAGGCTGATTTTGATTCACTCAACGCTTCTTATAAATTGATAACGGGATTTAAATTTGAAAAACAGTTTCAGGAAGCTTATACCAATGCAATTTTTAAGTTATTTCAAGATGAGTTACGAGGTATGTTGTTTTGCAATGACTCATTAATCAAAACAGATGGTACCTTATCCATATTTCATGTCATGGATATTGTTGAAAGGAAACATGCATCCAAAAGGAGAGTTGTATATACCGTGAGTTATAATATGGTTGGATGTGATATCAAATGCTCGTGTCTTTTGTTTGAGTTTCGAGGGATTGTTTGCAGGCATATGGTGAAAATCTTGATCGAAAAGGATGTTCAAGAAATTCCTTTACATTATATTTTGTATCGATGGAGAAAAGATGTTAAACATCAACATTACTTTGTGACAAATTGTTATGATGATCTGAATTGCGGGGAGCAAGCTAAACAATTTGATCACTTGTGTACCATCTTTTACGATGTTGCACATATTGCCAATTCTCAAGAAAAATATGAATACCTAATTAAATGTATGCATATGGCAAAAGAAAATATAAAGGATGATTCGAGTTGATCTCCTTGTCAAGTTTCAAACTCCCCCAAGAAATTGTTACCACCCTTGCAAATACGTAGTAAAGGTCGTCCACCCTCGAAGAGAAAGGAATCAACATTAGAAAAAGTTGTGAAGAGAAGGAAGAAGGCACATGTATTACTGTATCCTTTTATAATTGTCATCTATAGTATGTATTTGTTAAAAATGAGTTGTGATTAATCATTTAATTATTGCAGGAACACGAATGATATTTGAAAGCTTTTGAAGATGAAGAAGCCCGAGATAACCAAGTTATTCAAGTTGCTTATTGAATTAATGACATTTGATTTTTTTTATTATGATCTAAATATGATGTTTTGTGGTCTTTAATTTCCAGTTTTTATGTTTACAAAAGCATGTATGAATTCTTGGTTTTGAAATATTATCTAATTCAAAATATTATGTGAGAAAATAAAATAATGTAAAAAGTACGAGAGAGAAAAATTGTAGCAGGAAAGAGTAATTAAATACTTTATTTATTAAAAGTAAGGGTACATTTGAAATTATATAAATATTGAATCAAGTTGTTGAGATAAAAAATACACATCACTCTAATATTCTTAGGTTAATATGTAGGTCCACCAAATTAGTCCCCTGTATCATTTCTCTTTGTATAATGAATAATTTGAAACGAGAAATGTTTTGTTCGCCCACTGCGACAGGATTGAAAGCATATTTTTATGTACTTGTTTTTGTTTTTGTTTTTGTATTCAATTTCGTTTTCATGTTTAGTTACTCACGTACTTAACAATTCTTTTAACAATACCAATCACATGTAATAAAAAATATTAAATTTCTTAAAAATATAAAATTAGCTAGATCCATTAAAATTAAATTTTATTTAAATCACTTTTGCAAATCATTTTCTCTACTAACAAAATAATTTGTAATAAAAAATATCATTTTCCCGATACAAATAATATATATTGCTAATAAGTAAGAGGTTGTAACAAGAATATACAACATGTATAACATTAAGTTTGATTTATATAACTTCAAATCATCATATTTTTTACAAATATAGTAGTTTGTGAAATTATCTATTATCTATCACATTTAAAAATTTAAAAAACTTGTTTATCACTCTTTTAATTAATCCATTTAACAACTGTCAAGTAGATTTAGATTACAACGGTTATTTCGAAACCAAAAGTCACTATGATGGTTACAGAAGTCCATTACTCCGTATAAGGTGTTATTTCAAAACCAAGATCAAAATTATCTCATCGTATCCTCTTGAGAAATTTCAGTGATTTATACATCACAATCTTGCGTATAAGGTGTTAGTATCATGTGTATCGATAAAATTATTTTATGACGTGCTAATCACTTCTTATCGTTTCCCCTATCGACGAAGAAAAAATGCCTATAAAATAAATGAGTTTAGTAATCAGCAAAGGTTTCATCACTACAAGAGGTGGCAATTTCGAGCCAGTATCGCAAACCGGTCAAACATGTTTTATTTCAAAAAGATTAAAATCGGGTCAAAAAGCGCCCAAAATTGTACTTCCAATATACATAACTTTCTAAATGTCTTTATTTAAAAATTACATAATTTTTAGTAGAATATAGTTTTTTACCAAATTAAGAGTCATAATCAGTTACTACTTATAGATAATAAATGTAAAGAATAATAGCAAACAAGTATTTGTAAATGAAACCGATCAAGTTTGATCCTTTCTAAAAATGATTTGTTTCGACCCGGCACATTTCGACTCATTAACTGACCCACCCATATTGCAACCTCTAATCAGCACAAATCGAATGACAGTACCGTAGAGACTCTCAACCTTTCGGTGAATCCTCACAGGGTTAATGCCACAGCTTACTGCAGAATCCATTTCTGGGCCGCTTGACATTTATGATATCAGCAAACGAGTGAACCAACTGTCCGGCCAAGCTACATGGATCATCGATCAGGGTTTGAATAAACGTGTTAACCACTCTGCGTTCCTGCTCAGTTGACCTCAAACTAAACCAAGTTAGTAGTTTTAATCTAAACTCTTGCTTAATATACCCTTGGCACTCCAGCCACCGGATGATTTTCACACAATATTCAAAGTTTTCGTCCAAGCTACTAGGTCCTCTTCTGTGGGCCCCAAGCGGTGAACCGTTAATTAGAGTGCTATTACAGTCATGTGTCTCTTCAATTGTGCGAGCTGGCCGTTTTCGAGACACTTCATTCTGTGAATCAATGTGGCGTGTCCAGTTTTCAGATTCACCACTACCGTTATCAGGCTCACCATTCTCTTCATCCCTAAAGGAATCTACCGGAACCACTATCTCTTCATTCAAATCAGGTACAGTAGCAACGTTCAAGTCAAGCCCGTGTGAAGTAGATGGTAATTTGTCTGCTATTGGAGTTTCGGCTATGACCACTTTAGTAAGTCCACTCAAGGCCGCACCCGAAATACTGTCCAAGTAACCTCGTTCTTGGGCCCAAGCTAACCGCAGGATGTTCCCTAGTTCTCGAACTTTAAAGCCCGAGTCGGATTCAACATCTTTTGCACCAGACGTTCCTTCATTGTGAGGAACTGTAACTGAGCCCGGGTTCTTGTGAACTATTTCCACACTTCCGGTGAAACACTTGGCCTCTGAGTGACCCAAATCACCTTTTTCAGTGTAAGATACAACCCTAAACATGTATTCGGTACAAGGCAGAAGATTGGATATTAGAATTCTTCTTTGAGATCTTGGGAATGTTTTTACAGGATCTTTTGTATGTGTTGGCTCTGTTGTTTTAGAATACCATAACTTAAATCCAATAATATCGTTCAATAGTGCTGTAGATAGTTCGATTAATACAAGCACTACTGAAGAAGCTGTTACTTCTTCAAAGATGAATTTGCATGCTGCTGGAAGTGAGCCTTCTGATTGTGACAAAATAGGAAAAGTATATTTACAACTTGAAGAAAGATTACGCTGAATCCCTAACATGTCAAACGAGTAAAATCTACAAGCAATGTCAAAAGTTCCCTAAATTTGTATTTTTACCTAACACTCTAAACCATTACGAAGATGTTTTTTGGACCAAGTCTTTTGGGTCAACCTCACCCTACCCATTTTGACCTGCACCAAACACCACCAGTTTGATCCGAACCAGTTTTTACCTATACCCAACCCACCCATTTTGACACCTTTAACAAGAACAAGAAAACTGTTGGAGGTACCTTTGCTTTTCAGGCTCGTACTGGAAAGATTAGCAGAAAATTCATCTGCTTTTTGAATCACAGTTGAACACAGTGCTTGAATGTCACCAGCAACAGCGAGTCTGCTTACAATTCCCCTAGCCATTTTGGCCGAGACTCCACTTAGCGGCCCAACCTCAGTTTCCAATTTGGTTTTTCCCTCTTTAACAATTTCATGCAGTTCTTGAAACCTTGATGTGCCATCCAAAAGTCTAAAACTCAGATATATTCTGTAGCAGAGGCTATCAACACGTCGTGCATCCTTAGCAATAATCAATTGCTTCTTCCAGTACCTACAAGATATAATTTCCCAAATAAAGAAGCAGAAGGAACTGAAACTAAGAGAAATAGAAGGGAAAAAAGGAATGAATTTAGAGAACGATAACCAACTAGTAGCGGTGGCAATTTTGACACATTTAGTTGTGAATGACTCGACTTGGGTTATGTTGCATAATCCTATGATATGTAAACATTTAAAAACTTTTAAACATGTTACAGACTTGCAGGTCAACCCAGCCCATTTAGACACGTACCAAAGCCTTACATGTTTTGACCCGTCGCTCAACCCACCCATTTTGCCACCTTTACCAATGAGCGCCATTTAGTAACGCATCAATGTATATGCATATGTAATAAATAATAAAAAAAAACTCACCCAAGTATTCCTGAAACTTTACCACAAGAAGCACAACAATAACTCCCGTCTAGCTGCATCAATTGGCCAAGATTAACGACCCCTACTTTTCCATGCTGTAAGGCACATTCAATGTGGCAAGATAAGCCACACGATTCCCCGTTGGAAGAATCTGATGTGCATTCCAACCAAAGACTGGGATCCTTGTTATCATCAAACAAGTGGCAAATGCAGCAAGAACATCTCTTGCAGAAAGTGTCATTCACAGATAAAACCGCTCTACAAGCAGAATTTTTGCAGATCCATGTATCTGAAATTTTTTTACTACCATTTGATTCTGTAGCAGTGGGAATCCGAACGGGATTTTCCCCTTTTCTGTTTTGTTTCCTGGACAGCTGGCACTTGGGACTAGGCGATGCCTTTTTGGGATCGGGATTTTTTAACAGTTTTTTATTCAATTTGACAGATGTTTCGGTCATTTTATTTTTTTGATGAAGTTGATTGCTTTTCCCTCCTATTACAAGTATGTAAGAGATCTTTCCATGAAGCCAACTTCACAAACTCTTGATGTAGCTCAGGAGCTCTTGAAGCATCATCTGAGTGATCGTTTTTTCTCGGGAGTGCTTCGAACACTGGAAGATAAACTTTGGGAACCTGGACACAGAAAGAAAACACACATTTAATTCACACTTCCAATTAACGCAAAAGATTAAAGAAGAAAAAAGAAAGCCGTAGATTTATCTGAAAAGAATTATGTACCACGTTTTTGTAATGAATTTGTTTCAGTAAGAGCATCACATGAATTATAAGATAATGGTCATTATAAGACAGAATTCCCCTGGAAAAGAACACCATGTATCGAGTAAAACATGCTAAAAGATTTGAATGATTTGCATACTTGAACATATATACACCTTGAAGATCATCTTTCTTTCATAAACATTTTGGCAAAAATAAAATAATGAGTCACATTTGCAGTTCCTTTGCTGGATGTCTTTGGGTACGTTGTAAAAAAGTTATTATTCATGTTTCCATGTCTCCCCTTTCAAAGGTTATGTAATTTGGCAAGTATTGTGAATTTAGATATACAAATTTCTAGAATGAGGTGCACAAGAGACGTTGAATAATTCAAGTTCTCACCTTGGGCAACAAATTCATTATTTACATTCATAATGTGCAAGTAACCCTCCCTGTAATGAAATAGCAAGAAACATGTCAGCATTATCGAGATTGTAACCTAACCAGATAGACATTTAGCATATGAAAAGAAGAACCACAATCCAACATAGTCAACTTAACAAGATACGTAATTTGTATGTGGGATGACTATTGGCAGCTAAATACACCAAGCATAAACAGCTAGAAGAGCAGTTGCAGTTGAGAGAAAATAATTTGCTACCGCATAAATTGCAAGGGTAAGGCAAAAGTCTATTTAAATTACATATATCAGATTTTAAAACTATACCACAAGCAGACGTAAAAGAACACCTGAAGTAATTATTACGGTCAGCACCTCGAGTTTACCGTATGATTTCTTCTATACAAACTAAACAACTTCAATGATATCAAGATCTCGCTGAATTTCTATCATTTTTCCACTTGCATGCTTCATCGAAAAAGATATTTATCGGCTATCAGTTCTCACAACCATATCAATTACAACGATCGTATGAAAATAATTAACATCATTGGTCAATATGGATTGAGAACTTGAGATGATTATATCTCGTCCCTGATTATCTTCTATACACAATTAAAACCACATAAAAGCATAAAAGTTAGGAATTCACTTTATCTACTTTGCCATGTGCCCCTGTATCATAACAGAGCTCAATGTGCTACATTGATTGCATCAAAAAGCATAAACTTTTTCACATATATACATGCTCTTGTTATAAAACACAAAAAAAAAAAAGCACATTTAGCTTAATCATCACTTATTCACAAAATACTCTTCATACATTGTCTAATACATATAAAAACACAATGCATAACAGTAGTCAACATCTCATCTAACATTATGAGAATTAAACATACATTTACATAAATAAATGCCAAAAATCCAAGCTTTTTAACATGAAAAGCATACAATATAGCAGAATAACGTAAACTCACCCAAGCTAATAGATCGCAGTTTCCACAATACTGGTGGATATAAGCACAGAAAGACGTACAATACGATCAACAAACCATACACAATTATACCTATAGATACATCATATGTATGTATATATTGTAAAGATGGTAGTTAATCGATACCTGTGAAGAATGTACGAAGAGAGAGAAAATTAGGGTTTTTGTTAATGGAGGTTGAGACTTGAGAGGTTTTTCTTGTGTGAACAAAAAGAATAAAAAAATATGAGACTTTTGATGAGTTTGTGAGAAATTTTGCGTCGATTTATGAATTTTGTTGAAATGCTTTTTTTAACGGGGTTCCTGATTACTAGCGATCGCAGTGGATCGAATGATGCTGTATCTATGTTTTATATTCATTAAAAAAAATTATATTCATATCCATATCCGTTTAATTTCAATTCATCTGTCCATATTCATATCCGCTGGATTAAACGGGTTAATGGATATCCATTGGATATCAATTAACATTTTTTTAAAGTACATACTAAATTTTAATTCCATACTAAATAACACTACTATCAATATAAAACATCACAACTAGAAATTCAAACAGTAATGTAAGGCCCAAAGGAATAAGACCAAAAAATATAAACCAGACACCTATAATAACATATGAGATAATACAATTATACAAAACACCACAACATATAACCTGATCATTATAAAACACCTATAATGTTTTAATCTTTATAATTGTTCAACGGAAGTATCTTCAGTATATAACTTAATATCTTTTTATTTACTTTGGAAATATATATTTTAAAAATTAATATTATATGTTATCGTACATTACTAAACGATATGTTTCATATTAAGAAGATATGTTTATTCATTATGTATAAGGTCATATAATAAGATATAATTTTGTTAATCCTATATCAATTTTATATTCTCCTATATAAACAATCATTTTATACTTACAATAATTTTGAACATATATATATATATATATATATATATATATATAAGTATTTTGGGTGAAAACGGGTGAATCCGTGGATCACAAATTGTCATCCATATCCGATCCACTAAACATCCATATCCGTATCCATATCCAATATTCATCCATTTAGTCAATCCATATCCATCACAAATGGATTGGGGCGGATAGATGTCCATCGGATCGGATGAGAATTGTCATGCCTACTGATTACTGAGAATTGTTTGATACTTCACGCGAGTAAAAAGCGCGTTAGAAAGTAGATTCATTTCGGCTTTGACCACTCCCAATAAAAGATTAAATCGACCGGTCAGTTGTTACCAACTCAGCGTCATATCAGCTTAATAACTGACTGACCACTGTCAAAAATGAGACTGTCGGTATAACTTTTGGGACACACGTTTACGAATATACTTTTATTTATATATAAAAAAAGACTTGTCCATTTACTTCGTCGAATATTCGACCATTCGAACCGACAGAGCCAAACTGACCTCCAGTGCCAATGGCGTCATTAAAGTGACGGTTGTCACTTGCGAACTGACTAAGCAAGAGACGGTCCATTGGGAGGAGTCTCATAGTCGACCACTCACTCTAATAAAATAAAAGACTGAATAACTGAACTGTTAGTTCAGCACCACGTCAGCAAGCTCTTAGAAATATTGAACAAGGTGACAGGAAAAATAAATGAATTTTTTGAACTTCACGGTTACCAATAATAGATTTATTATATATCTAAAACACACAAAAAAAATCAAAATTAAAAATTGCCCCCGCACTTTCTTCGTCTCACCCTCGTCATTTGCACCACGAAATAAAAAAAAAGACGGATCTAAAGACTTTGGCCGTCTTTGGCCTAAAGACAGTGCCATAGGCACTATTCTGATAAGGTTTTTATATAGTCGTTGAATATGAGACTTAATTTACGACAATTCAAATATATATGTGGACATTGTATAATGAGATGGAGGTAGTATAATAATATGATAATTTGACTGGTGTTTCATCTGTATAAAGTGTCACGTGATGTCTTTAAAAATTGTCCAATCAACAAAATAAATATACTAATATCAATAATCGAAAGTGGATTACACACAATAGAAGTTTAAATACTTCGATACAAACAATGAATGTCAGATATTATTTCAAAGTACTTACTACCTAAGCCTTATGTTATTGAACCAGTGACAAAATATTGTGTTGAAGACAGACAAAAATGACTAATAGTACTAAATTTAAGGAGTTCTACCGTCGTAACACCAATAGCAGTTTCAGGCCTAAGTTGACCATGCCAACTTGATTATGGTTAGTATGGTTATTCGGTTAACCGATTAGCTTATTTGGCATGACTTTTACTTTGTGGTTTGCTCTCTAGACTGACCGAATTGAATTATGACAGTTCATCTACAAAGTCAATAAGCTTCAAAAGGGTGTAGTTTAGTTAACTTGTAAGATAATTATCATAAAATACCGATAGAGAAAACTATAACACATGTCAAAAAATTAGTCATTTTTTTTATATGTTTAATGCACTCGTGTATTTTATAAAATGTACTAGCTAATTTACATTTACATAAAGTTGTAAAATATTTAATATTTTTAAAGGGAGCCAAAACTCACCCGTTTTTCTAATGATCCGTATCCGTCTTTCTAACCTTTTGGATCGATTAAGTGTATACTAATAATTTCCCACATAATTCACGTGACATCTCTTTAATATTTGATCAATAATAAAATGTTAGTAACATCAAACAAATGAATATATCTTAAAAATCGTAAAAATTAAAATTTCACATTAAAATTTTTATATATATACTCTGTAATTTTACAGATAGGACAAGTTCAAACGTGTCATTAAAATTAGTTACTATGTTACATTCGGTGAGTACTTTCAGTAAAAACATCTTAATGATTTAAATTTTATACCTTTGGAAATGAAAAGTTGTAAATACATGTTATCAATTTTAGATTACAGTTGGTATTATTTTTCTAGAATTTATTATATAATAAAATGTTATATTAAAATTCACCCTTTCAAAAGCGTAGAAACACGCGCCACATGCATGAGCGTTGGAAATATGTTTAATTGTTTAGGCGATAAATATTGAAGGTGGAATATGGTGCGGGAAGTGCATGGTAAAATAAAGAAACATATATTTATAGACCATAGAGAGATGACTAGAGGGTCTGATTGGTTGGCGCATGTGGTCTCCACACTGATTCAGGAACCATAGACCACGTCAAAGATTCCTCACCACACCTTTTTTTACGCTACCTTTTTTTACGCTACCTTTTTTAAACGTCGTCCGGGTCGGGTCTTAAGTAGGCCCATGAGTTTGTTAGAAATATGGTTGTACACAACAACGTCAATAAATCCCTTAGTATTTTTGTTATTTTTTCTTTAATAAATCAATGGACGGATCTTTACTATCATGTCAAGAGTCGATGGTCAATTGGCTTCTGATCTTTTTCTGGATTTGGGTTATAACGAGGCTTTTTTAGCCCGTGCGTTATAGCGGGTTCTTATATAATACATATTTTCACTCCAATTTGAAATACAATTCCTATTGAACACAAATATTCAACACTTTAAAGGAAACAAAAATTAAAGTATTGATGACAATATAGCATGTACAAAGTTCAAAATGAACACAACAAAATTATGAAATTTAAACGAAAGCCACTTATTTTTCAAGACACAAAAGGTCAAGAATATGAGCAAAAACTTACCAATCAAGGTCGAAGTAGAAAAGATCAAACTCATGAATAGCAGTAATAATTAACTTACAAATATATGAACCTAGTGTAATCAGGTTTAAGAAGAAAATGATAACAATGTGCTACATCCGAATTATATATCCCTACAAGAAAGCTTGTTCAACAAAACATAATTAAATGTGTGAATATCCATCAAGAAACAAACACATAACAACTGCAATTTTTTTTATTAAAATCCCTCCTAAATAGTTCTATAAAACCAAGAGCTTTAATGAATGCATATAAGTCATATCCACCAAATTCATTCATACATGATAAAATAGACAATTTAAACGCAAAATATGAAAACACTTTCAAAAAGTAACATATTGCTGCAACGTAAATTAACCTATACCTATGAACTTATATAAATCATTTACATCAAATGTTAAAATAAGATTAGGTTGGTTACACCACATAAAAAGACCAAAAACAGTATTACATACTAAACTATGAATTAACTTTAGATAATAAGCATATAGGCATCTAATATGTAACATATGGATCATAGTCATATATACCTCACGAACTGCAAAATCAAGATGATAGGAGCCAAGTGATTGATCAATCAGTTGTTGGCTTATTTTTAGACTCCCAAAACAATCCCGATATAAAAATTTGAAAATAACATCGTAATCAAGTATCACCAGACAACATAGAGATTGAAGATACAATGAGGAGGTGAAAGAAAGACGAAAAGGAGATGACAGCTGACGTATAATTCATGAACTAAAATAAATAAGAAACAAACTTGGATGTGTAAGATTCGAACATCATATCATTCTGACTCACTATATTGACAACAAACAACAAAACCAACAGTCCAAACACCTACCAATATATTGTAGAAGCCTAAATAACTTATTTAATATTTATATAATTATTTACTACTCATTAACTATTCAAAAAAACTGCTCATCAACTAGTAAAAAAACAGTATTTAGCTCCCAGCTAAATGTTTATACAGAGAATGGTGATTTCCTTTAATTTAACGATTGTATTCACAAAAATAATTTTTTTGGCTAGAATCCAAATTATTCTAAAGTATTCTAAACTATGTAGTTTGAGTATGTTTGATAACAATTAATTGGAGCTGAAGATTGTGACTAGAACTATTTTTTTCAAGCTAATTAAAAAAGCTTATCTAAAAGGATTTCTGAGAGATTCTTGAAGATTCTTTTTCCAATAATCTCCACCATAATTTTCTTACCAAACGGAGATGGAGGCATTGAGATTGTAAAAACTAAAAGCCCAATCCCTAGAATCCCTTATATATACATATATATACATTTTTAACTTATACATTTGGAGAAGCAATTATATATTTAGTGCGAATTGTACACAAATTTTAGTGCGCAAATTAGCTGATGACATGATGGTAAAGATATAAAGATACATAACACAAATTATATAACACATTCGATCACGATTTATTTGATTAGGAAGGCGTAAAAATAAACAGAAAGCATTCACAAATGACGATTAGTAGTTTAGCACTAAAAGTAAAAGTAAAAACCATGATGTCCGAGTACACATACAATTTTATCTTTACAAATTACAATAGACCCAACAAACACCACAGATATAAAACATTGTTTCTTTACCTTAAAATACAGAATAAGTTAACTGCTGATTGCTACTCCTTTACATTGTTGGATGCTTCCTATATCGTGATTAGAAGATCTGATAAAATAATTGAAGACATTGGAGCAGCAGTTAACAGAAGGGCCTGCAAGAATAATGACATCTTCAGAAATAATCAGCTGAACATTTGAATCATAACTAGTTAGTAGTTACACTATGCTAAAAGCATATAGATTTTGTAGAACTTCCATCAAGTGGATAGTTTATTGATGGGGATCCTGTAAAAATGAAGAAAAAGCATCTTATAATCCTGTGTGCAGCCATTAAAATTTGACAAAATTGTAATTTGATTGTCACGCGTTAGCCAACGCAAATTGAGGAACACCCTGTTTTGCATAATAACGCAAAATAGTTTGCAATCAGAGAGGTCTCATTGTTGTCTATCCGGCATCGAGAACCAATCTTACTAATAATAGGAGAGCGTTATAATTATATAGACAGGACTTCAAAACATTGAAGATATTTGCGATATTCGGAGCATTAAAGTGAGACACAACCCAACATGAACGAGACATGAAGGATATCATTCTTTTAGTTCTTCAAATATAATTTAAAACAAGACATCCGTGTAATACAGATGTCCTTTAAGCTAAAATGTGGCAGTTAACTAATACATAATAAGTTACATTAGCACTAAGCAAAAACCATATTGGACGTATCCTTATTCATTAAATTGCCTAACTCTGGGTTTTATGTGTTATGATCTAAATCAGACAAATTTCACCAAATTAATACAGCCTAAGAAGCAGAATGGCTCTAAGTCTCTAACTCATCAATATATCACATGATAATAACAAGACCAGATAAATATGTTCAAGGAAAAAGCTAATTTAGAGTGGTTAGATGTTGTCCTTAAAGTTCTCGATGCAACATATGCAACTATGCAAGTTTAAGGACCAAAATCAGAAAGTTAAATAACCATTTGCCTAACCTATTTAGCCAAGATACATAATCTCAATAATCAGCTTTCTTACAACTCATTTGCACACAAGTGATTTTCTTCAAATGGCAATGTAGTTATCAAGTGGAAGTATCTAGCAGTATAAAAGAGTAATCAACCAGCAGTTAACTTATTCAGAAGATCAAGGAAGAAATTGCGCCTATTTTAACGATGTACTTCCTATCTTTAGAATAACATAACATCACGAATATAAACATGTTTCCTCTTTAGATTTTTATAGTAAGTTATCCGATGATTGATCTCTCACTTATAAAGTAACCACTTTGTCCAACATCATACAAATCTAAGGAGTAGATTAAGAGCCTAATATACTACGGAGTACTACACTAAAAAGCCATTTTTTTAATGTTTAAAGCATCAACTTAAGACACAACATAATGGAACAAAATGTGAAGCACATAGTTCCCTGAAGCTCTTCAAAGAGAAACTAATATAGTCCTAGAAGTTCAAATGCTATAATTTACGATTAAAGGGTGTTTTGGCCAAAGATTACATAAAACTTAATCACAATCACTCTACCCAAACGCCAAGAAAGAACAATTATCACGAAATTAAATAGCATTAAATCAAAATTAGCTTTGTCAAAAATAGCTTTCTTATGTTACTATGTACGGAGTATAAGATAAGATATTAGATAGATCATGACAGGCGAAGCCTTCCTTGACCCCTACAGTTCACCAAACATCAATCATCATTAAAACCATCAATCATTCATACTTCAGTAGCTATCACAATGACACAATTTCACAAATATTACATCAATTTTCAACTAACCACATAAATTTTACTCAGATTCATATCAAATCCAAAATCATCAACCAAAAGCTATTTATAAATGTACACAAACTTCAATTTATGCATATCATAATTAAAAATTTGATTATTTACATAACTATAGATATACATGAGTGTATATATATACCTTTTAAGAAGATGAGTGTTTTTTGCCTTCACATTGAGGACTAACATCAAAATTCTTAGAAGGATATTTAGCAGTCACCATCCCAACCTCAAACACCAAATCATCACCGTTAATTTTAATTCCAGTAATCCCCCACCACTGAAAAAAAGCCCTAACCCTAATTCCATTAAGCTCCGCAATTCGATTCTCAACGATCTTACCAGTAACTTTCTTCGAATAAGTAGCTAGGTAATTATCAGGTGGTAAGAGTAGCTTGCAAGGAGTTCCGAGATCAACGGAGAACTCGCCGGAAGTACTGTTCAGGTTATATGAACGGACGTCGGTCGGAAGTAGTCCGACGGGGAAACCGTGGTGAGTAAGTACAGAGTGTGCCGTTGTTAATGGTGTCAATTGTAGTGAATTCGCGTTAGGGTTTGATGAAGAGATGGTGATAAAGAGGGTGAGAATTAGGGTGAAGAAAAAGAAGAGGGATGAAGACATGGTTTTTGTGTGTGTTTTTTGGTGATCGGTGAATGTGATTTTGGGGGGAGAAAAAGGATATAAAATTTGAGAAAATATCGTTAGAAAATGCTTAACAAAAATTCATTTAGCGCAAAATCTTAAAAATTAATTATCTCATAAATAACAGATTAAAAAATTATAAAAATTGTATCATAAAATTCAGCAGATCATCTCATAAGGTATACTTTCAACGAGTTTTTTTTTTCTTCATTTTTTTGGTAGGTTTTATAAATTACTAACACATGTGTTAGTTTTTGATTGTACATTTGATTCAGGTTTAGTGTTTAGGGTTTAGGGTTTAACAGGGTTTAGGATTTAGATTTTAGTAGGATTTAGGGTTTAGAGTTTTGTAAAGCATTTAGGGTTTAGGGTATAGATTTTGTGAGATGTCTAATCGAATAGGAGAAAACGCTGAATTTTATGGTGTAATTTTTATAATTATTCGATTTGCCGTTTGTGAGATAATTAATTTTAAAAAAGATGGGGGTAAATGGGTTTTTGTACACATATCACAATCTTATCGGTTTTCCCATACCTTAGATAATTCTTGTACTCCAATTATCTCATCTCTATAAAATTTAATTATTTTTTGGATGGTATAAACGAAGAGATGAAATTTGGGATGACATGTGGTGGGGTGTTTAAAGTTTTAACCAAGTTTGATTTGTTTGTTTCTTTAATGGATTATGAGTCTTAAGAAAAATACAAGTTTTTTTGGAATTGGTTATATTCAAAAAGACACGTAATTGGTTTTTATTATTTTTAAATTTTAATGTTGCATTTGATTCGTAAAAATTAAACTACAATCTGTTAAAGAAATTAAAATTTTAATGAATGTGAATTTTATTTAGTGAGGAATTTCATTTAGTGAGGAATTAAGATTCCATTGAATTTGACTGAATTTTGTGAATTAAACGCAATTTACTTGAACGTTGTAAAGTCAAGATACATAGGTTCGGGAAAAAAATGGATATTTTAATATTCAAAGGTTAAGCCCATTCACTATACGCCTTTTTGGTTTGGGCTTTTACTTCAACCAATTGCATTGTGGGCTTCAAAAGGATCTCAAGCCCGTAAACATTATAGAGTATTTTCTAGAGATAACATAACTACAAGTCTACAAATGGCTAAAACTTGATAAAAATTAGAGGTTGTTAACTTAAATCTCCCATATCTCACCTATTAAGACAATCTGCAATGGGGTGTTATGGAGTCATTTTGGACTGAGAACGCTCACAACACTCGCAATGGACAATATGGTTGGGAGGCGTTGTGTGGTGAGAACAGGCACAAACACGCTTAAAAAACTGATTTTTTTCTTTGTCATTTCATTTTCTCCCTTTTTAGTCTAAACAAAATTAATTTAATGGTACTTATCTTTCACAACACTCCACAACACCATGTTATCATTACTAGTGTTTATTGATAACATCATGTTATGCTGATGTGACGCCCAGAACGCCCAAAATATGGTGGTTACCACTGCAGATGGTCTTTCACATCTGAATAAGTTTGCCAAAAATAAATGTGAAATACAAATACACAAAAAAAACACATATGTTCTACTTTTGATAATAAGTAATAGAAGCATTCTTTTTGGATTATCAAAACAGAGGAGTAATCACTGTCACTAATAACAATATATCTAAACTATACAAATAGGGGCAATCGTTTACGCGAGTGTTCAATAACACAGTGCGAGTTTCCTTAATTAAGATTAGCCCAACCCAAAAAACATGTCTAAAACGACATTATTTTGGGTGTTACATATGCGAACAGATAAACACGTCATCTACTTTTTCGATAGAATACTACAAAGTTTATGAGGTTGAGATTGGTGCAGTCCAAAGCTCTGCATTTTTAACCTTAGAAACACTCTCCAACACCTCAAATGGAACAATGTCTCCCATTACAATCACCATTTTGGTTTCCAAGTCCACTTGATAAGATGTCACTCCTGTTTTTTTATCACCAAAAAATATTGTTGTTATCATAATTGGGACAATAAATCATCATAAACTATTTCCTAGCTATATTAAAAAAATGTTAAGTAGAAAAATTGAGTGGGTCATATTCTTCTGTAAGTAGAAAAACCAAATGAAAATAATGATTAGAAATATTACCTTCCATCTTTGATATATGTCTTTGTACTTTTCTTGCACAACCATTGCAATGCATGGACACCCTTAACACCACCATCTATATATAAACATGTATTATATGCAATGTAAGTTGTACATTAGGAAAAACACAATCTCAAAACATGGTAATATAACCTAGAAACATACTTGATGTTCTTCGTTTCAAAGAATTGATACAATCTTAGCATATAAGGATTAATAACTAAATTAGCACCCAAGAGAGATCATGTCAAACAACAAATTTAGTTCAATTTATACCATATATGGTACCTCTTTCGTGTCATATATTTTCGTTCTCTATTCTTGATTATACTATACCATAGACGAAATGAGTTATACGTGGTTCTTAGAAATCATCAGTTTCATAACACAATTGCAAAGAACACTAGCTTAATAACTCGAGATACTTGACACGTGTTATAGACTTATAGTAGAACTAGAAGATGTTGTTTTGAATGATTATGGAATTCAAGAAACTACCTTTGGCTTTAGAAAGAATGCAAGAGTTTGAGGTTTATCCGAAGCATCTTTAGAGTGATCGACAAGTGGTTCAAACTCAAAATCGTCTCGGATTTCAAAATTGTTAATGCAACAAAGACAAGAACTTGCACCACCATTTGATAGACAAAAACTGTCTAAAAACTTGGCAAAACTCATCATCTTCTTCCCCATTTCTTTTTAACAAAGAAAACACAATATGAAAAGACAAGATTTTGAGAGGTGAATGTGTATAAAAGTTTGTTTGGGATTGACCCAAGAAAGTGAGGGGAGAAAATGGGTCAAGACCCAAGTTTCAAGGTGAGATCAAATGTGTGTGTTTAAATATAAGGGTGTTCTTTTATATAGTTGTATAATAATAATAATAATAATTTGATGATGAATTTAACAAGTAGATTGTATCATGTGATGAGGTACAAAAGACAAGTGAGAGGGCATCTAATTTCATGTGGTTATGTGCTTTTATAATTGGAGCTAATAAGAATTTATATTTACAATCTTTGCATATCTCACATGACCAAGTTGTAAAGAATACCAAAGAGACAAGTACCACAGCCTAGCTAGCTTCATAAAAACACGTGACCATGATAGCTAGGATATATAAGAGTGTTTCATTATACATTTTCCTAACACAAGTCACGGGCAATAAAATTGTTTTATACTTAAAATTTGATACTTGCATTTTATTAACCCTGGTTGTTTCAATAAATTCACGTGAAGGTTTTCATAGTTAATTAATTTTAATCCGTTTTAAGAAGAACTTGTCCAGAACCGTCTTTTAATTTTTAAAAAACCTGAAGAAAAAAAACGCTAATTACGAAATTAGACCTTATGATAAAAGACAAGATTACAATACATGATGATTGGCATTATGTAAATTAACTCAAATTTTTATTACACCGTCACTTTGACACAACCAAACCTATTTTTCTCTGTTTCCCGATTAAAAATCAATTATTTTATTACAATATATGTGTATGTATATTTTTGTTAGACTATGAGACTTTAAGCGGTCGATCATCTCGCGTATTCTAAAACACGGTCATGCCTATGTCAACTTTAATTGTTTCATTTTCCTTTATTTTCATAGTTTTCTATACCTCTTTAATTTCATCATCGATCAGGTCACAGTTCTTTTTATCGATGATACATGAATATCCTAACACATTTCATTATTTCTATCTTCTTGTATTTTTAGCTAAAAGTATTCATCAAACAGTTGTTACCAATCACATCATTTTATTGATTTGGTAACAAAACTTTAATTATATGTTTAGCTTATATTATGAAAGAAGTGTTAACTAATCGTCAAGCACATTCTTTAGATTATGCAAATTATTGTGATTTGAAACCGCCGATTATAGTAGTAGGGGTACACGTGTAACGATATACTTAAATAATTTACATGGAAGTTTTTTGTTATAAAATTGAGATACAACACCCAATGGCCAAAATTAATTTTTTTCACCAAAACAATTATTTGAAATGCCCCAATGGACCATGAGAGGTCTCATCCATGTCGTATGTAAACACCAAGTACGATATACACATAAATTAATCCATCAATTATTCCTATTTATGTTTGTTAATATTAAATTCGAAACACAATAGGATCGCCATGCGTATAACCTACAGTTGAGGTGACACATCAACAAGTACATAACTACGTATTTACAACAAGTAAGGTGTTAGGGGAATTTGTATAAGGGTGCGATGATAATTCTACATATTATTTAAATCATGTAATCACCTTTTCAATAAGTATTTCGACCCTTTTACCATTCAAGTTCACAAAATTTTTTAATGAGATAAGACAGAAAAATACTTAGAATCTTGACGGATAAACTAAACAAAATCAAAGAGAATTATTGAATTTTTCATGTGTGAAAATGAGATCAAAAACATTATGATATAATCAGAATTCGATGTAGCAGTTATGCAAACGAAAAGATGCAATGTTTTTCAAATGTTGACAATACCTATTCATTTGGGTCATTGTATAATAAATTCAATACGTCGTCACTAAAGAGTATAAACCCAACTAGGGGGCTCGGCCCTCTAGATCCCGTAAGGGGCTCTGCCCCTTGACCTACACTATTTATTGATGGAGGTCGAAATTAGTTTGAACGAGTGTACAACCTGCACTTACCGATAAATTATAACGACAGATTATGTGAATTAACTAGTATATATATGAAACATTGAAGCTACAATCCTAGATCATATCCCAAAATCATATAAAGTCGTACCTTTAATTTTTTTTAACTTCTAAAATAAGGAAAAATGTATTCCTCCTCATGAAGATATTTTGGATATAAATGTCTCACCATATTTGATAGTTTATCTTATAACATAACGCGTAGCAAACACATTTTTTAATTAATGTTAAAGGTTCCATGTTTCAAGTGAATGACTTTGCGAATATATATGACATGACCCTTGGCTATATGATATAGTCATATCATATATATGAATAAATACAACACTAAGAGGCTAACTTTAAACTTATCAAAGAGAAAACGACTCTTCAACAAATTCTTTAACATCATATGTTTAAAGGTATAAAATACTAAATACTTAATTCGATAACTCAAATTATGTATAACTTTATTCTCCATGATGATGTATAAACCCAAAATGAGGTGTACGAGTAGTTGAAAGACCCTTGTCATAGGCCTCAATAATAGCACATCACTAGTAAGTTGAAATAGAGTGTAGTAGTAGACAAATAAGTGTCAAATTATTAAAGAACACATGAGGTATTGAGGGTTCATTTAAACTATTATTGATGGATTGAATTAGGGTTTGTTGGGCTTTTTTCTTTTGCATGGTGGGGTCCTAATTTACATCATAAATTGGTATATTAGTTGTTCCATGTGCACATGAATTCTATTCTATGTTGGTATAATATAATTAAGAAAACAACAAATCTTGAAAGATGGCATGATAAGTGACTCACACATGATCAAACTGTTGACATGCATAATTAACACAAAATTTGGAAAAATGGTGCATACACATGAGGAATTTGGTAGTTTAGTGTATCACTTAGTGAGTGACAACACATTCTTGTTTGGTTTTAGTGGCATATACTAAATAGTAGTGTGTAATGAAATTGTTATTTATTAATATTATATGTGATTTACGATACTTCAGATATCATGTCATCTTAATAAGGTGACACGTAGTCATCTTTATAACTTGTCATGTTAATAATATATACATACAATAACAATAAGTTGAGAGGTCATTATACATAATGGAAACCCAAATAGTTTCATACACGCTATAAATATCAGACATTCGTTCAATGCATTTTAGGGTTAATAATTGTTTAATCCTCATAGTTTCACAATTTTTTCGTTTTAACCACTCAAGTTTTTTTCTCATGATTTAATTCTTCAAGTTTCAAAGTTTTAGTGGTTTAATCCTTTAAGTTTATCTTTCGTAATGATTTTAATGATTTAATCCTCAAAGTTATCTTTGATAATGATTTTACCCTTTTAAAATTTTCTAGTTTAATCATCTAACTTTCAAAAATTTAATGGTTTAACCCTTTTAAGGGTTAAACCAACAAGTCTATGCAAACTTTAAGGATTACAACTTAATTGTTTAATCTAATAAATATTAATAAAAGAAAACTTTTATACCTTCAATTTTGCTTAAAATCAAACTCTATTGACCAATCAAATGTTTTAATTTCATCACACTTTTAATTAACCAATCAAATGCATTTATTCACCTAAGATTTCTCTTTTTAAATAAATAAATAAATATCTATCTAAATAAAATAAATAAATCAATAAAATATGTTTTTCGAGAAGTTGAATTACCAAACATTAAGGAGGTAACGGTATAGTTTTGATGATTCATATTAAAATTACTCTAATTTTTAATTTATTAAATTAATCAATTAATTAACATAATACCATCATAATAATAATCCCTCATTAGATAGAATAATTTAATGTGTGAATGATTTATTCACACTAATATAACTAAAAGTCACATTTAACAATCTGTGTGTATATACGCATTTATGAAAAATACTTTTATTCGATATCCGTATGTATTCACAGGTTTAACATTCAAATAAACTAAATATAGTTCTATACGAAATGCATGTATATTCACGGGTTTAACATTCAAATAAACGAAAGATAGTTTTATGTGAAATGCACATTTTAATTTAATTATTATAAATGTATGTTTATATATCTATCCCATGAATAATTGAATTACACAATTTAATACTTAACATTATTAATGCTTAAGTAACTAATGACTACATATTAACTTATTTATATTTAAAGTACAAAAGCCTCTTAGAAAACCCGTGTAATCACGGGTTTATAACCTAGTAAATATAATAATCTAAACGTGGATCATAAATTTGTCGCAAATTAAAACCAATGATAGATATGAAGGATGCTAAGAAGTAAGAACCTAGACAATGGTAGTGGTATTAAATATAACAAGTGATTAAAGTAAAATTTATGGCTTATAAGATAAAAAAAAAAAACAAAACAAAACAAAAAGGAATGGGACAAAAAGAATTCCCTTTAGTTTGGACTAACCAACCAATTATTAGCTTAACCTTACTAACAAAAGTACCCTAATACCCATGATCGAACTAATTTCATTGACTTTGTCATATAGAAGATGAAGTGAAATGTACCTAAAACCAACGGATATTTATTTAATAAGTAGATAAAATTTGTAAATTATCAACCGAAAACCAAAAGTTCATCATACATATACATTTCGCAAAGTACTTTTCGTCTCAAATGTCACAAGAACCGTACGACTGATTTATACATTGTACAAAAATAAACTAAAGGCACACTCGATTAACATAAGTTAATGATAACGAGAATGTGAAAGGGAATCCAAAGCAATGAAATGAGTAGCTATACATATATATGATTGAGATCATGTGAAAATAAGGTAATAAAATAAAAATGGTGAAAATAGATCACAGCCCTTAGATCAATATATATATATATAAAGGGATGGAGATAAAATAAAAACGATGAAAATAGTTGACCTTCACAATTTTATAAACTGTGAAATTGATATTTTTTTTTGCTTCACGCTTAATTTTTAAATGTGAAGCTTATTTTTTTTGCTTCACATAAAATTTACGAATTGTGAATTTTGAAAATTAAGCTTCACACATTTATAAATTTATGTGAAGCTAAAATAATAAAGTTTCATAGTTAATTTTTTTTTAACTTTTTGTGAAGCAACAAAAAATAGAGGTTCACAACGAAAATTTTTTGAAAAATAAAAAAAATGTAAGGGTTCACAACAAAAAAAATTATGTGAAGCGAAAAAATAAAAGTTCACAATTAAAAAAAATTGTGAATACAAATTGAGATCATTTTCACCGTTTTTATTTTAACTTCATGTTTTAACAAGAACCCACCCCTATATATATATATTTAGGGATCTAGAGGGAAGTAAAAAATGGGGGAATGAGGAAAGCTATTCCTAGCCATACATTCTGATCAACTCAAAAGTCAATACGGTGGCAAAATTGTAAATAACTCATAAAGTTTCAGAATATTAATATTCATTTGGAAAGAATGTTAATCAAAATTACAACTTAATATTTTTAAACATTCTTTTACGATGAATGTTAACTCATATACATTATTATACACCGATGAATGTTAAGTTAGCTCGTTCCAACAATGTATAAAAACATATATAAGTTAATATTCATCATAAATTATTATTTATGAATATTAATTGTAATTTTGATCAACATTCATTTCAAATGAATGTTAATGTTTTAATTTTTTTTGTGAAATTCGATGGTTAATTACGACTATAATTAAATTAATTACTTGTTTATAAGTTTTGTATGTTGAAATTCGTTTAATTTTATTGTATTCATTGGTGAATCAAAATTTTCACAAAAACCCAAAAGTTATACCCAAAATTATTAGTATTTGATGAATATGAATTATGACGAATTGAAGATATGTATGAATGCCTTTGATGAATTTGAAATTTATAATGTTTTGATTGATTTACATTCTTTAATTTTTGAATTTTAAACAAAAATTGATGAAATGAGTATTGTATATGAGTTGGAGAAGATACAAGAAAATATATGGTTGAGGTTTGCTTTCCTCCTTCCCTCAATTTTAGAACTTCCCTCTTGATCCATATATATATATATATATATATATATATATATATATATATATATATATATATATATATATGCACACACACGTTTTTAAGGAATACTTGGTTACTCACTTTAAGGTAATGAGTTAGTGCATTTTAACATTCCAACCATATTCTATCGTTACCATTCCTTACCATAAACAATGTAACCAAACACGCCTTAAATATTCAATTATATAATATTATAATTAGATACCATGAACCCTTAGAGACTTCATCTTTTAGACCAATAATTGACTATTGAGTAACAGAAAATTAGTTTCATGTCATGTTCAAATAGTTCACAAGGCATGAAAGCCCATGCCAAATTGACCAATCTATAATTATGAGTGGGTTTTAGAGTATGATGAAACCCTTCCCAATTAGTTAGATTCATATGTTATGAAGAAGATAAAGGTGTCGACAGAATAGAGTGATAGATTGGTTATGTTTTTCACTAAATTAGGTAGAAAAGGTCAATTCGAGTAATGTCAGTAACGATATAAAATTATTGACAGGACAAAACAACACACACATATTCATTTGTTTAAATTATCATTTTATGCTCACCGTTGAATTTTATTTAGATAAATCTTTGTTTAACAGTTTGTGTTTTTATTTGGAGTAACATAATAATTATTATGTTGTGATAATTAGTTGGGTTTTGCATTGGTAAGTATAACTATTGGGGTTATGCATGTTTAACTATTTATGACTCACGTGTTTGTTGTAAACTAAACATAAACATAATCACCTCTTACGGTCTCTAAATTACACCTTGTTGTATGTGCAACCAGCAACACGTAACATTAATTTCCTTAAAACTATGTTTATCAAAAACTAAGTGGGTTTATAGTTTGGGTTTCTATTGAACTTTACACCTATATGTATCCATATTTAAAATGTATTCAAGTTTTAAAATCGCGTATTGTATAATTTTTGTTTATTTTTGACTACATATATTGACATTTTTTTTGTAAGTTCATCACATACAATAGTAAGTTAAGTGTATACAGAAGATGATTATAAAACTTGAATACATACAATAGGTTAGGAGATTTCAAAGTTCAATGCACACAATATTAAAAGACGTAAAGTTTGATATACGTAAACAAAGTATAAACCCAAGACTAATTAGTTAATTGTAGCCGGGCATATTAAATTCAAAAATAAGTGATGGAAGAAGTACATGTAAAAAAGTTGCTATAATAAAATCTGTCTATTTGACCAAGGTACCCTCCTTCATTACTGGCTTAATTGGATTCCTCGGATCCGCTGTACGTAGGGCACAAAGTTTGTGTCCTTCTTCGGCTTGCCATATAAATTTGTTGGTATAAACACAAACAGTTTCAGGCCATATGTTTCACGATGCTTCCCAATTTTCATATATAATTATTCAATTCAACGAGTCAATATAACAATGACGTAAAAAAGGTACTTGACCTATATATATATATCTATTATAATTATTGGAATTTTGAAAATGATATGTGTAAGAAGTTCGTTAGTTTTGTAAGCATATAATTAGCGGCGAGTAAAAATAGTACATTATAATTATGCAATCACTTCTCTTGGTGCACAAGGTTATATACATGGCCGTTTTTAAGGTGAGCGAGGTGGTCGACCTAGATATATGGTCTCATTTTGACATTTAATCAGTTCTCAGTCTTCGAAAATTCAAATACGGCTGTGGTCACATATATACATGCCACATGTTATAATGTCCTACGTATGATAATTCAATAAATAAATGATAAACCATCGTTAATGTAAAGAAATTGAAAACAAACTTAAGTGGCATCGATGGAACTATGCTGCTGAATATGAATCTTTGTTCCCCTTTTGATCGTTCATATATAAATTAAAGATCTACATGGGAGGTATGTAGGTGAAGTATGTAAAGATTATGTCATAGATTGACTACGAATAATGATAGAGATATTATTATGTATATAGTATGTTACAAGAACATGAATAAGTCGAAGAAAAGACAGCTTTATTTTACCTATTTTTGAAACCAGACATTAACAAGATCACCAATACTTATTGGTTCTTATAAACCACCTACTCAATTATTGATCGTGGATAGTAAATTACAATTTGAAAAAGTTTAACAATACAAAAAATAAAATAAAAAAATGTCACAGTTAAAATGGTAATTAGGCTTCATAAACAATTAATAATTCATTCAAGTTTGGGAATTGGGCCTGCCCACGAATGTTTGTATTAAATTGTTACTGAGAAAGCCCATTTAATAATTCATTTGAACATGTAACATAAGCCCATTTAATAATTCATCTGCACAAGTAAAATAACGTGATCCCATTAAAAGTTTAAAACTGTCTTGAACTCAAGAGCTTCGATAGGCTCGTGTGGCTTTGCATGGGCCCAATAATTATCAACTGGGCTTATTATCCAACTTAACGTTTCTTCTAGAACATTCTATATCGGAGTTGCATAGTATATCTCTTAAAAAACAAATCCCTAAATAATACGAGTGATTAAAACAATATCTAACATTTTTTTATAAGAAATTTATATACAATTTTATTTTTTGGAAAAAAAATTCTCTCTCTTTTATTTTTATAGTACTTTTTTTGTTGTTGTTAATTTCCCCATTTAATTAAACTAAATATACCTATATATTTTCATTAATGAATTAGTGTAAAAAGTAAACTAGTATTACACGATTATAAAGAAGATTCTCTGTCAATTTTTCTATATATATAACTAATAGAAAATAGTCTATTTTCTATGTTGCATCACTATTATTTTGACAAATAAGCGTAAATCCTATGTGTAATTATCATAACTTCTCAACAATTCTTATGTGTCATTTAAATTGAAAAGAGCAATAGTTTTAAAAATTCATATAACACTATCATTCGTGTCTTGTAGAAAAAATATATCTAATTTATATAACTAATAGATTTAAATCTAAAGTGGTTAATATATATATTTTATGGATCGATTCATACAGATTATTTTTAATTTTTAAAATTTAAAATTCTTAGAATCTATATGTAACATGCTAGCGGCAGGTTTCCTTCGTCAATTTTATATAAGTAGTCTAAACAAAAAACAAAAATACTTCATACTCCTTTTTGATGTTTTTCATCGGTTCATATTCACAATTATTTATTCTTACATGAATCTCTCCACCCATTTTATCTATATCGTTCATTCATTTTCCCTATAACTTATTCATTTGTTGGTTCCCTATCGTTTCTCGATATATAACCGATACTCCATATTTTATCTTAATCTATAAATATTAATTAAAAAAAACCACTCTTAAAAAATTTCTATGCAAAATTAAATCATATTAACCAATTAAATTCTTAAATTTCATCAAACATTCAATTGACCAATCTAATCACTTAATTTTCCTAAAAAACTTAATCAATTTATTTTTCCTAAAAAAATATAATTTAGAAAAAAAAATATCATGTCAAAAATAATTCTCCATAAATCTTATTTTTATAATCTATTATATATATTAGCAATAATAAGCTTATATCTTATCAAGCAATATAAATATTAATTAAACATTATTTGCTATACATCAGCGAAACATGCAAGTGATTACGTATTCATGAGCTAATTTAATATTTTATATATTACTTAATTACTTATTATTATTATTATTATCATTAGAACTCTATGAAACAAACAAAAATATTTATTTAATACATTACATATTTACAATGAATGAATTACGTATTCATTTTACAATAATCGTGTGCATACACGGGTTTAAAATTTTATATTAATAATAATTAAAAAAAACTATGCTTAAGCTTTATTTACATTAAATGTGTCATGTATATACAGGGGTTTGAACTAAAACTCTATATATTAATCACAATGAATGGATAAAGTATTCATTTAACAGTTCCCGTGTACATATACATGTTTAAAACTCTATATTAACAATAATTTAAAAAAATAATGCTTAAGTTTCATTTTAGATTAACCGTGTTATGTGTAAACACGGGTTTAAATTAAAACTCTATATATTAATCACAATGAATGGATAAAGTATTCATAAACAGTTTTCGTGTGCATAAACGGGTTTAAAGTTCAAACACTATATTAATAAAAAAATATATATACTTAGTTTCATTTTACGTTAACTGTGTATACACGAGGTTAAAAATCTATATTGATCAAAGTAAAACTATGCTTAGTACAATCAATTGAAATATATTTTATTTTAACATTAACTCGTGTTTATACACGGGTCTTAAAACTAGTAAATATAATAAAGGAAACATACTTATGACATCATCAATCTTTAATTGATCAATTAATTCAATTTTGACTTTTTTAATTTTGACTTTTACTAAAATCATATATTACAAAAGTAATAATCAACGTTCTTTAGTTTACTCAATTATAACTATTCTAATATATATATTATTATTATTTTATTGTTATTATGATTATTATTAATTATATTATTATTATTATAATATTCCATACGAATGAAATAATCCTAATATTCACTCACAATTAATTTCATTTAATCGTTTCTTCTATTATTATTATTATTATTAATTATTAATTATTAATTATTATTATTATCATTATTATTATCATTGACATTATTATTATTATCAAAGATTGTCCATAGTGATTAATCTTAAATCTTATAAATATAATATAGTAAACACCTTTATGATGTCATCAATTTATAAATTTTCAATTATTCAATTGAGTCTTTCAATTTCATCTAATTTTACAAATAAAACCCTTTAAAATTATCAAATTTTAATATAAGGATTTAAAGTTTAAAAATATATAGAGTATAATAACATATGTTGACACTTTATACATTTGATTTTAAATATAAAGTTAAACTGGTGATCTAATATGTTTTCTTGTTGACATTATAACTAGGTAAAAAGAAAAATAAGTAATTTTAACATAAAACCAAGGACACCCATATAGTTTGACCAAAAGTTTTTATTATATAGTTGGGATTATTTACTTTATTAAACATCTTAATAAAACTTGCACTCGAATACGAAAATAACCGACTGATTCACTATTTGCTAAGAAATTTACTTGATAAATTGTGTTTCTCCTTAACTCTATTATAGAACTAAACTCGATATAACCTTAAATTCTTTTCTTGAAAATGATAATTATTTGGCAACTCAATCAAATAACACCATATCGGTTCGGGTCCATAACATACACAAGGGGAAAAAAAATCAAAGGAGGTTACTTTCTTAGAGTGAAAATTGAAACACATAATTTCAAACGCGATAAATAACTTCTTTGCGACAAGGATAGCCACCAAACAAATAAGATAAAAAATGTGGTGTATAAAGAGGTCTTATAAGGATATAATTTATTATCCGTATTCAACGTAATCGTTTATAATTGCAACATATTATTACTACTTCAAACTATTCATTTGTTTATGTATAATTAGATACATTTAAAATTAAATGTATTTTGACTTACATAAAATGATTACCACAGTTGAAAATTTACGATCTATACTCTTAATTTCAATATAGACTACCTACAAATATTCTAATTCTAAATATTATTGAATATTTCTTAACTCATAAAAATATTCTAATATATCATATATCATATAAGAATTCTTTCAGTAATTTTAAAAAATAATTACAATTTTATCACATCGTATATATATACGAATTTTAGAACTAGTATATATATATATATATATATATATATATATATATATATATATATATATATATATATATGACACGGGTAATAAAACTATACATTTTAACTTTACCTCATCATTTACGTTATTATTGACATGCGTAATAATTTATGATTGATAATATATATGTTTTATTGGCTAACATTGTTCATCAATCTCTTTTTCAATACGATATAGAGTTCACTATGTTAGAATTTTACTTATAATTTCTATGTGTATTAAATTCTCGTAGTTACGTTGTAGTTATGCTCTAGTCGTCCATCGAGCGAGAAAAAAACTAGTTACAAATAAATAAATAAAACTATAATATAAACGTAATATTTAGAGTTATACACGGATTCTAATTCGTCCTATCAAACTATTATAAATATAAACCCAAACTAAATTAAACCATCATATTCACCACAAAAAAACCCCTTCAATTTCAATAATCGCAAAACCCTTAATATTATTCACTTATCAAGATCCATCATGTCGAATACGTTACAGATTACAGAGCAACAAACCGCAGTCGAAGAATCCATCACGCTGACGCTAAAAACCCTCAAAAACGATGCCAAAAACGACGTGAAAGAAGAACAAACTTCAAACAACGAAAACGATGCAAAAAACGACCTGAAAGAAGAACAAACTACAAACAACGAAAACGATGTGAAAGAAGAACAAACTTCAAACAATGAGTCGACTCAACGTGTGGAAAACCTAGCGATCGCGGAGTTACTAAATCTCGTTCACGAGGCCGCAGCTTCTGAGAACCGAGGATTAATGAATGCTGTTTGTCAGAAAATTGCGGATTTGATCAAAGATGATAAAGATACTGCGGACGAACTGAAAAAAATTATAAATAGCCTTGCGATGGAGGAGTTATTTGACATCGTTAAGAAGTTGTATAAGGCAGCAAATAATGAAGATTTGTTTGGTGCCTGTTGTCAAGAAGTCGCTGATCGTATTAAGGATAAATCGGTTGAAGAAGTTCGTGAGATTTTTGGAATTGAGAATGATTTTACACCTGAAGAAGAAGCTGCGGTTCGTAAGGAAAATGCATGGGCATATGAAGAGGCTGCGGTTGAAGATGCTTAATTGTTGGTTTCTTAGGTTATTGATCAGTGTTTGATTGTGGTTATGGTTATGATTTAGGGTTTGGATTATTTGAATGTTTCAGTGTTTAATTGTTGTTATGGTTACGGTTATGATTTAGGGTTTGGATTATTTGGATGTTTCAGTGTTTGATTGGGTTATGGTATTGGTTTCGTTTCGATCCAACACAAAGTTATATAAACAAGTTTTCACAAGATTTTTCTATTTGAAGGAGTTTAATTATCCGAATTTAAAATATGTTCACAAATAAATAGTGTATTTTTACTTTGTTTCTGAGTTTATTGATTAGCGACCATCACGTATTTACCACAATATATAGAATGTTTTTGGATCTTTCACATAATTGACACCAATTACCGAATTTAATCGAACTACAACCGGAATGGCTTATGTGATTTTAAGTTTGTAATTTTTATTTAGTATGAGCGTGATTCGTTTAGAACTTTAGATCGGGTTACACATTCTAAGTGCAAATTGTCGACCACAAGATCGTTATTTGGTTAAGTTTTTGTTTAGTATGAACGCAATTCGTTTAGATAGTGTAACACATTCTTTGAGTGCAAATTGTCGATCATAAGATCGATCATCGAACGTTGTTAATTAGAAATCAATATAGTCGCATGAAAATTGCTTAACTTTAAACACTACGTGCCTATGTAATGCAAAAGAACTATTTTTTGGATATAAAAATATAACGAATCACTTGCATACTATTTTTTTTAGTAATATTAGAAAAAGAATTCCAAACTCTTTTTTCAAATTTTTTCTTTTTTATTCCGCAACCGATGATTGCGAAATCGGATGGAGGGTTACATTGTTTGGATCTCCGGTTGCGAGGTCTAGTTTTAGATGTAACTTTTCCTGAGGTGTGGGTTTCTCGACCAGCGAGGATCACTATAACTTAGATGGAGATTCTCGGATGGGGAAAGCGGCACTCGACATCTATTAATCCACTATATGCTTAACTCATGCCCCAAGAATCTCTAGACACAGAGGGTACGAACTAATTTAACTCCCCGGTCTCATAGGTTACCTGAGGTGTGGGTTTCTCGACCAGCGAGCATCGACCATGTCACAGGTGTGAGTAATTGAGTCGTTCTTTGATAAATCAATCAAATATCAAATGATCATAACTTTTGACCCATGAGAAGCTACAAGAATGTGTAAAGTATTGACGGAAAGGTCAAAATAAAATGTGACGAACATATTGAAAAACAGCCATACGCAATCTGTTTATCTCTTGAAGTTAATTTAGACTTCTAAAATATTCTCCCTTAAGTTACCCAAGTCAACAAAAATCAACTTTGCAACTGATTGTTACACCTCACAATGCGGCTACGCAACTTGAATATGTAGACCACACAACTCGCCCTCCACTTTCGCAACCATAGATTGTGAACTAGGTGGACGATTTCTAATTTATTTCTAAGATATATTTTTATTTGATGATTTTTTTCAAAAAGGGTATTTGAGTTATTTATCTTAGAACAATATGGAGTATCTAATATTTAAGAAAAGTATCTATGAGAATTTGAATATTTAAGAAGATGTATCTAATCTATTAATAATGCAATATTTTAAAACATATTGCAGGACGGAGTCAGAAAATTCAAGTGGATGGAACGAAAAAAAATTATTTTTATATTTTTTATAGTTCTTTGGGGGAGAAAATTTTACAATATCATTAATACATTATTTTTTTTTTGTTTTTACGTAATTTGAAATTTCTTGTTTGCCGCCCTATGTCTCCGCCCCTAATTGCCCTTATTTATTAAAACGGAAAGTATTACACAATCTAAAGAAGAATCTTCATGGATTAATAAAAAGAAAAACTTGTATATATATGCATAAGAAGAACAAACTTAGGACAGCGATTTGAATAAACTTATCGATTTGTTCAAAAAATAATAATAAACTCATCGAAAACCTAACGATGTCGCAAACAGAGAATTACAGATTGCAGTTTGTCTGAAACTTGCGAACATGTTGAAGGAAGATCAAGAAGCTGCAAACGAACTGAACAAAATAATAAGGAGCTTTGAGACGGAGATATCTGATGTTATAAGGAAGTTGCATAATGCTGCTGATAATACAGATTTGTTTGAATTGTATTGTAAAGAAGTCGCTGATCAGATTAAGGATAAATCGGTTGAAGAAGTTCGTGAGAGTTTTGGAATTGAGAATGATTTTACACCTGAAGATGAAGCTGTGTTTCGTGATGAACATGCATGGGCTTATATATGAAGATTAGTTTGATCATTGATGATCAAGGTTTTGGTTTTTAGGTTATTGACCAGTTTCTGATTATGGTTATGTTTTAGGATTTTGATTGAATGAATAATTAGGGTTTAATCGCATAATTATCAGATTTTGATTTTTGATTGAATAAATACTTGAAAACATTGTGTACAAAAATTAATACTTGTCCGTGTGCCCTAAGAGATTCAAAGATAATACTTCAAATTTTTTTTATTTATTTTTTTCACTAAAAAGTGTCTTACTACATCACCGTAAGGCCCATATAACTAGTTGCACTACCACATCAAATTGAAACCTGGCCTATCAAAATGATACTAAACTAGTTACATTTTGGTACTTTTCTGAACTATTATTATATTTTGTTATTGGGAATGTTAACGAGTTGATAAAGTAACAAGTCACTCGAGCTCAGACTCATTTAGATTGAGTTCAATCTTTCGATCAACTCAAGTTTGAACACGATTAAATTAGTTAATTACTGTTCGATTAGTTTCACGAGCCTAATGCATCTAGAATATGTGATTTGACTCGTATACTTTCGAGTTAAACGAGAATTTTTTATGGTAAAACGTTAAACAATTTATAAATTATAGGATTTGAACTCAAGACCGGTTTCAACCGTAATTAAGCTTATGCGAGCTATGAAATGATTTTATTTGGAAAGATATATGTTAATATCCAAACGAGCATAAATTAATGTTGAATAATAACAAATTGTTTGAACGTGAGCTTGAAATGTTAAACACATTTATAAATTGTCAAATTCCCAAATATCCGACTCAATCAACTTGGATCTTCAACACTGTAGTAGTTACCGAAGTAACCAGAAGATGCCAACAACGAATACGTCAAGAATACCAACTTTAAGTCATGGATCGTATATTGCCTAAGGTTTACGAATTTTTTAAAAAGTAGTCACATAATCAAAAAAGTATTTTTAAACAGTTAGCTATCAAAAGTCAATGAAACTAGAAAAATGGTAACGACAATCCTAAGTTGCTGTCAATAATAATTAAGAACACATTTTAATAGTTGTACTCGTATCATAATAAACTCTCTAACCCCCTTAATTTTAGTTGACCCCTATAAATATTATTTAAAGTACAATCAATTTATACACGTTATTGACAACTCTAATAATTGACAAATTATAATAATAACAAAATAATATATATATTTATTAAATTTAAAGTATACTTTCTAAACAAAAATTTAAGTTAATCCAAAAAATGTTGTTAAATAAAAAGAGATCGAGTTTTAGTATATTAAATGTGAACTTTGAGTTCTCGAGTGTATTAAATTAAATGTAATATTAAAATTATAATAAAAATCTAAATTTAATAATTACACCTTATTTACATTTAATTTAATTTTTCTTATAGTTTGTCATTATCCAATCCCTAATAATAATAACATAACAATAATAATTATTTTAAATGGTTTTGTTTCTCGATTGGTAGAAATATGAGAAGGATTGAGAGTTGGAACCGAGTCATTGACAGCTTACAAAAAAAGTTGTCATCTTGGAAATCTAGACTCCTCTCGATTGGTGGAAGGCTGACTTTGGCGAGGTCTGTTTTAGGTAGCCTTCCTCTTTACCATTTATCGTTATTTAAGGCTCCTTCTTCAGTTATTAATCGCATTGAATTTATCATGCGTAGCGACTTTTGGGGCTTTAAAAATGAATAAAGGCGTTTAGTTTGGATAAAATGGCGTCGAGTCTTGATGAATCAAAGTCTGGTGGTCTTGGAGTTGGATGTTTAAAGTCAAAAAACATGAGCCGTTTAGCGAAGTGGAAATGGAGATTTATTAACGAAGATAATTCGTTATGGCAGAAAGCTATTCAAGCTCTTCATGGAAGTGATGGAGGTTTTGGCAGACATTGTTTGTAATTATGATAACATTTGCAGGTTGAATTTCCATTTTGACAGTTCTTTTACTCGAAAAGTCTCAAGTGGAATGTCCACCAGTTTTTGGAGAGGTGTTCTACAAACAGTAGCTTGATGGAATTGTTTCATCGTCTATATGCTTTGAAAAGAAATAAAGATTGCTCGGTCAAAGATAGATGGGTGTTCATAAATGGCTCTTGGCCAGGTCAATGGAGCTGACGGTCTAACCCGAGAGGTCAATCTGCCGTTGATTTTAACTCTATGGTGCAGGTTATTGGTAACTTGTCTTTGAGCTCGGGTGGTCAAGAACAATGGGTCTGATCTCTCTCTTCATCAGGTGAGTTCTCGGTTAAGCTTTTCAAAAATTTAATTCAGAATAAGATGTTGGATGAAGCTGATTGTGCTACGAAGTTCAAGTGGATTAAATGGGTGCCTCGTAAAGTTAATATTTGTGTTTGGCGAGGGGGTCTTGATTGCCTTCCCACCTGGGGCAACTTGGTTAAATGTGAGATTTCTTTAAATTCGATTTCATGCTTGTTTTGTGGTGCTTCTATTGAATGTGTGAATGTGTGGAGCATTGTTTCTTCAATTGCTTAAAAATTCATCTTATTTGGGCCAAAGTTTGGAGTTTGTGGTAGATTCCCCCTAGGAGTTATATGACAATGGTGATCTATCTTCAGGTGTTCTAAGTTTCTTAATCATGACGGGGTCAATTTGTTATTTCATGGGGTTTGTTATGTGTTTATTTGGTGTGACAACCGGCACTTAGACGTATTAATTACCTTAAGCTTGATTATCATTAATTATATTTAGTTTCATATAGGACTAAATACAATGAAATTTTGGTATGTTTATATATACACGTACGTAATTAATTATAATTACGTTAAACGATCGGAAAGATTCCGACACTATGAATACGGACGTTGGTGAAAACTTTTCATAAATAACGTAAATCTATTTTAAAATTTAATACTAGTTATTTATATTATATTATTATTGTACAATAATATACAAACGCTTTACGTTTTGTATAAAACGTACCGTACGCGACGAAAACGCGCGAATCGCGCCCGACAATCGAACAAAACTCGACTTATATTTTAATAACTTAAAATGAAATAGTTTAAATAAAACTTCAATCAAAAATTACGCGAATAAATCGTTAACGAAAAACATAATTAATAAACGTTTAACGTATAAACGAACGACGAAACGAACGGATAAACGAGCACCACGCGTAACGTAAACTTGGGGAACAAAATTTAACACACCCACACCCTAGTGCCCCCCCCCCCCCCCACTTGGCCAGCCACACCCAACCCCATACTCAAGAACCCCTCACCATCCCCATACCTCCCATACTCTCTTTCCTTTCTCATTTCACACTCAAACTTTACACACTCAAACACACAATCTTTTCCCTCTCTCTCTTCTTGATCTCTGTAGATTCCAGCCCCAAGAACCCCCCCCCCCCCCAAATCACCATCACGAACCACCAAAGTCATCACCACAAACCACCATAGCACATTCCTTTCGGTTTACAAGGAAACGAGCTCTTGACGTCCATTTCTTCGTGTTTTCATCATCTTCCTTGTAAGGAAATTCATCTCCCTTTCATCTTACTTGGAACATGTTTATTTTCATGTTATAATGTCCATTTAACAAGATCATGTCTAAAAACAAAGTCGAAAAATGTTTTTACAAACACAAAATGTTAACAGTTTTCTGGGCAGAATCTTAGCCCGACTTCAAGGAGGAGTTTCGTACTCAAAACTTAATGAAAATGGACTATTCAAAAGACAAAAATTAAGTTTAAGGTGTTAGCTTTCAGATCCAAGTAGTTTCATAATTTTTCGACACCGTTTGATACCCGAAAACGATTTTACAAAAACGTGTCGCTAGGCTGTCTCGGGTGACAGATTTTTGTGCCAACTTCTCAAGTCCATAACTCGAGCTAAACAACTCCAAACGACATGAGGTTTTCGCCTAAACCTCACTAAATGTGTTGGCTACAAAAAGTTCTTCTATGGTCTTGCTTGAAAATACACAGATTTTCTCAGAAAAATAGATCTTTTAACTTGTGTCCAGATTGGTCAAGATTGGCCCTCAGAGGACAAATAGAATTATTAAAAATACTTAGACTTATTTAAAAATTCTAGAAAAATTACTGAAAGTAGCCAAGACATAGGGGAACAACTGGTATTTTTCTTGGATTTTATCGCGACACTTTGACCAGTCAAAACGAGCCACAAAAACGACCCAAATTTCTAGAAAAATGACCACAGGGACTATTTTTGTAAAAGTTTAAAAACGACGCTTTCGGGTCAACCACAAAACGTAACGGTAATTTTTCTATGGTTGAAAAACACATTTAAGAGTCGTGTAAATGTTTCGGGTCAAACCGAGCACGTTTGACCAAGTTCCTGAGCCCGAAATCACATCAGGCCCTCTGTGTCGCAGATGGCCCAAAACCATTGCGACACAAGCCCTATGTCGCACTTCTGATTTTCGAAATACTCCTGCGACACAAGCCCCCGTGTCGCAAAAATTTTTTTAAACCAGCAGTACTAACTTGTGTCGCAACCTGCGACACAAGCCTAGTGTCGCTAGACAAGTAGTATTAACTTGTGTCGCCATAATTACAACATACAGTATTAACCTGCGACACTAATCCCTGTGTCACACACTTATTAAACATCACGATCTGCGACACCAATTCTTGTGTTACACAATTATCTAAATTTCACTCTTTGCGACACTACATCTATGTCGTAGCACTTTCTTAGCGACACAACCCTTGTGTCGCGTAAATCACAGCTGATTGAAAACATATTTTTACTAAGGAACGTTTTCGCGAAACCACAACTATAACACATACGACACTACTCGTACACACAATACATATACTCTTATAAGTACACAACGAAACCAAACATAATGATAATGTCTTCGGGAATTATTATTACAAAACGTCACCAACGGGCCGTACACGTTTTCTAAACACACATGATAAACAAACTTTGGACATAACTAGTTGAGTGGACAACTAGCATGGATGATCTTTTGAGACATCTACTTACTTATAACCTTATGCGTTTAGGGCGTTAGAAGGTTACTTTTGGGAAACACTTGTTTACTATTTGTAAACACTCTGTACAAGACTCAGGTGAGTCTCATAGCCCCACTTTTACTTTTACTGTTTTACTTACTTTGTGGTGAGAATACACTGCTCTGTTTTTATGAACACAAGTACTATGAATACTTATACGGATTGCATGGGTAACTAAACCAAACTACGATGGTCTCCAACAAATATCATAGTCCGTTAATACTAAGCGCGAACATTATGGATAGATCTATCGGGAACTGACAGTCCGCCGTCCGGGGTTAGTCGCTCTAACTACTATACGAACGCATAATAATTCGTAATCCGAGTGTACTAGTTTATACACTTAACTCGAGACACCAACTATGGTTAAGCTTCGAACTATGAGCCCATGGCAATAGTATACTTTACTTTACTTTGGCATTCGTGCAACTCTGAAAACTCTGAAATCTTGTGGTTCATACTACGATTTTAACTACGTAAACCTATGAGCTCACCAGTATTATTGTTGACCTTTTAGCGTGTATTTCTCAGGTTCACTGCAGCAGTAGGATTACTCCAGGATATTCTAGCTCGAGTCGCATGATTTACAAACATCAGATTTTCTTGCATTACTATTTTGTAACATTAGTTATGTATTAGAATCTCTCAGACTAGATGCGAACTCTAAGGATTTGTATTATTCTGTAAACATTTTATCAAAGCAATGTATTTTCAAAACGACTCATATAGAGGTCGTTCGTTGTAACTTTGTGTAATGATTTCTGGTTAGTCGCGCCCCGACTCGAATTCCGCTGCACTGTAAATTTGGGGGTGCGACATTTGGGCAGTTTGGAATTGGAGAAATAGAATTCTTCATGCTTTGAGAGACAAAGTTGATTTGATTAGCCATGAAGATTTTTTTCCCCTCGATTCAAATAGGTGCGCTCGTAAGGATATTCTTTGGACAGAATGGGTTCAAAACCCCTCTAAATCTATGTGTGTTGCTATGTAATATCTTTTGCTTGTTTTTGGTATTGAGTTCTTGAACTCTTCCTTAGGGCTCTCGGCTCTTCCTTTGTATTCCTTGTCTGTAAGATAAAATCGAGATCACAAGATCCTACAAAAATATCGTTATTTATCTAAAGATATCCAAATTAATGTAGAAAACTAACATTTAGAGAAATTAACGTAACATTCAGACTTTTATGTTACAAAATGATACAATTTGTCAATACATTTTAATGGGATGATAAACATATTCAAACAAAATATAGTAGCAATGTAGCATAGTACAATTACACCACTAGTCATAATAAGTTTGAAGAGTATACGGGCCTCTTCAAATGAAAATTAATAATCTAAGATATATCAGTTGGAACTCCAACCATTGATTTTTGGGGTTTTAGACTTTTTTTTAAGGTGTGAACTGATAGATTGAATTTTGAAAACAAAGGCGTGTGGTAGTTTTTGAACTAAGATTGAGCTTTGAACTATCGTTATGAGCCATATAAAGATTTAGTCAACTGTAAAAATAAAAAAGTTAGCCTAGTTGTAGGATCAGATCGTTCATCGATCCCGCGATCTTACGTGCGATCTTACGATCCTACTACGATCATACCTACTGAGCGATTTTACTACAATCCTGCACATTTTCACTTGATAGGATCATACCTCCCTAACTATCCTACTACGGTCCTGCACTTTTTCACTTGCTATAAATAACCTCATAAGATTCCATATTTTCTAAATAATAATAATTCCATCACAATTAAACCCTACGAAAACATTTCAAAAAAACCCATCGAGCGAATCGATCAATCAATCATGTCGAATGAGATACTAACTCTCATGTCAAACGACAACCAACTGTTTACTATAAAAAAAGAGGTTGCAATTCAATCCATCACCATCAAAAACCTCTTGGACAAGATTGTGCATCATCGGCTAGAATCCCTATCCCCAACGTCGATTCCAAAACCCTAGCTTCGGTTATCGAATTCCTCAACAAACAGTTTGAGGTTGCTGATTTGAAAAACAGGCCGTTGAGGCCAATGAAACCAAAAAGGTCACAATAAACGGTTTGATAGAACAAGGCGAGAAGGATCTAGGGAATTGTTAAAGACCGAGAGACAAAAGAGTTGACTGATGTCATTCTTGCTGCTGATTATCTTGATATTAAAGAATTGTTGGACAAGTCTTGCTAAGAGATGGCGGATTTCATCAAGGACAAGTCCGTCAAAGACGTTTGATCGACTTTCAATATCAAAAACGATTTTACACTGGAAGTAGAACTAGGGGTTCGTAACGAGAATGCATGGGCTTTTGAATAGATTCTTATAGTAGTTTAATTTACGTGATTTTTTTTCCTTTCTTTTTTTGTCTATGTATTAGTAATATTTTAACTAGCATTATTGTTTTTGTGATTTTAGTATCCCATTTTTATTCATTTGATTGGTTTACTTACTACTTATTCCTAGGATTTATTATTTAGTTAAGCTTAATTAGATAGATGTAGGTCCCAGTATGCAAGATCTATCGAATCGTATACTCGTTACACGTGCGAAATCCGAATAACAAGTAATGAACGTAAAATATAAACGTAAATCAAACACAAACACGTTATCCAAATGCTTCTTTTGTATTAATTTTAAACATCGATGATTACAGAAGATTTACACAGAGAGAAACGGCTTAGCTATCGTTCATACGCGTACATTGCTAATAAGAAAACCCTAGCCGTATATATATACATAGACATAGCGACACTATTACAGACTCTAGCGACACTATGCAAGTGTCGCATACATCACATAATAGTTTTCTAAGTGTAAATCTTTGACCAAGATGACTCACATTCTTGACTTGTATCAACAATAGAGATTGTGAATGACACGAACAAGAAGTTTAATTATATTTTAAGTGATGATAACACAAGTAAATTATGAATAAGCTACACATAGATTGTGATTAATGATTTTCTTTGTGGCTTTGCTGACAGACTAAATCATTCTATTAGACTAATCTGTATTAAATAAGATTTAAAAAAAAAAAAAAAAACAAGTATGTTACGTAAATTAGTAATGACTTCACATAAACTTAGATGATGTGGTGATAATTTGAGAGAACTCGTTAAAAGATGTACATCACTGAGCAGCAGGCGCGTTTAGAACTACCATTCTACTATAACTTGTTAGGCTCCAACAATTAGCATCCCATGCTTGCTTTTTTTCACACTTTTTTCCTAAGTGAAAGCAAGCACTTGATTTTAGATGTCGTGGATGTTGAGCGTCCAGTGTACATATCAACCTCTCTGCAGGCTTCTATATCATTTGATTGTGTGTAAATTGTGTTAACATATACATAATGAACACGTTTACTTCTGAGTCCACCTTGGATATTGACCGGTGATGATGAATCCCACACCATTTTTGAAGAAGAGATGGTCTTCTTTGGGTTTGCTTATACAGGGTTCTCCACCTGTCTGGTTTTCCACACGATTGGGGCTACCAGCATCCACACTACAAAACATAAGTGAGACACAAATATCTCGTTTAGGAGGTTTCTAAACGCGTAGTATTTGACACAGCTGATTGATTCTCGAAATCGCTATAATCAATTTGAAAACACACATCCAAAGACCCTTAATATGTGTAAACCGTATTGTTGTAATGAACTAAAGATATAAATAGAAGCAGAATTTGTATAATGTTTGTGATAAAAATGGTTTGTTTGAAACAGTAATAATGCATATGGATCAAATACTTACAGTATACACAGACTGCAAGCCACTCATTTATAATTCTGACCCAAGTACTAGTCCAACCAACATCAATCGTCCACCTGAGAAGCGGGGATTTAGGTAAATGAACAGTAATATGCACACTTTGATTGAAAATATTGGATTAGGGATCACTTACTTTTTCATGGTGTGATTAGAACTCCAACCAGTTAATAACATTGCAAAGTACATAGTTCCAGTGGCAAAAACAAAATGAAAGAATCCAAAACTATAAGGAACATCATCTTCATCCTGTTTCTCATCCTTTCGGAACTGCACATATAATTTTCGGATGAATTTTGATCCAAAATATTGCGATTGACCTATTGACATGATGATGTTGGAAATAAGTTTAGCTTACCTGAAAGCATTTGGAATCGATGCCTGTTGAAAATGTGGCAATCACCATTGCAAGTAGTGCAACAATAAAGCTCTGTAACAATAAGAAGCACATTTTAATCCCTTTTAAAATCTTCACCAATTTAGTAGATTTTTTATTTATTTATTTTCACATGGTACAGTAATTATAAGTCAAAAGCTTACTATGATAGTAAGCCAATCCCTTGATCCTTCAGAGTTCCTGAGACATTTGTCATCCGCTGGTTCACTGTAGGGACGAGCTTATAGTTCAGTTTGAAGCATAAGAAATGATGTTGTACAATAAGATTCGATAGTAGAGCTGGCATAGTGGGCAGATTGGGTAAAGGGTCAAAAGGGGCAATATTTGACCCGATAATGAAAAGCAAAAAAATATACCTTCTAATGGCGGACCAGCATAGGAACACGACATACAACCCCATAAAACCTGGAGTCAAGAAGCCAGCACTAACCTGTGTTTGGAAAATAACTATGATTAATTTGACGATAACGTGATTAAAAGATGTTGAAGATAATTTGATGGTTGAACTTACTTTTGGGTGAAGAGAGACACTGGTCATAAGTTGTAGGAGTACAAGTGTCCACGTGATAAAGAAAATGTTAAGCAAGCAAGTTGGTTGTGGGGTGTACCAAATGTACATCAAAATGATTCCCAATATGCACACCACATATGCAGTAGTTGCAAGAAGCATGAAATGGATATGGCTGTAGCAAAACACGATACGGCAGTTATGAATACTTCGAAATTTGGAAGAGCTTTATTGCATTGCATACAATTTCTAATTGAAATTTTGTTAAAAGGAACTTACCATCTCTCTGCATATTTTTCTGATAAACAACAATCATTTAGCCAGGTAATGAAGCTGATTATGCTGATTAGCTGAATTAGCAAAAAGACCCTGCAAAATGTCATAACCATGATGGTTAAGATTTCTTCAACGCTTCAAACTGGTCCCATAAAATAAGGAATATACAATGGTTGGAAGATTTAAGTACCCTGCGCCAAAATGTGCAATGTCCCCTGCCAAATAAAAAGAATGTATCAGGATACGCTTACGATTTACATTGATACCTGTAAACACTCGTCATCCTTTTATTCAACGAAGTACACTAACCATATATAAGAATAAGCTGTTTGGGAAGACAAAAGGAAAGCACTATCAGTGAGATCATGAGGAAGATTTTGGCAGACCACCAACCAGAATGCCACAATTCTTTTCGTCCATGTAACTTTGAGGTACCACTGGTTGAAAGGAACATTACGAAATAGAATATCTACTATATCATTAAGGCTTCAAACTTCATGTCCAATTTCTGTAAATAATCTCTCGTTTATATTAAAAAGTTAGAATATAGTCGATAATTTCTTTCTAAAGAAGGATACAAAACATCCCAAGCTCACTCTCAGAACTCCTTCCGAGCCTAAACAGTCTTTACCACCTTTACAGTTTTTGAATCCTGCAAAGAACACAACTTATGAGACTTTTAATCAACTAGCTATATTACATGGATCTGAAATTTTATGTTGCAATAGAATAAAGGGCAATAAAAGTTAACTGGTGATATGAATAAAACTTACTATGCATTTCCGAGAATGCACTGGGGCCATAATCACGTACAGCCCAGGCAAGCAAGTTTGCTAATAGAAACATCACACTATACACATATCTAGCCATCCAAGGGTTGGACCCATAGCGGAATTGGGCCCACCATGGCCCCTCCAAAATCTTGTCATAACGAGTACCGTTATCACTTGTTGCATCCATTTTCCCAGCTTCAAGTTTCGCAGTCGTCATTAGTTATGAGAACTTGTCCAGAGAGAGCTAGTGGAATTTATTCCACCAGCTCTCTTCTCATCTGCAATCTGTAGAATTGTTAATATCTATATAGTTGCATGTAGTTTATACCCAAAGGTCACAAATAACCAAAAAATGGAATATAACATGGAAATACAAAAGCTGAATCATGGTCTGTTTAATCTGCACATGTAAAGGAATTATATATATATGCTGATATTTGGTAAGAAAATGTAGTTTGTACACTTATAATTCCTGAAACAATATTAACTTGTTACCTAGAGCCTGGACAGACCATGAGTATCATTATTCAGTGTTGGCAGCTTAACTTCAATGTTCTCTGACATTTTCCATAGAGAGGTGGTAAGGTCTTAAAGGGATTCTACAAGATGCAACTTCTTGGTTGTATTCTAAGGAACAAAAGTAAGGGTTTTATAGGTATCCTATGTTTACAACTTTGTATTATTCTAAATATCAAATCAATTGAACTACCTAAAATTAAAGATTTGTAACGTCTTTATGTCACATGGGTTGGTCACTATCATTGATGACTATGTAGTAGATCTGTGACTATATTACTTAATTAACCATGGCTAAGCCATGAATTGGCGTGATTTCCCATAACCATATAAAACTATTGGTGTGTTAGTACTTGGTCCACACACTCTTATATTTAATTCCTTTAAAAACTATATATTCTATTCTAATTGATGATATAAAAAGTCATTGAAGGAACGTCGCTATTAAAAAAATTATGGTTTGGAACAGAGGGAGCAAATAGTTTGAAAAAGAATGAGTACTATTAAAAGATGAACTTGAATAGTCAACAAAGCAACTGTGTGGTTTCCCACTTAATCTGGAAATAGAACATGATGTATCAAGAAAGTAGTGTGTGCTATATGTATGTATGTTAAACTTGGGATGCCAAATGTTTGCAGAGAAAACTAGTAGTAAAGGAGTGTGTCAGATGCAGTAAGGATTTAACCTTACATAACTTTGTTTCTGATGGATCTATAATACTGTTGGAATACAAGTAGAGAGAGCATTTATCGGTTACCACAAGTTGTATTGAGGGATACAAATGCAAATAGAGCCAACAAGTGTGTAACAAACTAAAAATATATCAATCCGGTTTTATACTATAAAAAATAAATTAAAATGTCTCATAAGAAGGTAAGTTATAGTTGTCACTTGTTCAACATCCCGTGAGTTGGGTGTGAAATATTTTGCTTTAAAATTAAGTAATTATTAAGTCAGTAATCGATATCCACTCAATAGATCTACACGTTGACTTTCACCTTTTTTTTTAATCCTAAACTCTTAACAGTACGCACATGAATGTCAAGTTGGAAAATATCTTTCATACATCAAAATAATCATATTTTCTAATTTTTACTCCAACCTTCCTTTCTTTTATCTAAATAATTGTCACTCATATTATTCACAAGACGATCATTTTCCCCCCAATTTTGATTCCATTAAAATTGATGTTGATTTTTTAGATACAACTAATTAACCTAATACACTTAAAATGCATCAACACTAATATGGTAGGTATAGTGGCAGATCCATTCAAAAAGGAAAAAAAATCACGCAATTTCATTACATTACAATAAAATTAATATTAATATGGAGGTAGTATTTTAAAGTTTCTTAGTTTTTATATGAAAAAATAGATTAGTGATTTCTACAACACAAATATATCATCTTAATGCACATAGTATAAATCAGTACCCATAAAACCATCATAAGTTCTAAATTTATAATTATAAACCATATTAAACAATTTTATTAAATTAATGAATCATGTTTCATTTTTCTTTTATTAGCTAGTCGTGAATGTAAAGGTCAAAGTCAAACCATGTATACTAGCTACTAGTTGTGAACGTAAATTTCAAAGTTATACATTTGTCTAGTTGTGAAAAAGACAGGGTACACATGTATGTACTTCTACTAATAGGAATCGATTCATTTATATATTTATAACTTATGGACAAGAATAATGCGGAAATATTAAGCTATTTTTAAAAGATAATTTGACAAGATGAGAGGATATATTCCTTCTCTGTTGCTACATATTCCTTGGTTTATAATACAACTAGACGAAAGTTAGGATCATACTTTATAATTTTCAAATTCCGTCGATTCCTATTTTTGAAAAAATAACAAAATTAACGCCAAACTTTTTATAAGAAGAGCAAAATATCTATGATTAGGCGCATATATGCGAGCCCTTGCAAGTTTCGTTAGAAACACCAAGTTCAATACCGAATATATAATGAATAAAGATTAATCTAAGAGTAGTACGCCGAGATTAAGGTTTGTTAAAAGAAAGCATCGTACGAATACGCAAGTTTTGTTAGAGAAATGGTGTGTACGTCTAGTTGGTCTAAATATCAACATAATAAGGAAATTAAAACATATAACAAAATTATATATGAATATTGAGTGTGCATCAAATTTTACGCATTTTACTATTAGGTCATTTAACTTGAAAACCTAGGTATTATAAACCTTTTTATTCGTTAATTAACTACTTTAGTTTCTCTTAATATTAATTAGTAATAATTAAGTTGATAATTACAGTAATAATCACATACTACGCGATTTCGTAAGCTACTAAAACTTAATGCACAAAATAGGAATATAGGATACAAAAAGAGAGAAGGCAATTAACATAATCAACTCGATTAATCTAAATCACATTTCCACACAATCAAACACGCTACGTGAGGACGAAATGAGTAGTCATCACAACAAGTACATAAATTCATGACGTCACAGTCAACAGAAATGATGAAATGAAATATAACGCGAGACAACAGAGAACGCAATTACGAGCAAAATGTAAACTCTATTTCGATCACCACATTAACATAAGTTCAAACTACAGAATCACATTCATCAATTCGCAAATGAGCTACAGAAGATTTCGAACAAAACGGACAATGCACAAACTGATCCATCTATACAATTATCTTAAATTTAACATACTGATCATATTCATATGCGTAGATAACTGGATTTCATGAACACGTATACATGCATTTCATCAAACACTTGTATTATATTACTTGAGATTAAAATGAAGTACAAACCTGCGCTGCTGCGAAAAGCCAAAAACGAGACGGAAATTGAGCTCGATTGTTTGAAACGGTAATTCCGAAGTCTCCGGCGAACGTTTATAAGAAGTTCCCGGTGTATGATAATTCAATAAAGATGAATGAAGTTAAGTTTATTGTTCAGAATCAGGAATTCAGATGAGGAACGAAAAAGCAGCGTGATTAACCGGCGGTCCACCAGAGACGAATTCCTTTTGTAATTGTCGATGTGATTTATTGATCTTTTGCTTTTTTGTCTTTCTCTGTATTGAAACCGTTTCTTATCTCTCTTTCTATTCTATATATACGCACTCACGTATACAGAGTATATAAAAGAAAAATGAAATTGAAAAATGAAAAAAAAAAAAAAAAAAAAAAAAATACAAAAAAAATATCGTCTGCTTCCGTTTTGCTTTTTTCCGCCGAATTGCTTTTTCTTTAATTTTATATTATTGTTTTTTCAGCTCAAAGTCATGATTACAAATGTTGCTGTGATATCAATTCTAGTTTCGAACGTTATTATTTTAATAGCTGGAATTCACTGGCTTCGTACTATAGATTTTTTTCCTTTGATTTGGGAAAAAATGAAAATATACGAATATTGAATGGCATTTAAAAAGTTAAAAGATCGCAAATGTTTTTGTTTTAAAAGTTTTATTTAGAGTATCGTTAACGAATGACTCTCAGTAACATCTATAAATTGGTTATACTTTGATTGACATTTATGAGGGTCAATTAAAATTCAGGGGGTCACATAGTTTATTATGATATTAGTCACAAGTATTAATGCATGTCATAAATTTGTATTGACAGTCTTTAGCGTTGTCGTTATATTTTTTCCTTTTATTTATAGAGTCTGATTTTGTTAGCTTAAACTTTAAAGCTTGATTATGTATTACTTTTAAAATACATTATTGGAGTAATATCAAACTAACAATTTTCACAAAACAGATTACTTACTCAAGAGCATTTTGATGCTTGATGGTGTAACAAGAGATCAATATATCGTTAGGTTGTTTTTGAGCTTTTTCTACGAAATGGAAGAAGTGAAGTATAAACAATATATCGTTTTTAAGTCTTTTAAAATGAATAAGGTTTTGAAGATGAAATTTAATTAATTTTCCGATTTACTGTGAAATAAGTATCATTTTCTTTTTCTTTTTGACTGTATAGCACAATTTGTATAACTTATATTTCTATTCATCTTTCTAAAAAACCGAACCTATGATAAAATAATTTATAAAAACTTTAGGGTATTATATATCTGTTAATCAATCACGCGAAAATGTATTTTGCTCGGGGATTTTTTTTAAAGCAATCTTACAATTTCACGTGAACTACTTGAATTTATGATTGTTTACATTATATTTCTCCCATACATATTTGTCAACGAGATTGTATATTATTGTTGTTCTAACTGACATAGTTTAGTTGGTGTAGCCATATCAATTTTGATTTCTATAAGTAGGTTATTATACAATATTTGTAATTATGTGTTATACAATATCTTGGTGTTTTTAATGTTGTTCTTATATGTTTTTTTTTTCGGGTCTCTCTTTTAGAGTCCTTTTATTGTAATCATCTTTTTGAGTTTCTATAAAATATGCTTTGTCTTTCGAAAAAATATGTTTAAAGAGACAATTCCTCTAAAGTATATTATAAAGAGTATTTATTTTTATTTATTTAAATAAATAAATAAGAAAAGTGGCAATAGTGGTAGTTTGAGTTTGGGGCCTATGGATTAAGTGTGGAAGGATGACACAACTTCATGCGTTGAAGTATTGATGAGTGGAAAATAAATCGTGCTTGCTTATACACCACACCGCGTGCTCCATTTTGCATATTAATTATTCATCATTATCCTTATTATTATTATTACATGTAATCCGTAATATTAATTCATGTTTAGTTTAATATTTCTAAATATACTTAAAAAAATAAGGATTAATACACATATAGGGCATTAAACTTTGCAAAAATGTTCGATTGAGATGATTATATTTGTTTGTTATCAAAGTCAATATTTGAATATGAAAACCGGCTAAAAAATTAGGTTTTTCTGGTTCTACCAGTTATTATCTAACGTGATCTTAATTTTCATTTATATACATGGGGTTAATAAACACGTGAGACATTAAATTTTGTGAAAATGTTCGATTGGGGTAATTATCTTTGTTTGTTAATACAAACGTGAATTGAGAAATTGAATAACAACAGGTAACAACAAGTCACCAAAATGCCTAAAATGAGTAAGTTTCTTAACTTTTGTATCAATGAAGTTTTTCCCGTGTAGTTAGGTTATGTCCTTGTTCAAAAATAATTACTACAATCGAATATTTTCACAAAGTTTAATGTCTTACGTGTGTATAAACCAAAAAACAAACATCTTAACTCAAATGATAAATATAAAATTCTATAAATCAATGATGTGAACATGGCTCTCAGCCATATAACGTTGCATGGCAAACACATAAAACTGCGTCATTTTAACTGAAAACAACGTGTTTCGGAAAATTTACAAGGAAAAAAAAAAATTAAAAAGATTATGTCCATATATAACATCTTTATTTTGCTAAATTTTGAAAAGATATAAGATCACATGTTGTCTGTTGTGAGATGTGGTGTATGATTGTACATTTGTACAGTATATATTATAATTTTAATTTTGGTAATAATAATAAATAATAATAATAATAATATTTGGCTGCCTTTAATTTAAAAAAGAAAAAAATTGGTGTCCATGGATAAAGATTCTGATTTGGGTCAATACCAATATCCATTTGTTAAGATTCGTTTTCATTCCCTACCTTTCATCGGTAACCAAAAATATGTGACCAGAAAATATTAAATAAAATCTTCACAAAAGAGACAATTTAAAATACGAATTAAATTTTATTGTTTGTGTATCTTATATCTGTGACGTGTATGCTTGTCGATGTAATATTGCTTTACTAAATTATGTGGAAACGGATATTTATTCTAAAATTGGTGGCACTCATAATTATGGTATTTGTGAACATCTACTATAATTTGCTATAAACTTTATGAGAATTTTTTTTATGTTAATAACGTAAAATATCATCATAGCGTTATAATATAAATGGATGAGATTTTTTATCTTCATGTTACTTTTAGAGGACGAGAAATTTTACTTAGATGTACGTGTACTTTCGGGATATCCCCGTGACCGTTTTCGATCCTTTCCCTTAGCGCCATAAGATGTGCAGTTATTGAGTTTTGAACCTGATATCTTTTATGAGAATATCAGAACGCCATCCACTAGGCTATCTTGAAAATGGTTAAAAAAAACCAGGATAATATGACCGAGATTAATTATTTCCAAATAGTTTTTAGCTAGAACAATTTTCCTCACTTCAAAATCAAAATAATTTTGTGTCAACATATTTTGCAAGTAATGTCATCATTAAAGATATATAGGTGATATTTAGATGATTATGTAAACTTGAAGTAGGAGGTAAAAAAAGGTGGTAATGGTTATGATTATGTCAAATTCACCTTTGCTTTTACTTAAGTGACAACCTCACTTTATAATATTTACCGGAGGGCTTCCTATTACCAATGTCAAAAAGCATCACCATCCCTTTTCTTTTTTGTCAATGTCTACACTTAAGAGGGTGCAAACCGGACAAAGTAGTTAACTTTGTTTATTTTATACTTTTTGGTACAACTTTTTTGAAGAGCCGGTATACTTTACAAACTTAACAATTGCCATGTAATAAAACCAATGAATGTAGGTGCAAAAATATAAAAACTAAAAATCTATGATTGTTGTCACTTGTCACCATAGTAATACTTTACAAGCTCTCGTGTTGACTTCAACATATATATATATACAGAGGACAGGGATCAAGATCAAGAGGAAGAGGAAGTAGGAAAATTAACTATTCATTCGCGATAAATAATAATCAAACGTAAAAATATATATTTTTATCAAAAAATATTAATCAAAACTGATGTTATATCTACTAATATTCATAGATAAACTACTTTTCTATAACTTGTAAAATCATATGATAAATGTTAAGAGAGTTTTCTAACTTTTCATCATTAATGAATGTTAACCGAAGTGGATAATATCAGTTTTTTTGAAAAAATATTCGTTAACATTCGTCTGTGATGAATGATAATCAAAACGTATAAAGACATATTTTTACCAATAAATATTAATCAAAACCGATGTTATAACTACTAATATTCATCAATAAATTATTTTTTATAACCTATAATATCATATCATATAATTAATATTAGGGAGTTCGCTAAATTCATTATTGATGAATGTTACGGGCACAAAATCTAACAAGAGCATACACCTCCCTAACATCAAGAACTCAAACTAATTTGACTTGCAAGTAACATTATATTATATTATATATACTATGAAAAAATTAAGATATTTGATTTTTCTGCCACGTTACTTTAAATGGGCTTTATACTTCACATTCGGCCTTCTGGAGTTCTGGGTAAGGTCTTTCGATTCTTGAGCATCCATCAAGAAAGCAAAATTATTTGGGCTAAACGTTACATTAGGCCTAAGTTTAGATCCACTAAAAATAAATCAAAATCTTGAAACCCGTATTATTGGGCCTTGACCTACGGATAATGGGTCAGGTCTTCCGATGCCAGGGTCCCAGGGATAACGCCAAACTACCTATAATGTCCAACTAAGTGTACTTTTTACCATCTCATTAATTAGTAAACTTGATGTTATACTAATACAGTAATACCCCAAAAACAATCCTACTAATCGAAGAATTTTAGACGAAATTTGCTTATAATACGCAGGGTAGTTTACGAAACTAGTGACATATTATTTGATCCGATCCGACTTTTGAGTTAAGTACTAATTAAACACGTCGTTTTGATCTATGCTATAAATCACGTTATAATCTAATGTTTGTAGATATAAACCTAGATATGCATGTGATTATGTAAACATTTATTGTGATTTGGTAAACTGGTCATCTTTTTAATTGATGGAAGGTAGTATGTAGAAATCATAGAGATTTGGTTAGTGCAATAGAAAGATCACATTTGAGTATTAATACAAGTGGGTGATCACTCAATAGATATGACCTACTACTAATTAAAACTCTCTCAGTTATATATATATACCCATATATAAATAAATAAATGGTGGTTGTACCAATGTTTCATAAACCCACTCAATCAAAATTATTAGTGCTTACATTGAATTTTATATTTAGTAGCCCATGTGAGTTTGATAAAACAAGGGTCCATTTAATAAACTCTAATTCTTCTTCATATAAAAAATATTATATATACTTCTTGATATGGCCCACGGATGAATGCAAATAATATTGAAATTTTGTTACCTATTTGAAGTCATGTCCTTATGATTTATTAGATGAAGACATATGAGAATAATGAAATAATGCTTCATTCAAGACTAACTTCTATTTTGTGGTACATTTTATAACCTATAGTTACAGACATTATGTTGTTTTGATTCTAAATAACAACCACCAAAACAAGAATAATAGATGTCACAAATATTATCGGATCAACCATTAACATATGGGCCGTTTTTGAGAGTGTATGAGGTAGTAGATCGTCCAATGCCTCTGAATTATAGGGGTTTCAAAATGTGTAGGTTTGTGTATATATATGTGTGTATATTTGTACATGTAGTTAGATTGCCGATTGCAAAAAGAAAAAATACGTTATATTGGTTTCACAGTTGACTAAGCCGAAACAAAGTGAATTTTAACATCGACGATTAATCATTTTTTGTATGGGTCTCCGGAAACTCAAAGAGAGACTACCAACTTATTGTATCTTGTTAGCTCAAATGTTTTGGATCTCAAAAGGTCAAATGAAGAGTAATGTATAAGTAAAAATGATAGGAAAATGGACTAATGATTAAATGGAAGTTATACTATTTCATCATCATATTGACATTTCTAACCAACAGCTAAATGAAAGAAAAGAAAAGGGATAAAAAACAATAAATGAAATGTACTTTAATCTAGACAAACAATATAAATAAGAAAAGGCAAATGCATGCTTCTAAACAAATAATAATACAATGACCCACTAAATCTCATGGTAAAATAAAGAAATATGGGGTTGAAAATAAGACCAACATTTGGATCTATGAGGTTAAAACGTATCTTGACTTGTACAAAAGCTTATGATTTGATTGCAAAAAAACCGCAAAAATCGGGCGTGTTTAAGAAAAAACTAGGTAATTTAAAGTATAAATTTCCTTATAAACATCGGTACTAGAGCAAATCATTAATCAAGAGGTTGTGAATTCTACTTGAGGCAGTGTACACATGTATTCACGATTGTATTTTATATGTGAGTTATATTGACGTTTTTAAAACCAAATTATTAATTTGTTACATAATATTCTCTATTTAAAAAGTGAATTTTTAAATGGGAACATGACATATGCTTACGTCATTCATTACTATCAATACTACTATTATCTATTATCTATCGTTGAAGAATGGAATGGGAGATCGAAAGCATAACATATGGTTAGGAAGGAAGAGCCATTCACCTTGTTTCCTATTTTTATGCAAAAGATTATGCATTTTGGCCCATCATATGTACTTCTTCCTCAAACTTGGAGCTTATTTTAATATACCTCCAAGTTTTACACTAATAAAAATAAAATTAAAAATAAAAACCTAGTCTAGTTTAGAAAAAGTTGAGCCATAAAGGTACTAGGGGATCGTTTTAATTAAGTTCAAGACATTACACTAACAGATCGAATGTTCATAACTCATCGTTTTGCTAGTTTTTTTTTTTTCAAAAAAAAAAGGACGATTGATATACGTATAACGTATAACGCATTCTCTCTTCTCATCACGTCCTTCAGATTTAGCAAAATGTGAACGTCTTGTTTAGACAACGAGTGTAGAGAAATCAAAATTACTCTAAAATGGTGTCTCTTTTTGCTCGTGTATTGCTTTGTATTCCTATTGTATATTACTTACGACGTGTTGATAGATTGATGACAAAGAGTAACGTTAAAATTAAAATGGAAGGCTCTAATAATCGAATGGAAGAGTATAGGTACATAACCCTTTTTGCGTTTTTTTAATTATATAAAAAAAAAAGATACATAAAAAATTGTGGCCAAAGATAGAAATGGCAATTTTGCTAGTCACATGATATGTAGAAACTCCCAACAATAAAAGAAACCAGCTAGTGAGTCATTTATGGGCACAAACTCACTAGGCTTTGACATTTTTGGTGGTGCCAACTAATGGAGGTTTCTTTACACCATATAACCATCCAAAGAAATGTAAGCTACCGATTCAAGAAAAAGGTTTAGGCCAATTTTAGTGATCCATTGAAACTTTCTCTCTCTTTATTTAGACCAAAATGGTTCACATGCAATTAGTACCATGTGGCTTGTGGTTGTGGTCATGGTTCGTGGCGATCGTCCATGCTTTAGTCATGTTTTCAGGGCATGATAAAAAAAATGCACCATGGTCCAGCCATATGTAAATAGGTGGTCATGTCAAGGTTACCTACTTACGTGCATGTGTATAAAGATATATGTGTTTTAAATGAGACAACTACACGTTGTCATGGTTTTTTAGATTTGTATGATGCTTATTGTTTTATCAACACTTTTAGGTCTTTCAACTTTTATAATAACATTTTCAGGGGTTTTTTTCAAACTCAAAAATGACTTGTTATTAGTAGTTTAGGCTATTAGAATATAAATGCAAACAATTTTGGTTGTTGGACAATGTGTACTTATAATTATTTTCTTCTTAATTTTGAAAAACTCTTGGGGAGAAGTTAAAAAAAATTATCACTAGCCACTATATTCAATCTCAATGGGGAATGAACCGAAATCTTGAAGCAACCACATATAAATTTTATTTTGGATCCCCAAAAACAACTTGTTGACAATACTTGCACGATTTAACAATTTGTGTACTTCCAACTTTTATGCTTCATATTATTTTTCTAAGAGCAAAGCGAGATTTTATTAGAAACAATCAAAAAGAAAACTGAATCTACAAAAAAGAGCACGATTTTTTAATAATAATACGCAGGGCGTAGCACCGGCTAGACCAATTAAACTTTAAAGACTTGTTTCGATTAGATATTCATAGAAGGGAAAGAGTTTGACAAAAAAAAAATAATTTGTGGGCATGCATATGCATCATTATTACTCTTCAACGAAAACCTGACTTCTGTAAATGTCAAAATAGTCATTTTCCCAACAGTTGTACATACAAAAACTATACTATCCAAATCAGGCTGTCAAGAGGCAAATAATTCAACAGGAAAGTTGTTCTAAAGGGTCAGTAGGTCATGGTCCAAATTTCCACCAATATTTATGCATTCACTCAGTATAGTAAAAAAAAAATTAAAAAAAAAATGATCCAATGAAAGTTGACTATTTTGATCACATGAATCACCTCAAAATTCCACAAATCAGCAATCAAGTAGAGGTGGACATTAAAGTATAGTAGTTGTTCCCAATTCAAATTTCAAGATCTGTTAATTTTCTAATAATAACCATCAATCAAAATCAATTCAATAATAATATCCTTAAAAGACAGTATGTACAGATCATCATACAAATACAAGTCAACACAAACACAAAAGGAGGAACAAGAATGGAAAGAAATTAAAGGAACAATGATCTGAAGCCAGAAGATGATATCAATTAATACAAGTAAAAATGTTGATAATGATGATTATACTATAAAATTTAAAAAACCAAAAGTATGATAATAACAAATAAAAAAGAAAAAAAAAAACCCAGAAACCAGAACAACATCAACTGATGAAGATGGATGATGATGTTTCTCTATACATAAAACTTGTCTGCAACCTACAATTTTCCCTGGCAATTTATTTTCACAAATCGAATTTATCCCATAACAATTTCGAATAAATATTGGGGGAAAGAATCCTCCTTTTACCTATTTTCTGCTTTCATCGTCGGTCGGTTTTCTCTGATGATGATCATGTAATTTTAATACCCGCAAAAAATCTAATCTTTTGATGTTTTGTCATCACTACAAAGTGATGAAAAAATTCGACATCGGTGGTGGTGGTAGTTTAATTGCAGGGCGTGTTTGAGTTTAGAGTACGAGAATTACATTGAAAGAATCAATAGAAGGGTGGTGGTGGAGGTGATGCGTATGAGACCCCGAATACAGGTGGTAGTGGGCCTTCGTATGATGGTGCTGGAGGTGGTGGGCTTTCGTGTATGATTGGTGGTGGTGAATTGTGGTGGACTGGTGGAGGTGGTGGAGAAGAATAATGGGCTGGTGGAGGTGATGGTGAGGGAGTTGGCAGCGTAGGCGACAGTGGTGGCGGTGAGTATTCAATGCAAGCAGGTGGTGGCGGTGGGGGAGGTTCTATACAAGGAGGTGGTGATGGTGGCGGTGGGGAATGGGCTGGGGGAGGTGGAGAATGAGATACTGGAGGTGGTGATGGTGGCGGTGGGGAATGGGCTGGGGGAGGTGGAGAATGAGATACTGGAGGTGGTGGTGATGAATAAATATAAGTAGGTGGAGGTGGTGAGTGACGCGGTGGGGGTGGTGGGGGTGAGTGTGGAGGCGGTGGTGAGTGCGGTGGAGGTGGTGAATTGTAGTAATAAGGTAGTGGTGGTGGTGGGGACATTGTGGGTGGTGGTGGTGGGGATGCACTAGGTGGTGGTGGGGGCGGTGGTGACGGTCTTACACAATATGGTGGAGTTGTTGACGGTGGCGGCGGTGATGGTGATGGGGGTGGTGGAGAAGGGGGAGGTGGCGGTGGTGACATTACTGGAGGTGGAGGGGATGGTGGTGGGGGAGACGGTGGAGGTGGCGATGGTGGGGGTGGTGGTGGAGAGTAAACTGGTGGAGGTGGCGATGGTGGGGGTGGTGGTGGAGAGTAAACTGGTGGGGGTGGCGATGGTGGGGGTGGTGGTGGCGGTGGTGGGGAGTAAACTGGTGGTGGCGGTGATGGAGGAGGTGGTGACGGTGGAGGCGGTGGTGGTGAGTAAACTGGTGGTGGTGGTGAAGGAGGGGGTGGTGGTGAGTGAACCGGTGGTGGGGGCGAAGGTGGCGGTGGTGGAGGCGAATAAACAGGTGGAGGGGGCGAAGGTGGTGGCGGTGGAGGGGAGTAAACTGGTGAAGGTGGTGGTGAAGGCGATGGTGGTGTATAAACAGGTGGTGATGGCGTGACAATTGGTGGCGATGGGGTTACTACAGGTGGCGAAGGGGTAACAACAGGTGGTGAAGGCACAGGAACGGGAGGAGACGGTGGTGGAGGCGTAGGCAAAGCCGGAACAAACGGGGCGCATCTAAATGCGCTACAATGTATCTTTTTTGAAGCAAACAATCTACACTGGTTAGCAGACCGTTGAGCTGGTCTAGCAGTCAAACAATTCCGTCGATCATCAAATGCAGCCAAACTCAAACAAACCGGTGGTTCACCCGTGAAGAAATTATCCGAAAACGTAAAGTTTTCCAACCTAGGCAACTTACAAACACTCTCGGGTATCTTTCCGGTCAAATAATTATTCGCTATGTTCAATTGCTCAACATTTACCAAACCCGAAATACTCTCCGGTAACGGGCCCATTAACTCATTAAAACTAACATCGAATACGGTTACTTGATCCAACAACCCGATTTCATCCGGCACACAAGACCGTAACCCGTTATTCATCATAATAATTTCATTCAATGTACCCGACATATTACCGATACTTGCTGGCAGACACCCGTGAAAGTTATTATTAGCCAAAACAATAACCGAAACCGGTGAATTACCGAAGTTATCCGGTAATTCAAATTTAAACCGGTTATGGTTAATAAATATAGCATCCAAGTCTTTATCAAACAATTCTTTAGGTACATTTCCTTCAAATTCATTAAACCGGAGATCTAAAAATTTTAACTTGGGTAAATTAATAACAACATAAGGAAATTTACCGGCGAACCTGTTGTTACTGATATCAAGTTCGAATAATATCTTCAAGTGTTTAAACTTTTTCGGAATTGTTCCACAAAACCGATTCGAATTGATATGAAATAAAGCTAGATCAGTAAGTAACCCAAGCTCTTCCGGTAAGTAACCAGCAATGTCGCCGTGGTTGAGATCAATTCCGGCGACTGTTTGTTCGGAATGATTATCCGGTGCCGGAGCACAAAACACTCCAGTGTAGCTGCACACATCAGATCCGACCCAATCGGTAGTCAAATTATTTGGATCTGAAAGTATAGCTTGCTTCCATGCTTGTAGAGCAATGTAAGCTTTTCTCAACCTAGGGTTTTGAAAAACTAACGAAGGATCAACGGTCACGTTTTCCCCTCTGTCACCGTACTCATCTCGGTAGTATAACAGCTGCCTTTGCCGGATGTACAACGCTTCACCGTCGGTTAACGGACCGGAACCGGCGACGGCGCCGCCACCGCCGCCTTCAGTCTCAGAACTACAATGAGAAGTTCCTGAGAATGACAACAGAATAATAAGAAGCAAACTAGTGTAGATAAGATTGAAAAAAAGTGATGAAATGTTCTTCATTTCAATAAATTAGACATCTGATGCTTGAATTAAATTTGTTTTTGTAAATAAGAAAGGTCGAAATGGGTTTTTGAAAATGTGGGAATGAAGGAGGGTTTTGAGATTTGAGGGGATTTTTCTAGGGATTTAGGGGGAGCGTGTGAAGAGAAATGGGGGATATGAAATGAAAGAAAGAGAGAGAAAGAAGACAGCTAAATCACAGCTCAAAACCCACCACCAGATAATGTAGTTACTTACTTTCTCTCTCTAGACAAATATGACTTTCTATTTCTAAAATGTAGGAAGTGAGTATATTTATTTGCAAACTCAATTAAACGACGGAGGCCGGCTGGTTTACCGGCGTGGACTTGGCCAATATTTGGTTTTCAAATAATTTACATTTCACCCCCTTTAACTATACAAATGACTTATATAACACCGAAGAATGTTGCATGTTGTTACATGTAATCTAACTTGTTGATAAAAGAGAATGGTGTTGGTACTAATTCGTGATATAAAGTTGAGAATAATGGTACTAAAAAAATTGGACCATATATGATATATGGTACATGTTTGGTATCGGTGTGGTACTGCTTTTGAAGTGGTTCGATATTGAAATCGGTTGTGAACTATGGTTGAATTTTGTGATAGTATATTAAGCTTAATTTTTCAAAAAACTTTGATAGTTGACCAAATAGAAGAAGAAACTAATTGATTTACATCGCTACTAGAAAAAGCAGCAATGAGGGTGGTATTAAAATCAGTTTTATTAAAATCTGTGCAAATGTTGCAAATATGTAGAAGTATAAGGACAAGGTCTTCAAATACCGATTTGTCCATTTGTTTACTATGTGCCTTATTTTACTCGTATTTTATGTATTTACCAACCGTTTCTAATTTAGGAAAGAAAACAAGCAAAAGCCAATATGACTACTGTGATTCTTTGAAAACAATTGTACTCCGTAATGCTCATTTGCACACAATTTTATTTTAAATACAATTATTTAAAAATAGATTAAATGCGACATTGAAATATTTTCAAACATTACATATTACATATACAAAAGATGTCCATCTGATAGTCCTATCGACCGATCTCATAAACAGCATGATAGAGTTAAATGACGTAATCTGCAGTTAAATAAAATGAAGACAAGGATGGAATATCTGATCTTCACGTTAATGTTACATGTATTTATTATTAGGCTACTATCGCGGAGACTATTACATATATTAACATAACTTCTTATCTTTTATATGGTCTTTGAACTTGTAACCTTATTATCGATCATTCAAATAGATATAAAAAATTCAGAAGTATAAAGACTTATTGGTAAACCATTATTTGTGTATAATAAAAAATAATAACAACTTGTGAGAGTAACACATAAATATTCTTTATCTAGAAGATTTAAAGGCACATTTATTGTTTTGTTAGTTGGCAAATGTTACATACTATTGGTAGTACATGGTTCATAAAAGTCGTGTTTTTTAATCTTCAGATATTATCTATTTCAATCGAGAAAAATGTATTTATTAACAGGATTTATCTGGCTACTTTAGAAGTCTGGTCAGTTACTCGATTGCAAATACATGTTGAATTATAAAAATCAATACTATAAATTTTGTATGTATCTTTTGTACATTTTCTTTGTTTGTTTTCAACCGATAAAACTTTTAATTGACAAATCTTAATAAAAAAAAAATTATGACAATTTGTGTGATTAATGAATTTCTACTACTCTACGTATAATTAGGAAATTATTGCATGAAATAAAATAAAACGAGAGTATAAATACGAAGATAAATAGATAAGGGATATAATGAATTGTACAACCCTACTAAAATGCGACGTGGAAAGTGAAGTGAGCGCGTAGGACAATATGTGACAGCCTGGCATGCCAGCAACGCTTCTAAATCCTCCGTTTTGACGTGGCCCCTCCATGTTTAACAATTGACACTTTGACACCGATCCCAGTTCCAGGTGGCACATGGGACAATTTCATTTTAATTCTAGTTTGAAAATACACATGTTCCAAGTTACACCTAGCTTCAATAAAAAATGTTGAGATCCCCATTTTAGTTTTGATGTTGGATTAATAATTCGATTGAATTTATTTCGTTTATGCCAATCAACTTGACTTTTATAAGACGTTCTATTACAATTTAAAGTATATTTGCATACATGATTTTTTATTTACACTTTATTCATTAAAACATTTATTGAGATATCATATCAAATATACACTTAACATTATAATTAATTAGTACTATTGATCACTTAAAATTTGGACAGATCATTTTATTTCTATTTTACACCTCTTAAATTTAATAAAAACATATTAGATTCCTACTTTTTCTTAACTGGATATGTAGTTAATAACAATATATATTTTGTCTAACATTTATTGTTGAAAAAGTTAAAACTAATTTAAATGAAAGCTATGGAAAAACTTAATCTCGGATCATGTTTATTAATGGATTTCAAACTGGCTCTATAAAATTTATATTCGTATTTGTATTCAAGTGAAAAAAATAAAAAAATTAAAATATAGGGGATGGTTTAAATAGAAACACTGTTATGATGAGAACAGTAGGAACACATATTTTTATTTTTAGTTTTAAGATTACTCAATACTTTTGATAAAAAAAAAAAATTTCAAAATTATTAAAATTTTATGTGTTTAAGATGAGATAAATTTTTTTTAAAAAATATGATACACTTTATAAAAAATTTAGTGTCTATCACACTAAATGGTTTTGATACACAACTTTATGTTGTATATCATATATATAATTTTTGATATATAAATCAAATTTATATTTAAGAGGATAAAATTCTAATAATATTGATATTATTTATTTTACAAAAAATATACATATATGAAATTAAAAATAAAAAAGATCGTTACTGATTTCTACTATAAAGGATTATTCTAAATAATCCTCCTCTAAAAGTAAAATATTCTAATTCTGATGAGAATGAGTGGGATAAACGCAATTTACGGGGGAAATTGGAGACAACACAAAGAATGAGGTCTTGTTTAATACTTTAATGTTTGCTTTACATTTCTTCTACGTTCATGGACCCACACTTCAATTTATCTTTTTTTTTAGTACTATATACTAAGTATATATATATTTCCGGTAAAAATAATAAGTTAAAATAAAAACAAAAAAAAACAATCTCAATTTGTATTCATAATTATTTTTAGTTGTAAACTTTTATTTTTTTTGGTTTCACATATATATTTTTTATTGTGAATCCTTATATTTTATTTTTATTTTCGTAAAATTTTCATTGTTAACCTTTATTATGTTTTTTGCTTCACATAAATTTAGAAATTTTTTACATGTGAAGCTTAATTTTTTTAGCTTCACATAAAATTATGAATGTGTAAAGCTTAATTTTTCAACCTTTACAATTCGTAAATTTTATGTGAAGCCAAAAAAATAAGCTTCACATTTAAAAATTAAGTGTGAAGCAAAAAAAAAAAAAAATCAACTTCACACTTCATAAAATTGTGAATGTTAACTGTTTTCACCTTTTTATTTTATCTCCACCCCTTTTTATATATATATTTTGATCTAAGAGTTGGAATATGTTTTTACCGTTTTTATTTTATTCCTTATTTAAACATGATCTCATATATATATATATATACAATAAAATTAAACGAATAAAGAAAATCTCAACCACAAATTTCCTTGTATCTTCTTCAACTCATATACAATACCCATTTCATTAAATTTGGTTTATAATTCAAAATTAAAGCATGTAAATCAATCAAAACATTATAAATTTCAAATTCATCAAAGGCATTCATACATATCTTCAATTCGTCATAATTCATATTCATCAAATATTAAGAATTTTGGGTATAACTTTTGGCTTTTTGTGAAAATTTTGATTCACCAATGAATACAATAAAATTAAACGAATTTCAACATACAAAACTTATAAACAAGTAATTAATTTAATTATAGTCGTCATTAACCATCGAGTTTCACAAAAAAAAAAATTAGATCATTAACATTCATTTAGAATGAGTGTTGATCAAAATTACAATTAATATTCATAAACACTAATTTATGATGAATATTAACTTATATATGTTTTTATACATTGTTGAACGAGATAACTTAACATTCATCAGTGTATAATAATGTATATAAGTTAACATTCATCGTAAATGAATGTTTGAAAATATTAAGTTGTAATTTTGATTAATATCATTTATAAATAAATATTAATATTCTGAAATCTTTTTAAGTTATTTACAATTTTATTACCGCGTTGAATTTTGAGTTCACGGGAATTTTGAGTTAATAACTACTGCACCCTGTGTACTATGTTTACATTGAGGGTATAAATAAAAGTATTTATTTAAAAAAAAGGTGGTGGTGAATTGGGCCCCCACCACGAGGAGCTTAAAAGGAACGGATCTGTTCATATGATTAGTGGGCCCAAAGGTTTTATTGACCACAACTTCCTTATTGCCATGCAAAAAAACTCTATGGACCATATATAAACCCTTGTCGTTACGTGTCCCTTTTAAGTAAATTCCTTACCATCTTCTAAAAAGTAAAATCGTACTTCAACTAAACAAAAAATCAACGCACTCTAAAAAATGTCAATAAACTTCATGTTAAAAATACGGTTTTATTTAAATTATTTAATTATTACTTATTATATTTATGCACAACTTTTAAAAACATTTATTAAAGAGCTATGAATTCATGTCTTAATAAAGATAAAGATAGTAAAAATTAATTTACTCTGTCAATGGATGCGACTCTTTTTCACAATAAAAAAATATGTAAATAAAAGTGTGAGATTTACGATTGCTTACCAAATAGAAATATAAATTGTTAGATAAAAAATAATTTTAAAATTAAAACAAAATTGATTATTTACAAAAATAAAAAGGTAAAATTGTGGGGTAATTTGGAGTGGGGCGGTGGAGTTTGGTAATTTGCAACAATTGAATTCTCCCACGGGTAATTTGGTGCCTTCACAAGCACTTTCACGTCAAACTCATTTTGTGTCTAGTAGAGTAAAATATTAATGTTAAATTTCATTTAAAAAACATGTTTTTGTAACTCATACGAGTTAATTTTTAAAATAGAGTTCGACATAACTTTATGCTAAGTTTATTTACATCGTTATTCTTTACTTCATTCGCTCATTGTTTTTTTTTTTAGGATTTAGAGGATAAGAATAAGAATGAGTATGATATTGATACCCATTTAGTTGTTTGGTTGTTAGGTTAGGAATAAAAAATGAAAATCAAACTCATAGATTGATATATATCCTAAAAAGTGGGTTTTATAATTCATTCACATTCTCATATCAACCTTCTATCAATCCATACCCAAAGTAATTCTTATTTTCAAACCAAACACATCCTTCACGAGGTTCAAATTTGATCGAAATAAGGCCGCAGTTTTATTATCTTCTTCCCCTTCAATTCTTTTTAAAGCACACTCAAGTCTCAAACACCCTTTATATTGTGTTTTTCTTTTACTTTTTTTAATAAATGTATAAAAGTAGAATATATGACATAAAAAGGGTTTTAAATACTTTAGCGAAGTTGAAATGGCTTTTAGAGCAAAGAAGAGATATATATGATATAAAGAAAAGAAGATTAACGCGTCAATGTGATATAGAATTGAAGAAGATAGATATGCCATTTTTTGATGATGAAATCTCTATAAAAACATCCCTTTTTGCCAGCTGCTTTTGGACCCCTATATTCCCATTTTAAATATTCCTCAATTTCCTTAAATTTTTATACCATATATATTAATATTAACTAGCACATTATCCGTATAATACGGCGGTAACAATTTATTTTTAATACGTGCAATATATAATATGTTCGTTAAATATCTTGTTATGACAATGATAAATGTGTAAATAGTTATATTATATTTTGAATAAAAACTTTTCTAAGTAAAGTAAGTTTAACTTGTGAGATTAAGAGGGTAAATAAGTAATTTTAATTCTATTTTTATAATTTAATATTCAACATTTAAGATGCATTATTAATAGTATTAGATAATTTATAATATATAATTGACTAGTCTTTAAACTCGTGTATACACACGGACCATTTATTATTATTACGATATTATACTACATTCCCAATATTTCAATTAATAGGTGAATCTTTGATTATTAAAGTTTTTGGATGAATAGATGGTGATCGTGTTTTGTGCGAAAATTCTTACGGTTGACATAATCAACACTTAGGGTGCGTTTGATTCGCGAAATATTTTTGATGGAATTGAAACTAATCAAAGAAACTGAAATTTCAAGGATTGTGAAATTTTTCAAGAGAAGAAATCTGATGACATTCAAATCAATTTATTCGTGAACCAAATACTGTTATGGAATGAAATTGAGATTTCAATTCCATTAAATTCTAGTTAATTTTGCGAACCACACACAACCTATAATACTATTTAAATTCTTTTATTAAAATTTAGTGTAATTCTATTGATTAATTAGAATTTTGATGACATCACAATTCGCTTCCTATATTATATTCTGTGTTAAGAATTCATAATATATAATTGCATTGCATGATTATCAAATTTTATAATGATAAAATGAAATAAATAATAATAATGGAGTTGAAGAATATCCCTGTACATTCCTAATACATTTTGGGGGGGGGGGGGGGGGACTACTTGCAAGTTGCAACAAATGCATACGCAAAGCGTATTGCATCCAGGTTTCCTGTCTGTCTGTCAATCATGGGCTTCCTAATATAATTTGAGCCACCAGAACTCAATTATATTATTATCCAAATATATTTTAATTTTATATTTGTTATTGTTATTTCATATGGACTTATATAATAAATTAAAATAAAATATCATATCTAAGGTTTCAATGTTCTTATGTGTCGTGTGTGCAAAGATTTTTTGCGATTAATCCATTAAAGATCTCACGAAATTGACATTTCGTTGGTGTTTAGAGTTTGCGAAACACTTTTAATTTAAATTAAAGTTGTGGAGTTAGTTCACGTGATGTTTTTTATTCGGTTGACTATACTTATTTTTATTGCAAAAATGTCTATACGACAATACCTATACAATAGCAAACTAAGAAAATTTTATTAATTAAGTGTAAGGTTCGAATGGATAGACCCATCTCTTCATCTCTCCATCTCAGTCATTGATGAATGTGATCAAAGATTCAGATTTACTACATTTTAAAAATATTGTAAACGTAACATACGATTCAATATAGAAAGTTGTTGATGCTTTTTACTAATTATTGTACCACCTTTAAGACTGAAAATTAATAAAAATATTTTATATAATAATAATAATATTATAATAATAATCTCTATATGTGAGAATCAGAAAGAATGTAGATGATTTGCACGTACTTCAACATAAACAAATCCTCTTCACATAAATAAATCTCAAACAATAAAATTACCATAACCCGAATTTCCTTTTAGTTTATATTTATTTTATATAGAGATTATTATATAAAAGTAATTGACACGAACTATATATAATCACAAATCATTGTTCCAAATCCAACAATTATATAAAAGTAATTGACGCGAATAAACAAATGAATGTGTATAAAAACAAACAAGAATCGCCAGCCTAATAAGAAAAAAGAAAAAAGAGAGAATAATATTGAATTGTTTATGGAACAATTATTATGTGTATTAAAAATAAAAATGGTTGATTTCTCCGACCAACTTTTGTCGATTAATAACACAATAAATCAATATATGGTTTAATCTTTCCTATCATTGCCACAATTAATATTCCTAATTACATTTTTTAATGTTTCTTTTTTTTTTTAACAAAAAGGTAAGTATTTCACCAACCAATATAATGTGAAAACAAAGGTACATATGAGGTGGTCAAAATGTCAAGATCATGGTTTTTGAATGCGTTGGATGTAACATATAATAAAAAAGTAAGGTTACGAACGTGATGATGTTAAAATGCAGTGGAATTTATAGGTATAAAATGCAGTGTTGTTAAAATTTATTAGTTGTCATAAATCACAAAAAAATTGTTCTAAAATGTAGTGAAAAAGTCTTCTCCTTCTTCCCCTCAAATGAAGTATTCTCTCCCGATTCTCCAGTACCAAAATAAAAATACTAAAAAGTTTTTAATAATAAATATATAAATAAACAAGGTTTTTGACATCTGGGATATGTTTGTGTGTGATTGTAATTAAACAAGTTCAAATGCTCTTTATTAAGTTTGGCCAAGCATTTTTATTGAATTTGAAGAGAGATGAAAGAATCGTGAAAATATTACGAGTAAGTGAGTAACAAAGAAAATAAAAAAAGCCCGTTTGGAGTGACTGACGTCCACGGGCCCATTAAAAAGATTTTTGATCCAGCGGGCATTTATTTGGATATTATGAAAAATCGTCTGTCTTTACTTTCTAGAGCAATTAGTCAAATTTTTACCACACACAAAAAAAAGTGACAATTGTATATATATTTTTAAGGTAACAATAAATTCAATAAATTCACTAAAACTGTACACCAATTATACTTATGTATACAATACAAATTATTAATGTAGAATTTTGATAAATTTATCAAAATAAACGGTGAAAATATCATCAATGATTTTTTAATAATCAAAGGGCCTTTTGGCGTAGCCTCTCAATTTAGTGGTTGTGGGTTCAAGCATCGTGGGAACTATTGTGTAAATATTCGTTGTTGTATATATATGATGATGTGTGAGTAGTTGTAAAGCTTGTCTATCTAAAAACAATTATTTTTTTACTGCATATCATATTGAGTAATTTTTAAGTAGCTGTGAAAATATATATGAACTATGTTTATTACATATTTACATCACGAATGATTACTTGTTATATATAAGTTTAAGGGAAAAATTATATCACTAAAACCATCATATATGTGGAACTACAATCCGGAAACACTCGCCGGCTGCCGCCAGTCAAAAATAAAAATACAACATAATAATTAAATTCAAAATTACTTTTTTTATATAAAAAAGTGATAATAATGGTAAATTTGTGACTTTAAATATGGTCACAAGTGACAAGGAGAAGGTCGTATGAAATTGAATGAAAGGTGACAATTACGCGGCCCCTGTGAAACCAATCATGGTGTCCACAACGTACACAAATATTATTATTATTTTATCTTATTTTACTAATTTTCTAATATTTATGTCACGAGAATTACTATTGACTTTCCTAAACCACCGACGCCTTTCATCACTATTTTATTTTATTTGTTTATTCACACATAAAATGAAATAATGATAAGTTGAGCACTTGATTAAAGGCGTTGATTGTGTATAACCCAAGTTTAATTGTTCTTTATTTTGTTTGTGACAATTAAAACACATCTTCTAAAACACATTTTGTTTATTCAACAAGTCTTTCACATTTTCTCACATATTTAACACAAAAGGAACTCTTTTTTTATTTATCAACTACGTACATTGTTTTGATAAGGTTGTACGAGTTATGAATGCAGTACATATAGAATCATGATGACGTGGATCCCACATAACCCATAACCCATAACCCATATATATAGATGAAGGTCCAAAGGTAGTTAGGTTAGTTTATAAGTTAGACAGTTGGACGGATCGAGGGAGACATTTTATGTGGTTCGAGGGTCATATTGCCCAAAGGGCTAAATCTGATTTGTATAGACACTAGGTACAACTGTTACAGCACTTGGTACAGATTTTATTTCATAAAGTTGAAAAAAATACAAGTGTAAAGGTCAAAACATAATGCATTTATTTCGATTGAGTGACTTTTTTTTTTTGGGTATGTTAATCAGTGTGTACTTTTATATAGTAGAAGACGATACATATAAAAGAAATATATTTTTGACAATACATGTAAGTTATGAAAATGACGTTTGCGGTATGATAATTAAAGGATGTATATTTTTATTTTTAATTTGGTTAAAGAAAAAAAACTAAGTAAAATGAAGTATTGTGTGTCATCAAACAAGTATATGAAATATTTTTATCTGCACTTGGGGTTTTGGAAAGAGAGTACTGACCAATCAGTATTTGGGCCTTATAGCTTATATATAAAAAGCCCAAAACTTTAAAGCCCAAAATCAAATATGATGCTGAATGCCTGAATGGCTCATGGCTGAATGGGATTGCTTATATACAATCTTAATACACATTATATGATAGTTTTTGAACAGTAAGTTTCCAAAAATTCTGAATTAGTAGTTATTAGTTTCCTTACAAACTTTTGTATTGCATCAACTTACGGTTTATGCATTTACAAGTAACCACAAGGATGATATATGTGTTGTTTTCATCTAAATCCTGCAATACAAAACGACTCAATTGCTTTCTTTTATCGTTAACCATCTTCACTACCACAATCCTTTTACTGTCCAAGTGAAAATTTGCACCCTTCTATTGCATCTTTGATCGATAGAAAAACACGTTCTTTCCCAATCTTGTCTATGAAATTCGTAACAAGCAACTTCTCCATAACCTCAAGCCTTGGATTTACTATGACAACCTGCATTAATAACGACAACTATAGTTATTTTTGCTGTAATTAATCAAGTCAACAGTATGAAGAATTGAATTGTGTATGTTACCTTGATTTCTTGAACTTCTAAAGACCTACGAATTTCAACTAGAGTTTCGACACCGGTTATATCAATAGATGTAACACCTGGATAATAAGCATAACAAGTATTATTGTTCTAAACATATAGAAGTTATAGTATGACAAGGAAGTAGTATCCTGTATCTTTCATTGTGAAACATTGCACTTTTTTTTTTCTAAAAAATATTTATTTCTGTGGGTCCCATAAAAGAATGAAGACAGATTTTTAGTTTCAAATATATGAACTTAAGTAATCCACGAATTAAAGAGCAAAAAAATGAATAGAATACATATGAATCTCACCTCCTAAGTCTAATAAAACATACTCAACATCATCTCCTTCTGAATCTTTATTGGCCTTTTCATCTCTAACCCATCTTAAGATCCTTCAAAAAGATTAGAAAGAAAATGGAAAAAGGTTAATATGTTATTGTTAAATTTCAAACTTCTATGTTATGCATCAAAATGGAAATCAAGATTTTATACCTTTCTCTAAGGTAACCAGAATTTGCAAAGTAAATTGGAGAACCGAGTTGCAAAACTAGAGTTTTAGGAATGTTGATGGCACCAGGATATTGTTCTACATCACGATACAAACCAGTGTCTGCGATGTTGCCAAGCTTCGAACTTGCTGGTCTAGCTACATACAATAGGGCTCTAACCAAAGCTAACCCCACCTATTAAAAATGAACGAAATTTTTCATTTGTAAAACTGCATACAAATATAGACCATAAGAAAGCTATCTAAAGAATATTTAGAAAAAGTAATAATACCGATAACATGAGGCCAACGTCCATGCTAATGAAGGCAACACCAAGGAAAGCAGCCAAGCAAATAACGCAATCAAACTTGTCGGTTTTGTATAGATGGTAAACTTTATCATAATCAATAAGACCAAGCATTGCTGACATGATAATGGCAGAAAGAGCAACAAGAGGAGTATAGCTAAAGAGTGGTGCCAAGAAGAACAATGTTAACATCATACATATTGCCATCACTACATTAGCCATTTGTGTTTTACACCCTGCATTGTAGTTCACCGCCGTTTTTGAAAAGGGCCCTGCGATAAATACGTACATTGAGAAGTAATGAAATATGGCCTTTAGTAACCTTTTTAATCTAAATTTATTTAATACTTATTTGCTTAACTAAAAAAGAAGAAAGAACCTGTAGTTAAGTAGCAAGAGGTCAAAGATCCAACAATGTTCATGAGACCAAAAGCTACCATCTCTTTGTTACCATCAATTTGTTGATTTACCATCAATGCAAAACTTCTTCCAATTGCTATTCCTTCCTACGATACAAAAATTGTTATCACAATTAACAATACTGCAATGATGGTGATAATAAGGTCAATAACACTATCACGCTTAAAAAACGTATACGTTGACTTATATGTATATTGTGATTCTTTTTCAAGAACTGTGTACTTACAGCAAGAGCAATCAAGGCTGTTATGACTCCTGCTTCAATAGGTGCTGATATATATTTGGGGTTAAAATCCAAATTCTTTAGAGAGGGAGGATTAATTCCTTTTTTCAAAGGACCAACCTGTATCCAAATTCACTTAAGGTAATTAGATAGATTATTCAACAAGTTTTAATTCTATTTGTACTGGTTTTAAGGAAATCTGGAGTAATATTTAGCTTAGAGGGATAAAAGAAAACAAAAGTTTATGATCTAGTTCTCATTATAAATGTTAAACTTGCAGAGGTTGCAAACATAAAACTTACGATTGTTATGCCATATTTCTCCACCTTAAATGCATAGGCAAAGATGCATCCAATTGCGACGACAAACATTGGAGCTATTGCTGACACCCAAAATAGTTTCGGTTTCTTTTGCTTCTGCAGAACCATATTACATTCACATATATTAACTTTTGCATAAAATGAAACACAAATGAAGAACAACAAAAGCATTTTTCATGAATTATTTGAAATATATTCCATCTCAGCTTAGGAACATTACACCTTATTTGTTACTATAATCATATTTTGTGTTGAAAATAGCGTCACTAACATATAAACCGCACGTGCAGATTTAGGGACAAAAAAAACAATCATGTAACAGAGTTAATTTAGCGAGATATTTGAGAGTCACGTACCACCATCTTTGCGCAGTGGAGAAAGACTAAGAAGAAAACGCCCACAAGCGTGCATTCCCATCTTATCTGTAAACCAAATGAAGTGATTTACAAAACTGCATCCTAATATTCTATAAATTATGTAAAGTTGTCTCCAGTAAACTTGTGTGTTTTAAAATCATACATGCAGAAAGAAAATAAGCAGGAAACTTAAAGTTTAAGTATATACCTCATGTTTATACTTAAAGATGGCAGTTGTAACAGATACAACATCAGTATGTGTAGTAAAATGCTTCAAACCAAAAATGCCTTTCAGTTGTTGTAGGCAAATGATTGTTGCTGTCCCTCCCATAAATCCAGTGATTGTAGAATGTGACAAGAAATCAACCAAAATTCCTAGCCTGCAGTTTACATTTTAATAGGAGTATATAAATTAGAATGCATATAAACTCTGACATTATATTATACAGAAATCATGAGTTCACCTGAAAATTCCAAGAATCAGCTGAATTACACCGGATATGAGTGTAGCAGTGAAGATTAAATTAAGATAGAGTTGTGGATCATCGGCTTCATGCACTTTCTTTTCAATAGCTTCAGCTATGATCAACGAACTCGAAGCCACTGTTCCCACGGCTAAATGCCTCGAGTTTCCAAAAACTGCATAAATTAGAGGTGGAACGAAGCTCGAATCTGCATGAAAAATAGACGTCTCATTATTATGTGTCAAAACTTAATAAATTTCAGGACATATATATCTAAAAAAATCTGGCCTACTTGACCACAAACAAACTTTTTTTATATCTTATGTGAAAAATACTCGCTCCCTCTCAAAATAAGTGTTCCATTGATCAAGAAAATGCCATGATCAAGAAAATGATCCACGTTTTCAAAATGGTGCAATTTATGAGGTTGTTCTGTTCAAATTGTTTGACTAGTTCCTTTTGTTATCTACTTATTTTCATTTTCAGTTATTATAATCTCTTAGTTCATTTAGCATTAGGATTCTAACACAAATTCTACCAATTTCATGCAGATAGGTTAGAAATGCACACTTTAATTTTGCATGTTCATAACTATAACTATTGTTATTTTCTTTCCGTATAGGGATGATTTGACCGAGTATGATGTGATCGACATAGAACATGATTATGATTTTATAAAGGCCTCAATTTTGTTCCAAAATAGTGTTTTTGCGATTATTATCACAATATGGTATTTTTATCATAATCACGCGGCACATGGCCACTGAAATCCACAGGACGATCATGAACTTCTCGTGTACTAAAATACCATCCCCTAAATCTTTTAGCCATTATGCACGTGGAATACAATTATGCATGTAACAATATATATCCGTGAATTAAGAAACTTACATAAACCGATGATGGGAGGAATGTTAGCGAGTTTGGCATAACTAATGCCTTGAGGAATCGCAAGGCTAGCAATTGTGATCCCAGCCAAAAGATCATACATGAACACCTTGCTACTATATGTAGGAAGCCATTGAAACACGGGTACAAAATATTGTATGGCTTTCTTAGCCTTAACCGAAAATGTCTTCCCTTTAAAGTCATGAAACGGATCATCGGGGAATAGCGTTTCCTTCAAATCGGATTTGAAGGCCACCGAAAAACTTCTTGGGGGCGCAAAGTTCACCTTTCCGGTAGCATCAGTTTCACATTTCACCGGCTCCATTGGAATCATGTAACTTTGTAAATAATAATAGTAAAAAAGAAAGAAAGGGAGTTAGTTAATCGTTATTTGTGTGAGAGAGAAAAAGTGAGAAAGTGTGTGTGATAAATGTGGAAAATGGTATTCGAAAGTGAGGTGGGGATGGGCGTAGTTATAGAAGGTTAGGTAAAAGTCGATAATAATGGATAAAAATGTAATTTTAAATCTAAGTATGAGAGTTGTAAGTTGAGATTAATTTTGACAGATTCATATTTTATAAGGGGGTTCTAAATATAGGTTTTTTTATCCACATAAAATCGGCTTATTATGGATAATAAATAGTGTTGACATGTTCAAATTAGAAAGTAAAAGTACGAAGGAAAATGCTTATCCATTGGAGCGAGGATCGTGTTTTGATTAATTCAGTAATTAAATTAATTAGTAGCCTACCACGACATTAAACGACTTTTTTGTAGCTCCCAAAAGAATAGTGTTTGAATTAGCTAGGAACTAATTCATTATGCGGAGAATCGATCGGAATTGTTGTTATTTTGTACTTAAATAAATAAATATATGTCGTACATCAAAGAAATATAATTGCTTGGATTCAAACAAGATTTTTGTATCCAAACAAAGTGCTTATTTGGTTAACAAACAAGTATATTTCAAACTAGATGAATTTAGCATGTTGTTTTGTATATGATTAGAACCTCATTTATATTTCAAAGTGTATACTTACGAGATCAAATGAAAATTTCCATTTGATTAGCGATACTAAGTTTTAAATGAATGTTTGTATTTTCTAACCTCGATCCATTGTGCTTTTGAAGCGTCTTGAACGTAACGGTTAATTATGAAAAGAGGGTAAAACTGGAAGTTTAATAATTTTAAATAGTTGATTTTTTCAAGTGAATAATTATTTTATGACAGATATAAATAGCAGGTGGATATTTATTTTGGGACGGATATATTTAAAAAAGTTATCAAGAGTAATGTTAACGTTAGAAAGAAAAAAGAAATAACCCAACGCGCAAGTGTTGATGTCACGGCTCATTTTCGTCAATGACCACTTATTCTTAACATTTTTTTTTCGTTGACTAATAATATATGTAAAATCGTTATTGACAGGATCGAATTGAACCTTTCAGGTCAATAATTATAGCGATTGAAAATTTATAGAAATACCGCGGAATAGTAATCTATAATTTTAGAAGTAAGATTAAATCTGTTTTAAAGCATAACTTAATTAACAAGTAAAAGCGAAGTAATTATCAAAAGCTTCAATATTATTTCTTTGAATAATACGAATACACTCAAATATCAGGGTTACAATTAACCTTGAAGCTTACAAATGACAATTATACAAGTTTGATTCTCAGATGCTAAGATGCTAAGAGAAATAAGATTATTTGCTATTGAAGGTAAGGAGCTCTATTTATAGAATTATAGAGCTTCAATTACACGCTACAGTAATTAATGAAAAGAACCTTTCTATCTAATCCTCCTATCGTCTTGAGCCATGCTCTGCTTTACTGCGCGCTTTTTGCTTTTGCAGAGAAGATATTTGATTAGCCCACATGGTTAGAAAGATGCTCTAATCATAAACAGTAGAAACTATACGGGCAGTAGAAACTCAAGTAGAACAGTAGAAACTACACAAACAGTGGTAACTCAAGCAGTGGTAAGTTATAAACAGTATTAACTTACCCAACCGTAGAAACTTTGTACTGGCAGTAGAAACTTTACCCGGCAGCACTAACTTTGTTCTACCAGTACTAACTCAATCTTTTCTACCAGTAGTAATTGTTTCTACTAGTAGTGTAAAACCCGGTAGCAGTAGTAACTTTTGATCTAACAGTAGAAACTCCTCTACACCAGTAGTAATTAACAGTTGTAGTCTAACCAGCAGTATTAATCTTCGATCAAGTTCTCTAGCCATCTTTAGACCCAACAGTTATTCTGTTTTGAAGCTCAAATTATAGTATTATGATACGACTATACGTAAGAATATGCGCTAATACAAGTACTATGATATGTCTATTTATCGATACAACTTTATAATGTGTTTGAATGAAAGTCTCAATAGGAAAAAATAGTAATCACTTGATATTTTTAAATGATTTTTATTATCTCTATTACATATAAAGCACTTTGCTACTTATCTTAAATTGAACTCAACCATAAGAAATGACTAAATTTCCCGTGATAATTACTTCAACATTCAAATAATCTCAACAATTATTCTCACTAAAAAGTAAATGTCAATTTACTATCATCAAGATACTTATAAAGGAAATGTCAACTAAATAATATTTTTGCGAAATTAACTAACCTCAAACGGATATATAAATGTTTAATTTAATAAAGTATAATTACATATATTAATTATATGTAATAGTAATAATAATACGTTGTAAAAATGAAATACTTTACAAAATTGAAAATCAATACAAACTAAATTTTCTTCCATTTTATATTCATCCATATCAATATAGTAATATAAAATTAAATCTCGCATATAAGAAATCGAATAATATAAAATTTGATTTGTGTTCACTCGCTGTTGTGCGTGGGTTTTGATGCTAGTTTTCAATGATGTATTAATTGCTTTGTAAATTGCATGTTTGTAACATCAATTACTTCTATTATTTTTAATGTTTAATTGATATATATATATATATATATATGGGAAGGTTCAAATGAGAACCAACTAAAAAGTTGAAAACTTGTGAGAACTACTAGTTTACGTATTTGTTCACATGTGATTAACTTCATTCATATGTGAACATTGATGTACGTTTAATTGATAAATAAAAAAGTCAAAAAAATCCTAAAATTATATCGAAAAATACAAATATGTATTCACATCTGAACGATCATTTGAACAAATCGATTCAAATGTGTTTTACGACGTGATTTTTAGAGTTTTTAGCATTTTTTTTCTTTCTAAATTTATCATATATCAATGTTCACATATGAATGGACCGAATCATATGTGAACAAATACATTATCTAATAGTTCTCACAAGTCCTCAATTTTATGTGGTTCTCATTTGAACCTCCCACTATATATATATATATATATATATATATATATATATATATATATATGAATTGTAAAATTAATCACAATAACTAATAGATTTTAAATTTTAATAGGAATTCAATTTTCACCATAATATTTTCATACAAATTAAACAACATAAATCAGTATCATTCATCTTTTAACTGAAAGTTAATTACACTAAAACTTTTTAACATATTTCACCTTTATATATAACCTATCACACAAAAATTCTCCCATAACATTTGAATAAACTTGCATCATATCATCATTTTTTATTGTAATTAGACATGGGCTCACATGTTGACAAGATAATCATTGAATTCGAAATTGTGAAACATTCAATCAAAATCCTCTTTCTTCTGAAAGTTCGGAATAATGTCATTCGAACGAATATGAATTTTATTTATGGATAATATTAAAAAAAATTGAAAATCTTTTTAACATTCGTAATAGTTATTAATTAATAATTATTACTATTATTGAGATTACATTTATAAATATGAGATCATTAGAGTAGAACAATTTTTTAAAGTATCGAATAACCAATGAGATTATGTCATTTGTACAAAAAACCTGTTTACTCCCATCTTTTTGAAAATTAATTATCTCACAAATCTCAAAATCGAAAAATTATAAAAATTACACCATAAAATTCAGCGTTTTCTCCTTTTCGATTAGATATCTCACAAAGTATATTTTGACCATTTTTTTTTCTTTTTTGGTGAGTTTTACAAATTACTAACACATGTGTTAACATGTCGCGTTTAGGGTTTAGGGTTTTATAAAACCCACCAAGAAATGAAAAAAAAAGAACTCATCAAAAGTATACCTTGTGAAATATCTAATCGAATAGGAGAAAGCGCTGAATTTTATGGTGCAATTTTCATAATTTTTCAATTTGACATTTGTGAGATAATTAATTTTTAAGATCTTTAAGGTAAATGAGTTTTCGTATACGTATAGCATCATCATTGATACTTCAATTCTTTTAAAAAATATCCTATTCTAATGAAGATGTCTCTACATTTATATTAAATTTGATAAAGTAAAAAGGACTTATATATGAATAAATGATGTAACTCACTAATTTATAAGTGAATAGGAATGTAGTGGAATCAAGTACATAAGAATATTAATTATCAAAATTCTCGATGATTAATCATCAAAATTCTCGATTGTTTAATTAGTATGTATATCCCTTACTAAATTTTCTAGACAATTATAAATTAAAAATAAATAAAGAATTTTGATTGATTAATTGAAATTGATCTCAAAAAGATGACATCATAGAGATATTTCTTATATTATACTTAAAATAAGATAAAATTAAAATAAGATTAAGATAAGATGGGCATATATACCGTCAACAACACCACATTTTACAAATCATGTGTTAGAATTTATATTTCATGTCTTTCAAGTTATTATATTTACGTATCCAGTCTCTTCTTTTATGCTAATAACATCTAAGTTAGATGCTTTTATTAATACCTATCATTTCCCCTTCTTTTATAATTACTAATTTGTAAACCTAAAATCAAGCTAATAACATGATTATAGGTGTAACAAAACTAATTTATGGGATCAAACAAAAAAAATACCATTTCAACATTAAATTTCCAAAAATTGCACCAGGAATTAAGATTACTACTGTACTAGTTATTGGTTTTCATACAAACTACTGACCTTTTGCATTGCAACAACGATTCCTGCATTTACAATTACTCACACAGTACATATGGTAGATACAACATGCTCTTTTCATCTAGTTCTTGCAATACAAAAGATCGAATCAATTGGTTCTTTTATCTTCAATTACGCAACTGGTGACCATAATCCTTCGGTTGCGTGAGTGAGAATTTGCAACCCTCGATCGCGTCTTCAATAGATAGAAACACACGTTCTTTCCCAAATTTTTCAATGAATTTTGTAACAATCAATTTCTCCATCACTTCAAGTCTTGGATTTACTATGACAACCTGCATATAAATGTAAATAGTTCCGATCACTTAAAAAAATTACTTTTGTTTCAAATTGAGACCATAAGTATAAAAATCGAGGTATGTCAATTACCTTGATTTCCTTGGCTTCTAAACTTTTTAGAATTTCAACTAGAGTTTCAACACCGGTGATATCGATAGATGTAACACCTGAAAAAATCGAAATAACAAGTTTAATTGATTGAGTGAAACATAACAAATTCAGAAGTTAGGCAGGACATAAGAATAACTATCTTTTTTAGTTAAACTTTAGTCAAACTCGACGATTGCGAAAAGAGTTTAAGATATAATCCACACAATTAAGAATGAATTAAGAATATTGGAAAGCATTGCATAAACAAATTATTATTGTTATAAGATATAAAACACAAGATATTATCAAATATAAATCCGTTTGGATCTTACCTCCTAAATCTAATATAACATACTCAACGTCATCTCCTTGAGAATCTTTATTGGCCTTTTCATCTCTAATCCATCTCAAAATCCTTCAAAAGATTCCACAATCATGAAAAAAGTTAGAATTAATTATCAATTCCTAATCTTACTTAATGTTTGCCTCTAATTAGCAATCAAAGATTTTTAAAAGCAACAAACCTTTCTCTAATGTAACCCGAATTAGCAAAGTAAATCGGAGAACCAAGTTGCAAAATTAGTGTTTTAGGAATGCCGGTAGCACCAGGATATTGTTCTACATCGCGATATAAATCAGTGTCCGGTATGTTACCAAGTTTCGAACTTGCTGGCCTAGCTACATACAAAAGTGCTCTCAACAACGCTAATCCCACCTATTAAAAGAACGTGACATTTCATCATTTATTTATATAAGTAGATAAATCATAAAAATAATGAACGAGTACTTTCAAGAATGTTTAGAAGAACAAATATGTACCGATAACATGAGGCCAACATCCATGCTAATGAAAGCGACACCAAAGAAAGCGACCATGCAAATGGTGAAATCAAATTTGTCGGTTTTGTATAGATGGTAAGCTTTATCATACTCGATGAGACCAAGCATTGCTGACATGATAATCGCAGAAAGGGCAACAAGAGGAGTGTAACTAAACAGGGGTGCCAAGAAGAGTAATGTTAACATCATACATACTGACATCACTACGTTAGCCATTTGTGATTTACATCCTGCGTTGTAATTCACCGCGGTTTTTGAAAATGGTCCTGAAATAAACAAAAGATTTGAGTATTTGATTGTAGTTAATTTTATAACCTGTTTGATGAAATGTAAGGAAATTTATTTGTTGAGTAGAAAAGAAGAAATGAACCTGTAGTTAAGTAGCAAGAAGTGAAAGATCCAATGATGTTCATGAGACCAAAAGCTATCATCTCTTTGTTACCATCAATTTGTTTATTTTCCATTATTGCAAAACTTCTTCCAATTGCTATTCCTTCCTACAAAGCCCACAATTCAATTCTTAGGTAATGTTTTCTTACAATTAGCATAATAACAGTGATGTAATTAGATAACTCTGTACATGGTTAAGTGCACTCAAATGCATTCAATTTTATGGACTTCTGTTATGTATATCAAACTTTTAATTATTTCTGTTATATATTCAATTTCTTATATCTTGTAAACCTGTGAGGTGACGCGAACTTTGATAATGTGACAATTTATTTGGTTGGACGTAAGTAAATTCAGAGGGGGCAGGGGGTTTAGACAGAGAAGGAGGGGCAGGAAAATTCAACCCTTGATTTTTTTAATCTACTACATTATAACCACACTGTATTTTATGTTTAAAATTTTGACTGCATCATAAATTTTGACTATATCATGTCCCTCTGAACTATACCCAGTAAATATAATGGTTACTTGATAATAAGTGATCATTGGATATATACAATAGTGAAAATTATAAATTTGATATATACAATAGAAGCGGATAAAGTTAACTTGTTATATGCATGTCCATACTAATTTGTATATATACAAGAAATTAACTTGTACTTACTGCGAGAGCAATCATGGCTGTTACGAGGCCTGCTTGAATAGGTGCTGATATATATTTGGGATCAAAATCCAGATTTTTCAGAGAAGAAGGATTAATTCCTTTTTTCAAGTCACCCACCTGCATTAAAATTTTCCAAATTCGGTTAATATACTCATAAAAATGGACCAACAGATATGTAACAGATTTTCATTATGAAACATGCTTTTGGTAACTTTCCTAGAATAATACAAAAAGAATATTTCACATGGAAAAAGCATTCAAATTAAGTTGGACACCTTTTACGATTGTAGATGCACTTCAATGCCAATACAACACAAACACATAATAATAAATAATTTGGTAGTAACAAATAAAGATAAATAATACGGAGTCATAATACTTTGGACGTCTCTATAAGCATATAAAGTTGTTTGGTTGTTATTTAGTAAAAGAAAATAATTCTTTTACACGAAGTTAGAGTTAGAAAAATTTCAAATTATATAAAAGCAATTTTCTAAACGATGTTAATAATATTTTATAATTTTTACCACCTCAGAAATAAAAAGAGACTTACATTTATTTATCTTTGATTATTGCTTTTAAATATGTCGATCATGTTTGTCTGTCTAAAAATTTAGTAACGACCCGAACAAACAAATTTATTTTCACAAAAACATCACGTTAGTAGACAAAATGTGTATTAATCTCGTTGCCAATTCTGTTTTTTCTTTTCTTTTTCTTTTTGTTGAGTGATTGATGGTTGACAATTAACAAATTATGCTATGCTAACAATTTCAAGAATTTAATAATTTGGTGTAAGCAATTGTTGGTGGGACTAGACTTTCTAGTAAAAGTGTTATGTTGGGCCCACCAAAGAAACGTGACATTTGAAGATATCGACTAAATATTCGTTACCGAATCCAACTAGGTAAGTCAAACTCACTCACATTTTCAATTTAAATACGAGTGTTAATAATATTTTAAAACGTTAAAATTAAAATAAATAAAAGAAAAGACTAATTAAGAAAACGAAACTTACAATTGCGATGCCATGTTTCTCTGCGTGAGCTAAATAGGCAAAAACGCAACCACTTGCGACCACCACCATTGGAGCTATTGCCGACACCCAAAATAACTTCGGTTTCTTTTGTTTCTGTAAAACCACTTGTTTTGTTTAGACACACGTATCATTTTTCTAATGAACAAATTACGCATCGATATTAAACAAAATATAATCACAATGTGGACAGCTTATTAAAATGTTTAACAAAACTCTTTTGTCATATGTAGTAATGCTGAAAAATGTCACAAAAAGAGAATTGGTCTTTTGTTCTTTAATATGAAATAGTAGTTTAAATGAAATGTGTGAAACATATGCTAATAAATTGAATTCACAAATAAAGACCAAAGCATATTGGAGTGTGACTTACCAGGAATCTTGCAAATTGAAGAAATACCAAAAAAATTACACCTACAACCGTGCTTTCCCATCTTATCTGAAAAACCATTAAAATTAAAAATATATAAATAAAATAAAAAACTATAATTTATTTTTTCTTTAAAAAACACGAGAATATATATATGTTGCCTAGTTTAATATTCTCCATCTCAGAAAAATTGTCCCCCAACAATTTTTGTGTGAATCAAGATATATTAGGTAAAAGTCAGTTTTACTTTTGTATTTAAGGCAACTTTGAAAGAATTTATTTAAGAATTAAGTGACTGAGAGTAATAAATGATATAAAATAGAGAGTTTAATTATTTTTAATAGTTACTTTTTTGCAAGTAGAAAATTATTTTGAAATAAATATAATGTTTTACTAAAAACAGCCACATGTTTTATAGGTAAAGAAAAAGATGCGTGACAAATAAATTAATGTATAAATCACAGTAGGAAGTAAAATAAAATAAACATATAACGGGTATTTATATGTTTGTTTGTCTATTTTTCTGCCTAATTAAAGAATTGACTTATTAAACTATACCTCTTTTTTATTCTTCAAAATGACACGTATGACAGATACCATATCAGTATGTGTAGTAAAATGCTTCAAACCAAATATCCCTTTTAATTGTTGAAGGCAAATAAGTGTTGCTGTCCCTCCCATGAACCCAGTAATTGTTGAATGTGACAAGAAATCAACCAATATTCCCAACCTACATTTTACATTTCAACTTAAATTTAAAAAGAAAAAAAATCATATAATTAAGTAGTTAATATTAAATTGTATTTAAGATTTTTGTGTGCGTCAATGAGATCGGGCTCACCGAAAAACGCCAAGAATAAGTTGGGTTACGCCGGATATGAGTGTGGCGGTGAAGACTAGATTAAGATAGAGTTGTGGATTCTCGGCTGGATTCACTTTTGTTTCGATGGTTGCAGCTATGATTAACGAGCTAGCAGCTACTGTTCCGACGGCTAGATGTTTAGAGCTCCCAAAAACTGAGTAGATTAGAGGGGGGACGAAACTCGAATCTGCACACGGAATGCATGCGTGATTTTATTTCTATTAGCATGATACTCACGCAGTATGACGCAAATTGTTACTAGAGATCTTTAATCTTAAAAGAAAAGGTGAGGGATTATATTAGATGCTTATTAATAAAATTTTGAACTATACTAAATTCAGTAAATTGGGTAAAATGTGTGATTTTACAATAAATTAGTTTGTATAAAATAAAAAATTAGTTAATTTCTAGATTTCCACGTACCCCTAAATAATATATCAGCATATTTACCAAGTTTTATATAACGTTATTTTAGGATATAGCGTTATTATAGGATCATATACAACGTAATATTAGGAGATATATGATATATTATGTAAATGTAAATATTTTATTTAATGATTTCCTTTTTCAGTTAATATCTAATTCTGTGCTCGTGAATGCAATATTTTGGTGCATGATAAATGAGAAATAAAGGAACTTACATAAACCGATTATAGGAGGAATATTAGCGAGTTTCGCGTAGCTAATGCCTTGAGGAATAGCGAGACTAGCAATAGTAATACCGGCTAAAAGATCATACATGAACAATTTACGGGTATATTTAGGAAGCCATTCGAAAATTGGAATGAAATACTGCAAGGCTTTTTTAGCCTTTGTGGGCAATGGTTTCCCTTTTAAGTCATGAAAAGGATCGTCGGGTAAGAACGTTTCTTTCAAATCGGACTTGAACGCTTTCGTAAAGCTTCTCGGGGTTGCGAAATTCACCTTGTGGAATGTTTCTCCGGTTGCCACTACTTCAGCAGGTGCCATTTGAATGAGAGAGATGCTGTTATGAGAAAAGGGGTAGTATTCGAGAGGATGGTGGGAATGGGGTATATATAGAAGGTTGGTGGAAATTAAATTAAATTAAATTAAAGATGAGAATATATTCAGATTTCATTGTGGATAATTATTGTTTAATTTGGCTACTGTTAGTAGAAAGGTGAAATTAATGACTAATGAGGTTTAATTTGACTTTTATTTGACCATTTGTCCACTTCTTAGACAAGCAGGAGTAACAAAATTAACAAATATACTTTTCTGTTTCCTTCAAATACAATTTTTTTTTTTTTAAATTGTATTTTTTTGTAAGCCTACAATTTATGTTTTTAATTAAACCCCCGACTCCTAAAAATGAATTGGCAATGGCCGTAATGCTCCCTCCGTATGATTATTTTATTTTTATTTTTCACTTAAAAAGAAAAAAATAAAAGAATTTAAAAACAGAAAAATTATATCCTAATTTTATTAGCTAGAGAAAATGGAATACCTAAAATTAATGGGAATGTTAACTACGGAGCATATTTACTTTTAATTTAATTAATTTTGTAGGCATTGAATTGAATGGATATACTATTGTGCTTCCAAAAAATTTGATAATCAGGCATAATAATAGTATAGTAATAGTTAATATAATATAATATAATATAATATAATAATAATAATAATAATAATAATAATAATAATAATAATAATAATAATAATAATAATAATAATAATAATAATAATAATAATAATAATAATAATAATAATAATAATAATAATAATAATAATAATAATAATAATAATAATAATAATAATAATAATAATAATAATAATAATAATAATAATAATAATAATAATAATAATAATAATAATAATAATAATAATAATAATAATAATAATAATAATAATAATAATAATAATAATAATAATAATAATAATAATAATAATAATAATAATAATAATAATAATAATAATAATAATAATAATAATAATAATAATAATAATAATAATAATAATAATAATAATAATAATAATAATAATAATAATAATAATAATAATAATAATAATAATAATAATAATAATAATAATAATAATAATAATAATAATAATAATAATAATAATAATAATAATAATAATAATAATAATAATAATAATAATAATAATAATAATAATAATAATAATAATAATAATAATAATAATAATAATAATAATAATAATAATAATAATAATAATAATAATAATAATAATAATAATAATAATAATAATAATAATAATAATAATAATAATAATAATAATAATAATAATAATAATAATAATAATAATAATAATAATAATAATAATAATAATAATAATAATAATAATAATAATAATAATAATAATAATAATAATAATAATAATAATAATAATAATAATAATAATAATAATAATAATAATAATAATAATAATAATAATAATAATAATAATAATAATAATAATAATAATAATAATAATAATAATAATAATAATAATAATAATAATAATAATAATAATAATAATAATAATAATAATAATAATAATAATAATAATAATAATAATAATAATAATAATAATAATAATAATAATAATAATAATAATAATAATAATAATAATAATAATAATAATAATAATAATAATAATAATAATAATAATAATAATAATAATAATAATAATAATAATAATAATAATAATAATAATAATAATAATAATAATAATAATAATAATAATAATAATAATAATAATAATAATAATAATAATAATAATAATAATAATAATAATAATAATAATAATAATAATAATAATAATAATAATAATAATAATAATAATAATAATAATAATAATAATAATAATAATAATAATAATAATAATAATAATAATAATAATAATAATAATAATAATAATAATAATAATAATGTGCTTATCCACTTATCCCTCCAACCAACCTTCAATGTTGGGGGCATCTAGCCAAAGTAATTTTTACAATCCAACCGGTAGTACGTTGAAGTTAAATGCAGTAAATATTAGTACTTTAAAATTAAACTAAGTAGATAAAAGTTTTTACATCTTTAGAATGGATAGAAAGGAAATAATGTACAATACTTAGCTAGAGTAATACTCCGTAATTAATATTCCACGTAACTAAAAGATGGAGCTAAAAGCTTATAGCCAAAGTTCATAGGTAAAGCTTATTGTAAAAGCTGGAAACTGAATTTTATATTTTTATATAGGTGTTTGGTAAAGTATCTGCAACTGGAGCTTATAAATGTAAATTTACGTAAAACGTAAAAAAAAAAAACTTAATTACTTATAAATTAAAGGTATTTTGGTAACTCCAATTTTCATAAGCTACCGATAGCTAGTTCATCTAGCTTAATTTCCATAGCCTTTATTCGAGTAAGTTCTATAAATGGTCTTTGTGGTTTAAATCAATTTACAAAAACTATCCCTCTATTTTGTTTTTTACTTTTTCAATCCAATAAATTTACAATTTGCTCGCATATGATTTCTCATTCATCTAAAATGACTAAAATACCCTTTGACCATTTAGATATGACAATCTTAAATGACAAGTAAAAAGGATATTTTAGTAATTTTAGGTGAATGAGGGACCATTTTTGAGGAAAATGTAAACTTATTGAACTGAAAAAATAAAAAAACAAAGTAGAGGGACGATTTTTATAAATTGATGTAAACTACAAGGACCATTTATGAAATTTACACCCTTTATTTTCTTATAAGCTTCTAAATTTTTTCCAATCAAACTAAGTTTGTAACTTAAACTTATGAAAAAAATAAATTTAAGTTCCAATAAACTCTTATAAACTGTGTTGCCAAACATACCTAAATTTAAATAGGTCACCTCTTTGTTTCTAATGAACATGTATGTGACTATGTTTGAGAAGCCACCGTCTATAATATATCTATCTATAATGGATGAGTCAAAACTTAAATCCTTCGGTGGACTACCTTATATCGATCATATGTGACCCAATTGAAGCACTCCGTATTTCTCGCCAAATATAAAAGACAAAATAAAATGAACGCTTCCACCTCATGATCAATTCTGTTGCCGCCAAATTATCAAATCAATCAAATTGCAAACATATTTAAGGAGGTGTTTGTTTTGATTTTTTTATTTTTTTTGGGGTATTTGGAATGGGTCTCATAAACAATCCCATGTTTGTTTATAACTTTGTAATGAAAGAATTGAAATTAAACCCTCTTATCTCAAACCCTATAATGTGGGAGGTTTAACTCATCCATCTCTTCCTATTTTACATCTTTTTTTAAAAAAAAATTATAATAAAATAATCTAATATAATTGAAAACAAATAGTTTATGATAAATTATTTATTCCTTTCTCAAACGAATACCTATTATCAAATCCATTTGCAAAACAAACGCCTCCACATTATTCAGCCTATCTCTTTGTCTTTACATCCCATCCCCAAAATTTAAGGAGAACTTCTTCTACGCTATTCAACAAAACTTAATTATTCGGTTTTATTTGTTTTATTAACGACAATTGTAATTATAATAGTAAAAGACTAGCTAAATGTTAGAAAATACAAATACCAAACCGAAAAACACTCCTAAACAAGGGTTAAGTACTTTAAAATGTACTTATTTATGGTATGAAATTCATAGTATGCAACAAAGTATTCGAACTTCTATTGTGTGTAAGAAACTTGTTATTCAATGTTATTGTATGTAACTTTTGGTAGTTTTACATACGTGTCAGCTATATAAGGTACCACGTGGCATCATTACAAGGTGACACGTCACTAAAATACATACAATTGGAACAAATTGAAATTTTGTTACATACAATGGAGGTCCAAGTACATTTTTACATACTATGAATGTCATACCATAAATAATTATATTTCATATTACTTACCCCTAAACAATCACTTAGATACGATGAAACTAACACCGAAGTAAAACCCCAACAATAACATAACATCATCTTTGAAGTACTAAGGTTCACATTTGTTTTTGTGATACCTTAATAATGCTTTCCCGATTTCTTCTTCCATACATTGTGTGTTTGATCCAAGGCGATTAATAATGCTTACTTGTTATTTAAGAACCTAACTTTAACTCTCATATTCGCTCATTCGTACAGCTTTTTTAGACTTAAGTTAAAGATTATTCACTCATGTATATGTATATATATGTATCAAAAAGAAATATAATTTTTGAAAAATTTACACTATAAAAAGAGTAAATTCTATAAATGGTCCATGTGGTTTATACCGATTTACAAAAATTGTTCATATACATTATTTTTTACCTTTTTAGTCCAATAAGTTTACGTTTTGTTCAAAAATAGTCCACCATCCACCTAAAATGACTAAAATACTCTTTGACCATTTAGATCCTTACTATCTGCAAATGATAAAATAAATGACACTTTAGTAATTTTAGGTGGAGGAGTGACCATTCTCTAGTAAAACATAAACTTATTGGACTAGAAAAGTAAAAATAAAGTATATGAACAACTTTTGTAAATCGATGTAAATCACAGGACTATTTATAAAACTTACTCTAGTAAAATAGTACATAATCTTTACAACACACTAGATGCCCTTCTCCTTCTCCACTAACTTACGCCGGCCATATTGCATGCGTACTCGTTTTCATCGTTCAGGCATAATGCTCATTTCCTTAATTCGTTCAGTCAAACACGAGATCCCGTTGCCTTTCATCTACATCATCTACTATTTGTTCAGTCAAACAACTTGTCAACTTTATCTAGCTCATCGTTAAGTAGCCTAAAGTCGTTTATTCAACATGAATTGATGTTTCAAACTGCTATTGTAACAACTTGTAATAATATTTGTTGATTATATAATGCACAATAATTCTAAATACTCATCAAAAATCGTACCTTATCAACTTTACATACTCTTGTTCTGAAACAATACTTGAACAACAGAATGCATAAAACCATGGCGGTATCTTTTACCTTATTTGTTAACTTAGCTTCCCTCATCACTCATTGAGATTCTCTTATGATTCATTTTTTTTAAAGGATTTGTTTAATATATGAGAGTTAAAGGTTTTCCTAAAGAATAAACTAGACAAGGCTATGCATAAGAATCACGAGATAGATTAATATGTTTCATCAAGAACTTCAATCATGATGTCCAAAAAGAACGGTTCTACGCCATTTTCATCTTTAATTTCATAAAACTAGAACTTGCATATATTCTTTGTGGTTTCTTTTGTAGGTGTATGCGATAATGGAGCTTCTTTATGTTTTTTTTTTGGCCAGATGATCTTTTCAAATTGGTTACCTTCTACGAGTATTATATATCGTAGATTAATTATATATAGGCATTGATCGAATGGATCATTTGGTTACATGTGTTTTGCCTAAAATTCTCAATGTATGATGCTATAGTATAGCTTCATTTTAGGAAAAACGTAAATGTAGTTTATGCAAAGCTCAACAAGCTAGTAAAACTCATTCTAAAGGGCCTGTAGTGTGAACCACATACATACAGTTGTTGGATCATTTGCTTTAATGATATTGAGAGCAACTAAACATGACAGCTAATCTTAATTAGTCGCGTTAATTACCTTTCATTACTTTAAAGTGGTGTGATTGATCTTATGTTTTAACATACTAAAGAGTCTAACTGTATTCTTGTGAAACAGAACATAAAAACAGGGGGAAAGTGTATAACGCTACATCATAATTTTATATATTAATGGAAAACACCTATGCTGCATAAAGTTTAGATATAACTTTATATGCTAAAAGACATGTTGTTTAATGCAGTTAATCGACATATGTTTCCTTAGCATGATGTATGCCTTTCTAATGTTACGAAAATGCCTTACTTATATTCTGACTCTAGAGTCTAGAAAACTTGAATTTTATGTTGTTGATTCAACACTTTTTTCTAACCAATGAAATTATCTGGTTTAAAGTATTTCGACCATTTACTATGATAACAATGCATTTTCTCATCGATAAGCGAAAAAACGCCACAGCAAATATTATATGAATGTCTATTAACAATTGGTTCATACTTGTATAACAAAGTACAACGGGTTATAACCCTATTTTTAGGCATCCTCACAAGTTATCAACATTCGCGAATTAAGTTATAATTGATGACGAAACAAACAAATCAAATGCAAGAAATTGAGAAAACACACTAACATCAACTCGACTAACTTTCTATACGTACTTCCACTTACTCGAATATATATTTTTATTCGAATTTTGTGTTTTCAAGCGTCGATAAAGGTATAAAATCTGAAATTGTTAACTCAAAAGGTTTACATGAGAACAAGAAGAAACTTTAGTAGGATGGCAAAAAGAAAAGGAAATTGCATATGAGCCTCCCTTGGTTAAATGTTTAATTTTGTCTTTTTGAAATGTGAATATTAATGGGATAAAACCTTCCTTAGTACTTGTTGTTTTAATCCTATTAAAATTGGATTTCTTTTGCTTTGGTTTTGTGGTAACTATACCAACAACCTCAATTATTGCAACCTATGCAGTGTACATTGATAGTGGACTAGAGAAAAAGTTAAGGTGCCCAATCCCATTATGGCTTTTATTTGTTACAATTCAAATATATCACCAGATGTACTTAATTATAATCAGCAAGTTTGAAACTTCCTAAGTAAACACATTATGAATGGTAAGATAAAGGGCCGGAAACGCCAGGATACCTGCTGCGTAGGCGCGTACATCTGTGATAAAAAGGAAAAGACTCGTCGAAAAAATATTTTTCATTTACCCGCTTCGGTATAATTTATATGAAGTTTTTTACTTTACTCTTAGAGAGTAATATATCTGTTTGTTTAATGTCGCTTACGTGAATATATTTCAAAAAAATTGGACTTTAGCAATTCAATGCTTCTAGACATCAAATTCAAACCACTACAAATCACGTGTCGCATCGATCTCTACCACTTCGATCTCTAGTTTGCTTTTACTCCTTTTTTATTATTGGGGGAGTTGAGTTTCTTGTACATTAAGTCGATAAAATAAACGAGATAAAGATGGTTGGAACATTTGCACTTGACTATAAAACATTCTTGATGCTTGACTAGCTAGGGCTACACTTTTACTTGAGTAAATTACGAGTTTAACTTTATCACAACAAGTTTTTATTGAGCGTGAATTCGAAGATAAAATTATTAACTTAAACTCTCTGTGTATATATATCGAGTCGTGCTTAGAACTTGTAATTTAGTTGCATTGTAACATTAAGCTTGTCTCCTTCCTGCCGGCTCCCAGCAGGGTCCACAGGTATTTAATTAATTTCCAAAGGTCAAACTAATTTCCTAACAACTTCCACTAAGCAACATTACAATACCTTTGTACGAATGTGTTTTTCAACGTCCAACATTATGTCACACACAAATAATTGAATATTATAATAGTTTTATTCCTACTATTTTCCAAAATGTTGAAATATTAGTCATCACTATAGATTCAAGTCAACTAGTTACGAATTCGTTGAAGAATTCTTCTAAAACAATAACATATAACAATGGTGTATGCTCTAAGATAGTCGGGTCCTCTAATCATTTACATTCGAGTGGTGTTTTTCCTTGGGAATCTTTGAGGTTTAATGTGGGGTGTGGCACTTTAGCCCGTTTTTGGAAGAACACGTGGCTTGGAGATTACCCATTGTATCTCCGGTATAATAGGTTATTTCGGCTGGAGAGAAACAAGGATTGTTTAATCATTGATCGCATAGCCAATGGAAGGTGGTCTTGGAATTGGTCTAGCTCAGAGTAAGGGGCACGTAACATGTCTTCCCTTAATGCTATGGTGGCTGAAATAGGTAATATGGAGATCCATTCTGAATCGGATGCGTGTGTTTGGTCGTTAGCCAATGATGGTATGTTCTTGGTAGGTGTCACGAGTCGTTTTTTAGATGATCATAGTCTGCCCTCTATGGTTTCTTCGACGACATGGGAAAAAACCTTACCCCGGAAAGTTAACATATTTCTTTGGCGTTTGGCTTTGGATAGACTTCCACATCGTTTGAACCTTTCATTGCGAGGTATGGAAATTCAGGATATTTCGTGCCCGTCATGCCAGGAAAATGTGGAGTCCAATCAACACACTTTTTTCGTATGTGATGTTGCTAGAAACATATGACGTCTCGTTCGTATATGATGTGACATATCTATACCTCAGTTTGATGCTTTCGTGGAGTGGCGTGATTGGTTGAGTTCGTGGTATACTTCTTTAGCAAAGAAGAAACGTGCTTTTGTCATTATTGTATCTTCGTTATGGGTGTTATGGCGCTATCGGAATAATGTCATCTTTAACTCTCGTTCTATGAGGAAAGAGGACATTTTTGATAACATTCGTTTGTATTCATTTTCTTGGCTTAGATATAAGGGTGGTCAGATTGGTAGTTAGTCTGATTGGTTAAAATCTCCTATGTATTCCTAGCTCCTCGCTAGTTTTTATTTATAAAGTGTTTTATTTTGCTGTTAAAAAAAAATAAAATAATAAACAGTTAGATTAAAGTAACATTGTGTTGGTAAAAAATGCAATTCGAAATTTTTAGACAAACAAATGCGTGACACCCGACAATTTCAGTTACCTATAAATCTAAACTAGAACCTTAATTACGTGTATTTAGTTTCGTATTAGGCTAAATACTTGTAACTACTTGTATATGTTTATATACACATACGTGATTAGTTGTAATTACGCGAAACAACCGGACAGAGTCTGACAATTTATACGACGTTGATGATAACCCTTTTCATAAATAACGTAAATCTATTTTATAATTAAATAGTAGTTATTTACACATATATTATTATTTCGTATAATAATACGCGAATTATTTAGACGCTTTGTATAAAACGTAACAAACGCAACGAAAACGCGCGAATCAAATTCGGCAACCAAACAAAAGTCAATAAATATTTTGATAACTTAAAATAAAGTATTTTAATAATACTTCAATGGAAAAATATCCCAAACTTATCATTAATTAAAATGACACAAAATAACGTTAGACTTGCCTAAAAATTCAGGAAAAATAACTGGCAGTAGTCAAGACATAGGGGAACCTCTGTGATTTTTCTTGTATTTTATTTCGGACTTATGATTTTCGAAATCGAGCCAACAAAAATGTACATTTTCTGGAAATATAAAAGGTGGACTGATTTTGGTAACTTTTGAAAACTGACAATTTTCGAAACTTAGTAAAAGTGGTGAAACTGATTTTATGACCCATGAACATATCTAAGGTTTGGGTAAATGCTTCGGGTCAAACCGAGAAGGTTTGACCAAGTCAACAAAAACGGGACTCGATTATGAAAAACGACAAACTTACTATTTTTGGAAAGAATAGTAACAAAAGGGGTTTGGGTGACATATTTATCAACTTGAACAAAAAATGAAACCCGAAAACACCCGAACCAAAAACCGACACTTGAAACACTTGGGCTAAAAATCGAAAATCTGACCAGACCATTAGTGTCGCACGACCTGCGACACTACATGCGACACTAATTCAATGTCGCAACTCTTGCGACACTAAATCGAATGTCGCATACCCTGCGACATAAATCCTTATGTCGCTACACCTGCGACACTAATCCTTAGCGTCGCAACACCAGTGTCGCAGCACCTAATGTCGCTACTAGTGTCACTGGTGACAGAATGTTTAAAACTTAGTTTCTTTAAGTGTTCAACTTGGGTAACAACTTACGACTACACAAGAAAACAACTTGATGACATATGGTATATACTAATGAAAAGTATACAACGAACAAAACCTAATAGTAATCTCTTTTTAAGAACTATTATTACAAACTTTCACCAACGAGTCGTACACGCTTTTGATAAGACAACAACTTTGAACATACTAGTTGAGTGAACTAGCATAGGTGGACATTAACCCTCCACCTGCGTGATTACTTTAAGTGGACATTAACCCCCCACTTACATAGATAGTCTTTTAAGACATCTACTTATATACAACCTTATACGTTTAGGATGTTAGAAGGTTGCAACTTGGAACACATTGCTTGCTATTTGATTATTGCTTGCTACTTGCTAAACTCAGGTGAGTCTCGTAGCCCCTTTTTACTTATTTTGAACTGTGTTGGGGTGAGAATACATACACAAGCTTTTACTGATTTTTACTTATGAATGCAAGAGAACAGAACAAATTCAAGAAATAGAACATATATTTATTGCATGAGTAGCAGAATTAATCCACTAATAAGACCTCAATTTCATGGTTCGTTAATTCTTAAGCGCGAATAATTGTGAATAGATCTGTTCGGGATTGACAATGTAACATCCACCCTAAGGGCCTAGTAATATACGGGTAATTTCCTAACTTTAAATTTATTATTTAATGTGTTAGGAATATTTTAGTATTATTATGTTTATTTGATAATATTAGTCAAAAGGATAAATGAATTATTGTGATTAATAAATAATTCGTTGTTTTAAATTAATCTAATTGACGGTAAAATAAAATAGTTGGTTTCGCAAAATGGTTTTAGGTTCCAGACAATAGATTAAGAAGGGAATTAACCTTCTCAAAATTTCCATGTATATAAACACATATATGTTCTCAAATCTTCTATACACTGCGAATTGAAAGTTCAAACTTGAAGAACCTTTTGTGAAGTATTAAATCTCATCAGTAGCATCATCTACATCTTGTTTTAAAATCGAATTTCACATCATCATCATCTTGTTCTTGTGAGTATTTTAGTGTTTATAACTTGTTTTTATGAAATTAGTCAATTCATGAATTAATTGTGAAATAGAGGCTTGAAAGATGTTACTTGATGTTATTTGATGTATATAAGTTGTTAGAAAGCTTGTTAGAATGATAGGAAGTCGAATTTGTGAGTTATGGAAGAAGAAAGTTCGGGTTTTTGGTTACAGCAGGCTCGGTTCGCAGCTTGCAAGAAGAAGAACTCAGTTCGCGAGCTGAGTTGCTGCGATGCGAACTGAGATTTGCGAACTAAACCTTGTCTAGCGAACTGAGCTGCCTTGCGAACTGAGATTTTGTCTTGCGAACTGAGCTGCCCTGCGAACTGAGATTTTGTCTTGCGAACTGAGATTTTGTCCTGCAAACTGAGATGTTGCTTTGCGAACTGAGATTTTAAAAGTTTTATTTTGCAAATTTCAAAAGTGCATAAAGTGTTAGTGATACTTTTAGTGACTAAAAATTTACCCAATTTTCATTTAACACGGATTGGGCCGAGATTCGCATGGTCACTCGAAAACGGTCCAATAATTAAAACTCTTTAAGACGAGCCTAGGCAGTTTTAGACCTTTCGGAGTCATCTTGGGGTCGAAAATGACATTTTTCAGTTTTTAAACATGTTTCGGGATTTTCTGGTTTCACTTCGGATTGAACTTTTGTTTCTTAGACTTCAGGGATTTGCTTGTTCGCTTAAATATGTTATTATGATGATTGAGTAAATAATTATATAAGTGCGTTGTTATAATTTGGAAATTGTTTGTCATTTCGATACTATGTATTGAAATATGTTATACGATTGTGGAATGAGTTACTAACTCATTATTTGTTGTATTCTCAGATCAGCAGAAGACTCAGTAACATTAGACTTCTGAGTTGTTGGACTGAGACTGACAGGTGAGTGGATCTGGAACTCACTAGTTTGATTTGGTTGTAACGGTTTGGTTGCAACAAGTAAACGTAGATATAATTGATAGACTGTTTAGTCTGATTTGCTGATTATGAATCTACGTGCAATGTGGCTTTCGGGCATTGGTTGTTATTAAAGAGGTCAACAGATTGTTGGACTTGATTATTACATGATTACAGATACAGGGTTTTGTACATATGTTGTATTAAAACCTGTGTTGTGAAATGGTAATATCAAGTTATCGGTATATTCTGTATAGGCCAATACAGATTGTGATAAGCGTTCTTTGAGGGCCACCGCGGCAGTAGGGTTCCTGAAAAACCACCGATCCTCTTTGACGATATGTGTTTACGATTAATTGATGTAAACAGATTGTTATGCTAAATTGAATTGTTAGTTTCACATTCATTCACTTAGCTTTGTGCTAATCCCCCACCTTAATCCCTGCAGGTCATGATTGAAATGGGCGGGCAGGAAGATTATGTTCAAGGAATGTTTGACCAGCTGACAACTCTGATATGTTTTTGATAACTTAAATGAAAGTTGAAATTATGTAACACCTAGTTGTCATACTTTGTTTTGAACAATATATATGTACCTTTTGTAAATGTTATTAATGCAATATATGTTTTGACCTACGCTTCCGAAATGAAAGAATATTTTATAGAATATAAAGAGAGGGTGTTACAGATAATCCTCGTCCGGGCCAGTCACGCTGGCCAAATGTTAAACGGGCGCATAATTATTTGAATCGGGATGTGTCCTGGATTAGACACATGGAGGCAGCATAATTTGTTAAGCTTCAAATACATGAGCTCATGACAATAGTATACAGAACTTTATTATGCAGGATTTTATTAAACAAAACCTTTTTATACAGAACTTTAGTATACAGAATTTTATATTATACAGAACTTTATTATGCAGGATTTTATTAAACATAACCTTTTTATACAGAACTTTAGTATACAGAATTTTATATTATACAGAACTTTATTTTACAAACAACAAAATCATGTGTTTATAGTATTACTTTACAGATTAAACCTATGAACTCACCAACTTTATGTTGACCTTTTAGTATGTATTTCTCAGGTAACCAGCCGTAGTAGGATGTTTTCGGAAGCGTTAGCTCGAGTCGCATATTTTCACAAACAAATCAGAGATTAGATTGCATTACTATATTTTGTAATTATCAGTATTTGTAGTAGGAATCTCTAAACTGTTGACACGAACTACAAGGAGTTTGTAAACATTTTAATTATGGAAATGTAATGATTTCAAAACGTCTCATATAGAGTCGTTTGCTTTACCTCTGTGCAATGATTACTTGATTAGTCGCGCCCCGACTCGACTTCCGCTGAACAGTAAATTTGAGGGTGCGACAAAATGCATACAAAAGTGTGTAGATAAAAATAACCTTCTCACTAAAAACAATTAACTGTCATGTACAATACATTTTATTCGTGTTAACCATAGCAATATATTAGGGATATGTTTAGATACAAGTAGAATGCAAACTCAATTTTTCTTTGGGAAATTGAAGGAGAAATTCTACGCATGTTGTTCTCCGAAAGTCTTGCAGCGTGAATGGATATACATGTGGCTACCACTATGTTATGGATCGTGTGCGTGTATGTAATCAAAGATTTCAAGCCTCTTAATCGCAATCTTTTCTTTTTTCTTTTTGTTTTTTTCAAAAAGTAAATAAATTGTAGTACTAGTGCTCTGTATATAAACGGATAGGATCCAAATTATCCCTTAATTACATGATAAATCTCGAAGCCGTTTTTCTAAGCTAGGTGGACCCGACCCGATCACCCAAACACGTATGTCACCGTTGTTAATCGGCTTTTGGCTACTACAAAAGTCAAAAGAATGTAGCAGAAAGCGAAAGTGGGTCGTGGAATTTGCACATGTAACATTTTACATATATTATAAATAAAAGGGCATAATGGGTCAATATTCAGATCTTGATGGTCTTCTTTGGAACATCTCCTTTTTCTTTTGTGGGAAATTCAATTTATAAAGCAATGCTATGGTTATAAAATAATTTTACAAAAAAAAGTTTATAAACCGAGGTGTCATAATCTAACTGCTTTTATTTTTCTCTCTTCATTCTCTCTTCTAATCTAATTCGTGCCACATCAGTTTGTATCAATTTTTTTTTTTATAAATTTTTTTTACTAAATCATTTCTCTTATTACTTTACCCTATTTTTGCTTCAAATATTTTTTCAAAGCTTTGAAAATCACTCTCCAAGATCAAAATACCAAATTCTACATTGAATAATATGTATACGAAAAAACGAGTTATATTAAAAATAGAGAAGATAATTATGGTATCAACAACACGTTGTTGCTTAAAAACAAGGACCAAAATTGTAAGAAAAGTTGTGATTTTAACAAATGTCAGATACACTAAGCTGGTTACTTCAATAATTCCCACTTAAAAAGCCTAGGTCCCATAATAATTGCATAATTAGAAAGAGGTGTGGCTTTTCTTTTTAGCAAAGGGTGTTATTGTTTGATTGAAAGGGTACAACAAATATGACCATGAGGATCGAGGAGTAATGAAAAATGAAAATAGGGGTGATTTATTTATAATATAACTGTGTAAAATTCGTGAGATGCAAGATAACATTACTAATACTATAATTCGTATAAGTTAATAAAAATGTGTTGAAACTTTAATAAGTTAGTCAATAATATATGTTTCTCAGCTCACTACAAATAAATTAGTCAAAAATATAATTTTTTCAATAGCATACATAACTCGTATATGCTCATTGAATGATACTACATGAAAATCTAAAGAGTATTCTCAAGACACGGTACAATTTTATCTAATGACATATCCAAAAAATTTGCGTCTACTTGATCTCTCCAAAAGTACCTAACCATAAATCATTAGATGCATTTTTATGGATCATCTTAACACATGAGAAGATAGCTAATCATATTAAAACATAATTAGAAACGTGAGTGGCAACAAACCACCGATAAACGAAGCTTAGAGAGTAGACGATTGAAATAAAAATTTTTAAAAAAATTGTTCAAGTAATACGCATAAGACTATCATTAAAAGGAAAAAAGTGTGTATGTCTATATGTTGTCACACAATTAGAACTTAAAATATGAATCTTAACTTAATGAAGAAACGTATAGTATTTTTTATTAACGATATAGTAAATCACTTAAAACTAAGAAAAAGTGTAACACACTTGACAAGTTAATAAAAACGTATTAGATACTTTAATAGTTGAGTAAATGATATCAGTTAGTATGCTAACTTGACACAAAATATTATACTTCATCAGCATTCAAAATTCGAATATGTTTAAACTAAAAAATGACAGATTGTAATTCACTTGTCCATTTCTTCACTTTAAGATTTTTATTTACTGAAATAACTTGCAATCTCCATTGAACGAAAAAACAATTTACATAAAAAGTGTTAACTTACAAACTCATAGTTAATTTTAACATCTCTCTATTGTTAAAACATTAATAAGACAAAAAAAAAATTTATCAATTCCTTTATAACGATGCATCCATTAAACTTCTTTTCATTATGACTATGATTTTTAATGATTCTCATTTAATATTGAATTTAACCAAAACTTGTATGACATAACATAATGAATTGAAGAATGAACTTTAAAGATTACATTAGATTTATGATAAGGAAAGCATCCCACGTGGGAAAGGGATACTCTCGAAACATACTTATTGTGAATGAAAAAACAAAACCCCATCATAAATCATACTACAAGTCTAGTGAGTAGTGATAAAAACTAAAAAGAGCTCATTGCTTATGAAATGGGTCTTAACGTGACATATAATAAAGCCCAATTCAAAATTTTGTATGAGATTCAAAGTCCGTTCCGTCACACAAAAAGTCAAACGCAAAGTCGAACCTTAAGCACCACACGCCCACGTGGACACGTACTACTAGATACTCGCGCAAAGCCGCGAGATACTTTTGACATTTAGTTTTGTAGGTTTGTTTTGTATTTGAGAAAAACGAGTACAACAATTTTCTGTAAGTAAAATCCACTTTTTCACATGTGTTTAAAAATTAAATATCTCCCAAACAGTAAGTCAAAAAATAATAAAAATTGCACCATAAAAATCAGCATTTTTTTCTCTTCGATCTAAGATTTCTCAAGATATACTTTCGACAATTTTTTTTTTCATTTTCGTTGTATTTTATAAACGAGTAACACATGTGTTACCGGCAGATAACACATGTGATACCAACATGTAACATATGTGTTACAACGAGTAACACATGTGTTACTAATATTGTACAATCATAAAAAAGTGGTCGAAAGTATATCATGTGAGATGTCTAATCAAAGAGAAAAAAATGCTGATTTTTATGGTACAATTTTTATAATTTTTCAATGAGCCATTTTTGAAATTTTTAATTTTTAAAAACGTGTGGGAAATGAATTTTGTGACACGTGACGCATTCCTATTGGTTCCTCTATTCTCACAAAAATTTCCATTCTCACGTTTCGTTTTGATGTTTCAATTGAACACTTTGTAGCAGAGGTTATTAAATCGGTAGGGGGTGGCCGTATTTCTTCTTATCTGTTCTTTTAACCTCACCTCTGAGTATTAATATATAAAAGATTAAACAAATGGTAATTTTCAAATGTATCGTAGTCTCTGCTTTTAAAAAATGTTAACTTGCTCCGTTTTTGTAAGTAAATAAAAAAAGCCGAAACAATTTATAACGAAGTACGATATATATATTTTATAATAAAAATAATTTTTAATTTTAATAATTCAAAAATTAAAAACAGATTACATGTATTTCTCTAATTACATGTATTTCTCTAACAAGGAAATAAACTGAAGTCATACTGCCCAAAACCCTAGTTCATACTACAATCCCCTTTTTCATCGCATAAAAGTATCGATTCCTGCTTTATATTCCAATCTGTCACTTTTTCTTCAAAAATGGCGTGAGTTTTACAAATTAAGCAATATTCAACAAACAATGGCGCGTATTCCAGGCTTAAACCCTACCAAAACCCTAGGCACACTCTCCGCATCATCAGTGTCTTCAATCAACAGCAATTTACTATTTTCGAATTCAGCAAGAACTCATTTCAAATTCGCCCAAATTAATAAGCAGAAATTGCCGAGGATTTGTACTGTAATGGCAACTAAGCAGCAGCAAGATGAATTGAATTTGAATGCTTTAACAAATAGTTATCGTAGAGATGAAGTTATAATTGCTGCAAAAACCTCGCTTTCAAACTGCCTTTCGGAAACGAACCTTCATCTTACTATTCCTGCTCTCAAATCCAAAACAAGAGGAAAGGTAAACAAAAGAAAATGTTTATATATAGAATTAAGTGTCTGAAAATGTATCTTATTTAACTCTCAATTCTACTTTATGTATCAAAAAATAAAAGGTTATATTATACAGTATTTATCAAATTTCAGTTATTGCTATTTTACGTCTCCTATGATTTATTCAATAGGTAAAACTAACTTGACAACTATATAAGTTGCCACATCATCAAAACTAGTTATAAGAGGTCATATACACACAGTGGCGATAATTGAGAGTTTGATACATACAATGGAAGGTTAAAGCTCGATATATATGATAACTTTGTGGAGAAATATGTATATGTATTCATTAGCGTTAGTTGACAATGTTAACATGACATTTTATAGGTTAGGGATATTTATGATGGAGGAAATTATCTTGTATTAGTTACAACGGATCGACAAAGTGCTTTTGATAGGGTTCTTGCTTCAATTCCATTTAAAGGCCAGGTAGTTGTTCTATGTGATTTGATTAGTTGAGATTTTGCTGTTGTCAGAAGGTGGATTGAAGTTCTTATTGCTGATTTTTTATAGGTTCTTAATGATACTAGCTTATGGTGGTTTAATCAAACTCAGCATATTGCTCCGAATGCGATAATAGCTGTCCCTGATAAAAATGTTACTATTGCAAAGAAATGTTCTGTTTTTCCCGTCGAATTTGTTGGTTAGTGTTAGAACATTGACGTGTAGGATGTTTTTCTTTTTCCGTTTTCTTTTTTAATAAAATAATTTTGTTAAACGTGTTTAGTAAGAGGTTATGTGACTGGAAGTACTGATACATCATTATGGACTGTATACAAGAACGGAGTGCGCAATTACTGTGGCAATGCTCTTCCTGAAGGTTTGTAGTTAAGGCATGTGTGCTCATCTGAATCATAAGTTTTTTTTCTTTTGGTTTCTTTTACTCCATAACTTTTAAGAAAGGGCTTTTTAATAATATGCAATAGGAATGGTGAAGAATGAGAGGCTACCTGCAAATATAATTACACCAACCACCAAAGCTGCAGACCATGATGTTCCTATTACTCCGGATGAGGTTTGTATAATGTTCTCTGTTTCAGTATTATTTATCAAACACCACTGCCTTTAATGGAATAAAATGCTACTGTAAAGTTTGTCAAAATGAAGCGGTTCATATTATCTAAAATGCATTTTAATTGATACAACCTCGTCAAATGATTCATTATACTAATCACATTATTATCGTAATAATGTAGTTTTTCTAATCATCATTAACGCATATCTATAAACAGCTAATAAAAATTGGACAAAATTATTTCGGGTCAACCCAACGTCCCAACCCATACCAAAAATTTCATTATTTTGACCTGTTGTATGATTTGCCAGACCCACACATTTTGCTAATTCTAGTGTCAACTATTTAACCATATTGCTCACATATGGAACACTGTCTCTATCTTGCAGATTGTTAAACAAGGCTTGATGAGTCAAGCTGATTATGATGAAGCGAGTAGGAAAGCTTTAAGTTTGTTCAAGTATGGCCAGGTATTATATCCTTATTCTTTTGATCCAAATTAAAATTTATCTTACTTAAAGTCCCCGTGGTATATCTATATTATAGTATGAGTTTTCTGTTAATCGTTTGTCATTGTGACAATCGGAATGGCTGTTTTTTTGTGTGTGTGTGATTTTCCTTTTTATTTGCAGCATGTGGCATCACAACATGGTTTAATATTAGTCGATACAAAATATGAATTTGGAAAGGGCCCTGATGGTTCAGTACTATTGATTGATGAGGTATCCGTCTCTATATCTCCACCCTCTTGCTCTTATTTGCATTCACACACCTTGTAAGTTTAACAGGTCACATATGTACTGACCAATTCATCTTGATAATAGACATCATGACCATTTACGCAGGTTCATACACCCGACTCAAGCAGATACTGGTTAGCCCATTCTTATGAGTCCCGGTTTCAGAATGGTCTTGAACCCGAAAATATCGATAAGGTTTAAGTTTTCTCTTTAAATACTTTCTATGACTTCCAAGTTCGTTTGACAAAAGTCAACTATCTACTTCCTTGGTAGTTTAATTGATGAAATTACAGTGTTTTGACCTGACGAATGTTCAGTTTGGTTCTTGGTTCGAGATTTTTCCACTAATCTATTCCAGGTTGTTCTAGTCTGGTTAAACAAACTGAACCAATTTTCCTCCCTTTTTCTGTCCTTTAAATGACGTTTTAGGTTTAAGTTTCCAGTTTAAAACAAGCCGACGTATGTGTTCGTTTCAATATTAGTTGACATTTGGTATGTGAAATCCTTTTAGGAGTTTTTGAGGTTGTGGTTTAAAGATCACTGCAATCCGTATGAGGACAAGGTAAATCATGACATACGTTAACAGCATTCTTTTCAAATATTTTTCGCTTAAAAGTGATTCCTTTATTAATATCTGGGAACTTTTTGGCCTTTAGGTTCTCCCTGATGCTCCAGAAGACCTTGTTACGGAACTGGCTTGGCGGTATGCCTTCACTACATTCCAAGTGATTTACGTTTTAACCAGAAACTTGTCACAAACTAATCACAATTCTTGTGGAATTGAAAAAAGAATGCTAAAATTTCAAATTGTTATGAAATGTAAATACAAAAAAAAGACCATCGCATACTTGACATTTTCGGTTAAAAATAGTTCCCTCTGAGAAAGTGTGAAGTTATTACTTTTATGCGTCTTTGAAAGAATTTTAGTAACGAGCAACTGGATATATGTCTTCTTGAATGGCAGATACATTTTCTTGTTCGAGACAATAACAAAATCAAGATTTCAGTTACCCGAGACAACGGTAAAACTTCCGAATCTCCTCATAGTTGATGAATTAAGTGAAGAACAGTATCCTAAATTGTTCTTTTGTGTGTTCAGGAACCTATACATGATCGAATAACTCGCAATGTCTCAGAGGCATTGCCATCACTACAGAACTAATTTCAATCAGTGCGATTAATAATCGATGTCAAGTGGTGTTTTTCTTGTTGCAGAAGATCGAGCTCCTTGAAGCTTTAGGCACTTGAAAGCAACCTCTAACTTAAAAATGCAGTTTCTGTCACAGGAGTATATTTTGATGACATGTTGTTTTTACCATTTTTGTTTTTGGTAACAAGGTTAATTGTTCAACGCAGAAATTAAATACCAACGCTTGACTAAAAGAATCAATGTGAACGATTTCGCGTCTCTATTAATGGTATCTCTTTCTACTGTTAATTTTTGTTTACGTGATTCCAGTTATAGTTCAGGAGTGATTTATGGTTTCTAAGGTATATTATATGATATTACGGGTTCTATATTTCATGTACATATTCATTGCAGTAAGTTCTTAGTTGTAGGTCTGGTAGTGATCTTGGTTAATAAGGATATAACCAAGATACACAGATCTCTATTACTTATTGTATAAGAAGATTTAATAATGCTTATCACGGCAAAACTAATTTTGATTTCTTCACCTTGTTTCACATGTATGTACACCAAGACACAAACTGTAAGCATTCTGGCCAAGAATACACCATATATTTTGCATTAGTCACACTAACAAAATCATTAGCCCAACTAATATCTCTTCTGTTCACTCCCTAATTTCTTTTGGAGATTGCCTGAACAGATTCAACTTTGATAGTTCGATTGATCTGGATCGATCTTTGTATGGATTGTTGCTTTACGTCTTTAAGATTTTCCTGACTCTTACTTTCATACTGAAACATGCTTGGTTTGCAGACTAGCACAAACCATTTCTTACTCCGTGGCATCTGGGAAAAGCTCGTCTTTAAGGGAAGGAGCAATCCATTGTATCTGAATACAAGTGATTTCCCACAATTCATTTCCTTCTTGCGGCGTTAACAATTCTTTCTCTTGCATTGCTGTGATCATCTTGGTCAACAAACAGGGGACTAACTCTTTCATTCTTGATTCTCCATACACTCCAAGCTCCACTTTCATTAACATATCCATCCTTCTCAAAATACCTAACCAAAATGTCTTGAATCCAGGAATCGCGACTAGCACCTTCAAAAACTGTAAATAAACATCCACCAGAACCTCCATTGCCCACATTAACGTTCCTTCCATGCTCCTTGTTTCTCTCTCCGCGTTCTCCCTTGTTGAATACTCCAACATCTTCTCATGCAAATCATCAGCCATTGCAAATATCACCAAGTTGAAACAGTTTATGATATTGTTTGGAGTGAAACCAAGTTCCTCCGCGTTCATGAAGCTTTTCTTCAGGGATTTTACAGCATAGTTTCGTACCTCTTCTCGTCTTGCTAAACTTATCTTCCTCAATACTTCTCCAAGCTTTACGAAAAGATTCATTGATGACATATTGCTCGATCTCATGTTTTCATCAAGTGATGCCATGCTACTACTGCTCATGCTCATGCTCGCATTACTACTTCCTGGTACATCCAAGTACCCAGTTCTCGACCATTCAACTATCAGTTTCACCAAATCTGCCATCAAATCCATCAGCCTCATGTTCTTATCCACGTGACTATTTCTCATGGCAACAAATCCAAAAGCACAATCGATACAATACGAGTAATTCACTACAGAAATTCCCGTCCCTTGAGCCATTAGGTTTATAAGAGCTTCAACTCCCCGCTCATAATTCTCCGAATGTCGGCCCATCATCGATAACAAATGAAGCACGGTTTTCCACCCGAACGGTGATTGTAAATTCGCCGGGTACTTACTTAAGATCTTCACTACCGATTTAATCATCACATCGTTACAAATATCTAAAACTTCCCTCTCCAATTTCCACATCAAGTTTATCGACTTGAAAAGAACTTCTTCCGATTGCCTTTCATTCAATCTAGACGCAAGAAGCTTCATACATATTCTCATCATCGCTACAATAGCTTTCACAGCAAAAGGGATTGGGGAAAACATCGGTAACTGAATTACGTTCACGAGATACTCATTATAAGTAGGCCAAAATAAATTAAGACGGTGGACATTACAAGAAGCCATTGCTTGAATCAAATCCCAACAGAATTGAACCGTTTCTTCTTCTTCAGCTGGAGTATTAAACTTCTGTCCTTTTCCTGCAGCTGCAAAGATGAGTGAGCGGCCAAGATTTAGCAACGGCTCGAGAGGTAAAGTTGAACTCTTGCTAAATATGCTTCCGATTTTACATTGCTGAATAACTTTTAAGTTCTGTTCGAATTCGCTTATTCCGAGATTCAAAGACTCTTCTAGGTTTTCCATTGATAAACAATGAGATATCGCTGCCATCAAATTAGACGTGTTGATTCGTCCTGCTTGATCATTTACCGACTCAGATTCTGTGCGTTTATGTTTTGTTGAAGAACCACTAACATCAACTATAGATTGAGGTAACAGTTTAAGTCTTTTTAGCTTTAGTAAACAGTCAATAATACTCCTCCACCCTCCGCGGATTGAATCTTTGAAGTTGTTAGCAACGGTGAAAACTGCTAGTGTTGCCATTCGAGGTTTTAAGTCATGGCCAAAGGAAAACAAAGTTTCTTCGGCTGAAGCATACGGATTCAACAATGTCGTGTATTTACAAAAAGAGGAAATTAGCTCGTCTAGTGTATCTTGTAGTCCATATTGAGAGATTCTAGCTACTGCAAATAGTCCCTCGATGCATTCATGTATGATTTCTTCATCTTCCGTGTGTTCAAAAATCGCTGAAATTGTTGCTGCGGAAGGACCTGCGATTGCAGCAAACATATCCCTGCCGATCCTTCGATCGAAGTCACATATAATGTAAGGTTGGATCAGCTTTGATTTGTTCACGAGCTGCATCCAACGGCTAGGGTTCATCTCGATCGGTGATCCGGTTTGACCAAATATCGTGATCGCTTTGGTTGCAATCGATGAGAAAAGATCAGATAAGTATTCTCTTGGGAGATCTTGACCGCCGTTGATTGCACGATTGTTTTTAATAAACTCTTCTTCGGTCATCTTCTTTTTTACTTGTGGGTTATGTTGATCAGTGTTCAACATGATCACCGAGTAACATAATATGAACACTGCATCCTTACTTACGAAGATTTCCGATGATTGTTGTTCATAAAATCGTTCAGAAAACGCTTCCAGGACTCTTTGTATCTTTTGTGATTCTCCAGGAAGTCGAAAAGTTTCTAGATATGTTCGTAGAGCCGTGTCAAGAACCAGCCCAGTAAACTCGAATGTGTCTGTAAATTCTTTAAGAACTTTAAGATTGAATTCACTCGGATCGCCTAAAAAGTCACCAATCTTGGTCTTGTCGAGTCCGGGAATGTACCTCAAGAACATTGCGTGACCTTTTGGGTCGGGTGGATCTGATATCAGTTTCGATATTTTTAAGTAATCCAACCCTTTTTTGTCATCGCGGTTAAAATGGCTGCCTGCGATCATCATCTTCCTCTTTTGAGCCTTTCGCTCTCTTACGGATTTAATCCATTTCTCTAAATCAGTATCATCTTTCGGAATCTCCTCCCAAAACGGTTTATATTCTGAAATCTCGACAGGATAAGGGCCTGTTGGGCTCGAGTCGTTGTGTCTATCAACGTTATCAGCAATGTTGTGAATTAGAACCATGAGACCTTCAAATGCTTGGAGTTGTAGGTTCGTGGCGGTGGCTGTCGGGGTACCGCCACCGGATAAAAATGCATGCTTGGAAAGACTCTTTCCGATCTCTTCAAACACATTACAGAAAAGAGGGTCACAATCATAGTTCATGTAAACTTCAATTAGAAATGTTGGTTGTCTACAAAAGTTAATAATCCCTTCGAGTGCGAGTTCTTGTAATTGAATCAAGTAACCTTGATTTAATGTTTTGAACAACACGAATATAAAGAAAGCCTCGAGTTGCAAACGAATGAACTCTCGATGAAAGTAGTAAACATTCAAAACCGTGCTGCAAATCATCGATAAAACGAGTGGGCTCGAAGAAGTCCCGTAATGGATTAAATGGTGAAAAAGATCATCTTCAACCATTCGCATTAGCTTCTTGTGTTTTCCGATGCTATCACCGCTTAATTCTAACGCCGAGTTGATTAAAACTAGAGCGAAAACCTGGACATCTTCATCAGCGGTTAGAGCTGGAGACCCCTCTGTTTCCACTATTCCGACAACGTTTAGTAACGAACAAAGAAAGTGGAATACATCAACAGCGCAACGAATCCCATAACCAGTTTCGTCGCTAGCATCTTCCGTGTCAGATTCAGAATTCTCCCAGTCTCCAACCTCAATCTCAGGTAGTCTAGAAAATATAATCTGGATTAAATCATGCATTGTGTGTCGTGCGTTCCGTTGCAATAAACCACCTTGCCCAGCCGATTGTTGAACCACTTGAAAACTCGTGTTCACGATGGTGCAAACCGTGTGATCGTTAAGAAGTACAGAGGCAGGGTGTCTCATCACCGCAGCTAAAACTTGTAAAATTCTCATCATGACAGCAGCCTCTGTGATCGGATGTGTCTTCTCGAGGCGGCATCCTGTGACAGCGACGACGACATTATTCATCGCTTCACGAGCCCCGGGAGTCTTTTTATCAAACACACCAAGTCTTATTATTTTCAAAATGGATGAAAGTGCCACCGCGGTGGCACCTGCAGGGACATCGTCAGACGATATAACATCGAGAAATGGAGAAAGGTAAATGGACGGATCGACCAACTTCCACGATTGTCGTGGATTGAATATGAGCGATCGTAATGATTTTAAAGAATGTGGTATCGTCGAATCTAATACATCGTCCTGGTAATAGAACTGAGAGTTCGGGTCAGATCTCCTGCGTATCACCGCGAGAACTGCCCCGACCTCGGTGTTTAACATGCACGAGAGTCCTAGCTCTTTGCTTTTCTTTATTTTACTCGGTTTTCCATCTTCCTCGTCTTCATCTTCATCGTATTCTTCTTCCTCGTCATCTTCTTCTTCCTCCACCTCTTCCTCCACCTCCTCCTCTTCGTAGTCTACCTTCCCCATTTTTTTGCCAAGCATTACAAAATTGTATTTTAGGAAATTTGTTGTAAAAGAAATTAGATGGTATGTTGTGTGGGAGGTAAATAAGAGAATAAACCGAATTGTTGTGCTTGAATTACTCTTTGCATATTTTGGCTTTTAATGGATGTAAACTAAGTTTCGAGAGTTTCGACCTTTAACCTCTCACCTATTTATCTGCTTTCTTCTTGGTTCTTACTCATCCATGACATTATTGATTACGTTTTTTTTTGTTTTTACATTTATTTATCAAATTTTGATTTTAATTTATTTTAAATGACATTGGGATTGAGACTTGAGTGTTCAAAGTTCATACGATCACTTTTTTACTCAAAAGAGGCTTCAAAGTTCAAACATCTGGCAATTGTTTTCAAATCCAAAGATGTTAATTTTATTGGGCCCGTGAGGGCCTAATTATGTGTCGTGGGGGCCTTTCCCCCCTCTGCAGGAGACTCGTCTCGTGGATATTATATTTAGTACGAATCTTGTTGAATCAGGAAGCTCCTTATGATAACATTGTTTTGTCTGATTATTTTTGCAATTGCAAAATCAAAGATGCACATATTAGCATAACATGCATGTGTTGACTTTTATTCATTAGAACTCAAACATTGAATGAAACTGTTGAACGAATGGACCTAATTCATCTTATTTGATCACGGTTCGAATTATTGAAGATTAAAGCCATGGGGAATCATATATTGGCGTGGCGACGGTTTTAAGCTGAAGATAATGATCAAGTGCCTCCAATTCTTGTTCTCTTCCGAACCCACTCATTTTATATCCTCCATGAGGTGCATCCCTATCGATGGCTAGATAACAGTTGATCCACACGGCACCTGCTCGTACAGATCTTGAAACCGTGTTTGCAATGTTGATATTTTTCGTCATTATACCTGACGCTAGCTCATATTTTGTGGCGTTGGCTCTTTTTATGACTTCTTCAAGAGTTCTGCATTTGTCATTGTTCTCGTTAGTTGGGTGAGTTTCTATCAAACCCTAAACCTTAAACACTTACTTGAATTTAAAGATTGAGATAACAGGACCGAAAATTTCTTCTTTTGCTATGGTCATATCATCCTATTAATTAAACCAAACAACAAAATTGAAGATTTAGCCACCTCAAAAGTTTTATGTTTGGAAAATAAAAAAATGTTTAGTTTTCATACTGTAACGTTTGTGAATAAAATTGGCTCGATGTAGTATCCTTTTTCTCCAAATGGCTTACCGCCAGTTAGATTTGAACAAAAAACCCGGTTCCCGACCCGAAACCGGAAACCGAAACCGGTCAAAACCGGTTTTGACCAAAACCGGTTCGGTTTTTGTAAAAACCGGCGGTTTGGGAACCGGTTTGGAGTTTACCGTTGGGGAACCGGTTTGTAACCGGTTTTATCCGAACCGGTTTGGAAAACCGGTTTTAAAAACCGGTTTGGAACCGGTTTTTGTGGATTTCGAAAACTAGCCGTTTTGTATCCGTTTTGGAGCGGTTTTTTGTGTTTTTTTTACCATTTTGCCATCCTAAAACTAGTATAAATAGATACCTTGGGTTTGGTTTAGTCACAACACTCAATCTTGCTAATTCTAGTCTTTAAACACTCAAAACGCTTACGATTTACGTACGAAACTCTCAAAAAATTCTCTACTCCTCTCAAAACGCTCTCGAAACGCTATCAAAATGGCCACTCAATCTTCTTCAACTTCTGCCGGTGTTGGTTCTTCAAATGTACCAACTATTGTTCAAGTTTTGGTAACCAAACGAAATCCCGAGATTTGGTGTAATTACGACAAAGTGTTATTGTCGGATGGTTCCACTAAGGCATTTTGTAAACGTTGCGGGAAATTTTTGAAAGCCGACTCCAACTCTACTTTGAAATCACATGCTACAAAGTATTGTGATGGAGTCAAAAGTAATCCCGAGTCGAGTCAAGCAACAATGTCACGGGATGGGGGTATTTTTGCATACGAAGCGGAGCGGTGTCGAGAAGCATTTGCCGGCTTTGTGATTCAAGAAGCTTTGTCGTTCAACCACTTCGACAACCCTCGGCTTACTAGGGTCATTCAAAATACTCTTCAACCGCGATATAATCATGTAAGTCGTCTTACTCTTAGACGTGATGCTCTTAAATTGTGGAAAAATGCTAAAAGTCAACTAATAATCGGTTTTGAAAACTTAAATACAAATGTATCTTTAACAACCGATGTTTGGTCGGCTTCTCATGGTTTGCCCGGTTCGTACCTTTGTGTTACCGCACATTGGGTTGATCCCGCAACTTGGCAAATGATGAAACGTACCATTGCTTTTGAAAACTTTGACTATCCTAACACGGGTAAAAACTTATTTTACATGTTACGAGATGTAATGAAAATGTTTAAAATAGAACAAAAGGTTTTTTCAATCTCGTTTGATAACGCGACTAATAATACAAACGCCGTTCAAAGGTTAATACTAAAATACGAACCACCTTTGAAAGACATTTTCTACCATAGTAGATGTGTTGCACACATCATTAACTTGGTTGTGCAAGACGGACTAGCGGTTCAAGAAATAAGCGTAGTAAAAAACGCGTATAAAATTATGTTACAAGATATATTTTGTTCGGGTAAGGCTAGATACAAACATTATATGAGATTATGTAAGGAAACGGATTCCATCTTTTTAACCCCTAATTGGGACATGCCCGTAAGATGGAATTCGACTTACAACGTGTTTGTGTGTGGTTTACGGCAACGCGACACTTTATACGTTTTTCATGATCAACTTGTTCAAAAAGGTCTTGCAACATCATTTTTCTCCGACTATTGGGAGGTTATTCAAAAGATAACCGAATTGCTCAAAGTTTTTAAAACCGCAACTACTTTATTATCGGGTGTTTATTATCCCACAAGTCATTTGGTACTTAATCAAATATTTTTAATGAGTTCAAAACTAAGCGAATACGAATTTTGTGGTAATGTATATGCAATAATGGTGGCTCCCATGAAAGCAAAACTAAGAAAATATTTTAAAGAAATGTCACCGGTAATTAGTTGTGTCGCCGCGTTAAACCCATGTTTGAACATTTCCGGGGTGGAATTACTTATTGATAACATTTGTAACGATTTGGATTTGAATGATGAGGATCCATTTTTTTCACAAAATACAAAAGACTATTTTAACAAATCTTTTAAAGATTTAGTTGGTCATTATTTTCAAAAATATAGTTCAACAACAATGGTTTCTTCTAGTTCGGCTTCCACAATGTTTGCTTCATCATCTTCTTCCCGAGATCCAATGATTAATTTATATAATAGTTTAAGACAAGAAAACCATAAACGGGCAAGGGGTGATGGTGATCAAAGGGCCACTAGCGAATTTGGGAGATATACCGGAACGGATTTTTTAGCCTCAATGGGACCCGAAGAATTCACACATTTTGATATTTTGGCTTGGTGGAAAGGGAGAGAATCTCAATTTCCCATCCTAACCATCATGGCCCGAGATTTACTAACCGTCCAAGCTTCTACGGTAGCTTCGGAATCCGCCTTTTCTCTTAGTGGCAGGGTACTATCCATACGAAGAACAAGACTCACACCGGCCTCATTAGAGATGTGTATATGCTTGAAGGATCACTTAGACGCCGCGGAACGTATACAAAACGTTTCAAGTCTCGAAGGTGAATTGGAATACGAAGGAGATATACACGATATCGAGGTGGAAGCGGGTATGGCAATATCACTTTCCGATGAAGAAATTGCTCTCAATCAAGCTTCGCGAGAGGCTTCCTCCGAAGAAGATTTCGACTTTTGAAGACTACCCAAGTTGAAGATGTTAGAAGAATTAAAGATTAATAAAGGTTGAAGATTTTTGAAGAATTATATAGAATTATTGGTTCAATAATATTTTTATGAAGATTTAGAAGACTTTGTTTTAAGTTATTGTTTACTTATGTTTCCATTCATAATGTACTAGCATTCTATCGGAAAAAATTTGAAGAATACGTTATTTTTCCCTTAAACGCTTAACGCTCGAATAAGATTGAATTATATAGAATTATTGGTTTCAATAATATTTTTATGAAGATTTAGAAGACTTTCTTTTAAGTTATTATTTGGTTATGTTTCCATTCATAATGTACTAGCATTCTATCGGAAAAAATTTGAAGAATACGTTGGTTTTCCCTAAAACGCTTAACGTTCGAATAAAATTGAATTATATAGAATTATTGGTTTCAATAATATTTTTATGAAGATTTAAAAGACTTTCTTTTAAGTTATTGTTTGGTTATGTTTCCATTCATAATGTACTAGCATTCTATCGGAAAAATTTTGAAGAATACGTTGGTTTTTCCTAAAACGCTTAACGCTCGAATAAGATTGAATTATATAGAATTATTGGTTTCAATAATATTTTTATGAAGATTTAGAAAACTTTGTTGTAAGTTATTGTTAAATTATGTTTCCATACCTAATGTACTAGCATTCTATCGGAAAAAATTTGAAGAATACGTTGATTTTCCTTAAAACGCTCAACGCTCGAAAAAAAACCGAATTTTATAGGAAAACCGGTTTGAAACCGGTTTTTGAACCCGAACCGGTTCCAAACCGGTCCAAACCGGTTACAACCGGTTAGGGTTTTTTCTCCCCCCAAACCGGTTCGGTTCCAACCCGGTTTTTGGAAAAACCGGTTCTTGACCATTGACCAAAAACCGGTTCGGTTTTCCAACCCAAACCGGTTTGGCTCAAAAACCAGTTTTGTTCATCTTTACCGCCAGTTACCAAAGTTGCGCCTTCTTTTATTCCTTTCTCGATGCACGAAAGTACTTTCTCGTATTGTTTTTTATTGTTCTACACAAGGCATCAATGGGTTAACATCCATTATGCAAATAAATAACGAAAATTTAAAAATCTGTAAGTTTGTTACACCTGAGGCCCATGACGAGTGGCAAGATCGAAAGAGTCTCCTGAAGGCCAACTTTTCACAATTGCTTCCAATGTTTTGACGAAAGTGTCATAGATTCCTTCCTGAACAAAAATACGAGACCCCGCGATGCACATTTCACCCTGTACTTATAACAAATAGAATATGAGTGATATATATATATGATCATCCATAAAAATATGTCACACTATAGTTTGATACACTTGCGCTCACTAAACCCATAATAGAAATGTGCATAAGACTAAGGGTCAAAACACACTTTAAGAAATGTGTCGTTAATGCAGTTATAATTAGTTAGTCAAAAGATTGTGATTTACCTTTGTACAACTAATGCCTGTTGTTTTTCCTTTTTTATGTATTTAGGGATGAAATTGGAAAGTTGGTAACGAACAATGAATTTTGGCATGGATGGAAATTAAAACAAGGAAAGGGTATAATATAATGGTACTTTATTAGTAAGATTTGCTATGACAGCAAAATCCACAGCTTTATCAACATCTGCATCGTCGAAAACCATGAAAGGCGATTTTCCTCCCAATTCGAGTGATACAGGTTTCAGATTGCTTGCTGCTGCCGCTTGCATTACCATACGCCCAACACTAGTGGATCCCGTAAAACCAACCTGAATAGAGAATCATCACCGCATCAATTCGATTATGCTAGATTAACAAACTTATTATTAATTCACTGTTGGTATGTGTGTTTGAAAAAACAATCACCGCATCAATATCCATATGAGAGCTAATTGCAGCACCAGCAGTGTTGCCAAACCCGTTAACAATGTTAATTACCCCATCAGGAATACCAGCCTGTATAACAAGAAATTAGATCCGTAAAATTTAAAATGAACCAAATACACATAACGCTCATATTTTTAATTGATAGCTATCGATTTTACTATAAAAAGGTGAATTTTATTTTAAAATGGAATTCGAACTAACACCCTTATAGTTGTAATTTCACCTCGAGACTGTCAAGTCTGTGACCTTTTGGTCAATTTATCGCATATTTGACTAGAGAAAAAACATACAAGTGCGTGATAATTTTTGTAAAATTTGTAGAGAATCTAATTACTACTTGTACCTTATAAATTATAATGGATTTTTCTTACCTGCTTTGACAAGTGAGCAAGAAAAAGAGCCGAAAGAGGTGTGTGTTCAGAGGGTTTTATCACCATGGTGCAACCAGCGGCTAAAGATGGTGCAACCTTCATAGCAAACATTAATGCAGGGGCATTCCATGGAATGATGTGTCCAACTACCCCAATAGGCTCACGTAACGTGTACGCTTGAATATTACTAGACATTTTGAGAGTTGCACCACGAATTTTATCGGCTGCTCCAGCAAAGTATCGAAATGTTTCTGATACATTTGCTAGTTCAATGTCCTTCACGGAACCAAACTGTTTTCCACCGTCGATTACTTCTAAGGTCGCCAATTCATCAATATTTTCATCGATCAAGTCTGCTAATTTCAAAAGACACTTTTGACGTCCCTGATGATAACAATGATGATATGATATTCGAACAATACAATAGATGAGGGAAGAAAAACAAAACTGTTACTAAAAATACTAAGAGAACGCACGTACCTCGCCTGACAAATGAGGCCACGGTCCATTATCAAAAGCTTCACGAGCAGCACGAACAGCCATATCAATGTCTTCCTTTCTCCCTTCGGCCATAGTTGCTAACACTTTCTCTGTTCTTGGATCTATTGTCTCAAATGTGTTTCCTATAATGAAAATCGTTTAAAGACAAAATATTGACGTTATTCTACAAAATACAAGGAAATCCATTGTAATGAAAACCTGAAATGGAATCAACAAATTCCCCATTAATGAAGAGCTTGGTGAACTTGATCTCATGGATTTTTGGAGACTCGGAACTCATCTTTCTTCCTGATGATGATTTCAAGTATTTTAACACGAGTACTTATAGGTCTTAATTAGTTATAAGTAGTTGAATGTTTTGAATTTATTATAAAAGAGAGAATGTTTTGCAAAAAGATGGCTAAAATAGAATTATTCTTGAGATAAAGTTGGTACCCATTTCATAAGTCATTTGTTTCCGTCACAATCATGCATTAAGTTGTATTGTACATACAAATTATGCACAATTATAGAGGATTTGTAAAAAATAATAGTGTAAATATCGATATTTGGCAATTTAATTATAAATTTAAATCATTGATTAGCATATATAAGAGATTGACTAGTTTGGCATCAAAAGGAGAGTTTCTTTCGATTACATTGTTTTGTATATCAGTTGTCACAATATAAGAATTTTATACAAAATATGCCATTAAAAACTTTTTAAATTTGATAGATGTTACTGTAATTTATATGCTAATTTATGTTTAGCATAGTTTGCTTTGACCCATCGACCCGTTTATTATTATTATTTGTGTCCTATATACGTGCATTATGTTTAGTGAGAAAGATTCAAGGGGCAATAATTATCTTTGAAGTTTATGAAGTTTTATCTATTGGTAGAAGTTGATGAAGTTTGAACCTATTTTTCACTAATGAAATGTCAACCTTCTTCTACTTGTCTTGAGACTTATGTTACACAATAATCATGTTTTGCATGCGGTATTATTTTACAACATCTCTAGAACAATTTGAAAAACCATTTCATTCAATTCAGTGTATTGATTTTATGGAGTAAATTACATGAATCAGTCCAAAACATTCACCTTTTGTCTCGTAAACACTAGCTCCTTCATCTGAAATGACTAGAATACCCTTATATGCATCATCAAATAAATTGAAAGATAAATAAAGGAAAGGGTATTTCAGTTATTTTAGGTCGATGAGAGACTGTTTATGAAACAAAAATTAAGTTATTAGACTGAAAACGTGAAGAAAAAAATTAAGGGACAATTTTACGTAAATCGATGTAAACTAAAGGAACCATTTATGTAATTTACTTGATTTTATGCAAAACTATTTATAGAAAACCTTTTTTCGATCTTTTTATGTTCAAAAATTATCGTTAATTTGGTATTCAAAAATATTTACTTCATCCAGCCCCAAAAGATATTTGAAAATATCTTACTATTTTATCTGCCCATAAAAAATTATCTACTCACAAACAAATAACTATAAAAACTATTAAACTCTTCAATTTACCCTCATTTATTACTCTCCAAACTCATATCTCAAATACTTAAGTCAAACATATGTTGACTACATGGGGAAAATTGAACTCATAATACATGATATGAAACTGTTGAATAACTGGACCTAGTTAGCTAGGTCATCTTATTTGATCAGGGTGCGAATTATTGATTAGGTTAAAGCCATGGGGAATCATAAATGGGTGTGGCCACAGTTTTAAGTTGAAGATAATGTTCAAGTGCCTCTAATCCTTGTTCTCTTCCGAACCCACTCATTTTATATCCTCCATGAGGTGCGTCTCGTTCAAGTGCTAGATAACAGTTAATCCACACGACACCTGCTCTAATAGATCTTGAAACTGTGTTTGCAATGTCGATATTTTTTGTCATTACCCCTGATGCGAGCCCGTATTTTGTGGCATTTGCTCTCTTGATCACTTCTTCTACAGTCCTGTTAAAAATCATGGGTTCAAATGAGTACAACATTTTAAATCTAGTCATACATGACTAATTAAGGTCAAGCTCGGCTAGCAAAACTTTTTTGCGAGACAGACTCCCCCAATCTATACTCTACCCGGCCATTAATAGTGATTTGACCATTAAATGCTGTACAATGTGCACATTTGGAATGTGTTTTAAAAAGAAAATGACCAAAACACATACTTAAATTTCAAAACAGAGATAACAGGGCCGAATATTTCCTCATTTGCTATGGACATATCATCCTGTAAAACGAACAAGTAAATATAAGTTGTATTAACAAATTTTCAGATTTTTTAAGTATAGAGAAAGGATATTTGGAAGATAATAAGGATATGAGTCAATACCGTAACGTTTGTGAATAAAGTTGGTTCAATATAGTATCCTTTCTCTCCAAACGGCTTACCGCCTGTTACCAAAGTCGCACCTTCCTTCTTGCCATTTTCAATGCACGAAAGTACCTTTTCGTATTGTTGTTTATTGTTCTATACAAAAGAAAGGATTAACATTGTGAACATGTATAAGATCTGAAAAGTTCTAAGTTCTGAAAACCTAAATGTGATTCTTACATATATATACCTGAGGTCCATGACGAGTGGAGAGATCGAAAGGGTCTCCAATCGGCCAAGCTTTCACTATTCCTTTGAGTTTCTTGACAAAAACATCATGTGCCCCTTCCTGAACGAAAACACGAGACCCTGCCACACACATCTCGCCCTGTACATGGAATGATCGAGTTAGATTACTAAAGTCATACCTTTGAACTGTTTAATGGATCATTTCAAATATCTTTTAGCAATAACCGGTCAAATGGGTATAACTTAAGTATAGCTTAAAATACATCTATAATGCGTAACTAGATTTTGTAACACAAAATATACAATAATACTACAGTTATTTGTTTTGACAAATATTGAAATATATATACCCCTTTCTACTTGACCAAATTTTGACATGTTACCCAATCCATCTGAGCCACCACTTTTGACACCTCTCTAGAATACTAATGTGTTGTTGGTACGAATAAATTGGATCTAAAAAAGAAAAAAGTGATGGGTCGTACTTTATTCATTAGATTTCCGATAACAGCAAGCTCTGCGGCTTTGTCAAGATCTGCATCATCAAAAACAATGAATGGTGATTTTCCTCCTAGTTCGAGTGACACAGGTTTCAGATTGCTTGCTGCCGCAGCTTTCATTACGGTACGACCAACTTCTGTTGATCCCGTAAAAGTGACCTGGGTTGATCACGCATCATTAAACATCAATTATCAAGTCATGTAGCATAAACTGTCAATGTTATGTATACGCTTTCTTCAACTTAGAAAATAAATAATCACCGCATCAATGTCCATATGAGAGCTAACTGCAGCACCAGCAGTGTTTCCAAACCCGTTAACGACGTTAATCACCCCATCAGGAACACCAGCCTAAACATCAACCAATAAGTAACTCGTAACCAATTGAAACAAGCAAAAGTAGTTTTGTAAAGAAAAACACCAATACATTTATTTTAGGGTAATAATATATATGCTGCTAGCAATGTATAGTTAAGTTATGTTGTGGAGATATATTTTAAAATAAATTTTTATGTTTATCACCCTCCAACTTTCTTACATTTAGACTATCACCCCTCCCACCATTTTACACGGGTCAGCACACGGTACTTTTTCCATAATGTAATAAGTTTAAAATAACTTCCAATAAAATCTGAGCATATACCAGTTTTGATAAGTGAGCGAGAAAAAGAACTGTAAGAGGTGTATGCTCGGCGGGCTTGATCACCATGGTGCACCCAGCGGCTAAAGATGGTGCGACCTTGGTGGCAAACATGTAGGCAGGGCCATTCCAAGGAATGATATGTCCAACGACCCCAATGGGTTCACGTAATGTGTATGCTTGAATATTACTCGACATTTTTAAAGTGGCTCCACGGATTTTGTCTGATGCACCAGCAAAGTAACGAAATGTTTCTGAAGACATCGGTACTTCAAAGTACTTCACTGTGCCAAACAGTTTTCCACCATCAATTACTTCTAACGTCGCTAATTCATCAGCATTCTCATCAATCAAATCTGCAAAATTTAATATGATCTTTCGTCGTGCCTGAAATTGTGAAATTTTATGGAATCAGAACATTTTGCACTGCAAGATATTTAGAACATCACGAGTCTGGGACGATCTAACGTATAGTAGGCCGGTTATTTCAACTTTTGAAAAATATTTAGAAGAGTTTAATATTTCTTTTCGGTATAGCAATGAACTTTTATTCTGTGCAATATTATCAGAGAACAATAAATTGTAATTCTACTGACCTATTTAAAAGTATGAAGTTAGTTTAGTGATCTGGTTGGTAAGAATACGTGATATACTAACTGGTAGATAACTTTAAGTAGAATACTATGTGAGTCGATTAACCCTTAGGTAAAATATTGAGAAAATGTACTTCGCCAGACAATCGAGGCCATGGTCCACTGTCAAAAGCTTCACGGGCAGCCTTAACGGCTAGATCAACGTCTTCCTTTCTCCCTTCTGCCACCTTTGCCAACACTTCCTCGGTTGTTGGATTTATCGTCTCAAATGTATTTCCTACATTTTTTGAAGTTCAAACACAATAGTACCAAGTTAATCAACTAAACAACAAATTGAATGATTGCAAAACATTGGTCTGTTTTATACGAGTTTGAGTTGCATTTCAAATTTAAGTAGCTCGACTTATCGTCCATAACTAACTCTAAGCATATCAATCAATATTAGTATCGAATAAAATTCAGAATATTATTTTTTAGAGTGAAAAGGAGATCGACCTGAAATGGAATCAACAAACTCTCCATTGATGAAGAGTTTAGTGAACTTGATCTCATGTGTTTTTGGAGACTTGGAACTTCCATTGGCTGCTGAACTCATTTTTCTGGTAAAATTTGAAACTAAGTGACAAATATTGATGACTTTAAACATTATAACAAGGAGATTTTATAGGCCGTTATTGAAAAACATGCATGCCAACATGGGAAAATTGGTTTTGTACTCACACATGGTTTTAAGGAAAACATAAAGAGAGAGGAGAGAGAATGTGTTTATAGTTTCCGTTTTAACAAACTGCAAAACATATATTTATCGTTATTTTGCATAATATAATATATGCAATATGTAATGTAATAATAGGGTTTAACTTCTTTTATATTATTAAAAAAAACCAGGCTGGAGAACGATTAGAACACAGAAGACTAAATAGGCCATTGCTGCAAACTCCCCGGTGCATAAGTATTAGAAAACGAGCTTAATCATTTCTACACAAGACATGACCCGTCATGATACAGCAAATCTCATATTTGTCCGGTTAACTCAGCCAATTTAAAATTCATCTTCAGTGCCGCCTCATTTAACAGGTGGCATATAAACCTGTACTTGAACGGGTCCACAGACTTGTTAATTGATTCCAAACAGTTAGCTAGTGCAACTATTAGGTGATTATCAGGTGGCAATTTAAACTCATTTACTTGAACGGCTCAATTTATTTGTTTTAGCAACAGCAAACACACATTCTACCTCGTATTATGTACAAATACCACATACGCAATGTATCACACAAGACCATGCCACACACATCTCACCCTCTACATAGAAGGAGTTAGAATGCTAAAGGTGGCAACTTCGACCCGCTAACTTATGACCGGATCATCTCAGAGTTACAGTTGAAATGGGTATAACTAAAAAATGGCTTTAAATTTTAAAATATATATTTCTAATGCATTTTAATTAAAAATAACATCTTAACTAATTTTGTAATTGTATTAACTCATTGATTACAAAAGTTACTTATTTTCCAAAAAGTGTTTCGAGTCAATCTAACTCAGCGCGTACAAAAATATCTCACCCTGTACATAGGAGTTAGAATACTAAAGGTGGCAACTTCGACCTGCTAACTTATGACTGGATCAACTCAGAGTTACAGTTGAGAGGGGTTTAATTGAAAAATGGCTTTAATTTTTATAATATATTTAATGCATTTTAATTAAAAAAATAACATATTAATTAATTTTGTAATTGTATCCAACTCATTGACTACAGAAGTTATCTATTATGCAAAAAGTGTCTAACTCGGCGCGTACCGAAATATAGATGTTTCAACTTCAACCAATTTTGACCTATCACCCCTTCGGATGTAAAAAGGAATAAGTGATCAATCTTACTTTGTTCACTAGATTTCTAACGAGCAAGCTCTGCGGCTATATAAACATATGCATCATCAACCAACTTTGCGGATCCCGTAAAAGTGACCTGGATTGATCACACAACATTAAACATATATTAAATCGAGTCATGTAGCATAAACTAACAATGTTATGTTTATCCTTCACTCAACTTAAAAGGTAAATAATAACCGCATCAATTTCCATCAGAAACGCCAGCCTGTACACCAAGATTCAAGTAATATGACCATGAAACCAAATACGTAACTTGTAACAAATTCAAGGGGAAAAACAATCCAAATATATCTGTAAGTGCTTATATTTAAGCCTGCGCACTTCTCAAGATCAATGAGTTCTTTCCGAGAAGCCAACGCAACCAGCCTAATACCTAAAGATATGGGTACTATATCCAATACAGGAGTCACAATCCATGACACGGATATTTTAGTCACTTTCTTCATTCTGCTCCTTCTATTGAATGTATATCACAGATGACATGCACAATATTGAATATAGCAGTATAGCACGTCATGTGCATGTTAATTATTCATAGACACTTAAAATTGCGTTCTGACCTTTAACTCCTCGCATATATCCAAGATTATTAATTTTATCTGCATCATTTAAAGCTCTCATGGATAAAGGAGAGATGGAACAGAATGCCAACCACAGAAACTTGTTTAAGTATCACACGAAGAACAACCAAAGAAAATTCATGCTGCATGAGATCATATAGTGTCTGCATAGTTTGAAGGTGTTTTCAACCAAAACAACTTAAGGGAGAATAGGAAACATAAACAAGTCAACAATTTGACAAAAGCTTATTTGACAGAAGTTCACAGAAAAACACAAACACATATCCATAATCATAACAGGACTGCTAATACAAAGATGTGAATTTCTGCAGCGACTTCAGAGATAAAATGACAAATACCTGGGTTCGCAATCATAGGTGTCTTCCATTTTCCGTGGAAGTTCGGGTTCTTTATTTTCTGTCAAGGGGAAAGCATGTCAAGGAAACTTGTGATACTAATTATCGTGGAAAAATGCAGTTAAAATAGAATTGAAAAACCTTTGCCTTCGATGGACCTTGGTACTCGGGATTTGAAATAGGGGGACTGTCCACTCATCATCTTCCTTAACATTCCAATATTCCTCAACAAGAAATAGTGGCATGTCTTAATCAGTAACAAATAACTACCACAATCTCAAGTTAAGCACAGCGTAAATAAAAACTACATACCTTTTTGGCATCTAGGTAAGCTATCTGCTAAGGGATGTCATCATAAGTTCTGATTTTACTACCTCAGGCTTCTCGTCTTCAGGGTCAGGAATAAACTTCATCAGGGCGAAGAATGAAGGTATAAACATGGAAAGATGGCCCTTTGATCACCAAAGTGTATTTTAGATTGCAAACAACCTCTTCATATCATAAAATAATCACCAACACCTTCACCGATGTGGCTTATTTCGGGAGAAAAGGCCACATGTTTTTCAAGCCATAAACACTAAAATTACAAAATCCCAAATACCCCTTTATAGTTTATATCAATAGAAAACAATTTTATTAAAAAAACGTAAAGCTCGAATCTGAAAAAAAAAATCAGTACAAACAGATAAAACTGCCATGGCTGCAATAATCATGCCAGCATCGAATGTATCATACTGCCTGAATGTTGCCCCACCAAGATACAATATATCTGGAAATTTGACCAATTAACTCAGACAAATAGCAATTCATCATCACAACGCCCTATTTTATAGTTTTGGTGCAGAAATTATACATATAACTTCCCTTTAGAAAAAGAGAAAGTAAATTACATGAATCGCCAATGCAAGTGCTTAGATCAATGAGTTCTTTACGAGAAACCAAAGCAACAATGAGTTCTTTACAAGAAACCAATCGTAATCAAGGACCTCAACTTAAGTATCTCTGTAAGTGCTTATTTCTCAAGATCAATGAGTTCTTTACGAGAAACCAAAGCAACCAGCCTAATACCCAAAGACCAGGGTACCATTTCCAATATAGGATTTACAATCTGTGACAGAAAATTATTTTAGCACAAACCAAGGATATAATTCTTCATTATGCTCCTCCATTTGAATAGAATGTATATAGTTGTAATACAGCACATCATGTGCATCCTACTTATCCGTAGACACGTAACATTGGGTACTGACCTTTAACTTCTGGCATGTTCCAAGACTCTGTTAATTTCATCTGCATCCATGTTGAGTTTATCATTTAAGTAGATGCTAAAAACGGAGCAGAATGCCACCCCATAAGTGTCTTTAAGTATCACAGGAAGAACAACCAAAGAAAATCCATGCTGAATGAGATTATTTCATGTCTACATAGTTTGAAGGTACATAAAATGAAGCAAAACAACTTAAGGGAGAAGCGGTACGTGAATGTGTGGCATCCCAAACAGCAGCATATCAAGGCAATGCAATATGATATCGAAGAGGTGACCAAAAAGACTTTGCGAGGCCTCTCTCAGATACCTACACTCCAAAAGATTGAGGCATAACCTCGCATAATTTGCACGACCAGATTGAAACTTGTAACTATTGACTGCCCCAACATTTGCCTGCAAGAATAGGTGTTAATATTCTGCAAGAACAGATGATAAATCAATCCCTTGGAAAAAATATATATGAAAAAATAGATATTCATACCAACCGTCTTTTGCAATGTGAAACTTCAGTGGTGCAGAAACGACATTCTTCAAGAAAGAAAGCTTCTCTTCCATATTTTTCAAAACATCACCACGAACAGCAGGCATGGGAAAAGGATCCTACATTGTCATCTACTAGATAAGTACAACATAAGCTTGATCTGCAAGATTAATAAGTAAAGAATAGAAATACATACCCAGGATGCCTGTTTGTAACAGAAAGTGTGAAGATGGTGCCTCATCCAGAATGTAGAACCCATTGTGATCAAAGTACTCAATTAAAGTGAACAAGATGATGATAATTAACTAGATAGTTTAGTAGGCCCGCGGGTTCCACATTAGACTTGAAAATAATAGCACAATTAGATGAAAATGTAACGAAAACAACCTACAAGAGTTGAGGTAAGTTTATATGTTGGCAGTACATTACCAGTGGCCTAAACTACGACAAGAGAAGCAATAATATGTATATGTAATCCATAAAAAAAATCAGCATCCGTCAGAAATTAACAGTCAAGATCATGTTACCTTATTTTTCAGAAATTAACACAGCCACTAAAGTCATAACTCTATTGACATCCATAATCATAACATCTTATTGTAAATACAACATTTGAATTTTCTTGGAAGTTTGGGTTCTTAATTTTCTGTCAAGGTGAAACATGTGATACTGATAACCAATAGCATAGTGGGTAGGCTATCCACTATATACACTTAAAGTAGAATCCAAAAACCTTTGTCATCCACAAACCGTTGTACTCGGGGTTTAGAATAGTGGGACTGTCCAATCACCATCTTCCTTAATATCCCAATCTTCTGGCTGAAAATTTTAGCTCGTCTTAATCAGTACTAATAAATAGCATAAGCTCAAGTGAACCACGATGTAAAATAGAAATTGCATACCATTTTGGCATCTGAGTAGGCTATCTGCTTTGGGATGTCATCATAAGTTATGATTTTACTACCTCAGCCTTCTAGTCTTCAGGGTCAGGAATAAACTCCTTGTGAAAAACCTTTTATGATTAAAGTATTAAAATTATTGCATGTGTGACCATGTGTTTAATTTTACCTTCTTTGCCTGCATCAAGGTCCTTAATCTGCTCTACAAGGAGATGACCTCAATCAGAGAACAAACTTCCAGTCTGCTTCTCTACATTATCAACGAGGATAGTGTAAGTAGCATGAGGGCAAAGGATGTGAAAGCTGGTCAGTCTCACGAGGAACGTCTAATTTGATCAATTTGTAGCATGGTGTAGTAAGCCCACTGATATCACGTCCAAACATGAATTATGGACAAAAATATCTAGAAACATTCCATCTAAAACATTAAACCTACTCATTCTGCATAAGAAACACACGGAAAAAGAAACTCCAAAAATAAGAAAGCAAAATAATCAAGAATTTTTTTTAAAAAATAAATTCTTGAATGAACACATTATTTAAGTTATAAGACTACAAAACCCTAGTTCCCACAAAAGCAATTATCTTTCGTATAAAAAAGTACGACAAAAGAAACCCCAAAAACATGAAACCAAAGTAATCAAGAAATTTATTTAAAAAAAAAAATTATTCTCGAATGAACACACGACATAATTTATAAGATTAACAAAACCCTAGTATCCCACAAAAGCAATAATCTTTCGTATAAAAAAAGCATGACAAAAGAAACCCTAAAAACAATTAGGGAACAGAATTAATAAGTAAAAAAACATAACCTTGTGATAAAGACGATTAACAAGGTCAATATCTTCCGTGGAATTGAACCACCGGCGATTGATTGTACGTCATCGAAATAATACTAAGAAAGAAGCAGGAATGAAGTTTGGGGTTTTGAGTTGAGTTGGGTTAAGAAGTGACTGTTGTGGACTTGTGGGTATGGATATATTTATAGGTATGGATATGGATCTCTCGGTTTGGGCACTCAGCGTTAGTTAAACGCTACTACTTAATAATTATTTATTATTATTATTATTATTATTATTATTATTATTATTATTATTATTATTACTGTTACTGTTACTTTTATTTATCTATCCTAATGAATGAATATTGAATTTTAAATATTCAACTACTCATAATTTTTATAGGCCTTAGCCAATTTTATTATTTTAATAACTTACATTTTTAGGTTATTAATTTTTTATATTTAGATAAATTATATATACGCCTAAATTTGTAAGCATGAAATTAGACCTAAATTTTTAATCCGTTAATAGAGTGGGGTTCAAATGAGTACAACAACTTTCTGTGAGAATGGAGGAACCAATAAGAACGCGCCACGTGTTACAAAACTCACTTTCCCCACGTTTTTAAAAATTAAATATCTCGCAAACGGTAAGTCGAAAAATCATAAAAGTTGCACCATAAAAAATCAGCGTTTTGTCCTCTTAGATTAGAGATCTCACAAGGTATACTTTCGACAAAAAAAAACATTTCGTTTTCGTTAAGTTTTGTAAACGAGTAACACCTGTGTTACCAGCAGGTAACACATGTGTTACTAATATTATACAATCATAAAAAAAATCGTCGAAAATATATCAAGTGAAATATCTAATCGAAGAGAAAAAATTATTGATTCTTATGGTGTAATTTTTATAATTTTTTAATGAGCCATTATTGAGATATTTAATTTTTAAAAACGTGGGGAAGTGACTTTTGTGACACGTGGCGCATTCCTATTGATTCTTCCATTTTCACAAAAAATTTCATTTTCATTTGAACCTCATCCGCCGCTGTTAATATGATAAAATGGTATGTGGAATTAATTGAGAGAAAATATAGGTGATATGTCAAAATTTGCAATAATAAAATTATGTTTAACTTGTACCATAAATTCAAAATTCCCATTACACCCAGTTTTTTAATTGTTCAAAGATAACAGACTTATGCTTGTGTAACCAAAATACAAAATTCTCATTACATTTATAGCCAAGGAGAATTATGAACTGGAGTGACAATGGATTTAACTTGAAGATACTTGTATAAGCCTTCCATTCCAAACTCTCTTCCGAATCCGCTCATCTTATAACCTCCATAAGGGCAATCCGCATCAAACGCCAAGTAACAGTTTATCCAAATAATCCCAGCACGAATTGATCTTGAAACCGTGTTTGCTATGTTCAAGTCCTTAGTCGCTATCCCTGCTGCTAAACCATAACGTGTTGAATTCGCTCTAGCAATCGCCTCTTCAATCGTCCTACAAAGTTTATACATAATATATTAAGGTACTGATTTTATACCAACTTACTTGAACTTAAATGTAGTTTCTTTGAGAACTTATTAACTATTCTGTATGAATTCAGACTTACTTGAACTTAATGACAGAGATAACAGGGCCAAATATTTCATCTGTTGCAATAAGCATGTCATCCTGAAACCATCGAAACGCAATAAAAGTTAATATGAGTAAATTTTTGCAAATTTTCATATTTTGTACCGGGACTTATGGAACTTACTGTAACATCTGTGAAGATTGTTGGCTCGATATAGTATCCCTTGTCACCGGCAGGCTTTCCTCCAGTTAGTAATGTTGCACCTTGTCTTTTTCCATGTTCGATATAAGAAAGTACTTTCTCATATTGTACCTTATCAACCTATAGATTTTATGGTTACCATTGTAACAAGTGATACAAGTTTCTGAAAGAGTTACTAATTTGTATTTGATATAAGTTTTGATTACTTGAGGTCCTTGAATGCTGGAAGGATCAAATGGGTCACCAACGGTTATCCCTTTTGCGTAAAGGGCAAACTTGGTTACAAATTCATCATAGATTCCTTCTTGAACAAATATCCTCGAGCTACACACACAAAATTCGCCCTGAAAATGAAGAAAAATAATTGTTATACGAACTTTGACTCAAAAAATCATATGAAAATTGAGAAATACAAACTCCACAAATCTTGTATTGATTTGACAGAATGAACAGCTCTGATGGGTTGGGTTATAGTTTAAACATGATGTAGCTATTTATGGCACTCTTTTGATAGGGGTAGAAATGGGTCGAGTAAAGTTGACCCAAATCACTTTATGAAAAAAAAAATCCATAATTAACTAACGTGTCTAATATTACCACAACCTCTATATGCGGTATTATTTTCGTAATAATCTTATTTTTTTCGACTTTTTACCTATTTCAGCCGTTAAAATATGATATAGCATGAATCGTCCCGTTCTTTGTATATTTATACCTTGTTAGCAAACCCGCCCATGAGAGCAAGATTAACAGTTGAATCAACATCCACATCGTCAAAGATTATGAGAGGGGATTTGCCTCCAAGCTCGAGAGACACCGATTTCAAATTACTTGTGGCAGCGGCTTGCATTACTAGTCGTCCCACTTCACTCGACCCAGTGAAACTCACACAATCGATATCCATATGAGAACTTATTGCGGCCCCTGCTGTTGGTCCAAATCCAGTTACCACATTGATCACCCCATTAGGCACACCTGCCTGATTGATTTGCATTCATACATTTAAACATAACTTGTACTCGATAATCCACATATGAAATATTAAAACATAGTTTATGCTCAAAGACATACCAGTTTGGCTAAATGAGCACAATACAGAGCGGAAAGTGGAGACTGTTCAGCCGGTTTGACCACCATTGTGCACCCTGCCGCCATAGCTGGGCTAGTTTTAAAAAAGAACATCCCGCAAGGGAAGTTCCATGGGATAATATGCCCAACAACACCAATAGGTTCGTGTAACGTGTAGCCTTGCAATTCGCCGTTCAGTTTCATTGTCTTTCCATATATCTTATCAGCTGCACCCGCATAATACCTGATAAATTTTATAGCAAGTTAAGTGTACAATTCACACATATAATATATACATTATATCAAGTGAGTCTAGAATTCACGACTTCTTGATTACAAAATAAATAAATAGTACTATTACTATGAGTACGAGTTTAGACCTAAGTACGCTGGCTCCAAAAGGAACGTCCCTGATCTTGCCATACGAGAACACCTTGCCTGCATCAATGGCGTCCAATGCTGCTAATTCCTCAATGTGTTGTTCTACTAAATCCGCAAATTTCATCATTATCCTTCCCCTCTCCTGTTAATATACAAATAAGACGCATATTGAACATTTACTTAACAATATGTAAATTTGAAAAAATGAAATAAATTAGTATAACTATAATGTTTGTTAGATATATACTATACACATAATCCAAATCAGTTGAAAGTTACATCTTGAAGCACAGACCATAAACCACACAACTAGATTAGTGCTAAACTAAACAGACAACCTTTCCAAACTAGTTGGCCCCCCGATCAGATCCTATTTTGAATTTTTCGATGAAAATAGTTAAGGGACAAAAGGGTATTGATATACGTACTGAACCAGACATACGAGGCCAGGGACCATGATCGAAAGCTTCACGAGCAGCCTTAACAGCCAAATCAACATCCTCTTTATCTCCTTCTGCTATATTCGCAACAACTTCCTCACTTCTTGGATCAATCGTCTCAAACGTTTTTCCTTTAACATCACAAAATCAAAAGACAATACTCAACAAGTAACCAAAAAACTTGAAATTAGTTTCAAACAACAATCACACCTGAAACAGAATCAACAAACTCTCCATTGATAAACAACTTTGTGAACTTTATTTCGGGGATTTCGAATGAAGATTTGGTGTTGCCATTAGTGTACGTCTCAGCTGCCATTATGGTTGGTAATTTAAGTTCTAATGGTTGTTATTAAAGGAGGATAATATAAGTTTTGAATGGTGGTGGTGGTGATGGTGGATATTTATCTTGCGAAAGATACCATCTGCCGTTTGATCTGATACCATTGTTAATACTTTTTGTCGTGGCCTACAAAATAATGGAAGCATATACTTTTAACTAACTTCTAAACAGAAAAATGTAGCCGTATTTTCTTTATACGATGATATATAAATTATTAGTTACTTAAAAGTAGATGAGACTGTTAATTACTGCGTTTAAACGGTAATATATCACTGATTAATTTCGTAAATGGCACTAATGTAATAGGTAAAAGTTTAATTGATCACTCAAATTAAGTTAAAATTTGTGTACCTAAGTTGTCTATTTATTATCATGAATGATAACTTATCATTTGATATATATCGCATATATTTCAATATTTGTTGAAATATGACAACATGCACGAGGAATGACAACGTGGATAGTCTCTTATTTATTAATATTTAGCGTTTTCTAATCCCAACTTGTAGTTGGCAATTATGCGATAGAATATTCAAAAGACTTTTTTCCCTCAAATATCTTTCATATTTGAATTTGTATTTTATTTAAGTTTAAACATTTTATAGCTACTTCAAAGGCGTCTCTGAAATTTTGAAAATCATTGAGCAAAAATTGATTAATTACTCAAAATAATGCTCTATATCTAGCTCTAAAATATTTATTTATTTATTTATATTACGTTTCAATCAATTTTGAACCAATTTAAATATATTCTTTTTCTTGCTTGCAATTAACAAGCATCAAAGTATTATATGTATATATATACACACACATATATACATGAACACACATATTTTGAGGTCCTTATAATTCGAAAGCGTCGATCAGGGCACCTCGCTCACTCTAAAAGACGACCCTTAACGACGTACAATTAAACAAAATGTTGTGGATAAAGTTATCTCTCTATTTTAAGTAGTCACTTGGAATTTAAAGTCTGTTCGACAACAAATTAGCTGGAACTGAAGTTAAAGATTGTGGTCGAGGATTCTTTTAGAAGTCATTTAAAAAAACTTCTAAAAGTGAGATTTTAGAAGATTCTTTTTCAAACAATCTCCATCAAGATTGTTAAAACTGAAATCTTAATCTCTGTAATCCCCGATATACTCCGCGCCAAATACACATACACCCTTAAAAACCCATTAATCAGACTTGGCCCACATCAATTATTATTAGCCCAACATACCAAAAGTTGATTTCTTGGCCCAACACTAATACACGTATACTCGATTGGGGTTCTTCCTTGACCAACAATTGTAATAGATGAACTTTTGGCAACATCTAAAGATTATTGAAACGTAGAGTAGTTTTGAAATTACTTAACCACTGCCACTAAATCTAATCTTGTGAGCGATTTGGTTATAAATATGTACCTAATGAATTTGCATTGATCAAGTCTGCCATTTTCAATTATTGTTTTAGACATTGAGTGACTCTTTCTTAACTTTATTTATTTACATTTACGTTTTGATATGTTTCGATCAATATTAGTAGTTGATCTGTTGAGGATAAATATTAGTAATAACAGCTATTTATTTTTATTTAATTAATAATTAAGGAGTATTTTCTATGGATAAAGATAATGATTAGTACCTTTGATAAGGTAGGGTTTAAGTTGAAGAACATATGAATGGGTATTTTTCTAATTTAATTTATTTTTTTTTAAAGTAAGACTCAATATTTTCCTATTTAGTTGGTTTAATTTTATCAATTTAAGTTTTTTTCTTTTTTACTTTTTACCAAGTATATCAAAAAACTCGAACTCTACATATAAACAAACTAACGCTATCACGAGTAATATTCTTGTGTCACTATTTACAATAAAATTGTATACTCCGCGACATAGCATAGGTAATTATGCTAGTTATCAGTAGTGTGCAACAAAAAAGTTAAAAAACACAATTGAATATACCAGATTTGTGTGGTTCAATTGATTAATAAAACTAACCTATATTGATATTACATCAGCGAGTAAATCTAATTACTAGAATTAGGGCTTACAATTACATTAGTAATACTAATAATAAGAATATAAAATATTTATGGTATTGTTAATGACAGTCGTTGTCAATAACGTGCATAAATTGGTTGTACTTTAATTGATATTTTATAAGGGTCAACTAAAATTCAGATGGTCAGAGAGTCTATTATGGTATAAATACAAAAATATTAAAGCGTACTTTAAATTCTTATTGACAGCCTAAAAGATGACGTTATCATTCTTCTATATTAATTTATAATAATAATAAATAAATCACCCCCAGTTCATAAATTTACCACTAAAAAGGTAATGATAAACATATCACAAGTCTTAATCTTAATCTTGATTGTGCTCATATTGTTGAAAAGTATACCCTACTATCTCCATGTTTCAATGGTCATAAATCATTGGGTTTAAAGGTGAAGTTAAAAATTAACTTCTCATTTAACAAACTCATAATGTCGTTCTCATTAATCACACAACTTTTTAAAAATCAAAACGTGATTTGTACACCTTATACCAGTTACTTTTCATAAGTAATAACAGAGCCACTTCTTTGACTATTTTCCCCTCAAGTATTGATTTCTAAAATCGTCAAAAAATGGCTGCTAAAAAGAGTTGAGTCCAGAATCAGCGATCAACATTGTGATTTTCCCTTAATATGGGCATAATTAATACCCCAAACAATAATTTATTTAAAATTCTGTCTATAAAAGAATTAAAAGAATCTGATAATCCAATAAATCCAATACGAAATACAAATCTACACATAATAAATAACCATTACAAAATTAAAAAAAAATTAATGAATAAGATAAGTAATTGCAAGTGCGACAAGCAGCAAGAAATAAGCAATTCCTTGATCAATTGCAGCACCATCATTTGGAATCGGAGCAGGTGAAGGAGCAGAAAATTGTTGAGCTTGAACAGCATCAAATACAGCCATGAACATGAAACTAATTAACGCTACAAGAATCGATCTTGAAGTCATCATTTTGAAATCTGGATCTGGGTTTTGATCGTTAAATGATTATGAATAATGGGTGATTTGTTTTGATTTGGGTTTAGTTAACAGATGAATGATTTTGATGATGGAGTTTGTGTTTATATATAGATGGAATTTTGGGGGAAAAAGAATTGAAATTTCGAGGGGAAAGAAGTAAAGTGGAAGGCACGCGTTTCGAGTGAGATTTGTTTGACTGGCAGCCAGCGTATTGACTCGTTTCTCACGCGAAAACAACGCTAGTTACGAGTATAATTTTAGAAAATTAAACTATCTAAATAAATAATTTTATAATATAAATCTATCTATGGTTCACATATAACTATATACATATCCGAAATCATAAAAAGATATGTATAATTTGATTATTTACATAAATTAGTCCATTTTTAAAGGTTTTGTTAAAGGTCAACCCAATATTCAAGGGGATATTGTATTTGTTATGGTATGTGTACAACTATTCGATGTATGTGTGGAATTTTTATTGAAGATCGTTATAGTTGTCGTTATCATTCTTTATTTTTTAAATATTTATAAACTACTCCGTATAAAGCTAAAATCAGAATTTAAAATTGTTCATGTGATAATTGAAAGGATGACTCTTGACAATAATTTCTAGAATCTCTTAATATTCAAATGTTGTTGATTTATCAATCGGAATCTTGATTTGCCCATTTGCTTTATTAATTTTCAATATTTGATTATTATTATTTTTTTGGGTAAGGACAGCAAGATTCTTTCATATTATAGTGATTTATTTTCTTTTTTCTGTCATTGTTATAACTGTTACACGTTGAATTTTATTCAAACATGAACACAGCAAAATGTATTTGAACCATGTGACATGAATGCGTGATTTGGTGCCCCTGAATAAATTCAATGTTATTTTAGCCGCCTTTGTTTACATTTACATTATTAAAAACATAATGGGGTAAATCGAATCGTATCCATAGCAGCCTTTGCTTATGGCCCACTAACTTAATGGCTCAAAAGTCAAGTACCATTCAACCTTTCTCAAGACTCAAGAGTATATTGCTAGGCCTAAATGAAGCCCAATTAGAATGGTACAAACACCTTGGGCCGAGAAGAGGCCGAGGCCAGCAACTCTAGATATTTAGAGACTTAGAGTTGTCCTCTTTTAATGGCAAAAAAATCAAGATATAAATGAGGTTATGAAAAAGAAAAAAAGAGAAAAAATAACTTTGCCACTTCTTTTAAATGCATAGTTACAGGGTGATGATTCATGCGCTACGGTTCTATAGTCATACACCGTTAAATATAATTTAAAATAATATGTCATACAACATTATAAAATATACATTTGTTGGAGTATAATTGTAATCTAAGGCCGCCTACATGCACAACTAACCAAATCTTAGGTAGCATACCTAAACTATGAATACTACCCCACACACAAACAATACTCATTAATCATGTACACAAAGCATCATATTCCAAACATATGCCCACCAAACCATATTTTAAAAAATGACACTATTCAATTGATTAAAGTTCCAAGATCCTTGAGATTAGTTTGTTAAAAATGAATCATAATATTCTAGACAATACAATATATGTAAAAAATATACAAATAGAGCACACGTAAAGCGCACACCAATATTCTCTTGTTATCAAGTGACCCTACCAATTTTCTAATATTTAATATTGAACAAATTATGGTAAGAAAGAATCCTTGTGGTTTGGCAGGAAGAGTTATAAATTTAGGTGACATTTTTTATACATTTAACTTGGGTTATACTTTATAAGAACTAACAGTATGTTATCATAAGCAAATCTGAACCACTTAAAGACACAATACTCCTTATCATTGTGTTTATGTTTATAATCAAGATAAAGACCCGACCATGTTTTTATCATAAATCGACATACGCTAGACTACCTGTACCGTTGGACTCGCGACACCTGATTAGTACTCTCGACTCAATGTGGGCCACCACAATATCAATCTCACTGTTGTATGAAACAAAAGGTTTGGCCAAGTGAGCTGTGGATGACTCATTTTTTCACACCCAAATAAGTCTCATCAAGTTAACATATTTAGTCATTAAAAAAGACTACTTTTTTTTCACTCATAAAGCAATTCCTTAGCAAGAATTTGTTCTAAAGGCTTATCTTTATACCCAACTTTACTTACCCAACTTTCTTTCCTCTCATTGGTATGGTATATAAATCAACATAACAATTTATTCTTTTCTTAAAAATTCAAACTTTCTAAAGAAAAAAGAAAATGTGTTACCGGAGTTCTTGTTATTCGGGCGTGGACAACCTTATGAAGACAAGATGGTACATTTCTCATCAACCAAGAACCGTGGCGGAAGAAGAAGGCGGGACCCGTGGCACGTCAAGGCAGTGTTTGTGCTCTCCAACAAGTCATCCAGGTTCATTTCGATGCAGAAATCATCACGATGAGTACGTTTGGGGTGGACGTGTGATTCGAGTTAGCACAAAATGAAGTTATGCCATTTGATTTCAATATATCCTTAATCACATGGTATGTTTCCTAAAGTCAAGGTGAATTATATCATTTTCATGTTATAAGCATCATAAGTTGTCTATGTTGTTAATTTCTGAAGATAAACAACTAGATTTGTGGTGCATTACCTATTGTTTAGTGTAATTATTTGCAATACAAAATAAAATACACAAAAAGGCTTGTAATGATAAAGGTTAATTATATTAATGTGTACAATAACCTTTTTGATAGTAGGGTATATTGTGGTTAAAAAGGTAGACAATGTCCGGGGTGAATTGAGACTAATTCATGTTATTTTGCACTTCACCAAGCAAATTAATGACAAATTAGAAGTTAATTAAGCCTTTTCAATTGTTTTATGTAATCTTCAATAACAAAAGTGTTATTTCTAAAGATAAAAACTTTAATAATTTAAATTGGAACCAAATGTTTTTCTTTGACAAATATGCCCAAACAACTCACATGCATGAAGTACTAGCTAACTATTTGTCTACCATCCAAGTATACCAAGGGCCAAAGCCTGCTCAATCAAGCCTCAATGACTTAACATTCTAAGCACTAACACAAACCAATGAGAGAAATCAAGGTACATGGTTCATCGGTCATTATTGAACCCCCATACGTTCGGGCTCCATGGTGTACCTAACGCCATATATAGTAATTTGTTCGTTATGCAAGTGAAGTGTGGTTATAGTTGTATCTTCATGTTGCGATGAGTAAGTGAAAGAATTTGGTCCTAACTAGTTGACAATGAGTCAGCCTGCCCTGGAATCGACATATTAGATAATAAAGACATTGGTCCTGATTGACAATGAGTCAGCCTGGAATCTTCAATCTTGATAAAGACTCGGACTTCTGTACTAGTCCCCACTTTGATCAATTTATACGCTTCTAAATTCAAACCGATTTAAAAAGTTCACCCAGCCTCCATTATACCTTGTTTCGAGCAACTTCTTGAAAACAAAAGAAAAATTGTATTAAAGTGTAGCTTTCAGAAGGAATTGAAGCATTAAGCTTATGGGAATGCCTCTTTTTCATGTTCCTCAAAAATATTCTTGATCAAGTTTACTTTCTATATACTTTATTAGCAACAAAAAGTATCGAGTGTTTTGAGACTAGTTGCAATCGCTTTTAACTCGATCATTTGTCAAAAGCATATACGAATTCGTGATGATAATTATTGATACCATTTCTATTATCTTCTATTTGTAACCAGACTTTTGTCCCAAGTATGATCAATTCTTTTTTGGTCTCAACTAGTAGTATATTGATGAAAGAAGAGAAATTTAAGTTATGTGTTGTGAATAACTTTTACTATTTTAGTACCATGATGATTTGATGAGACAAAATTTGAAAACATGACACGATGATTGTGAGGTATCGACGGCCACCAGCCATAGCCATTACTTTGGGTCATTGTCGATTTCTTGTCAAAATTGGCCAATTCAACATATATTTGCTGTGACGAATTCATTCAATAACTTAATAATGACTCGTGTTGGGGGATATTTGAACATAATTTTATTGTGTTTCATTTGCAGCTTTTTTTACTAGCAAAAAATTATAAAATTTACAAATGAAACACCACATATAGATAGATAGATACATGATGATTTGTTTTAATTCGATAATACATAACTATAGTTTAAGCAATAAATAAACAGATTTTACAAATAAAGTTGAATTATGAAACAATTTGGGGTTTTTGGTCGGCGTGGCGGTGCCGTCGTGATACCTTAATCCACGGTGGAGGGGTGATTCCGGTAACGGCACTTATTGCCGTTAGGATTTATTAGTTTCACACGTCGCATAAAACAAAACGAAAACCAACAAATGGCAACCAATATTGCATTCTTGCTTTCTTCGTCATTATATCACTATTATTCATAATATTAAATAATATTATCTAATTATTGTGTGAGGGTGTGTGGTTTATCTTGAAATTCCCGCAAAAGGTGGAACCAGTTATTTAGCAATGGTTGGAAGCAACAGTAGTAAGATCATACAAGCTAAACTTGTAAGTATATATCTAGCTTTATTTTCATATTATAATTTCATAGTTTTATCAATTTGTATCCAGAAAACATGTTAGATGTTTGACTACTACTAAATCTTTTTTGATTGATCATTAAAGTCAACCCTTGAAGGGGTGATCAAGATGATAAATACTCCTTTAAGTATTAATTATCATATCATATTATATATATATATATATATATATATATATATATATATATATATATGTGTGTGTGTGTGTGTGTGTGTGTGTGTGTGTGTGACAATGGAACCGCCAATTGGACCTGTTGATTCTGTTAACAATTACGAGTATTAAACACCACGGTTACTAAAAAAGATAATTATTGAAGTTTGACACATTTTCAGGTACTCCTTGGAGATATGGGAACGGGGAAAACAAGCATGGTCTTAAGATTTGTCAAAGGCCAATTTTTTGACTATCAGGTTCACTTTTATCACCATGGCACCCATCTTCATGAACCCTTTTTTATAAGTTCACAATTACTAACTAGAGGTGGTGGCAAGATGAACGGGTTAGGCAAACGAGTCAAATTGAAAAAGGGCCATTTTTAGCACAAGTTGCGTTGACCCAAACACTTATTTGTTTAATATTTTCATAATTATCAGGATCATTAATGAGTTAGTTATTCTTAGAATAAATAAAATAAATTATTATCACAGTTATTCAAATCATTCAATAAAACAGTTTAGGAAGTTGTATGTTTTTAAATAGGCTTTGTGCAACTTTCAAACCATTGGACCCAAATCAGCCTGTTAGGGTCAAACCTGCCTCCTGTACCATTATCTGATTAGTTGCTATATATGGACACGTCTCTAGGAGTCTACGATCGGAGCTGCCTTCTTCACACAGGTTGTGTCAATACATAAAACTACGGTAAAGTTTGATATATGGGACACGGCTGGACAAGAACGTTATCACAGCTTAGCTCCAATGTACTATCGTGGTGCAGCTGCAGCCGTTGTTGTGTATGATATAACCTCCATGGTAATAAATTCATTCATTTTTTAACTTAATTATTATTCATACGATTTATGTGCAGACTTCTGATTTCGTTTGGCTGCAGGTCTCGTTTCAGAGAGCAAAGAAATGGACTGAAGAACTACAACGACAGGGTAACCCGCATTTGGTTATGGTTTTAGTGGCTAATAAAGCAGATTTGAATACAACAAGGGAGGTCGAGACTGAGGTATATTACGATAATCTTTTATAGTACTTTACGTTCATTTTGCACTAGAAAGCTTATTATGGATGTACTTTGTATGATATGCTAACAAAATTGTGTTTTAATCCGTATGATTGTTGCAGGAAGGGAACCAATATGCAATAGAAAATGGCTTGCAATTTTTCGAGACTTCTGCTAAAACAGCTGAAAATATTCACGAGCTCTTCTATGAAATAGGTAACTACATCCATGAACCATACATTACGTGTCAAATATTTGTATCCGCTTATCAAAACATGTTTCGTGACTTACTAGCTAATACACAAGTGTGAGATTTGTATTCCAACACATTCTATATATAAATGATGTTGAAGTTACTTATCATTTTACAGCAAAGGGACTTGCAGAAGCTGCCCCTTTAACACCAAGTGGAATGAAACTAGAAAGTGAGACACAAGAGAAAAGAGAAGGTTTATTATGCTGCAGTACATGAAACATTACTCCCTTGTGCACGTGAAGCGTATGCACAAGGTGTATTTCATATTTTGATGTATAAAATGTATGTACTAAAAACATTGATACTTATTTCATAACTACCTCTCCGTTGCTACTACTTCGTGCAACAAACACTAACGAAAGTTTATAACACACACGTATATGTAAATATCGTTACAGTCCTGTATACATTGAACTAACTAACTTTTAGAATGTTAATTTGCATAAAAGCATCCTAAGAAAATTGTCAAGTACATCCAGAGTTCAGTTGCATAATATGTTGTCATATATGATATATCATTATTTATATGCTTAAAGTACACACCCTTCATGTACATCTGAAATTGTTGACCAAGTCAACCAATGAAATTTTGTCATTTAATGAGGATAGAGAGGTTTCAATGGTTTAAGGTAGAGGTCATTATTTCAAGTCCTTTGAGAAATTTTGAGTTCTGTAATATTATAAACGAGTCAAATAATAAAAGTTTAGTTATAACGTGAACTTATTAAACGAGTTATAAGTATGTTACCCAACCGGTTTAACCCGTCCACTCGTTACAAGTACAACTCTAAATTATGAGGCAGAAGGCATCACATGGAAAAGGTCAATAACATTGTTTTGGTATTCTATGTTTATAAACAAAACAAGAACCATGTTTTCACTTAAAATTGCTTTTGAATTATATAGTTTGGGAACTTAAAATAGTATCCAGTTTTAACATTTAACTTGAATAAACGTCATGTTAGAACTGTTGATAATTAGCAACGCTGATCAATTCATATGTTCTGTCTCGAAGACATTATGTACAAGATAATGCTGAAAATGCGTTAAAGATTGCTTCATCATCGTTACTTTACCATATATTCAAATTCAAATTCAAATGTAATGTGGAAACTTCTCTTAATTTCTTTACTTATAATCGGTTCTAATTATTATTTAAAGACTCATAATTCACGAAATTTAGGTGAACTTCTAACTTAAAAAGAAATAAAAGGTTACAAAAAAATTGTGTTTATTCATCACTCAAATTTCATTCATATCGAAGGAGAAGTACTAGGAGTTAAAGAACAAGAAGTCGAAACTCCAATGTTACTGTTCGTATCACTACTCGAAGTCCCAAGAGACTGAACATCTTTCAAATACACGGCACGCGTATCTGCCGGCAGCTTCTTCACTTGCATTAATTGCGGCGTGCTCACAACCTTCGCCAAGATCTCGTTTTTCTCATCACCACCACAATTATCCTCGGTTTCCAACCGCGATGGCGAACTACCCGGTGTCTCAAACGGAGTACCACTGTCGTTGTCAACTCTACTTCCCCTTCCATTTTCATTAACATAAATTGGATTAGAAATGTAAAACAACGATGACCGGTTAACCGAATGACTTAACCGACCCTTTTGGATAACCACATTATCTTGGTTGTTAGTTCTACCAGTTTCTTGATTTTTGGGAGACGAAGGGAGTTGACTTTCAACATCAGGTCTGGTGGCGGCGACGGTGACAGTGGCAGCATTCGTAGTTGTGAATTGACGGCGGCGGAGACGGCGGCAGATGAAAGGTGAACAATAAAGTTCAGCTAAGAGGAGTAAAATCAGGCCTAAAACCATGGCTAAACTGACTACTAAAACTAGAGTTAACCACATTATCATATTTGATGCGCCCTTCATGTTTTTCTTTATTTTGGGTGTGAATAGTGTGTGTCTTCTGTGTTAGTTTTGTGATTGATTTGAATGGGAAAAATGTGGTACTATAGTGTTATGACATACTAATAAATGGGACATATAATATCACAGTTGGCTATATTATTTTTAGGCGGGAAAAAGGGAGTCATTTTGACTGGTGAGATGGTTGTGGTATTCCAAGTAAATGAAATGAGACAAAGTTAGTTTGGGTTGGTACAAGAATTGGGAGTATCAACTTTTTTTTTTTTTTTTATTTATTTATTTCAAACTTGCATTACTTATGATTATGGTATTTTTGTTGTGAATTTAAGTAGTTCATTAAATTGAGTTTGAAAAGAAAACCTAACAGAGGTTTTGAGTCAACAATTTCCAGTATTGCTGTCTTTTACACTTTTGTGTTGCATTTATTATGTGAATTGATCATGTGTCACTCACAATTAGAAAAAAAGAATTGTCTCTAAAAGTATATTTGATGCTTGTATTTTAGGAAAATATGATATTTTATGCAACATGTTGATACTAAATTAAAAAAAAAATGTATTTGTAAAGGTTTTTTCTATGTTATTTCAACACTCAAACAACAATTTTATCATATGATCGATACCGAAAAACAGTTCGATCGAGTCTAAGTTATAATCATATCATGGATTTAATTACAAACCAAGCTACTCGCTCTACCATAAACATCTTAAGAAGTTGACGATGAAATAAAAGAAAGGATTGTTGTCATCAAGGGACAAATCACGTTGAACGAACCTATCAAGAACGGTGTTTTGAGGAAGTATACCACTTCGGTGAAGCATGGTTGTGACGGACGCTGCTGGTTCTTCCACAATTACCGCCACCAACCTTAGTAGTGACCGCACCATTAAAGATGTTATCGACTGTCCAGTGCAAGATATCTAAGGTAAATAGATACAATAATCAGAACTTGAATGATTTTATGAGCAAGAAAAATACAAATAATCGAGAAAATTACCATTTCTAATATGCAATCAGACAAAATGAACAATATGATAGCTAGCTTGTTTGTTTTAAATTTAGGTTTCTTTTGGAGTTGGGTGTTCTAGTGTAGTGGTTGAGTTTGTACATGTCACCAGAAGTTCAAAATTAGTTAGTTTTCGTTAGTCAACAAGGAATTACAGACGAAATCATACGCCAAAAGTAAAATTTTACATATTTTGACACGCAATCGGCAATACTTTAACTTAAATTAAAGCGTAACGTTAACTCGTAAAGACGTTGGATTCCTAATAATTATGTATGTTGAGAATTGAACTCACAACTTATTGGTAGATGACTAACCGTCGTTCAAGTGCAATGACGTTCACTTTGAAAATGTGATGATTGTGCGACCGATTACAAGATACTTAACGACTCAATTTTTTAAAGATGATATTGGCGATGTTAACATTAAAAAAAGAAAAAAATTGAAGCTAAAAAATATTAATAGTTTAATAATAAATGTTTTTACACACCCAACCGGCCAACATCACGCACAAGTATTTTTTATTTTTATGAGTTTCAAAAGTCTTCAAATCACCCGCTCAATACAATTTACCTCCAAAAACTTGAATTTCAAACTCCAAAATTCTAAAATCAACAAAAAACAAACACACACACACACACAAATTCAACAAGACAGATCGCCGGAAAGTAGTGAAACCACCACCGACCACCGTAATGGCACAAGCCGCAAGACTGAATCTCCGAATGCAAAAAGAACTTAAACTCCTTCTCACCGATCCACCCCCCGGCGCTTCTTTCCCTCACCTCTCTCCCACTTCCGATCTTTCTTCCTTCTCTCTCACTGCAATCGATGCCCGTAAGTTCACTCACAACACACACTCGAATTAGTATTCAACGTTTTCGATTTATGTGTATTTAACTTGTTATTTTTGTAACAGAGATTGAAGGTCCTGAAGGAACTGTTTATGAAAAGGGGGTTTTTAAGATTAAGATTCAAATACCCGAAAGGTAATGTACTTGATATTTGACACTAGTATTTGATTTTTGTTGTTATTGTTATATGTTTACTTTTTACGTTATGCAGACTACGTGTTTGATGTTTTGTCTGAGTGAGTTGTGTGAATGGATTGTGGGTATATATGTAGGTATCCATTTCAACCACCAATTGTTACATTTGGTACGCCTATATACCATCCAAATATTGATACAGGAGGAAGGATCTGTCTCGATATTCTTAACCTTCCTCCAAAGGTGAGTTTCTTTTCTGGCTATTTAAGTTATTGCCAAGCTGCTAATTGAAGCTTTGAGCGTATTATTCAATTTATCTAAGAAATATATGATCTGAATTTGTTATATGATATTGAGCCAGGGTGCATGGCAACCGTCTTTAAATATTTCAACTGTTCTAACAAGCATTGGGTTATTATTGAGCGAGCCCAACCCTGATGATGGGCTAATGTGTGAAGCTGTGAGTAAATATGCCACAACTAATTTGGCACCAATTTTTTTACGATAAACCTGGTGCCACAAGTCATTTGTGTGTTTTTGTTGTAATGTGTAGAGCAAGGAGTATAAATACAACAAACACGTTTTCGACCAAAAGGCACGGTCTATGACCGAAAAATATGCCAGGTCTGATGCAAGTCCAGATCATGGTAGGAGTCAATTTCTCCAAGATTCAAGCATGGTATGTATGTATTGTGGTGTTCTTCAATCTAATACAAGTAGAGTACAATAGGGTATGGATAATGATTATGAAGTGCATTGTGGTGTTAGCTGTTTAATTACATTTTCTGCAGACGGAAGACAAAGCACCAGTATTGGTGAAAACTGATATGCATGAGTATGCTGTAGGAGTTAAAAAACTTTCAGGGATCAGTAAAAAGTTGTCGCTGGATGCTTCTGGATCAAACACAAGGCAGAGCGATGTTGGGATGAAGGATGTCAGGTCTAATGCAAGAGATCATGATAGGCATCAAGTTATCACAGATTCAAGCATGGTATGTATGTATTGCTTTATATGTCTTGAATCTAATACAAGTAGCGTACAATCGCGTATGGAGAATGATTATTTGAGAAGTGCATTGTGGTGTTAGCTGTTTAATTTTATTTTCTGCAGACAGAAGACACAGCACCAGAATTGGTGAAAACTGATATGCATGAGTATGCTGTAGGTGTTAAAAAGCTTTCAGGGATCAGTAAAAAGTTGTCACTGGATGCTTCTGGATCAAACAGAAGGCAGAGCAATGTTGCGATGAAGGATATCAGGTCTAATGCAAGTACAGATCATGATAGGCGTCAAGTTATCACAGATTCAAGCATGGTATGTATGTATTGTTTTATTCGTGTTCAATATGATAATTAACCCCTTTGGCATTAGAAATGCTCAAATGCAAGTACTAGTATAGCAGGTGGACTATGATTGTATGAGATGTCCATAGTTTTGTTAATTGACTAAATTTTACTGCTGCAGACAGAAGATGAAGTACCAGCACCGGTAAAAACCGATATACGCGAGCATACAGTAGGCTTAAAAAATGTTGCAGGGATAAGTAGAAAGTTGTCTTTGGATGGTTCAGGATCAAAGACAAAGGAAAACGACATGGGGATTAAAAAAGCTTCAGGGATAGGCAGAAAGTTGTCATTGGATGATTCAGGATCAAAGACAAGGGAAAATGATATGGGGATTAAAAACGTGTCAGGGATAGGTAGAAAGTTGTCATTGGATGCTCCAGGATCAAACACAAGGGACAGTGATATGGGGATTAAAAAGCTTTCAGGGATTGGTAGAAAATTGTCACTGGATGCTTCAGGATCAAAACCAAGGGAGAGTGATATGCAGACTAAAAAGCTTCCTGGGATCAGTAGAAATTTTCCATTGGACGGTTCAGGATCTAATACAAGGGAGAATAATACGGTGATGAATGAGTTACCTTCAAACAGCGTAAGTGGCCAGTCACAGATTCAAGAACCAAAACGAGACTCTAAAGACATGCCATTTGAGCATAGTAAAAATTATGTTACAACCATGATGAAGTCTGATCATGGTGAAGATAACAAACTACGTGCCATTTGCTCAAAGAAACTACGTCTTTCTGCCAATAATCTACAACCTGAGGTCTTGAATTCAACCAAAAGCATTTATGAACCCACACCTCTCGACCCACTAAAGGAGAACTTGCTATTCATACCCGAGACTAAGGGACATACTGATCAAGTGGTTCAAAAGAAACCAATTGATAAAAGTTGCTTCAATAATCCGAAACGCAAGAAGCTAGGTTTGACAGGAAATAAACCAGCTTTCGGCTTTTTAGGCTTGGGTCAGAATAGAGAAAACGATAATAAAGGTAACACGGATTCAGGTGGAAATAACACATCAAAGGTACCACAAACTAATCAATGTTACAATGGCAAGCCAAGGGAAAACGGTTCAAATTCAACTGGTCTAAAACTTCCACGAAAGCCACTCCAGGTACTGGAAGAAAAACATAATGATAACATGAATACGAGTGTAAATACTGAAATTATGAGTTCAAGTACTTCAAAAGTTCATGGTGTCGAGATTGATAAAGACAGTTTGGAACAAGGAGGACTGTGTGATTCTGAAGAAGTGATTGTGTTGGACAGTGAAGATAGTGAAGAGGAAACAATGAGCAAATTGAGTTCTAGACGTTTGATTGGACGAAAACGATTGCAGGGTAAATGTTAAAGCTTTAATGGTTCTTTTTGAAATAATGTGGTTTCTTCACACATCTGTCTTGAACTTGAACAATGCATACCTAAGCCATTGTTATCTCTATTTAGGACCTGGTTTATAGTTCTCCTTTTAACAAGTGTCTAAACATCTTCAATGTTTATGTAATGTCAATACATATGGATCTTTGATTAGTTCTGATTATTACTTACTCCGTATTAGATAGCCATGGTTGCACAGCTGACACAGTCGTAGTCTTCGAGTGCCTTAACAATCTCATAGGTCCAGTGGGTCACTTTTATGCAACAATTTTTAAAAATTTAAAGCCTTGCATGTCCCTATTACTCTATAACAGACTTTAACTTTAATTTGCACCATGTTCAATTCTGTTTCAATGTTTCTGCTTTTCAAGGTTCGGTTACATCCTCAACTTCATTTATCGCTTTAAAATTCCATAACTTGAAAACTCCATAGTCACAAATTCATAATCTAGTTTTGAAAAAGAAAAAAAAAAAAAGGTAAATAAGAAATGGGATTCAGTTTATGGGTGGTGATATAACAGGATGGTCGGCAAGGTAAGAATCAATCCCACCATTTACGACGAACGAGACCTTATCACATTCTGTCATCATTATCCCCTTTGGTTTTTCCATATAAAAATCAAAACTTTATACAAAAACTTTTAAAAAAAGTAGGGAGTAATATAATTTACTGAGAGTTCATCAGATTTAGTTTACGAATATACAATATTTATAATCACAAAACATAATCATTTGAACCATGAAAATTGTAGTCATCATTTGAATCTCTCATATAACTCCAATACCTATACGATTTACTAAATTTATACATTACAATTAACATAATAAATATAAACGACATTCATTTAATTAAAAAAAAAAGACTATAAAAAAGATTTATAATCACAAAATATTATCATTTGAACTATGCAATTGATCATCAGTTGAACTTCTATCAATTCTAATCAAAATAAAAAAAAATAAAAAAAAATGAAAACATGAGATAATTACGATTGGCCTCATAGAGAAGATTAGATTTGACAACATAGTAAGATTCAGACATATGCTTGTCTTTTATTTTTAGTTTAATCATTGGCCAACACACAAATCCAATGCAAAAAAATCATTCATATTTTGATATCAGAAAGAAAAACGCAGATCAAAGAAAGATCGAGGGACGTAAAGCAGTTGAAACTGGAATATAAGCAATATAAACCCTAGCGGCTGGAAGGAGTTGCATATTCATTTGTAGAGATTTAACGTTTGTATTTATAGGGGGTGATAAGGAGCTAGGGTTTATATAATCAAGGAGTAAAATCCGGTTTATATTTATTTATCTTTAAATTAAACAAAATAAATATAAATATACGGTAGTTAATTAATTACTTCTTTTATTTATTTTAACAGCAACAATCCATGATATTTGATTAGTTTATATACTTATTAAAAAAGATAAAAATAATAATAAATCAAACTAATAAAATAATAATAATATTATTCTTATAGATTTATAGTTCAATAAATCTAGAATGACTAAATCTCTTATTGTGGATTAACAATGATATAAATATAAAGGACAACATGTTCAGTTTATTTTCAGAAGATCAATACTTTTATTCTAACAATGTACATGATCTAACCGGAATATTTTAGGACTCTTTTGGACCTTTTACCTTGGTCTTTTATACAATATATAGCAAATTGTGTTGTACTTTGAACGTAAAGTCCAAACCACTTCATTCAATGGTTTTATAAGATCTCTACTGTTATTGGGTTGATTAGCAATTAATTTTAGTTAAATATATCATTTTACCAATTATTAACTCATGTAACAGTAGAAATACAGTCCTCATCGAAATAAATCGAAATTATCATATCTTATCTCCAATAGTATACCTTTCCATTTCAAACCCATGATACCAAATGAAACCCTGCCAAAACATCACAACAGTTTCACCACAACAAACCTGAACTCTATAAACAAAACACTACTTTTCTAGTCTCTCTCAAGATTTTGTGATCAAGTCCAAGAACATAATTAAGTCAACTCTAAGTCTGTTATAACATATTCACATACTCCTCATCTTCCGTTATTTCTAGGTCCATGCGCATTAACGCCTGAATCAGATGTCGTTAGTATTTGCGGCATCGACATGCCCCCAGATATCACAATTTCTGCACCAACAAAATACAGTTATAAATAAGTTTATGAAAAAGTTTTAAGGAGAACAAAATGACCAAATAAGAGTATAGGACAATATCTTACCTATTCCTTCTCGAACAGATAAGTTTGGTCGGATAACTTCTTTCGAATTAACCAAGAATATATCACCAATATAAAGATGGTTTGTTGGGACATATACCGAGTATAACTCTTCGTCCCCTGTATAACTCTGTTTCACCAAAGAATAAATCGATGGTCATACGAAAATGTACTAAAGGAGTGAATGTATCCAACTTTCTGAGTTTCTATTGCATAGCATACATTACTGCTATTGTATGAGTCTGATGACTTATTCATAAGGTAATGGGTTTTTTACTGATGTGACATCGATATAAGTTGCCACACATCAAAACCGATGCTACCTCACCATATTGCAAGTCATAGGAGGTCCATACATACACTAGCAATAATTGTAAATACCAAGAACAGTGGGTATAGTTTGATATGTTTTCCGACACTTACAGTACAAAACTTAATACTTGGACAAATAACTAGTTGTAATAAAACAGGTCATAGCTCATAGATAACAATGTCCAAATGTGTTTAATGAACTATTCGAGACATAAAAATGAACCTGGAGAACGAAGGATGAAGTGATGAACCCAAATGCAAATTCACCAGCACGGGGATGCTTAATAATGACGACTTCCTTGAAGGCTCGTGAGTTCTGATCTGCAATGTAGATGAATAAATGATTTGTGGGTATCATGAACTATTTGGCTAAAATATGGGAAAAGTTAACGGCCACCAACCTGGAGATATGGCGGTACTAATCTGCTTTGAGGCATCATAGATATGACGAACAAATGGCATGCGTTTAATGAACCATTCCCCAAGGCTTAAAACAGATGCACCCAACCATGATGACATGAAGATCCCCACCACAAATATGAATGTGACAGAAGTTACAAACCCGAGACCTAACGAAAATAGTTGGGCAACATAATATCAAGGTTAGTCACTACGATTTAGGGGGTGTTTGGATGTGCAGTTTGGAAGTGATTGTGTGATGTTAAATGCCAGATAATCAACTATAATAGAACGGATAGTGTAAAATATTTCTACTTGGATGTGCTTCAACCGTTTAAAGTCATAATAATCAGACAATTAGATGTATGAATAACTGAAAATGATCCTTGTTTCCTAATTGTTTAAGGTCAAAAGAATGGATTTAGGAACCATTTCACGAGTTGCTGCACGAAAACTGATTATTGAGATAAGACATAAAGGCCCTTAAGCATCCATAATTAGGATTAATCGAATGTCTTATTCTAATTCTTCAAGTCACAATAATCACCTAAAAATGCACATCTAAGGAACCTCATATACAGTAATGATTACTAGAAACTGCAAGATGAAACTACTTTACAAGATTTATTAACAATACGTTCTGCTAGAACGGAGCTTATGTAAAGGCAAACATATGAACCTAAAAAGATTACATCAGTGTACACTTACCGAATATATTTATGCCAAGTTGAGCATATATAGGAGAGAAAAACCCGTCCACAAAACGTATAAACCACCATGTTATGTAGAACGTAATAGCCAACGGTAACAGAATGACACTGCAAGAAACATAAAATATATAAGCATAAGTTGACGATTCACAAAAGCCAAAATTTTCGATTGTAAACCATTCAAAATGAAGTAAATCATTGAGTAACAAGATTATGCACAAGTTTCAAGCAAATTGACAAGATTTTGAGAGAAATTATGCATACCATCCAGTCATGAACTTTTTGGAAGCCCAACTCCTAAGAACCTTTGAGAATGTCTACATGAAAGGAGAATATTTAAATACAAACTAAATAAAACAAAATTGATACAAATTACAACTTCTTAATTTATAAAGATTCCTACTTTCAGTTCAATAATTAAAAACAAGTCAAGATTCACTGCAAACACATTCAATTTTTCATAAACCCTAATCAAGATTCAAACTTTCTTTTCAATAATCAAAGCCCATCACAGAAATCAAACCAATTACTAAACCCTGATCAAAACTCAATCAGACTAAAAAATACCCACCAAAATGAAGCAATTAAATCAACCAAATTACATATAGAAATGAAAACCTCACGGCCGGTGTGATGAGCGAATGAAGATGCAGACAATGAGGGTTTTGGAGATGATTGTTGGTCATCTGAGATGGGTATAAGCAGCTCATGATCTCTGTCTCTAATTATGGATAACTTTTGATCACCCATTTCTTTGTAAAATTTTCTTGAAATTGTCACAGTTTTTTAGTTTTTCTGTATGGAATTTGAGTTGTAGAATTTTGTTAGAAACTTGTTTGGGGAATTGGGATTGCGTGTCAAGAATTTGATAGCTTTCTGTTAAACCCTGAATTATAAATAGAATATTTTGTGTAAACTATAAACTACATTAATGGTCCTTTAAATAAGCATTAACTTTTATGTTTGGTCCTTGGGCAGATGTTATTGGTTCTTTAAATAATATCATTCTTCTTGTTAAAGTTTGTGGATTTTGGGCTTGCTAGTGGGCCGATGTAACATTAAACCGTTTTGTTGGTTAATCACGTCTTACAAGTTACAACTTAGTACTTGATAAAAAAGTCATGTTTTTAAAGTTAGTAAGTTCTAAATCACCTACATCTTTCACATGCCACATTGTCTCATATTTGAATTGCTTGATTGATCTATTCCTCATTTTGAAGAACTCGATATCGAGTATCATAAATAGGAAACTTTGGTTCAAGGATCAACAAAAGTGTATAAAACTAAAGGCATAATCTTTTAAGGATTCTGATGGATGGTATATAGTTATTTCATTCAACACACTTGTACAGTCCACGTTTATTAAATGATAAATGACTGAATGAATAATAAACGATATGATTTGATAAGATAGTATTTAAAACCCATATCTTTTCGAATTTAATCAACTTCAAAGTGTAGTCTTTTCTTGATGAATCCTAACTTAAAATGGACACCATCTCAACATGTCCCTTTAGAAGTTTGGTCAAGTTCACTTGTCATGTACTCATGTAAACAACAAGACCTATAGTACTTGAACTCAATAATTTTTAAGAAATAAAAAAACGTACATAGAGTTTATAGTTAGTCCAACTATAAGATTGGGCTAGGACTGTCAAATGGCCTTATAACCATATTGGGCCTTTCCAGCACTACTCAATGGATATGGCCCTTTAACAAGTCCCAGTTTCACAAAATCCATAGTTGCATTTTCCAAGTCACCCATTAAACCTTAGCCAACATAAATACAATAAAGCCACATGTGACTGTCATTAGCTTAATCAAGTGTCGTGTCTTCCTACGTTTGTCATTTATGTTTTATGTCTTGGTTTCTCCCTTAGATTTCAATAAAAAAAAACATACGTAATGTGATAGAATAATTGTTGCCATTTAAAGGGATATTGTTAATACAAATAAAAATATTATTGTGAACACTCTTTCTACAATGTAGAGCCAACTTTGACTATAACTTATTCTATGTTCATTTAATCAATTTTCTACATAATAAACACATTTTAGATACTTTAAATAGCTAAATATAACAAGTTTAACAATAACATGTATGATTGTTGTAAACTTACTCAAATACGGTATCGACACATATCATCTTCGTTTCACATGTTACGTGTCGACCATTCCTTATGATTAATGAAAAAGAACAAAAGGCGTGTACTTTATAGACGAAAAGTGACAATAAGAAGTCATGGGTGTCATTTTGATAACAACTAACAAGATGGGTATACATTGCACTCTTGTGCAAAACAACAAAACATGCCACTATACATAGTTTACCACAACAACTCGATGGACCCTTTCAATAAGTCGACTCCAACCTTGATGTTTGTTAGAGGACAATGAAGTCTATGGCCCTTAGCTTCTCATCTACAATCACATCCTTTTCCAAATTTGAAAATTCAACCTTTCAGTGAATTACTACTATAAATACAGAGAACCTTGATTTCTAAAGATATAATCCAGAAACACTAGATACAAAGAATCTTGATTTTTTATAAGTATAATCAAGAAAGTTGTAAAAAGAAGATAGAATGTTGGAAGGGAAAGCATATGTGAAAGATACTGATATGCCATTGAAGATGCAAGTTCATGCTATGGATTCTGCATCTCATGCTCTTGATCTTTATGATGTTGTTGACGCCACTTCCATTGCTGCACATATCAAGAAGGTAGTTTTTTTGCTTGAAGGTTATTAATTTATGTCTTTTTGTGCTTAATTTTGTAAATTAATTTGTGGGATTTTGATGAAATTACAGGAATTTGATAGTATTTATGGTGGTGGATGGCAATGTGTTGTGGGTTCAAATTTTAGTAGCTTCTTTACTCATTCAAAAGGGTCTTTCATCTATTTCTCATTGGAGACTCTCAGTTTCCTTATCTTTAAAGGTGCTTCATCTTGATTTAATCAAGAACTTGGCTCATCATCTTTTCATATGTAAAAAGCAATCACAGAATTTGTAGCCTGGACCCTGTTTTTATTGGCCATAACCTTCATATCAGTTTAGTAGAAAGCATTCTTTATGCATTATCACATTGTACTCTATTCATTAAACTTCATTGTGAACCAGAGTTGGAATGATAATATTATGAATTCTTTTGAGAGCTATTGGAATTAGAAAGTAATCCAAATTTGGCCCATTTTATAATTTAGCTAACCAACTTTATTTAAGATATGAAAAACCTATCAAAATTCGAACTTTTTTACTTGAGGTAACCAATTTTCAGAAAATTTGATTTAAGATAATCGGTCCTGCAACACCACCTTCTGGGGTTGGATCGTGATGTACAATGTTTATACAATAAGATACAAGTTGCTATAACATGATCGTGTCATTTTTGCCATTTCAACATGCAAAAAACACCTTTAACTATAAGTTATAAACTAAACTTTTATATATCTACTAGAATTTAGTAGCAGATTCATGATTTCATATCATATCATGCTACAAAACACTACTCCATCTTTCAAACGTGCAAGAGGATACCCTGTCTTTTACAGAAATCGGCACTGCATACAAGTTCCATAAGTATATCATCAATTAATTTACTCAAAACCATATTCTCCAAATCTGACACAGCTTCCTCAACTTCATTTACAGTACAACCATCTTTCCAACCACTACTCCATGCACCTCCAATTGTGCTCAAATATATATCTCTTTCCAAAATTCTGGAAACTGTATCTGCATTAGAACTCTCCTTTGAAAACATACTGTAGCTATTTAAACTTTCAATTCCTTTAGCAATTTCCCTCATTGCATGAATCTCAGAATTGCAAACACTTGATCGCAGCATGGATCCTAATGGATTTTGCCTATTGTTTTCATGCTCCAAAAACTCATCTACACAGTCCTGATTAAGCGGTTCAGAATCTTTGAAATTGCTTATACGTTGCAAGATTTTTGCTTTCTGTTCATTGACATCAAAAATATCAGTTTCTACTCGATTATTAATAGTTTCAGAGTGATTCGTGCACGAAACAGCATCAATAGCACAATCTGAATCTTCTTCAAAAGCTTCGCGGAGAGAGTGCTGTCTCACGTTGTCAATTTCTATAGAGAACGGATATCAAACCATGTAAATAAAAATTTTAAAAAATACAGGTATATAAATATTAGATTAGAAGCGGTGGCAGAGAGCTAGTAAATTTGTGAACTTGGTTATATTTTTTGCTTGGGAGCGAAAGCATCATACCTTATGGTTTTATACCATAACCTATGAACACTTCAGTTACAGGTTATTCCATAAAATGGTAACTAGTTTTCAAAATTTCTCCAAGGTGCCACATTGATAACAAGCCAACATGGTCAAACTTACTAACCAATATACCATGTCATCATTATGACATAGCAACATGTATGTACTACCTTAACCAAAAGTTATAAAATTTTGAGGACTTTATGGGTGACACAAACGTTTGCCACCTTTAACATAACACCTTTATGTCACTACAAATTTTAAAGTACGATGTTTTATGCTTATGTTAATTATGTCATTTACCTAGTGTAGCTTCAGAATCCTGAGTTTCGTCCTGATTAGGTGAATTGATCTGTGGAACTTCTTGAACCTGAAATGATATATATCAATGTTAGATTTAAACCTTACTTTTGGCATCTTGTATTTAACATCTATAATTTGAGAAACTCACGGTGGTAGGCTTTTCAATCTTGGTGTATTTCTTCCGGTTACTTGACTTGTTGGTAGATGAAACTGAAGAAGATGTTCGTTTTGTAATGGGATCCGATAAAACACTTCTCTGCGGTTTCACTTGCTTCAAAGAATCATTTTTTGAAACTAAATTTGCTGATTTTGCATTCTCTACTGGTTTCCTCTTAACGAGTGGTGCAATCTTTTGAACCTTATCTATTTTCTTCTCCATTTCCTGCTTTCTTTGTGGTTTTGTGACAACAGGAACAGAAGCTTTCTGCTTATTAGAAGACAATTTCACTTTCCCTCTATTCTTGACAGATATATCTTCTTCGGCTTTTGCCTTTTCGTGATGAAGCTTTCTGATTGGATTGTCATACACTTTAACTTTCTGATTATCGTAGCCTACACGATGGGGTCTCATTAAAACAATTGGCGGTGAATCATCTCTATAACTTTTGCTAGCTTGTTTAATTTCATGTTTGTAGCTTCTCAAAAGTCCTTTATATTGCATCATTTCAATAATTTCATCTAATGACATATGTTCTCGATCCATCTTTTGAATGAAAAACTGTGGTTTCTTTGCATTTGGCAAGTCAACGTCGAATACAGGCCTTATCTTCCTAGTGATATCCAACTGCTTTCGGGGACTGGAAGGAAGTGGTTTTGAAGGAAACTCATCCAAACCCATAAGTTTTGCAATCAAGTTTGACCCTTTTGACTTTTCCTCTGTAGCCCGAGATGAAAAAGAGTCGGAAGAAGTAAATTCGTGAGTCGAATACACCATTGAAGAAGATCTGCTTGAGCTAGTTGAAGCTCCATCAGGAGACAGCTGCACTTTTCTTTTACCTGCAGAGAAAGAAAATCTATGAATGGGAAAAAAGTATTTATATACTTCAAATTTTATAATAAACATTTTAATTTATACCACACCTGCCTCTGTGTCTCTGCCTACGACAGCACTTTCTTGATAAGAAGACTTGTTTGGCAAAAGATTTTGTTTTGAAAGCCCTTCTCTAATTACATCTCTAAGCTCTGCATAACAATCTCTTGATGACCCATTTGCTAATTTTCTTTCTTTTTCATAACCCGCATCATAAAGTTGAAAACTTTCAAACCGATCCGAACCAATCCTGCTAGAAAGTTCTTCACTTGGCTTTTCTTGTTTTTTCTTCGAATTTGTTATATATGAAGTTTCTTGCAGTTTTCCAAGCATCATGAGAGATTCTTGAAGATCAAGAGCCCCTTTTAGCAAGTCTTTTGCGATATCCTTCGTTTGACCTCTATAATTAGCCTGTTTTGACCAAGAATCAATAGCTTCATTAAGCTTTTGAGCTCCATTTTTCACCTCAACGAGGGACATTTTTTCTTTCTCTTTTGAACACTTTGATTGTATCTCGCTTTCGGTTCTTCGGGAACTCATTTTTATAGAATCAGTTTTGGATATTCTTATTGTTTTTCCTTCAACCACACCTCTTGGATCTTCACAGGTGACAAATGATCTGTACACAACTGATCTCAGGCTTTCTTGAGGCATATTCTATTCACAATATAAGTGGATTGATGAAGTCAGAAACTTTATAAAAATATATGAAAATTCCCATATGGGTACATTTGTTGCTTATTCTATCAACTATCAACTACAAAAAAGGACAAATTTCAAAGAATTTGTCCGGCTTCTTGCTAAACAAGACAAAAGCAAAATTAAACAATCATCAAATCATCAATTGCCGCTATTAAGGAACCAAAAATGTAAATGCTCAAAATATATCTTTCTACATACAGTGACAGATCTAAACAAGAAGCCAAAAACATTAAAACAAATTATGTAAAATTAAATACCTGATACAAGAAAAGTGAGTACCTTTTTAAGTGGTTAATTGCTACCAGTCAGCAGAATCAATAATCACCATTGACTAACTCAAATTCTTCACAAATGCTTAAAAAATATAGCTAATAAGAAACACCCATATGATAAAAAAGTAAAATTAAGGTCAGAAAACCACAGTTAATGAACAAAGTTAATTTTTTCACATGGTTTCTGTTAGTTTGGTGGTGTGAAAATGAAAAGAGAACAGACTAGATCCACACAAGAAGATCAAGAAGGCAAGTGAATTTTGACTTTCTGTTGTAACCCACCTCTAAATAAGACTAATATCCACCATTAAAACAAAATTAAAAACAAGAAACACAAAGTGTATGAAATACAGATATCAAGATTTCCAGATTGAACACTAGAATGAAGTAAGAAGCTAATGTAAGTGTTTTCGATGAGGTTAAACGGTTAAAAATTAAATCTTTTTAGGTACCCATGAATCATGATGATAGTAAGAGCAAGTTTGCAGGTGAAGCAACATGTTTGATGAAAATATTAATGGTGATTTGAAGCAAAAGGGAAAAGTGTGAAGTAATATGAAAGGTTTTTAATATTCATTTTTTGGTTAAAAAATGAAATAAATGGTTAAAAAAACATTAGGTATAGTGAACAATAATTGGAGTACAAGGAAATCTGTGATTTATGTTCTCATGGTTATCATCATGAATTCAGAGCCTTTTTAATGTGTATCCCAAGAAATTATACTTCCTTGAAATTAAGCAATAATTTAATTAATTAGATAATCATGTTTTCATGTGATAAAATCATTACCGTTTGGCTCCTAGCATGTGATTATAGAGGCCCTCCAAATTTGTTAACGTAATTGTTTGAAATCTAGAGGATTATGACTTGTAGTATTTGACCAACAACCATTATTATCTTTATTTATAATAATAATAATCTATTAAAATATCATGTTGGCTATAATATCTATATCTATAAGGTTTTAATATATGTTATTAAAGGTAATGAGCATTTTTGTCCGAATCAACTCTTGAAGATTTGGCTACTTCATCTTGAAATTAAAATTTTCTTTCCAGAATTATAAATTTTGTTTAAGGTAATTATAGGAGTAACATTGGTATTGTTCTAGTATTAGTATTTAATATTTAATCAAAATACATACTCCATCCTTCTAGAAAGAAGACAATCATACACTACCTATCCCACGAATAGTATATATAAGTATCGCGAATATTTACAAATTACCTCCTAGGACGTTTGAACCCCCAACCACTAGATTGATAAGTTTTCTTCACGTACCGTTAGGCCACCGACCGTTTTGATGTCAAGTCAATATCGTACTTATATAAAATATACAAAGAATATTAGCTATGATTTTTAGGTCGTATTCGTTCATAATAGAAAATAACTACTAGTTGTGAATTTTTTAGTCAAGGAAAACAGAGTAAACTATTTTAATTATATTTGTTTGGTACAACTAATAGTCACTTATCTTCTCAATTCATATTGAAAACTATTTAATTAATATTTTACTAATAATCGCATTGTCTTCGATATCACACCATTAAGATAGAACACAGAGGTACATTTCACATTCAATTCGAATTCAAATAAACATAAACATATAATATTATAATATATTACTTTGTTTTAATATCCTCAAACTTTTGTATCAAATAGAGTATGGAAAATGTAAACATGAGGCATTGTTTTGGTGTTCATGTTTAATGTCATTGTTATGACATTAAATTATAGGTCATTAATCTTGGAAACTTGAAATTAAATTCACATATTATGAGCAAACAAAAATGGAAAAAAACAATTAAAATTAAAAGGAATCACAAGAGTCTTGTTGGACTAAAACTAGTATATTTCTTGAGGTAGAGCTTTAAATGTAATTAATTCCTCACCAATCTTTTGTTTGCCTCTTGTCTGTTGTGTTGGCATCTATTTTGAATACTACTACTTCAATTTATTTTATGTATGTATTGGGTCCATAAATTTGAATTTGAACTTCATTTCCCAAAGTTTTATGGTACTATCCTCTTTTAAATGTGGGAATATGGACAATTTATTGCAAGTCTTTATATATATTTTCTCTTTTTTGTTTCGGAATTTATGGTAAGTTTGTAATATGTTACTCAGTCGAAAACATATGAGAATCATCGTGGAAGATGTTTTGTACGGGTCAAAACAGGTCGAATTTCGGACTGCAGAATATGGAAGCTAAAGTATTGTAGCCCATAGAGGAAAGCGATCTTACGATTGTTCAATCACAACTTCTCAACAAATGTCGTACTAATATGTAAAAATTCAAAATTGAATCAAAAGTATCCAAGTCATTTTACACATTGCTAAGTATTAGGACTTCAATTTTAACATGAAACACAAAAGTCATTAAAATGAAACATAAAATAAAATTAGCGTATTATAAAAAATACTAATCATTTAGATTTTGGGATGGGCCCATTGGGCCATTAAAAATAGAATTTGTATTTGGATACTCCACTTTTAATGGTAAAGGCCCCAAATCACCGACGATCCTTCAATTTTTCCAAATCTATCTTTTTACTCGTTGCAGGCCCCACACGCCATTTGGTTCACCAGACCATTTAACAAATACGAGTATTATTCGAATTCGAATAATAATAATATAATTAATAGTTATACGTTTTTACACCCCATAAGTATTTTATTTATAGCATTTAAAAACCCAACTAAGATTATAGATCCGTTGAACCTTTAACAACAACAACTAAGATTATATACAAATTAACCTTACTTAATTCTAAATATTTAATGACAAATAGTTTTTTATTTTTATTCTATACTCGTACTTGATTAGATTATCAAGTAAATACTTCTTAATTTATGTGAAACGAGAACGGTGAAGAGAGCGGGTCCTCGTTTCATTTGTCATATAACCCGTTGTACAAGAAGTTATAGTTCACGAAACCATAACGAATGAATTGTTTCTTAACACAATTAACAAATTAATGTGTTATGGTTTTTGTTTAGCATATAGTTCTTCTTTAACCATGACTTATTCGTTGGATTAGGTGGTTTAAACGTCTATTTAGTTATAACAGGACTTTAATGTATAGATTGAAATACTACCTTTTTAGAAAGAAAAAGAAAAGCAAAAGGGACAATAATTTATTGAGAAATTCATTAATTATTACAACCCTTTTTAATCTAATGAAATGCTTTCTTATTTCAAATATAATTTATTTATAATTTATTCTTCATGTGGAAAGTTCTGCAGCCCTTTTCATATATGTTTGATGCAAGACTTGCAAAGTTTTCTAACTAACAATTAACTGGCATTAATAAGCTACGTGGTCTTTAATTTTACAGTTAAGATAAATATTTACAACATCAACGATACCTCGTCCCGTGAAAAATAGAATATAAAGAAAGTAAGATCTATTCACATTCACATATTTTATAAGCTATGGATAAAATTATGTAAGTTTATCATTTCCAATTAAAAAATGTAATCCTTTTTAACGAAATAAAACAATGTAATCAACTTGTTAACTTCATCTATCAACGGTTCAAGAATTCCCTATGTCCAATTTACACCCCTCTAATTTTATGAATTGATCATTTTAAGCCCCTCTAGTTAAGATTCTGTCCAATATTTAGAAAAAAACATGCACCCCACGTTCTAAAGCTCATAAGCACCAACAACAATGGAAATAGAAACAAGAGTAAAATTCAAACAAATTTCTCATAAAATTATTGTTTATTGTCAACCAAATTTTTTATTAACCTCCCAATTGGGTGTAAGAAAGTTTGACTCTTTTTATCTTATTTATTTTCCTCTTCATTATTCTCAAAAACTTTTCTCATATGATGGTTTCCTACACTTTTATGTCGCAAATGCAGAAACCATAAGAATCATTCAAGATTTATCAAGAGGAGAAAAAGACGACGATGGACGAACAAGAAGCTATTATAAACGGAAATGATCCGGTTTCAAAAGCAAAAAGGAAGCGTGCCGGTATGTTCTAAAGATATTCATGTTTCAATGTTCCAAAATAACATATGTTTGTTTGTTTTTGTTTTTTTTTGTAGAAATGGAGCAAATGAAAGAAAGGTTTGCTAAGCTTCTTTTAGGAGAAGATATGTCAGGTGGTGGGAAAGGGGTCTCATCTGCTTTGGCTTTATCAAATGCCATTACAAATCTTGCAGGTAATTTTACTCTTAAACTTGATCATATTTTTGGCTAAAAAAGTTGGTATACATAATGATTTATATTCTTTCTTTCTTTCTTTCTTTCTTTTTTTTTGATATTTGCAGCTTCTGCATTCGGAGAACAACATAAACTTGCTCCAATGGCGGAAGATAGGAAAAAAAGATGGAGAAGAGAAGTTGGTTGGCTTCTATCCGTGACTGATTACATCGTTGAATTTGTCCCTTCTCAACAAACATCCAAAGACGGATCAAATATGGAGGTATGCTCTTTCTAAAGTTTAATCTATTTGGTTTACGTTTTGAAAGAATTACTTACCGCAGTCAAAGCCAACAGGGAAAGTCTGATTATTGATTATTGTTATTTGAACTCGCAATAATCTGATTATAATGTTTGGACAACTTTCAAATTATATTTTGGTCAGAGTTAAACAAAATATTGTATTAACTTCTTTTAATCTAATATGAAAGATGTACTTTAATCACACGTCATGTCTATTCTTCCAAGAAAATGTCAGTTTTGGTAATAACTAGAACTTGTGAGATGAGAACATAGATATCAGAACTTGTACAACACAAGCATATCCTAACTTCATACTATAATGAATGTTTTATTAAGACTCATAACATGAATAGGCTCACATGATAACTTAAAACAACGCACGCAGGTTATGATGACGAAACAAAGAGGTGATCTCAGGATGAACATCCCTGCTCTAAAGAAGTTAGACGCTATGCTCATTGTAATAATTCGATTCCCATTTCCTTTTTCAAAATAATTCACATTTTTTTATAGTTAAGATCATAACAATATGAATATAATGATCCAGGGTTGTCTAGACAATTTCAGGAATCAGAATCAGTTCTGGTATGTGTCTAAAGATGCAGATGAGTCAGAAAAAGGAGTTCAGAGAATGGATAAATGGTGGCTACCTACAGTCAAAGTTCCTCCAGAAGGACTTTCTGAAGAATCAAGAAAATGGATGCAGTATCAAAAGGATTGCGTTAACCAAGTTTTAAAAGCTTCCATGGCCATCAATGCGGAGATACTTGCAGAAATGGAGATACCCGAGAACTATATTGATACTCTTCCTAAGGTAACGTTGTTAGGTGGCAATTCAACCAATTTTTGGAAACGGGCCAATTTAGCTTAGGTACAGAGAGTCTGATTGTTAAAATTTGCTAAACTTGACAGAATGGTAGAGAAAGTCTTGGAGATACGATCTACAAGAATATTACAGTCGAGTTTTTTGACCCAGGGCAGTTTCTATCAACCATGGATCTTTCATCAGAGTTGAACGTTCTTGATCTTAAAAACAAAATTGAAGCTTCTATAGTTATATGGAAAAGGAAGATGCATCAAAAGGACTCAAAGTCTTCTTGGAGTTCATCTATAAGTTTGGAGAAACGAGAGCTCTTTGAAGAGAGAGCCGAAACCATATTACTCCTTTTGAAACAGCGATTCCCGGGACTTCCTCAATCATCACTAGAAATTAGCAAAATAGAGTACAATAAAGTATGGGCAACAAAATTTCTTATTTCCTTCTCTTTTTCCTTGTTCAACTGCTAAAAGTCAGTGTGGCATTTTTGACCCATTTACTTATGAATGGGTCGATTTGGGTTACATTTTTTTCTCAAACGGGTCAAATTGGTAAAATGCAAAAAAGTTAGCTAAGAGGGAAAATGGCCCAAGCAGGTCAAATGGGTCAAATTTTGCCCGAAGTGTACTTTAATACTTAATGCTGCCTATATCATTTTATTAAAAAAAAAAAAACTAGATCATTGTTGAAACGACATGATTCAGGTAATCAGATTTGACACAAATTTTATTAAATAAAATAGTTAAATTATTTTGAGAATAAGTGTTCGGATCACGCTACCTTGACCAGATTAATAGTTTTGACCAGACTCGTGTTGGCCCATTATCCAACCTATCCGACCCACCCCTATTGCCATCTAAACTATAAAGGTAAACATGCAGGATGTTGGTCACGCTATCTTGGAGAGCTATTCACGAGTGTTGGAGAGTTTAGCAAGTGCGGTGATGAACCGCATTGAGGATGTACTATACGCAGACAATGTGGCACAAGATCCATCATTGCTGGCATCAAGAGGATCCTCGAATGAATCTAATGGTCAAACATTAGGTCAAAATCAAGGCCAAACTCCTTCAGGATCACCTACATCGATGACATTATCAGATTTTATGGGGTGGAGTGTCGAACAAGAAGGAACAACCACAAACAGCAATGCTACTCCTAAATCAGAGGACACTGAGACCGAAAAGTATCAGAGCAAATCAGCCAAGATACTGGCAAGAACGAAGAATTCATATATGGAAAAGTTAGAGGCTTATAAATTAAGAAGCCCAACAACGCGTCATTAGTGGACATTAAAACTAGAGTTAGCAGTGTAAATATGCACCTATCCTTCCTAACAGATTATTGTAACATATTTTTTCTAATATGATGACAACATTTTGGGTAGAAATGGTGGTGAACCTTTTGTTGTGACAACAACATTAGTGAATCATAAGGATGTAGGCAAACCAAGTGAACTCATTTATGTAATGTAAAGTGTGAACTAAGTTCCACGTTAGGCGGTAAACATGCCGGTTTAAAGGAACCAAATAAGAAATTTGTTTGAACTTACAACAAAATATGGTGCCAAACAAGAAAGATGAAAAAGTATTTGGTTTATGCCATGCGGGTAACAGCAGCATGCATAGCATTCGCAAGATGAGGAATGGTCTTTGAACTGAGACCAGCCATGCTGATTCTCCTGCATAAACAATGAAACAAATAGTAAATGGGTCGAACGGGTCAAAAGTTGTCCAACATGTATTCTTAATGCATAATTATTATTGGAATAAAAGTTGTCGAAGGTGTCCATTAAATATGTACAAGTATTCAACAAAAAGTGATTTGGGTCAACCCAACTCAACCCACCCGGTCCTCCTAATGCATAATTATATATAGTTTTTGTACAAGTATAGTTTTTGTAGTAATACCCTAAACACTTGTTCGTAAAAAATGTACATGTTTTGGATAAACAGTGTTTAGGGTCAACCCAACTCGATTGACCCGTTCCTCATTTTGACTCAGCCTGCCCGAACTGCCCATTTTGCCACCCATAAGAATGAAATAAGCTTATACATTTATTATATCATGTACGCTTACCCATCAGAAGTCATGTAGATATGATATTCTTTAGTCATGAAAGCAACTTGTTCAGCATTCAGTCCTGTGAATGTGAACATTCCGATCTGCTTTATAATGTGAGTCCAATCACCAGGTGTTCCTACAACAATTAAAACCACACAAAATTATAGCTAGATAACAGGATAAAGTATTATTTCTGCAAAGTGCTAACTTTTACCTTTTGCTTGAAGGGCCTCCAATAACTGCTTGCGCATGCTGATAATGCGGTCCGCCATTGCTTTCAGTTCAAGAGTCCACTCATTGTATAAGTTACTATATAGAAATACGTAGAGTTTTAAGGTGTTCAACAAATTGATAATTATATTACCCCATAAAGAGAGTCGGTAATTAACAATTTTTAGAGTTTTGAAAAGCTGAGGTACCTGTCCTTGAGTATAGTTGCCACAATGGATGCACCATGAAGAGGTGGATTCGAATACATTGGCCTAATAACGAGTTTAAGTTGGCTTTCTACCCTACTTGCAACATCTGCTGCTTTGCAAACCTGTTGAATCGATCAGTTAAGTGTATTGGTAAAAATGAATATGATTATAATTTTCTGATATTTTAGGGTAAAAAATAATCAGATTTAAAGAAGCCGGTAACAAGTTCCCATAAGAGAACTGAACTGAAATAAACGTAAATTACCTTCATATCCCTAGTAGCTTTAATCAATTGATAGTATAACTAGGTGATTATCTAATTCTCATTACTCTAATAAGTCTAATCGCAATGATCGGCTTAATAAAAAATTAATTGACACTCACAATGCTAAGGGCTCCAACACGTTCCGCGTAAAGTCCCATATTTTTAGCATAACTTTGAGCTGCAAAGCATTCCCCACCATCAGCAACAAACATGCGAACAGACTGTGCATCTGCATCAAGGCTGCCACTAGCAAAACCCTGGAACCAAGAAACAAAATTATGAACCTTTTACCGCTGTACAACATATGGATTCCTGATTATTTAGGGTAAAAAATAATCAAAAGATTCAGAAATTTATATTTACCTGATACGCACTATCAAAAAAGGGTAACAACCCTTTTGATCTCATTAAATTTCTGATCTCCTCCCACTGCTCAATGGTTGGATCTACGCCTGTCGGGTTGTGAGCACATGCATGAAGAAGAACAATTGCTCCTGATGGAGCATTACCCAAATCTTCCAAGAGGCCTGATTGTATATTTACATATAGCGTTAAATTTAATATCTTTGAAGACCCTAAATTTTTTGTTTAGGAGTTGAATAGCTTTTGATGTGTACAATGCTAAAACGAGATTTTCTAATATATAATCTATACTAAAACCAAGCACTCACAAGTCACTATTAGAAGTGGCACTTTCAAACTATTTACTTATGATAAAGTCAACCAAAGTGAACATTTAATGTATAAAACCTCCTAATCATTTTAGTCATATATTAAACATATTGATATTGATTATTTATGAAAGATAAAAAAATTATAAGGAAAAGAAGTGTTTTGAGTCAACCCGACCCGTGTATAAATTAACACGTTTTGACCTGTTACCTAACCCGCATGACCTGACCTTTTGCCACATCTAGACATAAAGAGTGTTACAGTTATTCTCATACCTTGGAAGTCAAGTCCCCGTGTTGCAGGGTCATAGTAACGATATGTCTTCACTGCCAATCCCGCTAAAGTAAAGATTTTTGTGTGGTTTCCCCATGTTGGGGATGGAATGTATACTGTTTTCTGATCATTTAAAAAGGTGATTAATCAGATCAACTAGGATTTCCATATTAAGATCTACGCTATTATTTGGGAAATGCGAAATAAATTCATTTTCTTACTTCAAAATAATGTCTTGCAAGAAACTCTCCACCAACCCTCAGCGAGCCGGTACCAGATAAGCACTGCACAGTAGTGACTCGATTCTCTTGAATGGCAGGGCTATTTGTCGCCACAAAAATATATATTAAAACTTAAAATAGTAGATTTTTGTTTTTTTAGTAACTTGAAGCATTATGTTTTCAAAGATCATTACCTATCGGCACCAAAAATGAGCTTTGCACTACACTTGTTAAAATCTGCAAGTCCAACAATGGGAAGATACTCCTTAACACGAGACCTAATACACGTAAAAGTTAACAAGATTAATATTGAAGATCAATAAATATGTTTGAAACTTGGGTTATAAGAATAAGATACTTAACGGGTCATTAACAAGCTTTTGTTCTGCTTGTCTTACAACATTGAGAACAAGAGGTTTTCCTTCCTACAATGGCAACAACAATAATTAACTTGCATAATTAACTACATAATAAAATAGGAAATGATAATGACAACCCTTAGAGCTGTTAATAACAAAACCTATTAAAATTCCTAATCAAAATGGTTAACAAAATAGCCATAAATTTTACCTCAGTTCGATAAGCACCTACACCTAAATTCAGCTTTGATGGGTCCGAATCTTTGTTATAAGCAACAGTAACCTGTTTTTTGTCTCATCATAACAAAGACAAAACTTGAGTATTTCACAAAGAAAACAAAAACAAGAGGCACTTATCATCAGGTCAGTTTCATACTTTCATTCATGATTTTGCAAAAACCTTTAGACGTTAATAAACTTATAAACTCCAAATACCCAACCTTACATCTTTAATTATTATTAAAAAAGAAAATCACTTAATTAGCATACTATCACAGTATCATCATATTGACAGGTTAGTGACAATTAGTTTTAAAACTTCAACTTGATCACTAAAGATACACTAAATCTCAATATACAGTAACAGTTGATTGATCAATAAATTAGTAAAAACTTATAATTCCATATACCTAATCTCAAGTTAACTGATAAAATCACTATATAATATTTACAAGATTGAAAAACCGAAGACTGGGTTTGTGTAAAAATTTCAACTTGATAAATAAATAAACACAAAATCTCAATATAATAGTTGATCAGGCAAATTAATAGATAATAAAACCACTATACAATATCAATATAACAGTTAATCACTCAAATTTAATCTGTAGATTATAATAAAACTATGATCACCAAAAAGATAAAAAAAAAAAAAGCAAGAACATTTAAGATCATACATACCCCTAAGATAGGATCTTCAGGAGCCTGGGCAATTTGGGAGAAAACAGAAGACATTTTTCTTGTAAAAGGGTTTATGGCGTTTGAATTGATTTATTGAAATATATGAAATTTGGGATTTTGTGCAATGAAGATCTTAGCTTTATAATGACGGTGGGCGCAAATGGTTTTTAGTTAGTTTATAGTTTACTGTGGTTCGTGGCTACGTCGTAGGCCGCACGCAATTGGTAATCAGTAAAAAGAAAAGATTTTATTCTCATACACCCGACTAATCATTTATTTAATGAGATATTTTAACTCGTTTATACATTAATATACTTGGATTATGGAGTACGTTTTTTTCTTGATTAAAAGACATAAGTATGTAAATGTTGAACTTGTTACTTTTAGTAACTTTGTTCGTCTCATTCAAAGTTTATACTTTTACTATGCACTAAGTACCGATCATAATCTTCCACCGGCCACTAAGGTCTTTTTTAATTTGGTTGAAATATAGAATTAGGGATGGCAATTAATAACCGAACCGGCGGGCAAAACCTAATCCAGAATATTTGGGTTGGATTTGGAGGTGGGTTAATGTGTTTGAATGTAGGTATGGGTAGAAAAAATTTTAATTTGGAAGGTATGAGTATGTTTATGGGTTTTGGTAATACCCGACCGATTACCATACCCGTATACATACCCGTTTACCCGTATCTCTACCAGCATAATTATTATTTTTAATATAACTTTTTATATAATATCATACCTTTGTTTATAAAATTCTTTTTATAAAAGACTATAAGGTTCATATCAACTTGCGTACCTTATACAAATTTTATATATACTTTTATATTTGGATTTCCATGATTATTACACTTGAATTTTGTATTTATGGAAACGTGAGAGATTGTTCGTTATCATGAACGTTTCGAAATTTAAATTAGTTAATTGAATATTTACGTTTAACCCCAAGACGTTTTTATGTTCGGCAAAGTTACATAAACTGGTATAACCGAAACCTGCGGATAAATCCGAATAATCGATGGGTAATACTAATCGGGCTCCCACCGGGTATTAGGCGGGGTATGGGTGTGTATAATATAAATGAGTTTGGGTATGGGTACACTAAAATCCGTCCGAACCCGACCTGTTGTCATCCCTATAGAGTTGGACACTTACTATGAAATAAACAAAAATATAAATACAGACGTTTAAAATGAGACAGAAGAAATATAAGTTTTCAAGTGTGTATGAAACTTTTATTACATTTTTAGGACTGTCATTATTATAATGAATAGTTAGTAGTAATCTACGTACAATTAGCAATTTATATACATGTATGTAAGCATTTTTATCTATTAGCTCGTTATATAGGATATATATGTTGGTATTTGGAACTGTTTTTTTTAATGCTTATTTAAATGGAAAAATTAATAGTTGAATATTTAGTTAACATTGATAAGTTGCTACTATTTCAAAAGCATCAAAGGTCCAGATTAAGAATGATGTAGATGTCTTGAAAGAAGGCAAGAGCCGATCGAGACTACATTAAAAATTACATTGACAAAAAGTTGCCTTAGCTTGACTAATTTTAATTGCTGTTTGATTCCTATGAATTATTGCTGTTTAAAGAGACTGTTAAACTGTAACCATATAGTCAATCGCCCTGTAAAGAGGCTAATCCGCATCAATTTGGGTTTGAGAAATTCGACCATATACACGAGTAATTCAACTTAGAGTAACAATACATATGTCTAAATCATATGTTTGATACGTGTCAGATATCAAACTTGTTTTATTTTAACAGTCATTTTAAGCATCGTTTTCAGAATTGTTAGCACATCTGAAACATATTGGTAATGGAAAGACGAAGATTTGTTACACACTGATAGAAGGTCTCATAGTACACAACTTGAACGATGGACCTTAAAAAGAAGTTACATAAAGAATAGCGTTCCATAAGAGATTACACATAAACAATACTAATCAACAATTCAACACCTGAACCATGAAATAATTGGAAATATAATATATGGACGGAAAATACAGAAGAGCTAGCTTCATGCACCTGAACTAAACACTTCAAAATATACATAGAACTTGCATCAAAATACCTCAAACTGGCCCATTTGAACATCTTAACATTCACACCCTGATGATTTATGTTGTCGTGCACTAGCCACGTCAATGGTATCAGGAAGATAGCTTCATCCCCAACAAAAAACAGAAAAAAAAGTGTTACGTGAGGCTTCAACAAACATTAATTAGTGGATGAGATTTTTACTGTAATGTATAGAAATACTTACAGTTCTTCCTCGGGTTCATTTTTTAGAGCGTTTTTGGCTATGCACTCGAAAGCAGCGTCAACGTTGAAGCCTTCTTTAGCAGAGGTTTCAAAATAAGGAATGTTTCCTTTTGAAGCACACCATGCTTTTGCTTTCTTCTCAGACACCTGCACGCAAGGTAAGAATGGAATCATAAAAATGTGTTTTCCATATGTTATTGTCCATCGAGAATAATTCTTGATATCTTACCACTCGACTATTGCCACCATCAATATCTATCTTATTCCCGAGTACAACAAATGGAAAGTTTTCTGGATCAGCAGGACTAGCCTAGAAATATACAATTATTGAAAATCTCAGTTAACATGATCCAATAATCTGGAGATTGAGTGTGCGTAAGTTAGACCAATGGTAAGTCTTGTTACCTGAATTAGGAACTCCTCCCTCCAATTATTAAGGCTATCAAACGACTTCATGACATTAACATCGTGTACAAGAACACAACAATCTGCACCGCGATAAAACGCCACACCAAGACTTTGAAATCTTTCCTGTCCAGCCGTATCCCATATCTATAGAAACAACATATTAGCCCTATATAATATTAGTTGTAATCAGATACTGCAAGTAACTATGTAATCAATTTAAAATTCTAGATAACTCGTATTTTAATATTCGTGTTGTGGATTTGGCTTACTATAAAGTGCTTATCTGCTTAGTACTTAAGTGCATTTTAAAAAGTACAAAAACAAATAAGATGGTTTGTCTGCCTTTCAATCAGAAGTCCCGCTACTTTCAGAATCATAATAAATACGAAGCGTTAAAAATGTAAATAACCAATTGTAAAGACTTCATAATAGACCATACCTGCAATGTGAAAATCCTATCCTCAAATTGTATTTCTTTAGTTAAGAAATCAGCTCCAATTGTAGCTTTGTATTGATTACTGAACTTCCTATTCACATATCTAAATTCACATCATTAAGGACAAAAACACAAATCATCATGTACATATATATATAAATTTACACATTTCAAAAAATCATAATTTGTAGCAGAAGTGTTAGGAGTGAAATTAGGGCAACAGAATGAGCTAAAAAGATCTGGAGATAATAATAAAAAAGGATACTGATTCATAAGAGATGTCTTTCCAACCCTTTAATCAATCAAAAACACCAAAACACAGCTCAATTGAAGTCAATTCAGCAAACAACTAAAATTCCCAATTATAAATATGCAAACAAAATAGAAGAAATTAAAGAGATATACCCACTGTCACCGAGAATTATGACTTTAAGAAGCATACGACGACGTGACGCCATTGATTTTGAGTTTCAATTTCTCTGATTTGTATTCGAAAATGAAAAAATGAATCTAGGGTTCGTACTACTTTACACTCAACGGAGCAATTTTTGAATTACTGATTTAAAATGTAGAATATTTACGGAAGATTCTTTATTTTAAAAAGATATCTTTTAACAGGAATAACTACCTGTCATTTTTAGCTTTCCAGCCCCTCCATTTATTTTAACCTTTTGTTTTAGCCCCCTGGAATTTTGGTAAATAACGGTTGTAAACTTGTAAGTCGTAACGATGTTCATTTACATAAAACATGAAGAAAATATCGTCAAAATGATAAAAAGTGCTAATATTGTTCTATAATGCGTTTTATTTTAATAAGGTCCTAGTACTGGTATGTTTTTGATGGCTTGATCACAAATAATTACTCTCTTTGTCCCATTTTTATTGTCACGTAGTAAAATTTGTTGGATTTAAAATATGTTGATAAATTCAATTTTTGTAACACCCCAAAAAAATTTGTAAGTTTTATATTTATATAAAAGTATGTTATTAAATTATTATACTTGTATTTGGTGTTAAATACAATTATGGTTTATGGGTGAAAAATATAAATGAGATAAGAGTTTAGGGGCTAAAGTATTTAGTATAAAAGTAGAGGGTGGAAAGTGAAAGTTTACAAATACATATCCTTCCTTCATGAAAAGTCTGGAAAAACTAAGTTGTGTATATGTGTGTGTGACTAAAACCGTACGGCCAAAGAGGAGCAAAAAGGAGAAATTGAAATTTAAGATAGGTTCTTGAAATTGAAAGTTTTAACATCTTGATTATACCTTTCTAAGGTAAGAACACTCTTTTTTAACCCCTAATTTGATTGTTAGATGATTGGGTGAAGAACCCTAAATTTGTGAAGTTGGTAAATTATAAGTTATGGGTGTATAATGATTATTGTAAAGTTGTTATGAGTTTAAAATGGTGATTTTCATTGTTAAAAGTGAACAAATAAGTTAAGTATGATTATTAGAATTTCACCAAGTATGTATGTAGGTGAATTAGTTGATGATGGTGATTATAGGTTGTTATTGTTGTTAAATAACAACTTAATCATCTATAAGTAAGGTGTATGAGTAATTAGTTAGTGATTTGGGTGTGTGGTGTAGCATACTTAAATCCTAGCTAATTAAGTGTTAGTGAGTTAAGTTTAGCTTAAATGAGTTGTATGTAGCTCACGTATATGTATGATTATGTATAGGTAATTGAAGAGTAAAGAGTTGCTTGAGCTAATTGAATTCTATTCTAAAGTAAGTAATGGATAAGTATGATTATATTGCAATGCTTGGATTACATTGAGTAGTCAAGTATTTGCTCTTTGGTATGTTGTGGATGAAGTGTGATCATTGAGATACAAGAGTATTCAATGATCACACTAAATGGTGGAATTCAAGGGTGACTTTGAGACTTAAGAAACCTCAAATGTTATGCCTTGACACCATAAGGTGGGACTCTTTGAGTCAATTGGGAAACTTTTATTGTGTCGTATGAAAGATGTTTGTAAAATTTCGTGTCTTGATTCTAAACGAGTCAAAAGTTATGCGCGTACGAAGTTGGGTCAAAAACTTGAATTTGCCGAGTTCTGAAATTGTACATGATTACGCGATCCCAGGAAGGTGCTAGGATCGCGTAACATAGAAGAAAAACTTGCTGTTGAGATTTTGTACATAGTTACGCGATCCCAGAAGCTTGCTAGGATCGCGTAACAATGAAGAAAACTTTCTGGTACGATTTTAAACACAAGTACGCGATCACAGGCAATTGCTAGGATCGCGTATTATTGAAGGAATTTTTTTTAAAAAAAAAATCTAGGGCGTTTCAATTTTACCCTTATACTCAAGGTAAATTAGACTAAATTTTTTTATAAAATAAATGATTGAGAGTAATAAATAAGAGTAAATAGGAAAATTGAATGATTTTTAATAGTTATTTTTGCAAGTGGACAAACAAAAATAATAAGGTAGACAATAAAAATGAGACGGTGTAGTATAAGGCTTTAGCTAGGTATTTAAGAACGGTGCTTATGCCACGTCTTTGGTGCCGTCTTCCTACTTCTCAAATAAGACAGCCATAGGCACCATATCGTCGTTGTCTCCATCTTTGCTCATTTTGTTGTGGGTGAGACAGAGGAAGGTGAAAAAATGTGGGTCGTTTTTTGTTGTTCTATAATAAAATATATTATTGGTAAATATGGAAATTGAAAAAGTTTAATTTAATATTATCATAACTAGTGTTTAGTCTTTTAAAAAGACTTGTTAATGTGATGATGAGTTATGTAGTTTAGTTCTTCAATTTTTCATATATCTAAGTCACACTATAAATACAATCTATATGAAGCTTTATGCAAAATCCAATACACTTCACACTTACTGATAAGTGATAACAGTGGGTCTCCTTTGATTATTATCTCAACCAAGATATACTATTTAGAACTTATTGCATAATTTATTTCACTTCACAATTATAATAATCAAATATGAGTGGTGGGTTCCATTAGACTATCTATCTACTACTAGTATATGTATTTGTGCCTTCCAAGTTTAAAGTCATGTGTCATGACCCACAAAGTGCAACGGGAAATGACAGCAACATTATTTTGTCATTAACACAAACCAACAGTTAGAAGTTTAAATTTAAAGCAAAAAGACAATTTAAAGCAAAAAGACAACACAACAACAAAACAAAAGTTTCCTTCAAATCTTCAAATAAAAGAATTTCTGTTGTATAAAAATAAAACAATAAGTAAATGTAAATAAATACAATCAAACTCACAACAAATCAAACTACTTTAAAAAATATCCAGCAAAACATGCTCCATTGTCACAATTTTTGCTGTAACATACAAAGATAATATCATCAAGAATTAGCAAGAATATTTATACACCATCTGTTTTTATCATCAAAATCCTTCACTATAACTCGGGCCGTCTCTTTTATATTTGCCCATTTCCATTTCACGAGTATTTCCTCCTTCGTCACTGGATCCAGATGGATACAACCCGTATTCACTCGTGGGTCGGCTATATTCACTACTGGCATACTCTTGTGTACCTCCTAGAGCCATTTTCCTGAACTTTACCATGTCGTCATTGTACTGCATTGTGTCATAGTCTGAGCTTCCGTGGGACCCGAAAGCTGAGCTGTGTCCGGGTCGGATTCCTTCATCTAGGTCAGAGAGTGAGACGTCTCCTTCCAATGCTCGAACCACCTGGCTCATCCTGGGCCGCCGACGGGCTGAGTGACGGACACAGGCGGCAGCACAAGAAACCATACGGGCCATTTCGTTGTGGTTGTATTCTTTGTGTAGACGTGAATCGGCTATAGCGTCAAAGTTTCCATCTTCCATTGCTCGGGCGAGTAAAGGTCTTGCCTGAAGTTTTGATTCATGTCAGCATTACAGAGAGTATTGGTTTATACACTGTCAATCCGTGAGCTCCCAAAAATTACCCGTTTTGAACTTTTTGACCCATTTTGCCAACTATAGCATTGCAAAATTACACAAAATCATATGTTTCCAACAAAAAGTTCACACCTTTTTCATCTAAAAACATGCACAACATTTCCAGTTTTAACTAGAACTCATTTACACCTATTTTGCCACTACAAATATCACATAGAACCAAATGTGCTCCAATAAAAAAATTAAAGTTTTTTCATGTAAGTTTGTGCTCATAAAAGCCTACAATGCCTGAAACATTCTACCATAATCCATTCTGAATTTTTTGATGGGGTTGTGTACTTGTCTGCTTATAACCAACCCATGATTTTGGTTCCAGTTGCAGATAAACACATTCGTATGCAAAAAATCAACAAATTCCAAGCAAAAAGTAAAAAAGCTTTTCAACTAAGAATACCAGTCAAAGAAATCTTGGTAGGTTGTGCTTTACACACAAAGCGAAAAGAAATTTTAATAAATATTTCCGTACAAGTTTTCAATTGTAAATTAATGTATTCTTGCCTAATTTCTCCATAGACTCGGGCCAAATCCACAAACTCCCAGCAAAAAGTTCAAAATATGTTAAGAATAAAGAAAGATTGTATGCAAGTGTACTTACCCAATCTACTAAACTATCGTCATTAAAAGTCTGCGCTGAATCAACGGGTCTGCGTCCTGTGATCAATTCCAAGAGCATGACCCCGAAAGAGAAAACATCAGATTTGTCTGTGAGCTTTCCTGAAGCAGCATACTCTGGAGCTAGGTACCTATACACGTCGAATTCATGTCAAAAACGTGAAAAGCATCTCCAGAAGGAAGTAAATCTAGAGGTGGAGAAACAGACTTTTTTTTGTGTGTGGGAAAAGCGGGTCAGGTTGGGTTGACCCTAAACACTTTTTATCCTTTGTCCAAATTCTTTTAATTAAAAAAATAAAAAACACTATTGTCCAGAATATGATTACTAAAATTATAGTTTTCCAACAAAAATCTAATCTGAAAGTGATTTAGGAGGTTTTAAGTGTTAAAAATACATTTTGGGATATTATCAACCTAGTTCAATTTAAAATAATTATAGTTATGATTTGACCTGTTGGGATTGGGAAAACACAACCCTAAATGACCATTCATAAGTAAATGGGTCAAAAGTGAGATCTCTAACTCTAAGTATAATATGGAACTCGGAAAAATGAAATTATATTTACCCAAAAGTTCCCATCACTCGGGTTGAAACATGGGTAGCAACATCAGAAGTAATTTTGGCAAGCCCAAAATCGGCAACCTGGAAGATTGAGACGTCAATGCAAGTTTTAGGGAGGCAATCGACGTTTAAACATTATAAAGATAATATTACAAGGATAATGCAGGCTACCTTTGCTTCAAAATTGAAATCAAGAAGAATATTTGCAGCTTTAATATCGCGATGAATAATCTTAGGATGGCCTGCAAACAAAAAGGACGTTTAAGGACTACTGAATAATCACAATACCATATAACTTTGTCTTTTACATTTGAAATGAATGAGCTTACAATCCTCGTGAAGATAAGCCAGTCCTTTTGCAGCTCCAAGTGCGATTCGCAATCTTGAGGGGAACTCCATCACAGGGCGATTCTTTCCTGAAATTATTTTGTCATTGGACCGTTAAGCATCCACCCAAAATAACGGTTATAATTTACGGACCATATAATTAATATTTAGATGAATTTGAGTTTCAATGCGTCATGGTTACACTTATAGGTGACAAGATGGATGGGTTGGGTGTATTGGGCAAGAGGTCGAAACATGATCGAGTTGAAACAAGTCTTTTAGCACGGATTGAATTTGCCGCCAAACACCTTTTGTCATTGGACCGTTAGACATCCATCCAAAATAACGGTTATAAATTTACGGACCATATTAGATGAATTTTGAGTTTCAATGCATCATGGTTACACTTATAGGTGACAAGATGGATGGGTCGGGTGTATTGGGCAAGAGTTGAAACGTGATTGAGTTGAAACAAGTTATTTTAGCACGGGTTGAATTTCCCCCAAACACCTTCTATCATTAATTTAAAAATACTCAGTAATAAAAATGCATCAACTATGATTAAAAAAATTTATATTTACAATACTCATCTGAATCTGTAACTAAAACATTTTAGAAGGTTGTATGTATAAAAAATAGAGACACAGAGTCATTCACCCGTGTGACTCTAACAACCCAATTAACCCCTTCCCTGTTGAGCCAAAGAAAATCATGTGACACGTTTGACATGTAACACAACCCAAATAAACAGTCATAACTCATAAGCAAACGGGTAGAAATTGTCATCTCTGGTTAGACCCAACAGATTACGAATTTATGATGAAATAAGTTTAGTAACGTTTGGTAGTGTGTGCTCTGGTCGAAAATCCTTGATCCGTCACAAAATATAAGTCTCACAAATCGATAAAATGCTAAATAAACTCCAACCTTAGTTCTAATTCATAATTCTAATTATGGGAAACTTACCATGTAAGTGGAACTCCATTGTGTTATTTGGGACAAACTCATAAACAAGCAATCTTTTAGCTCCGGTCATGCAATATCCAACCAAAGACACAAGATGTTTATGATGAACTCGACTAATTATCTCAACTTCCGCCTGAAATTCACGTTCACCCTGTCCACTACCTGTTTTCAGCTGCTTAACCGCCACTTCTTTCCCATTCGGAAGCACCCCTCTATGCACATATCCAAACCCACCTTGTCCAAGAAGATTAGCTTCTGAAAATCCATCTGTGGCCATTGATAATTCATCATAAGTAAATGTGCTCTTCGAAAACCCTAGTGACATGCCAGGAGACGGTGGTGGAAGTGGAGTTGACCCGCCCGAATAGTTCGAACCGGAACCACCACTGCTGCTTATAAACGCCGGTGGTGGTGGAGGCTGAGCTGGAGCATTGACAGGTGAATGTGGAGGTCTAGCTGTCATTGCTGGTGGAGGATTAGGTTTTGTTGGGGGCATTGTCACAAGATGATCAGAGGGTGGTGGTGCATTTTGTTGCCATTGTTGAGGTGGACCACCGTAAGACTCGACTGCATACATCCAGCACCAATTTTCATGAAATTTTAGTATACTGATGACAACTATTAAGGATGAAATTACACAACTTTATTATAAATTATAATCGGGATATGAACAAGATCTTGGAAAAAGATGGCCCTGATATTTAAATAGATGTATATACATTATAATTTATATAATCAAGAACATAAATTTATGATAAAGTACCGACCTTTAGGTGGTGGTGGAACATAATAACCAGCAGGGGCCTCACTTCTCTTTCTCTTCTTTTTACAACAAAGAAATAATATGCTAAATACAACAAGTATCAAAACCCCACCAATTGCAATACCAACTACAACCCCAGTTGATATCCCGGAAGAACTATTATTTCCCGACGATGATGTCGTCGGAGGACTGGTGGAACCACCCCTAGGCGCCGGCGGAGACGGCGTAGATCTTCCTGGAGGAGACGGTGGACTATTTCTTGAAGTGGGTGGTGCCGGTGGAGATGTGTTGGACGGCGGTGGGGCAGTGGATGTGGGTGGCGCAGGCGGGGAGTTCGCCGGAGCTGGAGTGTCAGGCGGTGGTGGAGAAGATGAAGGGGATATAGGGGCTGGTGGGGAAGAATCTGCGGGAGGGGGAGCAGCAGGGGTGGTTGGCGGTGGGGCTGCGGTGGTGGGTGGTGGTGAAGTGGTGGCAGCCGGTGGTGGGGTTAAGGGTGTTGTGGGTGCCGGAGATGTTACCGGCGGTGGTGAAGACATAATCAAGATTTATGAAAAACAAGATTCAAGATTTATATAGATTTATTACTCAAGTTTCTTGATTTTTTTTGAAATTGTGATTACTAACACACATTAATGCGTGTAAAAAGGTGACCGGAAAGTTGGGGTTTTCCGGCGGAATGGAATAATGTCAGTGGAAAGTGGTTTAATAAAAGAAATGTAGTAAAAAATGAGAGAATTTTAATGAAAAAAAGTGGATTTGGTTTGTTCCACATGGGGGAGTGGTTTGAATGCAAACCAGGTTGTACAGAGAAAGATGGAATGACCCACATGTGGTTTTTGCTTTTAGGATTATTTTTTATTTTTTTTATTATTGTTATTAATTTAATACTAGCTTTAATTAATTAATTAAAATACATTTGTAGTAATTATCTTGATGAAACGTTCGTATGGCTGGTTCATAACTCCATATCGGTTTACTCGGTTTCACCGACTTTATATATGGTTATTGTGGAGTATTATTACCTCTTCAATGAAATACTTTCGTGAAAAAGAAAAAAAAAAACTTTTTATTGATATTTATATGTATGTATGTTTGTATGAATTATAAGAGAAATTAGATATGCTAATTGATGATTAATCTTTTGAAGCAGACATTGGTTAGGCAACTTTTGTTGTCTTGTTTTTACTTCTTTAAATGTAAATACAAAAATAAGAAACAAAAACATTGCCAAAAGAATATGTTAGCTTTTGAGTGTTTTTTCTTCTTTTTTTTCTTTTAATTTATCAAACACGTATCAAAGATCAATAGGGGTACAAGTGACATTCCAACACAATAGAAAATATCCATATATGGTATTTAGGAAGTCATTAACACATGTCAAAATGGTTCGGATTAACCCATTAAATTATTTTCTTCTGACTAACTTATTTTTATTATCATAAGAATTTGTATTTGTATGTATACTTTTATATGTACTTTTGTAAAAGTTAAAAAAATGGGGGGGGGGTTATATATTATTGATGAAAGAATCATGGCACCAGAAACGGGGGTATGGCTTCTTTTGAAAGGCAAGGCTTTGGCACCATTTGGCATCGGTGGCAGGCAGCCTGATTGGTCGTTTATCCTTTCAGCTCACATGCTACCATCACATATCCAGGAGTACCTTTCAGGAATCTATGCAATTTTACATTTTTTTATTTTGTGACTTCTTATTTTCATTTTTATTATTATTATTTATTAGTAATAATAACATTTAAAAATTTCAATTCTATATCTAAAAACACTACATACAAATTTCAAATATTTAAGTCATCGTATCAGTTGTTATTATTATGAGAGGTAAATATTATTTTACAATAGTTTAATAACAAAAACTTTATTTTAAGTTTAAATAAATACATGTAAACGGAAAGTCCGTTTAATGAGCCAATGTAAGTTACAAATCATAATAAATAACTTATTTCATTGCAAAACGTGTCACGTCAATAACTCAACACTTTTATCTAATGCTACAGTGACTAAAATGAAATTATTTTGCTGAAAATTATTTTGCTGATTGCGAGAAAAAATATAAAATTTAAACAATGTTTCACCTTTTAACAAATTTGAACAGATTCATTAATGTTATGGTTAAAATGAAATCACCTGGACTCTCGGCTATGAGCCGGCTAACAACACGGTCATACCGGCTGGGATCTTTTCGCTATGTTTATACTTTATAGTCAGAGTTTAGTCCTTGTAGAATTTAAAAATGTCAATTAAGCACCCTATGGTTGTCTATTATTGTACTAGTGGTCTTTAAGTAAGAAAGGGGGTGGTAGCCCCCATGGTTCACATGGGGCTATATGATTGGCGGCGTGACATGCGGGGCGACAACGAGTAAGAATGTTTGACTAAGGTCTCCTCCACCATACCCCTTTTTGGATTTTATTTTTATTTATTTTGTTAAATAAAAAAAAATACAGTTGGTATTATTTCGTGTATATCCAAAACAGTTAATTAGTTTAACTGTAACTAATGTTGGTTGTTCGTGTGTTTTATTTCATTTTATTGTTTTAGCTCAAGACTTGTAGTTATTAATATTGTTAGTTGAGAAAATTGAAGTGCATATGCCTTATAAGGAGATGCAAGTTATTATTATTATTATTATATTTTATATAATAAAATAATAAATAATAATCATATATATAAATGAAAAAAGATGTTCCGTATATCTTAACATTGCGTTTAATGTGAGTGAAACATCATGATCATATTACGTAGCTTGTTAAACTTTGTACTTATAGTTAGAAACTAATAAATATATTTGATAGTTTGGTTACTCTAATACTCGTAGTAATTGTGTTTTTTGATATTTGATAATATACTTGTGGAATTAAAAATTTGATATGTAAGGAAATGGCCCATTTCATTTGTTATAGTATGTTGTAACTTGTAAGCTAACACCTTTTTTGAAGAAAAAAATTACAAATATTTACGCACCCACCCCTATCACGAATATATACATTTGTCTTAACCTAGGCCTTGAACCAACAACACCACAACCTTATGGTTGGTCAACTCGATATTCTTGAGCCAATGACTACTTAAAAATGCACATGGAACACAAATACAAAGAAAATTAGTAACTGTAACACATTGCAATGTAGATCTGAAAAGAGATTTGAGATGAACTGTAATCTAAATAACTGTGGAAACCTAAATTTACATTAAATACAACAAGCATCTCAATGGAGATTTGCTTTGTTCATTCAGTAACAAGAATAAATTGCGTTTTGCTAATTTTCTTTACAACAATCATCTATCCCTACCAAGAAGCCTATCAGACTGAGAACTGTAGATCAAACTGAGGAGGGCATCAACGGGCAAAAAACCAGATGCCCAACTGCTTCGTTTACTACACGGACCTTAATCCAATGTAATATTGAGATCATATATGATCTAATAATGATGTGTTCCAATTTGAAATATTGGTTTATGTGCCTGGTGACGCGTTACCAGTGGTGGTTGAGAGAATAATGAATGCACAAACAACGGAAAGTGAAAAGACGGATACCCATGTGTTTTCGGTGTACATTTCCATGGCGTCTGTGAAAGAAAAACGAGTACGGCTCTCAGCCCAGTTTCTTAACCTATCTGCTTCTGCTGCATATAATGCTCTTCCCTGAAAAATTAAACAACTTTTAATACCCCTTTTTGAAAGTAGAAAGCTTGATCATTTATCAAAAATAAGACATGGTACAAAAGTCAACATGTTGAAAACTTGACTTTCACTCAAGAGTCAAGAATCATTCTTTTACAACATATAATGCTTTTCCCTACACCATGGATGAGATTTCAAGAAGTTTCTTTACTGCCCAAATGGTTAGCAAGGTGAAATTATGAAAAGTAGGAAATTTATTCAACAAAAAAAGGTGGTAAGAAGTCAACGTCTTAAAAAGTTGACTTTTTGCATAAACATCATTCTGTCACTGCATATAATACTCTTCCTTGCACCAAAGGAGAGATTTTATGATATCTTTCTGACTACCCACTTGATTCAACATGAAGAAATTAAGGAAAATATGGAGATTACCTAATACTCTAATAGAAAAGGATAGTAAGTCTTTTGAACGCTGACTTTTCACTAAACAAACAAAGAAGTTAAAGTTCTTTCCATGATTAATGATTTACCTTGTCATCAAACCAGCGTCCTCGTCTTAACCATGCAGTGACCAAAGCAAGTAAAATCCTTGGAGGAGTTAAGTAATTAATCGCTTTTCCACTTCCTTTTACAACCCTCATTCGTGGGACCAGTGTTCTAGCAACTGTCTCGGGTAGCTCACAGATTATGTTAAACATTTGCTTGTTCTGAATCGTCGATCCACTGCTCAAAAAGAATATAAAGGAAACTTTTTAGTAAAACCTTTTGCATCAAAACAATACATATCATAGATTGCATGTTGCTTTAAGATTTTGTACCTCAAGAGCAAATCTGTGAGAACCATGCCCGGAGAGGCAGTGTGAACTCCAACTCTAGATCTTTTGCACTCTTTCAATAATGAGGATTGAAGTTGTCTAAGACCACATTTGGTTGACCCGTAACTGGAATAGCGGGAAAAGATCAGAAAAATCAACAGCCATTACAAAAAGGTACGTAAGTGTTATGATAAGTGATCCTTAGTAGAGAAATAACTTACACGGCTGTTAAGGGTGTGCTTGATCCACCAGAGCCAGCACCATCCATGTTAAAAATATGACCCACTTTTTGCTGATTACTCATGACATGCATCGCTTCACGAGTGCAAAGTATTGACCCAACCAAGTTTGTAGACACAATCTATTCAAGTCACAAAAAGGGAAGAAACGTTATATGAGCAATATGTTTGCAAAAACACCTAATGCCCAACAAAACACAAATATATTTTTTTTCTTTTACAATTTTCAAAATTTCACGACATATGCAAGTGAAACAAGAAATTAAAAATGGTTTATAACATTGAACTATTACAAAAAGGTTATCATGGGATAATTGTTATTTTAATTTATTTTACACTACAAAATCATGCTATAGAAAGTAATCTGATAGGCAAACACGTACTTGTTGTATATCTTCATCAGTGAACTCCAACAACGGTCTGAAACCTTTGTTAGTCCCAGCATTGTTTATCTGAAAAACAGTAGAATTAGAATTTAAGAAAGTGATGTAGATTCAAACTTTATTACTCATGAAACTCTTAAGATAAATAATTATATATTGCTCACCCAGATGTCTATGGACCCGAGTTCGTTTACAGCAAAATTGGCCAAATTTCGAACATCGTTAGGATCACAAACATCACATGAAGTGCCAACCACTTTTGCCTTTTCTAGGTTTTTCCTAGATGAGCTTTCTGCGGTTGTTATACCATCTTGTAAGTTTTCTTCAAGTTCTTTGATAGTTACATTAACGGAATCTTCACTGAGAAAAAAGAAAAGAGAAAGACATGTATCGTTTAGCGTATGTTGGAAACAGACATTTAAGTATAAGTAACACCGTCGATAATGTGGAAAAAGATATTATGGTTTTGAAAAATACCTTCTTGAAGCAATAACCACACGATCCCCAGAGAGTAGGAATTCACGAGCAAGAGCTTTTCCAAGCCCTCTTGTACTGTAATCAAGCAAAATTACAAAAGATCAATTGAATTACATAAGAATACCCTTAAAAATGATCACACAATCATATTTAGATTATCTAAAAACCAACCCTTGTCTAAACTTTCCTAGCTAAGTAACGTGATCAACATTTTAAGACTTCTCATTGCAAAACGAGTGTCAATGTGTCACACCAGAAACACTAAACTTTGACCTGGTTTGATTTAAGCAACTCTTACACAGGTCCAATGCTTTAACTCTAATCAAATGATCATCTGATTATCTACAGCTAGAAGTCTTCATATCACTTTGAAGCTACAAATCTAAACGCCCACCCCCCACCACCATCATGAGAACTATCATTCAACTTGACACTTTTTAGTAAACCTACTATCATTCTTGCATAAATCCAAGATAAAAGACTAAAAGAAAACATGGAAGTTCAACTCTAACTGATGTTTGGGCATCACATACCACCATTTTTAGCGCAAACGCGTTTCTTAAACTGTCAGTTTCGGAATTTATATCACTTTCCATAACATACAGACCAAAAACCATCCAACCAAATCACTTATAACATAAGGACCAAGAAAACTTCCATTTTCAGCTTTATACAACCAAATCACTAAATAAATACAGGTCCAGTACCTTCCGGTTATGACAACATTTCGAGGACCAGCTCGACTAACTTCATCTAAGACCATATTTGAACCAATCAAGGTTCCAATGGTAATGCCTCCAAGCCAACTATACCAAATCAAATCATTCATCTGACTGTCACCACCTTCATTTGACAATTTGAGGGATTAATATTTCTAAACAAATAATTCAATCTTGCTTCAATATAGAATCTTTAACTGCTCTTTAGCTAACCTGATATACTGAATCCAATTAACAAAAACACTCCAGTGCTCATCATTGTCACAATGTATCTCCCAATACGAAGAGCAATCTACACATTATCAAAGTGTAACATCATGAAAAACGTATCCCATAACTATGTTCTATCATTGTATCATACCTAACATTAAAATATAGCATTTGACAATAGCAACAAGAATTAGCACAAATTCCTAATTATAACACATCCTATGCTAGTAATGCAGCAAAGATCTTATATTTCAGAACGAAATGTCGAAATTCACTTATAGACAAGCACAACTTATAGTATTACTAGTAAACAACATAAAGCATAAATTTAAACTATTTATAATCTTAATTTAAAGAACTTTCAATAAAATACATAGCATATCAAATCAAATCAACTAAATTCAACATTTCAACACAATTCTAATTACAAAACATGGGATTTAACTATTTAAGCACAAATTATAATTATACAATATAAATCTTAAAGATTCAAACTTTACATATAGAAACTAACCTTTGATAAATTATCTTCCAACTTTTCCAAATTATCTTTGGAAATGATTAAAGATTTAACAACACCCAATAAGTTTTTACTTAGATTTTTCTTAAAAGTCCCAACCTTTATCCTACTTTCCTTATCTTTCCCTTCTTCTGTTCTAAAAGACCTACATGGCTGCAAACACAACTTCCGTGTAGAAAATGGTGGCATGGGGTCCCACAAGACTGAGCTCCGGCAGAAACCCAGTTGCGGTCGGGTGGTTTTGTGGTGGAAGTTGGCCGGAATCATGTGAAATTTGGCCACTTTGACCATTTTTGGTAGTTAACTTTTACCGGAAATAAAACTTAGAAAAAGAAATATAAGTTGCTTGAAATAGTTGAAAATATCCTAAAAGGAAAAAGTGCAATGGTTCCAATTTTTGTGGGATGAGTATGGGGTTTTATTAAGATTTTTTCTTTAAGAAATTTGAGAATGAAAAATATCTAAAGATTGTAGAAAAAATAAAAGGAAGAAAGAAAAAGGGATAAGTGTGATGACCACACGTTACAAAAACCTCATCTTTTTGCCACGTGGAATTTGTTTTTAATTAATATCTTTGAAAGTTGCTTGTTAACCAGTGTTAAATATGCACGGTAAAAAAACTACTATGAGTGATGAGTCTATGACGATACTGTAGCATAGGTTAGAAGGTGCCACGTGTGAGTTTTTAAAAACAAATCGTGTAGGTTTTAAAAAGGATATAATGCATATCATAACAAATTCAATATGTAGATGAATTGGTAGACTATTTTACTTTCTACTCCGAGGACCCATGTTGAGCCATGGGGATTTCTTTTTCTTTCTTCCCTTTTTTTTTCCTTCCTTTTTCTGTTTTCCTTTTTATTTTTACTTTTCCAGTAACATAGGGTGTGTTTAGTGTGTTTAGTTGTAGAAAATTTTTTTCAATTTTTTATCTCCAATTTTTTAAGAAATGAAAAGAGTTTTTGTTTTCTATAAAAGTGGTAAAAATTTTAAAAATGTGTTCAATAGTTGATGATTTTTCAATTTGGAAAAATGATGTTAAGTGAAGGTTTTTGAAAAATTTTAAAAAAATTGTAGCACTGCAAAATTTGTAAGTTTTATATTTATATTAATGTATGTTATTTAAACATTTATATTTGTATTTGATGTTAAATACAAATATAGTTTATGAGTTAGAAACATAAATGATAAATGAGATATAAGTTGAAGGGCTGAAAGTGTTAAGTATGTAAATGGAGGGCAGAAGATGAAAATATGCAAATCCTCCTCCTTCTAAAATCTCAAAGAATCAAATTCTCTGTGTGTGTGTATATGTACGTACGGGAGAGGAAGAACACGAAAGAGAGAAATCAAATTGAAGCTAGGTTTGATAAATTGGGGGTTCTAAACTCTAATTCAAGCTAAATAAGGTATGAATATCACCCTCTAACCCTTGATTTCATGATTTAGTTATGAACCCTAATTAGCGTTTAAGTACAAAGAAGTTAACTAAGGTGGGAATTGGGTGTAGAATGATTAAGTAAGTGTTTTTGAGTTATATGAACTTATAAAAACAATGAAAAGGTGAAAGAATTGAAATAATGATTTTGGGTGTAATTAGGGATTATGTCTTTTAAAGTTGTTATTGATGTATGTAAGTGGGCAAAGTGAGACGCGGAGTGATTTGGATAAAAAGCCTAAACGAGAATAGCAGTAGACTTACTACAAGATAGTAGTAAGTAATCCCCATGCTCTCGATATGTAGAAACGCCCAATTTTGTAAGGTTGTTGATAATTGAAAATGATCGTCTTTTGTGAAGAAGTGGTTATGCATGAAACCCTTGTAAATCACTATGTTAACAGTTGTTTCTGGTTGAAATTACTCTTTGTAAATATTAAATTGGTGTAGGTTATGTTAAACTATTGAAGGCTTTCAAATGGGTCGAAATGGTTCCCTCAAACGGGTCGTTTTGTTGAAATTAGTCGTATGATGGTCTTGATGAATTGAGTTACTTGATATATGTCCAAATGAATGTTTCAAATTTCTGGAAGTATGTATGTTAGTATGATGTCCACTTGGTTGCATGAGTGGCTAAAATTGTTAAAATTCGATTAATAGTTCAAAACCATTGAAAACGCAAATATTGTAAAAGTGCCAAATGGAAAACTTTCATTATGTCATATTAAACTTATTTGCAAAATTTAAGGTCGGGATTATAAACAGGTCAAAAGTTATGCGCGTATCAAATTGGGTCAAAAACTTGAATTGTGCAGAATGTGTTGTTCAGGACCCAGTACGCGATCGCGTAAGGGTCACGTGATCGCGTACCTAGTGAAGAAAATGAATCAGAAGCCTTTACGTTGTAGGTACGCGATCGTGTACCCTTACTGGGATCGCGTACCTTGTGCTAAGACTCGAACAGAAACTTTCCACGTATTGAGTACGCGATCGCGTACCTATACCAGGATCGCGTACGTCATGTTTAAAAAATAAAAATAAAAAATTTGAGGCGTTTCAAGTGGAGGAAGTAATATAAGGGAAAAAAGTGGAAAACTTGAAATTCATGTTTTCCAGCTACTAGTTATGATATGGAAAAATGAGTTTTCTATTTTCTTAGAAAACTTTTATAGAAAATACCGATTTTGAAAGCGTTTTCTAATTTTCCACTTTTCTTAGAAAATTTTTATAGAAAACACCTTATTTTTCCTCCCCCTAAACACACCCATAGCAGTTGGGTTGAATCCTTTTTTTTCTCTTTCTTTTAGCATCCTTAAATTTTGAAACATTACCTTATCTACTCGTAATACGACGCTTTAAAGATTTTTTTATTTTATTTTATTTTTATTTTTTTTAGAATACACAATATATATTTTGTAGTTTAGTTTAAATTGGGTATTTATATATTTTACGGTTTAAGTTAATGATATTTGTAACTTACTTTACCTTCTAAATGAGTTACGCTAATGCGTAAAAAGTTACAAGCCAACAACTTATCATAAGAAAATTTTGTTATTTAAATATTTATTTTATGCGTTAAACTTTTGTCATGGGCTTACAAGTTTTGGTGTTGGTGTTTTGTGAGGATGGTTTGGCAACAACATGCATCTTTTGTTACTCGTTTTTATTTTTAAAATTTTTCATTTTAAGTAATATACGTTCATCGTATTATAGTTGCACGTAACTTTATTTATTATATTTTGCTCTGATAGTTTCACATGTACTCTCGGAAAACTATGCATAACAAGAGTAAATATGTTGACGCAGAACCTCAAATTAATAATGTTGGGACCAAGATATTTTATTAATTTAGCGAGATATTATTATATCGATAAATTAATAAATTATTAATTTAAAGAGTTGGCTTATATTCGTGAGTGCAATGAGTTTTCACATGTAACTTTTTGTTGCAATACGAGAATACAATGTCTCAACTCTTAAGTGCAATGATGAGATTTAAAGATGAACTCAATATAGATTTGAAGTTAAAAAAAAACAAGTGACTATAGATTTATTTTTTACTAGACAATCCTACGATTTTGAAATATTTTGGTAATTATTAATTTATAGTTTCGCTGGGACTAATATATTTACATTGGAAATTCAAAAAAATTATTATTTTATTATTTTATCGATTGTGGTCCAATTTTGTACTGGTCCCAAGTTGGGACCGGACAAATTATTAATTTTATCGAGGTTATTAATTTATCGAGTATTAAATTATAGAGGTTTTACTGTATTTGCTTTTTATGTTCTTTTTATGTTGATTACTTGTTTAGCTGACACAATTATATAAAACAGTTTGCAAACGTAATTACTTGAGTAGGTAAAAAGGTTAATCGTATTACTTGCATATTAAACAAATTATCCCTAAAATTTATGTTGTACCGATTAATCCTAATCCTAATTCTAATATTAAACGTTTTAATTTGACAATACTTTTGATTAATCAATCAAACATATTAATAGATCAGATCTCAATTTAATCATATTCATTTATCCCTAAAACTACGGAGCTGTCAATGGATGTATATGGATCAGATCTCAATTTAATCCATTACTGATCCAATTTGAATAGATCATGATCCAATTCATGATTAAACGAAATGGATTGTGATTTGATCCTTATCCGACTAATTTTAAACAATATTAAACAAGAGAACAATTATACACTACCATAAGACAGATAAATGAACTAGCATCAGAAAACAGAGTCGGACACCCCCAGCACCCTTAATATTTTGCCTGCTTTAAGCACAACTCACATGGACATTCCCAGCAGCCTACAGAATCTGGCCATTTGATCATGAGCAGCAAACGACCAATAGCAGAAAACAAAAATGAATTTACGGTACAACATTAAATAACTCTAAAAGACATAATCCCTAATACTGCTATGTGGCGCACTGACACACTTATTTACCTCAAACATGAAATTACAGTATCGTTGCAAAGCTGATTGATCAATGTACAATTTATGATGCTTTTCTTAAAAGTAAAAAATGTTTACCAATTAAAATGGTTTTAAAGCATTACATCGCACAATGGTTTTAGAATGAACATCATCTGGATGTCACGTGACCAAAATGGATCATCATAACACTCCAGTTCTCCACTTAATCCGGGTATAATAGCCGTAAACATTCCTCTCCCAAATTCAGAATATGTTTTCCACTTTCAGGTATGATCAAAACCCTAGTTTTCTTTCTAACTATCTGCGTTCCATATCTTTACATTTCTGAAGATTTTTTTTTTTTTTTTTTTTTTGTGATGGGGACCGGAATCTTCAGTCTGAAACTTCGGTAGATTCATTTTTCGATTGATTTCAGGTACGAACGAAAACCCTAGCCCTAAACCCTAGGTTTATTTTCATCTAATTATATGTTTTCCTTTACAATTTCATGTTCTTATTGATAGGCGGATTTGATACCGTATGATATGATTTCGTTCTTACTGACCGTTTATATTGAATATGTGAAGGCAAACATGGTTAATAAAGACGATGTTTCGTGACGTAAGTGTCTCTGAATTGTTGGGTCCTATTACACACGGATCAAACATGAGAAGACCTGTGAGGCCGCCACCCCCCCAAGCCGGAAGCTCGTCGTAGTCGTAATTGGTAAACACTTTTTATTTTTAAGGCGCCACATAGCAGTATTAGGGATCATGTCTTTTAAAGCTGTTTGATGCTGTACTGTAAATTCATTTTTGTTTTCTGCTATTGGTCATTTGCTGCTCACGATCAGATGGTCAGATTCTGTAGGCTGCTGGGGGTGTCCATGTGGGTTGTGCTTAAAGCAGGCAAAATATTAAGGGTGTTGGAGGTGTCCGATTCTGTTTTCTGGTGCTAGTTCATTTATCTTTCTTGTGGTAGTGTATAATTGTTCTCTTGTTTAATGTTTGTTTTGGTCATGTGGTATTGTTCTCTTGTTTAATGTTTAATATTAAGAGAACAATTATACACTATCACAGGACAGATAAATGAACTAGCATTAGAAAACAGAGTGGGACACCCCAAAACCCTTATTATTTTGCCTGTTTTAAGCACAACCCACATGGACACCCCAGCAGCCTATCGAATTCGACCATCTGATCATGAGCAGCAAACGACCAATAGCAGAAAAGAAAAATGAATTTATAGTACAACTTTAAAAGGCATAATCCCTGATACTGCTATGTGGCGTACTGGTACAATTATTTACCTCAAACGTGAATTTACAGTATCATTGCAAAGCTGATAGCTCAATGTACAATTTATGATGCTTTTCTTAAAAATGAAAAGTGTTTACCAATTACGACGACGACGAGCTTGCGGGTTGGGGGGGAGTTGGGCGGCGGTGGTGGTAGCCTCACAGGACATGTCTTCTCATGTTTGATCCGTGTGTAAAAGGGACCAACAATTCGGCGACACTTACGCCACGAAACATCGTCTTTATTAACCATGTTTGCTTTCACATATTCAATATAAACAATCAGTAACATCCGTCTATCAATAAGAACATGAAATTGTAAAGGAAAACAAATAATTAGATGAAAATAAACCTAGGTTTTAGGGCTAGTGTCGAAAAACCTTAGACATGTCATAATAAAACCTTTATTATTAGTGAATGATGAGTTATGTAAATACTCCATGGTTTAGCACATATTATTGATTATTGATAAACTATAACTAGATTGGTTTTAAAATTGGCGAGCCTTTATCAATGATTACATATAGTTGATGATTCCATAATTTTTCTCCTTAAATTCAAACAAAATGAAACGTATATTTACTTTTGCAGTTTTAGTGCGTGTTTGATAAGGTGAAGAGGAGTCGACTTAGTTTATATATAAACTTGTGCGTTGCGGCAGGGTATCAAATCATTTATTTATTTTCAATGAATAAATATAAAAGGTACATAATATAAATATTTGAAATAAAATTTATCATAACGGTGCTTTTGCATATCTATTGCATAACAAGACCGATGCCATCGTGTTTTTTCGCTTGGCAAACGACAAAGGTCGGCGAACCGACGCCATTGGCACGGCTTCGTCGGTTTTGCCTTTTCGGTTTGGCGACGAAAGGAAGGGTGGGTCGGATGGGCCCACATGCAATATATATATATATATATATATATATATATATATATTTTAAAAAAATCTAGCCATTACATTTTAAAAAAATATTGTAAAAATAAAGAAATATAACGGTAATATATCCATTTTTTTGAACATATATATATATATATATATATATATATATATATATATATATATATATAACCCTTTTATCCAACCTCAAACACATTATAAATAAACACACAACTAAACTTCAATAAACACACACTTTTATCTTCTATTATCTCAATCAAATACATTACCCCACCCAATTATTCTATACAATTCAACACTTTTCTTTATCATTGTTTTACTTCAAATTCACAAAAAATGTCTAACCCCAACAACAATGATTTCTATCAAAATTTACTCAACAATCTCATTTACCCCAATGCACCGGCTAATTCATCTTTGACAACTACCTCCAACAATTCACCAACTAGTTTCGCATCATATCAATCCCTACCTCGGTATCCCCAACAACCACAACCACAATACGACTATCAACCATACCAACAACCACAATACGGCTACCAACAACCACAATACGGGTACCAACCACCACCACAATACGGCTTTCAAGCATACTTTCGACCACAATCCGGCCAACACGCACACTCACACTCACAACCCGAAACTCCTTTCCAAACACAACCCGAAACCCAAAATGACGTAATATCCGAAGACGAAGGCGAGCACAATGTTAATGTCAAGGGTAAAAAAAATGCACAAACTAGATGGACGGACTATGAAGTCAAAACATTGGCCGAGCGATGGGTCGACAATTCTTAAAACCATGTCGAAGGAAATTCGCAAGCCGATTCACAATTTTGGAACAAAATAGTCCAAGACTACAATCGGTTAGTTGATGTGAAATGCACAAAAAGTCAACTAAGCGATAAATGGAATAAAGTTAGAACCGACGTAAAAAATATTATCGGCATCTACAAAAAGTACAAAGAGCCTCGGCCAAGCGGGTACCAAGACGAGGACGTTATTAGGGTGGCAAAAGAAGACTTCAAACAACAAGTAGAAGGAGCTTTATTTACAAGCTAGCGTTCCACGTAGTCAAAGATATTGTGACACCCGGCAAATTAGGTCGTCATTTGTGTTTAATCATAGATCATTATTACTTGTATTTAGTATGAAATAGGACTAAGTACAGTGACATTTTGTATATATGTAAAGATATATACACGTACGTAATTAATTTTAATTACGCGAATTCGATCGGATGGAATCCGACACAATAAATACGGACGTTGGTGAAAAACATTTTCTTAAATAGCGTGACAATATTAAACAATCGTTATTTAAATTATATTATTACGATAATATATAAAACATTTTACGTTTCGTATAAAACGTACTGTACGCGACGAAAATGCGCGAATCGCGCCCGACAACCGAACGAAACTCGAATTATATTTTAATAACTTAAAATGAAGTATTTTAAATAAAACTTCAATCAAAATATACGTGAATAAATCGTTAACTAAAAACATAGTTAATAAACATTTAACGTATAAACGAACGACGAAACGGGTACCGCACGCGACGTAAACTTGGGGAACAAAGTATGGGCTACCCACACCTAGATGGGGCCCACAAAATTAGCCACCATCCCCATGCCATGCCCAAGACACCCATTCTTTCCCCATACCTCCCATACTCTCCTTTCTTTCCTCATTTCACACTCAAACCTTCACATACTTCATCTCTTTCTCTCCCTCTCTTTTCTCTGCAAATTCCAACTCTCCCAAGCAACCCCAACACCACCACAAGCCTCCACAATCACCACCATAAGCCACCATAACACCACCTCTTCGGTTTGCAAGAAAACGCAAGAAAACAAGCTCCCGACGTCCATTTCTTCGTGCTTTTATCATCTTCTTTGTAAGGAACTTCATCCCCCTTTTATTTTACTTGGAACACACTTATATTCATGTTAAGATGTCCATCTGACAAAATCATGTCCAAAAACAAAGTCGAAAAACGTTTTTAAAGACACAAAATGTAAACAACTTTCTGGGCAGAAATGTAGCCCGACTTCAAGGGGACTTTTCATACTCAAAATGTAACGAAAATGGACGATTCAAAAAACAAAAATTAAGTTTAAGGTGTTAGATTTTGGATCCAAGTAGTTTCGTAATTTTTTGACACCGTTTGATACCCGAAAACAATTTTACAAAAACATGTCGCAAATCTGTCTCGGATGACAGATTTTTGTGCCAACTTCTCGGGTCCATAACTCGAGCTACACAACTCCAAACGACATGAGATTTTCGCCTAAATCTCAAAAATTTCGTTAGCTTTAAAAGTTGTATGATTACGTCTCGTGAAGTTTTGTAGATTTTTCTCAGTAATTCAATCTTTGAACATGTGTCCAGATTGGTCAAAATTGGACCTCAGAGGACAAAGGGAATTATTAAAAATACTTAGACTTATCCAAAAATTCTAGAAAAATTATTGAAAGTAGCCAAGACATAGGGGAACAACTGGTAATTTTTTTAGATTTTATCTCGACACTTTGACTAGTTAAAACGAACCACGAAAAACGTATAAATTTTGAAGAAACAAAGCTCCATGGACTGTTTTCATATTAAATTAAAAACGACACTTTCGGTTTAACCACAAAACGCAACTCTAATTTTTATAAGTCCTAAAAACATATTTTAAGAGTCGTGTAAAAGTTTCGGGTCAAACCGAACATGTTTGACCAAGTTCACGAAAACGAACAGATTCAACAGCCGCTAGTGTCACTATACCAACCTCTGTGTCGCCAAGAATAGCGACACTAACCATGTGTCGTTAAATCATAAAACAGTACTAACCTGCGACACTAAGCTAGTGTCGCAACAATTTGAACTAACAGTGGTAACCCTTGTGTCGCAATGATTTTAACCAAGAGTGTTAATTGGTGTCGCAATACCCTGCAACACTAACGCTTGTGTCGCTAAAACAAAATCAAAATCACAACTTCCGACACTAATCCTAGTGTCGCATAAATCCCAACTTTCGAGATAATTGCGACACTGACCTTGTGTCGCAATATGTCCTAGTGTCGCACCTAGCGTCGCTTAAAATAAACTTGGAACATGTTTCACAAAGTATTAAAAACGCGTAACAACGAATAGTTATGTACGACACTACTTGAATACGTAACACATATACTCTCATAAGTACACAACGAAAACCAACATAATGATAATATCTTCGGGAATTATCCCTACATAATGTCACCAACGGGCCGTACATGTTTTCTAAACACAAACGATAACCAAACATTTGGACATAACTAATTGAGTGGACAACTAGCATGAATGATCTTTTGAGACATTCACTTACTCATAACCTTATGCGTTTAGGGCACTAGAAGGTTACATTACGGATACACGTTTATTGATATAAACACTTGCTTTCAAGACTCAGGTGAGTCTCATAGCCCCACTTTTACTGTTTTTTTAACTATTGGGGTGAGAATACATACACTGTTTTTCATTAACACGAGTACAGAAAACACATATACGGATTGCATGAGTGTTACTTTCATAATCCACACAAAAGTCCTTTACACATCATAGCTTCGTTAGTATGGATCTTAGCGCGAGTATTAATGAATAGATCTATTTGGGATTGACCATCACCGTCCGGGTTAGTAGCACTAACTGGTCAAACGGACGCATTATTATTTGTTCATACGGATGTTCTGGATTAGGCATCTGCAGGAGGCAAACTCATATCAGTTAAGCTTCGGACTATGAGCTCATGACAGTAGTATACATTATTTTGCATGCGTGTAACACAATTAAATCTCGTGGTTCACATTTATACTTTGATATCTAAACCTATGAACTCACCAACATTATTATTGACCATTTTAGTATGTATTCTCAGGTTCACAGCAACAGTAGGATGGCCTACAGGGAACACTAGCTCGAGTCGCATTATTTACAAACATCGGAGATTTTCCTTGCATTACTATTTTGTATCATTAGTTATGTATTAGAATCTCTAGGATTATTCGCGAACTCGCAGAGTATTGTAAACACTTGGAATGTCAATGCATTATTTTATACTATTTTCAAAACGATGCATATAGTGGTCGTTCAATGTAATCTTATGTGATGATTGCTGATTAGTCGCGCCCCGACCCGACTTCCGCTGCACAGTAAATTTGGGGGTGCGACAGATATCCCCAAGTTCTATGCAGATCACGGTATTACGTACAATAAACGTGCATTCCAAAAACACAACGTACCAATAAATCTAGCCGAGGACGACCGTTGATAATCCGAACCCCGCCGACCTTGCGACCAATATGCAACGGTTATTCCAAAACGACCAGATTCGTCGTCCACCCGGTCATGACACAAATCGGAAAACTCGACGAAGTTCGAGTTATTCGGATGCAACATCTTCAAGAAATTCGCGCGACGCGACCTGTGAGACCATTTTGGAATCCGCAAGAGTCCAACAACAAACTTTTAAAACTATTCAAGAAGCGGCGCAACAAAAAATGGAGTTTGATACGCAAAAAATGGTGTTGAAACCATGAAAAATTATCCAAAGGCCTATACCGTCGCACTGGGGACAACACGAAGTTGCAATGTTTGAAGAAACTAGAAAAAATATGATAAAGTACCAAGAAGATTTCAAAATGATGTTCGGAAAGGATACGCTACAAGTGGGTTCTCCGACAACGACTAGATTCGTAATTAATGTTAGACAATGACTAGATTCGTAGTTGATGTTATTTTAATTATCGTAATGTTTTTTTTAATTATTATAATGTTTTTTATTTTCTTATTGTAATGTTTTTATTTTAATTAATGTAATACTTTTTAATTTAATTTGTTTTTTAAAACTTAAATTAATAGTCAGTGGGTCACAAAAATCAAACTGACGAAAGAACTGTTGACGGTGTATAATTTGTCTTTCATCAGTTTTGGGTGTGCTGACGTGATGCTGAACTGATAAAACTAAAGAAGCAAGTGAAACAGCAACTATCGGGAGTGGTCCAATGCATATACATTGATACATCCTACTATTATAACAAATATATGCATTTTCATTAGTAAAACTACATTGATGGTCATAGAAGATACACCGAAAGTTTGATCAAACCTATGTGGGATACTTGATCAACCAAAAAGTCAAAGAGATTATCTTAAAATTTTGTATAACATGATATAGAGTTGATTCATCATTTTCGTTTCTTTGGCTTACTGGTTGGTTTCCAAAATGAGCATCCACCAGGTGTCATGGTAACATCTAACCATTTCTTCCGGATCTCACAGTGTATTTTCAAGTTGAATGTTAATTAATAAGTACAAAAAGATTAAACAAATTTTCTTATTACTAAATTATAGGCAAATAACATGAAGCTGTTACCGCGTGCCCGTTTTCATGCTTGAGATGATCATAACAACGATAAGGACGTAAATCCAAACCCACATATGACATTGTACTCAACTTAATCAATTCAACGGCATTCCACCTAAATGAATCAAAGATGCAAGCCAAAATAGCTACATAAAGTTAGTAATTCATACCCAACGCAAAAAATGCTTTATTGTCGTCGTGGTAGTATTGGAATGTCAAAACGGTGAAGTAACGTAAACATCTAGTTACTTCTACTTGTAAACATGTAATATATATGTCTTTGAAAGTTGTTTCAAGATGACTTTCAAAACTTTTGTTACCAACATGTACATCGATTTTAAATTAACGTGGATTTTCATGGGATGTACTTTGCACAGCCTAAAAAACTACCTTGTCTATAAATAAAAGAAAATTTGACCCGTTATTTCAGGCCGAACTAAAACATGACCTATTTTAGCCCCAAACAGTTTTGATCGGTTATTAAACATGTCTGAACCTCCCATTTGAAATTAATGAATTCTATATCTCCACATTTGCCTCTGTTTGTTTTGTAAATTTCTAGCTGGTGCTTGGTTCATGGTTCCCTAAGTATTTGTAAATAGTTATGCTTTCCATGCCAAATCACCAGAAATGGTGAACAAAATCTACTTTCCACGAGTGCGATCCAGGAATGGCAGGATAGCGTTTTATTCTCTCGAGACACACATGTATCATACATTCAATGGCAAACTTATCGAAGAAGGTTTTGGGGATTTCAACGGAACCATTCATCATAATTTCAACCATCATGCGTATTAGGATCGATGACCTCAATGAGTAATCACACAAGTAATATAGCCAATAAATAAACAAACGGAAAAAACAAAAATACAACGATTTAGGTGGTTCACCTCCTCAAGGTTAATCTACAACAAAACTCCACTAAAATTTCACGATGACAAGAATGGAGACGCTCAACTCTCAACAATCTTGAATCCCCTCACAAGTTTTTTTTTTCTCTACACACGTTATGAAACCCTAACACCTCTATTTATATGGGAAATACATAACCCTAATAACTCCTTTAAAAAAGGCAATAGAATTCGAGTCAAATTCTAATAATGCGTGGATTGACCCAACTCGGTCCTAGCTTTACTCCTTTACTGGTATCATAATTGAGCCTAGCTTTGCTTTAAGTTATAACTCTTAGATACCTAAGACCTGTTGCATCTTTTTTAATGTTTAATCAGTTCTATTTTTGCACCAAGTTCTACAAACTTGATTAATTTTATTATTATTTCTTTCTGTTAACCCACCATTTTATGGGGGTTTATGTTTGTCATCTTTCAATTTGAAATGCCTGGTAAATGCTAAAATGGATCAATTGATTTAGGCTATTAAATTGGTTTACTTCCACTTCTTTTGGGTCTGTTTCTGTGAGATCATCTGCCTTTGGTTGATTTTGATTTCGTTTTGTCGACACATGCTTTAAGTGGTGATCTTTTAGGATTTTAATATCCATAATCGATCTGTATAGTTTGTGTGAGTATCATAATTATCATACCATGACATGTTAATTACTGACTAATTACATATTGCATAACTACTGTCCGCTCGCTATCTGGATGGTTTTGATTTTATGTTTTAGGACTTCAAATATCTATTCGATCTTATACGGAGTATTAGTTATACTAGCTTTCTAAACCGTTATTGTTAGTATGGTACCTACTATACGTTCTCACGTTCTGCTGACAAGAAGGTAATATAAATGACTATAGTGTTGATTAGCAACCATGTATAACAGTAGGTCTCATATTATAACATAATTTTTATTTTATTTTTGAGTTAGCCAACTTTTCAATGGGCCTCATCCGTCGTTTAATACTTATGTTTTTATTTATAATCCAAGCCAACTAACCCAAGTATTTCTCTAATTATTCACAAAACTCAATCCGAATACCTCAAATACAAATTCACATAGACAGATGACCCAACATGAATAACTAAAATGGGTAAAATTGTTATTTGGTTAATTCAATTTTCTCAGTAAAGCTACATCAAAGTTCAAAATCCCTTTTATTCGGGTTATTCAAAACCCGACCGAAATTCAAACTCTTATTTGGATGGTTTGAATTGGGTGACTCATACATCAGATTGGGGCTCGGGCGGTTGGAGAGTAGATCAAAAACCAATAAATAAAATCGATCTTATATATTAGTTATATATATGAATATGATTCCTCCTTTTTCCTTGGTTTTATAATATTTGATCATCTACTCGCTAGATAATCATATAACTTCTAATGTATATCATGCATCTGTTATAAATAAACAGTGACATCTTATTATTAGATAATCACATAACTACTATTTATGTATATATTCATGGGGAAAATGTAAATACTTGTGGCGGGTGTCAGTTATTGGCGTTCAAGAAAAAAGATAATCACATAACTACTATAATGTATACTTTAACTTATTCGTCCAGCAAAATCATTAAATCGAAGTAACTCTGATGGGCTGACGACAATCATGGGCCTGCACGAGGCTTATTTTGTTAGTAGAGGTGAACAAAACCGGTTTTTGAGTCAAACCGGTTCGGGTTGGAAAATTGAACCGGTTTTTGGTCAATGGTCAAGAACCGGTTTTTCCAAAAACCGGGTTGGAACCGAACCGGTTTGGGGGGAGAAAAAACCCTAACCGGTTGTAACCGGTTTGGAACCGGTTCGGGTTCAAAAAGCGGTTTCAAACCGGTTTTCCTATAAAATTCGGGTTTTTTTCGAGCGTTGAGCGTTTTAGGGAAAATCAACGTATTCTTCAAATTTTTTCCGATAGAATGCTAGTACATTAGGTATGGAAACATAACTTAACAATAACTTAAAAGAAAGTCTTCTAAATCTTCATAAAAATATTATTGAAACCAATAATTCTATATAATTCAATCTTATTCGAGCGTTAAGCGTTTTAGGGAAAACCAACGTATTCTTCAAAATTTTTCCGATAGAATGCTAGTACATTATGAATGGAAACATAACTAAACAATAACTTAAAAGAAAGTCTTCTAAATCTTCATAAAAATATTATTGAAACCAATAATTCTATATAATTCAATCTTATTCGAGCGTTAAGCGTTTTAGGGAAAATCAACGTATTCTTCAAAAAATTTCCGATAGAATGCTAGTACATTATGAATGGAAACATAACCAAACAATAACTTAAAAGAAAGTCTTCTAAATCTTCATAAAAATATTATTGAAACCAATAATTCTATATAATTCAATTTTATTCGAACGTTAAGCGTTTTAGGGAAAACCAACGTATTCTTCAAATTTTTTCCGATAGAATGCTAGTACATTATGAATGGAAACATAACCAAACAATAACTTAAAAGAAAGTCTTCTAAATCTTCATAAAAATATTATTGAAACCAATAATTCTATATAATTCAATCTTATTCGAGCGTTAAGCGTTTTAGGGAAAACCAACGTATTCTTCAAATTTTTTCCGATAGAATGCTAGTACATTATGAATGGAAACATAACCAAACAATAACTTAAAAGAAAGTCTTCTAAATCTTCATAAAAATATTATTGAAACCAATAATTCTATATAATTCAATCTTATTCGAGCGTTAAGCGTTTTAGGAAAAACCAACGTATTCTTCAAAATTTTTCCGATAGAATGCTAGTACATTATGAATGGAAACATAACCAAACAATAACTTAAAAGAAAGTCTTTTAAATCTTCATAAAAATATTATTGAAACCAATAATTCTATATAATTCAATTTTATTCGAACGTTAAGCGTTTTAGGGAAAACCAACGTATTCTTCAAATTTTTTCCGATAGAATGCTAGTACATTATGAATGGAAACATAACCAAATAATAACTTAAAAGAAAGTCTTCTAAATCTTCATAAAAATATTATTGAAACCAATAATTCTATATAATTCAATCTTATTCGAGCGTTAAGCGTTTAAGGGAAAAATAACGTATTCTTCAAATTTTTTCCGATAGAATGCTAGTACATTATGAATGGAAACATAAGTAAACAATAACTTAAAACAAAGTCTTCTAAATCTTCATAAAAATATTATTGAACCAATAATTCTATATAATTCTTCAAAAATCTTCAACCTTTATTAATCTTTAATTCTTCTAACATCTTCAAATTGGGTAGTCTTCAAAAGTCGAAATCTTCTTCGGAGGAAGCCTCTCGCGAAGCTTGATTGAGAGCAATTTCTTCATCGGAAAGTGATATTGCCATACCCGCTTCCACCTCGATATCGTGTATATCTCCTTCGTATTCCAATTCACCTTCGAGACTTGAAACGTTTTGTATACGTTCCGCGGCGTCTAAGTGATCCTTCAAGCATATACACATCTCTAATGAGGCCGGTGTGAGTCTTGTTCTTCGTATGGATAGTACCCTGCCACTAAGAGAAAAGGCGGATTCCGAAGCTACCGTAGAAGCTTGGACGGTTAGTAAATCTCGGGCCATGATGGTTAGGATGGGAAATTGAGATTCCCTCCCTTTCCACCAAGCCAAAATATCAAAATGTGCGAATTCTTCGGGTCCCATTGAGGCTAAAAAATCCGTTCCGGTATATCTCCCAAATTCGCTAGTGGCCCTTTGGTCACCATCACCCCTTGCACGTTTATGGTTTTCTTGTCTTAAACTATTATATAAATTAATCATTGGATCTCGAGAAGAAGATGATGAAGCAAACATTGTGGAAGCCGAACTAGAAGAAACCATTGTTGTTGAACTATATTTTTGAAAATAATGACCAAATAAATCTTTAAAAGATTTGTTAAAATAGTCTTTTGTATTTTGTGAAAAAAATGGATCCTCATCATTCAAATCCAAATCGTTACAAATGTTATCGATAAGTAATTCCACCCCGGAAATGTTCAAACATGGGTTTAACGCGGCGGCACAACTAATTACCGGTGGCATTTCTTTAAAATATTTTCTTAGTTTTGCTTTCATGGAAGCCACCATTATTGCATATACATTACCACAAAATTCGTATTCGCTTAGTTTTGAACTCATTAAAAATATTTGATTAAGTACCAAATGACTTGTGGGATAATAAACACCCGATAATAAAGTAGTTGCGGTTTTAAAAACTTTGAGCAATTCGGTTATCTTTTGAATAACCTCCCAATAGTCAGAGGAAAATGATGTTGCAAGACCTTTTTGAACAAGTTGATCATGAAAAACGTATAAAGTGTCGCGTTGCCGTAAACCACACACAAACATGTTGTAAGTCGAATTCCATCTTACGGGCATGTCCCAATTAGGGGTTAAAAAGATGGAATCCGTTTCCTTACATAATCTCATATAATGTTTGTATCTAGCCTTACCCGAACAAAATATATCTTGTAACATAATTTTATACGCGTTTTTTACTACGCTTATTTCTTGAACCGCTAGTCCGTCTTGCACAACCAAGTTAATGATGTGTGCAACACATCTACTATGGTAGAAAATGCCTTTCAAAGGTGGTTCGTATTTTAGTATTAACATTTGAACGGCGTTTGTATTATTAGTCGCGTTATCAAACGAGATCGAAAAAACCTTTTGTTCTATTTTAAACATTTTCATTACATCTCGTAACATGTAAAATAAGTTTTTACCCGTGTGAGGATAGTCAAAGTTTTCAAAAGCAATGGTACGTTTCATCATTTGCCAAGTTGCGGGATCAACCCAATGTGCGGTAACACAAAGGTACGAACCGGGCAAACCATGAGGAGCCGACCAAACATCGGTTGTTAAAGATACATTTGTATTTAAGTTTTCAAAACCGATTATTAGTTGACTTTTAGCATTTTTCCACAATTTAAGAGCATCACGTCTAAGAGTAAGACGACTTACATGATTATATCGCGGTTGAAGAGTATTTTGAATGATCCTAGTAAGCCGAGGGTTGTCGAAGTGGTTGAACGGCAAAGCTTCTTGAATCACAAAGCCGGCAAATGCTTCTCGACACCGCTCCGCTTCGTATGCAAAAATACCCCCATCTCGTGACATTGTTGCTTGACTCGACTCGGGATTACTTTTGACTCCATCACAATACTTTGTAGCATGTGATTTCAAAGTAGAGTTGGAGTCGGCTTTCAAAAATTTCCCGCAACGTTTACAAAATGCCTTAGTGGAACCATCCGACAATAACACTTTGTCGTAATTATACCAAATCTCGGGATTTCGTTTGGTTACCAAAACTTGAACAATAGTTGGTACATTTGAAGAACCAACACCAGCGGAAGTTGAAGAAGATTGAGTGGCCATTTTGATAGCGTTTCGAGAGCGTTTTGAGAGGAGTAGAGAATTTTTTGAGAGTTTCGTACGTAAATCGTAAGCGTTTTGAGTGTTTAAAGACTAGAATTAGCAAGATTGAGTGTTGCGACTAAACCAAACCCAAGGTATCTATTTATACTAGTTTTAGGATGGCAAAATGGTAAAAAAAAAACACCAAAAACCCGCTTCAAAACGGCTAGAAACGGCTATATTTCGAAAACCCCAAAAACCGGTTCCAAACCGGTTTTTAAAACCGGTTTTCCAAACCGGTTCGGGTAAAACCGGTTACAAACCGGTTCGCCAACGGATATATCCCAAACCGGTTCCCAAACCGCCGGTTTTTACAAAAACCGAACCGGTTTTGGTCAAAACCGGTTTTGACCGGTTTCGATTTTTTTTCTGGTTTCGGGCTCCGACCCGGTTTTTTTGATCATCTTTGTTTGTTAGTGTTATTTTGTTGGACAAGTGTACCCATAAAGAACCTTACCGGCTATTGGTCTTCTTTTCTCACAATCGCAGATAAATTAAAATTTCTCGTGCATCATAATCAAGTATATGAATAAATAGCAAAGGTGATAACAAGTTATCATACTCCCAAGTGTTATTTTATTAATCAAAGTAATTGCAAAATTTATATGAAATAGTAAATTAAGAGCACAAAATATATAATAGTAGAATCAATCATCACCTTTCTCAATGACATATAAAAAAGAAAAATCAAACACATGATCTTGATCCCACCGATATTATTGAAGGGTCGTGCAGATCAAACACAAATTCAAAACTAAGAAATTCGGAATCATAATTGGTATTCATGAAGTTGTATTATTCAATAATCAAAAACTGCATGAACCCTAATCCCAAAAGTGTTTAAATACTATGTGAAGGAAGCTAAACAAAGCCCATCCAAAACGGATTAAGGCAACAAAGTCCAAAATAAAAGATGTAAATAATTAAAATGGCATTTTCGGCCCTAAACGATCCCGAAATGTCGAAAAATGCCAGGCCTCACGGTGAAACGAAAAGCTTTGATCTTTGGGCCGTTTTTGAGTGACCATATGAATTTTGGCCCAATCCAACACCGAAATCAAAATCGCCAAAATTGAGGAGGAATGAATGGTTGATGATGTCATGACTAGTATGACATAAGCTTGACGATGGTTCCCTGCATCATATATAATAGTCGAATCAATCATCACCTTTCTTATGGACATATAAAAAAGAAAAATAAAATACATGATCTTGATCCCACATGTCTGCTTGTTAACTTGTATTTCAAAGAATAGATTACCATCTCACATTTTGAAAATTTCAAAATAGAAAGTCTAAATCTAGGACTTACTTTCAATGAACAGAAACAAAAAGTGGATTGCTAATAGTCAATGAAAAGTGATGGGCTAAAAGGGTTTTTGGTTTGATCCCTTTGTTTTCTAGTGCACACATAGTATAACCCATGTTTTGAATAACTTAAAATAGTACATAAAATTTACCAAAAGTCACAAGTGAAAGTAAAAGTTTGAAAATATTCAGAGCCATTTTGGTGATATGCAAGAAAGTGTTACTACTATATGTAAGAATCATGCACTCAGTGGGGTTAAATTAATGAATGTCAAATGGGTGGTGTGATATTATAAGGTGTTGTATATATCTGTTTGGCAGTGACTTAACACACTTGAAACCAGAAAGCAGAGCCCATTTTTAACTACAACTGTCTTGTAAGTTTGTGGTAGGATTTTGGAATTATAGGGTTTGTTTTTATGCATTTCATTTGTTTGATTCTTGTTGGAACCTTCTTTATCACTAAAAGATGCTATCTTTCTTGATCAAAGGGGCTCCCTTGCATGAGAGACTGCATTCATTATGTGTGTATGTGAGAAGATATCAAGTTGGTGGGGATCGAAAATCACATCATGAGACTTACAATACAAGCTCTTTCAACTCATTATGATTCAAGTACTATACAAAAGAGATTCAAGGTTTAAGGCAACTACTTGTTTATATGATTATTTATGGCAATATTTTGATAACCGCCAACTCAAACCGAGTCACAATCCGCTTACTTTCCATAATGGCGGTAATACCTAACTCACTCAGGGGTTATAGCCACAAGGGTGTCCGCGCTCGAACGCTTGACCTTGTGCTATTTATTGCAAAAATGCCGCCATCACCTATTACCAACCGATTGAGCTAGACGCCATTGTTATTTCTACTTAGAAGTTATAAGGGGTAATTAATACGGGTAATTAGTACTCAAATCAGTTGATTAATTACATAAGCACTTATACTTATATATGTGTTCTAATGTCTAAGCGAAACTAACTAGCTAGTTATTTACTTTTATTTAAATTAAATTGTCAATTATGTGTGTAACTAATTATTTAATTTATAAGTTTCTTAAGTAATTACAAGTTTCTCAAATATTTGGTTATATCAGTTCAAACATGTACCATAAGTAAAACCAAGTATGTAAAATATCAGTTTCTGAAAAGGAAAATATAAAAGAAAAAATATATATATTTGAATTATGAGCCTAGTAGCAAACATGCCAAAGCTCAGGCAAACCAAATTTTTATTTATTGATAACCTACATTTTTATAATACCATAAAGGGGTCTGAATTTAAGATTTATAAGTTGTGGCACAATTCTATTTGACAAATAGTAAAAAATACAAGTGCAAAACTTCAAACAATAATACAAAGTAAGATAGACATGAAAATGACAAGGCTTTATTTTCAAATCTAATCACTAATAAGTTCCAGAATGAGTTTTCCACTTCATTCATGCATTGTAACTTCGTGAAACTTAAAAATAAATAAATACATAAAATGTCATCAAACATTTTTAAAAAATGTAGCATTTATATATGCATCCACTTAGACCACTTGAATGGAATGTGATCAAGATACGTTTAGCCACCACAAGCTCGATGGTGATCGTGGTAGAGGACGTTGTGGTTGGGAGCACGCGAGGAAGAACGCTAATTTGGTGTGACACGATGTTTTTTTTCTTCTTTCTTTTTAGCATAAATAAAGTTAATAGTGGGTCTCGTTCTTCAATAACCTTATTTTATGGAGGTTATCGTTGCAAAAGTTGTGATAACGTAACAGTATAACCCTCTTATAATCGTTGTTATTGTTGCAAATGGTGTAATAAGTATAAGCTCAACAGTTTGCTTAAGCACGTTAAATTTGAATTTAGTACCAAAATTTAACGTCATATTGGCAAGTCGCTCTCATATTTTTAGTATCAATAAGATTTAAAAATTGTGTAAAAAAGCACTAAAAGATAACAAAACTGACAATGTGAAATTTTGGGTAACTACAATTCTGTAGGTTCAGTGTGGAATGATTCTTTAAAAGTTTAAATTGTTTTGCCCTACTCTACTAATTGGTGAAATATCACTTTCTATTGGAATGGGAAAAAAATTACTAAAAATTATATTAAAAACAGACTTTTTTCCACTATTATGCTACCTTGTTCGTGATATTTTAAATTCTATGGTCATTATTAATTAATTGAGTATTTTTTCTATTTATAGAGAAAAAGATAAATACTTTGTTGAGAACATGTAATGTAATTCAAAGTGTTAAACAATAAACATAAAATGTTTTGTATATTTTTATTCACTTTTATATTTACTTACTTTATTTCTACCAATAGTTTATATTAAACCTAGCACTAACGAGTAGCAACCCACAAATTTGGCTTCGAGCATTGTAATTTGTAAAACTCAGGTTGGAATTAATTAATAATTAATTTTCAATAAAAAGGTAAAAGGGTTGTTAAGTATTTATTTATTCGTTTACATGTTTTATTCTTATTATTGTCAACATTTTATACAAGTTAAAACCATATTCATTTACATAAAGTTTTATACTCATGCAAAAACACAAGCTTTATAATAAGTAATTTGATTCTATTTAGAAGTTAAATTTTGATAATCAAATTAAATTCCTGTAAATAATAATAGTATAATTATCATCAAATAAAGACATAGTTTTCTAAAAATAAACAAAAACAGAAAAATGATACCAACTAATTTCAAAAATAAATAAATTACTAGTTTTATTTGACTTTTTCATTTCAATTTTGTTTTTTCTTGAAATTCCTCTTGTTGTATTTAAACTTTTCATTACAAAGTACACGCAACAACACAAGTCTCTTCTTCATCATCTTCAAAAAGTGAAAAAGAAAACTCTCTTTACAAAATGGAAAACAACTTCAAACTTCGAATCTCTAAATTATTCCAATCTTCCTTCAACTCTTGCCGGACTGAAAAACGCATCTCCGACGTCGCCGATCAACCTTTTTTCTTCCCGGAAAACCGCCATCATCGCCAACTTATCGACCTTTTTTCTCCTAAACCACAACCACTTTCCTACTCATATTCTAAACCCAAATCCCATTTTCCCAAACCAAAAATATTGGACCAAAAAACCCATTTTCCGGCAGCTAATCCCGCCGGAAAACCACATTCTGTTTCCCCTGTTTCCATTACCCCACCTCCGTTTTATGACAAAAAACCGAAAACAATCAAGAAAAAGAAACCCCATTACAGGAAACCAATGAAGTTTCAAGATTTCACATCAATTACAGATAATTTCTACTACGATTGCTGCAGTAGTGATGAAGATTACGAAATTGACGATGAAACTACTCTGTTTTCATCGCGATCATTTTCGTCCGATTCTTCGGTATCTTTTTACAAAAACAGAGCAACACGTCGAAAAAAATCAAGAAGGGGTGGATGTAGAGATCGAAAAGCAACCGATGTGATTCCGATTAAAGGGAAAGGGAAATTAGTGAAAGATAGTGTTGCAATTGTGAAGAAATCAAGTGACCCACATGAAGATTTTAGGGTTTCAATGTTGGAGATGATTGTTGAAAGACAAATATTTGGAACACAAGATTTAGAGAATCTATTGCAGTGCTTTTTATCACTAAATTCAGAAGAACATCATAGGGTTATTTGTGATGTTTTTACTGAGATTTGGGAGACTCTGTTTTCTGACTACGTTTAGATTAACTTTTTAGTACTCTGTTTTTATTCTTCATGCACTTGTGTTTTTATGTTATTTTTATTTTTAGGTTTTAGGTATGGTTAATTACTGTTATCCTAATTAAAGAAAATTAGTTTACATTTTAAAAATTAACGTGTGTTTATTTTTTAATTTTTTTTATCTTGGGTTTAATTTATTTGTGTCTTTCAAATTTTGATTACACATGTTGTATAACATAAGCTCATTTTTACCGTTTATAATAATGGATATATAAAAAAAAAAAAACATAATTATGAAATCTTGTGAATGTTAACCTTGATGCATGGAAATTGACCTCAAAAAGTATCACAAATTTATGTACATGAAAAGTTCTGATTTGCATTGTTGTCTATTTCTTTTTTAAAAACTATTTTTTTTCCTAATTTGAGAAATTAAAATATGTGTTGATTTGACGTATTATTTAATTTGAATTCAACAAATATTCTATTGACTTATTTGTAAAAGTAATTTAAATTCAAAATCATATCTTACTTCACAAATAATTTTATTTTATATTTATATATTTGGTATGTAAACGTCATTGATTAATATTCCAAATCAGTTAGATTATGTCAAAATAGTCAAACACTTAATCATAACAATTCGAATTTTGTACTTTCAAATCTACACTTCTGTACCTTCAAATCTTTTAGTAAATTTATTCAATACAAATATACCGTTATTATTACTATATAATATTTTAAATATCTCTCTCTCTCTCTCTCTCTCTATATATATATATATATATATATATATATATATATATATATATATATATATATATATATATATATGGTGGGTTCAAATAAGAACGCTAATTTTCGTGAGAACGTATAAAACATTTCAAAATCACTTTTTAACTATCCGAAACACATTTTTCTTTAAAAAAATCAGTAATTATTATCAAAATAACTTTTTGAAACTATGATATAAATATAAATAAAAAATATTAACTTTTTTCAACTTTTTTTTACAGTCATTGCTGTTGTGATTATTTAAGATAATCACAAAATATAGCATGATAATCACATGTGATTATTCTCTAATATAATGTGATTATTCTCTGATATAATGTGATTATCATATATTCGACATAATAACAAAATATGACTTGATAATCACATATTATTCATGAGATTATCAAGTTATAAAATGTGATTATTTTGAATAAAAAATTTAATAAAAATAATTTAAAAAATAAAAAAATGTCTACATTTTTTTTATTGAAAAAATAGCCTCTAAAAGTTATTTGAGTAAGGAGTTACGAAGAATATTGTATAAAATAACGTATTTTGGATATTTAAAAAGTGATTTTGAAGTGTTTCATGTATTCTTACGAAAATCAGCTTTCTTATTTGAACCCAAGACTATATATATATATATATATATATATATATATATATATATATATATATATATATATATATATATATATATATATATATATATATATATATATATATATTAACGGGAGAATCAAAAAGGAAGAAAATTTAGAGAGAGAAGATGGAAAAACATTATCATTCAATATTTTATTATTATGATTCAAATTTTTATTACTATATTTATACATTTTACTGCGTTATTTCAATATTTTATTAATAAGATTTAGTCATTTGTTTCTATGATTCAGAAGTTATAGGTAATAAAAAATTTAAATCATAATACTAAAATATTAAATCAAATTGCTTCTCTCTCTTCTCTTTCTAATTTTTTTTCTCTCCGGAACCGACTTTATATATATACTTTTACTTCTTAAGTCATTTTAACTACATATATATACACCATTTCAAGACATTTTTTACTGTTTAACAGTAAATAAAGAAATACGGAGTACCATTCATGCAGCATTTTTACTCTCCGGTTAAAAAGTGAACATGACATGACACATTTGACCTTGCTGACATACATGATGTTATTAACGCAAAAAATAAAAATATATTAGCAAAAATGCATTTTTGTATTATTAAAAAAAAATTATTGAACAAGAGTTATGTATTGTCATAAATTAATGATATTTACAAGGTTTCCGTGAAAACAAGCTTTGGGAATTACTATGTGCAAAAAAATAGCAAAAAGGAAAATAAAAAAGTGCTTTTTCGAAGTAGCAAAAAGTAACTTTCATTTAATTTTCTTCAAAAGATGGTTGACAATTGGTTAACCAAAATGTACTTTCCATTCTAGTTCCCACGCCATTTTATATGCTTTTTGGATGTTAATTAAATTAAATAATCATTTTTAGTTGAACTTTTTTAATAAAACAAAAAAAAATACGTTTAGCATATAAATATAATCAAGCTCAGTGTTATATTGGCACGAACCTTATGGACAAATCTAACCACGTTTTATAACATATGAAAATGTTTTTCAAATTTAAAATTAACAAAATCTCGTATATTTGTTATCGAAATCGAATCAAATTGATTTGTTATCTTAAACAATAGATGATTAATTTGTTTGCATTATATAGATACATGACAAATGAGTAGAGAAGAACAAAACACATACATGCACCCCCAACATCGAGTAGCGCCATTTTGTACTTGACACTTTGAAATTTAACACAAAATGACAATTATTTTTTAGAATCCTTGACATTAATTATTACTTGACATTATTTTATTTTATTTTTAAAAAAATTATGTGTTATTTAATTAATTATGAACTATCAACTTTTATAAATATACATGTTCAGTTTATCCGTGTTGTGTTGTTAACAACAAAATATGTCTTATGTTAAATTATTATATCTACTACGTATTTACTGATAAATACGGAGTACATTTTAGATACGTTTGTACTGTACTATACTATACTTTGGGTGTGGGGGGCCTAACTTGTGCTCAGGAAAGTGCCTCAACAAAAATGGGCACAGCCTGCAATAACATTAAATATTTATTTAAAAATAATTAGTCGTACAGTGAGAGGAGTCTATATTATGTCAATTTGTTAGCTAAATAAAGTGACTTATAGAATTATAGGATGTGTAGCTATATCTACAACTGAACCTAAAATTACCAAATTTAGGATATAGAAAGTTTTCACATGGAATGAAATACATTTACGGTAATAACTTACATTATACGAACATAGAATTTAATGTTGATGAGACGTATGATTTAACAAATAAAGTCAACATTCGTTAGACGTGTAACAGAATATATATTAGAAATTAAATGTTGCTCTGATATAGCTAAAAACCTAAGACTAACGTTACTAATAGGAAAGGTTTATAAAAATAGCATTATTTTGACCAACTTTTGGTTAATATTCATAAATTTAAGGGTAAAGTACCGAATGACAGATGCATTTTAAAAAGAATGAGTGACAAATGATTTTAACCGTTGACTTATGTGATTAACGACTCGAATTCGTTACATCTTAACAATACTGTATTTTACGTAAAATGTAGTGTTGCAGATTTGAATCGGTTAGCGCTTCTTTCACTCAAAATGAAGATTTCCGTGTGATCTCCCACCTAAATTTAATTCAATATTTTACATACAATTTAAGGTTTATATGAATTGAGACATTTTTTTGATATAAATAAAATATATATAGGGTGGGGTTAAGAAGTAGTTTCCTTAATAGAATGGTAGTGAAAGTGAAGTATCATAACATCGATTTAGGGCTGCACACTTAAAAAGGACAAAAAGGTCATGGAGCAAAGGGTTATGAAAATGATATGTGCATGTTAATATTACATTATCATCGTCATTATAATCATCATCATCATCATCATCATTTGTGCAATTGAGTATAATTTACATACTTGAAATAATTTATTGATAAAATAAAATAAACTCATGATTAAAATAAATAAATTGACTAATAACTAAATGATTAAAAATATCACCAAAAGTAGTGATAAAAATATATTATCCTACGGACTGTAAATACATGAATTAATATCTTAATGAAAATCTAAAAATTTAAATTAAAAGCAAATGATCAGAAATATAAAAAGAATGTCTGCCAAAATGGCAGTCTGTTTGCATCTATCTGAAACTGTATGCTAGTAGAAGGATCCAATATAAATGCTGCTAATTGGGTGGTTTTGATCTTGGATATCCGGTTCATGAATGGGCTATTCTTACGTTAAACATGAACGTGTTTTATGGACTTGGGCCTAATTCAAATATACTCTAGCTGGACCTTGTGAACCCAATAAGCCCTATACTACTTTGCTAGCCCTATATTTTAACCTATAGGAAAATGGGCCTTAATTTATAGTTACAACTTACACGCATATTGTCCATGATGATGATAAGTTTTTCAATTAACCTCAACTGATATATATCATTACAAATACGTAGGCCTGTAAACGAACTGAACGAACACGAACGAAGCATGTTTGTATTCTTTTGTTAAGTTTTTATCAAACAAACGAATGAAAACGAATGGATAAGCGAACGGATTTTGTTGTTCATGTTCGTTCACTAAGAAAATTCGTTTGTTCACGAACGCAAACGAACGAATATGCATGGGAAATGCGGGAGACTAGAAGTAGTGGATGGAGAATTTCCAAATGAAGGTATGAGCGATTGGAGGGAAATACTGAGAGGAAAATATGGGAGGGAAATGTGAAACGTAAAGATATCTAAATGGTTAATACCAACATTATATTTAGAATAAAAATATCTAAATGTTTAATACTATATAATAGAATTTAGATGAGATTAAAATAAGATATACAAATATCTATTTATTTAATTAAACTACTAGTTAACAAACGAACAAGTTATCGAACGTTCACGAACGAGACCTATGTTCATGTTTGTTCATATAATTAAACGAATGCAAAATTTTGTTCATGTTCGTTCATATCACGAAATAAACGAACATAAATGAACTTCCCCCGCACGGTTCGCGAATTGTTCACTAACGTTTGGTTCGTTTACGGGCCTACAATTAGGTATTAGTCCATAATAAGGAAACTAACTAGGAGATAAACATAAACTAACTGGTAGATAAGCATGGACATGATTACAAACTATACACTTGATAGAAATCGCTTTTCTAGAATTCACTGTATATTTAAATTTAAATTTTCTATTATTGGAAGTTATATTATATCAACAGCATGCGTAGAAGCGACAAGTATCTTCCTGACTTGATAACACACAATTCACATATTGATGGTTATTGTTTGCAAGGTGAAATGATGAATGCAAAGAACATTTTTGATTTTATGGTGTTTAGAGGCATCAAACCTAATGTTATACCACGTTAATTGATGGGTCTATTCGTGTCCATATTAGTAAAAACATGATAGTTGAAATTAGCGTCTTTTGCTGCACCACATTATATTGATGAGATGCAATCACAAGTCGAAGTTACAGACAAAAGTATCTATAAATTTCTTTTTACAACTTGAGTACTTCGGTGATGCCTATGAACTGGAAGATAAACTCGCTTTGTTCCATATTATGGATGGCAGAGAGCTAAACTCAGATATCGATGCGTACAATATCCTCATTGATCTCGCAATCAAATATGGGAAGTTTGATACTGCGAGGCGTCTTTTCCATGATCTACTTGTTAAAAGCGTGCAACCTCTATTAAAGGATATATATAAGCCACTAGGATGGTATATCGATGACTATCTTGCAGATTATTGTGATGAGGATTTAATTGACAGCAGGCCAGGATGAACCTTATTACGTATATATCCTTGCAGGTTCAAATAAAAGGAGTTTTGTGTATCTCAGTCTAAAACTCATAGTTAGTTATTCCTGTTTACTTTGACTGAATTATTTATTCTTGTTAGATGAATAAGGATGCCATACCGTTGTGATTCTTGTTTTATCATCATCACTAACCTTTTTTATGATGTTAAATGCTGCTAATTGGGTTTGGGTGGTTTGGATTTTGGATATCCGGACCATGAAAGTAACCCATTTATTGGGCTATTCTTACGTTAAACATGAGCGTCTTTTATGGAGTTGGGCCTATTTCTAATAAACTCTAACTGGACCTTGTGAGCCCAATAACTATGCTACTTTGCTGGCCCCATATTTTGAGGTATAGGAAAAATGGGCCTTGATTTATAGGAGTAGACTGAGTAGTTACAACTTATTAAAGTCTATGATACGTTTATCAATTAAATACGATGTAAAAGGTTTGTTAAAAAAATGGGTATTTTAATACAAATATATTAAAATTTGGAAAAACATGTAGATCAATCTCAACATACCAACATCAGACAAAGCCTTGTAGCCGACGGATTCAACGCGTGTTCCTCCTAACTTTTGTAAATCATTGAAAAATAAAAATATTTTTAACCAAAATTATTCTAATTATTCCAAGATACCAATTTGTCTTCACCTAATCACCCGAAAACATAAAATTTTATGTATATTCTATATGTCTTCAAACACTTGCATTTATATGTCACAAATTAAAAAAATATAAAAATAGTAAAATTATTATTTTACTTTTATAATATTTTGGGCAAAAGAACAAATTTTCAAACGTTACCTTGATAAAGTAAACTTTAACAAACAACCGCTCCAAAAATTCATCCCAAAAGCGGGGACATACATCAAATTTAAAAGTGACTAAAAGACAAACCCGAAAACATGAAATTTTTGTGCATTTTTTTTATACTTTATTAAATAAATCAAACATTAAGATTTTAACTTATATTAAACCACATGGTTAAACTAACCAAACCCCTACTTAGTACTTAAACCCCAACCCACCTTCAACTTCTAGCTCTCATTCTATTCTTATACACACACCAAATATACTTAAAAAAACTTGCAAAAATGCTTCTAAAAATCACATACTCCAACACCAAAAGGTTCTTCCAAAATACCATAGAAAACTTCAAATCTTATTTTCCAAGAGGCTACCAAAGGCTACCCAAAACACCACCTTGTAACTCCTTTTCATGCACCGACAGCCGTAATGGTGTTATACTACACAAGAACCAGTTCAACCGCCACTATAAAGAACCGAAAAACACAACCAACCACCATACGAATGTGGCCGGAACTAGCCAAGATCAAACAAGTAGTTTCTTGAAGCATAAAGAACCAAACTTGATCATCAATCAATATGAAGTTGATGGCACGAAACAAGAAACCAATTGTGGAAAAAATGAGAAAGATCATGATCAAGTGGAATCATCAAAGTGTTTGGTTACAAGAAAATTAAAAGAGTTGGAGATGATGGATGGGGATAACCTTGATCTTGTTCTTGATATTGAAGAGGTTCTTCATTACTATTCTAGATTAACTTGTCCTGTTTATCGTGATATTATCGAGAAGTTTTTTGTGGATTTATATTCAAGGACGTTCAACTTTTCTGGGGCTGATAATTCAGTGATGAAAAGATTATTTTAAATTAAAAGGCGATGTAATTATTGATTAGAGCATAATGTTTTTTCTTTTGGGATTTGATATGACTTTTTTGGTCATGTGGTATTGATTTGTTTGACCACTTTTAGAAAATGTAATTTGTCTTCTAAAAAGGGTAATTTATTTGTATTTCGTAACTAGAGGGTGTGTTATGTAAATAAAAGCAAATCACAAATATTAAATTTGTACCCTTGCACAATACAGATATTTAAATTCTGGATGTTAAAATTGAAGATACTAATAGTTAACAATGTAAATTACCACAAATAATATTTACTACTTTGCAAACTCACTTTTGTTCCACATAAATGCTAACAATTTTTATTCTATCTTTTATAAAATCAAAAATTAACTGCATCCCATTACACATTGTTATCTTATGAAGATATGTTATTTTTCTAATTCCTACAGCATAGATATTTTTAACTGACTAACTAAAAAAAAAAATCACAGTACGCGTAGTGATAGATTTGTTATCAATTGTGACTCGATAACTAATGATGATTAATATTAGGAAATATTATTTGACACGAATATAATGAATATGGGTCACCATTGATTTGGGACAAAATTCGTGGGAATCTAAAGAATCCTATGTGAATACATGAATTGTGTGTTGGATAAGGAGGGACAAATTTTCAAACTGACGACAAAATATTGTCATTGTGTATTCATTATTTAAATGGATATAAAAATTATAAAATATGTTTGTGTGAGTGGGTGATTAGTAATAATACTTACCTACTCCGTATTTACTTAAAACACGAGTATTCAAAAAAATGTACAATAACTTTTAAAGTATATTTGGGAAGATATATGGCTATCCAATTTTAACTCGGGTATATATATATGTAAAATTGTCCCTGCTTAAAAAGTTAAAATATTTTTTATACACGAATGGTAAATAATTCTGTATTTATTTGTTAGAACTTAATGGGCCAAACCAATGGTGGACTGATTTTGTGGGTGGGCCAAAGTATTAAAAAATTATGTTGGGAAGTGCCACGGCCCATCCGGCTCATATCTTGGTGGGAAAGTTATCAAAATTCGAACTCCGAAATAGGCTAGGGTTTGAACCGAAAAAAGGGGAATAACGACCGTACCGTCGCCGGAGATGGCATTTTCAGTTCTTGCAATGAATCGTCACGTTGTTTCCAATCTCCTCTAAAGATCATCAGTACGTGGTTTTGCTACTAAGAATCACTTTTATCAGTATATAGTATATACTAGTACTAGTATTTGCAACTTTAGTATGTGATTAACTAATGGATATATGGTTGCATTTTGGATTAAAGAATCATCTGTAAAACTTTAACAGCCATGATACATACATTATCACAATGATTTTATCTTGCTTTTTTCTTGAACATTGTCATCTTGTTAATATGAATAGTACATAAACTCTTGAATGTACAATGAGGACTTTCTTTTGGCCTACTCAAGATCATGGACCATGGTGTCACCATCTTTTGCAAACACAATTTGGTGTATGGTTATTTAAATTTTGCATGTGACCTTTTCGGGGTTTTTGTAGCGAAATCTCCGTTTAGTTCAAAATAGTAGTTTATCGATCATACACTATTGAGATTCGAGCTATAATCGTTAAATGTACACCAAAATACAAGTGTGGGTTTAGTAACAAGTCAACAATGGGCAACTAATTGAGTGCAGCTTAAAAGTGGTTGAAAGGCTGAACTCACTAACATGATAAACAAGTAAATTCCCCTGAACAAAAGCCCCATAAAAACCGAATCTTAACTTTCCTTCTGGGCTCCATTCTCTATGGTTCGTCGTCTTCTACCTCGACTAGTATAGATAATGAAACAGAAATTAATCAGAACGAGAATGTAATTTTGAGTGTGACATGTTGGCAAAAAAAACTTATCTACTCATGATGCATTAAACACAAATGCATTTTATAAACTTCACGGCACAATTCAGACGAGACATCACATGTATTAATTAAGCACATACAAAGTTGAAAATCCAGGTAACCCAACATCAAGAGCAGAGCCAACTTTTGAGCAGCAGGATGCAGGTCACTATGAGGAAGTACTGGTTTAGCAAAACATTTGCGGGTCATAAGTTTAAACAGACGTTACACGTACATTAGCAAAACATATATGAAGTAATAAATAAACATATGTTCTGATTCAACATTATTAATGATATATGTTTCGATCAGTTGTCCTACGAAAACTGATGATTTTTTAAAGAGTTACGATTAGGCCTTCATCTTTCGTCTCTGTGGATAGGTAGTTGTACGTATGCTGTTTTCCTAAATTGATCCTGCTGGTGCAATATCTAATAATAGGGGCGTTGTCTTTGCCGACATTATACATTTCTATGAAGAGAACGTTGCGACTCGTCAAAACTGGCATGAGTGCCGCCGCTTGAATATTCACAATCCTTGGTTTGCATGTCTATGAATACGCTTGAGGCTTCAGCAGTTTCTATCCTTTTCACGGTCCCAGGGATACTTAACGACAGGCTTTAAGATACGCTTGAGTGATTCTTTAATCTTTTAATTTTGAAGGAACTATTTGGGTGATTGAATCATGAGATACAAAATAATTGGGCTAGCCCAATAAGTACACCCAAGATTCACAAAACGGAATAAGAAAGGCCCAAGTCTGTTTATATTGAAGTATTTAACTCAAAGTTCTTTAAGACAACTTATGGGGCCTGTATAAAAAGAATATTTTATAGTATTTTAAAAAAAATTTATAAAAGTTGGTTATGATGTTATATGAAGTCTAGACTAGAAGTCATGAATCTGGAAATAAAGACAACCAACTTTTTATTTTACTGACTGTAACATGGTTGATTGAAGATAGGAAGATGATAGAAGATAGAAACAACAATTCATATGTTTGTTGATGAGAATATTCTTGTGCAGTGTGAACAAGATATGAGAAGGATTCCACTATCATGTGTTGAAGATTAGATACATGGATTCATCAAATGTCCTTTGCCTAGCTTTCACCGACTACAATAAAAACCACTTTTACTTTACCCAATCCTATTCCTATATATGGAAACCAATCCTAGCTATTAGATCTTGCTTAATCGTTTGCGTTAAGATTCAGAGTTGTTAGGACTGAAACTTACCCCAACAACGTGTTCAACATATAAGTCAATTAGTAGTTGTTAGGACTTACTCCAACAACGTGTTCAATATATAAGTCAATTAGTAATAGATGAAGTGAGTGATATAGACAATGTGAGATTGACTATGCACGCGTAATATTATTTGCTAGTGTCAATGTATGATTGGTAAAGTGTTTTATGTAATGAAATAGTGACTTTTCCTTTTCAGAACAACCATAATATCTTATCCCCTCACTTGTGATTGTACTTATGATAACAAAGGTTGAGCATGTGCTTTTCCACAGTTTTTGGAGCACATGATGTACATGCATTTTGTAAACAAGTGATGTCACTTCAGGATCATATGTTTATGGTACTAACTAGCCATAGGAAACTAAACCAAAAACTATATCTCTAATGTATAATTCTTATATTAGTCCTCAAATGTATATTTTTCAAATAATATAATATGAATATCAAAAGTGATAATGTAATTAAGATAATGAACTTACAACAATATACGTACTCACACATTCAACACAACCTCTTAATTAGTTGATAGAATGCTCACGTATCGTTAATCTATAGAGTTGCTGATAATATATGAACTAAAGTTTTATAAATCATTGAAGATATAAATGCATACTAACATAATCATGCATATTTGGACAATTGGACCGCAAAGGAAGTGAAGCCATCAAGGGCAGAAGAAAAGGGACCAAGAGTCGCGAGGTGCCAAGGCCACACCATGTGCACCCACAAAGATGAAACCCTTTGCTTGGTCCCACAAGCTAGGGTGTTGACACACAATCCACCCCTCAAAGGTGCACCCATGGACCATCCATGTCTTCATTTTCGCGTGTCCTACCTTATGATTGCAATGAACCAATTCAAGAATGAAGATATAGGATCATTTGAGAAAGCGAACACAGTCATCATAGCTGGCAAATATTTCTTATTTAGTTTGAAAATTCTTTCTTCTTGAATATGGTATCGTGAAAGAGGGGGCATGGGTTGTTTAAGATGTCCCTTGTGAATGTCACGTGCTTATGGACCATTTTCATTCTGTTTGTATCACTGACTTATGCAATCATAAGTTTATGGACATATATACTTATCATTTTCTTTTAAAAAAATGGTCCATTATATTATTCCAAAGGAAAGTTTCATGTTTTTCATTAGAAACTTCATTTCTTTAACACTAATCTCTCTAGTATTTTGTTAAAATTAAGCATACATTTGTCATCACATAACTAAATTAGTTTTTATCTTGAATTAGAGTAGGCCCTAATTCAATCATTGGAAATAATCACATCTTATTCAAATGATAGAGATTTATGGTGCACATTTGTTAGACTACTACCCACCCACACCCACCCTGCCCTTGGGGTTATTGGTGTGGTCCTCTGTTTATCAAGCTACCTTCACTATTTGATAAGGATTTATGGAGTCTCAATTCCACTATATAATCAAATTTCCTTAAATCTCATCACCTTGATTACAGTTTAAGTGTCAAATTATTCAACTTATGTTAATGACGTATATTCGATATTGATTAGCTTTTAAGATACACAACAGTATGTATGACCAAATGAGTCAGGTGAAAACCTTAATTAACCGCGTTTTGCTAGTACATATTAGTATGTTTTCGACCCTAGCTTGTTACTTTCTCTGCATATAAAAGTCTTTTGGAATTGGGGTTACAAGAAAAGGGGGATCAAATTTCATTAATGATGATGCTGCTTAAGAAAATACTGTAGCAATTTGGATCACTTCGATAGGAGATTAATTAGTCATACTGTTTTGCTTCATAAATGGCCAAAAGTGAGTCGTTGGTCATTAAGAAACAACGCAAAAATGTTGGGAATCTTGGAAACCCATTTCCTTCCTGCTTGAAACTTATTCATCAAGGAAGCAGGAAGTCCTAAAACATATAAAGATTTAATCCTTAATTTGCAATAAGTATTGGTAAGTTAGGTCACAAACCACTTTTTCTTAGATTCAACTTTCAAATCTCGCCTCACTTTGGTGTGACAACAAACCGCAACATGTAAGGCTGATCTAATCCAGCCAAAATATTACAAATCTTGGAGCCTTGGTGCACTAGCTCGCACTTTCTTTAGGACGAAGATAATATAAGAAGATGGTCCCAGAAAAAGGATGTGTACTTGTCTTATCTCTTTGAATTATTATCTTATCGATATCGATAACTCAAGCAAATGAGGTAAGTCGTTTAAATGATGATTTAGGTACCATAAGTCATAGGTTTGATAGATACATGACATGCGAGCATGATTAATTTTCGAAAGCTCCAATGTACATTTTCTGGATATTCCACATTCTAGTAATACAAGTAGCTTAGTACCTGCCTCAAATTACTAACCTATCATTTCATTTAGCTCATGTTTTCGATTATATTTTGGCTTCTATCTCATAAGTATCAATCTCTAATACGTAATTATATAATATAATCACACTAATCAAAAATTAAATCTAATGTACACTTCAAATCAAGTAGATGAACATACCCTAATTAATGCATATATTCTAATGAAGCTAACCAAATACACTCCACATGATATAAACAACTTTTTATAAGCCCATATGAACATAGTTATGGTGGTGGATGACGTAATTGAAATGTTTCGTGTCTATGTCCCATTGGCGTGCAATGTCTTCTGCAATTCTAGCAGCATCCATGGATGTACCTAGTAAGCCACGTTTTGTGAATCCAATGGCGTATAATCCACACTCACCTTTCCAACATTCTGTGAATTGTTGTTTCGTGGGAAAACCATCTTTCTCTGAGAATAGGTTTGGGTCCTAATTAAGCACAATAGTATGAAAAAATCACAAATTTATGTTAAGTAACCAATTCGGTTAAGCGTAACATATATTAAAGTTGAAATCATAGCATACCTTTAACCAAGTAGTCACATTACTTCTATAACCTGTAGCTAAGATAATAGCATCAAATTTTTCGATTCTTCCATCTACAAACTCCACATTATTGCATACAAGTCGTTTTACACCTGGATAAACCTACACCAAGTTTCTATTTCGTTCATTTACCAACAATGTGTACTAATATCAGCTAATTGATATTTGGGTCGTTTTAATGAAAGAAAAGTCGAAACCTTGATATCTCCACTTCTAATCTTTGCAAGTGTGCCAACATCCAACACGGGTGTTTTGCCTGAGACGTTCTTTAGCTCAAGGGGACCGAGCTTAGGTCTACTGAGACCAAGTCTATCTGTGTCCCCGATCATAAAATATGATGCCAAAAGCAAGAGCCGGTCAACTATTTTAACAGGGAACCATTTGAGCAAACACATGGACACCCCAAAAGTTGATCTACCAAGAATTTCTTGTGGTAACACATGCAACTGAAATATTATCACCAAAAACATAAAATGTAACTTAAAAGTTGCTTCTAACATGAATAAGGGTCACAAAAAAGCCACTTGAGATGTTATCAAATGCAGAAAGAAATACGCATGCAAACGAAGTCCAAGCTAGAAAGTTAAAAGTAAAAATTAAACGCATCTAGTTATATTCGTTAGAGAGCGATAGAAGTACAGAACTACAACTCTAAGATACAGTATAAATTATTAATTTTATCGGTATTTAAATAAAAACCCGCATAAAGTAGTATCTTTTAGCTCATAAAGTTGATATTTTTACTAGTGAACTATCAAGATTTACGAAATATTCGGGATTTATGAAAGGGGATGGCATAACTAGTTTCCGATGATCGTTATAAGTGAGATTAAAATGAGAAAGCACGTACAGAATCTCGAACCACAATTGATGGGCAAGCATTGTAGTTGCAAAGATCCAAGCAAACTTCCATGCCTGAATTCCCACACCCAATCACCAAAACCTTCTTGTTTTCGAAACAATCACCACTTTTGTAACAACTAGTGTGCAAAATTGGCCCAATGAACTCATTCATCCCTTCGATATTCGGTACAACTTCTTCAGCATTTTCTCCGGTAGCAACTATCACCCACCGGCAAACAAACTCAGTCAACTTTGTTTTCACCCTCCACAACCCACTCCCTCCATCGTATTCCGCTTTCACAACCATTGTGTTGAAAATAGGCTTTAAGCCAAAGTTATTTGCATAAGCTTCAAGGTAAGCTAAGAAATGCTGCTTAGTTGGGTAAGTTGGGAATTCTTTAGGGAAAGGCATAAGTGGGAGTTGACAATATTGTTTAGGGAGATGAAGATGTAAGCGATCATACGTTTTGAATTGCCATAAAGACGCTATACATTTAGTCTTTTCAAGAATCAAGACAGGAACGCCTTGATTCTTGAGACAAGCGGCTGCAGCGAGCCCTGAAGGGCCCGCTCCAACAATGATTGGCCCTGGAACCCAAACACAGTTTGGTAAGGAACCATCTCCTAAAACCGTTGTAGTTGCCATTTGGGTTTGGAAATATGGATCATGTACTCTCTTTGCATATTCTTCCATTATGTAAAACTCTTGCAAAAGAGTGAAGTTGACTAAATTCGTTTAAGAATCTTGTTTCTTGGAAGATAAATAGATCAAGGTGAGAAGAAGAACATATGTGTGTGATGGTCATGTACGCATATATATACACTATTGAGGGGTATAAACACGTGTAATGAGATATTTAATTCATTAACACGTTTTTTGGAAAATAAAATACAGAATTTTTTGGGACCAAAATGATCCATCAATTCCATCGGGCAAAGTTTATAAGCTTACAATTATGATTGATCATATATACCATGTAACATGTAGATAAAAGCTTTTAACCAATTACAAAAATCTGTTACAACTTATTAATTATGATCTGTTAATTAATCCAAAAGAAATAAACGATAAAATGGTAAAATTAAAGTCAACGAATGGTCAATGAAGACTTGCAAATAAAACGTGGCTAATTACAAATCACATTAAACCTAACATATGAAAGTAGAAGTTAGTGTCACTCTTTCATGATGTACATGAAAGGAACTATACATACATACATATTACATAAGTATAAGATATTATTTATTTTACAACGACCAATTAATAGCGTTATAAACTATCATATTCGATGCCTCATTGGGAAATTAAACCGTTATGGTATAGTCACATTTGTTAGCGTGTGATAATTCTACGCCTATGTGTCTTGTCACACATGACTATGCGATTGTGATTTTTGGACCATTTTTGTGGTCATAGCTAGTATTTAATGAAACGTAACATATAGTTTCGACGAACATGATTTGAAGTACATGGGATATGATATGATAGATATCAACATAACCAACGAATAAACATCACTTAATGGAAATTAAAAGAATTATCCTCTTTAAAACATTTACCGTCTCTAAATAAGTGTCCTACGAAGTTTAACAAATTACATTATCAGGTATTGAAGATTACACTATTACCCTTGCTTTTATCACAGACTACTAGGTATTATTTTTGAGAGAAAGTGTATTAAACTTAATTAAGTTGTCCCCATTAGCTAGGTTGACCAACATTTATATTTGTTATAAGTATTTAAAGTGTCCTACTAGCTTAGCATCCATCATGTCGACCTTAGCCTTTTCAAATAACCTTTTGTGCTCTATAGCCTTTCCGTGTTAATTATTTCTACACTTATGAAAAGAGATTAATACATTAAGAATTATAATCTAATGGTATTTGTTTAACGGTACGTGATGAACGCAACAATTAAGAGAATTTACATCAAACTCTTTCAAAAAATAATTAGAATAGCATCTACCCGAAACAATTAAACATTGAAACTAGCAACTAAACGCACATATCTTTGTATCTTCAAATTTGGTAAATAATTTGTTTTTGTTGCAAGTGACCTTACAACAAATTTATGGGAAATTTTTTATGAGAGAATAAAAGTTAAGTTGATTCCCCAAACCAAGTTATATTGCCTAAAACAATAAAATTTGACAAAAGTAAACAAACATAAAGCATGACTTAAAGTCTTAAACTATTAAACACCATCTCTTTTAATACAATTTTGTTAATAATCATGCCATAAATGTACTATTTTTGCAATATGAAATCAAGATTAAAGCTCCATTACCAATTGTAAAGTAAGTAGATAATGATGGAGACAAAATCATATTGTCCCTTAATGTTGTCTAACTTAATATTAACGATCATGTTTTAGTACGGAGTTTATATGTTAAGTCATTCCACTTTACTTTCTAAATTTTGGCAATCTTCTTTTAGATATACCAACGATCTTAAACTATTGTTATTTATAAATTTCATTTAGAAAATAAAAATTAAAAAAATACCCTGTAACATTTCACAAGTCTTTCTAATTTTTTAAATTTTGTATTGTGATTGATTATTGTAAATTACATGAGAATAATATAGATTATAACTATCAATAAGTTTCTGAATGATTTTGAAGGGAACGAAGGACATGTGATCTTTGATTTTTGTAATTAATGGTCTAAATTCACTGTATCTTAACAACACTACATGTTACGTAAAGTGTAATGTTTTGAATCTGATTCATTATCATAGAAATCAACGACTAAGATCGTATTACCTTCATCTCCTGAAAAAATAGATGTCCATCTGACCTTACAAATATTATCAAAGTAAATATTATAAGGTATTTAGTCATTTTATTGTTGGCTACTGCCACAATTAAGCCCACAACTCATTATTAAAGAATGTAACAGGGAAATATACCCTCATACATCCACCTTTTTAATATTTATTCTTCTTTAAAACTATCTGAGATGAGATTTATGACTGGACCCCAATTTCATTAAATTGTATTTATTTAATTTGCATAAAATTATATCATGGGAATTGATCAAAAGCATTTTCACGAAAAAGAAAGAGTATTAAGTATTAAACACAAATAAAGCACAATGTTTAAATCAAGAAAATAATAATTATTTAAATTTCGTGTGCGGAGCCGTTGTTTCCACATGGGCCAACATTTATTAATAATTGAATCTATCACTCATGAAAGCATTATTACTAAACTTGGATTATGATCTAAAATATGATGTTATAGGATCAATGACTTCCAAGATGTGTCCCAATTTACTTTATACTTATTTAGACAAGTAGTCTTAGTTGTTAATTTTTTTTAAAAGTGTCTTTTGTTTCACGAGTTATCTTCTTTAACGACATAACTTTTGTGCTTCTCATTTGAACCACACATTCATCCTCAACGTAAATACATAACCTATCACACTCAAATGAATTGAAGTACTATTAACGATTTAAGTTGATATGTAAATTATTTCGGTGCTGGATTCGGTAAAAAAAACCCTACTCATTTGATAGAACATCATATGTGGAAACCAATATTTTAACATTCAGAGTTATTTTAAAAATAAAAATTTATTTTGAGAAAAATTTAAATAAAATTGTGAATAATTACTTTAGGACAAGTAAATAATTTGTTATACACTATGAAAAATATTGCTTAAATTTCAATTACGTTTACATTAATCATTTTGGAGGCTTTATTAACGTATAAGAATATCTTGATGGCCCAAAAGATGGTACCACTACACTAACATGGCCTGCCCAAAAACTAAAAAAGTTTTAGCCCAATCCGATAAACAGATCCTTTTGGAGTTTTGATTATACATCTCTCTTCTCTCTTTCATATATATATATATATATATATATATATATATATATATATATATATATATATATATATATATATTATGTAAAATCCGTACGATTCACACAACAATCCTATAACAATTAATAATTATATTAGTGTAACTGAAATAATAATGCAAATGAGTAAAGTAAATTATCAAAGTCATAATTAATCCTAATGAGATATTTCTTAAAAATAAGATGGATGAACCTGAAGTTAAATATCAGATAAAATAAGAATAAAAGATTAATCGAGAACAAAGAAACACAACAATTTATGTTTGTACAATTGATACGGCTAATATACATTTTCTTAAATTTCTTAATAAATCATACAAATTATGAAAATGTTTAATGCAATCAAAGTTTGAAGTTTGCTAGATAATATATTAAATATTATTATTATTAATAACTAATTAGTGTTTTATTTGGACAGATCATATACGTTTACTATATCTTGATCTTTTAAATAACCTATTGTTTAGGAAAAATTATAATATAAAATCACTAATTATTCATTTAAACCTAATATAATTTATTAATCCTAAATTATGAGAGATTGGCACATGGCATTCTAGTTTACGTGTTAAATTTTAAAGCTTTCTTTTTATAGTATATCTAATCTAAATATTAATAAAAGAAAACTTTGTTAAGGAAATTTTGTGTAAAATTTGATACCTATTAACCAATCAAATGTTTAGATTTCAAATCACTTTCAATTAACCAATAGAATGTATTTATTTACCTAAAATTTCTCTATTAAAAATAAACATCATTAATTAATTAATTAAATTAAATAAAAATAAAAATAAAAATGCTCCTACCTTCAAAACTTGGATCAGCGTTACAAACTTAAGATTCCGAAAGATAACGACGACTTGAATAGGTATCCATATTTTAATCTCTAAAGTTCAAATAAATCATTTACAGTTACGCCCTTAAAGGAGGTATATATATTTTCTTTTATTTTTAAGATTTGTCTAACAACAACCCTAAGGGCTATATTTAAGAAAAGATTATATGAATATATAAAGGTACATTAAGATGAGTGGGTGGTTATTAAAAAATTAGTGAGATGGTTATCATCATTATACTTATACTTATTTTACATTAATTATAAAATATCATTTTTCATCAAACACGGTCAATAAATTCTTTAAGAAATGATCTGCACACTGTTTACAATATTATAAAAGAAAACCTTTTCAATGGAAAATTTTGTTAAAATTAAGACCTATTGACCAATCAAAACTCTCCATTTACCAATTAACTCTATTAACCAATAAGAACTCTCTATTTACCTAAAATTTTGATATTATCTGTATCTCTATCTCTATATCAATTTTAATTAATTTATCTATGCTAATTAAAATCAGAGATAAAAGAAAATCCTTTAAATTCACTCACGTCCAAATATTAATCTCCTCACTTTTGAACTCCTAATGTTCTCTCTAACTCAAACGCTGAGTTGTGCAACATATGTAACTAATTCGATTAACTACAAGTACAACAATGTAATTATGACGTATTTAACATTCATTCTATAATCATATGGCAATCTATTCTTCTTACTTGAGTGTCTTAGTTTCTATTTTTATATTTTCCACCTCCATACAATAACACAAATATTTAACCCAAACGAACTCGAGTTGGTTTAATTACAATCATTAAAAAACATCCTTTACTGAAAATTGAGGTACAATTAAACTAACATCCTAATACATGTGCGTAACCAAGTAAACTTTTGCAACATTATACAAAGTAAACAACATACTTTCAAATAATAATAATAATAACAATAACAATCACAAATAAACTTCAGCAAGCTATCAAATTAAAGAAACATAAATTACAATTTACTTATTTATTAAAAAAAACATTTAATAAACCATTAGAGAAAGTTGTGTTTTCAAAGCCCGTGACAATATTTACTTCTTAAGAGGTTTGGATGGTTTAAAGGTGTCGGTTTAAGTACGGGTCTAAATAAGGCGAGACAACTTATGAATTACTTGATTAGATTTAGATTTAATGACAACCTAAATAGTGAACTAGAGTTATTTAAAAAACTAAAATGTCTCACAACTATAATTATATATGCCGAAATTAAAATGAAAATTTTTAAAAAATAATAATTTCAAAGTCAACTTATTAATACTATTTATAAGAGAAAACGATACCAAAATAAATGAGTTCATTATCTTTAGGTACTCTAATTCGTAAATGGATATACTATTAATGCATATAGTAACTCATTCCAAAGAAAAAAACAAATTTACTAAAATTGCTCATCCATTTACACGGCTGATGAGACATTCAATGGAAATTAGTGCTTATTTCCATATAATTGTTGTACAGAGCGCTATCAATAAACGGGATTTCACACATATTCATACAATAACTTGCATTTTTTTTAAATCATGGTATTTCTCTCCAGTCTCTTCATCTTCAATCTTCTATAAATCACTTTAGAACTACTATATAGAATTTCTACATCAATACCTTAATATTCAAAGGACAATGTTACTACAATCTAATTCTCTAGCATTATTCATGGCTGGTCCAACCTAACATATATGCAAAATTACAACGTTGTAGAAACGATTTTCATCGTATTTCATAAAAATGCCTTTTATATATGTACACAGCAATTGTATCCGGAGAACCGTTGCTCCAAAGTAATATGTTTTTTTCATCGGATGCTCAACTTTTATACTTTCATTATCATTACTTTATAACTTATTTCAATATATTTTTCTTTGCAGTATAAATCAGCAAACATCTAGATTAGCTGACTTATGTTTGCACCGTGATGAACAAATGTTTCGATCACACAATGGATTTGAATATCTTCACGGAAATGAATCAATGTGTTGTTCAATTGAGACCAACCTTTTTACATTATCATATACTCTACGCACGTTTTTTTGTTATCTCGACAGGGGTACTTAGCTCGACATCCACGGTGTAGTATGAATCAACGTCAATCTCTAATAAGATTACAACATAATAAATATCTTCAAAATTTGTTTTCACTTTGTGACTCTCACTGCGTGCTAGACGTTTTCTTGGTTCAACGTCCAAACATACCAAGAATACCACGACAACCTTAAGTCGGCATTAAATTATGTTTTGGTTTCAGTATATGCATTTCGTATGTCATTTTGATCAAGTTTACATTTTTGTTTTCTTTCTGTGTATCTTAGTTTATTTGATACATAATTACTATTTTGAATGTATACATTGTTATTAAACTTATATATGCATTAATTTGTTGCGTTCATCGCATTATATGCTTTGCATACCTTTCTTGAAACAAAGACATTTAACAGAAATATTTTCGGCATACCAAAATGAGAATAGTGGTGTAGTACTCTTGGAGTAGGAAGAGCCTTGGTCCACCTCAAGTTCTTTACAAGTCAATTACTAGTTAACTAATTTTGTAAAATTTCAAAGCAAAAACACGTAGCTCGGCCATCTCAATTTAACATGGCCCACCCATAATTCTTTGAACTAAATTGTTACAACAAGCTAATTAATTAGGTTACAGCTTACAACAATCCTTAACAATATTATTAGGTAATAACGACTCAAATGATTATTCGATCTAGTTGCAACATATAACATGTTTCAACATTTGACGTCCTTTGTCTGAATTTATGATTCGACTTATCATTTAGTACCTAATATTTTGCAAACTAACGCTTTCTAATAAAAATACAAATTTACTAATACCTTTTGTTTTATCATTCGTAAATTTGTTCTAATACATATTACTCTAATAACTTACTTGGTCCACCCGAAAATCAAATCCTGACTACGCCACTGAATGAGAATACTTTTGACAGCCCAAAATGTTACCACATTGACCTCTAACAAAAAACAAAAGCAGATAATGCTAAGGCCATATCCACAAATAATAACGCGACCTCCTAACTACGTTTACCACAAAGCTAAAAAAATAAAAAATTCTAAGGCCATCTCTACTACAGCTAATCAACGTCGGGAAACAAGAGTAATTTCACAAGTTGTTCCATTCCATTATCAATATTTGAACAACCATGTCATCTACTTTGACATTGCGGAACGTCAAAAACATTAAACTCCCATATATTATAATATTAGCTTCAATAAAAACAAGGCACACAAGAAGAAACACACCGATATATTTCTTGGTTTGCACTTTCGTGTAACGGTCTTTATTACTTTTCAACTTGATTTAAGTAATAAATCTTAATATTTTTCATTTTCTAGCTTACAAATTTTGCAGGTTATAAACTAGTTCTTGTTTATATAAGAAACAAAAACTAAATACTAAATACAAAATGTTGTCTATTGAGCACAATTATAAAAAATTTATTTTTCATATAAAATAATAATAATAATAATAATAAAGAATAAAGAATGTTATGTTAATTATAATTATAATAAGGATATAATAAGTATTAGCTCTTACCATTAGGAAGTAATAAAAAGATGTCAAAACTTAATTTTTGTCCACGATACATTTCAATATTATATTTATTTACAACCAAACTTTCATATATACGATAATTTTTTTTGTTAAGCTACTATATAAGTTGCATAACAACATAAATCTGTGACATAATCTCGATTATTTGATTAATTTGATATGATCTTAAACGCATATTATTATTCTCTTAAATTAAATATTAAACAAGAAAGATTAGTTTTTTTAACAACAAAATTCAGAAAGCGCCCATGTGGCAACCTTTGGATTGAGGCCATACCCTCATCACACAAACTTGAAATTGGTCCCCAAAAGGGAACGTGACTTGCAACACATTTTATATTAATTAATTAACTATAAGTTTCAATTAAAAATAAAATTCCAAGTATATGGGGTGGCTGCCACCTATTTATTCTTGTTAAATAAAATATCAAAACTATACACATGTATGATTATAATTGTAGGAAGTAATTTAATAAATAAGTATTATATTAATTTATAATTTATAATATGAGTAATAATAATAATTATTAGTATATGTATATGTATATATAAATATAAATATAATACGACTAATGTCAAATTGTGGCCCCCTAATAATTCACATCTCGAAACGTGTCCATCTAAAGTTGGAAACCATACAACGTGGGGGATTTTGATTCGATATCGTGTCTTCCTGTTATTGGTTGAAACTATATTATTTCTTTATTTGGAAAGTGCGTGTGATCGGCTTTAAAAATTAAATCTAATCCCGGATTTTACTACTGTGCGCCTGTACTTTTATTTAATTGTTTTGTTTTCTTTCTTTTTATTAAGAGTAATTTATTTAAGGGATAATCTTGAAAATTAATGGGGTATTAATAAACTTAAGTGCTAGTATACTAAAATGGAGAACCATATAAAAAGGATTATTATTATTATGCATTTAATTTAATTTGTTAACGGTACAAATATTATTTGTTATTGATAGCGTATACTTTATCCCTTTCTTATAAGAGGTTGGATACAACTGAAGAAAAGAACTATTTATATTTAGGAAAAAATATATTATTGTACGTTATTGAAAAACTTTAAAAAGTCATTTGAATAACTAAATAAGGAAAATATCTTCGATAATAAAATAAAGTTGAGAAGTTGTTTTAACGAGGGTTAATAGACAAATATATTACTCTACTTTGTAAAAATGTTGAAGTAAGTTACTGGACTATTAATTTGCTCAATTGAATTACTAGACATAATAAATTACGATAAGTGAGTTACTTAACTTATAAATATTAACACTCAAATCAGTTTACTTACCTAAAAAATTTAATCAAGTTACTTAACTTATAAATATTACAACGTAAATAAGTCTAATTTAAATATAAAAATAATTTAGTAATGCAATTGAATAATAACTTAATTGAATATTTTTTATTAAATCTTTTAATAATGTTCATCTCATACATGTTTTACTGTTTCTTACGGATGAAAGGAAAAAATATTATACTTTTTTACAAGTTGTAATTGTAATGTACTTTTAATTTTAATTTTAATTTAGTACTGTAGTATAAAATGTGGAGTATTGTCGTTTTGCTGAACTCCCACTCGCTGTCACGTGCACTCCGTGATGTTGATCAAACTTTGTCACGCGCTGGTGACTCGCAACCCAATGATTTGCTCTCTTTTTTGATAATTTTCCTCTTTCTGATTGGGTTAACTGGAAATAACATCAAATCCAAAACTCTTATTATTTATGATAAGACACAAAATAAAATGCTAAAATTTCTTTGTGAAACTATAAATATATATTTTTAAACCATCTCAAAATAAATATATCCAGCGTGACATTTCAAATTTACATTATAATTAGTTTGTAACCTATAAAAGTGAGATTGTGAGAATACTCCATTTCCCTACAAATTTTTTAAGAAAATTGAAATATTAGAAAATGTGTTAAAGTTGGAGTTTTTCGGAAAAATTTCTCGTGAAAATGAAATCTATGATTTAACGGTTTTCTATCTTTCCTATTTTAAAAAATGAAAAGCTCATCTCTTACGTTTAAACGCATTCTCTAAATTTCATCCGATTTTGAAGGGATACAAAACTCTAAAAGAATGAAAAAGTAAAAAATAAAATACTTTTTCATTACTAAACGCACCTGGACGTGTAAATTGAAATTTTCCACTTATATTCATGGAAAATACTGATTTATCAATTTGGGTAGGAGAAAATGAGGTCCTAAAATGCGGGTGTGGCTTTTCTTTTCTTGACACATGCAAACTCCTCGTAAAAAAATGTTTTATTTTGAATTTGATGTTGTATAATAAAGAGACATACTTATATGATACTAAAAATCAAATTTTTAGGAGTGTTTTTGTCTTACGGTAATATGTCCTTAACTTTTTGTCACGTTATTAAGAAAATAAAAAACATTTTATTAATATTATTTTAAATTTATAAATAAGATGCACATAAAATTTTCTTATGAAATATACAGAAAAAGGAAAGGTATAATTTAGACTGCTTTTACATGATCAGTCATTGGAAAAATACTTAGAAAGTTCTTAAGAACAAACATTAAATAATAGATTTCAATGCTTGCAACTTGCAATAAGTCAAAGGGCTTATATATGTATGATTTCTTTTAACTATATATATATATTAATCTAATCTCTGTTTATATTTAAATAATAAAATAAAAAAATAAACCGACTCTCCTGCTAAAAAAATTTGTGCAAAAAATATAAGAATAAAGACTTCATTTCTAATTAAAAGAACAAAAAAAAATTACAATCATCTAGGAATTATAATATACTAGTACTAGTAATAATAATATATATATATATATATATATATATATATATATATATATATATATATATATATATATATATAACTAAAATACAACACTAGCTAAAATCCGCCACCCAATAATGAAAACGGATACCCCGGCGGCTGTCTACCATCCGGCTCCGACGATACCCCAACGGAGTAATCTACATCACCGGAGTAATTTACATATACATACGGTGTATTCGAAGGTGGTGATGGTGATGACTGCCAAAACGGTTCATTGCCATAATAACCTTCCGGCGACGAAACCGTCCATTCTCCAAATTGTCGACACGGTTTTAATTCCTCATTTAGGTTCACCGTCGACGAAGGCGAGGGCGATTGCGATGAAGGAGAAATTAAAACTCGTTGTCTTTTTTTATCCACCAATCGTTTTGAACGTTGGTTTTTTTCGTGCATCATACGTGGCAAGATGTCTGGATCCTCCGCTACTTTATGTAATAACGCCATCATTTGTTCAGGCCGTCTTTCGGTTGCTTCGAGTCTTTTGTTCATTTCGATCACTTCTTGTTCTAGATTCTTTTGTTCGTGTTTTAACCTAGCAATCTCGATTGCCATCTCGTCTTCTTCATCATCTTGAGAGAAATTCGAATTGTTACGATTATGACTTTGTTTCTTTCTTCCTATGTTTTTTAGTAAATGCGTTTGTCCTCGTAAAAACCATTCATTTGCGAATTCCCATCTATCTGGATCTACTTTCCGGAATCCCTGAAATATTAATTCAATTTTCAAAATTGTTAGATTGCGATTTCAAAACGCAAACAGAGTTTTGAAGTGTCTAAATTAAACTACTACTGTTTATCTGTTTATTTTAGAATAAATAGATAAATTATTCATTACAATTGTTTGTTTCAAACTGTTTTAAGACAGAGAAACAATTTTCATACAGCCGGCTATTAGTTTGAAATAAACAGATAAACATTTTTAAATATTGAAAATTAAAATTCAAATTAGAAATTAATGCTTACATAAGTATTTAATTGACGAACAAAGCTCGAGAAATTGTTGTGTTTGAAGTAGGCCGGCAACATACGTTGGGAGAAATCGAGTGGTTCGACTACGATGAAGCTATTGTTAGCGATTCCCCAACGGATGTAAGCGTCTAGAGACGGATCATTGACCATTTGATAAGTTTTAAGGACAAACGGCGCGATAATATCGTTTGATTCCATTATTTTCATGAGATTGTGTTTGGGAGAAAAAGGATTGATAAGTGAGTGCTAAATATACGAAGAGGAAATTGAAGAAGTTGTTAAGGTTAAGTGTGAAAGCATGGCGGTCACGGAGGTGGGGCCGGAAATAGTGGTGTGGTCCCGGTTGTTTAGATATTTTGGCAGGTGTAAGCACGCGCTAAAAATGAGAGTATGCGGGTTTAATTTCATTATCAATATCCAACTCACCATTTCTATTTTTTAATTTTTAATTTCAATAGTACGGGAATAACTTGGTATACTTCACATAATTTAAGCTCATAAAAAAAATATAAAAACCCGTATAAAAAGTGTATTTTTCGAATATAAATCATATCATTTTATAAAAATGTAATAGCTTATTTTTACGTATAATGCTGACCTTTCTTAAGAAAAAAAAGGAAAATTATAATATAAAATTAAAAATTGTTTTTAATTAGAAAGTCGAATCTAGTGTTGATTTGCAGTATAAAAAAATTTGTACTTTATTGCCTTTTTTAAAGAAATATTTGGAACTAAAAAATACGATGATTAATTAAATATTTTGGACGAACACGTAGCCATATACTTTGGTGCCAGATATTCGAATTTGATTACATAAAATTATTAAAGTGTTTAGGGGTTTATTTCAAGTTTATAAAAACATATTTAAATCACTAATGAAAACATGTAATCATTATTTGATACTAATAAGATCTTTCAATTTATTTTATTAATTTTAAAATGCTTAATAACCAAGAAAAAAGGATTGGATGTGGAAGTGGAAGGACGTGACTGGGTAGTGCATTAATTAAATTATATATTCTATATTAAGCATACACTAATGTTAAAAAGGGGAGAACCACATTTATCTCACGTATATAATTTAAAATTTTCTTTATTAATTTCATCCAAAAAAAAAAATTATTGAGCAAATTGCAAATAAATACGCTCAGACATCTTGAAAATCCTTCTAACTTTGACACTACCAATCATCCATTTTTTTGGTTATATAATCCATATTATGTTTTATTTTACCTTATACTTTTGTATACCGCACAAGCACGTATTTGTTTGGAATATAAAAAATTTATGTACCGATGAAATATACAATACAAATATACAAATAGGCTTATAATATAACATATTTGTTGAGCAACTTTCTAAGAAGTTAGAAGTCTCATCTCCTCTTTAGTTTGAATCTATGTATTACAATTAAGTAAGATATTAGAGCTATATAAAAATGGGTGTCATTGTCAACCTCAAGGATTAGAATCAAAATTATTTTTTTTAGCTTCTAAGTGGACCAATCAGAAGGAGCCAACAGCACTCTTTAAAGTGCATGGCTATAATCTTTTTTAAATTTTTAATTGGTTATTATAGTATTAAAGTAAAGTAATAACCTAATTAATATTTATAAAAAAGACAGAGAATATGTTTATTTAATCAGAGCATAACCATTATTTGCCCAAAGGGGAAAAAGGGAACATTTAAAATATTCCTTAAAAAAAGGTCACTAATTTAAATTTAGAATGTTAGACTTCATCAAAAACTTAATTAACAATAATATACGTCATTAGTATGTAAGTGGCTACATTACTAATTTATTAACAATTTAAAAATGATTCTAAAAGGTAAGCTCTTTACACATGATACTAGCTAGTTGTTAATGCACTAGAGTTGCAAATTCAGAAAAAAAAGTATTACTATTAATTTAAATTAGTCGTAATAAAGCTATTTTGCTAAAATGATGTAATACAATAATTTATGACAACATATCAAACATCATAAATAAATGCTCATGTTTAATTACTTGTGGTTTAGGAAAAGCTAAATCAAACCAATGAGAGTACGGGGTGTGGTGACACTGTCACCACAGTATTCTGGACAGTGTTTTGGAAAATGTTGTAATTGAGGATTTTGTGGTGTGGTGACAGTGTTCTGGAGTTTTTTATTATTTGTTTTATTTGTTTTTTTTAATGTTGATAATTGTATAAATTAATATATAAAAATAAATAAATCAAATAAAACAAGATTTAATTAATTAAAAAAAAATTACAAGTCCTAAAATTAAAATACATAATTTAAAAAGTCCTACAAATTTAAAATACAAAAGTAAATAAAATAAGACAAATCAGTTTCCCAATCCCGAACCCGAAGCACCACCTCCCGCTCCCGTTCCGTATGGTCATCCCATTGTCTCGCAAATCTTCTTCTTCTCCATTTCCAAGACGAACCTTGCTTGCTCCGGTAAATGCTCAGACGGCATCGACAAGATTCGAAGTTTGACCTCGAGATCCTTCGTCTTGTAGTAGTCTTGCTTGTCAGATCGGATGCCTTCGAATGTTGTTGCGAGTGATTCATCAAACGAAGCACGGGAGGAACCGGCCGAACCAGAAGAAGTGGTTTTTTGAGACTTCGGTTTCCTTGACTTTCCAGCCGGCCGTTGATGCGGATCGTCCCCAAATAAACCCTCATTCGGGTTTTGCGTTTCTTGCTCCGGTGGTTCGTCAAAGTCCGAGTCCAAATTGACCGTCTCGCGGCGTTTTGGAACATTTCGTCTACCGACGACAAACGGATCGGGATGTAGCCACTTCTGTTTATCCTTCAAAAAGTTCCACGCCAACAAACTTGTGAAAGTTTTTTCGTTTTCCAGCTTGTATTGCGTGTCACAACGGATCAACAAATCATCCCCCCCTTCACCGCTCCGTAGTTGATCCGAAAGCCTTTTCCATATGCCTTGCCACCTGTTGCAGTCCGCGTTGAGTTTGGTCCATTTTGACGACAACGCGTCTTTTCCTCGTTGAAATGGTGGATTCCGTGCGTTGTACGAATCCATAACGAGATACCAAAACGAAGACCCTTCTTGATCAGTTCCACGTTGTGAATTTTCGGACACCGAAATCCAACTTTCGGCCAAACGAAGCTCGTCCTCCGGTACCCAAACGTTACGGTGTGGAACGACTTTTTTGGTTTTGGCCGGTGAATCTTTTTTGGGTTTTTTGCCCTTGGTTTTTTTGGATGATTCGGGTGTCGGGTTGGTGTCTTCAACGGATTGGACGTCAGGTTGTTGTTGACTTTGACGCCACATTTGAAATTGGGCGTATTCATCGGGTGACAATTGTGGTGGTGGTTGCATCGGTCGGTTGTAAGCGTATTGGGCAAATCCTTGAATTTGTGAGTTGAAAGATGGTTGATTTTGTTGCGGTTGTGAGGTTTGCCATTCGCTCGTGAATGGGTTCCAAGTGGATTGTAAATGGTACGGGTTATTCGGGTTATTCGGGTTGTTCGACATGATGAAGAAGATGAGATGAAGAAAATAGAATTTTTGGATGAATTTTTGATTGTTTAGATTGTGTGTGTGAAAGAGTGTTTGAGATAGTGTTTGAATTGTGATTTGAGATTGTATTTGAGGTGTGTTTAAATAGGAAAAAAAATATTTTTTTAAAAAAAATTCTGCCATTCAACGGCTACTTTTTTAAATTTAAAAAGTAAAAAAAAAAATTTAAAAAAAACTAACGGTAAAAAAAGAAAAAAAAAAAAAACGTTGCCGTTCACAACGTTCGGAAAAGGACGGCTACCGGAAAACGCGACGAGAACGGCCGTCCGACGGCGTTCTCGTCGGAAAACGGTGACAAAACCCCCCCACACCCCGTGCTCTCAGGGGTTCAAGAGTAGAAATTTGAGGTTTAGCATCCAATCATATTTCTTAGAAATTTGCATCGTAGGTTACTTAGTCAAACCTATAATTTACAATAAAGACAAAAAAAAAAAAACACCATTTAATGATCTAGTAAAATAAATAAAATACTACGTAATGTTTGCGTAATAGGATCTAATAAACCTTATGGCATTTTATGATCAGTAAAAACAGTTCGATGATGAAATATAATTTGACATTTCCCATTAGATTTCCTCGTAGACAATTTTTTAAATGGTTTTGGTCGGCAAATTAGAAAAAATTGAACAAAACTAATTCACAAGGTGAAAATGATGCAACTGAAAGTGACCTTATTTTCATGGTAAGAAATTGTAATTTAATTTTTTAGAATCTTAATGACTATATCAACACCTTATATTGTTGCAATTGCAAATAGTTTATTTTTTGTGACTAGATCATATATTGTGTTTAGTTAAGTTCATGCATTTCTATTAGGCCTTTAAACTCATATTTATGTATTTAATTTAACTATATAAATCAATAACATATATAAGGTACTCCGTATACCATCAACTAATTCACTATCCATCGAGATATAATCATAAACTAGCTTATTACCCATGCGATGCACGATTATATTGAAAGAATGTGCACATTTTAAGAACATAACCGTTTTAAAATGAGATGTACAATGGATATGCAAGTTTACGACGGAAGTTAGAAAGTATGCTTATAATTTTGTTTGACCAAATGGTCCAGATCTATGTCAAACATAGGAAGAATGAAAAATGTGGTTAGAATGTTAGGCAGCCAGAAACGTGTTTATGATGGAAAATCATTTAAACAATGATATTACCATTTGTGATACCTCAAAACAGGAGATAAAGTTGTGTATCGTAATTGAGATTTGACACAAAAAAAAATAATAATAAATAAATTATAATTATAAAGCCTCTATAAAAGACGAATTAGAAATCATAAAAGTTCCATAATTAGAACCGCATGAACTAAATGAAATGATTAAAATTCAACAGCAAATCATCAAAACACACATTTCACCAAATTAAATATACACTACTTTAACTGGTTGATAATTCCAAATTTATTGTCAAAATACAACTTAATTCAACCGATCATCAATCGTCATCATCAAACATATGAATATGAATCATACAAAAATAATCAATTAATTAGTAAGTGAGATTACCCAGAAGGCATTGGATAGAAACACGCATAAATAGTTTCATCCACTCGTGTGTTTTGAAGAAATAATTAAAAAGGAAAAAAGAAATACTTGATTTGTGTTTGATGGCAAAACCACAAAGGTATGACAAATTAAATCGTATATTTGAATCCGTGTTAAAATTGATTTTGCAAATAAAACTGCAAGATTGTGAGTGTGTTTAACTGTTTATTGCAAGGATGGGGGGCCAAAAATTTAGGGATGTAACCGCAAGTTTTATTATCCATTTTCTATTTGCAGTTTTAATCGTTATCATCTATATCTTAGTTACTAAAAGATAATAATTAATTAAATTAAATTGTCAATTGCTTTTTTTATTACGAAGGGAAAGAAGGATATGCGCGGGAAAATATAGCATAATTAGTGACGTGGGTAGTTTAGTTTTTTGACAAGTGTTCCTCTAATATCCTTGATTACTGTTGGATTCAAAAAGATCAAAAACTATCATTCTAATATATCCACTAATTGCATCTTTTTATGATTTATTGATTTGAGTTGACAACACCATGCATGTTTTTTTACGTGCAACATTTGTCTATGTACTTCTTGTCTCATCCTCCTAGCATTGAGGAAATATGAATAATCTAGCAATAATTATCGGGTCATTTATTATTTATAAACTAAAAATAAACAATTTTGAAAAAATAGTTAAATTAAAGGAAAAGCACAAGTATAAGATCATAAATAAAGTAGTTAAATTGGATCATGAATAAATTCACACCTTATAATCTTGTTGCAACAGAGGAAATAGTCGCATGTAGATTTTAGATATTAAAAATATTAATGTATTTCACAATCAATTGATTAAAAAGATAAACCTCAATAAAAAATGTGTAGCCAAAACATGTGCATAATTTACCAGTTTCCCTACCACCTTTCATACCAAAAGAATACAAGCAAGTTGGTAAAAAGTAACTATCATAACTCTAATATGAACATTAGGATAATAAACTATCTACAATCATACCAGATTTAACTTCATGTGATTAAAATGGCAAGTCTTCATACCAACAAAATCATTGCAGGCACTTTTTCTAGAAACGGCATCAAGATTTAATCTTGTTTAATGTTAGAGGATTATCAGCACATGTTTATACCCACAAATATGAGAATCGTAAATCATAACAAATGAGTTATTTAGTATTGTAAACTCGTCGTTTGCATTGATAAAGTTTCAAAAACTTAAAATCAAAATGACATTTTGATCTCTATAAATCGCCACATCTTACATATTTCACACCCAAAACCCATATCAAAAAATGCAAGAAAAAACACTTCAAACGCTCATCTTTTAACAAACAAAATAGAAACGGGTCACTCACATTTGGCTAAGTATGCTGAATCAGTTGGCACTGGAAGCAGAAGATAGAACATTGTATTCACCCAAACGTTTTTGAAAATTACTCAATCGTGTTTGTAATTGCTGAATCCCAGCTGCCTTTTTTGAGAGAATGACATTCAACTTTGTAATATATTCATCGAGTTGATTTCCTGGTTGATCTACTTCCACCAGCAGGTTCATTTCCTGCATATATGAATAACTAACAATTAAACATGATAATAACTTGAACAAAGAATATAAGAGGCTGTAGGCATTTAAACACTTTAAGCGATTTTCAACCCATTGTACCTATTTCCTATTGGCTAAAAAATAACCCATATCCACCCAAGTTTGGGTAGATGGGTCAAAGTTGCTACATCTACACATAAAGCAGACTCCAGATAGCAATTTCAGCCCATTTACTTGTAAAAAAAAAAAATGGGTATTTGGGCCACCCACCGGAGCCGCTCCATATTTCAATAGAGCATAATCGAACCCCTCACAAGGTCCAACATCTCCGGACAAATCACCTCCATCACATATACCACAACGTCCGAGCCGGAACTCGCGCGGATTAAGTATTAACGTTGTGGGCCATGCGCTTCATTGGTGGTAGGTACCTTTATGATAAATAATACTCATGGCAAGTTTCGAACCCATGACCTCAAGGAAGTCATGGGCTGCCTTTACCACTAGGCTATTTAGTCATTGGTGCCCATTTACTTGTAAATGGATCATTCAGGTGATATTTTATTTTTAATGGGTTGACTTGGGTTGAACGAGCCAAAAGTAGTCCACTACTCCACTGTAATTTTTGAATGCTGTAAAATCCCCAAAATCATTTTATTCAAAAATGATTTCTTTGACCCTTTACTTAAAACCCACCCATTTTGCCACCTCTGCAACTAACAGATGAATTGCTTACCTCCCTAACGATATCCATAGTCTCCTCCACTTGTTTCCGGTGAGCAAAAATAAGATTTTCTTCGTCCTAATGAAAATCAAATTGGTCCCACGACAATATAATCAAATTAAGTAAAATTTACTTGTAAGTCGTTATCATATGCAGGACAAAAGAAGCGGAAAGTTACCTCTAGAAGGGCATTGAGATCATCGGTGGCCTCAACAATAGGTTTCATCTGAGTGGTTGGATTCTCGAATCTTGAGATGTTAATTTGTTCATGTGTCTCCATGGAATATTCAAAATCATCTTCCATAATTTCTTCATCGCTACCTCCATAATCATTTCTGTAATTTTCTGGTGGAGGTGCATATATGGTTGTTCTTCCAACAGGAACATGATCCATGGTTAAAGATGGAGACGACTCTCTATCTGTTTGTTTAGGCCATCCAAATTTATTAGTTTCATATGGCAATCTCTCAACTTTAACATCTTCTGAACGTGTAAACGTTGATGAAGATAAAGGCAATTGGACCGAGTTGCGCAGGTTTGACGTTGAAGATAACAATTCCTTCTTGGAGCTGCTCCCTTTGGATAAACTCTTGACCCTAAAATGTCAAAATCAACCAATCATATTCAGTGTTCCCATTTTATTTTTATTTTTAAGAAAAGGTAATAAACAAGAGCCTTTTTCTGGTCACCTGTCAGCATATCTTAATGTGTTTAGAGTATGTTCACAAGATCCCGAGTTTGGTGATATACACGATATCATAACAGTGCGTGAGTTACCAACAAATGAATCTCTAAGAACTTCAGTCAATTTACTCCCTCTAAACGGAATATGTCCCTGGTCATTATCAAGGGCTCTGATACATTCTTTTAAAGCGAGCAAGCTTTTATTGATTTCAGCACCTTCCATCCTAAAACATCAACGATTAAGATTTATCAACACATTTTTGTTATATTTACAACATTATCAAAAATGGGATTGCTCCATGACACAGTAACCAACATGGTCATGCCTACTGACAAGTCTTCTGTCATCTGACATAATAACCTTTCTTCATTGCCTTACATCAGAATTCTCGAAAGACGTTTTTATCAAAAATTTACAAAATTTGGATTTTTATGGGTGAAAATATAGATGGTTACCCATAACTGAAATCAGACGAAAGTTGTTACCTTTCTTTCTATGCAGTAACACCCTTTAAATCAATAACTAAAAAATCATAGAGTAAGTCACCTTGTTTGTTTATCATTATCGGTGGTATCTGCACCACGTTCACTTCCAGCAAGATCTATAAAAGACAATTTCCCAACCAAACGAGGAGGTTTGGATTCATTGCCATCAATCAATTTCTTGACAGCAAGTTGAAGAATAGCATGTGATCGAGAGGATTCCTCATTTGCACCAGTTGTGCCAGTGCTCCTTGTGGCATTACCTCTCTCAATCAATTCCTTTATTGTCTCCACATTTGATACATTGTACTCCTGCAATCCCACAATGCAAACCTGTTGTTTTCCATCCTCTCTCATGCAAAGTTTCCTGTAAAATAATGTTCAATTAGTTGCAACAGAAATTTAATAAAACTTTGAACTCGAGATGGGTGAAAGTGGGAAAAATGAAAACTGAGAACTCACTTTCTATCGTTAAGTAGATCGAAAACTTTCCCACCATAGATTTCAAAGAAACTGACAAACAACTGAAATCCTTGGTTCCGGTAACTGTGGTGCATAAGTCTGAAAATATCTTGGGAAGCTTTGAGAGGTAGTGGTTGCATTGTATAGGTTTTTCCGCTACCTGAACAAAAATATGTGATCCATGATTAATCTAAAGTCTGCCATCAAATCTGATTATATAAGATCTTGGTAATGAGGCTTAACTATGTTCTGGAACTATTTATCAGCTTTTTGCAACTTCAAATCACAACGATCAGTTTCACAATACATATCCAAATACCCTCACAAACAATGTGTCACTTACTAACATCAATGTAGCGCCTTTGAGGCCATTTCAGAATTAACAATCGTCAAAATGATTCGAAGATGGTTACCTGTTTGTCCGTAAGCAAAGCAGGTTGCTTTTGTTCGTTGGAAGATAATTGGGATAATGGGCTCCACAGTTTGTGAGTATATCTGCAGCACAAAAGATCGAATTATCAGCTAATGCATCTTAAAAAGTGCAAAGTGAGGGTGATGAAACAATTTTATACACCCACTTCATCATTTGTAACATCTTCATCCATCACAGCATCAAAAACAAATCCATGTTTCTCAACATATTCAGTCAGGTCAACCTGCAATGGTAGTACATTAATATAGCATAAACTGATAATATACTCTTTTAGCATCACAAACAAAAATACCGTCAAGCAGTCAAGCAATAATTAACCTTGTTCATTAGGAGCTTACCTTAACTTTCGATTCATGAACAGTGAGTGAGCTAGTATTAGGGTCTATATGAATGATATCTTCCTCCCTTTTTGCAAGTTCCTTTTTATTAAGTGGTCTTTTACGTACCACAACTTTAATCTTAGCAACAGTGTTCGCCTTCTCTTTATCCGCCACAGAACTCTTGACAACATTGTTCCCGGTCGGACCACAAGAAATATTAGCAAACTTGTTGGCCAATGAATAAGCATTGGCATCATCGAAACCTTCTCCATACAAAGGTTGATTAAGCAAATTCAAGTTGTTTTCACTATGAACCTGCACATACAACATATATCGACATTATAGATTTAAATCAACATTCAAGGTCACAAATAGATCTATATGACTATATTTTCCATAAGCATTGTTATACGACGTAGAGTTAAGTGTATGATAATGTATCTAACCTTACCCAACAATTCTATTGTACGTATCCAACTTTATAAGTTTCTATTGTATATATCAAAGTTTCAGTTATTATTCAATTTCTCAGGCATGACCTCGTATGACTTGTAAGCCAGTGAAATGACACTGGATTTGATGACGTGGCAAGTTATCGGATACATACAATTCGCAATGATCAAAAGCTTGATGCGTACAATAGAAAGTTTTAAAGTGGGATACATATGGTATAAGTTTTGGTAAAGTTTGGAACATGTTCACAACCTATGATATATGCACATCTTTTATTTGACTAGGTCGTACCTCGGTTAAGAGCTCGGTATCGAAGGAATGAAGATCAAGCAACCCAGGGCTAAACTCACTGGGAGACACTTGCTGCTCACTATTACCGTACTTCGTAAAGCTCGATGAACGAGAGCACGCAGAAGGAGTCATTGTATCTGCAACACTCCTCTGTAAACCCCTGTTAAGCCTTGAACCTTCACTATCATTATTATTTCCATAAAACCCAAATTCCTGATATCATTTATAATAAAAAAAAAAACCTCAAAACTTTATCCAATATAAGTTCAATTAGTGAAAAATGATTAATTGAATAATTGGGTTACCTGAAGTGGAGGTAAATTAGGGTTTGAGGAATGAAGATGATGAAGGCCAGCTGATTGAAGCCATTTGTTGTTGAAATTAGTATCAATGAAGTTATTATTATTATTATCAGAAGATGAATATTTGGAGCTAAATCTCTGCATACCAAATGTATTCATTTGATTGAATGATAAAGGTTTAATCTTGATTTAGGGTTTGTAATGGGGATAAAGATAAAAGGGCCGGCTGGCCGGCAGACAGGGGATAGATACAGAAATGATGTATGTATATGTGTAGATATAAAAAGGGGTGAAAAAAGATTGATTTTTTAGGGGAATTGGAATTGGAAGAAGGTGGAATGGAGGTGAAAATTGTTGTTGGGATTGAGATTGGTGTTGAGAGTTGTGTGTTTGAGTGTAGAAGAGAGAGGGGTTTTTCTTGATTTTCAAATTATATTTTTGGATTTTGAAAATAGCGTTGGGGGGAATTATTAGTGGTGGGGTATTGGAATGAGGATGAACCGATGAAGGGTAACAATGTCAATTCATTCTTCATAAATAAGTAAAATCAAAGTATATTATTAATAATTTGTACCAATTGTATTTTAATTTTATATTTATGTTTTTAGATCACTCCTGATCGTAATAAAAATGACGCATCAGTTTCTGACACATCAGTACTGTGTCAGCACTTTTCAAAACTGACACAACACTGCTTAAAGTATATATTTTATATATTTAAAACACAAAATTAAATAAAACATTTTCATTAAAATTAAAACATAACATTAATTAAAAATAAAACATTCTAAAATATATTTTCATTTTAAAATTATAATTCATATTGTAATAAAGAATGTATTTATAATATAAAACTTATATGGTTTGTGGTATTTATCATCCAAGAATACCCCACTAATTTAAAACCCACTAAAATAGCCGAGCCCATTTATCCGATCCTAAAATAGTAAAATGTATCCATCTTCATCATCATTTTTCATTCTCCGCTGCAATGGAAAAAAAAAAGTAACCAAACATTATTTCTAACATAAATTTAAATAAAAAAGGTTTTTTTTAATTTGAGCCCACCACTTTTTCTCTTCTTACCTCGCTTTTTGGACGCCAGACTCGACGCCGCCCAACTGATGTCTCGGTACCAACAACGTCGGTTTAGTCGATGGTCGTCGGTTGTCAATCGACGGTGTCGTTGACAGGGGTCTTAGACACATCAAACATATTAAAATTATTATCTAAAGTTTAATTGATGTAAAGAACGACTATAAATATGAAAAATCTACATTTACCATCAAATATAATATTCACTCTATTTTTCATCAAATTCTGAATTAAAATCTAAATTACCTATATAACAATTATCAAAGTTACTTTTCTGAGTTCATGTTCATGTGAAAGATTTAGTCAAGATGGTTAAGTCTCTTTACAGTAAGTCATGATTTCAAATCTAAGGGTCTGTTTAGTTAACACAGTCAATTAAAAGTTTTTGTGTTATTTTAAAGTGGTGTATTTAGAAAGTAAGATGGGAGTATTGCCTTATATGTGACACCCGGTAAATTAGGCCGTCATTTGTATTAAATTATAGCGTCATTTCTTGTAATTAGTGTGAAATAGGACTGGATACACGTAACATTTTGTATATTTATATACACACGTACGCAATTAATTTTAATTACGCGATTTCAATCGGATGAAATCCGACACTATAAATACGGACGTTGGTGAAAAATATTTTCTTAAATAATGTAACTATATTAAATAATCGTTATTTAAGTTATATTATTACGATAATATATTAAACGTTATGCGTTTTGTATAAAACGTACCGTACGCGACGAAAACGCGCGAATCGCGCCTGACAACCAAACGAAACTCGATTTATATTTCAACAACTTAAAATGAAGTATTTAAATAAAACTTCAATCAAAAGTTTACGCGATTAAATCGTTAACGAAAAAAATAACTAATAAACATTTAACGTTTAAACGAACGACGAAACGAACGGGTAAACGAGCACCGCGCGTAACGTAAACTTGAGGAACAAAATTTAGACAGCCCACACCATGTGGGACCCCCCCCCCCCCCCCAAAAAAAAAAAAAAATCTGCCACAACCCCCCATGCCCAAGACATCACCATGCTCATCATACTTACCATACTCACCTTCTTTTACCCATTCACACATTCTATCGCCCTCATTCACTCAAACACACCCACACTCTTTCTTCTCTTCCTCTCTAGGCTAGAAAACAGCCTCCATCACACCACCACATCTCCACCACCTGCCACCATCATCACCATCTCATCCACCACCATTTTCAAGGAAAAATCAAGCAAAAAGCAAAATCAAGCACTCTTCATCTCCTTTCTCTACAAGATCATCGATTTCACTTGTAAGAATCTTCATTTTTCGTTTTGTTTACTTGGATAATATGTAATAATATGCTAAAGGTTCACTCATACGTAATATTGTCCAAAAATCAAGTCGAAAACGTATTTTATAAAACTAAACAAACACAAAACATCAACAACTTGCTGGGCAGAAACTTAACCCGTCTTCAAGGAGACTTTTCGTACTCAAAACTTAACGAAAATGGACGATTCAAAAGACAAAACTTAAGTTTAAGAAGTTAGCTTTCATTTCCATTGGTTTCGTAATTTTTCGACACCGTTTGATACCCGAAAACGATTTTACAAAAACATGTCGCCATTCTGTCTCGGATGGCAGATTCTTGTACCAACTTCTCGAGCCCGTAACTCGAGCTACACAACTCCAAACGACATGAGGCTTTTTCCTAAAGGTCGCAAATCTTGTTAGCTTTAAAATTTGTATAATTACGTCTCGTGAAGTTATGTAGAACTCGTACAGTAATAAGATCTTTGAACGTGTATCTGGATTCGTCATTTTGGACGTCAGGGGATTTGTCTATTTATTTGACCGACTTAACGTTAACTAAAAATTATGGAAAAAATATGTTAAGTAGCTAAGGCACGGGGGAATGCCTGAAAATTTTCTCGGATTTTATCTCGACACTTTAATAGTCAAAACGAGCTACGAAAAACGTATAATTTTGAAGAAACTAGCCCCATGGACTGTTTTGGTATTAAATTAGAAACGACACTTTCGGGTTAACCATAAAACGTAACTCTAAGTTTTATAAGCTCTAAAAACATATTTAAGAGTCGAGTAAAAGTTTCGTGTCAAACCGAGCACGTTTGACCAAGTTCCCGAACAAGAAAACACATCAGACCCTTAGTGTCGCACCAGGCCCAAATCGGGTGCGACACTAACCCCTGTGTCGCAATATGAAACGCCCCGATGTTTTTATTTTTATTTTTTTTACAATTCCTTCACTATTACGCGATCCTAGAAATTTCCTGGGATCGCGTACTTGTGCATGAAATCGTACCAGAAAGTTTCATTCACTGTTACGCGATCCTAGCAACTCTCCGGGATCGCGTACTTGTGAATGAATTTATATCAGAAACTTTTCTTTTATATTACGCGATCCTAGCAATCTACTGAGATCGCGTATTTGTGCTTGGACCCAAAACTCAAGTTTTTGACCATATTTAAAATTCGCATAACTTTCGACTCGTTTAAAATTTCGACACGAAATTTTGTAGACACGTTTCATATAACATAATAAAAGTTTCTCAATTGGCACTTTTTCAAAATTCACACTAATGACGTTTTTGAACTTAAATCCGAAATGTGACTATTTAACCGAAACGACCCATTTTGACACTTAGCGCATTAAACCAAATAACAACTTAAATTCTCCAACTTACATTATAATGTGCATAAAATCTTTAATGTCACAAGTTTCTCCATAATTGTACTCCAAATACATCATGACTCAAATTTACATTAACTTGTTTAAACCACGACATCAACGATATATCAAACTTTAACAACAAAATATGATCATATTCAAACGATCATTAGTCTTTACAAAACGGGGCTTCAACACTTGTATCTAGAGCATGATTTCAACAAAATACAAGGGATTCCACTTACTAACTCGTTAGCAAGTCCACCTTTAGTCGAACTTTGTTTCTTTGCCCGAATTACCCCTTGACCCGCTAGTACCTACATTGACACAACAACCACAAATATAGAGGTAAGCATAAAAGCTTAGTAAGTAATGGAAAGAAGAAAGGTAATAACAAATACAACAATGTAACTTGGTGATCATACTCTTTGATTCACCAACTACAATATTAAGGATCATTAGTCTACAATTTGTTCCAACTCTAGGAACACTACAATGGTGTCAAGACATGAACAATGGGATTTCTCAAGCCCCAAAGTCATTCTTGAATCCCCCATAGTAGGCTACATAAAGGCATACTCTAATGCCATACATACAACAATCTCCCCCCACCTAGTTAAAACCCATTTGATCATCACTCAAGAATCACAAATAAGATTTAACTAGTGGTTTCCCCATCCCCATTACTTACCTTTGCAAATGGTGTTTGATTCACTAAGTCAATAAGTCTCAATTTAGCTCTTAACTCCACCTAAACATACAAATCACAATGCAATGGTTATTCACTACTCAAAGTGGTAACTCATTATTCATCAACTTCTCATTTTACTCTTCAAAATTTCAAAACATTTTCTTGTCAACTCTTTGTTCATAATCCAAGAACACAAAAATTCTCAATACAATTTTAAATCGTCATTTTTCTTAAAAATAACATGCATCTAACCAACAAGCTCTTGTTTTAACAATAGCACCATAACAACAACAGTTTATCATCTACTTCTTCATCATCAAATTCTCTACCTCACTAAATTTATATAAAAATATCAAAGATAACTCTGACATTCTTTTCATTTATTTCTAACACCATAAACAAGCTCACCTATACTCCAATATCATCATCTAACATTCTCACACCCAAAAATAAACTTCCACCCAAAACCCAATTTAGGGTTCATCTTCAAATTCATGAAATAACTCAAATTAAGGTGAAGGGTTGAGTGTTCTTACCTTAGTGATGATGAATTAGACGATTACAAGCTTCAATTTCACCAAAGATTGCACACTAGAAATTTGGCTCTCCCTCCCTTCTCCTCTCTTGGCCGTAGACACACCCACACACATGCACACACTCTTTTTAATTTTGATTCTTCCATATTTTTACAAAAGGGGATTTAATCAACAAAATTTTCATTTTCTACCCTCAAGTCTCCTTTCTTCTATTTTGGCCACCATTTCACTTATCTCAAGTTTTAATAATTCTATTTTTGCCACTAACTTATTTCTTGCTATTTTCCATCTTGTTAAATACTAATAATAATAACAATAATAATATTTTAACTCTTAAAATGGCTCTTAAAAAATAAAAACGCAAACTTACAAATTTTGGGGTGTTACACAATACTAAGTCTAGTGTCGCAACCTGCGACACTAAGCCTAGTGTCGCATTAATCCAAACTTTCGAAATAATTGCGACACTGACCTAGTGTCGCAATCCATCCTAGTGTCGCACCTAGTGTCGCATAAAACAGTGATTTAAAACATGTTTTCACTAAGTATTAAATTCGCGTAACAACAAATGAGTACATATGAAAACAACTCGGAAACACATGACATTTAAACTTATGCAAAGTATACATTGAAACAAAACGTAATAACCATGTCGTTAAGAATTATTATTACAAAACTTCACCAACGAGTAGTACACGTTTTCGAAAACATTAAATATAATTGGACATACTAGTTGAGTGAACGACTAGCATAAGTGGACATTAACCCTCCACTTGCATGCATAAGTGGACATTAACCCCCCACTTACACACAATCTTATGCGTTTAGGGCGCTAGAAGGTTGCATCTTGGGACACGAACACCCACTATTTGATATACTTGCTTACAAGACTCAGATGAATCTCATAGCCCCACTTTTACTGTTTTTACTGTTTTTACTTTGGGGTGAGAATACATTGCTTTGTTTTACATGAACGCAAGTACCGATAATCACTTATACTAACTCCATGAGTAACTTATAATCCACTGAAGGCCTCTCATATCATAACTTCATTAGTTATCGACTTAAGCGCGAATATTAGTAAATGGATCCATTTGGTACTGACAATCCCCGTCCGGGGTAGTAGCGCTACCACGAACTGTTACGTAAAAACAGACGTATTAGTATTCGTATCTAACGATGTTCTGGATTAGGCACTCGCGGAGGCACATTACTTACTATTAAGCATCGACTATGAGCTCATGGAAACTGTATAACTTTTACTCATTTCAGCGTTGCTTTACAAACGAATATGGAAATATTGCGGTTCATACTTCTATTTCTAACTGTTAAACCTATGAGTTCACCAACATTATTGTTGACCGTTTAGCATGTATTCTCAGGTTCTCAGACGCAGTAGGATTGTTTGAGGAAGCAATAGTTCGAGTCGCATGTTTTACAACAATTTTCAAATGGAGATTTCCTTGCATTACTATATTTTGTATAAATTAGTTACGTATTAGAATCTTCGGACTAGATTCGAACTCTAGGAACTTGTTTTGTATTGTAAACAGTTTATCAAGGTAATGTATTGCCTCTTTTTGAACTGTATTTTCAAAACGACTCATATAGAGGTCGTTCGATGTAACTTTATGTGATGATTCCTGATTAGTCGCGCCCCGACCCGACTTCCGCTGCACACTAAATTTGAAGGTGCGACATTATGTGTGTAATAGTGTGCACTCTGGTATACCGTTTATAAAATCTCCCGAAGTATGGTTCGTGGATATTATATACTTCCCAACCATGTAATAGTAAATTTCATAAATGATCCTTGTGATTTACACCGATTTACGAAAACAGTTCTTATACTTATTTTTTCACCTTTTCAGTTCAATAAGTTTACGTTTTGCTCGAAAATGGTCCCTCCTCCACCTAAAATGACTATAAGTTTACCTTCACTATCATTGAATAAGTTTATGAACTTATTGGTCTGAAAAGGTAAAAAAATAAGTATAGAGATTGTTTTCGTAAATCTGTGTAAATTACAGGGACCATTTATGAACTTTACTCTGAAAAGAATTATACAAGTTATGAGGCGGAGGTGGTGGGAGCGCGTTGTGTACAGAACCCGAGCATGTCTTTTCATGCTTAATCCTTGAATTTTTTAACATTGTCGCTGCATATATGATGCAGAGATGATCAATAGTTCAGTCAACGCGACAGTCAACGGAAAAGTCAACGCGACAAATATACTTGGAGCATGTTTTGCCGAAATAGAGTTCGGTGACAGATTGGGCTGAAGTTTGCACGGTCGCTCAGAAACGGCCCAACGAACAAGGCGTTGATTTGCCTCGATCCCTGTCCGTTTTCGGTGTTTCGGGGTCGTTAGGGGCCGAAAACGTCAATTTACTGTTTTTCGGAGTTTATTTTGAACATTTAGATTTTGTTTTTTTATTCCGTAATTATGTGGGGATTCCTTAGGATCCTTAAATATGTTTTTAGGGTTTGTTTTTTATTACGTTTTTGATAGAGTTTGAGTATTGATTTAATAAGAGATTTTCTTCCTTGAGAATTTCGATTAGTTCTTGACTTCTTGTTTGATTATTGTTATTGTTTGGCCATTATTTATCGATCCACATCAATTTGCCACACGGCGTATCGTCACAATTAACCATTCTGCAAACAAACAACAAGGCATTGTCAAAAATATTGATCAAATCAATTGTATTAATGTGATTTTAGAAACTAAGTCTATGGATATAATAGATTTTAGTTTACCGGATCAATTGTAACCCATTGGATCTCTTTGGGAGTTAAGAAACGTTCACCCAATGTAGTTATCCATGGCACCTTTTACCAACATCGGGTGAAAGGATTTATGATCACCAGAGCTAACCGATGAGGATTGAGAACAAAAATCAGGAGGTCATGATGCACATCCAACAATTCGGGAACTTCGATCAACATTAACGTGTGGTAAGTCAACCCCCAACAAAAATAAATAAATATAAATTTGGAAGAAATTAAAATATATCCAATATGGTATAAATTTTGAAGGTCTGAACTAGCTTGTTTGAATAAAATAGTTTTTATAAACTAATTTTTACTTTTTATTTTAGTTATTATATGATAGGTGTAGTATTAAAATTTGGTGTGGTGAATAGTATTACATTAAATTTGGTGTAAAATGAAACTATGAATAGTGTCACACTAAAATTGTACACTATTTTGGTGTCTTGATTGGAAGAGGATTACACCAAATTTTTACATCATTTTGGTGTAATATTTATTGCTTTTGGTATATACCTTGGTAATGGCCTAATGGGTTGTCAAAATGCTATATCAATATTGAAATAAGTATTGGGGAATTGGAGAGGTTTAAACCTTGACAATGATATAAAAATAAAGAATAAGAAGACAAGCTTTGTGTAGCCACGCCAGTCTTCTTTGGGAGAGAGTTACCTAGTTCGAGTTTATGTGACGGTGGACTCGAACCTCGTGAATTAGTGGTCAAAAGTCGAAACCACGATTATCGGAAACAAAATAGTGTGCTGAAAAAGGAAAAGTAATTAAACTATAAAAAAGGACACAAATCAGCATCTATTTGGCTACTAGTCTTATTCTTACGATTTCATATGAATGAAGTATTCATAATGGATAGCTTAAATGCTTATATGAGTGGACCAAGTTATTTTATAACTTTAGGAGTAAATTACATTGCGCGTCCCTGTGTTTTACCCTATGTTACAGACCTCGTTCCCGGGTCGGGTATTGTACGGGTCCAGTCCCTTGACCCGGAAATCTGTATCGTTGCTAGTCCCTGCTCTTAACGAGTATTAAAAAACCCCGTTATCTCACAACACGTGCGACACATGTGAGGGCAAAATTGACTTCTCCTTTCCCCTGCCTTTGAGTAAATTACATTGTCCGTCCCTGTGGTTTACCCTATGAGTCAATTTTGCCCTCACGTGCGTCGCACATGGTTGTGAGATAACGGGTTTTTTTAACACTCGTTAAGAGTAGGGACTAGCAACGATACAGATTTCCGGGTCAAGGGACTGGACCCGTACAATACCCGACCCGAGGACGGTGTCTGTTACATAGGGTAAACCACATGGACGGGCAATGTAATTTACTCTAACTTTAGGGATAATCGCATGTGTTAGATTGTACCTCTGATATATAAATGTAATTATGTAAACTACAAGTGCATTATATATAAAATTTGTATGCTGACATGTCACAAACTACTGGATGTGGATCTTCATTCGAACCATAAACTAGCCTACAGCTTTACAATTTGAAATAATTACCAACTAACAAATCATCGATGTTTTTCAAACTTCATTTGTGCGTTTAGTTTCGGTCTTGTTTCCGTCTTGAACCCGTCAGCAGAGGGTCATAAGAACGAACTGTAACCACCACCAAGAGGTACTCTGGGATTGAATTCAGCAGATCCTCTCAAAAATTGGCACATGCTGAAACCTACATTCTGTGAATAAATAGCAAAACTCATTAAGCATATTGTTAGACTACATGTTAGATATCTCAAATACGCTTTAATATCAATATTATAATTCTGACTATTATGAGAAACTGTAGTTAAGGGACAATAATCATTTGAGCTTACCGGGATGCTCATAACCTGCCCTTCTGAACTGACTAAAACAGGAAGGCTTCTTCTTGCAGCAACTGGAATATACTTTAATAACGAAAGAGCTTTGCATGCTGAATCTCGAACAACATCCGAACATGCAGAATCTTTCTCACTGTTACTTAATTTAGAAAGATACAACCAATCAGCATCAACCATGTGGCGCACCTCCATGACCGAATCATGACCAAACCCACAACAGCAACTGTCGTTTCCATTAATGAACTCCCAAGACACCAAGAACCTATCCATGAAATGACCAATTTGCCCTTGACAAAGTTCTTTGGCACTGGCCGATTCCACCATCTTTTGTGACTCGTGATGAGGTGAAGTTTCGGTCTTGGACTTGAATTTGTCAAGTTCAGTCTTGTGCAATAAACAAATACTTGTAAATGTAGGCCCGCTAAGAATCTTGATCCGTTTGGCTTCGGTCATAATAGATTCGGTAGATGTTGTATCCAAGAAAGGCACATCTGAGGCATTTATCCCCGTTTTATTTAAATACAATCTTCCATTTTCTATAATTTGTGTTAGCTCACTTGAAATGCTGAACTTTGTTTCGGTAGAAGAATTAACGCAGAATGATTCCATCTTCATAGGTAAAGCAGAATCGACCGAACAACAAATAAGAATCTTGGTGCCTTTAGAACTAGGTGCCGCACATAGGTAACAGCCGGCTGCAGTAAAAGAAGACTGCAAAAATGGCTAAAAATCAGTTAAATTACCTAAAAAAGGTTTATATAGAGTTGTTTTCGACTTTTCGTAACTGGATAAGGTCAAAAAATCATTTTAAGAAATAGAACAGGTTGAAAGTAGTCCAAAGTGTATTTTTTATGTATAAAAACTCCTAAATCGTTTTTATTAAATGAATTTGACTATTACTGAAATGACATATTTTGTAATCATCTTCGACTATCCAACTATTAATTATTCTTCTTTCTATAATTGTTGGAACATAACTTTGGGTCAACACTGCCTTCTTGACCCGTTTTCATATGTACCAAAATGATCCCTTTTGACTTGTTACCTAACCCACCTAGAACGGTTCATTTCGCCACCTCTAATCACATGTCCCATATATCCCATGAGACTTGTAACGTTTGACTTAACACGTAGTTTAATAATAGAGCTTAACATTTTATCATATGGTGGATTACAAAATAGGTAAACCTTGTGCACAGAAAAAAAAAATAGCGTTAACAATTTGGAATGATGACAAAGGGCAATTAAAAAAGATTTAATTGGGTATAAATCAGATACCTTGCATGGGAATGTACGAAAGTAATCTAGTAGCAACTTCTGTGCACTGCCACGAACTGGTCTTTGCCTTTGAGATATGAACTAGAATAACAGATAAGGCAGGATTATAAAATCTTGAGTACAAAACTTTGTAGAAATTTATCACAATTATGATTGTTATAACCTGCAATATAAGTGTCATGAACTTGGATAGACAGATATCAGGGACTTTTGATGGGTTTAGAATTTGTAAATCAATTACAGCGTATCCATGCTGCATCCACGGTCAGGAAAGTTATTTAATTGTAGAATAATTCTAAAACAAAAGTACAAAATCTTTTCTTTTACCAATGCATTAATTCCTCTTTTCTTATATTTCGTGGGGTTGAAAAAAGTATTATAGAAATTGTGAGGTACTTACAGGCATAACAATCACTGCTTGATTTATCAAAGTTTGACTAATTTGGTCAACATAGAAACGGGTTCTTCGACAGGCCAATATAGTTGCTTGCAACTCAGACTTGAATATAGCTGTACAAACAAGTGTTTATTCATTAAGTGTTTAATACATCAAAAAAGGGGGGGAAAAGGGAAAAAAAAAAGAAACTATAGCTATCAAACTCACATGATGACAAGTTTCCTAATGACATTCGGATCCTATTGCGTGTAAATGTTGTATTTTGATTTGTGGGATCTTCCACCCACTCCTGTTTGGCCTCTTGACATATCTGGCAAGGTGACATCAAAATGATCATTTGACCACCAGGTTAGACTTTAGTTGAACTGAAAAATGAGATAAATGCAAGAACAAAAGAAGACCTTATAAAGATCTTGTTTTGAGAAATCCAAAAGTGGCCGAACAAGTAAAATGCTACTTGAAGTTCCATCAAGACTCCGAGATGTAGCAAACAACTGAGTGGTCAATGCCATACCCGCAAGTCCAAGCACACCACTATTGCGAGAGAGTCTAAGGATGAATAGTTCTGCCTACATTTTATTCAGTTTTTTAGTATCATGAATGATCAATATTTATTTTAATATGAAGTACTACCTTTAATATTCAACACTAACTAGGTATTTAAAAATAATAATGTGAAGCGGTTTCACGAGGTAAATATTGAAATGAACCAAACCTGATCATCCGCATGATGTGCTATCAATAACGCCCCTATCTGGTGTTGACTACAAATACGCTGTAATTTTTCATACCTGCAAAGAATACAATTTTAAACCATCACAACCCATATTCAATAGTCTAAAATTTAGGAATCTTGCCAAAAGTAGGATACTTGACCCGATGCATGGGTGAACTAAAATACCTCATATCTCGAGCTGCTTCTTGTAAATGACCCATTTTTGGCCTACCATCTGTCCATTTACAATGGGCAATCTCACATCTGATTCCTACAAAGATCCTACATTAACCACCTATTGTCCTGGTAAATAAACAAGATAACTTTTTTGATACACAAATATAACTCAAAAGGTGCATTGGAGAAAATTTAGTACCCATATTCAAGACTCGGTGTTGAACCATCTCTGCCTCATCTTTACTCTCTACACGTAATCCATGATCAACTATTATTGCCAATAACCCATCAACAACATCATTTTTTCCTATGGAAGCAGCATTTAATCCAGAAGTTTTCCAGTCGGCAGCTAGTAAGCACAATGCCATACTGTCAGGACCACCTGAGACACCAACAGCTAAAACAAAATATATTTCAGTAACGACAAAAATATTCATCAAAATACACAAAAAGATCAAATCTTTTAAAACAAAGATACAATCTTAAAGCCCAAAAGCAAATTTTTATGCACCCGGAGTTTCTACACAAAGATCAACTCTTAAAACCCAAAGATCAAATTACTATGCACATAGACCAAACCTTTCTGCACAAAGATCAAATCTTTATGTGCAAAGATCATACCTTTCTGCCAAAGATTAAATCTTTCTACAAAAACATCCATTATTTCTAATGCCGGCTGGCTGCCCGATTATCTAATGCACAATATCAGATTCTTTTTTGCTAAACAACCCAACAAGATTTACATACTATGTAACCTACACTTATTTACCTACATATCCACAAGCAAGCATAAAGATTAAATTTTTATCACTATTAGCTCATTACATTTATATACCCTCTAAAACTCGAAACCTGCTGTTCTCACTACACCCCCAGTCTCAAAATAATAGATACAGACTGATTCTGTCAAACTAAAAAATTAAGTACTTCAATGAAATATAAGTATTAAGAAATATGCATAATAATAAACTAACCAATACGATGATGGGGTTTGAGGCCAGCCATTTCCATACGTTTAGAGAATGTTTCTTTATAGTTTGAGAGTTCAATTGAATCATTTTGGGTACTAAAAGAACAAGTACACAATAATCGAATTCGGACGTATGGGGATTTTGTTGGAGTGAAAAAGGTGTGAACTATAGTGGAATTAAGTGAAGAGAAAGATAACCCAGTTCGAATTAAGTGTGAATTTGATGTATAATAACGTGGGAGCATGATTAATCACCAAATCAAATCATATGGAAAGAGACTTATAGGTTCACTATAGCCGGAGGTGTTGACCGTTGACGTGGGTGGTGGTGGTGGTGGCGATGGCGGCGGCGGCGAGTAGTGATATATTGGTGGTCGGTTTGATATGGGTGCAACTGGTTTATCCCTATAACGTTTACAAAATCTTTTTGATTGAGTTTTGACCCTTTGTAGAAAGAGACACGGTACTACCGTACGGTCCCGCACTTTTATTGACGGTCTTTATCATTTACTCTGACTCCCGTCTATTTTACTATTAAATTAATTGCGTATTTCATCCTTCACCTTAACGGTAAAATAGACGGAAGTTAGGGTGAGGGATGAAGCGCGCAACAAGTTTACAACTATAATGACTGCCAGTGTAAAATGTAAAGTATATGGACCAACGGTAGTACTGTGTGTAAACAACAGGGACCTTCTATGCAATTAACCCTTGTATAAATGATAAACGTGGTCCTTATACTTAAGACACGTATAAGTTTAGTTTCATAACCTCTCATCCCTCAATATAACGCTAACAAATTTAATGTATCATCAAATTTTAAATAAATTAATTTTTAAACATAACTCTTAGTATTACAAATAGCAAAATCCTTTATATTTTAATTTTATTTATTTTTATATTTATTTTTTATTACTATCAGAAAACTCGTGTATTTTTTTAAATTTTATTGTTGTGAAAATAGGTCTATAAGAGTAAAAACTAATCTAATTATGATTTATAGTTGTAAATAGTAAAATGAGAAAATTACACAAATCATCATTTAAATTTGGCTCAAATTTTACTGGTAGTACTTTACGAACTTTAATTACACCAATTGTAACACCCCGAAATTCGTTAAAATTGATTGTTGTGTGCTGTTATGCGACACAAGGGCTAGTGTCGCAGGTAGCGACACAAAACCCAGTGCGACACAAGGCTTGTGTCGCAGTGTCGGGTTGAAAGGCGGTTAGTAGGGGTAATTTGTGTAACTTCGTGTGAAATTAAGCATAATACGCATTCTAAAACATTCCAGAAAATAGAAAGTATCTCCTGTTCGTGCAAGTGTGTGTGTGTAACTTTAGTGAGAGAAAAGAAAAAGGAAACAAAGAGTGAAATCAAGAATTAAGCGTGGAGGGTGAATTGTGAAAGTGTTTCTTTGCAATTTCAGGTAAGAAGCTTGAATCTTGATCGAATTTCAGTTACCCAGATGTTATTGATCAAAGTTTGATATTTAATTGAGTTTAAAAGTGGGTAAATTGTGGGTAAAATGTTGGGTTGATTAAACTGAGTTTAGATGTATTTTGAACTGAGTTGTGTGTTTGTATTAATCAACTAGTGAAACTGGTTTGAAATTGGGGTGTTGAAATCACCCAGATACATGTAATTGCAGAAGAGTTCTGCTGTTCTGTTCGTCATTGCGACACAAGGCTTGTGTCGCAGTGATAGTGTCACAAGTTAATACTGTTGCTTTAGCGACACAAAGAGTTAATGTCGCAGTTGGTGTCGCTAAGTTTCTACTGCTAGTTACAACTGTTGCTATAGCGACACTAAGAGATTGTGTCGCTTGTTTCCACTGTTAGTTGTAATTGTTGTTTTAGCGACATTAAGAGGTTGTGTCGCAATAGTGTGATGTGCGACACTAATTTAGTGTCGCCAGGAGGTGTAGCGACACAAGAGGGTAGTGTCGCAGAGATTAATAAATAAAAGTTGATTAATATGAACGTCTCGACAGGTACTTCGGATAGCGAGTTGTGAATATCTGAACGTCGCCTTCGAGGTAAGTAGTAGGAGAGTAAAGAGTTTAATTGGTTGATTATGTTGTACTGCCAATTGCTGAGTGATCAATTGTGCCTAGCTGTATGAGTTGAGCGGTCAATTGCTGAGTGATCAATTGTACCCATAAGGGCCAATTGTCGAGTGATCAATTGTGCCTAGTTGTATGAGTTGAGCGGTCAATTGCTGAGTGATCAATTGTACCCATAAGGGCCAATTGCTGAGTGATCAATTGTGCCTAGTTGTATGAGTTGAGCGGTCAATTGCTGAGTGATCAATTGTACCCATAAGGGCCAATTGCTGAGTGATCAATTGTGCCTAGTCGTATGAGTTGAATTGCCAGTTGCTGAGTAATCAATTGTGCTAAATTATTTATATGTGATTGTACCTTTCCTGTGCTTACTAAGCAATATGCTTACGTGTTGATTGTTGTGTGTGATAGGTACGTCAAGAGGAATGAAGGGTGGGAATCCGGGCAAGCGACCCGAGGGCTGCTAGTGATGGACTTACTATGGCAAGATAGTAAGAAGAGAGACTCGTAAATCATGCTCGATAAAAACGTGTAATATTTTGAAAAGACAAAATGTATGTTTTGGTGATAACAATGTGAATATTACTTTATATTAATATATAAAGTGTTTTGAGAATTTAAATGAGTATAAAAAAAAAATCTGGGACGTTTCACCAATCGTTGAAATTTTTTACGCCAATAATCCTTTATACTAACGACTGCTAACTATTATTTAGAAAGGAGCATGTGTGATATTTTTTTATTCTTTTAATTTATTATCCTGATCATATGAGTAAAATATAAATTATCAAATATAAAATATAAATAAAAACATTATTATGTACACTGAACATCATTTTCATCTTCCTCATTTCACTGATCAAATTCATCTTCAAATCTGATCATTTTCTCCGTTGAAACATCAAATTTATAATCCACCACCAATTTTCACCATCCAAACATACATTTGTGGTTTAAAGAATACGAGTCACATATTTGGTTTACAGTATTCGTCACCGTTATACTTTGAAGCTAGGGTTTCGTTTATGATGTATTTCGATTAAAGAATGAATGTAAAAGATAAGAGGGGTTGACTACCAAATTAAGTTGTGACCAGATAAGATGATTGGGTGATGAAGGGTCTCCGGGTGCATGACCGTCTCTGAGTTTTCGAAGGCTCTGAATGAAAATTGATTAGTTATCAAAATGAGGCCCTATATATATCTACAAGATGGGGTTTTTATTTCTTTTAGTTGCATATTAATTAAACTTGAAACGAGTCGAACTTATTCTTTTTCTTTTGCTAATCAAATTACATGACACACACACATATACACAAACATACATTTTAGTGAATAATTTGCTAAATGAAATAGGAAAGATGAAAATTATATTTTGCATCCAATAATGTATATGTACATATTTCATATTTTAAATTTGATATTTTATGCAAAGGAAAATAAATTAAAAGAATAAAAAATATCACACGTGGTCATTTTTAATTAATAGTTAATGATCGTTAGTGTAAAAGACTATTGGCATAACAAGTTTCAAAATAAATAATGGTTAATGTAATTAAAATTCGTAAAAGACTGTCAGTGAAATTTTGATCAAACTTAAAGGACGATTTGTGTAATTTTCTCTAGTAAAATACTTCTGTATAATATTAAAACTTTGGTTGATTTTTAACAATGCCACATCATTTTCTTACCTTTTTTAAAACTCACATAATTATGCCACATCATCAAATTAGTTTTTCTTTAAAAATCTTCATAATTCCTAACACTCTCTTAAAGTTTTAAAATTTTTGAATTTATAACAAACTACTTCCTTCTATTTTGTGAAGGTTTCTAATTCAATTTTATTATAATTTATTTTAATAGCTTTTTAAATTTATGCATTACATTTAATAAATAATTATTTTATCCTACATAAAAAATAAATTCATGTTCTTAATGATATCTCATACATTGTAATGATCTAATATTATCATCATCAACTATCAAGTTTAAGGAAATTGATTATAATAAAATATATAAAATTGATTATTTTCTGTACATTTTGGTATACGTTACTGTTGAGTTTCAATAATAAATTTTCAACAATATTAATACAATTGAAAGCTTAAAAAACATATGATTGATTTTATTTTTTTAATTACCGTGCATCGCAAGGGCTCAACAAATGTATCAAAACTTAACATAATTTTGCAATTAATGGTTGTTACTTTTGTCATTCACGTCGTGACAAGATCGATGTTACCGTGATAAATGGACAGAGACCCAAATTTCAACCTCTCGTAAGAAAATGAGGTGACTACATCATACTTGATATATCAACTGATGAAAAATAAATACAAGTTCATCCATTATAGTTTAATTTATGTTACTAATCATTATCACAATGATAATTATATTTTTTAATTAACAACATTAAACTTACAAATTAATATAATTATATTTTATAAATGGCCGTGCATCGCACGGGCTCAAAGCCTAGTATCATATATACACTATATATCTATTCAAGTTGAAAAGAAATCGGTGGTTTTTTGTGGAGTAAAATTAGGAATGATATGCTTGAATGGTGAGATAAATATGGAGTATATTTTTAAAGAATTTAGTTCCGTTTCCAATTGACACTGGTTTCCTTTTAAGTAGGAGCTAATAAGGGAGATAATGACTACACTATAATCTCACCCGAAAATGGATCAAATCATTCAAATTCAAACTGAGACTTTAGAGGCAAATGTGGTAATTTTTATGACTTTTTAGGGGCATTTGGGACAATTGTCTATTTGATTAAAATGCATTATGATATCATCTTTAGGCTAAAAAGACTGATTAAGGGAATAAGGGTGAGATTAAGCACTAGAGGATCTAATCCAATGGTTGAAACTCACTAAAGAGTTTTGTTTTAATATATTATTAGATTAGATTAGATTATTAGATTAGATTAGATTAAATTGCATAAAAACAAAATAAGCCTCGTGCAGGCCCATGATTGCTGGCAAGAGCTTAAGTAATACAGTAACTAAAAAGTATAGTAGTTATGTGATGTGATTATCTAATAATAAGATGTCACTCTTTATTCATGACAGATGTATGATATACATTAGAAGTTATATGATTCTATAGTAGATGATCAAATATTATAAAACCAAGGAAAAAGCAGGAATCATTTGGATGTTAAGATCGAATATGAATGATAAGTCCTAAAACATAAAATCAAAACTATCCCGATAGCGAGCGGACAAGTTACGTAATATATGTAATTAGTCAGTAATTAAGATGTCATCATTTTTTTATAACAGATGGCATGATAATGATACTCACACAAACTATACAGATCGATTATGAACACTTAGATCATGTCAACAAAACGAAATCAAAATCAACCAAAGGCATTTCGCACAAACAAACCCAGAAAAAAGTAGAAGTAAACCAATTCAAGAGCAATTGATCCATTTCAGCTATTACCAGGCATCTCAATTTGGAAGACAGACAAACATAAACCCCCATAAAATGGTGGGTTCCGATTCGATCAATTAACTTGGTGCAAACAATAACATACAACTGCCTAAACATTAGAAAAGAGGCAACAAGTCTAAGGTTTACATAAATCAAAGCCAGGACCAATAATGATACCAGTAAAGGAGTAAAACCACACCCCTAGTTGTACGTCATGACTCATTGTAGCTCTGTTAAAGATAGTTTCCAAATGATTGTTTGTGTTTTTAATATGGAAAATTAATTAATTGGCGATGAGTCATCATCATAACTATATATATCTAGCTAAGAATTCAAATTGGACTACATAAAAACTTATCCTTATTACATGCCCAAGAGCACAAAACGAATAATCCTATACTAATTTATTAATTTATTTGTATATTTGTATTCACTAGTAGCCTGAAAACAAAACAAGCATAAAAACGACATCCTTTTATATAAGAACCTGTTCATCAAATGTCTCATTTAAAAGCCTTGATTTTGAACTGATGCATCGTAACCAACACAAAAAACATCGTATCGATAATGAAGAGTATTTCATCATTTATATCAAGAAATGGATGTTTAGAATCGATTATTTTATTGCTTATTTTCTTCAAGTAGATAAACAAATTAAAAACTCTTTTAAAATTACTTATCTTACTAATTAAATTATAATTATAACTACTATTATTATATATATATATATATATATATATATATATATATATATATATATAAAAGAATAATAAGGCATTTAGGACTTTTTTTCATTAGCTTAGTGATTTAAATAAGATAAGTTACTAAAATGTCCCTACATACAATCAAAGAGACTAAACTACCCTTATCTAATAAAGTTTAAAGAATTTGTCTATAAAGTCAAACAAGTTGTATATTGGGAATGTATTCTTTTCTAAAAAAGCAAAACATATAATGTCTCCAATAAATCAATAATTGGAAGTAACCTTCCATGTCAAATATTATTTTTTTTCCATAAATAAACACATATATGTTTTAAATTCTCACTAATTTAATGTTCTACATATCATGTATTAGTTTATTATTTTCAATAAATATTTACGTATGAGTTTATTAGTTTATAAATGGTCTCATATATAAATATATATTATATATTATATATGAATTGAAGTTATCATATGCAACAAAAAAATGAATAAGTCTAATTTTGGTTGTATCTGATGGCAGTGTCATCAAATTCATAGATACAAATTAAAAGGATTAAAATTTACAATTATAAATTGTTCTAATAATTTATTTATTTTAATAAACTATTAAGTAATATCGATCTTGCAAGTAAACTCAAGTCAATACATTCATAGAAGCCGAATCAAAATTGTCTATCTTAGTTAATACATTTCAAAACCCAATCATTTGGTTAAAAGATCAAATAAATTTTGTAATTTTGATTTAATGATTCATAATAAATAGATCTACGTACACACATGTTACAACTTAAAACAAAATACTATCACATGATTTAAAAGATGTTATTGCATCAACTTCGCAATTGTAAATCATATTACTTATTTTTTGTCGAGTTTTTAACTTTTTCCCGTAGTGTGATTTAACGTTACCTACTATCTTGACAACATATAAATCACTTAGAATTTTATCTTTATGTTGATTAAGTATCTAAGTTACTATATTGCACATATCTATAGATATATAAAATAACAAAATAAACCATCCATTATGCTATGATTTAATTCAAAATAAAACTTTATTATTTAACGTTGTTGATTTCTTTTAGCTTGTGTAATAACCTGTTATCTTTTTCAACGTTATTATAAATCAATATTTAAGTAATAAAATATGTTTTATTACCACTAAAATAGAATTGCAGTAACAAAATCTATGAGTAGTGTAAACAATAAAACATGTGAATTGAAACTTGACTATTCAACCCGTCGCAATGCGTAGCATACTTCTAGTTTAAAAAATTAATTAATCACTTTAAATGAGAAATCTTAAACATGACGTATTATGCTATTGAAAACATTAAATTTCTAAAAAAAAGCTTAAAAAAAATAACAAAAAGCATACAATTATTTAGAAAGAGTACTACAAACCCATTGTCCCGTTTAAGGAACACCCTAAATCAACAAATCAAATCAAAGAGTCAATAAATCAAACCCCATCTTTCCGATTCCGATGAGTGATCATCGTTCCGATCACTTCATCCAAACTCCGGCAACAAAACAACAATGAAAACCATTTCACCCAAATCCAAACTCACCATTTTCACTTTCTCATTAATTACCCTTTTAATTTCAATCTCGCTCTTTCACTTCACAAAACCCCCAAATTTCAACCAAACCCTAACCCTAACCCCCAATTCACCACCACAAACAAATTACATAGTTAGATTCATTGAATACAAACATGCCCAACATCACAAACTGTATCTTGAACACAATACAGACAAAAAGTTCAAAACTTGGCAATGGATTAATAGAAATAATCCAGCTTCTAAGTTTCCGACTGATTTCGGTGTCGTTGCGATTGATAATGATGCTGCGAATTCAATCATTAAAGAATTTGAAAAGCTGGAATTGGTTAAAGATGTTAGGGTTGATTCAAGTTATCAATTGAGAAACTTGCTTGGTGGAAATGAGAAACAAAAAGACGAGCGAAGCCGAGCGTTTTCGGATGGAAAAAAAAGGCCTGGAAAGATTTTTACTTCAATGTCATTTGGTGAAAATGAGGATAGTAATCAAACAGTTGAATGGGAAAGACAGCTTTTAGCAGATGTAAAATATTACTATATCTTCTAGTTATTATAATTATAATGTTGATTAAAATACTGAGTTTATTGTGCTTAGTTAGTATGTATAATTGTATGTATTACTTGCAGAGATCACAAGTTACATCATTGTTTGGGGCTGATGCATTATGGTCAAAGGGATATACTGGTGCAAAAGTTAAGATGGCTATATTTGATACCGGAATTCGTTCGGATCATCCGCATTTTAGGAATATTAAGGTTTCGATCGTGATATTTATTTGGTTTATTTTGTGGAGCTAATATAGTAAGATTGTCGTTTTTATTATGTTATGATGTTAGGAACGGACTAATTGGACGAATGAAGATACTTTAAATGATAATCTTGGACATGGTACGTTTGTTGCTGGGGTGATTGCTGGTGAAGATGCTGAATGTCTTGGTTTTGCACCTGATACCGAGATTTACGCTTTTCGTGTGTTTACAGATGCGCAGGTAATGCATATTGTACGGTTTTGCAATGCATGCGTCACCTTTTATTGTTAGCATGTTAGGATACATGTTATGGTTTCTATGGTATTGAAATAGTATGCATTTAGTTGCTTTTTATGATTTTCTTAAGAGAATGATAAGTTTTTATTCAGCTTATTGTAGGTGTCATACACATCATGGTTTTTAGACGCGTTCAATTATGCAATCGCAAGCGAAATGGATGTTCTGAACTTGAGCATTGGCGGTCCTGATTACTTGGATCTTCCGTTTGTAGAGAAAGTGAGTTTTTTTGACCTGAACCCATTTTTACCTTTCTCGAAATGACACTTTTTTGGTCTATATCAATATATCATTAAAAATTGGTGTACCAGGTTTTGGAATTGACAGCAAGCAATATTATAATGGTGTCTGCGATTGGAAATGATGGACCGCTTTACGGTACACTTAACAACCCTGCAGATCAAAGCGATGTTATCGGTGTTGGTGGTATAGACTACAACGATCACATTGCTTCATTCTCATCTCGTGGCATGAGCACTTGGGAGATTCCTCATGGGTAATCACCTTCTTGAAGTTTTATGCTTTCATCATCAAATCTAACGATATAATTATGTGTGTCGGCTGACCAAAGTTTTGAACTTGACAGCTATGGACGTGTAAAACCTGATGTTGTTGCCTATGGACGAGAAATTATGGGATCCAAGATTAGCAGGGGTTGTAAAACTTTATCGGGAACGAGTGTCGCGAGTCCTGTGGTTGCTGGTGTAGTGTGTCTCCTTGTCAGTGTCATTCCTGAAAGTGATCGAAAACAAATCTTGAATCCTGCAAGCATGAAACAAGCCCTAGTTGAAGGGGCTGCAAAACTTTCGGGTCCCAATATGTATGAACAGGGTGCAGGCCGGGTTGATCTGTGAGTAACCATTATCAAAATACTGTAGTAATAATATTAAACTTTTTTTTTTTCTCTCCCTACTTCTAACCTTTTAATGGTATATTAGGTTAGAATCATATGAGATATTGAAGAGCTACAAGCCACGGGCAAGCATCTTCCCGAGTGTTCTTGATTATACCGACTGCCCTTATTCGTGGCCGTTTTGCCAACAACCTTTGTATGCGGATGCAATGCCGGTTCTTTTCAACACAACTATCTTGAATGGAATGGGTGTAATCGGTTATGTTGAAAGTCAACCCGTTTGGCATCCTTCAAATGAGGAAAGTAATCTTTTAAGTATTCATTTCACTTATTCAGACGTTATTTGGCCTTGGACCGGCTATCTTGCACTCCACATGCAAATCAAAGAAGAAGGAGCTCAACTTTCAGGAGAAATTGAGGGCAATGTAACGGTTAAAATATACAGCCCACCTGCTTTAGGTGAGAAGTCGTCTCGACACAGTACGTGTGTGCTTCATTTGAAGTTGAAAGTGATTCCGACACCTCCAAGATCAATGCGAATTTTGTGGGACCAATTTCACAGTATTAAATACCCACCTGGTTACATTCCACGAGACTCGTTGGATGTTCGTAACGACATTCTTGATTGGCATGGGGACCACCTGCATACTAATTTCCATATTATGTTTAATATGTTAAGAGACGCAGGATATTATATCGAAACACTTGGTTCACCGTTGACATGCTTTGATGCTCGTGAATACGGGACTCTTATGTTAGTGGATCTTGAAGATGAATATTTTGAGGAAGAGATTCAGAAGTTGAGGGACGATGTTGTAAATACTGGACTTAGTTTGGTTGTATTTGCTGATTGGTATAATGTTGACACAATGGTCAAAATGAGATTTTTTGATGACAATACACGAAGCTGGTGGACTCCAGTTACGGGTGGTGCTAATATTCCTGCATTGAATGATCTTCTGGCACCATTTGGTATTGCTTTTGGAGATAGGATTTTAAACGGTGACTTCAACTTAAATGACGAATTGATCAGATACGCATCCGGGACCAATATTGCTAAATTCCCGGGAGGTGGGTATGTGCATAGTTTTCCATTTTATGACAGCTCCGAAAGTGGGGCCACACATAGTTTCCTAGCATCCGGCACAGAGAATGTAAGCAAACCTCACTTTTCCAATTATATGAATTAGGGTTTATGTTACGAATCTGATCATCTTGTTGTTTAGATTTAATGCTTGCATAAATATGTTATGCTTCTGGTTATTTAAATATTTATGGTGTAAATTGAACTTAGGTTTCTTTCTTGGCAAAAATTGAATTTTGCACTCATTTTCAAGGGAGAAATGAGTATATACTAAATAGTATGTACCCCACATTGACAAATTTTAGATTGTTATGTTATCTTTGTTGTCAATTTTTCTATCTTTTCTTTCATAAAAATATCCTGTTTTAGTAATTTCATGTGTTCGTTTCTTAAAAAATTACGATGTACCACACTCATATCTGATTATTCAACTTCAAACACCGAAAAAGCATCTAAAATACTATCTCCTACAGCTTTTTTCTTCTTCTTGTTTTTATCTGATTCTGATAATACAATTCGCATAATCACTTTTATATCATCTCTCGAATCCATTATGTTGAGTGTTTTGGGATGTACAATAATTTATTCTAATAAAGTAAATGATGGTGTGTACTACCTATAGCAGGCAGATTCGGCGATTCTGGGGTTAGTGGAAGTGGGAGGAAGTCGAATTGCTGTATACGGGGATTCCAACTGCTTGGATAGCAGCCATATGGTTACCAACTGCTATTGGCTTCTAAGAAAAATGCTAGAATTCACCGGCAGGAATATGAAAGATCCCATACTTTTCTCAAATTCAGTCAAACAAAAAACCCCCTTACACCAAGATGATGATCAGTTGCCCTCCCGCAGGACCGATTTGAATTTTTCAGCATATTCTTCAGTGGCTGGAAAGGAATTGATTTGCAGGAGTGATTCAAGATTTGATGTGTGGGGAACAAAGGGTTATGGATTACAAGTTAGAGGACGGAATCGTAGATTGCCAGGTTATAAAGCTATTGATCTTGGCAGGGGACTAAATTCTTCATCTGATATCTCCGTTTCGAAAAGTCCCAAGACTTTTGACAAAAATAAAGAGAATTTTTCTGGCAACAAATTTCTTGGCTTACTGTACAGAGACGATGTTAGTAACTTGGAACAAAACAATTTTTTCAAGATTTTCTGTTGAGACTGATCTGATCATAATTCATTTCCTTTTTGCAGCTGGATGCACCTGTTGTGTTCCCGAGTCACTGGCTTGTTCCCGCTGTTGTTGCTGTTTTAGGTAAGTGAACTTCTGCGAAGATACAACTTTAAGATTAACCGTTTGTGAATAGCTGTTTATTTACTTTTTTACTCTTTTAAGGGATTTTACTCCTGATAAATTTCTGGAGGATCAGACAAAAGAGGCGTCGAAGAAGGAAAGGATCTACGTCTAACCGCTATACTAACCTCTAGGGATCAATTTTTGAGTTAAATTTACTTGTGTAATACTAGTTGAAATCCCGAGGCTAGTGAGAGTTTTGCATCAATAGTATAAACTAGTGGTAGCATTTTTATATGAATGCAAAAAAATTTTGCTGTAATGTTTGTGTGCAACTGTTTCTCTTTTCTTCTTTTTGGTTTTGCCAGACCAAAATTCTAGATAGGCAAAATAAACAGGAGGGGGGCAGTTTTGATTACGAGGTCAAAGCGGCTAATAATCTTTTACGTGTCGAAATTCCTTCATATCTGAAAGAAATTCCTGAAATAAATAAAGAATTCTAGTCACTTTAAGAAAGCTAGCCCTTTGTATTTCATGGCATGGCTACATGTGCCCTTTGGATTTAATGGGTCGCCATATAAAAGTTCTAAATTTTTATGTATATAGTTAGTGTGTTGTAGTATTAGAAAGTATATTATTTTTATGATAATTACTTTTGTATAAATCCTATAAGGAGATTTCATATGTAAAGTTACATTTTGAAATGACCCGTTTAATTAGTTCCATTTTCAATGGAGGTTATCATCAAACTAACAAAAGCTAAAAAGTAACCTTAATCGACTCACTTAAGATTAGGTGGAAATCGTGGCATCTACAACATGTTTTTCTGTTTTTACCTAGGCATAAAGGGTGATTGCCGGCTACCGCTTACCGACAAAGACGCGGTAAAAATGAAACCCAGAGATCTATTTATTACCTAACCATACGTTTTTACAAAAATGATTGTTCGGTAAGTAAATTACAGGATCTTGGGATGGAATTTTAGCTATATTAATCTACAATCTTGGCTAGCTCCATTGGAGGGTCAGTGAAAGTCAAAGGCTTCAAGTCAAACCCCTATACTTTCATATTTGGAAATCTATGACATGGTTACCAAGCTTCTCTGCTGCTGTGATTTGAGTCAAAATTGTATTTTGATTTACAGTTAGCGTTGACAGCATAGTTTCTTTTATACTTCCAGCGATTTCTTGAGATGTATGTTTATGGCTCCCATGGCTGCCATCCTTTGACAATGGTGTAATTAGCTGAACTTCAGTTCCAGAATCAGATCTTGGAAGTCCTTTTCGTCCTAATCACGGTGATAGAAGTATTAAGATGGTTAAGAGATTCGTATATTAGCTCAATCAAGAAAACGAACAACATGGTAACAAATTGCAAGGAAGATTCTGTATCTAGCAATAGAAAAAATAAAAATAAAAATAATGAAGGTGTAAATAGAGCATCTAGATGTGGCAGTTTTGACCTGTTTACTTATGAATGGGTCGATTTGGGTTGGGTTTAATCTCAAACATGTCAAATGGGTTGAAATCGCCAAAAATCTGTTTTAATGCTTACAACCCTCTAATTCCTTTTATTCAAAGATTTAGATTATTACCATGATAATATTCTTTTCTGTAATCATAATTAATACACTCTTTATTTACAAAAAGAGGACAAAAAAGTGTTCAACCTGAACTCGTTTTGACCCATTACCCAACCTTCATGACCTGCCCATCTAGCCACCTCTACAAACACTCACATCAAACTTCATGGTTTACCTTTGGTCACATTGATGGATTCTTGGCTATCTTTACTTGACTTATCACGGGTAACACACAACCACACTCTCTCCTCTTCAGAATCTTGGTCTGAAGCAATAGGAATATGCCAATGGCCTTTTCTTGACTCCTGTTGGGTATCAAAAGGATTAACCCAATAACTTATACAACTCCAAGGTTCAGTTAAATTAAAATGTTTGTTATAGCTTTTTGTCATTCATCCAACACCAACCTGAATCACTACCGAACATGGAGGCGGCATGTGGTACACCGGACCCGTTTCAGAAAAGTGGAAGCGGACCTGAAATTAGGAAGAAATAGTTACTAGGATGAAACTCTAAGAAAGTTCAATCTCATGGAGATCGAATTCCTTTAAGAGTATGACATAATTGGAAGAAAAAAGACAAAAAAATTCACCATACCAAAAACCTAGAAGCTCTTGAAGATATGCTTTTGAAATAATTATTAGCATAGAAGCTCTTGAACACAAATAACACTCACCTGATGTCTTTCTTTCCATTTAGGGAAAAAATCATTCCCCAAGAGCTGAAACAAATGGTCTCTCATCTCATCATTAGTCACCAGTAAGCACTTAAATTTTATAGCTGCATACAACCAGTACCTGATAAAAAGAAGGCACTCTTTGCAATTGACATGTATATACAAAAACAAAAATAAAAATAAAAAGAAAGAAAAAAAGGAAGCATCTGCATTTGAGCCAACAAAAGAAGAGGTGACGAAGTCGAAGCTTACCAATCATCGTTTGAACCGGTAGGTGTTGCGTAGAGCGCATCAGCGGTTTTCCACTTTTCAACTAATGTCTTATTCGGTCCGTCATCCATTCTATCACAGGTTATACGCTTATTGTGCAAAATAATAAGTGGCCATTTCTTAGAAGGAAGCATCTGTCTAATACCATTGGAAATGGTATTGACCTAAATATATCAAGAAAGCAAATTATAGATGGAACATAAATCTTAAGAGGTGGCAATTTCAACTCCTTAACTTATGTATAAGTTAATTCGGATTATAAAGGTTTCCGAAACAAGTCAAGCTAGAGAAAAACAAGCTCAATAATGGAAACGGGTCGGGCAGCCGAAGGTTGCCCAAGTGCAATTTTAGTACACAAACCTCCTAATATGCTTTATTAAAAAATATACATTGTTATTGTAATAATATAGGGATTGTAATCATATCTAACACATTAATAATATATTAAAAAAAGTGGACAGAAAAGTGTTGTGGGTTAAACTGACCAGACCCGTTCCAACCCACACTAATGATTACCACTTCACATGTTTTGACACATTAATCAAACAACTTGCCTTGGATGGTTTAAATTTTCTTTGGCTGAAAAGGCCAACGTTCGCCCCATCTACAACAGCTTCAAAAGGTCCGTAGTAATCAAGCCATTTCTACAAAAAAAAAAAAAACATTTCATATGACTATCTTTATAACAGTAAGTAAAAAGTATACGAATATGCTTTTCATACTTGAAATTTCTCAAAGCTTGAATGTCTATCTCTTTCTTTAGCAATTTTCGCAACTGATTCAGCAAATTTTTCCGTCTCTATTGGATCAAGATCAATGGTTGCAAGTTTCTCACCACAACATTTACACAATCCGTTTTTTCCAACAAATGATTTCATAACATTCCACTTTCCGTTACCCAACCACCCTTGACCATGCCACCCTCCACCACCATTTTCAACCGCTTCATCAATCACCCGTTGATCCCATTTTCTTTTCCCAATCCTCGAAGCACTTTGGCTTTTGAACCACTTCTCTATCACATCTGCAGTAGAAGGCAACACTTTTCTCACACCTCTTCTTAATTTATGCAACAAGTAATAAACTTTATCACTTCTATTAGCTTCTATACTCACTCTTAAAAGTAATTCCAATTCGGGTTCTTCTGGATAAACACCATGAGACAACATATGTTCTTCAACCTCAAAAGCTTTTTCAAGACTCCCATTGTTGCAAAAAACCGTTAAAGCAGGACCATATGATCGTAATCTAGGATTTATCCCCAAATGTTTCATATGTTTTACCATATCGAATGCCATGTCACCGTCATTTCTTGACATTGCCATCCTAGCTAAAGATGTTAAAATTGCCTCATTCATTGGGACTTCATCAGAAACCATTTCTTCATAAATTTCAAAACCCCTTTTGAGTGCATATTCTTTGACATCATCACCTACTTTAATTCCATTTCTAACAACTGAATTTTCATGATCGTTTATCAAACCAATCAGTCCATCTAACGTCTGAAAAACCGTTTCTAATTCTAATCCGGCAGCACGTTCTTCAAAATTTCCAGAATTCTCATTTAATTTTGTATCTGATTTCCCACTTTTAGCAGGCTGAACAACACCTACAGCAGCTGAAGAACAAAGATACAAAATCACAGCATAATGATATTGCCCTAAATTTATATCTTCTCTTTTTGCTAAATCAAAAATTCCAATAGCCCCCATTACATCCCCTAATTTCGAACAAATTTCTAAACCGATTCGCAGGATAGCTACAGGGGATTCAAGTTTACCTTTTTTAGGCTTTTTAAACACCTTCACGTCAGAAACTGTATTTTCCAAATGTTTTGAATTATTATATCTCATCTTTTTTGAATCAAGATTGTATCTTGGATTTTTATCTTTTTCTTTCTGTTTAACTTTTACAACTTTGTTGTCATTTTGTTTTGATTTTCTCTCAAAGTTTTCATCTTTGGACTTAAAAGGTGAAAACCCTTGTTGAATTTTGTCAATAATTCTTCTACTCATTGTGGGTTTTAAGTTTTCTTGGTTTGCAGATGATGTTTTTGTTTCCAAGTGGGTGTTAATGTGTGCTTGAATTTGGAAAGAAGGTGAGAGCTTTGAGTGTTTGCTTGGTGATAAAATGAGAAACCCATTTGGGCAATTGTTAAATTTAGAAGAAAGAGTAAATGGGTACTTACATAGAGTGAAGGTATGAAGATGAATTTGGGGTTTGAAGGTGGACGAGAAGGCCATTTGAGGCCTGTTTGTAAAGAAAATTTCACCATCACTTTCGGATTGGCTTATATTTGGATGAGGCTAATTTACACTTTTAGCCCTTCAGTTTTTTATAATCTTAAAACCACCCCTTTATATATACAATTAACAAATGCATGTGCTATAATATAATCAAATCAAAGTAGTTATAAATTAAGTTAAGTAAAAACTTAACTGAAAATGAAATTTAGAATATAATTTAACAATATACAATGAACTTATTAGATGTATTTTTAAAATTAATTATCACTTATTATCAATTAATATTTATCATGATATTTTAAACTTGATATCATGATATAATCATAAAACAAGAGAAAATGAAATTCTCATGATAAATTGTAATTTTGAAATTTACTTTCAATATTCCACTTTCAATATTCCACTTTAGAGCACATTTTTTTAATTTTTATTTTACTTATTAAAATCAATAATTAATCACACTATAATTATTATCATAAAATAATAACTAATAAGAATATAATACATATTTTAGACCTTATATATTTGTACAATGTACAAATTCAATAGTATCTTTTAGAAAGTTAGATCAAAATTACAATAAATATTTGAGTCTTAAAATGACAAATTATTTTTGACATAAACGAATACTTCATTCGTTTCAAATTTATTGTCCATAGACAAAAACATACTGTTTAAGAAAAAAAATAATTATTACACTATACCATTGTGTATTACGATATACCATTGTGTATTACGACAGTTTTACCCATATTTCTTACCCACTGTCTTTTATGACATATGTATAAAGTAGTATTAATATAGGAAGTTTAGTTAATTATATCTTCCTACTTTTAGAAGTAAACAATTAATTGGGAACGTCTAAAAAAAGAATTAAGGACTATAAATGTCGAAAAACTAACGGAGTAAGAAATATGGAGTAATAGATTGACCTAAAATTTTTAACGTTAGAGTTTTAGACAATGATAGTACTATAAACTATTTGCTTTTTATATTTTCATAGTGTATGTATGTGAAGATCAATAAGATTGAGGTATGCATATTGATAAATCATTTGTAATTTTAAAATAATCATCATACATTAAACAATTATAATCGAACTAGATATATCCCCTCGCAAATAAATATAGGGTGAGGTTCAAATGAGAATGACAAAAGTGTTAAAAATATGAGAATCAATAGAAATGCGCCACGTGTCACAAAACTCACTTTCCCCCATCTTTTTAAAAATTAAATATTTCACAAACGACAAGTCAAAATATTATGAAAATTGCACCCGAAACCCTAAACCCTAACCCCTAAACCCTAAATGCAACACTAACACATTTAGGGTTTGGGGTTTAGGGTTTCGGGTTTGCATTCGAAACCCTAAACCCTAAACCTTAAACCCTAAACCCTAAACCCTAAACGCTTTACAAAACCCTAAACCCTAAATCCTAAACCCTACTAAAACCTAAACCCTAAACCCTGCTAAACTCTAAACCCTAACCCTAATCGCAAATCAAATGTACAACTAATCAGTAACACATGTGTTACTAATTTGTAAAACCCACCAAAAAATGAAGAAAAAAAGACTCATCGAAAGTATAGCTTGTGAGATCTTAAATCGAAGAGGAGAAAACGCTGAATTTTATGGTGCAATTTTTACAATTTTTTGACTTGTCGTTTGTGAGAAATTTAGTTTTTAAAAAGATGGGAAAATGAGTATTTGATGTAAATGAGTGGTTGGAATTGATTCTCATATTCTCACACAAAGTTATTGTACCAATTTGAACCTACTCAGTAAATATATTCTTTGTTTATCATCATTTTTCTTTGTTTCTAGAACACTAAAACCCCAATAAAAAGAAAAATGACCCAGTAGGTGATTGTAGGCCCTAATTCTATATTGGGCTTATAATGTACAAATCACAGCTTCCCAAAATCTATAATAAACCAACCTAGGTTGAATTTGCAACTGGGCCAAATAATTTTTCTCAAAAGTATGTTCATTTTTCATTAATTAAAAACTGTAATCTGAGCTGAGCTCGGACGGCCACCACAATCGCCGGGACACTTGCTATTTTCAGGTTAGATGAATCGCCGTTTTACCATTTTCAGTCATTCAATACTTATAAAATCAATAATCAACATAAACCCTAAAAACAAAAATGGGTTTTCTTTATTTAAATCATTCATGTACACTTCAACGAAATACAACAACAACTACAACAATTACAACAATAAATTCAGTAGAGTTAATGTTGACCCAAATGACCCATCAACCCTAATGAAAGAAGATGGTGTATCTGTATGTTCAGAGCTATGGATTGATAGTTTTAGAAACCCTAATCAAACTGTTACTAATTTAACTAACTATTTAAGAAGATTTGAGTTATGGGTTTTAGCTTATCAAAAAGTTTGTGCTGATGAAATGGGTTCTTATATGCCTAAAAGTTCAGTACAAAGGTCAGCACTTGATGATTTATTAGCACTTAGGAATGCTGTTCTTGATAACCGATTTCGATGGGGTGCTCGCTTAGAGTTTTTTATCAAGTCTCCGAAAGATAAGACCGAGTACGAGTCTTTATCGAAACGGAAGATTAGGGCTATCCTGACTACTACACAACCGAGCCCGTTTCAAGATAGGATTGTTCAAGAGGTTTTGTTTATGATTTTGGAGCCCGTTTATGAAGGAAGATTTTCGGACAAATCGTATGCGTTTAGACCTGGTAGGACTGCGCATACGGCGTTAAGGGTTGTTAGGAGGAGTTTTGCAGGGTATTTGTGGTATATAAAAGGGGATTTGAGTACAGTTTTGGATGGGTTGAAAGTTGGGATGGTGATTAGTGCTTTGATGAGAGATGTTAGAGATAAGATGGTGATTGATTTGGTGAAATCAGCTATGACTACTCCCGTGATCACGAGCCCGCCTGTAGAGAAGAAGAGAACGAAGAGGAAGTATCAGAAAAAGCGGGTTTTGGCTGATGATGAGCCTAAACCCGACCCGTATTGGTTGGAATCTTTTTTCGGGTTTGCACCTGAGGAAGCTGAAAAGGTTCCGACTTGGGGACATTGTGGGATTTTGAGTCCGTTGTTGGCTAATATTTGTTTAGATGAATTAGACCGTTGGATGGAAGGGAAAATTAAAGAGTTTTACAAACCTTCAAAGAGTGACGTGATATGGAATAGTCCTGACGGAGAAGTTGACCAAGGCAATACATCTTGGCCTGAATTCGTTCCCACTAGTGGGCCCGATAAGACTAGGAAAATAGATTATATTCGGTTTGGTGGTCATTTCTTGATTGGAGTTCGTGGTCCCAGAGCTGATGCAGCGATTCTTAGAAAACAATTGATTGAATTTTGTGATCAGAAGTACATGCTCAAGTTAGACAATGAGAGTCTCCCAATCGAACATATAACAAAAGGGATTATGTTTCTTGATCATGTTTTGTGTAGAAGAGTTGTATACCCGACTTTAAGATATACCGCAACGGGTGGTAAAATCATCAGTGAGAAAGGCGTTGGTACTCTATTATCAGTCACCGCAAGCTTGAAACAATGCATTAAACAGTTTAGAAAGTTGGGATTTTTAAAGGGTGATAGAGATCCGGACCCACAACCGTGTTTTAGAATGTTTCATGCCACACAAGCACATACTAATGCACAAATGAACAAGCTTTTGACTACAATGGTTGAGTGGTACAGATTTGCTGATAACCGAAAAAAGATTGTGAATTTTTGTTCTTATATCATAAGGGGTTCTCTTGCAAAACTTTATGCTGCAAAATATAAGCTTCGTTCGCGTGCTAAAGTTTATAAAATTGGTGATAGAACACTTCGTCGTCCATTGAAGGAGAAAAAGGGGCAGTCACCCGAGTATAATAATTTATTAAGAATGGGTCTTGCTGAATCGATTGAAGGGCTTCAGTATACACGAATGTCGTTGGTGCCTGAAACTGATTACAGCCCGTTTCCTGTGGGGTGGAGGCCTGATCATGAGAAGGCGTTACTTGAATATATAAGATTGGATGATCCAAAAACATTTGAACAAAATCGGACAACTTTAATTGAAGAAGGCCTTATATCACCTCAAGATTACGTCTCAATGCTTGTTTGGAATTATAAGAGAAGTGCAGCTATTAATGGTGTGAATAACTCGGAGGAAGGTAAAGCGTTGTTGCTAGGATCGGGTGATCAAAGTGATGAGCATAGGGTAGAAGATGAGGAAGAGCGTGAAGAAAAATTACGTGCTACAAACGTTTGAGGTAATTTGTGTAATTTGAATGTTTATGTGAACAAGGAATCTATAGATTGTAAGGTTATAGATTAGCATGTATTATTTTGATCTCCCTATTTTTCGAATTAATACCAAATACAGATCAGTGCTCTATGTTATCATCGCGTTTAGTTGTAATATATTGTCATAAGGTGTAACTTTCTTAATAGACATCTGGATATGTTTTTTTTTAAGAATTAGAGGCCAATGGCTTTCGATTGCCTTTGACCAAAGGGGAAGTTGAACTGGGTGAGAAGTTAACTGCATTAATTCAGACTGGTTGGTATCCACCCTTACAGTTCATTTACATGCTTTTGAATGGTCTTTGGCTTGCATTTACTAAAAATACCCTTACAGTTAAAGGATCGGGAGCTGAACTCTCGAGAAGGGTTCGAAATCTTCTGACTGTAGCTCGTGTTGAAGCAAATGGTCATGGTGGTTCATCTGTCTGTTTACCAGGGTCAACCAAAATACATGAACATAGTCTTTCTGCTATGCATGAGGTACTTGTTTGTTCAACCAACAGCTTTTCCCCCTTTTTTTAAGTCTGGCTATTGTTTCAATTTTAGAGTTAGCACAATGGGTGGGTGGACGTGCTGAGTAACAGGTCAAACTAGGTTGGTTGGGTTGTGTCCACCTCTACCAATCATCCCATGTTGGTTTCAACTTGAAAGGTGGCAAAATGGGCGGGTAGAGTTGCGTCAAAAATGAGGTGATCGACCCTTCAAGCTTTTTTTTTATATAGTTTTTATTTTTTATTTTAGAATTCTGTTGAAAATGGTTACAAAAACTATAAAGCCACAATTTTAATCTTGTCTTTATAAATAAAGCAATTCAGGAGGTTGTAAGCATTTAAATTTTAAAACTACTTTCTCGACTTCTGATCCGCTCGACCTTTTCAAATTTAGTTAAGCTATTCCATTCTATTCAATTGGACCCATTGTAGATGAATATAACCCAATGATTCTGCTTTGGCTCGACCATCATTTCATTTATAGTAGTTGACATTTGACAAATAATCAAACATTATGCTTAAACTATAGGGCTTAAATGTTGCAAATCTTAATAGGGCGGAGGTGGTTTCTCACCTCAATTACTCTATACGTCAATTACAGGTATTACAACAGCAAACACAAGCTTTTGGTAGGCTGGGGTATGTACTGAAGCCAGACATACGCGATATGGAGATCATAATGGCAGATGTGTAGAGTGAAAACCATAATCATAATGCTGTATTATGAAATCACTGTGCAAGTGAAGTCTATTGTAGCAGTAGTTATTTGTTTCTGAATAAAACCTAATGTTGGTAAAATTTTGAGAACTTACCATGTGTAACTGGTGAATAAAACCCACATAAACTACCACGATCATTTCTAACAACATGCAGAATTAACCACAATGTAGGGTGAATACCTCGAAAGATTAAGACGTCGACATGTAGAAACATTAAAATATTAACACTGTTTAATTCACTTGGGACGAAGGTCCACGGATACATTAATAAGACCCGCTTGTCGAAAGGGAGAAACTGGTGTTGATGAGGACGGCGAGTGGACGTCGACAGTGAACTTCTTTTAAGTGGTGGGTATGAAGAATTGATAGGTCACAAAGAAAGGTCAGTTCAACCACCTGCTGCGAAGGCAAGTGTTGTCAGAAAATGGACATGAAAGCTTGACTGAAAGTCGACAAAAGATTGAAAGGAGACTAATTATGAAGTTGTTGTGAACTGAAAAAGAGGATACATCTATTAAAATGATACATTCCAATATTAAACATAAATTCCAATATTACAAGTGTATTGTTAATAAGTACATCTATTAAAAGGATAAATTTGCATCATTCATGATGTACTCCATTGTTTCTTTATTGTTTTCAAACTGAGGTTGATGCCTTGATGTAATAAGAACCATCGTGGATTGATTTTGCTTCTTTGGGTTGATATTTTTGACATAGCTCTACGTTTTGTCCATGTTCGAGTGGTACGGAAAAAATTGAGTAAGACACGAAAAAATCCAATGGTTTGTTAGAATTACGAATAATAAAATAGCATACAACTAGATACAGATTGAACAAAACAAAATCGTAAACCTACCAAGTAATACATTCGATTATCCGTATGGGTGAATATCACGACTTGCACACTGATGAAGAATTACGAAAGAAGAACCGATTTATAATAAATGGATTCAATGTTTTCAAGGTTTTTACTTTAACTATTGTCATATGATCCTCGTCCGATAAACAAATTAAGTAAGTAAATAAATCTTATTAGTTAATAATTTTTTTCTTCTTATATTTAGATAGTGATAGTGATGAACTGATGATGATATAGATATAGACACGGAAAAGATATGTAACTCGAAGAGTCGAAGTAAATGCGAAATTGAGTTATAAAAGTTTAATAGTTTTTGGAGGACCAAAAACATCATTTTGACATTTAAATATGTCTTTGATAGAAACAGATGTTGTTTTAGAGTTTATTTGCAAAATAAGTTTTCTTAAAGGACTAAAGGTATCAAATTTAATTTAATTTTTAATACATATGTACTGATTCCAATAAGTTAGGGTTTGAACGACGCGTGTTACAGTAAGAAAAGAAAAACCCTATCGTCTCAAAGAAAATCGTTCGACGTTCGAAAATGGAGGAACCACCACACAATGGTGTGTGTAAGATGTTTCCAGTCCAGATACCATCCTTTTCCGGCGGATTATTTGTGGGTCGGCCGGTCGGGTCTCTGCCCGATGTTCCAAACCATAATGACTCTGTTATGGTGACATCTCTACTGGGTCGATACAATCAAGATCACATACATCAACGGCTATCAGCCTTGCAGAATTATCAAGCAAGAAGGGAATATCTGAACCGATTATTGTTGGAGATACAATTGGACACAACTGGTACACCGGGAGGTGTTGCTGGGTACGTTCAGTGGCTGAACTATCCGATTCAACATCTGAATCAGTACATTGACAGCTTAATGGAGCTTATTCACGATCTATATGTTCGGTTAGAGGATCAGCGACAAGAACTTACAGCTATTCAACAGCTTGTAGCGGTGTCGATTCAGCACGCAGACCACGCCTTGGGCCAGTTGCAAGAGCAAGAAGCTGAATTGGAGGTGCACGCTGCAAATACGCAGGTGCCGGATGATTTGCCAGCTATGCACGAGTTTTTGAACTTATTGCATAACCCAATCCCATTGTTCAATTGAAGGTAAAGCTTAAGAGATAACATATGACTTTAAATTTACATGTTATCCTTATTCCTTGTCTTAGAACAAATGCTCTGAATTTTTAATATTGTTTTAGAATTAATATTTTGATTGGGGTTGGTGGTCCTAGAGCCGACACTGCGATTTTCTAGAAAACAATTGATTGAATTTTGTGATCTGAAATACATGCTTAAGCTAAACAAAAGAGATTATGTTTCTTGATCACGTTTTGTGTAGAAGAGTATACCCGACTCTTGGGTATACCGCAACGGGTGGTAAAACCATCATTAAAAAGGGTGTTGGTACTTTATTATCAGTCACTGCAAGCTTGAAACAATGACAGTTTAGAAAGTTGGGATTTCTAAAGGGGATAGAGATCCAGACCCAAAACCGTGATATAGAATGTTTCATGCCACACAAACTCATACTAATGCAAAAATGAACAAGCTTTTGACTACAATGGTTGAGTGGTACAGATTTGCTGATAACCGATGAAGATTGTGAATTTTTGTTCTTATATCATGAGGGGTTCTCTTGCAAAACTTTATGCTGCAAAATATAAGCTTCGTAGACGTGCTAAAGTTTGTAAAATTGGTGATAGAAGCTTCGGCATCCAATAAAGGGGCAGTCACCTGAATATAATAGTAATTAAGAATGGGTCTTGCTGAATCGATTGAAGAGCTTCAGTATACACGAGTGTCATTGGTGCCCGAAACTGATTACAGCCTGATCAAGAGGAGGCGTTACTTGAATATATAAGATTGGATGATCCCAAAAAATTTGAACAAAATCGTACAACTTTAATTAAAGAAGGTCTTATATCATCTCAAGATAATGTCTCGGTTCTTGTATGGAATTATAAGAGAAGTGCAGCCATTAATGGTGTGTATAACTCGGAGGATAGTAAAGGGTTGTGCTAGGATCGGGTGTTCAAAGTGATGAGCAAAGGGTAGAAGATGAGGAAGGGCATGAAGAAAAATTATGTGCTACAAATATCTGAGATAATTTCTGTAATTTGAATTTTTATGTGAACAAGGAATCTATAGATTGAAAGGTTATAGATTAGCATGACAATTTTGATCCGTATTTTTTGAATTAATATCAAATACTGACTTGTGCTCTATGTTATCATCATTTTTACTGGTAATATATATTGTCATAAGGTATAAAGTGTCTAGCATTGTATCTGATTATCTCATATCATTTGCTTCAAGCAAGAGACTGCTGTACAAATGCTTAGGTTATTATGTCATGTTGAGCATTTCTTATGCTCATCCCATTGTTACTTATTCTGTAGATGTGGCAAAAATGGGCGGGTTGGATGGGTTAGAAGGGGTTGAAGTCATATTTTTGTATGGGTCTGCTTGACCCTAAACATTCTCTCCAAATAATTTGAGTGATTTTATAAAGAATCAGAGTGTAATTAATTACAAACGTTATAATGTTTGAATAATTTTTTTTTATATGTGGGTAAAACGAATTAGTAGGTTTAATGCATCAAAATATATGTTGGATGACTTTCAACACTTGTCATCTGGTTCCTTTTAAGCTATTTCTTATTGCCCCTCAACAGATAAGACTAACCTGAATTGACCAATTTATAAGTAATTGGGTCAAAATTGCCACCTCTATATTTCTGAATAAAATGGAGAACTCACTACTTTTCAGTTGAGTTATATAGAATAATCATTGTGAGGGATAAACTATAAAGCATTAAATTAAAAGAGCAACCATACTAGTGATTTTCGAATCCCTGTTGAGGTTCATTTCTTATGTTTGTCCCATAATTTATATGATTTGTGTTCCTCCTTTCGCTCACATGGACACTCTATCAGCTGTCAAAGACGCTGCTTCTCGAATTCCAAATCATCACCTTCAATGTACTATTTCTTTCATGTGCGTATATATTTACTCTGCTAGCATACCTATTTATATTGTTCTAGGACCTGCATGAAAAAGTATTCAAGATGGTTCATGCGTTGTTTCTTATTATATAAATCAGTATTTTTTGCAAGGCCTTATGCATGTTGACCTTACAGAAGATCCTGATGCTGATGAGAGCAAACTTAAAACCATCAGGTTTTGGGCCACTTTAAATAGATTGCAATGAATGTTATATTATCGGCGTATCTGAGTTTTGACTTTAGAAAGTCAAACAGGCTGAGATAACATCTCTGGTGATCCCCTTCATGATGCCTTGAAGATGTTGCCGGTTTGGAGATGATCATGTATTCCCTGCATGCAGATTGTAACAGTTCCCTTTTTGAAATGATTGAAAGTTACATAAACTATGCTTGTATGATCTCCATTTGGTACCATAACAAGCTAACTTTAACTTTTCAATATTGATTTACTGTTAGATTCACTTGTTTCTTATGTTAAAACATAGATAGTTCAATAAACTTACTACTACTATTAAAATAGTAAAATGATTTTCAGTTTCATGATCCATGAGTTCAAATCAAGATATAATTATTTCATTTCATCTCAACGTGTATATAAAATGAATCAAACAAAGCAATCACAATGGTAACAGAAACAATGATATTATACGTTTGAATTAATCAAACTATCATTACCCTCTTCTAGTATGTTTAAATCCAAATTTAACAGGTATTCTTTACAAAATATTGCACGGATATTCAAATTGATCAATGAGTTGATATTGTGACCTCTAATTCTGATCCTTATGTAAAACTGCTTTCCAGTTTTAGGAATTTAATAGAAGAAATCTGATCTTGGTTAATTCACCAAAATATTGTTACATTCTATTTCAATCCACAATAATAATTGAAAAACCATTTAGAGAATACTTAAACTTTTATGAATATAAGATGGTGCTGTCATCCAAATACTTTTATGCTGTATCAAATGTCAAAGTTTCTTCCTTTGAAACTACTCAACAATGTGATATGCCATATTACCATTTCAAACATTTTTATGATAATAAATTCATATCTACATGTTAAACTGGTAACTTGATAAGTTATAAGTATCCATAACATTACAGAAGGGAATCAATATCAATTGTTGGTTGGAAATTTGGATATGGCACTAAGTTTTCCTGGTGGGATCATATAATCCACCTTTCTCATATCTGCAGTTTTCTAAGAACAGATTCACCTCTCTCAATTAAAGTACCAAGGTGGAAGTAAAACATGAATAACTGCTTGGTTCCATCAAGATCCATACAACTTCATGTTTTATTTCGCAAAGAACAACAGACAATTCATGTTGAAGGTAAACACTCAACAAAAAGATTTAAAACAGATCAAATCTGATCTTTTGTAAGACTTGAATGAACACAACTTTTGCTATCCTAAGTAGCATTACATGTCAAAAGAAGGAACTTGTTTAGCCTATGTTCCTACTCATGTAGACCTTCACTTGATGTAATAAGTCAGAAAGATATGTCATAAAGGCATAGAAATGCCTGCAAGATCAACGATGAAATAATATTAGAACAGAATAACAAATCATAGAAACACAAACGATTGATAAATCAATGAAATCCTTCTTCCCTCAAGGAGTAAGAGTAATACCATTTTTATCTATATCACTTGGCACAAAAATGCAATAAAGGTAAACGATATTATTAACATACACTTTGTATAGTAACTGGAGCTAAATCAATCCATTCTATACGAACATGATTCGTGAAAACATGAATACACTACCAATAATTTGAACTTTAGATATGATTGACAAATGCTCTAATGATAGGTAAACTAAGACAAGATTCAAAATCAATTACTATCAAAATGACATATTAAGGATCAAAATCTAACCTTGAGGGACTAATCCCCAGCTTTGAGACTCTAACGACAATCCCGATTTTAAGGATGACGACGCAATCGCACTATGTAATGGCAACATTGTCATCAACACGCTTAACTCCACCGGCAATCTAACACAAGAAAAACAAAGTAATTAACAAATTAACAGTAACAAACTAATCTCGCCATCTTTCTGCAATTTCAACCCTGGATTTTTTTCTTTCTAATTTCTATCTTTAGATATCAAATTTAAAACATTTCATTTTGTTAACATCATGATTCTACAGGGTATAAGAAAAATGGGCACACAAAATAAAGATCAAAATTTGCAAATATAACAGATTTCATTGTCATGTTATAACATTAAAACACGGAAATCATAAAACAGTAGTACACACACATACATATACATATTATATATATAATTAAAAAGGATAACTTCATTAGAATTGTGGAAAGAACAAACCTTGAAGTACGGCGAGATGAGGAAGAAATTTGGGGGTTTGAGGTACATTTGAAGAATGACGATGATGATGAATCAGTTGATAGAGATACAAAGTTCTTATTATTAGTATTGAATTTGGGGGATAACGATTGAAGACGAGAACATAACCTTGATACAGCCCTAGAAGAGTATGCCATGATGAACAAACCCTAATTAAAACCCTAAATTGGTCAATACACAAAACGAAGAATAATTTGGATTTTCTTCGTGGGGTTTCAAGGACTAAAACTATTGTTTGGTTTTCGGGTCGGGTGATAAGCCCATTTCTTTTCTAGTCCAAATGTAGCCCATTTGTTAATTTTTGTTTCCTTTTCTTTTCAGATAAATCCCGATTTAATGGAATTTGTGATTTTTATTTTTATTTATTTATTTATTTTTTAATAAAAGAGGTAACTTCAAAATAAAAAAATATTGTAATTATGAGATCAAAATCTCCGTTGGTGAGACTTTAGTTGATAAAGACATTTAAACGTTGATTATACATGTCTATCAATTTTAAAAATCTTTATTTGAAAGTGACTATAACTTATTCAAAAACCTATTATATCCGATCACCCAACCCTTGAGTGTGTGAGGTCCGATATTGCAACTGACTAATCACAAAATGAACAAAGCACAATATCCATTGATTGAAATCAAATACCTAAATGTCTTTATTGATGCCAAACATTAACGATCAAAACAAATAAAGATCATTTATTTGAGGTTGGATTGAACATTAACTCAATTTTATAGGGTGTTTGGGAATGCATATTTTGAGAAGCTTATACCTTATTGTATTTTTATAAACCAAAATGTCCTTTTTTTAAAGTTGAAGATGAGCATGTGCTAATTGATTTTTGGTATAAACTAAAGATTCAAACCATGTGTCCACAACTAAACAAACTAATACTAGTGTCCAGAACACTATTTCATCCACCAACCCTCTTAAGCTTCCAATATTGAATATATTTATATTATATATATTGTTTATTGTTTAATACTGTATAAAATATCAAATATAAAATATACATTGTTTAGACCTAGTTTTGTGAGCCAATGTGATTAAAATATTTATTCGGTTAAAAATCGTGGTGGCTAAGACCCTTTTTAGTCAAATAAAACACACTTCCATTTCTATCTACTACAATCTTTGAATCTTATATAACCGTGATCATCTTCTCATACTCTTTTATTGACTTTGATAGACACACTCTTTATTTGTCTGCTAAACATAAAATTAACCAAAAATGGCAGAAATAATTGTCACCATGGAAGTGGGTTCTGATGGGGTTGCTTTGATCACCATCTCTAATCCCCCTGTTAATGCTTTAGCTGTCCCAAGTAAGTTTCTTTTTCCTTTTCATTCAATTGGGGTTTTATCAAATCAAATGAAAAATTCTTGATTTAAATAGGGTTTTATAAATCCAATGGAAAAGTTTTGATTTTTATGTTTTATTTTTAGAGGGGTTTTGTTTCTTGTTGTTTTATGGATATGATTCAATTGGGGTTTCTTGTTTATATTTGTTTAATCCAATTTGATCTTAGGAAAAACATTGGTTCTTTGAAAGTTTAGATTTTTATTTGATATCTTATGTTAATTTGTTATTTCTGTAAGTTCTTGCTGGGCTGAAGGATAATTTTGCTGAGGCTATGAGAAGAGATGATGTAAAAGCTATTGTGTTGACTGGTAATTTCTTGAATCCAAGTTTTAATTTTTTATTGAATTGGATTTTTTATTTATTTTTCTGAATTGTTGCATGTTTGGTGAATATTGACAAATAACTGAATAAGTCATCTGTAGTGGCTTGAATCCAGCTATGCTTATCATTGGTTATACTATTTTGGTTATGTTTGGTAAAACCTAACATAGGTAGTGTCTGGTAAGCTTTTTCATCTGATTCTTTTTAATGGAATTCGAGTGTTGGGTAGAACATATAGGACTAGGGATTTAATAGGAAATTATAATATTACTTGTGTTATGGCAAATGATTCGATAACGGTTGAAATCATAATAAAGGCAAATAATCGAAATGAATTGATGTAAAAGAATGTATCTTTTGAAATACCTGACAGTTTGATGCTTCTCATAACATAGGTTCAGAACATTTACGCATATTATGTAGGGGGAAGCTAATCACTAACTCAACAGTGTGTAAGCTCAAGTGAATAAGTACCCAACAATAATGCCAAAGAATTCGCTAATTTTCAGAAAATGCATTAGGATAGTTGAGCAATATTTTGCCTTGTTCTTGAACAAATATTTCTCTTGCGTAGATATAAGATGAGATTGAAAGAAAGGAGTACGATTATTTGCAATTTCTATTAACATACACATTATGTTCTAATAAAGACGTCTTTTAATACAAGATCATTGTAAACTTTGTTACAGTTCATCATTAACATCTTTAAATTTGTCATTCTTATAGGTTAATGTTTTCTACTTTTCTATCTATTACAATGGTTTAGAGGGATTATATGTTTATTAAATTATTTAGTCAAACTAATGAATACCATGACTAATTTTGTTTCCTCTTACTTTATGAAGGTAACAATGGGAGATTTTCTGGTGGATTTGACATCAATGTTTTTCAGAAAGTTCACAAAACTGGTATGACTTCGTTATATATCATATATGTAACAAGCAAGACTTATTTATAGTTATTTTGATTATAAAATTTTCTACAAACCTGTGTTGAGAATAATCATTTTCATTGCAGGAGACATCAGTCACCTACCTGATGTATCTGTTGCCCTCGTGACCAATACACTTGAAGGTTTATAAACTTCATTATGTAGTTTGCTTATTACAAATTTTTATTTGTTTCTTTATGGTAAAGGTGGCACTTTCGACCCATATGCCTATAGATGGGTTTGGTTTGGAAACTTCCAATGGGTCAAAGTGGTATAAGTATCAATCTCTGGTATTATGCAAATTGGTAGACCTGGCCAAAAGGGTTGAAAGTCACCCAAAGTGTTTTCATTTGCATAAAACCTTCTATACTGTTTTTTTAAAGGGAATAAGATTCTTATTTCTGACAATGTGGATCTTGTAATCTTATTAATACATTTATTGTTTATAAATTTCATTTTATAAAGAAAAGTGGATGAAAAATGGGGATGGGTCGCCCCACCTTGAACTGACTCGTTTATTCGAATTACCCATTTTGTCCCATTATTCAACCTACCCATCTTTTCCGCCTCAAGTTTTTGAATAAACGTCTTCACTCATTGACACTATTTTGTTCTTTTTATTTGGTTCTCTTAGATGCCAAGAAACCCATAGTTGCTGCTGTACAAGGACTTGCACTCGGGGGAGGCCTAGAAGTTGCAATGGTTTGTAGTTTATGTGCTTCAAAATTTGGTCAATATTTAGTTAGAAAAAAAACACAATTTCATCCTATTGTTTTCTGCAGGGATGTCATGCGCGTGTTGCAGCTCCAAGAGCTCAACTTGGCTTGCCTGAATTGTCTCTTGGAGTTATGCCAGGCTTTGGAGGTACACATATCTTAAACAACTTCTATTTTAAAGATCCAATTAATTTACTAAATTATAAATTATGGTTTTCAAGGTACCCAAAGACTTCCAAGGCTTTTGGGATTGTCAAAGGCAATTGATATGATGTTGGTGAGCATTCTTAAATCTTAATAATCTCTCACCTTTAAAAAAAAAATTAAAGTTATAAACTTTTCAGTGAATCAGTGATATTGATTTGAGGATTTTGATTGTAGACGTCGAAACCGATACTCTCTGAGGAAGGGGCAAAACTAGGACTCATTGATGCCATTGTGCCTCCTCAAGAATTGTTGCAAGTGTCTAGGCAATGGGCTTTAGACATTGCAGAAGGACGTAAACCGTGGATTCGTTCACTTCATCGAACGGATAAGATTGGTTCCCTTTCTGAAGCACGTGAGATTATTAAAAATGCTCGACAACTAGTCAAACGTACAGCTCCTAATATGCCACAACATCAAGCATGCCTTGATGTAATTGAGGAAGGCATTGTTCATGGAGGATATGCTGGTGTTTTAAAGGTAATTTGAATTTTTTTTTTTACTTTTATTCGTAATCTTGGATGTGCGTTTTGAGATTTAAAGTTTTGTTTTTTAGGAGGTGGAGACGTTTAACAAGCTTGTTCTTTCGGATACAGCGAAAGGTCTTGTTCATATATTCTTTGCACAACGTGCAATCTCAAAGGTATGTACAAAATTTTGTCTTATTCTTCCAGATTTTGAAATTTCTATGATATTGACTCTTTTTTTTCTTGCATTAATAGGTACCTAAAGTTACGGATGTTGGTCTCATGTCAAGGGCCGTAAAGAAAGTTGCTGTGATTGGTGGAGGCCTAATGGGGTCAGGAATAGCTACTGCCCTAATCCTTGGTAATATAAACGTTGTTCTCAAGGAAGTCAACTCTGAGTATCTTCAGAAGGGAATAAAAACAATCGAAGGTAGTAATCTCTTGTATATATACAAATCTTGTACTTAATTATGTAGCATAGAGGTGGTAAATTCTACTCTACAAATAATGAAGGGGTCAATTCGAGTCACACGTGTTGAATCGCGCTAATTATATTAAATATTTAGTCATTTCGGACAGCGTATTCTGGTCAACCCAGAGCTGACGCATTTTGACCCGTATATATAATTACCCATTTTGACCCGTTCTGGTAGGTAATGTTCGAGGTTTGGTTGCAAGAAAGAAGTTAGCACCAGCGCAAGCTGAAAAGGCTATATCGTTGGTTACAGGGGTATTAGACTACTCACAATTCAAAGATGTGGATATGGTTATAGAGGTATGTAATATGTTCTTCTCTAACACGTTGAACTTTTTTGTACTGATTGTCTTACATACTAAAATAACATAAAAATATAAACTTTAGACATACATTGCGTGATATGATAACTCTTAACATTTTCTTGATCGAACTGTTTTGATGATTGCAGGCGGTTATTGAGAATGTTCCATTAAAGCAAAAGATCTTTAGTGAGATCGAAAGCATCTGTCCACCTCATTGCATTTTGGCAACCAACACATCAACCATTGACCTCAATTTAGTTGGAGAGAAAATAAAATCTCAAGATCGAGTTGTGGGGGCCCATTTCTTCAGGTTACATCACATAATCCAAACCTTTGACTTATTTTTTCTCTAGGTTTTTTTTTTTATTTTTTTTTGTTGTTGTTGTTGTTGTTGTTGTTGTTGTTGTTGTTGTTGTTGTTGTTGTTGTTGTTGTTAAGCATATAAGTTAAAAAGATTGTGAATTTCTGATCTAACAATTTTTTTGTTGTTGTGAAATGATTACAGTCCGGCTCATGTGATGCCTCTACTGGAAATAGTCAGAACCGAAAAGACATCTGCACAAGTGATATTAGACCTTATGACAGTCGGCAAAATCATAAAGAAATCTCCTGTTGTGGTTGGAAATTGTACTGGTTTTGCGGTTAACCGCACCTTTTTTCCGTACACGCAGGGTGCACAGATTTTGCTTCATTTAGGTGTCGATTTGTTCAGAGTTGACAGACTCATCAGCAGTTTTGGACTCCCCATGGGACCCTTCCAGTAAGTTCTTCTTCACCTTGACTTTTATATAAGGTCAAATTGCCTCATTTTTTTACTTCAAGTTGATACTTATTGTTCAAATCTAGTTCACCTAAATTGAATGTATCAAGAGATACGAATAGGGATATGTTAATTGATTTTTGATAAACTCTATTCAAATGTGAACTGGAAAACTAATATGTTGACCTTGAAAGTCAAACTACCATTGTGTGAAAGTTGGTAATTAAGTTTATTGTATTAATTTGTGATTGTAGGCTTCAGGATTTAGCTGGATATGGTGTAGCTGTTGCTGTAGGTAAAGAATTTGCTAATGCTTTTCCTGATCGCACATTCCGTTCTCCTATAGTTGATCTTCTGATTAAAAGTGGACGAAATGGTAATTTTTATTTTTATTTTCTTTATACGTTCATTTTTTCACAATTTTGATAAGCAAGGCTCTTTTGTTTTCTGACACTGTTGTCTCAGGTAAAAATAATGGAAAAGGATATTACACTTACGCAAAAGGTAGCAAGCCAAAACCCGACCCGCAAGTATTGCCAATCATTGAGGAGGCGCAAAGACTAGTCAACATGATGCCTGGTGGGAAGGTAAGTTTTTTTATTTTAATTTCCCACCAAAAAATTCGAATGAGAGGCAATACACATTAATAGTTTGGCCAGATTACGTATCTGTGGGTTGATTTGGGTCATGTATTATCTCAAATGGGCCAAATAAAAAAGGGCAAAATGCCGAAAAAGGTAACATATTTGTTAATTTTTGTCATTTTGGGGTGTCCGTTTTTAACTGTTACATTAAAAGGATTGTGTATTTTAATTCGATATTATGAGGGGTGTGGGGACCACAAGTTCAAACTTTTTGCCCACTTGGAGCTTAGTTGGAATGCCACGTGTATTTTTTTACAAAAACCTAAACGATTATGTAACATATTTAATACATATATATGATACTCAAAATCTGCAAATTGAATGTACATACTTTTAAAGAAAAATTATGTGGCATATTTAAACGATTATGTGACATATTTAAACAAGAATATATACGTGACATGCCAACTAAGCTTAAAAAATACACGTGGCATGCCAACTAAGCTTAAAAGTACATGTGGCATGCTAACTAAGCTCCAACAGGGCGAAAAGTTTGAACTTGTGGTCCCCATACCCCTCATAATATCGAATTAAAAGACACAATCCTTTTAATGTACCAGTTAAAAACGGACACCCCAAAATGAAAAAAATTAACAAATATGTTACCTTTTTCGTACCTAAAATAGAAATGGGTTGAATGGGCAAACGGGTTGAACGTCTCCCAATGTCTGTTCTTGTTTAATAAAATGGACAAAACACACATTTGGGGATGACCCCAACCTTACGCGATCTGTATTGACCCGCACTAAAGATGACCCGTTACCCACCCGCCCATATTGCCATGTCAAATGAGTAGCACAAACTTGTAAATAATTTGTTTCTTGAAATATATGTGGCAGCCAATATCTGTTACTGATCAAGAAATAGTAGAAATGGTACTGTTTCCGGTGGTGAATGAGGCTTGTCGGGTTCTCGAGGAAGGAGTTGTGGTTCGAGCATCTGATCTTGATGTTGCATCTGTTCTTGGGATGAGTTTTCCTTCTTACCGGTTAGTTTATATTTATATTTTCCATTCTTGTTCTAATTTGTTATGATAACGAAATATGTCTTATTTATTTTCATGTTTAATTGCAGTGGTGGTATTGTGTTCTGGGGAGACTTAGTTGGGGCTAAACACATATACGCAAGTCTCAAAAAATGGTCTGAAAAATACGGCAACTTCTATAAGCCCTCGAGATTTCTTGAAGAAAGAGCCAAAAACAGTGTCCCATTGGTGAGGACAAGCCCTCCTTTTCTTTATTCAGTTTTCTTTGTTATGTTTTGTTGAGACAGGATTATAATCTTTATGGTATTTGCAGAGTGCCCCATTATCGACATCTGCAAGTTCAAGGGCTCGTCTGTAAGAAACAGCGGTGGATCAATCAAATTAAAAGATGGATATGGCAACGTGAATAATAAGAATATTCGTCAGAGTAAGTTTGTTAAACGTATCGTGTTGAGGAATGTTTTTGTATTTTTTACTATCTTTTCGGGTCATCTTCACCTGTTCGGGATTGAACTATATAAGGTTGATGTGGACGTGAATTTGGTAGCAGTTATATATCAATTGGTGTCACATTAAACTTGTTACTTAGAAATTTTCTATAAGCCCCATTATCTATAAAACATATTTGCACTTGCACCCCTCTTAACTCTTGTTACATAAGTATCATTTGAATTAGTACCTTGTTACATTATTCAAGATTTTTTAGTAAAACATTATCTCGTGTCAATTTTCGACCTATATAACTAGCCTTTGAGACTTTAATATAGGCATACTTGCCACAACCACAAACCGGTATGAGCCCAAGACTCGGGATTGTGACATCTCCGATTTCAAGTTCAGTATTTGCATTTCCAGCAATACCAAAGTGTAAAACTCCTTTCACGTTGAACAAACTTAACAAAAGTTGTGTGGTAATACCTGCGTTTAGCTACACTACCAAATGGTTAACACTTAACACGTCGAACATGTACATGCATGTTAATTAATTGGTAAATTAGATTATTCGAAGGAAAACCATGTGACATACCATGCTTAATCCGGTCATGACGATTATGACCTTTTGATTTTCCAAAGCTCCTATTGGAAACCTTCTGCCTGTTATAAAAACTCTTTACATATATTCAAGACCGATATATATACTATTTGCGCGTTAACTTATAGTACAATTATATCTAAATTTTGATATGTTTCCTATCTTTGCTTAACATATCGGGTGTTCACAAATCAAGATAATTAACATGTTGTGTGTGTGTATAGTCCATTAAAACGCATCGTCTTATACCTGAAACATCAAGATACGGATGCTTTTGATTCTCTACAAAGCTCGGCGATTGTAAAAGTGGATTCATTTCGAAACTATTTGGCACGACAATACCAATATACGAACCAACCTTGTTGATACTATTAATCTCTATTAACAAACTCTTGGGAATCACACATTCCCCTATTTCCACCAATAAACATAACCCTAGTAGAAACCATGCAAATATCATTAACCTCGTCTTTTTGTGTGTGTGTGTGTGTGTGAATGTGTTTAAGGTTTTAAGAATGTTTGGTCTTTAAAAATGTTATCAATTTATAGATCAAGAATTGAAGTGGATGATAATGAAAGAATGACACGTAAGGTTATGGGAAGTGAATTGAAGTGGTCGAATCTAAGTTCTAAAAAGTAGGGAAGTCCGTCGTACATCTTGTTTGGCGGATTGAGTTTACAAGTGGCGGATTGAGTTTACAAGTGGCAGATTGATTGTTTGGCACAAACACTTCACAAGTGGCTAACAAGTTAAATATTTTCTGAGTTTTTATTAAATTATGAGTAAATTTCATTAATGGTGCTGTGATTTAAATGGACCATATGAAATTCATCTCTCATAAATGGTCACTCCACTTGAAATAAATAAATATCCTTAATCATTTTTTTATTCATAGTTTTTCCAAAACAAAAATAATGAAGAGGTTAGGCGTATTAGTCATTTCAAATGGCATTTACTTAATTTATATGACAGAATAGTTAACAACTACTGGCCCTAACAACATATACAAAGCGGCGTGTACGTATATATAAACCAAACCCCAAAAATTGATTTTACAGGAAGAAAGATGGGACGTGGTTGTTCGTTTAAGCAGCTTGTCAATAATGCTTCCAGGGTCTTGATGATCGACAGATCCCGGCCCCAGTTCATCCGTTCATCATCAACGCTTAAAGCTTCGTATTGTATACCTAACGACATTAATAACGTTAAACACGAAATCCATTCATCATCTCTCTTTGGTAAGTGTATGTACGTAGTTAGTGGTTCAAATTATATTTTTGCCAGATTGCTAAACTACTTTAGATGATCATGTTTTGTTTCAGATGGGTTTATTATAACAACTAGGAGGATGAGTCGGGTTTTATAAGAGAACAATTTCTGAGCATGTTCCTTCGAGTCTGTTGGTTAGGCCACATCGGAGTTATGAAACTGATGAAGCTGCACACTTTATCATAGGGATGTCTGATATACGCGATGAGGACATGATCAAAGTATCGGTTGAGAACAACAAAACCGTTACCATCATTGGCCAAGGTGATGGAGTGTTTGAAGCCTCCCAGGGCTTTAAAAAGTATGTTTGCTATCTTGATTTACCAGATATTGATTCACCTGTTAAAATGTATACCACACGCGGTGTCAAGGCTAATAAGTTGTTCCCGTTGAGATCATTATTCCCAAGTTGAAACAACATGATAAACCAGATGATGAAAATGTAAATGTAAATGTAAATGTAAGCACCTTTAACGTCAAGGTCAATCGTACTTATCAGTATGATGAGGATATATACTCCGATGAGGACAGTGACAGCAACAGCGTCAACGATGAGGATGACGAATCCTACTGTGATGGGCGACACAATTTCTCCCTCACAAGATTTTATGCTTGTGTGAAAAACATTATTTTAAACAATATTAATAATAGTATTTTTGCAGATTTGCCCCCTTGAAAATATTATGTTATGGATAATTTTGTTTTGAAGTTTTATTTTGGTAACAAAATAAAACTCTTTATGTATGTTAGCTTTTTATAGAATCAATGAATTAAAAATGGTATTTCTGAAACAAAGTTTTGCCCTCTACATACATCTATTGCCGTATATGCTAACACAAAGCATAGCAGATGTGTCATCTCATCAACAGAGGTTGTTGCCTCCAGCAGGCTCCCCCTCATCAACACATGTGTCATCTCATCATGTGCCTTAGCGGCTACTGATCAACTATGTTTCTTCAGCACCATCAACGATGGCCGCCATGGTCATGGTCTTAAGAATAATCTCCGCCGTGTTCGTAACGTTACCGTTAATAGTATTTCTAACTTCATTTATACAGGATAGTTTACTTAATTTTCTTCTCCTTTTCTTTTTTAGTTTTCCTTTTTTTGACTAACAGAGCCGCCCAGGCTTCGAATTATAAGGGCCTCAAAATGTGGATGTTTGTATAAAACTATAAATGGGCGTGTGTGTATACACATAATTTGATTGTTAATTGCAAGAAGAACAAAAAAGGAATACGTCATAGTTTGTTTTAAAGTTAATTGAGCCACAACATAAAGAATAAAAAGAAACGTCTCATAGCTAAATTAGATATAGGGCTCTTTTCATCGATTAATCAGTTTCTACCCCAGGGCCTTGCTAATGTACATACACATAAAAATAGTGTACTTGAAAATATTGACCACAGTCCATAGCCTTAACTAATGGATTCGTAATGAACCGTTGTTTTTTTTCTTTCATGAACTAGATATAATGAATCGATTTGGGCTATTCGACCAGAGGGTTTATAGTATGGGTTCAACAAGAATTAAGCCATCAATGTCCCAGGATGATGAATGCCTCTACTACTCCTTACAACTGAAAGGAGTCATTTCCAATGAAAAAGTGAGAGTATCCGTGAGCTACAACTCACTGTACATTAAAGGGGTAGTGTATGATGAATTCAAAGCAGCACATCACATATATGTGGGCTATATGTGGGTTATTATTATTTGAAGAACAACATGAGAGGTATCAAGGCAGACTTTAGTGAAGGAGGAGAGTTAAAACTAACTATTCCCAAGTTCAACGCAGCAGAGAGGATACTGAACGAGAAGAAGGATGAAGCAGGAGAGTTTTTAAAGCTTAAAAGAGATGCATTCATATTTCATATCAAGGTCAATGCTATATAGACATAATAATAGTAGCTGGTAGTACCGAAAAATATTTGATATATTTTACAATAATTGTGTTCTTTTTGCATTTTTTCCGTCTGAATATCAAACGCTGTTCCACCTTTAGAAGTATATTATAATTCATAAGCATTAATAAGACTTATATATGTTAAAAATATTATCACAAAATGAGAAGGCTCTTGATCATTCATCAATATTATAGCTGTTGAGTTGAATCCAAGTTTTCACTAAATGTCAAGAATGATTGCGCCAGATTGCTGGTGTCATGTCCAGAAGGTGAATTGGGTAATGGGCTGCTGTTAATGCCAATGTACACTGTGATCGTGGTGACTGCTGCTGGGTTGCTCAAGTCATCACACAAAGTCTGTTGTTGTTTGGTTTATGCTGTTGCTTGGTTGTGTTTCTGTTTCCTTTCCTGTTTTTTGCTGCCGAGATCCCCTCTTCTTCTTTTTTTGAACGGCAAATTATTTTATTCATATAAGAGATCTAACAAGATACAAGACCGGAGCCCTTTTTCCGGTTAGGTATCCGTCGCCTAGGTCATAAATTTCTCATCAGTTTGATAATTGTATGATTGGATCTGTTTATTTGAAATCGCGGTGGATATTAACTTGATGCGCTGGAGATGCTACTAATTACAGGTTGTTCTTCTGTTTTTTAAAAGCTTTATATATACCGCACAGTTGGAGGTCCGAGGTTTGACATGACTGACTTATTTTATTCTTCTTTAGTTTATAATAGAGGTGATAAAATGGCAGGTTGGGTAATAGGTTAAAGCGCTTGTGGTCAAATTTGACAATTCTTGGTACGGGTCCAAACGGGTCGGGTGGAGTTAAACTGTACACTTTCTATAAAAGTTTTTTTTATAAACAATCAGTGTGTCAAACACGACTGCAGAAGTTGGTAACCTCAGGCACGAAATGAAAAATAATCGGGTTGGCAGTTTGGTGGTTCGGGATTAGACAACCCTAACATGTTTATTTTCGTGGTAGTTTCAGGTCTGGTCTCGGGTCTCGGGTCTCTTCGAACATTGCAACGGGCCCGATCATGGTAATCATCTTCTTTTACCCTGGCCCGACCCCCTTTCTCTGTCTTGCCCTGTTTGTGCTGGGCTTTGTTGCTTTTTTCCATTATTTTTAGGCCTGTCGGTCCGGTCGTGGTCTAACTCAAAGCACACGAAGGAGTTTCTTTCGAACTGTATCTAGGCTTGATAAAAGTTGGTTAGAGGATGGTTTAGAGCATGGTGTACTCTGTTTATGTGAGGGCTAGAGATTATTCTTTGAGCTTCCAAGTTCAATAGTTAGCAATTTGGGAATCCACATACTTCTTGTTTTGCATGAAGATTCTAATACGGCACATGAATAATATAGACAAAACATGCTATATTTTTCAATGTAGACTTGTCATTTTACCACACTGTCTTATTCTTGAATATATTGCTACTCTTTGAGCCAAATACTTCGGTTAACGGATATAAAATGAGTGACCAGATGCCTCTTCATATACACAAAATGCAGTATAAATGTGCTTTTAGTTTTAAATCAGATTGGTTGATGATTGTCCATAAGTAAGCTTTTCTTTTGAAAAACAGAGTAAAAAACTAGTCTAATCTGGCTCTAGCAGGTGTATGAAGGTGAGGTGATTCTAGCAGAACAAGAAAGTTTTTCATTATTTTTCTATTTTCTTTTTGGTTAACTTTAAGTATCTGACCCGCTTTGCTAGACGACTAATCCTAGGGCGACCACCCGCTTTGCGGGTAGCCCAAAGTCTTCGCGGGTGAACCTCCGTGACCACAAGTTGGTATACTCTCTTTTTGCATGTTGCAAGATGGAAAACTGGTTAGCCTCTTAGACTATCTCTAATAATATAGTACACTGGTTATACAATGTCTAAAAGGGTCGGGACATGAAAAAAATAATAAACTTCTACTATTTTAAACCATAATTCATTTATATATTACTTTCTTTTTGTCCATGCTAGAACTTTAATCAGAGTAGCCTTGTTAAAAGTTTTTCCAAATAATGTTTTGTGAAGACAATTAGGATCCTTAGGTATACCCATTGTACTTGATCGGTTATAATACATGGTCAAATCTTAAGCACCCACCGTAACGCATACCAAAACTTCCAAGTAATTTAACAGTAATTGTGGACGGTAAGTTGCCAACAAAGATAGTTTATATTGCTGATATGTGTTTTATTCTTCAAATTTGCTTGCGTGCATTGCTTCTCTGGGACGGGGATCTTCACTTCAACCCAAGTCGTTTTACTCTCTGATGAAATTTTTCTTCACTATATCGATGAACTGAAGGAGCATTTTTCTGAAATCCAGGTGGACCCTCTGGTGTAGACAAACCTTCATCGTGGTTATCCTCCTCCACAGTTGTTCGATACCTGGCACAAATATTGGAGTTACTGTTCTTGAACCACTTGAGAGAAAAGAAACCATATTCCCGTATCTAATCGATGGTTATTTTATGTTATCGTTAATTTTCAAAGTGTTAAAACATATGTATGCTGAAGCAAATTTATAGATACTGTAAAATAAAACTGCGTGACAAGCTATAAATGCATATTAGTATCCAGATCACAAGTCTAAAAGTTGGGTTTTTTCAGAAGGAGAAGTATATGTTATGAATTTAGATCAAACTTGATTTGCATATTTTGGTTTACTAAACCCATTGATTGTCCGCTTTCATCTTCGTAATTTACTTTTAAATCTCATTCATAGAACACATTGGAAAACCCATTTGGAAAGGAAGATGTGGGATTTTAATACGTCACGAAAATCACCGGAAAAAACTCATTTTGATATCCTACAACCAAATGCACACTACTTGAATGCATACCAATTATCTAATAATACCAAATGCACAGTAATTCAACACATCTGAAGCATATAACAGCCTATGGTTCGAAAGTACACAGCCACTCTCCCTAAAACTCGATCCATACAATGTAGTAACCAGTATATAATATATCTAATATGGATCACGCGCAGCACCCCTACGGTCATCTCGTCCCCTGTCCAAGTAAGCATCTCTCCTAAAATCTTTGGGAGGTGGTGGTCCACCCCTAACAGGAGACCTGCTACGTTCTCTCTCATCACGGACCCATCGTCCGCCACTACCACGCCCTACAGGAGATGGTGGTGAAGCAGGTGGAGGAGATACAGGTGGCCGCCTGTCGTACACTTTCCTGTCTCGTCCCCAATCCATTGAAGGTGGCATCGACCTATCAAACCTGTTTCTCTCTCTGATGTCGTCTTCAAAGTAGTCAGGCCTGTGCTGGTCCCTGAGGAGCCGTCCTTCATGCCTTGGGTGATGCAGAGGAGGGCCTGCAATGTCGAAATCTCTAGGACCATGACCATCTCTACCAAAACCTCGTGGAGGGGACCTGTAGCCGTTGAAAGATCTTCCAGGTGACCGGTCATGTGGTGGCCCTGGGAAACGGCGAGGCATCAGAGGTGGACCTGGGTAGCCCCTCCTAGGACTTCCAGGTGGTGCGTAACGGGACCGGTTGCAGTTGTTACAGTACTCCCGCCTTGCAAAGTTGAGATTGTTGCATCTGATATGAACACAATAAAAATAAACCATGTAAAAGAACGACACAGTTGCTTCAAAAAGAAAAAATAAAGCAAAAACCAACAAGCTAAGTATTTTAATTTCCACCTAGGTAGGGCCAGGAGTTGCAAAATGAGCAGTTGAGTGGGTTGGATAATGGGTCAGAATAGGATTCTGTGCCAAACAACAAACTCTTTTAATTCATTTTATAAACAATAATCTATATATATATTTTTTGAAGTAATTTGGCAAGTTTTAAGCACCTAAACACATTTTGGAAAGCCAACAACCTGCTTAACACATTAGAAACCTTTCCCTTTAGTGAAATCGTTTAGCTTTAATTCATTTGACCCGTTAGAGATATAATGAAACACAAACCGACCCATTTCTATATAATAAGCAGATACGAAACTTACGTGGGATCAGTGCACATCCAATCTCCTTCCCTTGGACGAACGTTAGGGTTATTTCTAGGTATGACATCACCACCTCTGTAACCAGGGCCCATAGCAGGACCATCAAACCCTCTTCCACCAAACCTACCACCGCCAAATCTGCCACTGCCAAACCTGCCGTCACCAAACCTCCCGCCACCAAACCTCCCACGCCCGTACGGAGGTGGTGAATAATCTCGATATCTACCAGAGTCTCTCCCCCTGCCAAATCCACGGTTGCGAGGAGGGGCATCTGAATGATCGTATTCCGGACTGTAGTGGTGACTTCCATTTCGACGACGAACAGGAGACGCAGAACCTGCACGCATTCTAGACCCTGAAAATCCATTTATATCCAAAGCATAAAATAAAAGTAACACCAACTTCTATAAGTGAAAAAACCAAGTATCTCTCCCCTAAAGTACCCAATCAACTTGACCATAATCAACATTCAAACATCCTGCGGCTAGTAAAGAAGGAATATCAAGCCCATTTATTACCCACTCTAACTGTACCTTTGGATAACCAGCCCCAGTCACTAGTAAATGGTAACAGATCAGCAGTTACTGATTGGAGTCCCAAGTAAGCAAGATACCAAATACAGCTAGTCAACTAGAGAACCAGACCTACATACTTAGTTAATATATATTTGTGGGTTCAAGTTTACCATATAAAAACCTCAAAAATAAAAGCCCAATTCATTAGTCTCAAGCACCGAATACCAGGGAGGTAACTACCAAGAGAGTTCAGCCATTTTTAGCCCATAAACATAAAAGATCAGGCACACTTCAGTGAAACCAATGCCAATAATGGCAGCAGGATGACATAATACCCATCCGTTTTTTTTTCTTTTTTTTTTTTTTTGCAAAATCACTTGCAGCTACGCAGCAATATATGAAAGGAAACCACATAAGGAACAATTATCGTAAAATTCACACAACCCATTGATTTCCTTTGAAACCCTCTGGCAGATTCAAACAAAAACCCAAGATAATGTAATGTAGCAAACCTTAAACTAGTCTTAAGCATAACAAGTGATCAGATAACAAAACGTCCCCTAGTATCTACAACCGGATAACATCTCCAAGCAAGTACACCTATGAACTAACCAATTGACCACCACAGGCATCCGAATGGTAAAGAATGACCTGCCCAATAACACAATACGAAAGAGAAGTCATGACTATTCTTTTAAACCAAATTGTTCACACCACAAAAGCATATACTTTCCTGCAACCAGAGATACTAAGGCAGAAGTTTCCTTGTCCTGAACCCTAACAAACCACCCATATGTGGCCATAAAGTTCCTCAAGATGTGTCATACGTGTGCCCAGTAATGCAAGATCTTATAGCAGACTACCATTATCATTAGACCCAAATATATAAAACCCCAATGACAGCTTGGCAATTCTTGTTCAAACCACACCAGACCATGCATTGGCATCCACTTATTATATTTCCCCCATTCAAAACCCGAAAAATAATTGCCAAACCCAAATTCATATATACCAACATTCAAATCAAAATAACCGGCTCCCTCAAGACCTCAAGTTCTTGCACCAGCCGTCTTTTCTCAGCTGTAAAACACAATAGTAAAATCATTGACAAATGTAACAACACCTGAAGTGGGTACTGCTCCACACAACGAAAGGCATAAACAGCAGGTTGCAAAAATCATCTTGCAGCAAGGTGATATTGCTTCATGTTGCTATGAATCCCTCAAGAACAGAGACAATAACTGAGCTAAATCAATAGGTCTATAACATCTACCATTAGATTAAGTATGCCATCTGCAAGTTATTATTGCTAATGGAATATCTCGAGGGTGTTTGGCTTAGCTTATTTTTTGGGCTTATCAGTTTACTGAACTTTGAAAAAGCCGATAAGCTCATTGTTGCTGGCTTATAAGTTATCAATTTGATCTTAAAGGCTTAACAATAAGCCATAAGCTCATTAGCAGGTAAAAATGAGCCTATTGGCTTTTTGAAAAATTCAATAAGCTAATAAGCCTATATAAAAGTTAGGCCAAATAGCCCCTTCGAGAACCAATGGCAACAAAAAACAACACACAATTAAGATGCAGGCCTTATTTGAATATGATGTACAAGCTATTTATACATATATAAATTCAATAAACACGTGTTTTTACTCATATGCAACTCTACTGAGTAAGCACAACGTAAACGAGGTCATCCTCTTTACATAAACATGTAAAAATCAAAACGTATTGTGTAGACTATATGTACTGAACTAACAAGATAACACACAACATTACAAGAAAAGAACAGCATGTGTAAGCAATTATTATTATATGAATATACGACCTAACACCCTAAACCAATGAAACATCAAACTAACTATAGAATAGCCAACTATCATCAACAATAATAACAATGTAAAAGCTTCTTCAATCAATACACCAAAATTGATCCACAGTTTCAATCGTTTCCTAGTCAGATTTAGGGCTAAAATTAGGGATCAAGTTAAATAAAATATTAACAATTTTACACTAAACAACTACCATACATATAAATACACATGAAATAAAAGCAGATCTAAGTTTATAATTAATCAAATTAACACATGAAGGACAACTAATAGAGAAAAGGCAATGAAAGGATATAACGAACCATGGCTATTATTGTCAGGAAATCGATCAGAGCGAGAATAAGAAGGCGGATCACGGCGAACTTCGCCGGGCTCGTAATCGCTACCGCCGCCGGGGCTGTCGGAAGGGCGGACGACGAGACTGCTTAGTAGCGGTTGGTGCGGCATCATCGTCGGATCAGTCTCTCGTGAACTCATTCTATCTATCGCCACTATTTTCACCGTGATTGTTCTGTAGACGTATATATAGGTCGAATAGAATGTATAAACCCTAATGATCAATTTTTTGTGATTCGTGCCCCAATCATCGAAAGTTTCGGGTTAATTTGTCTGGGTCGGTCAGATGAGCGGGTAGTTCTTTTTTTTCTTTTTTCCTTTTTGTGTTGATAATTATTATTTGCATCATTAAAAGTATAGAAAACTTTGTGTCCCCTAAATATGTTTGTACTTAGACAATAACAAAATTTGTGTCCCACGGAATGTTTTAAGAACCGGTTCGACCAGTTGAACCGAATTTTTTTAAATTTTCGGTTCAAAATTAACCTTTTTTTTTCAAAATTGGACTAGTCAGCAGGCTGTTTAGGACGGCCGATCGGACCGAATTAGACCGGGAACCGGACCGGTGTGTTGAACCGGTTTCAGTTTTTTTTTTCAACTAATTAAATTACTTTCTAAACTTAAGAAGCTTTTAGGCCTCCTTAAATTGGATAGTAAAAGCGTGTTGAACCGATTTCAGTTTTTTTTCCAACTAATTAAATTACTTTCTAAACTTAAGAAGCTTTTAAGCCTCCTTAAATTGAATTGACGGGAACTGGACCGGCGTGTTGAACTGGTTTCAGTTTTTTTTTTCAAATAATTAAATTACTTTCTAAACTTAAGAAGCTTTTAGGCCTCTTTAAATTGGATAGTGAGTTAGTAAGCTGAAGTGTGGACTTTGTTGGCATTATATAGAATGTGATTTTTATGTTGAGATTGTTTTATCACTTATGTGGGATAAACTAAAGTTAAAGTTTTAAACAAATGAAAAATAAAATAAAATTGTTGGTTACAAGATTCAAACTCACTACCACATTAATGAATAGCGACTTGTTAACCAACTAATCTAACATTTAACTTGTTATAATTATTTACACTAAATATATTTATTACATATATCGCATCACTCATGATATATATTATATTCGAAAATTAAAGTTGTATTATCAAATTATAGTTTGTTGATATTATATATATTTTATGAGGCGATATGTATTATTTAATGATATAGTATAAAATAAAATGCGTTATTAAAAGTTAATTTATAGATATACCATGTGTTATTAAGTGTTACAAAGTAATATAAAATATAATTGCAAAGTTTTATCGTTAAGAATGGTGTTTACTTGTTTTAGATCGTATGTTTTTGAACAAATTACGGTATCTAATAATTACAATGCTTCTTCAAATTGGATCAACTCGTATGAGTTGTATTTCCATTCCCGATCGAAAGTAATTTGATTGTTTGTGGTTCCGTTCTTGATCCATTGATCCCACCAATTGTTAATCGTTTTGCATAATTTATTAAGTGATCCGAGTCGGTTCTGACTAACTCCGTTAGTCACTTCTCTTATCGATTCAAGGTTTGTTCCTTACTCATTTACATATTGTCGATCACAAAATTTTTGTTTCTCAATTTTATTACAATTGTTAGATCATTCCGAATTGGTTCTGACTAACTCCGTTAATGAGTTATAAGTATCATATAGGTTATTATAATCATCGATAATTTATTCAAGGACTTTCGTTATACTTCATTCTAGGAGTTGCGTTAGAAGAATCACATTTATGAGTTATGTCTAAATATATATAAGTACATATAAAACAAACACCTTTTTGACTTTTGATGCTTTACTTTTAAATTCCTTAAGACCAACTCTTGATGCATAACTCTTAAAGATTAAATCTTGAACTTTAACTCATGATACATGATCAACAACCACATCAGTCCAATTGGGTGTCATAACCACGATAGTAGGAGGATTGAGAGTGTTGTGATGTACAATCGTGTAATTTTACAAGATTATGTAGATTTTGTAATCCCATTACGTAACAATTAGATAAACTATGATTATTTTAGTATAATCGTACATCACACGGGTAATGATCAAGTAATATCTTTAAACATGACAAATGTTGATGGATTTCAAACATGATATTCTCCCGTTGTATAAGTAAACTGTTAAAACTTGTATGTTAATTAAGTTAATATACGTTGCTTCTATTCTTTTTCCAAGTGCAGTTGGACCATTTATGAATTTTAAACCACATATCTCGTCTGTTAAGTAAATTGGGTTGGACAGAATTGATAGAATACTCACCAAAGAGATACAGATCTCAAAGAAATGAAACTTATCAAACAAAAACTGTCCCAATTATGAGTAAGACTACTCAATTTATTGAAGCTTGAGACATCCCTGAGTAACTTAAAATATGAAAAGGCTCAAATAATAACTTTAAGAAACTTTATTAAACGTTTCAAGTTATTAAACATAGGTAGATTACTCATATGACTTACAGAAGCAAAATATTTTGCTGAATTCGGATGGTTCTGCCTTTTTGACAACATGTAGTAAATTCGACGTAACTTCCTCCAGAAGGCTCCAAATTGTAAACCGTTTATTTCTTTGGAAACTAGGCTCATGTAGCTTTCCAACCATATAAGATACATATTTTTTTGCCATCTGGATCGGCCAGTTTATTCGTTGAAGTTGGTTCAAATATAGAGATTCTGCAACTTCATGTGTTGGGCTCCTATCCTATGTCAGAATAACTATCACTTTAATACTTTTAATTTGATGTTGTTGTAGAGTATTATGTGTTTTCTATCACTATAAATATAAGTTATTTTAATACTTATAATTTGATGTAGTTGTTGTACTTGTATACTATTATGTGTTTGCTATTACTATAAATAAAAATTAAAAATTATGTCAATGATAACGTTTGAAATTTTAAGGAGCTTGATTTGTAACTAAAGAGTAATAATGCATGTAAGAGAAATTTTTATGATGTAACTATTTGAATTGAATATATATATATATATATATATATATATATATATATATATATATATATATAAGCAACCAGGTCATAATTTCTTGTTTTTGTTGAGGCATGCACCAATGTGCAAAATATGATCAGATAAGATACTTGCAGCATCTAGAAAATAAGAATCCAGCCACCTTATTTCTTAGCATCTAGAAAATAAGAATCCAGCCACCTTATTTCTTAACTACACTAAAGACCATCAAAACTTGAATTGTAACAGCCGTGTTGAACATTGTAACCACTACAATCAAAGTACTAATAAACGGCTATACCCTAACTCCCAGAAACCACATTCAACGGGTGCATGATGTTCTTAGAGGTGTTAAACGAGTGGGTAGAATAACGAGTTAATACGGGAACTTCAATACCACAATAAAACAGCTGAGTTGTATTGAATCGTTAGTATCTACAAGATGACCTGTGTGACTCGTTATATTTTCTTTTATGCTAATTGATCAATTGATCAATTTGATAAAAACATAAAGCAATGTGTTCAATATCAAGAGATGTAGTACATGGTCTTTTCCATGGTGTTAAAATGGGCGCGGGTTAAGGGACGTGTTAAACTGGTAGTTTTGATTCAAACTGCAACATTTATCACATAGAACATAGAACATAGCCAATTTAACCCAATACTATTTACTATTTGCATTTAATATATGTGCATCTCAATCTGAAAGCCATACTATACATAATGCTCTAGTCATTGGTTGTCCACAAATTCCATTATCAAGAAATGCATCCACGGCAAAATTTATTTTGTACACGGCGGGGGGTTTCATTTTTCTCTTAATATTTTGGTCTTGGATTAGTGATTCCTTTTGAGATTAGAAAAGATACAAAATAAATATTACTAAAATCAAATATATATATATATATATATATATATATATATATATTATTTTTGTTGTTTATTTGAAAAAAAAAATTACAAAACACATGAAATTAATCTATAGCAAATTGTGTGTGTATAATTGTGGGCTTTTTCTAAAAATTTATTTATTATTTTTATATATCTAAAGAGGGCATAGTTGAGAATTTTGAATGGGTATTGGGTAAAGTGAAAATGTATGTCATTAGAATACATTTTTTAAGTTGAGTTTGCTTGCATTTGAAAGATATCATCATCCTTTAATTAATTAAATAAAAACTAGAGCAAAATAAAATGATTAATAAATGTTGATAAAATAAAAGTCACATATTATTTCAAGTATGTACTATTTAGTATTTACCCCAAAAGAGATAACTTTTGTATTGTCTTGGCCAAATTTTTGATAGTTACATTAGCATAACAAATCAATCATATTAGAACATACCCAATGATAATCGAAATTGACTGAAATCGATACGCTACATCAGCTATTTTCAAAACTGACAGACCGTGTCGTCAGTGACACGGTCATTTTAATTTTTGGGTCTCACATTTACCAATTTACCTTTAGTTATATACACACATGAAAAAAATAAAAAGAAAAAAAACTGACGGACAGTCGGATATCTGACGGAAGAAACCGACGGACCGAACCGACGGCTCCGTGCCATTAGTGAAGGTTCCGTCAGACGGTATTGATGGGCGTGGTCTTAGTTCCAAACAAATTTTGACACCGTACCTATTTACTAACACACATAAATTCACGACATGTGACACACACCTCCATTACTCTTTAGGAGGCATCCGCTATCATAGTTATAACAAATTTGATTGTTTTGTTATGATTTAATGGAATACTTTCACATATTAATGTAGGTAAAACACCGTAACATTGAACTTTTGACTTAACAAAAAAAAAATTCACATACAAATAATTCCTTAGAAATGCATGCAAACACCAGGTAAATTTCAAAAACTGATGTCAAATGTAAGAGACGTTGCATTCATCCATGGATGAACCTTCCCTAAGCAGCACAGCCTCCACAAACAATCCCCCTGCAATCACCATAACAATTTCCAAACATTAGAGTTTGCATACACAATAGCTTGAAGGGATAGAAATTAGACTTAGATTAATTATACACAGTACTTACGCGAATAAGCAACCAGAACTTCTGTGCCTTTTCTGTCTCGTCGCCACTTCCTTTCGCCTTGGTGGTTGTAGCACAGCCTTGATCGCCGTATCAAAAACCGCTTTGACATTCTAATAGATCATCCAATCACAAAGGAATAACTTTAGCATGTTCTAAAGCTCGCTAGCTAAATCTTGCCCATATAATAATTGGAAGAAATTTATAGTTATAAAATAAAATTTTGTTGCATGGTTAATATTTTTAGTACCTGTTGAGTCTTGGAGCTGCATTCGATATAAGCTACAGCACCAATTTGTTTCCTCAGCTCTTCCCCCTAAAAATCAACAACCTTATTAGAGTTTGGATTTGACTTTTAAGAGTAATTTTTTTTAGCTTTTCACATCTAACAATTCTACAAGAACTGTTTGATTATAAAGAAATAATTGATCTATTAACTCAAAATATTACAACTGAACAAGTTTCAGAGCTGAAAGTCAAAGGCATCAACAAGAACTTGAATTTGAAATGTAGTAGGTTTGAATGTTTAAGTCAAAAGAGTACGGAGTAATAATTTAGTACCTGGGCATATGTGATAGCATTCGAATCCATATGATCAGCTAAATATCCCTTGTCATCACGCAGATCTGGAAGCAAAGAGACCCGGAAAACATTCTTTAAGTTGTATGCTTACTTTTCTAGGAATCTAGATTACTAAAACTCGAGTACATAATCCAAAGCAAAGTATACCTATTTTCGTCCCAACGAGTACAACTGGAACATCTGGTGCGAATCTCCTAAGCTCAGGCATCCACTGTATGAACATTCAAAGTAAAAATTTAACAACTTTAGATCAAATAAGTTTAACAGATCATAAAGGCTTCTACTTGATGATGGGATCTTTTTCTTTTCAGCATTTCAGGATTCTCTAGATGATACAGAACTTGAAATTAAAAAGATCAACTTTACACGATGAACATTACGTTAATTATTTTAAAATATCTCTTAAGAACCTAGAAAGCATATCTGAGGAGGGGAAACTCTGCCGGCCACAATTAAATATATAAAATCTTAAAATGAATTATTAAAAGAGGATACCTTCTTGAGGACATTTTCATAACTTGCTCTGCTCATTAAAGAGAAAGCCAACACAAATATGTCTGCACCTCTATAGCTTAGTGGCCTTAATCTGCTATAATCTTCTTGACCTTAAAAATCAAACTTTTACAGTCAGAAATCAAGAAAGCAAACACTAACTATTCAAAAACACCATAAAAGACTTTAAAAATTGAATTGTTATAAAATACCAGCGGTATCCCAAAGTCCCAAATTCACAATCCTTCCATCCACAGCTACATTGGCACTGAAATTGTCAAATACTGTTGGAATATAGTCCTGCAAATAAAGCCTAATATGAGTGAAAAAAGCCTAAAGATACAAACTTTTATTCAAGAAACCCCAATGGAAGAACAACCCAGCATGAGATCATCAAGAAAATGAAGTTTATGTTAATTTCTTGAAATACCCCCCAATTCCCATGAACAATCTGAGTGAAAGAGCTAAAAAATATAAACTTTAATGCAAGAAACCCAATATGAGAACAAACCAAGATGTAATCAAGAAGAAATTGGAGTAAATTTTCATTTTTTGACATACCCACAGATTAGCAAGAACAATAATGAGTTTAACTAATGGGATTGGAGAGAAAGATAGCTAGAGAGAGAGAGAGAGAGAGAAAGAGAGAGAGAGAGAGAGACTGACAGTGGGGAACTTGTTACTGGTGTAACAAATGAGCATACATGTTTTACCAACAGCTCCATCTCCAACACAAACACATTTTATGAACTTTGAAGCACTCATCTTTTACAAAAGAACAGTGGTTGTTGACTGAAAATTGAAATGGTGAAATGAAGAAGAAGTTTGAAAAACAAAAGAAGACAGTGGTGAAATGGGTATGATATTTAATAGAAATGAATATGGAGACAAATAGACAGAGCTTCTGTAGATGTGTCCAGACAGAGAGAGGCCACCCTATTTCCAAGTTTAGGATTAAAAGACAACTTACACCCACTTTTAAATTACAATCTTTGATTAATAATTTTATTCTAGTTTAGTGGTTTTAGATAATGGAAAATTTATTCTTGATGGAACATATATAAATAGTTGTAGTTATACATATATAAATTTGTAAATATATTACTTGTAAAACTATGTAACCAAATGGAAAGTCAGCAAACTTGGGATCACTTTTTTGACTTTTTGGCCATCAGTCATAAATAAGTTTTGAAATCTAAAGAAAAGATCCCCTTCCATTTGAAAATGCAGAAAGGCAGGCCCTCTTCCCAAACGGTAACTATACTAACGTTTCTCTTGGGATATATTTGAAATTTAAAACATGGATTATTGATTCAAGAAAGTTGTCAATATCAGAAAAAATTTCTTATATTTAAGCAAAATATTATAAATCTTATGATCCCTAGCAAAATAATAAATACTTGCAAATGATTTTTTGTAAAACGGCAAACACTAAAGATGCAATGGTTTTCAATCATATTTCTTTTTGGCTAACGCTCATTCTTTATGATTCACAAATTTCCTTTATTTTGTTTCCATTTAAGTCAATTACGTTTAGCGGGTAAAGGGGATTTACCCCCAAAGATATAAGTCAATTACATTTAGTATAAAGTATAGACAGTATGTAAGGTGTACATGATGAAGCCATTATGTTAGTTTATTTCAAAATTTAAACTCCAATTGTGAAGATACATCTTTATACTGTTAAATATTAGTGAAAGAGAAAATTGAAAGACGGAAACTACTCATTTTTTCGACTTCCTACTCAACCTGCTCAGATGATGCCAAGTTGCCAACGAGTACATTTTGCCACATCTAGCTTAAATGACAAGTTTCTTTCGTTTGGAAAGTAACCAAGCAATATTCAATCGAACAAAACAGAGATTTCGTTTAACCACCTTAAAGTGAACCAGGGACCAATAAAATAAACAGTAGTACAATATAAACTACTAGTTTCTTTGGAACTGCAAAGTTTATTTTAGAACATAATTGTGATTCTCGTTTATTAAACATTCACTTCATAGATAAGATATCATTATCTTTTACAACTATTAGATAAAACAGTGCTACAAGCACAAACCTCAAATGTCATAATCAGAAGATATAAAGAACAAGATTTGGATACACGAACAGAACCCACAACAAGAGCGAAACCTTAAGATGTTATGCCAAACCAACAGAAAATCTACAGAGCTAATAAGATTTCATCTGCACTGGAGACGGTGAATTCTCCACCTGATTCGATGTTAGCAACTGAAACTTTCAGGTTATCGACCAACAAAGCAAACCTCCTTGACCTAATACCAAGACCTTTCTCATTGAGGTCAAGCTCAAGCCCAAGTGCATGAGTGTAGCTTGCAGATCCATCAGCTAGAAATTTCACATTTTTGGTCTCTGGGTACGATTTCTTCCACGCCTTCATCACAAAAGGATCGTTTACTGCAAATCAAACCAAGAATAGAACGCTTGCTATTAACAGATTATATCTTAGAACAACTAACGATAAATATCCATTAGATCAGACTTACCACTAATCAACAGAAGTTCTTCAACACCCTTTGATTTAAGCTCTTCGGATTTCTCAATGAAGCCTGGGACATGCTTCATACTGTTTCAAATAAAAAACCAATAACAACTACGTTAAAATTTTCATAATTAATTGTAAAAGAAAATAATATTGTAATTATTTATCAAACAAAAATGTTATCTTTGATCAATAACTAGCTCAAAAAATGAGTTCATTTGGACACAAAAGTCTGAATTAAATACAAACAGTTTCAGCCCAATAACTCTACTTAGTTATACAAAATGCCAATAGTTAAAGTAAGGTAATTTGAACAAACAGTAATCCCTAATTGTACTAATTATCTGAAATTAGGGATTAATCATAAAAACCCTAAGATCCTAAACTGATACAAGACATATACAATTAAGCAGCAATTGATAATACCAGTGAACATATAATTGCAAATTAAATTCACAATGCTAACTATAACTAATAAAATAAAGAATTTAGGATGTACCTGCAAGTGGGAGTAAAGGCACCGGGGACACCAAAAAGAACGACTTTTTTGCCGGCGGCTAGAGAGTGTACGGACACAGTTTGCAACTGATCTTGCTCATCGAAGTAAGCAAGTGTTCCGTCTGGGATGGTGTCACCAACTGCGATCGGAGCCATTTTTTGTTTTGTTAGATTTTGACGATGAAATATGAATGAATTGTGATTTTGCTTTTTAGTGGTAGTCGATGAACTCCCTTTATATAGTCTGTAGGTGACGGACTTGAAACGATTAAATAATTCATTGAATAAATTAAATTATAGATCCGGCTACAATTATCTCCTTTTTAATTCACTTTGACTGAGTAAACAAGATTCGTTATCATAGTTATTAATAACTTAATAATACGATTATTAAGTTTAGAGTAATTTGAAAGAAAAAAATTTAAGAGAGAAAAAACTAAAATTAACTTAGATAAGATCATCAGAGTGTCATAATTTTCTAAATTATGAGAGAATCAATGATATTGCGTCATTATACAAAAACTCATTTACCTCATACTTTTAAAAATTAATTATCTTACAAAAGTCAAATCGAAAAATTATGAAAATTACACCATAAAATTCAGCGTTTTCTCCTCTTCGATTGCACCTCTCACAATGTATACTTTCGACGAGTTTTTTTTTCTCTTTTTTTGGTGAGTTTACAAATTACTAACACATGCGTTAACATATTGCGTTTAGGGTTTAGAGTTCTACAAGTAATATAAATTATGTATTTTTATGACATTATGTATTCAAAATGTTTATTGTAAGAAAAAAATTGTCATTTTTTCTCTTTTGAATTATCTTGAACATTGAGAGGTCAACTTTAAAATTTCAAACTTGCATGAATGATCCTTTAATTCATCTTTGACTATTCTTTTAAACGTAAATCACTACTTATTTACTTAATTGACCAAGTCTACTATAATTTATATGAATTTTTCCGAGTGTAGTTTTCATGGTTGTTGTTAATATGCAAATAAGTGATGTACATACAAATAATTGTCACTTTAAAATTAATAATTAACCATCATGTACAATAACTTTTATATATGTTAACGACAACTTAAAGGCTGCATTTAGAACAATTCAATTTATATTTAACAAAAAGAAAAAAAATATATGCATACATACGTCATTAATCTTTTACAAATAAGTAACAATCAAATTTCCTTCACTTACATGTCGGGTTTTATCCCAAAAATGGTTAATGCACTATAGGGTCATTGTACTTTTTAAATAAATTAATTTGGGTCATTGTACTATTTTTGAGTTTTTTAAGATCATTGTACTAAAAACTTTATACTTTTAAGTTATTATACGATATAAATTATTCATTTATTTCATTATATTATTTTTTGGTTCATTTAGGCAACAGAACTCTTAGAATATGATATTCAAGTCATTAAACATTTTCAAAATAGCATTTCAAAAATATTATTATAAGTTTCGTGCATATATAGATTAACTGTGGTTGTGTATAAATTATTTTTAACTTTATATCAAGTATTTTAATTAATTGTGGTGGATAAATATTTAAATATTATGTGTGTGTAGAGTTGTAAACGAACTCAATTGATGTTTGTAAATGAATTAATGTGCGACCATGAACGCTTAAAATGAAATGAATTTTTTTTTGTTATTGTTCGTTCTTAAAAAAATGAATTCGTTGATGTTCATTTATTAAGTCGACAAACAAAAACCAACATAAATGAACAAACTTAAACGAAAAAACATCATTTGAGTTCATCTAGTTCGTTTACTACTTTACACACGCACAATGTTCAAATATTTAGCCACCACCTTTAATTAAAATATTTAATTTAAAGTTGAAAATCATTTATACACAACCATAATTAACACATATATTTATGAAGCATATAATGATATTTTTGAATAGCTGTTTTAAAAAAGTTTAATGATTTAAATATTATGTTTCAAAAGTTTAGTTATCTAAGTGAACAAAAAAAATAGTATAATGGAATAAATGTATATTTTCATCTAGTACAATAGTTCAAAAGTGTAATTTTTTAGTATAATGATCTAAATAGATAAAAAATAATACAGTGACTCAAATAAACATTTTTAAAAAGTACTGCATTAACCCTTATCAAAATTACACTTAGATTACGTAAAAACAACAACTTAAGTCAATCATACATACATCATGATCAAATAGTTTTTGGTAACACGCGCACACACAGACACAAACCTTCAACTTGATCACATTGGTACAATTTGAGCAAACATACAATAGCATATTCGAAGATCAAAATGAGCCCAATAATCACATTGCCCTTGTACCGTTTATTACACTATTTTTCTCGTTTAAAAATAGTATCAAGCTTGACGATTTTTGTCACTATGTTATTATGTACTTCTACAAACCTTAGTATTTATTTCGAGTGTCTTCTTTTTTAGCTCACTTCCCATACCTACAAATCAACACAAACAAAAGTACTCCATTAAATCGACTTAAAACGTTTTTAAAAAGGTTATTGAGGGTAATGCTTGAATTTACCTGAACTCGACCATCGGACGTTCCAATCACCAAAACATCTTCGGTACTATCAATAGCCATGCACAAAATTTTACAGTTCGTGCCAATTTGCAGAGTTTCTCTTCTAACGAGCTTGTTTCTACACCATACTTCCACAATCCCCGTCTTGCAACCAAAGTAGATAAAGTCTGAGGTAATCGCCATTGCACGTACTTCACAAGCTAGCAACTCTGACTGGATCAAACTGCAAGTCGAAGCATTCCATACCTTCGACAAAATTCAATATAGTTAAATCAATTAAAAAAATACATTGACTTTTGACATGTGACACATTGACCAGAAACAATACCTTGAATGTGGTGCCTTCTATTGAAGAACTGGCTGCGTATACTAATCCATCATGAACTTGCAAGACATTGACTCGACTCCCTTTTGCTAGAAGTTTTCTTGCACCACTTTGAATCGTTGTCAATGTTCCAGTGGCCAAATCAATTTCCTGTAGATGTCCTAAGTCTAAATACAATGAAAATTAAAGAGTAAAAACACGAAATTACAAACAAATTTGCACCTGAATGCTATTATCCAAACACCCAGAATACAATCTTCCATTTACAAGATCCAAACACTTCACATCTTTACTTGGATTCAGTAACTTCGATTCTCCATTCCATGAATTAACCTGAGTTAAATAAACAAAGAAGTCAGTTAAATTCGAACATCACTTGTAAAGAAGTCCGCTTATATTGAAAGTAGATACATCCTCGATGGCCCTCTTATGTTGAATGAAATAATCAATTGGAGTAAAAAGAAAAATAAGAAGGTGTTGATTTTCAAAGTTGATTTTGAAAAAACATTTGATTCGTTAAATTGAAATTTTTGGATTCTATTATGAGTCAAATGGACTTTGGATTGGTTTGGAGAAATTGAATAAAAGGTTGTCTAAATAAGGCACGTGCTTCGGTTCTCGTTAATGGGTCGCCTACTCTCGAATTTCAACTCCAAAAAGGAGTTAGACAAGGAGATCCACTTTCTCCGTTTCTCTTTTTAATTACCACATAAGGCCTTCATGTTGCTATGTTGGAGGCTAGGGAAAAGAATATTTTTCATGGAATTCGGTTGCCGAACAATAATGTTCCAATCACACACTTTCAATTTGCTGATGATTCTATTTTTATGGGTGAGTGGTCTCTTTCCGGTGCAATAAACTTATTGCGTATTCTAAAATGTTTCAATTTAGCATACGGTTTGAAAGTAAATTTGGTAAAAAGTAAGTTGATTGGCATAGTGTATCTTCTAATGAAGTTGATAGAACGGCGAGTAATCTCTTTTGTCAATCGACTTCGTTGCCATTTACTTATTTGGGTCTCACGGTTGTGCTAATATGTCGAGATATCATAATTGGATTTCAATCATAGATAACTTTAATTCCAAACTTTCAATTTGGAAAGCCAAATCTCTATCTTTCGGGGGTCGGTTAACATTAAGCAAAGCGGTTCTTGGAAGCTTGCCATTATACTATTTCTCCTTATAAAAAGTTCCATTGAAAGTGCTCAAAGACTTAGAAAAGATTCGTAGATATTTCTTTTGGGGAGGGTCGAAGGAAAAAAAATAAATTTATGGATTGCTTGGAATAAAGCTATTTCCTCTTCTAAATTTGGTGGCTTAAATATTGAAAGTCTACATGATAGAAATCTCGTTTTGTTAGCTAAATAGTGGTGGAGATCTTATCCGAAGAAGGCTCTCTTTTAAAAAGTGTAATTGTTTTATTACATGGACCGACCGGTTTGATTAATTTTGAAAGTTGCCTTAACAAAGTTAGCGGATGGGGAGTTTGGAGTTCAATTGTAAATAGGGATGAGCGTGGTATGAAACCGGTACCGTACCGTACCAAACCGGTTGGTACCGCTTTTCTTTTTTGCCCTAATGTGAGTACCGAATACCGTACCAACTGAACTGGTATGGTACCTGTACGGTACGGGTACTGGTACGGTAAAATGTGGTACTATACCTGCTTGGTACTGAAAGTATAACAATACTAAAGTGAACAATGATCAGTTGTAAAGCGTGGTACAATACAAAAACATAACACCACATCAATACCAAACTGAACCAAATATGACAACTTAAACAAAAAGATGACAAATAATTGACATGCTTATGTTTTCGATGTACACACAAAAGTTAAAAATAATGACTATTTAAAAATCAATTTTTCATACATCCAAGTGATTCTCCGTGTATATCACTTGGATAGTTGGGTATATAAATAATATGACAGCCTTAATTGAAATTTTTATATGCCCCTATTACAAAAAAGGTCTTACAAATAATATAGTTGCTCCTTCGTTTTACAACTTTAGCGTTTATGATTGTTAAATATAATTAGATACATTTATAGTGGGAGGTTGTTTGATTTATCTTGCCTTCGGTTGAAAAAATTTACCCTTTACACATTCAAAGTTGTATACAAAAAGTAAAATTAATATGACCCCAACTATACGCTTAATATAGATATTACCTTATATAATTTTATTGCAAACGTTACTGCGTAGTTTTTAAATAAGTAAAACTCTAGAATTTTATCGGACACATTATATTGATAGTTATAACAATTAAATACAAATTTTCAATGGCTCATGTGTACACACGGGATTGGAATATAGTTTCTTAATAAATAATAATATCTTATATAAATTGGGACCGGGTATTAAACCGGAAAAATACCGATACCATACCAAAAGTACTGCATAAAAAAAAACGTTTATATAAGTACTGAATACCGTACCATTTGAAGTGGGATGGTACCGGTACGGTTACGGGAATGGTATGGTATAGGTACGGTATTGGAATTTCGGTACTAATGTTCATCCCTAATTGTAAATGTTGGATGGGAGCTAAAAATCTCAAATATTGATCTATTTTCAACGTTCAAAAGATTGATTGGGAATGCTCAAGCTACTCGATTTTGGTTTGATTATTGGGTTGGTACATCTCCATTAAATCTCAAATACTCGAGACTTTTTACGTGAGAGTTAGACCGCGACGTGTTTCTAAACCAGCGACTGCCCTTTTCGTTAGCTGGTTTTGTTCAATGGTCATGGAGGCGTAATATAAGAAGAGGCAGGGAACTTGAAGAGATGAATGTCTTACTGCTCGACATCCAAGGAAAATGTTTAGTAGATGGCAGAGATCGTTGGGGTGGTCTTTGAAAAGCTCGGGTTCTTTTACAATCAGGTCCTTAAGAGTTTTGGTGGACTCAAAACTTCTCCTTACTGATGGTCAACCGCATCCGTGGAACAAACTGCTTCCAATAAAAGTGAACATTCTTATATGGCGGGCTTGGACTGAAAGAATTCCCAGAGTCATTAATCTTGACAAAAGAGGTGTAGATTTACATTCGTTATTGTGCCCACTCTGTGATAACTCAATCCAAACAGAACAACACATTTTTGTGGATTGCGAGGTTACAAAAGAGCTTTGGATCAAATTGGTGCGATGGTGGAGCCTTGACTCACAACTGATGTGTGTCTCAAGGTGTCGTTCTCTGTTGTTGGTTCCACATCAGGTTCAATTTTCAGACAAAGTGTGTAACATATTTGAAGCAGTTGTTATGGTTGCCATTTGGTGTATCTGGAAGTCGAGAAACGACAAAGTCTTCAAAGGAGTGGCAAGTTCGGTGGCTAAAATTATGGACGAGATTCAAGTGTTATCTTTTCTTTGTGTGTCTAGTAGATGCAAAAATCAATCAATTACATGGGTCGATTGGAGTTGTAATCTAATAAGTGTTTTTACATAGGTCTAGGTGTTGTTTGAATTCCTTTTATTTTTGCCGTATTATGTATCTATTTTTTAACTAAGTTCTCTCTAGCCTTGATTTTTTATAATATTAATTCATCTAATAAAAAAAAAAAAAAAATTAAATTCGAAAACTCTTTCCTCAATTATTATTATTACAGTATTATTTATTTATTTTTCTTAATATACCTTGATTCCAGCTCCTTGTGGGATAAAACATGAGATATTATTTGCAACTAGCAGATTGTTAACATGTTCTTTCACATCATACACTTCTTCACACTGAATACCTTCTTTGTTAATCGACCAAACCTGCTTGATCACCATAGACAATGCATTTCTTATAGAAACCCTTTATTTGTTACATCAGAGCGTTAGAACATAATAAGTATATTGCAGTATATGATAAAAAAGCGTAGTACATAGTTTATTTTCTCTTTTTGTATGTAGTATGCCTCTTATAAAACTAAGTTACGAGGAATGATTACTTACCCTGATAGTTTTATCGTGTGAGCCGCTATATAGGGTGTTTCCTGATGGTAAAACAGTTAAGCTTGTGACTGCCTTTGTATGTTCTTGTACTTCTTGAGTAAGACGAAGAATACTACTTTTTCCTTTACCTGTACTTTTACAAGTCCAGATCTTTCTCGTTTTAACAAAAATATACAGAAAGCAAGAACTTTTTATCAGTGCATGCTAATTGAAAAGGATTACTTAGGTTTATGGGTATGCATAACTATAACTATAGTCAATGAAAGAAAATGATTTACCTTTATTGTACCATCCGAATGGCCTGAAAAGATCCTGTCTTTCCTGCATACTAATGACAGAACAACTCCATTTGTGCTGCAATCTTCCTGGCCTAGTTCTATATGGTTCCACAGTTCCTGATGCCATAACAAACTATTATTCAGGGCTTTTATTTTGTAACTTGTTATCATTCTGAATTCATAAACATGGTATAACGCATAATCGTCACGTTGTTGCTCCTTTAGGTAATCGTCTAACTTTTTCTTGTATAAGTTATTGAACTATCATTTTTTTTTTATTATTTATGTCAATTAATTGTCATATTGTTATCATATAAGTCCCAATGTCAATGGTTTACATGCGAACTTACAGGACTCGATTCACTTTCTTCTGAAAAAACTTTGAGCATTTTGCATGCTACAGCAGAGGATTTCTTGAATTCTCTAAGACCTTTACATATATCCTTCATATGAACGGTCATATCACGTAGCCCGTCTGAAAGAAAACTCAAAAGAACACGAGTATTAATCACAATATATTTCGTATTTGATTTCTGAGTATAGTAAGTATAAAGCTAACCATTGTCATGCATGAAGCTACTAAGTGCAAGCATAGAAAGAGCTTTATCTTCTGTATCTTTTGCAGACTTAAAAATGGTCACGAATCGTTTAAGCAAGCAAACTCGTGCTGTTTCTTGAATCCCAGTGTGAGGAAGAAGAGTCAGCATGTGTAGAAGCCATGTTGCAGTTATAAAAGACCCAGAACAGATTTCTGCATATCTACTCTTTAATCCTTCTGATAACGCCTCGAAAATAATCCCAACCTCATGGTTCACTAATACAAATGCCATCTTTTTCTCCCATTCTTGAGCAGCTTTCTCTTCTTCCTGAAATAGAAGGTCAAAAAGGTAACAGGTAATTTGTTGTACCCAAAAAATGACAGTTCAAAACTTTTTATTTATATAAATCAAGGCAGCACCACATCAGCCCCATGAAAAAGTCAAACTGGGTCAAATTGACCATCACCTCAGCTGCCATAGCATCATATAGCCGAGGTGATCAGAGCCAGATTAACTTAGATTGGAATTTTGAAGAATTGGTTACATTTGATCAAATTTTCTGAAACCTCAATGGGTTTTTTTGGGGGTAATATATGTTACTAAATTTTTATTAAAGTTCTCATCTTTTTTATGCATTTAGCTTACTTTTCACAACAAAACTAACAAACTAAAACTAACCATAGTCTCTTGAACATCTCCAGATCGCATTGTAGATCTATAATTCTTGTCAAGTCCAGCACATTTAAGAAGAAATTTACGAACAAGAGGCTTCCCAGAATACGAAAATCGTCCTTGGAGTTCTATAAGTGTGTCAGCAGCAGCAATTTGAGTAGCTGGAGAATCTGTATCCTTGAAACACGATATAAGACTATCTATAGCTTCTTCTCTATAAATACTCATCTTTCTTGGTTCCACCTGCAATAAAATTTACATTTCTTAACTATTCTACCTTCATTCATGTCTAATTGATTGAACATGTATAAGTATGTATATAAAAAGGCTAGAGTCACACCAGTAAGTCAAGTTGAAGAAGGAGACCAGCGACGATTGGGATTTGTTCAGTAAGAGCTGTTTGCAGATATATGAGGAGGGTATGCATTGTACTAAAAGTACCTTCATCTTTTATGATATGCAAGACTTGATTATTAAATGTTCTCCTAATAAAAAAAGAAAATCCCAAATCATTTTAAATTTACGCATAAGGGTCAATCACACATATTTGTGGCAGTGAAAGAATACCTGTTTAGTTTTACTAGTTCAGAGAGAAACTGTACAATCTCAAACCGTTCTTGATCATTAGCCTGAAGAAAGCTCTCTAAAACTGGAGCAAGTTCAGCCTTATCAGCAATGATGTTTCTACACTTACCATCATCATGTATGCATCGTAACAGTATACGCACAGCTCCAATTCTTTCTTCTATTAATTCAGATTCCAAACTTTTGATAATGGATTCTATAGCCTTACTAGAAATGAGACTTCTAATGACTTCTAAAACGGCATTATCATTCTCGTTTTCAAATATTTGTGCTAATAATAACACGGAAGCTGATTTGGGCTTCATACACATTTTCAAAAATTCATCTTCTCGTTTCTGAACAACGGTTAGAAGCTCATTTGCTATGTCCATTACAAGAAAGGTGGAAATAGAAGGTTTCAAGAGGTATATCAACACAACAGCCTCAAATAACCCTTCCTTAAAAAGGGAAACTATGCATTCGACATCAGAATACACTCGTGTTAGAGTCGAAATCACCTCATTATCTCTTGATCCCATTTCAGAGAGTAGGCAAACCGTGGCTTTCAACACTCGAGTGTTAACCGAATTGAATAAAATCTCCACAAATCCATTGACAACAGGCGATTTTGACAGCATATTTTGAATTTCCACTTCCTTTTCCGTTTCTTGCCAGAATCTTTCAATTTTGAGTACGGCCAATTCTGCCTTTTTTAAAACTTGAGAAGTACAAAGATCTGTAATAACAAGTCTGAGTTCATTAACCGTGCCATCATTTGTTTCCCGGCTTATGACACTTTTAGGAGAAATCGATTGAGCAACATGAACATGATCATTTTCTTTATACTGAAACTCTTTGTGCGGTTTTAACTCTTTCCAGCTAGCAATAAGCCTCTTGAGCACATAATTAGTTTTAGGAAGTTGAGCATTGTGAAGCTTTTGGTGAGTAATCGGGCACGTGGAATTGCCTCTATCAAACCATTCTTGAATAGCTTCCCTTTCATAAGTTTGACCCGTTTCTAGAGTAACTGGATTGTTAAATATGAGTTTTGTTATAGGACATACAAAGTCTTTAGGTGGTGTGTTTTGACTCTCAATATCTTCCATGATAAACTCAAGTTTTTACAAACGAAAAAGAAGAAAGATTGAAGAATATAAAGGGAACTAGTTTGTAAACCATGAGTCCAACAATGGCATTGTCAATGTTGTGTTGTGTTTAGACAATTTCATTAAATAAGACAAGATCTTTCTTGGGGAAGTCAGTCAGAAAATGATGAAAAGATTATGTTTTTCTTGTAGTTATCGATTAGCACATATTTTGGCTATTTAAATATGAACATTTTGGTCCAGCAAGACATGTTCTCTTGAAAGATTTCGATTCAGAATCTTTATCCGGTAATAATATTGATATCTGATTAGTTAAGACTCTTTTAAGGAAAAAAAGGCTTAAACTTGGACAGAAGTTTGGCATTGTTGGGTTGCATATGGAACTTATGTTTCTGCCAAGAATGATCAAACAAGATAGCTTGAGTTTGGTCCAACTGAAGTTAAAATTAGAACTAATAAAATTTATCATTCAAGTGATGATATGCATTTTTGACATAGTAACTATATTTTTTTATATACAGTATACACAATATGATCATTCATTCGATAACTTAAGTTGTTAATTTTGTATATTTCTGCAGATATATCCACAAACAAAACGTTCTGGTATTTTTCCAGATTTTTAATCCTTGGACAAATTCAAGCTATTACAGTTTGATCTTTTCTTGACAGACAGAGGAAACTCCAAAACTAAACCAACAAAGCCAAACTTTTGTCAAAGTTTGATTTGAATCTTTTTTATATAAAAGAGTTTTAACTAAACATATGTATGATATATCATTTTTCTAATCTTACACGCATGCTATTCCTGTTGATAGCTTTTAACTTTTAAAGCAAATGCTATCGATGCAGACAGTAGTTTTGTTGATCAGTAACACATATCTTACAGAAACAAAAAAACAGTTGATATTAACAAATAGAAACAATTTTATACAACAAACAATAATACACATACAGTTTTTAGGATTTCATATAAAAAAACTCCAATTATGAGTGCAATAATTGCACAAATTTAATCAATGCAGTAACTGCATTTTGAGCTGCCAAAGGAGCAAAATTAGAAGCTTCATTAGAAATTGCAGACCCTCCACCAGCTAAATCAGAGAGAGCTCTAATAGCAATAAATGGGATTTTTTGTTGATAACAAATTAGTGCAACTGCAGTACTCTCCATATCAATTGGTGTCACATTAAACTTGTTACTTAGAAATTTTCTATAAGCCCCATTATCTATAAACATATTTGCACTTACACCCCTCTTAACTCTTGCCACTTTAGGTTCCCTTGGTAAACAAGTTGTACCATTTATACACTTCTCCAACTTCATACCCTACACAATTACAAAATAAAATTCAAGTCCTTTTGTTTTCGACAAAAAGGATCAATATACGAATAGAAGTAGCAGTACCTCGAGTTTCTTGGAAAGTGCAAAATAGTCCTTGTCAACGGGCACCCAAAATACATGTTGTCTGGTTTCAGGCTCTGCGTTGATTGGGAATACTTCTTCAGGTTGGTACCAAACCCTATTTAAAAGGTTGTTACTGAACTCTTTGTGTCGTGTGGTTGTGTCATTATTGTAATCCGAGAACTTTAGATAGCCAATTTTTCTTGTGTAGTCCCCATTGGATTCTAAAGGTAGCTCATTTTCGGGCCCTTCTCCATATCTCTATAGTGACAAAAATAATCATCATGTGAATCCATATATTATATTGTTATTTATATAGAATTTTAGTAAAACATTATCCTGTGTCCATTTTCGACCTACCTGCCATGACCACAAACCGGTATGAGCCCAAAACTCAGGGATTGTTACATCTCCGATTTCAAGTTGAGTATTTGCATTTCCGGCAATACCAAAGTGTAGAACGCCTTTCACGTTGAACAAGCTTAACAATAGTTGTGCAGTAATACCCGCATTTAACTACACAACCATATGACTAAAACTAATTAACACGTCAAGCATGTACATGTTAATTGCCAAATTTGAAGGAAAAACATGTGGCATACCATGCTTAATCCGGTCATGACGATAATGACCTTCTGATGTTCCAAAGTTCCTATTCGAAACCTTCTTCCTGTTATATATAAATCTTTCTAAGATTCCATTTATTCAAGACGGATATATATATATACTAGTACTATTTATGTTTAACCTATAGTACCAATATCCAAATTTTGATACGTGCCTATCGTTTACTAAAACGTATATAGTGTTGAAAAATCAAGATATAACATGTTTGTGCGTACATATTCCATTAAAAACATATCATTTACCTGAAACGTCAAGATACGAGCGCTTTTGATCCTCTACAAAGCTCGACGATTGTAGAAGCGGATTCATTTCAAAACTATTTGGCATGACGATACCAATATACGAACCAACCTTGTTTACACTATCTATCTCTATTAACAAACTCTTGGGAATCACACATTCCCCTATATTCACCAACAAACATAACCCTACTACAAACCATGCAAATATCATTAACCTCATCTTTGTGTGTGTTTAAGGTTTTAAAAATGTTTGATCTTCAAATTAAAAATGTTAGTATCAATTTATAGATCAAGAATTGAAGTGGATGATGTTGAAAGAATGACACGTGAGTTTGTGGGAGTGAATTGAAGTGGTCGAATCTAAGGTCTAAAAAGTAGGGAAGTCCGTCAACAGTATACATCGATCTTGTTTGGCGGATTGAGTTTACAAGTGGCAGATGCTTGTTTGGCACAAACACTTTACAAGTGGTAAATATTTAAGTTTTTATTAAATTATGATAAAAATTCGAATGGGTTATGGTCCACCGAACCCAAGAGATGCCATTCGAATCTTCTTTTAAAACCCCTAAAATATACGTCGTATAATTTACTCTTACAAACCAAATGGACTATTCATAACATTTACTCTTAAATTATTAACAATAAAATTTCTATCTCTGAGAAAAATGAAGTTCATGAGTATATCCAACGGAACTCATGTCAAAAATCAGTCAATATTTTACGTATTTTTTACATGTTCATTTACCGTCATATTTTGTCTGTTAAAAACATGTCACAATAACTATCGACCATTGGAAAGTATGACGAAAACATTTTTTCACACTTATTTTTGACAAAAGATTCTAGAAAAATAGTTTTTAGGGACACTTACTACATAATCTACCATTAAAAATCGTCAAGATAGTATCAATCTTATTTTCTTATTCTTTTTTCTTTTTTTTTTCTCCATCTTTTTCGATTTAAATTTATTTGTGCATTTTAGTCATCAAATGTGAATTAAACGATTATTCTTTGGAAAGAATATTCAATGCACGTTGTCTTTGGCTTGAAAAAAGAAAATTCAATATTATTAATTGTGAACAGAAAACTCCATATGTGCTTCTAGGAAGTAGCAATTAGTAGTAGTATTTCAAAATTGACTCAATTTTATGATTGCATTCATTTTAAATTGCTTAATCTTTTGGCTTGATTATATTTTTCACACTTTTTAGAAGCGTGAAAAAAATAGTTTGAACAATTAACATATTTGTTGTACTGAAAAACTAACATATTTGTCGTGTGTTTTTCCTTTTTTCTAACTAAAACAATTAGATATTATTCTAATGGACGAAAAGTGTTTTAAAAATTACTAGTAGCTGAGTCGTCTAACGCAAATTTCATGCAACTTTGAGTGAGAGTTCGATCCACAGGATTTATGTATCTATTTTAATTTTTCTCTTCAATTGTTTTCTAAATGACTAATTACACCTTCAACTTTAGAATAAAGTTTATAATTATATAAAACTTTCACTCTTACTCTAATGTTATTACGAATTTATCGTGGTTATTATTATTATTATTGATATATTAATTATTATATTATTATATTATATGATTATTAATTATTATTAGTGGTAACATTGTTACTAATGTAATCTTTTTATTAGTGGAATCGAGCTTTTTTATGACTAAGCTAGATTAACAAAATCGATGTAAATTAGAATTACTTTTAGACTTACTCGATCAAATAACCCGTCGCAAAGCATGGATAACTCATTTTCATTCTCGTGGCTTTTCAATACTTGAACTTAATAAATTCTTTATACTATTGGATATTCACAGTTTGTGTTGATTTTCTTTTTCTAGTTATTTTGTATTAAACATATTTATTAAGGGAAAATACTGATGTTGACTGCATGTGCTGTTGGTAAATATTAGATATTGAACTTGTATTTTTTTTAAAGTTAAAGGATAAAAGATGTAAAATAAACATTGTATTTAATATCTAATTAATGGGGCAGTCAATAACACAAATTATATCCCAATTTATTAACAGAAGTTGAATTTCATTTGAATTGTCCTTTTTCTTTTCTTTTTGAGATTTTTTATTTATAAAATTTAGTTTTATAAATCAGTAATGTATCAACTATTGGGCCTTTACTTTTACGGTAGGAGTATTCAAGGAGTATTTTATATTTTTTATATTAGGCCTTGAGCCCGTGTGATGCACGGCTATTTATAAAATACAATTAAATTGATTTATAAGTTTAACTTTGTTAATTAAAAGATGTAATTATCATTGAAAATAAAAATGATTAGTAAAATAAATCAATCTATAATGAATGGATTTTTATTTATTTTTCAGCAATTGATACATCAAGTATGATGTACTATCCTCCTTTCCTTAGAAGCTATTGGAATTTGAGCATGTGCTCACCTTTCATGGTAACACCCATCTTGTCACCATGTGAATGACAAAAGTAACAACCGTCAGTTTCAAAATTATATTAAATTTTAATACATTTGTTGAGCTCTTGCGATGCACGATACTTCAAAAAATAAAATTAGTTATGTTTTTTTTTATTAGTTTTCAATTGTATTAATATTGTAAAAGTTTTACTATTGAAACTCAAAGAATAAATTGTATTAATATTGTGGGGTTTTTTTAAAAATTGTATTATATTTTTAAAATTAGTATTGCTTTATTCTCTTGTTTCCAAAACATCTTTCCTTATGAATATAGGTTAATACTTTTCATTGGTATTGATTAATGTAGGAAAAAAATTCGTAATTTATTAAATGTAATGTAAAAATTTAAAAGCTATTATAATAAAGTATAATAAAATTGAATTAAGACTCTTCACAAAATAGAATGCAATAGTTTGTTAGGAATTTATAATTTTGAAAACCTTTAAGATGTGAGTGTTAGGAATTATGAAGAATTTTAAGGAAAAATGAATTTGATGATGTGACATAATTAGGAGATTATTAGGAAAATGTAAGTAGATGATGTGGCTTTGCTAATTTAAGATGTAAGGGAAAAAAACTAATTTAATGATGTAGCATAATTAGGAGGCTATTAGAAAAAGATAAGTAAATTACGTGGCTTGTTAAGTTATATATATAAATAGATAAATTCTTAGACAAGTTTAGGGCTCCATTTTTATTCTTTACTTGGTGTTCAAACATCACCTTTTTCTCTCGTTTCCACTTGAGGTAAATCATCTTCGTCTTCTCTCTAGCATAATACATTAACTTACTGTATGAAGAGTATTAAATGTGGAATCTTTTGTTAGATCATGGATCTGGTCATTTTTTAGGGAATATATTTACTGATAATGTGTTTGCTTGATTGTATGTGTTTGCCTAATCTATTAGTTTGGTTAAATTTTATTTTATTAATGTTACAGAAACAGCTTTTCCATTTATTTTTATTTCGTTATTAAATAAATAAATATCGAGTACATCGAGTAAGCAGAAATCTTTATTTTAAAGTTTTGTCTGAGGGTTTTGTAGTTTACCATAATTTAAGCATAAACCGCTAGAGTTATTAATTATCATCATCATCATCATCATCATCATCATGTATATATGTGACGTAGTGGCTAGCTGATGAGTTCTTTTAATATTCTATTAATACTAAACTACTTTATTCTCTATCTTGTTTGTTTTTTATTTTTTTTATTTTTATTTTTGGATATGTTACCTTTTTGTAGTAGAATTATATGACAAAGACTCGAAAATGAGCAACAATCAGAGATGTGTTGGTTGCCATGAGCTGGACCTAAATTCATGCCCAAATGACTGCTTGTTTGTCGGAGTATTCTCCCAACATCCAAATGAAACTGAGGCCCTTTTCAAGGTGTTGATTAGTCGTTATCAACCTTGCCATGTCAGTGATCGCCTGAGGCAACAACCAGATGTGCAAGCTCGGCGTCAATATCTAAACCAGCTCTTGAAAGAAATTCAGCTTGACCAAGCTAACATTCCCGGTGGTGTAGTAGCTATGGTTCAGGAACTACATCGGAATAATGAACGATTGAAAAACTAGGGTAGCCGCTTTAGAAGCTAATAAGAAGAACTTAATAGAAACAATGAAGAAGGCTCGAGATGACATGGCTGAAATTCAAGATAGTGTGCAGGTCCAGGTGAACCCCACAGACCACTTTCTAGGACGAGTTGGCTGAATTATACAGTGTAGAAACATGAAGGTAAATTTCATATTATTAAATTAGTTTGGTGCATTTGTATCACCCGACGCATATGCTGATTGGATTTGTGAAATGGGTATTGGGTCATTTTGGATGTAATTGTGTTATTTCTAGCTTGTAGACCAGTAAATAGGTCTGGGAAAATGAGTGGGTTGGGTCAATTACTTAGTTGGTCGTGGGTCAACATGGGTTCAGCCATTCAGATCAAGTTGGATCATAACAGGTCGGGTTGGCTTCCAATACTTCAGCTGTCATTTTTTCTGACTTTTAATAAACCTGAATAACAAGTACTATACTGTTAAAATGACTATTCTATTATGATAAAATTATTTAAAAGGTTGTAGGCATATGAATACGTGTTGCCTGTTTGACACGTTCATCTTTTATCTATATCATATTAAGCTAAATTTATAAATCTTACCTATTTGAGATGGCAATATGACCCGGATCAATTCCCACCTCTGCTTTGAAATGTAGTTGTACTTGATAAATTTAGTGTTAATAGAAACCTATCTATCACTTCTCTAATCATGGAATTTAATTACATGGCTAATCTAGCGCCTCATGACTATTTATCTCTGCATGTTTTTGTATTTACATGTGAATGTGATAGCTTAGTGGAGACATGACTGATTCTTTCATCTTTTTTTCCTTTGAGAATTCAGGATTAGTAAAGAACGAAGACGGATGGACAAGATAGGACTGGCTATTGATAATTATGATTGCGTTAGTTTAACTGTTACTGCAAGTAACTAATTACATTGTGCATGCTGCACTTATGCTTTGTTGGGTCACAAGGTTCCCAAAACTTAGATACAGATTAAATAACAGTTATCTCAACGTGTTAGTTTATATCCAAGTTTTATATCAAACAAGTTTAAATTAATCTAGGCGGAAAACAAGATTAATTTTAACATAGAGTTTATTATGAATCAAAGTATTATTCACAATAAATTGTTTGTCTCACAAAGATGACAAGGTATTCAAACCCACACAGATGGTTTGAATACGATCCAAGTAGTATACAAAGATACAGTTATCACTACAAACTTCACAGTAAGTGTGGTAATGCTTTAGCCTAAGCTCAAAGGTCTAGTATACTAATTCTCTTGAATTTCTTGGATACATAGCAGTGCTTTTTGAACTGCTATTTATAGAGTTGGGTGTAACTCTATATTATCCAGCTTGCATAATTGTCCAAGGGATAACAAATGCATCTTGGGCAACTTTGCACGCCACCCTTTTTGCTTTTCTTGGAAACAGAAAAAGCAAAAAGGTAAAAGGTTTCTTTGCTGAGAAGAAAACCTTTGTTAGATGTTTGACCTTTCTCAAACATCTTATCAGTTGTATCTAGCCTAAGGAAAGAAGAATATCTTCTGTACACTTGTACTTTCATTCTTCAATCTGTGCTCTTCAGTCTGTGCTCTCAGTCTGTGATCTTCAATTTGTGATCATCAGTCTGTGATCTTCAGTCTGTGAAGTCTTTTGTCTTCAATCTTCATTCTTCAGATGATGAATCCATAAGTCTTCAAGTAGAGCACGGCTTTCAGTCTGTGGGATTTCTTCAGTCTGTGCAGCACAGACTCAGAAATAATTCTTCAGTCTGTGTAGCACAGACTCAGGAACACAGACTCAGGAATTTCACTAAGTTTCCTGAATACAACTAAGTTAGATTTTGACTCTTCAGATTTATAACTTAGGTTTGATCATTGTTTTTTCCAACATGCTTTTGTTAGTTAACTTTTTAGCCCAACCGTTTGATACTTTTATGCCGCAAGTGGTTAATTACATTGCGGATGCAATTCTTCTATGATATGATTTTGTTAGTTTAACTGTTTTAAGGCCTTCAAGATGTCGTGGAATGTGTGGTTAAGTGATCCAATCTATAATGTGTAATCATATGGCTTTTATATGTTTGCTAGTCGGTCTGTGTCTTGTATATGACCATGTGGATGTGGGTTTTCTGTATATAGTGATCGGTTGGTTTTATTGTGGTCATGTTTGTGGTCTTTTGTCAGTTTCAGTTGTGCAGGTTGGTGTGTTTGTGGTTGTCTGTGTGTGGGTTTTGGTCATGGACCCATTCTTGTATTTCCTGCCGCCTGCTTTCAAGTTTGTGCCTTGTAATCTTGTGAGTAGGCTTAGGCTTGACATTTTTGTGGTTTTAATATATTGTGCATTTCTAACTGTTCGATAATTTAATACTGCAAATTGATTAATTACAGTTTATGTGCAACATATTACCATAATACTTCATTATAAGAATGTGCTTAAAACTTGGATAATTAAGTAATCCATTAAGAAATTGCATAGCATCATGAGCATTCCTGTTTACAAATCTAAATCAGAAGAATTGCTCATAATGTTATCGACATACCAACTTTTTGTAACAGGTACCCTTAAATGATGTCAAACAAAACCTAAACCTAAACCTAAACCTATTCATCAAGTAAAAGTTCTATTTATGGTTGTTAGCAGTGGCCCAATAATCGGCACCATTGTCATTACCAACTTGCATGGTACACGATACAGGAACTAGACATAATCCTCTACTCCTCATATCCTTTCTTGCTTCTTCATCACAATCCTGCAAACAAATTTGTAGTTTTTATACATAACCAATTCATTTGCGTTCAATAGTGTATAAAATTTAAACGTAGTCTATAAAGACTCGCTTTAGCTCAAGTTAAAGCATAAACATTCATATACTTACATGGTATGTCACGTTTGATTGAATGCTCAAATACGGTAAGCTGAGTGCCTAAAAATAATGAATAGGAGTTTATCATGTGTCGCTATAATTTAATGTTTACAGATGAAAAGAAGATTAACTGAATTTGAGCTTGAAGGAATTTTATGTAACCCATAACTTCAAATAACACGGATGCAGTGTCTGTCTCCAAACATGAAGCAAATGTCTAGAATTTAATTTATATATTTAGATTTAGATGTAGAAAAATGTTGTTTATAAATTTTGATTGTTAAACCACATTACCTTTCCAAATGGAGAAACCATCTGATGAAGTGCTGTTATTCTATCTCCAATTTTTTGTTTCTTTACCTATTAAATGTGACATCATGATTAGATATTGTAAGAATTAAAATGACAAGAACTTTTGTGTTCTGTTTCTTAGAAGACAGTTAGCAAACGAATGGAATAATAAACAACTAAACTAACTAGTATTGAAGTTTAAAACCAACACGCATTTGATCTAGCGGTATCTGGAGTCGTGAGTGATAAATAAATCAAAATGATGAAGATTTAAGTCTCATTTTATGTGATGTATATGATAGTTATGTTGAATGTGTTTCTTGTCTTTAAAAAATTATTAAGTCTCATGATTTGTTGAATTTGATATATTAAAAAAAACAAGTGATACATAAATCTTTTGTCAGTTTTGCAAGATTCAAAAGGACAATTGGTAGACCAACTGACCATTCAACTTTGCAAAATATGAAAAGGAAGTCTTTAATTATGAAAACAGAGTAACAGAGGTGAAAGAAATTACCTTGAAGGTAGATTGATTTAAAGAGGTTTGAACTTTGGCTTTCTTGATTGCCCCACCACCACTGCCACTATCAAGAGATACCTCGGAAGATCGATCAGGAAGAGGGTGTCTTCCATCTCCTCTGTTTCTACTAATGAAAATTTTCGCGTAGCTTCTGGTCTTTGACATCAAAAAAGAAGGGCCGTTAGAGCAGAAAAGAGCAAACTTGTGACACAAGAACTAGTGCATGAAGATTGAATCATCTGATCCGACCAGTTTATCGATTTACCATCTCGAAATTCAACTCTATCGATGTCTACATATCCATAGCTATAGAGTGAAGCTTCTTGTTTCACCAAAAGTTCCACCGTCGAATCATCTTCCAAGTTCTCGAATTTCTTGACATTTTGCATGTGGGTCAAAGCTTGCTTATGATCTTCTTGATCTTCAACCATTCCACTCCTATTCCAAACACAAGTTTATAAGTAAATCTTTGCATGCTACTATATTATATATGTAATGTAAATGTAAATGAAGAATCTTTGCTCTCTATTCATCTTCTTTAGGTAGCAAAAACAAACAAAAGGTTGAAACTTTTGGTTTCTTTTTAACACAAACACACTAACCTTAATTTGTAATTTTGTTGGTGTACGGTTTCTTAATCAATGGGGTATTGAGGATCTTTTTTAGCTTTCTTTTCTCTTTGCGTTTTATATTGTTTTTAACTCCTTTTAAGTTTCTCTTTGCTTTTATATGAGAAAAAAGAGTGGTGTGAAATGAGAATACAACAAAACTAGTGTGTAAAAAGTTCGATAACTAACATTGAATAAGAAAATTGTATATTTAAATTGTCTATACACGAGATCTAAGACGCGTTTTCATCTATGATTAAGAAACTATTCACAACACAAACAAGAACGGGTATATAATAGTGACTTAACATTAAACTATAAAGATAGTGTTACAATTTTTAAATAGCAAGTATTACTCGGTGTCCCAATAAAATTCCTAAAACTTATAATCCAACAATGGCAAAAATGTAAAAGAAACAACTGCCTTTTAAAAAACTCAACAGACCTTCATAGTACCAACTGTGTAACCTCAAGACTCCGATTTCGACTCACTTGACTCACCGAGTGTAAACCGAATGAACCTCCTAACCTTAATGTTCTCACCAATAACCACCACGGTCTGCTTCACAAAATCTTTCACAAGAACCGAATCATCTTTAAGAAATGGTTGTTCAAGAAGAGCTAGCTCACCAAGTCTCTTTGCCACCCGCCCATCCACAATCTTTCCCCTTATACTCTCAGGTTTTGACAATATATCTTCTCGTTGCATCTCGATATCTTTCTCTTTACTCACGATGCTCTCAGGAATATCTTCAATCGAAACATACTCCACTTTTGGGCATGCAACGACTTGCATGGCTAAATCATCGACTAATTCTTTGAACTTTTCACTTCTACCCACAAAGTCGGTTTCACAGTTGACTTCAATAAGGACACCTATACGAGAGTCGTGAATGTAGGATCCGATCCTACCTTCAGCTGCTAAACGACTTGATTTTTTGTCAGCAGTTGAAAGACCTTTCTTTCTTAGATACTCTTGTGCCTTCACAAGGTCTCCCCCGGTCTCAGAAAGAGCCTTTTTGCAGTCCATCATACCTGCACCCGTTTCTTCACGTAGTTGCTTTACCAACGCTGCTGAAATTGCTGCTTTCGGTGCCCTAAATAAAGGAAATAAAATGGCATCAATTCAAGTTTGAAAAACAATTTTTTTTGGGGGAATCTTGAACGGAGGACCGAACCAAGAACCGACTTTTCATACATAAAGTCTCCTAAATCATTCAAAAAAATAAAATTTGTATTGAACATTATAAATTTTTTTTAAAAACTCGTAGAATTCGACGCACTAATATTTATTTCCATTTGATTATTTTGGACTAAAATGTACCCAAAAGTACCTGTATTGACCCGTGCCAATTTTGACCTTTTGCGCTACCAGGGCATATTGACCCAACCCGATTTTAATAAATGATTGACTTACTCATTAGCAGTGTCAACGGTTTCGGTCACTGCAGGCTGTGGCTCAGTTGTTGGTGCAGAGACCTTCTTCGCTGTAGTTTGTGCAGCAACTTCAGCAGCAAAATCTTGACTTCTCTTTTCCAACCCTTCACCAAGGTTAAACCTTACGAACCTTTTGACTTTTATATTTTCTCCAATTGTTGCAATAGTTGACTTTACAAAATCTTTGACCACAACCTTATCATCCTTAATGTATGCCTGCTCAAGCAACGCCAGCTCATCAAGCCTCTTCTTGATTCTTCCGTCAACAATTTTGGACCTAAATTGCTCGGGTTTTGACAAAAGATCTTCTTTTTGCATCTCGATTTCTTTTTCTTTTGCAATGATCTCTGCAGGAACGTCTTCGGGGGATAAATACTGAACCTGTGGACATGCTGCCACTTGCATTGCCAAATCGTTGACTAATTCTTTGAATATGTCTCCACGTGATACAAAATCGGTCTCGCAGTTGACTTCTACAAGGACCCCGATTCTGCTATCGTGAATGTAGGACCCGATTCTACCTTCGGCTGTGGCCCGGCTCGCCTTTTTGTCAGCACTTGCTAACCCTTTCTTTCTTAGGTACTCTTGAGCTTTGACCAAATCACCCTCGGTTTCTGCAAGTGCTTTCTTGCAGTCCATCATACCTGCACCCGTTTCTTCACGCAGCTGCTTCACGAGAGCTGGGGATATCGTTGCTGTCATACCCAAAAACACGTGGTTATTAGGGGGTGGTTAATGAACATTTTTAAAGTGATTACATAATACTGGAAATGGTAAATAAGTTATAAATAAACCTTTTTTGGTGGTTTCCACAGGGGCAGCAACTGCTTCAACTTTTTCTTCTGCAACTGGAACCACAATTCCGGCATCTGTTCCGACTTTTGTTTCCGGTTCCTCGATTTGATTCTCTATGACTTCACCAACTGGTGTGGCATCGGGAATTTCGGCATCTACTAACAATGAATCACTCGTTAGAGATCTTAACTTACAAAAAATAACATAACATGAAAATAACAAAAAGAAACTTGGTGGTTAAAGCCACCAGTGAAACATTAATGAGATCCAGGAAATGGAACTAATACAAACTTCTTTTTTATTTGTGAAAAACAAAATTAATGAATTAACTGAGACATTCATCAATGAAAGTGAAGTAAATCTCAGGAATTACAAAAGAGATTATAATCCCTCCAACTAAACTGTGAGAGAAACAACTAGATTGGAATGTCACATCTAACACAGTGACCTAAAACAAAACGTTAAACTAAAACTGCATGATCATCTGAGGAGACTCGACTAAAGCCCATTGAAACACGAGCCATAGAAACCGTTGCTGAAGATGACGAGTAATTTTCTGATCCATATCAAGAAAAGCCTGGATCACTTGACAAGAAACCATGTCAATGATCTACACTGCAAGCAAGAAAATGAGACCGCGCCTTTACAATCTTGGACAACAAACTATTGATAATTAATTGTAGTAAAAAGTAATGTACTTTACGATCATTTTTGTTTCAGGCCTTGTATTTTCAAGAACCTCAAACAAGGAATTATACTTCAGTTTAGGTTTTATTTCAAAAATGATATCAGTGGTAGTTACATACTCATTTGTCATAACTTTTTAGGTGAAAATAGGACACTGCACTGTATTATTATGTCTCTAGAATCCACAAATAAATCACTACATTTTTTTGCATTCCTTGTTTTACAGACCATTTTACCGATTAACGGCTGAACAAATAACACATGGTCCATCAAAAAGAACCAAAAAATAAAGTATAGCCCCTTGTTTGTGGCTTTGGAGAGTGCAATGCTCAAAACATAAATGAGCATAATGTACATTAATTATTACTGCAATTAATCCTATATATGCACATAGTATTACATCAAGCTTAATTAATTTATCATGATATTACCAAAGGATTTAAGTAACTACAAAATTTTAAAAACATGTGAATCATGAGCGTAAGTAGCTGAAGAGCAAGAGTACAAACCTGCAATTACATTATCCTCTAGTACAGGGGCATCTACTTGTTCACTTGAGCTCGTGATATTACTAGCCTCCTCAGGTATCTCTACTTGCTCTTCACTGGTAATGCTACCATTTTCATCAGAAACGGGTTCGATTTTTACATCTGAATCTGATTCATGAGTAATTTCAGTTACTCCATCGGATGTTTTCAGTATAGGGTGGATATCACATATAAATTAAAGAATCTACTTTGAGGTTTGCAATATGCCAATATCAAAACCAACGTTTTTTCAGTATTATATATTTCAAAGCCCAAAATGTGTGCTCTTGAAAGAGCGTTCATTTTGATTAGGGGTGACCAATATTTGGTTGTAAACCGTTTAATCCGAAAACCGAACCGAACTGTAAACTGTTTAAAACCAAACCGATTCTTAAAACGGTCTTTGGTTCGGATTTTAACCGAATATGATAATTGGTCTTCGGTTCGGTGATTGGTTTGATCATTGTTGATTCGGTTAAACCAAAAAAAACCGATTATAATATAATAATATATATAGTTTTATATTATTTAGAGATAATAATAATCTGTTACATATAAACAAACTTCATCTACATTTTCTCCAACTATGTAAACAAACAACCGGACCCAAACAAACTTTACCTTAGGAAGTTATAATTCCTAAGCTAGTTTGCTTAGGAATTGTTATTAGCCGAACTTTGTTTTGGTTTGGATTTTTTTATGAAGTTTGTGAGCGCATACAATTATTATTTTATTTTATTTTATGTGATGATGATATTGGGATGAGGAAGTTATAATTTGTAAATTCTTTATCTTATATTGTACTTCGGTTTTTTTGGTTTAAACCGAAAACCGAACCAAATTGGATAACGGTCTTCGGTTCGGTTATTTCATATTTTTAAATGGTTCGGTTCGGTCTTTGGTTAGTGTCTTAAAAAATTTTAAACCGAAAACACCGAACCGGTTAAACCAATGAAACCGAAAACCGAACCGATGAACACCCCTAATTTTGATATTATGTTCCTCAAAGTAAACGAAAGTACCTAACCTTTTTATGCAATATATTCTTTCAGAAAGGTACATGGATCATGAGTATAATTAACCGAAAAGAAAGAGATAAAACCTTCATTCACATTTTCCTGGATTATAGGGACATCTACTTGTTCGCTTGAACTTGTTTCCTCGGGTATCTCTACTTTCTCTTCGCTTGTAATGCTATCAGAAATCGTTTTGTTTTCTACATCCTCATCTGTGCCCGATGCTATTCGAATAAAGGTTAATATCAGAAGAAAATTAAGAAGTTACTGAAAAATTCAAAAACACGTGAATCATGAGTATATAAGGCTGAAAAGTAAGAGCTCAAACCTTCAACTACATTTTCCTCGATTACGGGGACAACTACTTGTTCTTCGTTAGACACAATTTCAGGTTTGACCTCTTCATCAGAAACAGGTTTAACTTCAGTCTCTTCAATGGATGCTTGAACATCAGCTTCACTGGAAACATTTTCATTGTCTGCTTCATGAATCTCGGTTGCCGCCTCGACTTTTTTCCTATCATCCAAAAATGAGGCAATATCTTTATTTTGACGGAAAGCTACAAGAAAAGGGTTTGTAGCTGTAAAAACTTTTCCTTGAAGCTTTGAGTCTAAAGCTTGATTATCTTCATCTTTCTTCATAGTCAACGTTACTTGACCTCTTGCAATACGCAAGACCCGAACTTTGACTTCTTGACCGATCTCGAGCGATGAACCAGTACCCATTATACTTCCAAACCCTTCATCGGCTTCTTCTGAAGCGGGCAAAAACCCTTCCTCCCCTTCCGGAAGATTTATAAAAGCACCTGATCTTGTAAGATTCTTTACCGTGCCCTCAAGATCTTGACCCTTCACAAACTTCGTACTTTTTCTCCCCTCTTGCCTCTGGTTTGACTTTTGACCCGTTTTTCTAGGAGGTCGCGACGTCTCACCACCACTACCAGGCTCACTTTCCCGCATGGTCAACGCTATTCGGCCCGTTTCAATGTTTGCCTCCACTAACTTCACCTTCACTTCTTGTCCTACCGAAACAACACTCGCGACATCCTTCACATAACCCTCACTTAACCGTGAAACGTGAACCAGCCCGTCTGTGAATGCTCCAAAGTCAACAAACGCTCCAAACGGTTGGATTGATCTTACTTTACCTGTAAAACTTGCACCGGGGACCAATTCTTCATCTTTCACAGGTGGCATTTCACTCTTTCTAACGGGTCGTGATCTTTGTTTAGACTTGTCAACCGTTGATGTTGGTTCTGATGTTTGAGCTGATTCTTGATCAGAAACTGGAGGATCTGATTGATCAGCTTGTTCCACGGCTACATCGACCCCGGTAGCCAATGCTACTGCAAATCTTGGTTTGTGGTGTAAACCAAACGTTCTGATATGTGGAAATAATCTAAGGGATGTTGACAGCGGTAACACACAATCTTGAGCGTATAGTGTTCTTCTGGTGGATCTTCTTAGATTACAGCATTTTATCGAACTGTTGATCTTTTTCGTATTAAAAGTGGGCCCAGGAATAAGAGATATATGGCTTGTTGATGACGGGATAACAGGCGTCATCTTGACTCCAAAGATGAATCGAGTATGGTTAGATCCGGTTTGGTTCAGTTTGGTTAGATCAGTAACTAGGCTAATTATTCATCAGCTTCTTCACCTGTGAACCAATACAACATATTAGCTATCAAAATCAAATGGGTCATGTGGGATCATATTTTATTGGTAGCAGGTCAAACGGGTAACAATTCACAAATTAGCTAAAAGGGAAACGAGCCGAACAGGCTAACAATTAACTATGACTTAATCAAGTATTTCCAATCTCCGAAAATGCTTTCTTCAAAATATTGGTTCTTTATTTCAACTACACTCTTAATTATTTAAAATATAAAATACAAAAGAAAGAGGAAAATCGGGTTGACGATCCAACTAGTTACCCAACGTGCCCGACCCACCAATTTGCCTGCATCCATTGTCCTTACAAAAATATGTAATCCTTCTTTTATGAATTTTACTATAGGACATTGCCAAAAAAGTACTAAATAGCTACTATTATTAAAAGAGCATATACCAATATATTTACAAAATTTATCCAAATGAAACTCCATATCAAACATATGTGTCCAATATGCAGTTATGCATTATATTTTGTGTATCAACCAATGAAAGCATTAGAGTTTAAGGTCTATATTATTAGGCACATATAGCAATACTCTTTATATTTTAAGTAGTGGGCACCCTTATAAGTATTATCTTGAACATCATACATATGCTGTTTATCGGCCAAGTTTTGTAAAAGAAGATAAGATCTGCATTTTGGTTAGAAAATTAACCAAAATGGTTTGCATATGATAGTAAATGCTACAAAACTTGAACCACTTTCATAAATATCCAAGTAACTAAAAGACCTACAAATTTAGCTCAAAACTTCTTTTTTTCCAAAAGGTAAATTATATTAACATCAAACCTATAAAACAATTACAGCATTCAAAAATGACATAGAACATACCCTATACATCAAACTAACCACCATAACAGACTGAAAATCAGACTAACTAACAAACATACAGATTCAAACAAACATCAGCTGCACCTAAAATCCACATCCTTTCATACCAAAACAACTTAAGATAGCTGTCCCATCTTTCATGACACGCTTACTTAAGCCAAACTTCTCACAAACACTAAATTAAACACACTGAAATACCATATTGGCCCATATTAACCCCCACTGAGCAGCAGCTTTCAACACTGCCTTTGATTTCTTAACTCTTAAACTCAAAACTTCATCAATATAAAATGGTGGATTATGCTGTACAATGTATCCTGATGAATTCCTAAACAATTTGTAACATATATCACCACCCAAATAAAAAATAACAATTAACAAAGGAACTTCCACAGTTTCACCTTTGCAGATACCTTCAATCTTTCTAGTGCAGATTCAACAACATAACATCATGAATTGGGGTTTACACACAATTGACTTCAATTCATAATTGACTATAAAGAATCATAACAACATAATAATTCAACAAATTAAGACTGACCCAGTAGTTGTAATCTACCGTTTGCACATAAAGTTGACAAATTTACAGATACCCAAGTGGTATAAAGAAGAAAAGTTACCCTTTTGAGTGGAAGTTTAAGGATTGAGGTGTGATATCTTTGCTATGCGTGAATGGAGTGAGGATGAAAAAGAGGGAAATGAAAGGTGGATGGGTCTTTAAACCCTTATCTCATCATCATCCAACGAATTTTTATTTTTATTTTTTATTCGTTTTTGTGATTTTGTACGGTGGCCGGCGGTGAAACATGCAGTAACTAAATGTTATTTTTTACTTTTTTAAGAATAAAGTCTGCTTTTTATTTTTATTTCTTTGACCGATAGAAATGAAACCTTTTTATTAGATGCAGTATACCCACCACCATCTTTGGCTGGTACGGGCAGAATTAGGAATTACTCTTTTAACTCGTCCCAAAATGGCCCCAAATCCTTAATGTGGCAAATATTTCGGTTTCGTGCAATGGCCCAGGACGAGGCCCAAGCTTTCCGATCAAACAATCCCCTATTTCAGGGATGGGCTGTTTTGGATGGTAGAATTGAGAGGGGGGAGCATGGCTCGAAGAACGACTCGAGCCATCTGTCTTCGAGCTCATCTCGGTTCTTGCCTAACCAAGCTAGAAAAACCTTTTCTATCTTCTTGGTCAAGCACGCTAGTTGCAACTTTATGCGTGCACTCGGAAAAATAGGCCGACTGCTGAGCCCCCAAATTGTAGCGAGAATGTACAAATTAGACGACCCATTTTAGCAGAGCTGGGTGGTCTCATGGACACAGTTAGCGAGTGTTCGCATGAAGTAGGACAAACTTTTATTTTATTGGTTAGAAAGTCTTTTCATTACTAGCCATTAGTTTAATCTCTTTTAAGAAATGGGGTACAAGTCGATAGTACAATTACGGGAACAATCGTCTAATGGAACACGACTTTCACGACTCACCAACTTCATTTGCCTCCTTTAACCTCAAGTCATCAAAGCCTTTCTAACACCTCTAGGAGCAAAAGACAGACCTAACAAACCACCATTCATATGGATTGCGACTTAGTTTTCTGTCCTTCGGCCTACGCAACTCTCCCAGCAATAAAAACTTTATCTATTTATATTCTTGTTTTTTGGCAGTAAAAGTTGTGTTGCCAGCTAGCGAATGTCACCTTTTCCAGCGAAATAGCGAGCGACCACTCAACAATGAACACTAACTGAAAGCGACTGAGAATGAGTAAAAGAATTATTCAAGTTTCGTGATGCTCATCACTCCTACCGAAAGAGGCGCATAAGCTATCCCTTTGACTCAGGGGGCCTTCCACCACTTCGACTAATGTGGATGCGGTCCTTCTATAAACAGCTCATAAAGATGGGTGAGTCAAATCAATATATGGGGGAAAGAAAATCCATATCTCTCTAGGTATGTTTAGCGTCTTTTCAAAGTAAACTTAAAAAAACTTTGACGAAAACACCCAGTGCTGACAACACTGAAAGACACGAAGGCGTCGGCTTGCTCTGACCAAGACTTCAATTACTTTGACGTAAACTTGGGTCTTTTGAATTTGTAACTTAGTTTTTTTTATAAATATATTATAAGTTTGGGAATAAATAATTTATGTGTTATGACAAAAACAAATTTGTGATGTCAAGGTATGTAAGTAAATACTTGTAATCATTTAACTTTGTTAGATGTACACTAAAAAAGCTTTCTATCTTTTTAGAATTTGTTTTCTTTGTTGACTTTCTGATGTAATTGGAATCACATATGAGGGTTATGTATCTTATATTAAATTATTATTATTATTATTATTATTATTATTATTATTATTATTATTATTATTATTATTAAATTTATAGTTATATTTATATTATATATTTTTTATTTGTATCTTATATTTTATATTTTATTTTTTATATTTTATATTTTATATTTTATATTTTATATTTTATATTTTATATTTTATATTTTATCTTTTATATTTTATATTTTATATTTTATTTTTTAATTTTTAGATTTTATATTTTATTTTAGATTTTATATTTTATATTTTTTAGATTTTATATTTTTTAGATTTTATATTTAATATTTTATATATTATATTTAATATTATTTTATATTTTATATTTTAAATTTTATATTTATATTTATATTCATATTTATATTATAATATATTTATATCTATATTTATATTCATATTTATATTATAATATATTTATATCTATATTTATATTCATTATATATTATAAATTTTTAGAAGTTCAATTCCATTCTGTATAAAAAATACGTGCATGACATATTGTAATTCCTTCATAATTACATTTCTTCGAATCGGATTCTAATTTCATGAAATTATAATTCCATCAAATTCCAATTCCTTTAACAAATTCTATTCTTTGAGAAGTCATTCTTTAAATCAAATGGGACCTAAGTTTTTTTTTTTTTTTTTTTTTTATAGTTACAAAAATTACAAGGATTTTTCTAAAGAAAGCCCTTGGGGTTATGTTTAAAATATTTAGACGTGTAATATTTTGTTGTACTATGGACATAACCACCTCACTCACTTTCTAATAACCACCTCACTAACTTTAATTTATCATCATTTATGCAAAAATAAATTCTTAAATCCAAAATTACAATTACAATTTCAATTATAAATTACAATTACAATCTGCAGTACCCAATCCACCTAATAGACGTTTGAAAATGAGTTGGGCTATCTTATCATAATGTCGGCCCAGTAAATAATCCTTTGACACATGGGCCATGAACGATTGTAAATTTGTAAATTGTAATCATAGTTTCGTGATATTGAAGAAAAAGTTGTCCATTATAATCTAACTAAACTTTTATATTTATAATTATAAATTATATTATGTTGAAGCCAACACATGAATATCATATAGACATGAAATGCAATAAATTACAGTATTTTAAAAATATAAGTCCAATGGATCAAATCTTCTGCGAATTGATTATCAAAATCGCATGATTGCATTCTTCATATAATAAAAAAAGTAGAATTAGTGGATATATTTTGATAGAAATATAATCATATATAATATATGGTGTCATGCCCCAAGTGTATATACATAGTTCTGACAATGAAGGATCATAAATGTCAGATAAAAAATTAAAATAGATATACATTGTTATACACAAATAAAAAGAGTAAATTCCACACCTAGTACCTGTAATTTATACGAATTTATAAAAACCCTTCTACTTTTTTATTCAGATTTTCACTTAAATAACTACACGTTTATCTCATAAACCGTCCCTCATCAACCTAAAATTATTAAAATACTCTACTTCTCTCTTTTTTTAATTAATTCAAATATTACCAAATATATCATATACTCATTATTATTGTTATTGTTATATAAAAGCAAATACAGTAACACATAAAAATCCTAACCATCCCTTATTCCCCTTATTTCATGACTGTTCATTTTTCTCAACCTCCACCACCTGCCACCTACCACTCAGCAACCTACTGCTACCAGATCTCCACACCAACCACATTATTTATCCACCTCCATCGCCAGTACTACCTGAATCATCATCTCCACCATCACGCTACCATCACCGCACCACTTTTACCACAACATCGGTGAGATATCTAGGCTCAAATCTGAAAAAGGAAATCGACATCAAATCACCCAACCACTGTTACCCACCGAGCTCTGGACACTTGCGGTCGCTAACTCCGGCCACAATCATGCACTAACTTCGGCCATCTGCGCGCACAGCTCATTCGGGCTACTTGCAGTAGCAGATTCCGACCACACTTGATTCACCCCATGCTTCTCCCCCTCTCTTCAACATGATTCTTCTACGCCCAAATCTGAAAAATAAAACTGAAACTACCGGCCAGAGTTTCAATTTTGATATATTTCTCTTTCGATTTGGGTTTTGATTTATTATTAGATCTAATGGTTTTGTTTTTGTATTCTTTTCAATTTCGTTATATTTCGATTTAGCGTTGGATCTAGCAGTTTCGTTTTGATTTTGGGTTGAGATTGTGGAAATCGTGATAGGATAAGCAATGGAGTAAGCTGCTGATGACAAAGGTGGAAGGAAGTGATAAATGGGTTGGATGAATATTAGTATTGAAATAACAATTAAAAATAGTTGAAAAAATAGATTGTTAAAAAGGAAAGAGCATTCTAGATATTTTAGATGAACGGGAACCATTTAGGAAAAAAAAAATAGTACTGAACTGTATGGACTATTTATAAAATTTACTATAAATAAAATATATAATAATCTTTTTAGTATGTTCGGAATATATAATTGCATAACAAAAATGATAATAATTATTTATAATTTTAAATATTTCTTCATGATAATAATTTGGAAAGTGACGAACCATATGTGATTTTACTTCAAGGTTAATCAATTTAGTTTAGATTGTTTTCAATTCTGTCAAAAATCATAAAAATAAAATTCAATCTACTTACATTTAGCTCTTTATAACCGATCTCATAAAGTCATTTATTTTTTATTCTATTAAAAATATTCTTTATCATAACTAATTGATCATCCATTTGTCTTTTCTTTTCTACGAGCACAAGAAGTGGGTCGAAAAATTTCGGCGTTTTTCACTTTGAACGCTGGTAGTCCGGTCTTCACGACTCCCCAACGGCGTTCAAAGTCGGTGTTCTTGTCCGGTGTGTGCAGTTGAACGCTTCGTTCTTGGCATTTTTCTTTTTGTTTTTTTTTTAAATAAACAAATAAATAAAATAAGAATGCAGGAAGAAGAAGAAAGAGTGCAGGAGGAAACGAACCAGAAAGAAAGCGGCTGGGCCGCTGGGGTATTTTTATTTTGAAAAAAAAATATGGGTCAAGCCCATCTAAAATTTGGGCTACTTAATAAATTTTATTTTAAAATTGGGCTATGTTTTTTTTAATTAATAAAAGATAACTTTTAAGATCCTTTTTAACAATTTATTTTATTTATTGCTTTTAGTTAAACATTTTACATACAAATATATTTTGTGTTAATTATGAATGTATTCTATTTTATTTTATTTCTTGTGTTATTTGTTTGTTTAAATTATTATATTATTTGTCTTGAAAAAATCAATAAATAAATGAACTGAATACTAACACTCAGTATTCTCCAATTCTCCTAATTTCAGCTTCAGTATTTTTTTCAGTGTTAAACTGAACACTGAATTGAACATTGAACACTCCGGCAATCACTCCTCGTGCTCTAATTCATTTGATTTACTCATAAAAACATATTCTTAAAAATAATTATTATATAAAATCAAAATTATATATACACACTTGTCATTACAATAATAAGTTTTGATTTTATAATAAATTCAAAAAGTCTAAAAATAAAAAGCGTTATTAAAAATACCGATCGTCGACTATGTAATTTCCGAGTGAAAATATTATATCAACTTATTCCAACTTGTACTTTTTGTTTTCTAATATCAACAATTTATATATATAGGCATGAGATCTTGTAAAAAGAATGAATTAAAATAAAATCGGTGAAAATAGATCACAACCCTTAAATTAAAGTATATATATAAAAAGGGATGGAGATAAAATAAAAACGGTAAAAAAAGTTGGTCTTTACAAATTTAAAATTTTCTAAATATTTGTGAAACAATAAAAAATAAAGGTTCACAACGAAATTTTTTTTGAAAAATAACAAAATATATATAAAGATTTACAATAAAAAAATATTTGTGAAGCGAAAAAAATTAAATTTCACAATTAAAAAAAATTGTGAATAAAAAATGATATCGTTTTTACAGTTTTTATTTTAACTCCTTGTCTTTTCACCATACTCTTCCATATATATGTGTGTGTGGTTGCGATCAAGAGAAAAATGTTTTTTAAGGGAAAACGTTACTATACATCAAGATGCATTTTATGATTTTTGACTTTTTTTCCTTTTCAATTAAACGTAATCAATGTTTTCATCTGGTAGTTTTCACAAGCTTTCAACTTTTATATGGTTCTCATTTGATGTTTTTAAACTTATATATAAGCAGACTAATTTTTGTAGGAACGTATGAATGACTTCAAAATACTTTTTAACTATCCAAATTATATTTTCTTCAAAAAAAATTCTATGATTATTGTTAAAATAACTTTTGAAAGCTATGATATAAATATTAATAAAGAATAATAATTTTTTTTGAACTTTTTTACTGTCGCTATTATTGTAATTATTTAAGGTAATCACAAAATATAACATAATAATCACATGTGATTATTCTCTAGTATAATTGTGATTATCATGTGTTTGACATAATCACAAAATATGACTTAATAATCACATATTATTCATGTGATTATCAAGTTATAAAACGTGATTATTATGAATAAAAAAACTAATAAAATATAATCTGATTATCATGTATTCGACGTAATCACAAAATATGACTTAATAATCACATATTATTCATGTGATTATCAAGTTATAAAATGTGATTATTATGAATAAAAAACTACTAAAAATAATTAAAAAAAATGTCGAATTTTTTTATTTGAAAAATAACTTCTAAAAGTTATTCGAATAAGGATCTACGAAGTAATTTTTGTAAAATAACATGTTTTAGATATTTAAAAAGTGATTTTGAGGTTATTTCTACGAAAATTAGTATTCTTATTTGAACTTATTTATCTTATATATATGTATATATAGGGGAGTGTTCAACGGGGAAGTAGAAAATTTTTGGAAAGGAGGAAGGGAATCATGGCCATTGGATCTGCTCTTTTAAAAAAATGGACGGAGGGGTATTTTGGTAATATCACACAAAAGTCAGGGTAACTACACAATACACTAAATTGAATCTAATTTGAAAACCACGCTCATTCAATAGAAATTAGGGCATAAACTACAATTCGATTGAAATCAAATACAAATTATTGAACGAATTTCATCGATAATCGATCAATTAAAACGAGATCACAATGATTGATAATACGATCAAAGGACCGAAGACACAAAAAAGCAACGAAAAATTATGAATCGCGAGGAAAAACGAAACAGTAAGAAAATTAACACGTACATATTTTTATCAGTTGTTTCTGAGATTTCTATTAACTGATTCATTATTTTCATCTTTGTACGACTGAAATTCGAAATATGTTGAAATAAATAATGAATATAAGGTACTATTTATTATAGCAACGTGATGAATATTAAGTAATTCTATGATTTGTATGATGGAAAATAGGTTAGTGAATGTTATTTTTGAATTGTATAGCATACTATCTAACTTGCCTACTTTAGCACGATGAATGTTAGCTTTGAATTTTGATGATGAATATTAAATTGAATCCGGGAGTGAAGTACATGTATCAGCAAAGAAATAGGTCTTAAAATGCATAAATCTTATTAAATATCATAAATTCATAAAAAGTGACCAAATGAAATTTATCACTTACAGCAAAAATATATATCTTTTTAGGATTTATTGTTGGTGAGAATGATGTATATAATTGTTCTTGTGAATCTTGAGTTTGTAATCACAGTTTTAGTACGTGTACTCAATAGTCAGTATTGTAAGCTCAGTAACTACAGTTACTTTCGTTCAAGTCAGGAAAGAACAATTTCTCCGGTTTACACTTTTGTCGATATAAGGCTTGGAGCTAGATTTGGATGTCTTATGTATTTGGCTGGACAAAATGCAGCTGAAGCTATTCAAATTTAGCTAGGGAGCTCTCTGTTTTACTAGTTGCATCATAATTTATTTTAGCATATTTAAGTGTTATGAAAGTTATATAATAATCATACTACTGTATGTTACATGTTATATTGCCTCCTAATATTTTTTTTTTACAATTTGACAGTACGTTATACTTGGCCCTTCCCTAGTGCTTTTCCGTTTTAGTACCATACAATAGGAAAGGGAGGACGTGAAGCTACTAGCCTTTCCCCTTGCAAAAAAGTGTTATAAGTGTTTGTTGGGAAAAACAATGATCAACCCCAAGTTATAAATCTGAGGAGTCAAAATCTAACTCAGTTGTATTCGGAAAAAACTTAATGATTTCCTGAGTCTGTGTTTCTGAGTCTGTGCTTCACAGACTGAAGAAGTGTTTCTAAGTCTGTGCTTCACAGATTGAAGAATTCTCACAGACTGAAAGCCGTGCTCTATTTGAAGACTTATTAATTCATCATCTGAAGAATGAAGATTGAAAACAGAAGGCTTCACAGATTGAAGATCACAGACTGATGATCACAGATTGAAGATCACAGACTGATGAGCACATACTGAAGAGCACAGATTGAAGAACAAAAGTACAATGGTACAAAAGAAGTTCTTCATCCCTTAGGCTACGATACAACTGAAGAGATGTTTGAGTAAGGTCAAACATCGAAGAAAGGTTTCTTCTCAGCAAAAAAACCTTTTACCTTTTGCTTTTTCTATTTCCAAGAAAAGCAAAAAGGAAAGAGTGCAAAGTTGCCCAAGATGTACGTGTTATCCCTTGGACAACTAACTGAGCTGGATAATATAGAGTTGATACTCAACTCTATAAATAGCAGCTCAAAAGCATCTCAAAGAAGTATCCAAGAAAAATAGTGTACAAGACCTTTAAGCTTAGGCTAAAAGCATTACCACATTTACTGTTAAGTTTGTAGTGATAATTGTATCTTAAGTATACTACTTGGATCGTATTCAAACAATCTATGTGTTTGAATACTCTGTCTTCCTTGTAAGACAAACCATTTATTGTGAATAAAACTTTAATTCATAATATATTTTGTGTCTTAATTAATCTTGTTTTCCGCCTTGATTAATTAACATGTTTGATATAACTTAGATATAAACTAGTATATTAAATACTTGTTATTTAATCTGTATCTAAGTTTTGGGACCTTAAAGACCTAACAGTGTTCTACCGCTGACCCTTGGTTATATCGGTAACAACGGTTGAATTTCTAGTATTAGATGAATACCTTTGTTTCTTAATTTTGCATCCTGTAATATATGATGATGATGTATATGCATGTTGCAACTAATATGATGCATTTGGATCTAGAAAAAGTAGAGCAGAGGTGATTGATTAGGTTTTTTAACATTTTTTTTTTGTTGTCCTATCTTCGTTAGCTTTGTATAGTAGAGAAAAAATGCGAGGTCGGATGGGTTAGATAAACAGTCAATACAACCAATTTTTCGTATCGGTCAAACAATTTGGGTTAATATGTAAACCCAAAAAAGTTTAAGATACTTTTAAGTGGTGGTAAGATGAAATCTAAATTAATAAAAGAAATAGCTAAATGTTGAGTGGTTTGGTTTCATATATGGTATTTTATATGTGTTTGACTCGTTCAAATTTCTTATTGTAGGGACTGTCTTGCATTTGCAGCGGGTTTAACCACTATGCTAGCACTATTTCGTATAGCCGCTTCATTTGCTGGAAAAGAATGAAGAGAGGTAGGGTTGCTTTTCGTTTGGCAGTTATTACCGGATTAAATCTTCTTTATGTAAGTAACTATACTATTTGGCATGTTGAGCTGGTGGTACATTGTCCATAGAATGAGTTTAATCTGCAATTGAAATAAGATGATTTTGTTTGCTAATATTGCAGGCAGTAGAGCTAAAAATGCCTTCATTTTTGAGCAACTTTGATCCACGCATCGTCGCTACTATTTTCACTTCTAGTAATTTGAATGACATGGTATTAAATGGATGTTTCGGTTAATATGAAGGGAATCCTTGAGCTGATTAATCTGAAGGGAACTTTGTCTCTCCTATTACTCAACCAGGTGGGAAATTTGTCGCTGATAGAAAAAATGAGTGACGTGTTATAAGGGGAAATGAGTGACTCTATAGGTTAGCACTCAGGGTTTGGGGCCATTTAAGTACCTTATGATATGTTTGTAGCTACACAATTAATCTTTACTTTTGGATTTAATATTTGGACTAACTTTGTCTGTCGCTTGATTGTGTTAATGAATATGGCTTGTTTTTGTTCTACTTTATTGTTTTTCAATGTTTTTTATTTTGATTTTGATGACATCTCTGTTTTTGAAATGGGGTACAATGAATTTAGACTACAAGACAACAAAAGAGCCCGTGGAAACCCATTGAACTTGATGGTATCAATGCAAATGGTTTTATGATCAACCATGTTGAGTCAAAAAACGAACATTGTTTGGATGAATTTCGGTTGAATCACTGTTTGGATGAATGTAAGCTTTTAGTTCTAGTTATTGTTCATAGCTTGTGTGAATATTTATTGATATGGTATTGGATTCACTTTGATCCCTTTGTTATATCATGCTTAATGGTTTATGTACTTATAAAAGTTTTGAATGCAAGTCAGCTCGTGTTGAGTAAAATGGTTTCAAAGAACATTTATTGGTGAATGTTCACTTAATATTCGTCCAAATGAATGTTATCAATTAACCTTCATTAATTTGAATGTTTAGGTTATAACAACTCATATTAAATTATAACATTTATTGGTGAATGTTATCACTTAATACTCATCTAAAAATAAAAATCAAAATAAGTTAATAGTAAATGTAAATTAAATTATCAAAATAAAAATCAAAATGATAAAAATCGGTGAAAGGTATAAGTTAATATTTATCAAAATAAAAATCAAAATTAAATTATAACATTTAATAGTAAATGTTATCACTTAATATTTATCAGAATGAATGTTAATTTATAACAACTAAAATAGTGGTCTAGTGCAACAGGAGAAAAGAAATCATGCCAATATGTAACACCCCGAAATTCGTTAAATTTAAAATTATGTTCTGTTATGCGACACAAGGGTTAGTGTCGCAGGTAGCGACACAAAGTCCAGTGCGACACAAGGCTTGTGTCGCAGTGCCGGGCCTAAAGGCGGTTAGCAAGGGTTAAAAGTGTAAAACAGAGTGGTAAACCTCACTTTTTCATTCCCAAACTTTTCAGAAACTAGTAAAACACTCCCAGGTTCATTGTAGGTGTGTTGTTGGTGTTTTGAGAGAGAGAAATTTAAGAGAAATCAAGGGTTAATCTTTGAAAGTGTTTCTTGTGAAGTTTTGAAACCAATTTCAGGTAAGAGTTTGTGCTTATTACGTGCTTTATCATCTTCAGTAAATTATTGGGTTAAAGTTTGGGTTTTACCCAGAAAATTGTTAAGAAATCGAAGCTGCTGCTGTTCTGTTCGTCATTGCGACACAAGGGTTGTGTCGCATCTTGTGTCGCAGTGACGGTGTCGCGAATTAATACTGTTACTTTAGCGACACTAGAGTTTATGTCGCTAGTTTCTTCTGCTGATTAGTACTGTTGTTATAGCGACACTAAGAGCTTGTGTCGCAGCTTATGTCGCGTATTTCCACTGTTAATTGAAATCGTCGTTTTAGCGACACTACGAGCTAGTGTCGCAGGTAGTGTCGTAAAAGTGTGTTAAGCGACACTAATTTGATGTCGCCAGAAGGTGTAGCGACACTAGAGGGTAGTGTCGCAGGATTAATTGATGTTTTAAATAATATTAATTATTATTAGAGTTAATTGGGTACGATCGCCTCGACAGGTATTTCGAGTAGCAGTTCGTAAATATCCGATCGTCGTCCTCGAGGTAAGTAGTAGGAATGTAAGGAATATAATTGGCTGATTTTGTTAATACTAATTGTGTTACAAAGTTGCATTAAATAACTGAGTACATCATTGAGTTGAGAGGCCAATTGCTGAGTGAACAATTGAGCCTATGAGATAGAGTTAAGAGGCCAATTGCTGAGTGAACAATTGAGCCTATGAGATTGAGTTGAGAGGCCAATTGCTGAGTGAACAATTGAGCCTATGAGATTGTTGAGAGGCCTATTTCTGAGTGAACAACTGTGCCTATAAGATTGAGTTGAACGGTCAATTGCTGAGTGATCAATTGTACCCATAAGGGCTAATTGCTGAGTGATCAATTGTGCCTAGTCGTATGAGTTGAATTGCCAGTTGCTGAGTGATCAATTGTGCTAAATTATTTATATGTGATTGTACATTTCCTGTGCTTACTAAGCAATATGCTTACGTGTTGATTGTTGTGTGTGATAGGTACATCGATAGTTGTGAAGGGTGGGGATCCGGGCAAGCGACCCGAGGGCTGCTAGTGATGGACTTACTAGGACGAGATAGTAAGAGGAGAAACTCGTAAATCATGCTCGATAATAACGTGTAATATTTTGTAATGATGAGAAACGGGTTTGTAATAAACAATGTGGTTGTCACTTTATATTAATATATAAAGTGTTTTGAGAAAGTTAATTTGAGTATAAAAAAAAAAAAAAATGGGACGTTTCACAATATTATCACTTAATATTCGTCTTAATGAATGTTATCACTTAATATTCATCTTGATGAACTTTATCACTCAATATTCATCATGGAGTTTGAACTAATTATGTGTGTCGAAAATCATTTATGACAAATGTTAAAATATCTAGTTATGTGTTTTACAAATCATTGAATGTTGACTTTGAACTTTCATGAATATATGTCAAGTTATAAAATTTATAGACAACTGTTAACCATGAAACTCCTAGATTAAGTTGTAGGCTAGGGTTGTTCAAGTCTCTCCATCTTGTATAAGTGAAATTACCACTCATGTAAGTAAAAATAAAGAATACATGTGACCTATTGTACAACATCATAATTGTTTCATTTTCATGAATGTGTTATTGTACAAAATTCCCTGAACTTTTTCATAGTAGCATCTTATTTTATTAGCTTTCTACATTACTATTTATTCATTACCTTTCTGAAACGCCCCAAAAAATTTTTTTTTTCGTCTTTTAGTGTACGCGATCCTAGTGAAATTTAATACGCGATCGCGTACTAAATTAGTACGCGATCCCGGTGATGGTTTTCGATCACGTAACAACAACATGGGAGTTTCTGTCCTGGTTTTAGCACAAGGTACGCGATCTTGGTGAGGGTACGCGATCGCATACCTGTGCTAAATTTCTGAAAAGTGCATAAAAACTCAGTTTTTGGACCAAATTTCAAACGAGTGTAACTTTTGACTCGTTATGAATCAACCCACCAAATGTTGCAGACACCTTTCGTATAACATAACGAAGGTTTCTCAATTGACACTTTTTCAAAATTCACACTAATGACGGTTTTGGACTCGAATCCGAAAAATGACCATTTGGGCATTATTTGGAGTTACACTTTAAGCATTAAACCACATAGCAACTTGAATTCTTTCAAAGCTTACATTATAACGTACACAAAACCACTTACTATCGCAAGTTTCTTCACAATTATACCCCAACTATTTCATGACCCAAATTACATTAGTATTAATTTAAATCACAACCCTCTCCATGGGTCAATTCTTGATTTCAAAATATGATCATACTCAAATATTCGTTTGACTTCACAAAATGGGGCTTGTAATGTATCATGAGCATGATTTAACAAAATATGAAGGGATTCAACTTACTAACTCGTTAGTAAGTTCTACCTTTAGTCGATCTTCGGCTCTTTACCTGTATTACCACTTGACCCACTTGTACCTACAATAATACAACAACCACAACAAATAGGGATAAGCATATAAGCTTAGTAAGTAATGGAAAGAAGAAATGCATTAACAATTACAACAAAATAACTTGGTGATCATACTCATTGATTCACCAACTACAGGATTAAGGATCCTTATTCTACATTTATGTTCCAACTCCAGAAACACTACAATGGTGTCAAGACATGAACAATGGATTTCTCAAGCCCCAATGCCATTCTTGAATCCCCCATAGTAGATTACACAATGACATACTCAAATGTCATACATGCTACAATCTCCTTCCACTAGTCAATACTCATTTGATCATCACTTGAGAGTCACAAATGAGATTAACTAGTGGTTTCCCATCCCCCATTACTTATCTTTGCAATGATGTTTGATTCATTAACTCAATAAGTCTCAAAATTTAGCTCTTTAATTCCACCTAAACATGCAATCACAAAGCAATGGTTATTCACTATTAAAAGTGGTAATCCACTACACATCAACTTCATTTCATTCTTTATTAATTCAAAACATCCTCTTATTAACTATTATATTTATAACTAAAGAACACAACAATTCTCAATATAATTTAAATCATCATTTCGCTTAAAAAGTAACATGCATCTAACTAATCAAGTCATATTATAACAACAACACCATAATAACATCAATCTATCATCTACATCTTCATTTTCAAGATTCTCTAATTTACTAAATTTATAAAAGTATCAAAGATAACTCTAAAACTCTTATCATTCAACTTCTAACAGAAAAACAAGCTCATCTATACCTAAATATCATCATCCAACATTATTAAACCCAAAAACCAACTTTTTCTCAAAACCCAATTTATGGTTCATCTTCAAGATCATGAAACAACCCAATTTGAAGGTATTAAAAGATGATTCTTACCTCAAGGATGATGATTATGTATGTATTAAACTCAAAATCACAAGAATCGAGCTCCAATTTGGTGAAAGTCCACTTGTTCTCCTCATCTCTCTCTTGGCTGGTCGACACACAATCTCACACACACCACTTTTGATTTTTCTCCGGATTTTACAAGGGAGGGGTTTAATTAACAAATTTTTCATTTTCTACCCTCAAGTCTCCTTTCTTTTATTTTGGCCACCACCTAACTTTTCTCAAGTTTTATTACTTTTACTTTTGCCGCTAACATATTTTCCTTGTTTAAATACTAATATTATTAATAATGATATTATAAACCCTAAAAAATGGCTCTTAAAAATTAAAACGTAAACTTACAAATTTTGAGTGTTACACTTTCTACACTACAAGTTAAATAAGTGACCTAGTTTAAGCACTATCACACATTCATGAGATGCTTCTACTTTCAATTTTTTGGGCACTTATATGTAACAATTAATGCAATAATGCAACACTAGAACAATTATTATGAGATCAAACATAGTGTTAAATTATAACAACTAAAATTAATATTCACCTAAATGAATATTATCAATCAATATTCACTTAAATGAATGTTAAGTTGTAACATGTATAAATTATATTCATCAATGATCGTTATGTTATAAACCACTAAGTCCCAACTGGAGCAAACCCTGATTTGCAGATATCATCTTTTAATTCGTACATTTTAAGAACTTTTGACATTCATATGCTCGGTTCACAAACATTTAATATCAACATTTGCATAGCATTCACTATTTTGTGACAAGCTTCTAATATTAAACCCACTGACCTTGACATATGTTTAATAAGCATCATAACTGTCGTAAACGAATCAAAAAAACATTTGAAAAATTAAAAAAAACGTAAAAGAAAATAGATGTTAAACTTGACATTATAGTGTCTTAAGTAAATAGTTAGTACTAAAAATACTCAAAACTGCAATTCAAACAATTATGATTGTGAATAAACATAAATGTAAGCAAGTTAAGAACATGTATTCATCAATTTTATTCAAAATTGAATAGAAACATAAAACAACAACCATATGACTACAACAACCATATCCTATGACTCTGAATAAGCATCAATATTGTAAGCAAGTAAAAAACATGTATTCATTAGTACTGAAAATTGATACAATCATAAAATGGACTAGTATTGTGAAAAAAAAAAGTTATAACATTCATCAACGTATCTATGTGTTAACATTCATTCCAATAATGTTAAAGAGAAAGAAATAAACATATATAAAACAATGCCTACCTAAATGGTCAATAAAATTTATGAAGTAATCGTTCTTGAATCATTATGTAATTACATGAAATAATAAACTAAAAATTCTCAATTGTTGAATTAGAAGGGAATGTATTAGTGGGAATTTATACTCAAATATTTATCAACGAATGTTATCAATTAGTATTCATCATGGAGGATGTTATTGCTTAATATTGATCAAAGATGAACGTTAAGTTATAACATTCATCAATGTATCTCAGCGAGTTTTTTACATCCGTGTGTTGCAGTTGGACATAAAAACATTTAAATTTTCATAAATAAATTATATGCACATGGTGGAATATAAAAGATAACATCGCTATATACCAATTATTATAATGTCGATGTTAAATTGAAATTTACAACGTGAATATACATCCTAATAACACGTATATAAAGTGAAACTAGTAGCAAAAGTTGTACGATGACATTCATTTTACTCCAAAAGTGAGCTACTTAATTAGTACGAAAAATAAAAAATTTATCATCCAAACAACGATAGTGGTTTGTCACCTTACTAAAGCCTCAAAAGTTCCTTCAAATTAGCATCATGGTAGCGCTGAGCAATAGTCGCTTAGCCAAAAAAGTACACTGGAAGATCTCTGAATGGAACTTAATTGTATAACGTGATATCAGATGAATTTGTAAAGTGTCAAGATGGGTAACATATAATGTTTGCTTACTTGCTCTGTACATGTTATTGAGCATGTCTCTGAGTATGCTGAATAATTGCATCACTTGAGCTTCTAATTGCTTTTTAACACTACCAATTCTAAACTCTGATCATAATCAAATATACACCTAACGGGCAACAACCAAATCACTAGCAATCAAACCTAGCAGGGGGAAAAACTACTTTATTTAAAATATTAATAATAAAAAATAGTAAAAATATAAGAGTGGGAATTAAGGAGGAAACACTACCTTTGGAGGTGAAAAAGAAGCTAAATGTGACGTACCAGTGGAGGTGGTAGCTGAAGAGGCCAGGAACAACAGTTTCACGCATTATGTTATGAACTACTCTCAACGTTCGCCATCAGGAAGACTATTGAGCACATAATATTTAGTCTTTCTCTTTTTAAGAATTTACAAGTTTTATATACGTGTATGCTTATGTATGCTCATTGGTTCACTAATTTGGTCATTGGTCCTGTATGTTATGCTTTGTCATTCGGATATATGATATTGACGGTAGTTTAATCACTCAAGTGCCTTAAAACAATCGTACGTATAACTAAAACCTAAGACAACTGGTAGTATAATATATTCGTAAATGTTCATATTAAATACCTAAATTGTATTTCATATATTGCCCACCTTAACACAATTATGAATGTAAAGACACATCCAAATAATGAAGTAAAACTAATGCATTTATTAATATTGATACTTAATATTCTATACCAACATCAAAATTGACTAATAAGAGTCTTCTTTATTCATCCCCCACCCGAACCATTCTTAGGACCACCAAGCCCTCCAGAATTCATTACAATGAATATTAACCAGAAAATTACATTCGATATAAAAATAGGCATATCACTTATATATAAAATGTAGAAAAACCAATAATTTGTAAGAAACAACAAAATAAAAATTAAGAAATACGTTAGTAAAACTTACTTGAAACATCTATATGAACATGTAAGTGATTGTAACGGTGCATCAGAACTAGAAACAATAAAGTAATATGAAAATAAGAACATAAACCCTAAAATTGAAAATTAGCGATTCAGAAATTGTATAAATTGGAATTGTATGTACAATTCATGATGTATGAATAATCCGAATGAAGAATGAATTTGAAATTACAAGAACGAATTGATGAATCGTGAACGAGAGTAATGGGATTGAAATCAAGATTGGATTAGGAACTGATAATGAAATACGAATATTACCTTGACTTTAATTAATTAATAATAATTATTATTATTAAATAAAAAATAAAATGCAAAAAGACTATACTACCCTTGTCCGTGTAATTTGATTGAAAACTTAAAACAGAGAGAAAGAGCACTGAACTTTTAAACAAGCAATAAATTGGACGGTGGATAATTCACTTACCCCCTTCCCTCAAGATCTTTACTTCCCTCTATATCATCCCACTACATACATATATATATATATATATATATATATATATATATATACACACACAAATATATGATGTACGACAATCTCAAATTTATAATATTTAATTTTATGGTACATCAAAAGAAGATCATCTACGTCGAACTTTTTTAAAAAAGTAAATAAATTTAGATATCAATTGAATAATGTAAATATATAATACAAACATAAATAATCAAGAAAATGCACCAATAAACATAATAATAAATTATGGAGCTTGTGGCTGTGTTCTGTTCTATCCTAAACATAATAGAACTATATACGACAATAATAATTAATAGATAATTATTAATAAATTCATTATTCTAAACATATCCTTGTTTAATAATAATTTGACACTTGTGATAATAACTTATGGTTATCTTAAACTATTTAAAATATAATTAATTTATTAATTTAAAAATTATAAGAAATTGCCACGTAGGATTTTATGTCAAATGACAAGTTATGGAGCTTTCTTTTATACTCATTTAGTATATATATATATATATATATATATATATATATATAGGGTAAGGATTAAGAGGGAAGTAATTTTTTGAGAGAAGTAGAGAAGCTAACCATATATTCGCGATGAATGATAAACAAACGTAAAAAAACATATTTTTACCAAGAAATATTAATCAAAACAGATATTATACCTATTAATATTGATAGATAAACTACTTTATTATTATATACATTATTATATACTGATGAATGTTAAGTTATCTCGTTTAACAATGTATAAAAACATATATAAGTTAATATTCATCATAAAATATTGTTTATGAATATTAATTGTAATTTTGATTAACATTCATTCCAAATGAATGTTAATGTTCTTTTTTTTTGTGAAAGTTGATGGTTAATGACGACTATAATTAAATTAATTACTTGTTTATAAGTTTTGTATGTTGAAATTCGTTTAATTTTATTGTATTCGTTGGTGAATCAAAATTTTCACAAAAACCCAAAAGTTATACCGAAAATTCTTAATATTTGATGAATATGAATTATGACGAATTGAAGATATGTATGAATGTCTTTGATGAATTTGAAATTTATAATGTTTTGATTGATTTACATTCTTTAATTTTGAATTTTAAATAAAAATTGATGAAATAAGTATTGTATATGAGTTGGAGAAGATACAAGGAAATGTGTGATTGAGGTTTGCTTTCCTCCTTTCCTCAAATTTAGAACTTCACTCTTGATCATTCTCGTATGTATATATATACGCTCGTAACGTTGAAACATGCGTGTGATATGTGGGTTGTTTTCTATTGACAAAATAATTAACACTTTTGATTTCAATTGTTGGCCCACATATAGAATCATTATTATTCCCTTTCTTTTCTATTGAGAATCAACTGCAAGATCATATCATAAATGAAGTACTAGAGAATCGTATAAAGATATATATGAAATGAAACGACTGTATAATAACGTCTTGAAACGACAACTGTAATGACTCATCATAGTATAAAAATCATAAACAAACAACTTCGAAAATCAAAACATGTTACAAGATACAATCAGGTATGAAAAGTCACAATAATTTAATAGAAAAACCAAGATTTATTTAGATTAAAGATGATCTGGTGCTTTGTTGGATTGATTTGGTGATATTATTATTATTATGAAGATAAATTAATTAATTGTAAAAATGAAATCTTGAAGCAGCATTTATTAAGGGATTTTATTTTATTACATTGCAAATCGTGTGGTGTCAATTAACGAACGAACCCCCTCTGGTATTCCATGTGCCCTCAATCTACTATAGATATTCCCCACTTGTTTTTCTCTTTGTTTTAAAGCTAATTACTTTATCTATGCTAATTAACTAATACTAAACACACAAACACAATCCAACAAAATCTAATTATCAACTTAATCCCATAATTTATTAATTAATCTTGCATTTAGTATTGAGATCTAAAACTAATTGACTTGCTTTCGATCTTCACCGTTCATGCATAAATCCAAAACTAAGTGACTTTCTTTTATTTTATTTATTTTTTTTTTTTGTGTGGTAAATCTGAGGTATATCGAGATAAAATGTTTTGACTTTTATAGTTATTGTGTACAAAGAAAATTTTTGTTGAGATTTTAGTATTTTACTAGCTTTTGTAGTTTACTTCATGTTCACATTTAGAAAATTGGAATATTGGTACTTCAATTCCTAAAATTTCTTGAATGTCATAAGTAAATAACAAACTTGATTTCAATAATTTCAAAATATTCAGAATTGTATGATGTGACATATTTTGGTCTTTATTAATTATTATTACCGGCTACTTCACTTCTCTAACTATATATTTATAGTATACATTTTATTTTTTAAAGGGTTTAGCTTAGCGAAAAACACATAACTTTAGTCCGACTTTTATAGTATCTATTAATCTTTTTGTCTATTATATGTATCAACCTTTCAATTTTAGTTTATTGTATGTATCCAATAATTAATTTGATAATATAATAGATCTATAATGCACCACGTCATTTTAGATTAAATACATACAATAAATCAAAGTTGAAAGGTTTATACACAAAAAAGACCAAAATGAAGTTGAGTACACACTATGGAGATCGGACTAAAGTTGAATGTATTTCTCTGTACCAATCCCTTTTTTAAATGTACCAAATTAATTATCAACTTTCAAAAGTAGGTAAGTATAATTAACTAAAATTCATATATTATGTTACTTATCCTTTATATGTATGTTATAAAAGATGTGTAAAAAGTAAATATAAAACTGTCATCTTACAGAAAGTACAGTTTATTTTTTGTCTATGGACAATAACTTTGAAATAGAGGGGGTAAGACCACTGCTAACAGTGAACACAACTGACGCCGTCAGTTTTTGCCAAATCAGCGCCACATCAGCAGTTTACAAAACTGACACAAAACTGACACAACACTGTCAACAGTAACATCATTTCAGTTTTTTCTGGACCCCACACATTATTTACTTTAATTATTTAAACTACAAAATTAAATAAAAAACATTATAATATAATAAAAAAATATTACATTAATTAAAAATAAAACATTACAACAAAAAAAGTACATTTATTAAAAAAAATACACCTAATTAAGTCTTTGACGGAAATTTGATGGGAGGATCGCGATGGATAATAGCGTCGCGAAGTTGATGATGTACCTCACGGTCGCGTAATTCCTTGTCCATACGAAGTTGTGTTGCAACCCTTTCTTGCCACGAACGTTGGGGCATATTTTCTGGGTTCGCCGTATACTCTTCCTCAAGTCGACACATGTTTCGTCCACTGTCTTCGGTTATCGTGTTGTGTAAAATTACACAACAATACATGATTCGACGTATTTTGTTGAATCTATATTGTCTAGCAGTGGTTTTGATGACTGTCCAACGGCCTTGAAGCACTCCGAAAACTCGTTCCACATCTTTTCTGGCAGATTCTTGGTATCTCTTGAACCTCATCTCGCTTTTGGTTATCGGATGCTTAAACGTCTTAACAAGCGTCGCCCATTCTGGATAAATTCCGTCAGCGAGATAATATCCTTTATTAAATTGAATTCTTGAAATATTGTACGCTACTTCTAAAATATCTTGTAGTAAGTCTTTGAATAAATCGGATTCATTAAGGACGTTGAGGTCGTTGTTCGATCCCGCAGGGCCAAAGTAAACGTGCCAAATTCATAAGTCGTGAGAGGCAACCGCTTCGAGCATGATTGTTGTATGGCCATGATCACCTCGGGTGTATTGACCTTGCCATGCAACCGAACAATTTTTCCAAGGCCAGAGCATACAATCGATACTTCCGAGCATGCCCGAAAAACCATGCAACTCCGCATGACGTTGATGTAACCGTTGCACATCTTGGAGTGTTGGTCTTCTTAAGTACTCGGTCGAAAATAGATGAAAAATACACTTACAAAAGTTGTCCAAACAATCGTATGATGTTTGTTGACCCATATGTAAATATTCATTAAACGCGTTCGCTGCACAACCGTATGCCATTTGGCGTACGACAGAAGTGACCTTTTGGTAAACATTAAAATCAAATTTTTCGGTCGCGTCTTGACTTTGATGAAAGTAAACAAAGTAGTCTGGTAATGGAAGATTAGAGTACGACAATATACGTTGACATATACGGATAAACAACAGTCGACTCATCCAAAGACGTCGCCGAAAGTAATCTAGAGGGAATGTTGGCCGCTCGGCAAAGTAGTCTTGAAACAAACGTTGAGCGGCACCTTCTCGATCTCTAGGTAAATATCTTCTTGGTGCACGAGGTATACGGTTTGATGATTCGGCATCATCGTCCGAATCCGTGTCTTTCGCGTCTAGCTTATTGAGCCTAGCGATCGAATCGAAAATTTGAGTGACGGCATAAAAATCTTCCTTATCGGAGTCGGACGACATTTGAATGTAGTAGTATAAATTGTTGAAAATATAAAGATTGTAGAAATAAAATGAAAGTTGTGTGTTTATTTGAGTGAATGTGTATATGTATTTATAGTGTGTTTGAGTTAGGTAAAAATTAAAAAAAAAAAATTTAAACGGCTTTATTACCGTTTTTTAAAATTTATTTTAATTTTTTTTTTTTTTGTAAAGGTCAAAATGGAATAAAACAAAACAAAAAAAACTCACGTCCGTTCCCGTCTCAAAACTGACGCGATAAACCGACAACCACGACCGACGACTCCGTGCAAACGGCGTCGGCTACGTCGGCATAAATCGACAACCACGACCGACGGCCGTTAGCAGAGATCTAATAATGTGTGCCATATAAATTGAAGCTATAATATTAAAATGACATCAGTAATGTAATATGTGACGTAATTGTCTTTATTTTTATATCAAAATATAAATAAATAAATTCTTGTATGGATCTTCTTCTTACTAATGTACACACTTAAAAATTACAATATTGTGTTAAAAACTAGCTAGTGTATACATATTTGTCGTGATCTATATGAAAAATGTGCTAACGTTGCAATTTATTAAACTTGTTTGAATCGTACGTATTAATCGTAATTTTTTAATTTATTCCATTTTCATCTTTATGTGTACTCTAATTATATATAGTTAATTAACAAGATGATGATTTGGACAATATCTTACGGCATCCGATGTTAGTTATAATTCTAATTTATAAATTTATTTTAAATTAATGATTCGTGTTCCAAATATATGCATGTGTGTGTTATGTCCGTTTTCTCAAAACAATGTTTTTGCATTTGAAAACTATTTTTAATTTGTATGAAACAATTTATGAGAAAAGTTATGGTATAATCATCTCTATTGTAGTAATCGTGTTTTGCATTTTTAATTTCAACACATATACATTTTTTATAAAAAATAATATCAAAATTATTAAAATTTTATTCTCTTTAATATGAGATTGATTTAAAAATATATATACATATATATGATATACAACTTAAAGTTGTGTATCACAATTTTTATGTGTAATATTGTGAAACACATTAATTTTTTATAGTTTGTATCATATATTTTTAAAAAATACTATCTCAAATAAAATAACATAAAATTATAATAACTTTTGATATAATTTTTTAATTAAAAAATTAAATTAATCTTAAAATTTTTAAAAAATATAATCTTACCGTTCCCACCATAAAAAACGTTTATATTTAAACTTTTTCCAATAATTTATATATATAGAAGATGTGTATAATTGTTTGAATGGTTAATGCACTCTAGAGTCATTGTACTTTTCAAATAAATTCATTTGGGTCATTAAATTATTTTTACGTTTATTCAAATCATTGTACTAAAAACTTTAACCAATGACTAAATATCCTAGCGGTAAGGGCAGCTCATTATTTTCTTGAGGTCATTGGTTCGAAACCTGTCATGGGTATTATTTATCATAAATGTATCTACCACCAATGAAGCGCATGGCCCACAATGTTAAGGCTTAATCCACGCGAGTTTCGACTCGGACGTTGTGGTATATGTGATAGAGGTGATTTGTCCGGCGATGTTGGACCTTGTGGGGGGGGGGGGGGGGGGGGGTTCGTTCGTGCTTAATTGAAATATGGAGCGGCTCCAGTGGGTGGCCCAAATATATAAAAAAAAAGTTGTATTAAAAACTTTATACTTTTAAGTTACCATACTATATAAATTATTAATTTATTTCATTATATTATTTTTTCATTTATTTAGGCAACTGAACTTTTAGAATGTGATATTCAAGTCATTAAACTTTTTCAAAATAACATTTTAAAAATATTATTATAAGCTTCGTGCATATATAGGTTAATTGTGGTTGTGTATAAATGTTTTTCAACTTTATATCAAATATATTAATTAATGGTGGTGGTTAAATATTTGAATATTATCCGTGTGTAGAGTTGTAAACGAACTCAAATGATGTTTGTAAATGAATAAATGTGCGATCATGAACGCTTAAAATGAAATGAATATTTTTTTTATTGTCCGTTTCTTAAAAAAATGAATTCGTTGATGTTTGTTTTTTAAGTCGATAAACAAAAACCAACATAAACAAACAAACGTAAACGAAAAAATATCATTTGAGTTCGTTTGGTTGGTTTTCTACTTTACACACGCACAATGTTCATATATTTAGTCACCACCATTAATTAAAATATTTATAAAATACTCAATCTAAAGTTAAAAAATATTTATACACAACCATAATTAACACACATATTTCTAAAGCGTATAATGATATTTTTGAATAGCTGTATTGAAAAAGTTTAATGATTTAAAAATAATGTTTTAAAAGTTTAGTCATCTAAATGAACAAAAAATAGTATGTTGAAATAAACGTATATTTTCATATAGTATAATAACTCAACAATGTAATTTTTTTAGTATAATAATATGAATAGATACAAAACCAGTACAATGACTCAAATGAATATTTTTAAAAAGTACAATGACCCTACAGTGCATTAACCTTTATTTGAAACCTACGTGGCATTGGTGGTACATAGTAATTATTATTATTGAATATAAAAATACTAGCAAACTTGTAATTATGTGTATTATTATACCAGTTTGTACTTTATATTAATTTATATTAATATTAATTAATGGGTTTTGTTAACGTGTGCCACTGAGTGTGCCCCGTGACACACATTAAATCACATTGAGTGAAGTCGAAATTTATTTAGATATTGTAATTTGCATTTAATACTCGTCTTAAATATAATATAGTAAACGCTTGGTGATGTCATCAAAAATCTAATCAATTAATATCACTATTCAATTTTGTCCAATTAACTAAAATATAGGATTTGATGACATCATAAATTATGAACTATTTTTAAAATAATCATAATAAAAATTAATTTGGAATCCTAATCCTATTATAATTCTAATACACTATAATTTGTTACATATAATATACACAATAATCATTAACGACCAAACAATTATTTTAAACTTATTATATTTGGAGCTCCAAAATCACAAAATGGTATTTATTAAACTACACAAAGAACAATTTAACTCTTAACAATTTTCTGCCAATCGAACGTACTCCACATGACAAATAAATAATCCAACAAATACGTTCAGTTAACGTATACATTTCCGAAATTGTATACAAAAAGTAACAATGACATAACACCAACTAACGTTAAATATACAAACTACCTTAATTTAATTTTAAACTTCACTACATAATTTCTAGCACGTATGAAACGTTGAAACTTTATTACATACCCGGTTTATTAGAATTAAATACAAATTCAATAGTCCGTGTGTATACACGGGTTTAATATCTAGTTAATTCAATCTAATATTTACTTTTTTACGCATATATTAATTACAAATTATAATATTTAAAGAAAGTTTGTATTTCAATAAATTCGCTTTAACGTTGCCACAAGGCACACGTTAACAAAACTCTTAATATTAATATTAATATTATTTAGATACGTTTTGCTTTACATCTATGGAGATCTTTGCGATTCTATTGGTGGCCTTCTTTTGTAATTTATATTGAATTTGATTTGATTTATTTGGCATTAGTTATACATAATCAAGAATATTTGCTTCTTATCCTAAAATCATTATCATCATTATTGTCAATAATATTGGGTAAATCTTAATTAATTAGTCAATCTTAAAATGATATAAGAATAATTTTTCATAATCAGGTCAAGTATGGTTTCCAACATGTCAAGTCTGCCACTCTTATAATTCATTTACACAATAGGCTTAAAGTTAAAACTTAATACTCCAAAAATTAGAAATACCTATTTTATCCTTTTCCATATGGAAACTATTTGAAAAATCTAGCAATTAAATATATGAGAAAATTTTAAAAAAGAATAGTAAAAAAATAAAGAATGAAAAAACCAATAAGATTGTTTCATTTCAAATACTCACTTTCATTATCTTTTTTAAAAACTAAATATCTCACAACCATATATCTATAAATTATATAAATGTACATTGTAATCAACGTCTTTTTATCTTTAATTAGAGATCTCACATTACATACTTCCGACATTTTTTTTCTTTCATTTTCTAATGGGTATTTGAAATTCGTAATGTTAATCACATTAAATTTAACATTCACATGTAATTATATTTACAATCAAATTTTCAAATGTAAGGTACCGCAGCGTGAGTATACAACTAGTTAATAATAATTCCTATGATATACTTTAAAGGAGATATATATATATATATATATATATATATATATATATATATATATATATATATATATATATACAGGGTTGGGATCAAGAGGGAAATAAAAAAATGGGGGAAGGAGGAAAGCTATTCCTAACCATACATTATGGTCAACTCAAAAGTCAACGCGGTGCAAAATTGTAAATAACTTAAATTTTTTTCAGAATATTAATAATCATTTGGAAAGAATGTTAATCAAAATTACAACTTAATATTTTTAAACATTCTTTTACAATGAATGTTAACTCATATACATTATTACACACTGATGAATGTTAAGTTATCTCGTTCAACAATGTATAAAAACATATATAAGTTAATATTCATCATAAATTATTGTTTATGAATATTAATTGTAATTTTTATCAACATTCATTCCAAATGAATGTTAATGTTCTAATTTTTTTTTTTTTGTGAAATTCGATGATTAATGACGACTATAATTAAATTAACTACTCGTTTATAAGTTTTGTATGTTGAAATTCGTTTAATTTTATTGTATTTATTGGTAAATCAAAAATTTCACAAAAATCCAAAAGTTATACCCAAAATTCTTAATATTTGATGAATATGAATTATGACGAATTGAAGATATGTATGAATGTCTGTGATGAATTTGAAATTTATAATATTTTGATTGATTTACATGCTTTAATTTTTAATTTTAAACAAAAATTGATGAAATAAGTATTGAGTTGGAGAAGATACAAGAAAATGTGTGGTTGAGGTTTGCTTCCCTCCTTTTTTCAAATTTAGAACTTCCTTCTTGATCCTTCATATATATATATATATATATATATATATATATATATATATATATATTATGATTATACGTTTTTAAATTGAATTGAGTTTGGTTAATTGATAAATTTGCATTTAGGGTTCGTTTTTCAAACGAACTTTTCGAAATCCCCTGGCATCAAACAACTCAAGGAAATAAATACCACTAGTATTTGGTAGTTGTATTATATATTTAGTATTGACTATGTAAAATCAATATTTTTAAATTTTAATTTTAATATAATATGTTTTGGAATTGGAACTTTTATTAAAAAAAGTTGGATTGTTTAAATTGTGTACGTAGTTGACAACTCATAAGATGATCCAACAAATATGGCGAGGAACAGCTCCATTGGATTTGATGCATGGATACTCACCCAATATTTTATTTATTTATTTACTTTTATATATATATTCAAATTCAAATAAAACACACATTCATTTTCTTTTCACCAAAATTTTATTTAAAAAATTATTATTAATCGACTGTTTAACAAAGTCTCCAACCCATCCTATGGAGCAAATACCTTTAAAAAAAATACAGAATATAACTTACATTGCTTTGTAATTGCGTGTGTGTATATCATGGATTTGTGATGTGTGCATCAATAAGTTAAGCTACTAGTGTCGATATCGGCCATCTCCAACAAAAATAATCCCGAAATAAAACTACAAACATATATTTTTGATGAGGTTAAAATGATTAAAATTGGAGCTTATATATGTTTAAAATGGGAAAATATTTTTTATTTTCATATTTGAATGTGATGTGATTTACTTAATTAATTAGTTTGTTATTCTGTTAAGTGTGAATAGATGAAGTAATAATTACCTAGCTTAATTAATTGGGGAATTAAAAAGGCGAGCTTTCACATCAAAGGACTAAAAGAGTATTTTTAAGATAAGAGGAGGACGAAATATATAATTCAGTCAACGTAGAACCTTGTGATGGAGAAGTGCAAAATGCTATTCATGTTGAGCATATAAATAAAGTAATCCAATAGTTACACAAACATAATACCAATTATAGTAATTAGTACAACTAAAAAAACATTTCTTTAATTATGTTTATTTATACGGAGTAATTCATAAGTTAATTAAGCTATCGATTTAATGATTTTCAAATTTGTTTTCTTCATTAAGTTTTATTTTCATCGATAAATCAAAGGAATTACGACTTAAAGTAACCACACACGTGACGTCAAATGTTATATATTTTATCAACAAACAACAAATGAGCAATGAAAAATTTACAACTAGCAATGAAAAATTTACAACTAGCATTCTCACGTACATCCTTTTACAAAGATGAGGGGATAAATCCCTATATAATACGTTATTCATAAAACTTCATTTAATAGTCATTGCTTGTCTTGCATGCACTTTAAGCGAACCTAGTTTAAGTTTAATTCTAACCGTAATTATTAAGTACAGTTAATTTATACTTAACCCACTAAAAATTCCTACTATATTATAACATTTTCCATACAACCTTTTTTTGTTTCTTATGTGTTTAAACTAGATGAGTTTATAAACATCATTATTTAATTTCTAATTTTTTTATATTATTTACTAAAAAAGGTTATTAGCGATGTAAAAGTTAAGTTTATGGATCACATTTGAATTGTAAAACATGTAAAGTTTGATTTTTGAAAGACTAAAATACGTAAAGATGAATAATTTAGGGATGAAAATTGTTATTTATTTTCAAAGGTAGGTGAGAGGTCAATCATATGTACATGTGACATAATCCATGACAAAATCAACCTGACTCAAATAAAATAAACAAAAGGTATGTATATGATCCACGACACACATTAATTAACGTTGCACTTTGTTATTAATTAAATAAAAAGGTATAAATTTTTGCGTTTGATCTTTGATGTTATTAATTAAGGTATTTGATTTGAAACAAATGGTACTAATAATCTTTTAAAAATACATTTTTTCAATTTAAATATACATGTAACAAACTCATACTCAATATTTATGTGCAAAAGGGCATAATTATTCATATTAATAATTTTACTTTGGATGTATATATGTCCATTTAAAAGGGTTGCTACTTGCTACATGCTAGCTAGCTTGCTAAACACTAATGTTGCATTATATTTATCCACCATTCTTTGACCACATGGGCTTACCAGCTAGGATGCACCTTTGGCACCAATATTGTAAGATTTTAAAGGCTTTTAACTTCTAATATTAAAAAACTTATTTCGTAGCTTATTTGGAGAATCCTTATCACCACCACCCACCACCTTAGTAGCTCAACTTCTAATTTTAAGGGGTTAACTAGGGGTGGCAATTTGGGTTGGGTCGAGTTGACCCGTTAGGGTTATTGAGTTGGTGGGTCAGAACTAGTCGACCCAAACTCGACCTGATTTTATAATCGGGTTGAGTATTTCAACCCAACCCAACCCTGACCCAATCTAACCCGACCCAAATTACCCATTTATCTAGTGAGATCAACAAGTTTTCGGATCATTTTCTATTAACGTATTAATTTCAGATCAAATAGGTCACATGTGTCGACATCTAAAATTATAATTCATCATTAATAAGCATAAAAATATTTATAAAATTAAAAAAAAATCATATCACCTAGTATGTTGATCAAAAGTTAATACTAAAACACCATTAAACATGTTATATTATTATATTAAAATAAATTTTCTAAAATTTTAACCACATTTAAATTTATTCGAGTTGTCGGGTCAACCCAAAAACTCATTAGGTGACCCAAACCCGACCCAAAAAATAGTCAGGTTGGCGGGTTTCGAGTTGACGGGTTCGCGGGTCAAAAAACTTCGACCCAACCTTAATATTTTCGAGTTGGGTTCGTGTCGAGTTTCGGGTCGAGTCGTAAATTGCCAGCCCTAGGCTTAACCCTCCAACTTTTTATTCACACCCTCTCACCCACTGCCTTTTGCCACTACTCTGGTAGTCGGCCACCGCCACCAACTGCCGGTCATAAATTTCCTTTTTTCTTTAAAAAAAATGTTCGAAATCCTTTTTTCTCAAATTTCTTTTTTTTCAAAACTTTTGTATTATATATTTTATCATTTTTGTTGCATCTTGTATTATATAAAATTATACTGTATATTATTGTTTTCATTGCATTTTGTATATATATTTTTAGTACATATTATTTTTGAGTAAATTACATTCTTCGTCCATGATGTTTGTCATACATTTCACTCCTCGTATATGGGTCGGGTTCTTTACGAGTTCAGTCCCTTGACCCGAATTTTCGTTTCCCTCCCAGTCCCTCATCCCTCATTAAATGACCTATACACCCTTAGATTTTTAAGACCTTTTTTACCCTTCGAGGGATGGGGAGTGAAACGAAGATCTGATTCAACCGATCAGAGGACTGAACTCGTAAAAAAAAACTCGACTCGAAGAAGAGGAGTGAATGTGTGACAAACATTAGGGACGAGGAATGTAAACACATTATGTTTTAACTGCATTTTGTATTATACATATTATCCTTTTGTGTACTGTATTTTGCTGACGGCGTATATACAAATATATACAAGATGCTCGTCAAACATATATACGTGATGCACTAAAAAAGTAAAAAAAATCTGGTCACCGGAATTTGGTGGCCGATGGCGATTGCCAAAATCCGGTGGCCAGTGGCAGTAGATGGTGGTAGGTGAGGGTGGGGAGGAAAAAGGAATGAGGTGGAAAAAAAGAAAATTGAGGAGGTGGAAAAAAATGGAAGTAGTTGAAGGGGTGTGAAGTGAAATTTAATGCTATGTTTTTTTCTTAACTAATTATAAAAATGTTACCCTATCTAACTATTGATATAAGACAAGAAATGATCTAGTAACCTCCGCTTTTCTTCTACTCTTTCTTCTTATATAACCCTTTCCCTATGATCATCGACTAATAAAAAAATATGTAATACGCATGTTGCTTTTATAAGTAAATAAACAGGTAAATGAGAAAGATTTTCCTTGTACATTTTTTATTCAAAATGTACCCGACTAAGCTGGTAACTCCGTAAATTTATATGTATTATTCCCTGACAAGCCTCAAGGTATTTACTTTAGAAGGTTGGAACCTGAAAAAGTTTTACGACTACCTAAGGACGTCTTACCATTACACCAAGTTGTTCATGATTTTACATGTAAATATATACCAAAATATTTTGTCCATCCATTTTTAGTAATCTTTTCAATGGCCATCTAATATGGGTTGTACGCATATTTATGTACTTCTTAAGGTGACAAGATCATCTATCCCAAAAGTCGCCTAAGCTAAACCATTTTTTAATTATTTAATTATTTAATTATTTAATTGCAGGTTCTTATTAATCAAATCAAAAAATGGAAGAAAGAGAAAAAAGAAACATAAAATCTAAGCAAATATATATAGAAATGATGAGAGTCAGAATCTGCAAAGTATATCGAAATGCAATCTGATCCAGCGGAGCAGCAATGACTGAAGTTTTTTTGTAAGAGTTGACAGCTTTAAAAAGAGGACCAATTAAGTTTAAAGAGATCAATCTCTTCTGTATCTTTTTTACCGATATATGTATGTATCAGATTCCAAGAAGAACGTACAAGAAGTAGAAGCTAAAAGCTGCAGGTTTTGAAAGATCAAAGTTGGTGAAAAAGTTTATATAAGTTGGATTAATCTTGAAGAGATAAAAAAGGATGAATTATTTTGGTGGGAATGAAAGATCTTCTTCATCTGCAAGTGGATCATCATCAAGAAAAGGAAAAAAAAGTGGTTCAGATAAACCTAGGCAACCACAAAGAGGTCTTGGTGTTGCTCAGTTGGAAAAAATTAGACTTCATAGCCAAATGGGCTATCTTCCACAGGTATGTCTCAAACACATATACACATAGTGAAAACACACACACACACACACACACACACACAGGTTTGGCCTTTTGAGTTCATGGCATCTGGGAACACTGGTATTTGTTCACGGTCGAGCAGAATTAGGTCTTTTAAATCCTCCAATGGCATCTGAAAGACCCAATCGAATTACGACCAAATATAAGGGTTCAGACATGCCATGGATTTGTGAGTTAAGGTTAATAAATGATTTAGCCATGCCTTAATTAGGGTTTCAAGAAACTCATAACATTTCATTTCTGTATGCCCAGTTTCATTCACTTCTTATCTTGTGAAACTTCAATTTTTAAGCCATAGAAGTCTATTACTCGTGGTAATCACCTTGATGCATGTAAAAATACAAAAGAAAACACATTAGTTTACAAGAAGTAGAAGATAAGATTACACCCTTTTATCGAAAACCTTTCATTTTAGCAAATTTAATTGCTGTTTGCGTGTCCATTAAACGATGATCAGTACTAGCTAGTTTTTCCGCAACCGAAAAAGATTTAAAAAGTCAAATCGTTTGATCTTCATCGATATTGTTCCTCATATCCTGTTCTTTTGTATGCAGGAGGATATCCGAATTCAAACAGCATATTCATCATCATCTTCCCTCTCATATACTTCACCATCTATTACTTCTTTCAATACTTTGCCAGGACACCATTCCCACATGGTATATATATAAGCCCTATATATATATATTCATATCCTTTAACTAATTTTCAAAGCAGATTTGTTAGGGCATTTTTACCCTTCTAACCAATTATATATTGGCTATATCTTTACTATTTGCAGATGGGTATGGGCGAATTAGAAAGACCGAACATCGTATATGGTGAATCACAAATATCTAGCGTTAATCCCAGGTAATTACTAACCTCCTTGTACTGCTTAATAATCTTTGATTATCTTTTCATGATTTTTCTTGAATTTGGTATAAATTATTACCTGTTCCTAATAATTACCATATCCTAAATCAGATGGGATGCAAGTAGTGCTATGTTAGAAGCTCAAGGCTATGCACAACCTGCAGGCATAAGTAGACACCTTTTTAGCCCAGAATTACTAGAGGTACGTGTATAGATATACTACATAGTGCTTTTCATCGAACCGAATAGAAGCTTTGAAGAATGAAGATTATATTAATCTTGTTTCTGTTGTGTGTATTTGTCATATGTTTAGGACTCATTGAGGAAGAAGAAAAGAAAAGATCAAAATGATTCAGTGGGATCAAGCAGTCAGAATTCCGATTCAAATGGCAGTCAAGAATTAGATCTGGAGCTAAGACTTTCACTTTGATTCAACAATTTTAGCTCCACATATGGTGTGATCATATCGATTACTTGCTGTTTGCAACTTGTTGTGATCTTAGTTATGATTTTAGGCACAAAAAAAAAAAAACTATTCATACAAGAATTGAAAACAAATAAAGATTAGTGATTGAATTCGATGGATCTCCTGTGCTTTTAGGGTTTGCTAATTACTTACATTTCTGTCTCTTACATCCAATTTGAACTCTATAATGGTGTTTGAGATTGGTAATTACTTAGCGCTTATCTGTTTTTGCTTATTTTAAGAGTAGATCCAAACCAATTTATAAAAATTGCTCGTTTGCTTATCTTTTAAACAGATAAACATTTATAAGTAGGCAAAACGTCCCTATATCAGAAGTGTTATCAGAAGTGTTTAGATTAACCTAAAAGTTATTGAATTCTAATCACTAATAGAACTCATGAAGTTCATTTCCTATTTCCTCTGACATGGCTTCTAAGTCATTATTAAAGAAATCATCACAACTGAACAGTTTACATGTTAATAAATCGGTTAAAGTTAGTTAAAAAAATTCTAACATATAATTTTTCAGTTTTTAAGGTTTTATCGATTCTTATTAACACTTTTATACATATTTTGACATTATACACATATGAACAATTATGTATTCTAATGGTTCTCAAAATTCTCAACTTTAATTGGTTCTTATTAGAACATCCCAATATATATATATATATATATATATATATATATATATATCAAATGAGAAGGTTCAAATGAAAACTACAAAAATATGTAATTGTTTACGTGTGATTAATATTATATACATGTGAATATTTATATTTGTTCGAATGAGAAACAAAAAAATATCAAAAATCACAAAATTATGTATGTAAACACGTAATAACACATATGTTCACAACTGAACAGTTGACATGTGAACAAATCGGTTAAAGTTAATTAAAATAAATTCTAACACATAATTTTTCGATTTTCAAGGTTTCATCGATTCTTATTAACATTTTCATACATATTTTGACATTATACATATATGAACAATCATGTATTCTAGTGGTTTTTACAAATTCTTAAATTTTAAGTGGTTCTCATTTATATTGGATTCTGCACCTGGTTCATGGGTGCAAATCGGATTATGCACCTGGTTCACGGATACAAATCGGATTATGCACCTGGTTCACGGATACAAATCGGATTTTGCACCTGTTCATCTTCTTCACGGAGTTCACACGTAGACCAGCAAAGTAGCGACGGTGGTCCCCAAAACAGTACAGCAGCAGTGGTACATCTTCGTTCGTCGGAGAGTTTTTTTGGTTAACTCGTGATGTTTCTTCGTCGGTAATTTCCGGTGAGTTTTGGTGGTTGTTATTCGCATGTGACGTTGATCAGGTAGTTGATTTTTGGTTGTTAAATTGAATATGAATTGATTATGACTATTTGATTTCTCAACTGTTTTGCTTGTCAATTGTGGTGATTCATGTAAGGAAATTGTTTCCGTAATTTAGACTAGCTATTGTAATTGAAAATTGAAATTGAATATGAAGTGATACTAACTATTTGAACTCTCAACAGACCTGTTTGTCAATTGTGGTGATTCATGGAGAAACCGAGTATATGATATTGTTTGTTCGGTTAAAAATGGAAGAAAGAGGGATGCATGTTTTTTAAGTTCTCAAGGTTTTCACAGGTTTATAGTTTTCAGTTTATATATATATATATGTGTGTGTGTCAAAGAGTTGAACTTATATTCCAAACATTTTTAATCTAATTATTTCTGTTAATTCTCAATGATTTACATTATCTGGGGAATATAATTATAATTATGAAATAATCTACATTTGTAAATTTATATGTCCAACACAAAATTGTTGTTAAGATTTGTTTGGCTTTCGAGGCATTTAGTTTGCATTTATGTATTCCATATCTATATATATATATATAATAAAGGAGTATAGAAGAAAGTTACAGAATTTGCCACCTAAACATAAATGTCACGTGTTAATCTTTTAACTTCAGTTAACAAATTATTTAACTAATATTATATTATTAATTTTACATATATTATAATAATAATAATATGAAAGAGGAATCACATACGAAAACAAAGTTCTATAAATTATTTAATTAATATTATTTTATAAAATATGTACTACAATTATCATTTAATCACGTAATATCTAAAATAGTTTTAATAAATTATCGTGCATTACACGAGTCTTCCACCTAGTATATACTAAATGAATATAAAAGAAAGCTCCAGAATTTGATACGTAAGCATGAATGCCACGTGTCAATCTCTTAACTTCAGTTAATAAACTATTTAATTAATATTATATTATTATTTTATAATAATTAATAAATAATAAATATAAATACAACAATTACCATTTAATCACGTAATATCTAAAATAATTCTAATAAATTACCGTGCACAATTAAATAAACCATAAGTTATTATCACAAGTAACAAATTATATTAAACAAGGATATGTTTAGAATAATTAATTTATTAATAATTATCTATTAATTATTATGTCGTGTGTAGTTCTATTATATTTAGGATATATTTTAGTATTTGTATTGGTGCATTTTCTTGATTATTTATGTTTGTATTATGTATTTACATTATTTAATTGATAATACAGTTGATATCTAAATTTATTTACTTTCTAAAAAAGTTCGACGTAGATGATCTTCTTTTGATGTATCATAAAATTAAATATTGTAAATTTGAGATTGTCATACATCATACGGGTTTGCATCTAGTATATATATAAATATATATACAGTGTTAGTTGGAATGACAATGTATTAAAAAATCCAATAGAATATAGTAGTTTGGAACCATTGATTTGACTAAAAAAATGAAGCATGCTTCTCAACCACTAAAATTCAAATCGCACGTGTGTGTATATATATATATATATATATATATTATTTTATCTCCTTGTTTTCACATGATCGCAATCTTATATATATATATATATATATATATATATATATATATATAAGATTGGGATCATGTGAAAACAAGGAGATAAAATAAAAACGGTAAAAACAGATCTCAGCCCTTGGATCAAAATATATATATATATATATATAAAAGGGTGGAGATAAAATAAAAACGGTGAAACCAGTTGACCTTCACAATTTTATAAAGTGTGAAGTTGATTTTTTTTTTGCTTCACACTTAATTTTTAACTGTGAAGCTTATTTTTTTGGCTTCATATAAAATTTAAGAATTGTGAAGATTGAAAATTAAGCTTTACACGTTCATAAATTTATGTGAAGCTAAAAAAATTAAGCTTCACAGTTAAAAAATTTCTAAATTTTTGTGAAGCAAAAAAAAATAAAGGTTCACAACTAAAACTTTTGAAATATAAAAAAAATATAAGGGTTCATAAAAAAACCCATATGTGAAGCGAAAAAAATAGAAGTTCACAACTAAAAAAAATTGTGAATACAAATTGAGATCGTTTTCACCGTTTTTATTTTAACTCTTTGTTTTCACCAGAATCCAACCCTATATATATATATATATATATGGTAAAGATCCTGTGAGAACTAATAATCGGTAAGAACCATGAGAACTTGATGTAAAATACAAAATGCATCTGATTTCAAACTAAATAATTAGAGATTATATAAGGTCCGGATCCAAAGTGAATCACTATTTTCTAGGAAAGTAGCAAAGCTACACATTTATCAACGATGAACGTTATCGAATTCCGTTAATATTCATCATATGATATTATAGGTTATAAAAAATAGTTTATTGATGAATATTAGTGGTTATAACATCGATTTTGATTAATATTTATTGGTAAAAATATGTTTTTATACGTTTTGATTATCATTCATCGTGCACGAATGTGAACGAATAATTTTTCAAAGAAACTGATAATATTCACTTTGGTTAACATTCATTAATGATGAATGTTAAAAAATTCCATAAATACTCATCATATGATATTATAAGTTATAAAAATTACTTTATCTATGAATATTAATAGTTATAACATCGGTTTTGATTAATATTTCTTGGTAAAAATATGTTTTTTACGTTTGATTATCATTCATCGCGAATGAATGGTTAACTTCCCTACTTCCCTCAAAATATTGTTTCCCTTTTTATCCCTACCATATAAATAGGGACGGGATCCAGAGAAAACACTATTTTCTAAGGAAGAGGGAAGCTACACATTCATCATCGATGAATGTTAATGAATTCTCCTAATACTCATCATATGATGTTATAGGTTATAAAAAATATAATATTAGTAGTTATAACATCGGTTTTGATTAATATTTATTGGTAAAAATATGTTTTTATACATTTTGATTATCATTCATCGTTGATGATTATTAACCAATAGTTTTTTAAAGAAAATGATATTATCCACTTCAGATAACATTCATTAATGATGAATGTTAGAAAAATCTCTTAATATTCATCATATGATATTATAAGTTAAAAAAGTAGTTTATACATAATATTAGTAGTTATAACATCGATTTTGATTAATATTTCTTGGTAAAAATATATTTTTTTACATTTGATTATCATTTATCGTGAATGAATGGTTAGCTTATCTCCTTCCCTCAAAAAATTGATTCCCTCTTGGATATGATATATATATATATATACTATTTTCTGGGAAAGGGGAAGCTTTAATATTCATCACGAACAATATTAAACTTATCAATCAAAATCAATGTCAATATAAAATTTTATTTTTAACGGTAAATATTAATCATAATCGATGCTATAAAGAGTATATTTTACGGATGAATTTCCTTTTTAATTCATAACATTATTTGATAAATATTAATTTAAAAAATCGTTAACATTCATCATAATGAATGATAACTGACATTTTTCACGATGAATGTTAAAACATAATATTTTGACAAATATTTTTAATTTTAACATTGATCAGAATGATTGTTAACTAACATTCACCGTGATGAATATTAACGATTTTGGATATGATATTCATCAATTAATGTTATAGCCTACAAAAATAATTTATCAATGAAGCTTAATATTCATAGCATCGATTCTGATCACCACTATTAAATTTCACTTTTTATTTTTTGACATTGTATTGACGAAGTTAAGATGTTCCGTGATGAATATTACACTTCCCCCAAAAAAAGTGCTTCCCACTGAATCATCACACACACACACACACACACACATATAGGGAAAAGATCAAAAGGGAAATAATTTTTTGACCATTAATTCGCGATGAATGATAATCAAACGTAAAAAGACATATTTTTACCAAGAAATATTAATCAAAATCGATGTTATAACTACTAATATTCATATATAAACTACTTTTAATAACTTATAATATCATATGATGAATATAAAAGAATTTTCTAACATTCATCATTAATGAATGTTAACCGAAGTGGATATTATCATTTTCTTTGAAATATTATTCGTTAACATTCGTAAACGATGAATGATAATCAAAACATATAAAAACATATTTTTACCAATAAATATTAATCAAAACCGATGTTATAACTACTAATATTAATTAATAAACCATTTTTTATAACCTATAATATCATATGATGAATATTAAGGGAATTCACTAATATTCATCGATGATGATTGTCTAGCTTCCCCAGAAAATAGTGCTTACCTCTGAATCCTGACTCTATATATATGTATGTATATATATATATATATATATATATATATATATATATATATATATACGGAGAAAAGTTCAATGTAGAATACTAAAAAAATGTAGAATGAAGGAACCAATAGGATTGCTCTATTCCAATTACTCATTTCCACATTTTTTTTCTAAATCTAAATATCTCGCAAACTGTATATCTATAAATTATAAAAATTACACTGTTAAAATTAACGTCTTTTTATCTTTAATTAGAGATTTTACATGACATACTTTCGACGAACTTTTTTTTTTCGTTTTCTAATGGGTATATGAAATTCGTAACAATAAATCACATGTGATTTAACACTCACATATTAATATATTTACAATCAAATTATAAGTTTTAAATCACTACCTATAATCACATGTGAATAATCAAAGTTACAAATTATAAGTTTAAAATCACATAAAAATAATTTATTTGATAATTTAATAAACCTTCAGAAAAAAAATTTAGTTATAATCACATGCGATTAAACATTAAATTAGTAATCACATTTGAATAAAAATATGAATTTTAAATAATTGTTTATAATTATACATGTAAATAAATATAAATGTGAAATTACATGTGAATTATCAGTTATTATCACATAATTCATTTGAAAAACACATGTGATTAAACCTCAAATCAATAATCATATGTGATTTTGACTGTAAACGAATGCAATTCCTAAAATCTTATTTATATTTGTTTACATGAATGAATAATAAGTTGTAATCATGTGTGAGTTAACATCCACAATTGATAAATAGTCGTGTTCCAGTTATATTTACTCATAAATCACATGTGATTATATAAGTCACATTTTTTACGACCCAACAAAAAGAAGAAATTTTTTTGTCGAAAGTGAATATTATCAGTGGTGGGTTCAAATGAGAACTATTAAGAAATTGAGAACTTGTGAGAACCACTTGAATATGTAATTGTTCACATGTGATATTGTCAAAATATTTATAAAAATGTTACTAAAAATCAATAAAACATTGAAAATCGAAAAAAATGTGTTGAAATTTATTTTAACTAACATTAACCGATTTGTTCACATGTGAACTGTTCAGTTGTGAACATATGTGTTTTTACGTGTTTTTATACGCAATTTTACATTTTTGACATTTTTTTTATTTCTCATTTGAACAAATATTAATATTCACATGTGTATAAAGTTAATCACATATGAACACTTATGTATTTTTTGTAGTTTTCAAAGTTCTCAACTTTATAGTTGTTATCATTTGAACTTTCCCATATATATATATATATATATATATATATATATATATATATATATATATATATACATATATGTATATATATATACATTGAATCATATTGTTTCTAATCATAAAGTTAATAAAAATTTGAATAATAGTAATAAAATATTGAATCATATTGTTTCTCCCTCTTCTCTCCATAAATTTCCTTCTTTTTTATCCTACTATATATATATGTAATTTCGTTCTTACTTTCCTCGTTGTTTTGCTTCTCTCTTGATCCCCACCCTGAATATATATATATATATATATATATATATATATATATATATATATTCAGGGTGGGGATCAAGAGAGAAGCAAAACAACGAGGAAAGTAAGAACGCTACACATTAATTTACGATGAATGATAATCAAACTTAATTTTTTTTACCAATAAATATTAATCAAAACTAATATTATAACTACTAATATTTATCTGTAAACTGTTTTTTATAATTTATATTATCATACGATGAATATTAAGAGAATTCACTAATATTCACCATTGATGAATGTTAACCGAAGTGGATATTATAGTTCATAATTATTTCTTTGAAAAATTATTCGTTAACATTCATTCACGATAAATGATAATCAAAATGTAAAAAGAAAAATCTTTTTACCAATAAATATTAATTAAAACCGATATTATAACTGCTAATATTCATCAATAAACTATTTTTTATAACTTATAATATCATACAATGAATATGAATAGAATTCGCTAACATTCATTGACAATGAATGTGTAGCTTTTCTACTTCCCCGAGAAATAGTGGTTCCTCTGAATCCGGCCCGTATATATTCATGTATGTATATATATACATAATATTGTTCTAGAAAATTCAAGTTTAAGTAGTAAAATCTGCATGATCGATTTGTTTTTAGATGTATTTTGCTAATTTACCGAGTAAAAGGTTTATAAATATATAAAAGATCATGTTATCAAACTTGCATGAGCATGTGCAATATTATATTGGTCGTTGCAAAATCAGTGAGTTAATTTTTTTAACAAAATAAGAAATGTTCAAGTCGTTGATTCCATTTGAAAATCGATGCCATGACTTCAAAATTCTCAAGTATGTGTAATTTGACTGCTCCGTATAATACAATTAAACAATTGACATTTATATATATATATTCATTTTGTCATAATTGAGACATTTTGAATTGAATAAATATAACTAGAAAACTAAATACTATATTAAATTTTTGGGAAACTTTCAAAATCACGTACGGTTCTTCATGCATCAACTTTATCCGCATACCACATAACCACAACAAGCTCCTACTTTTATTGACGTCCTCAGACAACATTTAGAAACATAATTATAATTAACCTTCTAAAATTAGAAACTTCTAATTTTATGATGCAGAAGCTCGAGTATAAAACTGTAAGAAACTGTTGATTACAGAACTAATAATTTTGAATTGCCAATTATGGCTTCAATCAAACTTCTATTGTTACTCAATGTGTTATTGTTATTTGCAGCTGCTGTTATTTCCCATGATCTCAAAGAAATTCAGGGCCAATGCAAAGATGGAAAGCCTTTCAACTGCCCGGAGCAAAAAGGGCCTAAAGCTCCAGATCCGAGTGGCAAGGATGGGCCTATAGATCCGGCAAGCAAAGAAGATGTTCCTTCAGAAGGAGGCAAAGATGGTGGCAAAGACGGGCCCAAAGATGGAGGCAAAGATAAGCCTGCAGATGGAGGAAAAGATTGTCCTGGTAAAGATGGAGGTAAAGACGGGCCAAAAGATGGAGGCAAAGATAAGCCCGCAGATGGAGGGAAAGATAAGCCCGCAGATGGAGGCAAAGATAAGCCCGCAGATGGAGGCAAAGATAAGCCCGCAGATGGAGGGAAAGATAAGCCCGCAGATGGAGGCAAAGATAAGCCCGCAGATGGAGGCAAAGATAAGCCCGCAGATGGAGGGAAAGATAAGCCCGCAGATGGAGGGAAAGATAAGCCCGCAGATGGAGGCAAAGATAAGCCCGCAGATGGAGGCAAAGATAAGCCCGCAGATGGAGGCAAAGACGGGAAAGATAAAGGCAAAGATGGAGGGAAAGATAAGCCTCCCAAACCCAACGGTCCAGCTTCTCCTAATGGCCCGCCTGCTGATAAACCGTGGTACAATCCGCCACTATATGGACAACCTACATTAAATACCGATTATAAGGGTGAATGGGTCATACATAACCCGAATGTGGGTGTTAATGCAATGCAACTTCAGTTGATGCCAAACAACAAGGCTGTTTGGTTTGATACCACAAACCTTGGCCCGTCGACCCGAGAACTAGGTCCAAAGGGAAACTGTCCGGTGAATCCTGATAATAACAATGAGCCCGATTGTTTTGCTCATGCCGTACAATATGATGCCGAGAGTGGAGAAGTTGTGTCGGTTTATGTATGTAGCTTATACTTTCTACCACTCACATTGTTGCAAGACATTTGTCATTTTCAAAAAATTTAACGATATTGTCTGTTATGTATTGTAGGTCAAGACCGATCCATGGTGCTCTTCGGGACATTTGTTGCCCACTGGTGATCTTATATCAACCGGAGGTAATAGACTTGGTGATAAGTCTGTTAGATTATTTTCATTGACTGATCCTGAACCAAAGTTCGTCGAAAGAGAAAATGGACTCGGTGCTGCTAGATGGTATGCATCTAATTGTGTTTTGGAAGACGGAAGTGCAGTGATTGTAGGAGGACGAGATTCATATAGTTACGACCTTATGCCACCAAAATTCGACTTCCAGCCAAAGGTGATTAACTTTCCGTTCCTTCAACAAACCACCGAGCCAGCCAAAGGAGCTGGTCTGCCCGTTGAGAACAATCTTTACCCGTTTATTTACCTACTCCCGGATGGAAACGTGTTCATATACGCAAATGACCGGGCCATTAGTTTTAATCCAAAAACGGGTGAGACCGTAAAGGAGTATCCAGTGTTACAAGGTGGTGCTCGTAACTATCCACCATCGGGTCAATCCGCCCTTTTCCCACTAAGACTCAGCCCTGACAATTCTAAACCGGTTCCAGCTGAGGTGATTGTTTGTGGAGGTAATAAAAAAGATGCTTTCCCCATGATCGATGGGAGGTACACACAAAACAAAGTGTTTACGCCTGCTTTAGCCGATTGCAATAGACTTAAGGTGTTAGCGGATAAGCCTGCTTGGGAGAAAGAACAGGACATGCCATCACCGAGAACCATGGGCGATCTATTGCTGCTTCCGAACGGACAGATGCTTCTAATCAATGGTGCGAAAAAAGGTACCTCCGGTTGGGAAGATGCTGAAGATCCAAATCTCACCCCGACTGTATATATGCCCGAAAATGAAATGGGTAAGAGGTTTAAGGAATTAGCTCCTACAAACATCCCTCGAATGTACCATTCATCGTCTGCGGTGCTTCCCGATGGAAAAATATTGGTTGTCGGAAGCAACTCACACCAGTTCTACACATTTGATGGTCCTTTCCCAACAGAATTACGAGCTGAGAAATTTACACCCCATTATCTCGATCCTAAGCTCAATAACAACAGGCCCGCTATCAAAGAAGATGCAACCGATAAGGTTTTGAAGTACGGTAAACCATTTAAGGTCACCTTTAACGTTAAATCGAATACAAATTTGGGATATGGGGATGTTATAGTGACTCTATTATACCCACCTTTTACAACCCACGGTTTCTCTCAAAACCAGCGGTTGCTAATTGCCGGGGTGGACAAGGTCGAGAAGAATGTGATCACCGCTGTAGCACCGCCGTCTGGGAAGGTTGCACCACCAGGTTATTACATGATGTTTGTGAATCATCTCAATGTTCCTAGCCGTGGTATGTGGGTGCACATTGATTAGTTTAGATTACTAGACCATTGTTACTGTTCTAGTTCTTCATAGGTAAATGTTTTTTGGAATTAGTTGTACTCTCTTTTTGCACCTGTTGCATTTCAATAAATAATAAATAAAATAGGGAGGGCAATTTCATACTATTATTTACAGGAAGGCAGATCAATTTGAATTACATATCAAACAGGTATATGGAAAAATAATTGAAAAAAGGTGAAACACTTTAAATGGTTTCCAAAGTATACTAAAGTGTTTACCCCCTCATTGTTTTATCAAAAAAATGCATTCACTTTTTTGAAACATTTCTATCAGTGTAATAACTATCCTGGTTGTTTATAATGATTATTATGATAGTAAACAGAAATGAGGAAAAAATGGATACATTGGTGATAAATTGTTGATACGTGGAAAATAAATTTCACACTGGCATTTCATCAAACATTTGATGGGCAATACATAAGCAAGTAAGCAACACATGAAATTGATAAAAAGTAAAAAAAACAATCTTTATTTCAATTTGTAACGTTACTAATTGAATCAAACAACACAAACATAAACACCAAGAACAATCAAGAAGGTACCAAATAAAGTCAAGCCAACACGTGTTTCTTCACCGAGCAACATCCCAAACACAGCAGTAGCAGCAAACGTCGTCGCATTGGTCACCGGAACAGCAATTGAGATCGGTGTATCATTTAATATGTAAAAAAACGTAGCTGAAGCGGATAGATTGACTAAAAAAGGAACAGAGTATTGCCAAACTAATAGCAGATTGAACCAGTCAATTAAGGTTTGGAAAATTGGATTTTTGGTTTTCGTTGATGATGATTTCTGGTTGTGAATTTGTTTTTCGGATATAATTGCGCCTCGACGCATTAAGGCATTTGTAGCTCCCCAAATTAATCCCACGGCCACCATCTTCTCAACGTCTCCGATCCCCATCCCGGCGATTTAGGTTTCCGTACGAACATTGTCCGTAAATTTACAAAATTATCTTATAACAATATTTCACTTTTAACCCTCTAACTTTCGTGCATAATCATAATTAACCCTCTAAACACACACCTGCTGCTTTTTTAGGTGTTTCCTGCATAATTTTTTTTGCATACAATATACGGAGTAACTATTAATAATTATTTTATAATCCTTTTTTTTGTTGCATAATTAAACGAATGAATATAAGTTAAAATAATGAGTTATACTTGTATAAAAGTTTTATAAGCGTTATTCTTGAATTATTTAATTGTATGATGTAAATAAACTTGTTTATATTCAAGAGTTTTGTAAAATTTTCAACAAACTATGTTTTGCAAATCTTCCAACTTAATCCAATGTTAACTTATTGATCTGTTGGTTCTTTTGTTTAATTCCATTCACACGAACAGTTATTATCTTAAAAAAAGTAGGCAAACATGAAAATTCGTTTGTTTATGTGTTTGTCATTTGGTCAATTTACCGCCCTAGCTGTAACTAACGATTTGTTGAGCCAATGAATCAAATTAAGATACAAATATGATACGTTTATTAATGAATATTTTACATATTTCATTCAGGGAAATATTACAAAACATCATGAATAGTGAAGAAACTTGAAATTTTGAAACCGCATGGACTGTGGTTTAATCATCCTCTGTTTAGTACTGTGGCATAGAGCACTCGGGTGGCATCTGGCCGCTAAAACGCTTGAAGTCGGTGCAGTAGTTGTAAATCATGTGGTTATTTCTAACCCATTTGAGCTGGCCCTGTTGACTCATTGTCAATTGCTTATAAACAGGAGATGTCCACCAGTTGGCGCGGGTGGGAATGGCACATTGGGTAATGCTAACTGGCCCGTTCCACTTACAAGCTCTAGCCCTGAACCTACGGTAGTTAGCCACAAATGGTGCAGCCGTCCAGTCAATTTTGACTAAACCACCTCTCGTAGCCCAGTTATCAGCATTCCACAAACTAGAGTAGACTCGCATGCCTTGTTGGTTTGGATATGCAATCCCTGCACTCTGATAGTTTCTGAAGACTCTAATAGGTATACTATCAACATACCATCTGCAATACATTTAAATATCATTGACTAAATTAGTACAACTGTACAACTAATTAAACAACCGTTTGACTTGACTACTAGTGGTGCTTTGACTTGGTTGACTTACACAACTTCAGTTGGATTCCAGTGAATAGTGTAGTTGTGATAATTGGCAGTCGGGTCAAACCATAATTGGAACTGCTGCTCTCTGTTACCTTGACCCTGAGTGAAAATATTTGTGTGCACCGTGTAAGGCTCTCCTGTCGAGTTCCCCAAAAACTCAAAGTCAATCTCATCATGCTTGTCACCTGTAGAAGAGAGCTGTCACAATACAACATAAGAAGTTAGTTATTGTTTTCTACCAATAATGTATGTAACATATTGATGGCGTTAATCTTGTACTCACATAATATGCTGTTACAGTTCCAGCAGAGTTCCCTGGAACCAACTTGATTAGCATTTCGATGCTTCCAAATAAGAACGCCCTCTTTGATTGGATACCAGATCCTGTAAGTAGTTCAATTTTTGTTTTATAATCTTGAATCATATCTTACACTGTAAGAATATTAATAAAGTTCAAATCTTTATACCTGAAGTTTTGTCCAAAACAAGACGAAGGTCATCACCGTTTCCTAGAATTGAAGAATGTTGAGCACCCCAATTGAAATACATACTTTTTGGGAAGTTTGCATTAACCATGGAGGAACTGAATGCTATTGCAAACACAAAAATAGTCATAACCAAAGCTCGAGAACCCGCCATTTTTCAAACTTACGAACACTTCTCTTTGATTTCGTTAGGTTTGAAGAATGTATGCTGTTGGACTGTTGGTTGCTGTTGTTCTTGTTTCTTGATCCTTTATATAGCTTATGTCTTAGAATATGCAGTTCACCAAGATGAGTCCATTGTTTCTTTGACTTTAAATTTATAATATTTTTGACCTTTTCTTGAATTTTAACATTCTTGTAGCTGTCAGCATGACCTTCATGTTTTTGGTCATGTACAGAAACGAATACTTGTTAAGGTTCCTGCATCTACACATTCTTCTTTTAGTTGTCTGCATGTAACATTCATGTTTTTTGGTTTGCACTGCAAGTGGTTAAGTTAGGTGGGTACAGCCGTACAGGGTACAAATTCTAAAGCAAGCAGTGGTTGTGGTTAGCCAGCTATGATTACACCAAAACCGTTCTTATGTTCTTTGGGTCCTAAAGACGTGCATCCCAATTAAAAATTGACAATAATAGTGTTATTCTTGCAAAATTAATAGATAAGATATAGATATATACAATTCCCAACATTACATATTATAAGTTGTATATAAAAATTCACTTCATTTGGTGGTAGTGAAAAATCTGTCAGTGAGAAACTTGTTACATATAATGTTAGTGTCAAATTGTTAAAGGATTTATGAAATATTAATCTATATGAATAAACAAATGATAATATGATTAATGATGCAATTATTTCTCACTGGGATGCACGTCTAAGAACCAATTTCAAAATGCATGACAAGGTCAAGATATGATATAAAATGAAGTCAAAAAAGTAACGGAGCAAAACAGGACTCATCTTGGTGAGGTGCATATGTTTTTTTGTGGATATATATCATAAACAAACATATTGAAGAGCTACCAACAACCTACATAATTAATTACATACCTAATGAATCATATAAGAGACTTGTTCTTAATTTGAAAATGGCGTGTTCACGAGCTTTGTTCATGGTGGTTTTTGTGCTTTCAGTAGCAATCCATTCTTCCATGGTTGATGCAAACTTCCCCAAAAGCATGTATTTCAATTGGGGTGCTCAACATTCTTCAGTTTTAAGCAATGGTGATGACATCCAGCTTGTTTTGGATCAAACTTCAGGTATACATATTGAACTCTTTATCTTTCTTTCTTTTTATTTGTTATAGACAAAAATATATTCTACAGTGCAAAAACTAATGACAGTATTTTAACTTTTACTTGCAGGAACTTGTATCCAATCAAAGAAGGTGTTTTTATTTGGAAGCATTGAAATGCTAATCAAGTTGGTTCCAGGGAACTCTGCTGGAACAGTAGCAGCATTTTATGTAAGTTCAAGTATAACATATAACGAACTTCATAAAATAATATCACATCTATGAATATGAATAGTATTCGTTAATTAATCTTCCATACTGCTCACAAAAAATATGTTTCCCTCTGGATACGTCTCCATACATGGATTAAGCTTAAAAATAACAATGAGAACAGATTTCTTATGTTAGATTGTGATAGTTGTCTTCAACAGGTGACAAACATGATGAGATCGACTTTGAGTTTTTAGGGAACTCGACTGGAGAGCCTTACACGCTACACACAAACATCTTCCTTCAAGGTCAAGCTAACAGAGAGCAGGAGTTCGGGTTATGGTTTGACCCGACTGCCGATTTTCACAATTACACCATTCACTGGAATCCTACTCAAGTTGTGTAAGTCAATCAACTCGAACCATCAAATATTAGTCTTCACGACACAGTTTTTTTTATTAATCTTTATTAATAAATATTTTGTCTTGTAATATATTGCAGATGGTATGTTGACAGTATTCCTATTAGAATCTTTAGAAACTATGAGAGTGAAGGGATACCGTACCCGAATCAACAAGGGATGCGAGTCTACTCAAGTTTGTGGAATGCAGATAACTGGGCTACAAGAGGTGGTCTAGTCAAAATTGATTGGACCGCCGCACCATTTGTGGCTAACTACCGTAAGTTCAGGGCTAGCGCTTGTGAGTGGAACGGACCCGTTAGCATTAGCCAATGTGCCATCACCACCGGAGCCAATTGGTGGACATCTCCTGTTTACAAGCAATTGACAGTCAGTGAACGGGATCAACTGAAATGGGTTAGAGATAACCACATGATGTACAATTACTGTACGGATGTCTGGCGTTTTAATGGACAGCTGGAACCCGAATGCTCTAAGCCACAGTACTAGCCAGATTAAGACAATAACCTGATTTGAATCAAGTGAAGATTGATTCTTTTATAGCACTGCACTGTATTCTATTTAAACATTTCAAGACTTTTAATTGCTCTTCTGTACATGCCCATCTCAATATATAGTATTCATACATATAGACTTCAACTATTGTAATGTGTATTTTTATTTGGTGCCTTATGCAAGTATAATGGCCTTTTTTTAGGATAATCATATATTTTCCATACACTTTGACTCCTTCTTTTAGTAGTTCCTTTGATTTGATGCTAGTAACTAGAATATAAGGACCCGGAAGGCGGGCTCTTCTTGCTATAAACGGAGCTGTTGTAGAGTTGAGAAAGATCATTTGAGGGGATGCCTCTAGAGGTATAAACTCCCAGGGTAAGACAGATCTTTATGAACTAATCATAGATAGTTGGCCAAATTAAAATCATCATAAGAAACACCTAATGGGCAGTCTCATAAAACTTTATGGACTTGAAAGACCAAAAAAAAAAAAGGTTTATAAATTATAACCACATCTCTAAAAGAACATATCCATCATGACTAGTCACCACTTTGTATAAACCAGATACATCAGTTATCAGTTATACAAGTACAAAACAATCTGATAAATTTATTTTTCCTTGTTACATATAGCATTTCAATAATGCTTATAAACTCTTATTTCTTTTTCAGAAATTACATTACAATTACAATTACAATACTATATTATTGCAAAAATGTGTAAAAACTATTATAAACTCGTGACTCTTTTCCCACAAAGTACATTTTTGCTTAACAATATTGCTACGTAAATTAACTAGCTAGTATGAAACAATGCTAAACATACGAAGAACATCCAGGAACAATGTAACATCATATCATATTATCATATATATATGTGATGTATAATATTTGAAAAGGGGATTGGTAACCTTTGGGTTCTGTTAAATGGCAACAACATAAAATCAAGTTCATGTTGTGGCATCTTTTCATACATATATAGCACTAACAAGTGTTTGTTAAAATAGTTGCAAGTGTAGCTAGTATAACATTTGAAAAGTACGATGATAGTTGTCATTTAACTTTTCATAATCATAAAATGTTTATATAAACACAAACACATAACTATTTATTGGGGTGCACGTATTGGAAATCAGGTTATTATAATAACGAAAGGTATCTACTAAAACCGTGTTTGTTTGTTTTTTTGTGTGTGTATATTTAAGTTTTAACTCTACATATAAATATATATATATTTATATATTTATATATATATATATATGTGTGTGTGTGTGTTAAATTTTTTGATAAACACTTAAACCCCATAAGTTTCTTACTGTTGATGTTAAAACTGCATTACCATAACTAAAAGATTAGTATAAACTTTAAATGCTTAAAACCATCAAGTCTATGCTTATTTTATGTGATTAACCGTTATGTATGAAGTTATCGATTGAGTTATATGTATCGTATCATTTTAATGTACAGAACGCGTAAACATTTTTCCAATGACAAGACTATATTGATCATGTTTAAGGAATAAAAACCTCATATCATGTAGCAATTATTTATTATTGATCAAATAAGTATTATTAAACTATACTTAATGGTGCATAGCAAGCAGTAAATATGAATATGAATATTCATATTGACAGCTAAAGCATATATGCTGCAAAAAGTTCAATATGCAGGACAAGGTCCATATATGTTATAAAACAAAGTCAAAACAAAAGTGGAGCATTCATCTTGGTAAGGTGCATATGCTTGACATTGGCTATATAATAAGGTATCAAGAACTAAGAACAACAACAGCCAACACAAACATAATACTTACATACCTAACGAATCGAAGAAGAGAATCATTCATAATTTGAAAAATGGCGGGTTCTCGAGCTTTGTTCATGGCTGTTTTTGTGTTTGCAATAGCATTCAGTTCTTCCATGGTTAGTGCAAACTTCCCAAAAAGTATGTATTTCAATTGGGGTGCTAAACATTCTTCGATTCTAGAAAACGGCAATGCCCTCCAGCTTGTTTTGGACAAAACTTCAGGTATAAATTAAGAGTTAAACTTCATCTATGTACGTTGATATAATATAAAACATAAACAATATATAAAACGATCTGTGTGTTTCTGCTCTAGTTACATGCCTAAAAACTCCATTGATACTTTGAGCTAGCTTACTGTAGATTTCATGACACCCAAAGTGCTATAGGGTCGAATACCACAATTTGAAAGTGTATACACACTATTTCGAGTAGTTATCGTATTGATTGTTACCATAATTCACCATACACAACTATCTAACAAAATTTGCTTCTAGATTAATTTTAAAATTTTCAAACTCCAACTTTTTTTTACAGGATCTGGCATCCAAACAAAAAGGTCGTTCTTATTTGGAAGCTTGGAAATTCAAATCAAGTTGGTTCCAGGAAACTCTGCTGGAACTGTAACCACATACTATGTGAGTACATGATCATTAACTTACTTAATAACAGCCTAACGAACTTTATTACAATGATAGCTAACTTCATATGTTTGATTGTAACAGTTGTCTTCTACCGGTGACAAACATGACGAGATTGATTTTGAGTTCTTAGGTAACTCGACAGGCGAGCCATACACGATGCACACAAACATATACACCCAAGGTCAAGGTAACCGAGAAGAACAGTTCAAATTTTGGTTTGACCCAACTGCTGACTTTCACAACTACACCATTCACTGGAATCCTTCAGAAGTTGTGTAAGTCAACCAAGTTTACGCATAACTCACCACTATTCTTCATACCAAACAGTTGTTTAATTAGTTGTACTAATTATATTTAATCTTTTTAATGTATTGCAGATGGTATGTTGACAGTATACCTGTTAGAGTCTTTAGAAATTATCAGAGTGCAGGGATTGCATACCCAAACCAACAAGGGATGCGAGCCTACTCAAGCTTGTGGAATGCTGATAACTGGGCTACAAGAGGTGGTCTAGTCAAAATTGACTGGACTGCTGCACCATTTGTGGCCAACTACCGTAGGTTCAGGGCTAGAGCTTGTAAGTGGAACGGGCCAGTTAGCATTACCCAATGTGCCGATAATTCTACCCGGGCCAACTGGTTTACATCTCCTGTTTACCAGCAATTGAGCGCGAGTCAACTGGTTAAGCTTCAATGGGTCAGAGATAACTACATGATCTACAACTACTGCACAGATGTTATGCGTTTTCACGGAAAGATGGCACCCGAATGCGCTCTGCCACAGAACTAACCAGATTAACGTTATAATTACTCATTTCAACTTTACTGAAGGTTTCTTCTTTTGTAATACTCCATTTTGTTTCAAAATTTCAAGATTCTTTTGTTGCACTCCAGTCCTTTCCCCTTTATTTATTTATTTTTCGATTTTGTACATGTCAAATATGTATTACTTTGTAATAAAACTTTCATATTTGGCATTTTTACCTGATTCCTGAAAAATGTAAAGATTGATTATGTATGAACAAAAATCCTATTTTATTACATTTTCTTACGTTTTTTACGTTGATTTTAACAACAGAAATACAAAACAACAACTAAGTTACATAGATTGGATCAGTCAGTTACTCAGTTAGACTCGTAACGATTTCAACAAGCATTATGCAATGACACTTTGTTTGACAATAATTCAAAGAATCATTTTGTTTTTAGAACAGCAGATTGTAAGAGGGGGAAAAAACGTCTACTAGCAATAGACTATACAACACATTTTTTAGCTTATTATACCATAAAATTTGTATCATATATTGTATGTTTATAGATATTTAAGAAACATATATCAAATACTATATATATAGAACATAATAAGGTCACAATTAAAAAGACACGTATAACGTGTTAATTTAATTGTCCAAATGTACATATAGTTCGTCGATATAATTTTAGGGCTAAGTATTTGAAAATGTACGAAACTGCACTTAAAATTAATTTAGATATTTTTCCTGACACTTGCAAGTATTTGCTGAGTATTGGTAAGATGCATGCATGTGGTAGCTCGTATGTTATAATTCCGATGTATATAAGTCATATTTCTATTTAGGAATTTTCATAAAACTAATAATTTAATTACTATTACAAAGGAATATTGACGTCATATATTATTTTCCATGGAGGTTGCACGTCTTAATAACCAGATGTGAACTTAATTAAAGCCGGCTAACATATATTTAAAAAAACAGCTGCACCAGCCCTGCAAGTCTGCAACCAGTCATGCACCACTCCATTTAAAATCCAATGAACCACTTTATGTGTTTTTCATATATATATGTGCCACCCGCTTTACAACTTGTAGCCGATTATACTAATTAGGACCAAATGTATACCAACTAAAAGCGTGTCTTTGGCCTTGCATACATTTAACTTAATAACTTAACAAATTACTCGTACAACATTATAGTAATGAAATTAATGGAACATTCTCATATATGCGCCAAAAATAACATTGTAGTAATGGACTAAATGAAACATACTCATTTATGAATATGAGCCAAAAATATATTTCCGATATCAGATATGAAGCCTCATTATTCTCAGAGGAGATACGAGACAAAGCGATCACCATGCATTGGGTCTCCCCTCCCTTCAATGATATTCACGAGATCCCACCTTATGATCTAGAGCCCATTGGTGATAGAGGAAGTAACTTGTGAAGTTATATACAAAGTATAGATGGAAATGGGTCAAGAAAATATAGCAGTGAGATACCTATGAATGAGTCATTTTCATATCCATTTAAACTGGTAAAAAAATACTTAGACGGATAAGTATGAAAATTAGCTAATACATAAACGAGTCAAATGAGATGAAAGTCGCTACAAAAAGACTAAAAATCTATAAAGACGGAAACCAACCATACATGCTCTGACTTTTATTTGAAAAATGTTCGTTTCGACCTGGATTGTTACTCAATCTCCCATATTCCATTTCGAATTACCTAAAATAAAAAACCAGAAAAGTAGGTAAACCCAACCCTACCGGACCTGACCCATAGTCAGAAAATGCTCATTTTGGCTTGTATCAGATCTCATGTTACCCAATCCACCGACCCTCTTACCTTACCGTCTCTGTTTAAAGCCAACTTGATACATGTAAAAATATTATCCATGTTAAAACATTAACTGATTAACCATCTTACATTGCCACCTCTTACTACACTTTATGTTGTAACAGAAAACATGAATAATGCATATGACAAGTACAGCATAAATGCTGCAAAGAATATCAAAATGCAGGACAAGGTCAAGATATGTTTAAAATAGAGTTTAAAGAATAATGCAGCACAACAGGATTCATCTTGGTAAGGTGCATATAAATAAAAGCTATATAAGGCATCAAGAAACAAGAACAACAGCAACCAACATACATACTTACGTTCCTAAAAAAGCAAAGAAGAGAACTTTTTACCAATGGCGGGTTCTCGACCTTTGTTCATGGCTATTTTTGTGTTTGCAATAGCGTTCAGTTCCTCCGTGGTTAATGCAAACTTCCCAAAAAGTATGTATTTCAATTGGGGTGCTCAACATTCTTCGATTCTAGGCAATGGTGATGACCTCCGCCTTGTTTTGGACAAAACTTCAGGTATATATAAAGAGTTAAACTTTTTCTGTGGTTGTTACAGAATATAAAATATACTTCCAGATTATAAAACAACAAATGAACTATTTCCAGGATCTGGTATTCAATCAAAGAGGGCGTTCTTATTTGGAAGCATTGAAATGCTAATCAAGTTGGTTCCAGGGAACTCTGCTGGAACTGTAACAGCATATTATGTAAGTGAAAGAACTGACAACAAACTTTATAAAATATATATTACTTATATTATATATACATAAAATAAAAACAAGACTAATTTCTTATATTGGATTGTGACAGCTCTCTTCTACGGGTGACAAGCATGATGAGATCGACTTTGAGTTTTTGGGAAACTCGACAGGAGAGCCTTACACAGTGCACACAAACATTTTTACACAAGGTCAAGGTAACCGAGAGCAGCAGTTCCAATTATGGTTTGACCCGACTGCCAATTATCACAACTACACCATTCACTGGAATCCGACTGAAGTTGTGTAAGTCAAAGTTAAAGCACCATTAGTCTTCATGTTAAATGGTTGTTTAATTGTTTGATTTTGTTTTATATTTGTATTGCAGATGGTATGTTGATAGTATACCGATCAGAGTCTTCAGAAACTATCAGAATCAAGGGATCGGTTACCCAAATCAACAAGGGATGCGAGTCTACTCCAGTTTGTGGAATGCTGATAACTGGGCTACAAGAGGTGGTCTAGTCAAAATTGACTGGACTGCTGCACCATTTGTGGCCAACTACCGTAGGTTCAGGGCTAGAGCTTGTAAGTGGAATGGGCCTGTTAGCATTAGCGAATGTGCAATTACTACCCGAGGCAACTGGTGGACATCTCCTGTTTATAAGCAACTGACAGTGAGTCAACAGGGTCAGCTCAAATGGGTTAGAAATAACCACATGATCTACAACTACTGCACAGATATCAAGCGTTTTAATGGACAGATGCCGCCTGAGTGCTCTAAGCCACAGTACTAACCAGAGGAAAATGAACATTCGTTTCCTCATTGAAGATTAATTCTTTTATAGCAGTCCATTCTGTTTCACTTTTCAAGTTTTATTGCTTTGTTTTTTCCATCTTCTTGCTGTTCTGTATATGTACTAAAAAATGTACTAAATATATTCAAACACATTTAGTTATAGATGAAAAATAATAAAAAAAAATTATGTCAGCTATTTTCTTTGATGTTTAGACTTTATCGTCGACTTTTTTTTTCTTTTTCTTTTTTTAATATACATTCCAGATGTGATATTCATCTTGAAGTTATGGCATTTGGACTGTTCATGTTTGTCCATGAATTGTTGCTATTCAACTGTCAAATCAATGAAAACCATTATTCAGGTAGTCGTAGCTCATAAATCAGGATTATAGTTGTAAAACCTCTATGTAAGACACATTGTCACCATACAAATGTGAACCCCGAGTAAATAACAACCCATTGAGATTATGACTTTTTTATCAGAAGATTCACCATCTTTTATGTACCATTATCATATGACTTCTACAAATATTCATATATAAGACCAGTTGTTACTCGATTATTACATTGTTGGAAGTTACTGGTTCTCACAGGACACTTGGTGTCGAATGCTGATATGACAACCGATGTTTTCTCGTCTACAATATTTGGGTAATTTCTTACTGACCCGTTTTATGATCAGATATGAAGCTCTACTGAGTGGAATGATTGCAGGGCACAAAAACTATAAAAAGTACTTTAAGCAGGATGAATATAACTACTCGAACATCATTCTAGCTCTCTCTTAAAGTCAAGATTATCAACAAAAACCTGCAGATAATTGAAAAAAGAATCATCAAACCAATTAAATTATAAGGAAGTGAAGGTAGATGTTAAATGTATCAGCTGTTGAAGCAAAAGATTTTCGGGTCAACCGGACCCATACAAAAATTTACCTGTTTCGTTCGCTACCCAATCCCCCGACCCGCCCATGATGGCCACTTCTACAAATTAGGCATCTTTCTAAACGGAAATCTTAAATGCAAATATGTGAATGTGCAGTGACAAACAAATTGAAAAACTTACTGTCCTCCAACCATCAGGGTCCAAGCATGCTGTAATTTTGGTGTTGATATCAGGCAGTGGTCCAGGTTCTCGGATTATTTGGCCACCGAAAAGTTTAACTGCTTCTGCAGTTTTATAAACATCATCTGTGCCTATTGCTATCTGTTAATAAGCACATCTTTAGCTATCAAGTTTGGTCTTTTCGGATCGTTATGTTACGATGTGACACACAATAGTATCCAAACATATGTTACCTGAGCATAGGCATCACCTTTATCGTATTCAGCGACACCATAATTGTATGTCAATTCCAGCATACAATTTTTATTTTCAGGTCCATATCCCATCAATGCAATAGTATACTACAAAAGCAAAATCAGTACACATTACGAATCAAATAAGACAAAGTAAATGTAAACGGATTACCTTGTATTCAGGACTATCTCGTGTGCGCAGGAGCTCCATACCAAAAGCCTAAAGATTACAAACTAAAGTTGGTAGGCACAAAGATGCAAATCATAAATTGCGGTGAAAGATTACATCAAACCTGAAAATGTTGTAATCTTAAACCTCACACCTTCTCATAGAAAGCAATAGAGCGATCAAGATCTCCAACACGAAGATTAACATGACAAAGTGGCTCGGGTGTCGGACCTCTTTCTATAAGTTCAAATGTATAACCATCAGGATCTTCAATAAATGCTATAATTGACTTCCCACCTTTGACAGGACCGGGTTCCCGGGTTACTTTGCCACCCTTAGCCTTTATGAGTTCCACAGCCCTGGCAACCTATGCATCCCCGACATCGTATCAATACTAAGGTGTAAAGGTTAGAGGTAACAAGATGGGTTTGTCAAGCAAGATAGAACGGGTCAAAACACGTAATATTTGGAAGAGCTCGAAATGAGAGAGGACGTCAGGTTGACCCAAAACAGTCTTTGTCCAAATTTATAACTATGTACAGAACAATTGGTGTCTAGTGATTACATAAACTATATTATTCCAATTATAAAAGGCTTTATGCGCCTTTGGGTAACCTATAACCCTTGCAACCCATTTGACTGGTTTCCTTTCAGATTAACTTTTATTATTATAAACATTCGACCTGCTAGAAATAAAACAGAACCCTAATTAACCCATTCAAACGTAAATGGGTCAAATAGCCACCCTTACCAAGGATAAAAACGCTAACCTCAAACTTATTACTCTGTCCTAGCAGTGAATCTTTTTAACCGCAATGAGTTGAAGTGCCAAAGAAAATAACATCTTTTGTAAATTTAAAGTTACAAATGCATAAACTTTAATCAGAGCAAAACAGACATCAATGTCACAGTGGCCCACAAACTTTGTGGCGGTTACTGTATCATTAGCTTGAGCTGAAGTTTGCTGAGAGCTTTGGATCTTTCAGGAGTCACAATGAATAACAGGAAATGAAACAAAGTCGAATTCTCAATTAGCATAACTTACATTATCAACTGCAATACCAAAATGACCAAATCCAGGTCCAATGTCATATTTGTCAACTTCATAATCTGGTAGAATAAACACATAATTAGTCAAGATCAAAGAATCTACATATTCATACTAAAACCTTAAAAACAAGTACAATGACCATTACAGATAATGGGTCAAAACTAGTTCTCTCGGTTTTGCCTTGTAAACGATAAGTAGTAGGATGGCTTACGTACTGTATGTTAACTCGATAACAAAGTGAGAATCTTCTGCCCCATATCCAAGAAAAACATTTGTATATCTTTCCTCATCATTGTCTCGTGTCCGCAATAGTTTCATCCCTAAACACTCTTTATAGAACCTGAACTTACATAAAGATTTAAATTCAAGTATTAAGCATACGTACTGTAATAAACAAGATTGTGAATTTTAAAAAACTTACTTGATTGTTTTATCAAGATCACCAACACGATAAACAACGTGAAGCATTCTTCTATTGTCACGTTTGACCCATTCCAATGCACTTTCTTTTGTGCAACTAGTACTTCCTTGGGCCATGTTAGCAAACGTTTTATGCGATACACAGTTTCCTTCACGTCGTAATAACTTGTAACCTATAGGTTGTCTCTTCATTTCGACTACATACAAAAAATTACATGTTTAAAAAAAAAAACCATTGCAAAGAATTAATGGCATTAAATCTAGACATGATTTTTTAAAGCCTAAAAATAGCATAACCTATTAAATGCATTTAGCAGTGATATAAAAAGCATCAGATCATAATAATTTTGATAGATTTAATTTACCTCTGGTGAAACGGAATGAAGGAAACTTTGGAGAGGTTTTGAAGGTTGTGGCGAATTGAGATGACGTCATTGATGAAAAGGGACGAAAGGTAGATGATGCCATTGGCAATATTTTTACCATCTTCATTTTCTCTATAATAAATAAAATTACATACACAAAATCATCGTACCTTTGAATCATCTTTGATTTCAATTCCTATAGAGGTATTTTGTTAGTATGGGTGTGTTTGGTTCCGAGATTAAGGATATTCTTGACCTGATCAAGGATAGGTTTAAAAGGGTTGGGCTTAATTAAGCCCATTGTTCCGGGCCCACTCATTTTTTATACGGAGCATTGTCAGACATAACAACCTTACAAAAATTACTATTATTACTATTACTAGATGATTTAAGATGATTTAAGATAAATAATTTACATTATTTTTAATTAATTAAATTATTATTAATTATTATTAATTAGAAATATATGAGTAAAACTTAACGTCTTGTTAATGTTGTTATAAACAAAAGTTTAAAAAAAAAATCTACGTAACAAAACAATGACAAATGCAATCTCAATGGATTATCTTATCATTGACTTAATCTCTCATAGACCTTTGACTTTCAGAATACTTACAAAAACATCGCGACATGATATTTTTGTTAATAAGATAATTGTTACTTTGAACTTGGAATCCTCTATATAAAATTCACAACTATATTTTATCCATCTAACACTATTCGATTATAAATTGGATAAATTAAATTAATTTATACGTAACAACTATATTTTAGTTTGTTAATAATATATGAGTAAGACTTCAGACATTTATAGTTATTAATTAATTAAATTAAAATTATGTTTTTCTTTTTAAATCTATAACTTCTTTTTAAATAATACAAAAAATGCTTACAGATTTAGTCATTGCCGGCCATGTTTTCATAATCACAAATTTTTTGATAATTAAATCTGACTTGATCAATCTTGTTTTCTACTAAAAATTGGCTTAAAGATTCAAATAGTGGTAACAAATATTTTCTTTTTGTGTTACCTTAACCACAACCACAAGGAGGAGATCCTACGTTACCCATAATATGTGGAAGTATCAAACCTCATTGAATTTTATTTTTCCATTAGAAGACTGAGAAATATTTACCATCCGAAAAGAGGAAAAACATAGTCTTTGTCTAACTGAAGTATCATCTAACCATCCGTCCGTTTCCATTCAAAACCCCTCATTCCTTCCTTTTTATGTTGTCGTCCTTCCTTTTTATGTTGTCGTGATGGTTACCGCACAAATTCCATCCCCAAAAATCATATTTTGACGCTTGACATGCCGTGAATCTACTTGAAAGAGAGGGGTGCCTCCCTTTTCCAAATATTTTTACGAAATACGTTTTTTTGATATTGAAGTACGTGAGAGATTCTCTTTGAAAAGTAATTTGGTACCATTTGCTTTAACCTAATTAGATGGTTAAGCACACTAGCAGAAATACATAAAAACACATGCAATTCAGTTGATTAACATAATAATAAATATATACAACGACAAAAGAAAACAATATATGAGTACAAGGTTACTAAAACTAAATATAGTTTAAAGAAGGTTATTAATTATGTCTAAATCCTAAATAAATTTCTACAAAAAGGTATATAATCATTTTCTTTAATTAATAACTTGTGGGAACATGAAGCTTTTAGGAGTAAATCAACTGATGGATCTAACTTAAACTTGAGATTTCATGTTATTCTGTGGCTGTTGATCTCTATTAGCAAACCATTGAACCGTTCTTCGAGCAATTGGTAGCCATAATCTCTTTAATCTTTCTTCTTTAGTACTAATCTCACCCAAATTAGCTTCATTATTAGTTGATTCAACATCAAGCATTCTAGGATGAACAATGATTTCCGACATCGATCTTTTTTCATCAAGTTTGGAGGATTTCGGCTCATTAGATGATTCTCCACCCGGGAATTTCTTGATTTTCTTCTCGAATTCCCTTTTTCGTTTGATTTCTTCTTTGATTTTGATTGCTTGATGATCATGATCATTTTTATGACCATTTTCGCCTTTTTTGAGAGACGGGTAACAATCAAGTTTGTTGCTTGGCATAGAAGCGACCATTTCTTGATCATTTCGATGATCAAGATAGTTGCTTGACAAAGAAGTAATCATCTCAGATTTCAAATACAAAAGATCAGATGCACTCAAATTGCTCCATCTATTCTTTCCCATCAAATCGTGTTCATAATCGGATATAATGATCCTATGATTAAACTTATGCAAGGTTTCTTGATCTTCCAAGATTTCTTGATCATTTTCTTCTTCAATCTTTTGAAAACTTTTTCGACTTCCAAATCTTGCGGATCCTTCTCTCTCAATAAATAGCTCCAAGTTTGAACCTTCATGGGCCCGATCCGATTGGTTACTCAAAAACCTAAAACTATTTGAATACGCAAAAAGGGATGCATCCTCTTCACTTACTTTACACCTACAAAGCGGACAACCCGAGTGTTTTTCAAGCCATTGATCCACACAATCAATGTGAAAAGCATGTTTGCATTTTGGCAACAATCTAAGAATCTCAACATCTTCAAATTTGGACAAACAAATAGAACATTCCAAACCATTTCTCCAACCTTTTAAAGTTGAAAACCGAAAAAAGGGAAGCGATTCAATCACTGTTTTATTGATACCGGAAAGCCTAGAAGCTGATCTTGGTAACTCACCAAAAATTTCTTGATTTAATATCATAAGAGAAGATGGTCTGTGACAACATTTTGCATAAACTAAAAGCAAGAATGTTAATGAAAACATAATGGCAAGAACTCCAATGACAACTGCTAAACTTGGTTGGAAATTATTGACAGAATCTTGAGAGTTCGGAGAAGACGATAAAGATTGTGCTTTTATTGAATTAGACGAGATTATGATGATGAAAAATATGAGGATATGAACAAGTTTATTCTTTTGTTGGGTCACCGGCATTTCAATAAACTCCGGTAATATTCTCACCGGAAAGTTCATGGCTTTTTTGTACAAACAACAAAGAGGATCAAGTGTTTTGACATTTGTTTGGTTTAGTTTATAATAGACTTGGTATTCTTGAGACCCAAAAAATTTAAGTTTAAATTGAGTAAGCAACTGACCAGTGACCATATATAAACCTTATTTTATTTTATGAACGGCAACATATATGTATTACACTTTTGATTACTTTTCAAACTTTAATATTCTATTTCTATTTATTTTAAAAACATATTCTTTAATTATGACATAATTTATTAGAAGTTAATTATATAGTGATTGGAAAGTGGCCGGGATGCTTGATGCTTGAAATATATATAGTTGGTGATCAAAAAGAAGGAAAATTTACGGGAGGAGAGTGAACTATTCTGGATCAATCATTTCAAAATTACTTAGAAGGGTATTATAGGTATTTAACTTTTGATTAATTATTCAAAATATATTAAAGTGAATAAAAAATAGACATGGCAGTTATCTTCTTATACCCGATATGTGGGAATAGTTTTTTCAAGTTTTTAATCACTTTCTTCATCCATTCAATCTAAAGCAACTAATCACTACTAATATACATATTTTTACCAAGAAATATTAATCAAAACCAATGTTATAATTACTAATATACATATATAAACTACTTTTTATAACTTATAATATCATATGATGAATATTAAGAGAATTTCTAACATTCATCATTAATGAATGTTAACCGAAGTGGATATTATTATTTTCTTTGAAAAATTATTCGTCAACATTCGTCAACGATGAATGATAATCAAAACGTATAAAAACATATTTTTACCAATAAATATTAATCAAAACCGATATTATAAGTACTAATATTAATCAATAAACTATTTTTTATAACCTATAATATCATCATAAGGGAATTCGCTGACCCTATATATATATATATATATATATACACACACTTGATGATGACTTTACAGTTTGAAGATTAAGATAAGACAACCCTCTAATTATGTTAATTATTAATCTAATAAAACTATCATTATAAATTAAAAATCTTAAATTGTACAAACTTAGACTTGACTACCTCAAATGAATACAATTTGAGATCGAGAAGTTCAAATGTAAAACGTAAGTATAGGGGTTGATTAATAATGTGATGCGTATGATACGTAAATTAAAATATAAAATATAATATAATTATAAATTAAATTATGATAGTGATGATGACATACAAAATTACCTACTAAATTTGATTATAGAACCAAGTGACACCAAAAGCCATGCTGTTGAGCCAAGTAGAATTAAAAAAAAAGGCGTTTGATAATAAAGTATTTGCTGCCTCAAGTGGGTTGGTTGTCACGTTATAAGTTTAATTTGGTTATTTAATTTAAATTTATTTACTTTTTTATTCTAATTCGTAAGGTTCAAGACGATTATTCTATTGCGTTGTGTGCGTAACTGCGGATGTATGTATCATGTATCTGTAGTCAACAAAAGACATGGATAAGAAACAGATTATTTATAAAATAGACATGACGATGAAGAAAGTGATCTTTTTTCCTCAATCAATGGAACTTGTTTCTTCTTTTCCTAGTATAAAATCATATCTTGTTCTTTGTGACATATATACTTTTAATTGGTGTACGTACGTTTTGAGCTTAATATAAAGCTTAACTATCTATATCTACTAAATACATACAGTTTTTGAAATTTGCCTCGATCTCTTCCCGTGTGCAACAAATTAGAAAAACGTTGAGTTGATTCATATTTGAGCTTCGAATACAAGACTAGATCGAATCATAGAGTATCGATCTTTGTTTATTACACAAAATACAAAAACATGAACTTGATTGTCTTGTATCTTGAGTTTTGACGTTATAGATTTTACCCAAAATATGAACGTACTTGCAAGAATTAATTAATGTTATATATGTTGAATAAAAAAAAGACAAAAAAAAGTATTAAGAAGTTGGGTTTAGTTGGGCCAAGGAAATCATAGATGGGTCAAACCAAAAACTAAAGCGAGCGACCCAATTCCCCATTCCACTTCTACACTAAAAATTTAATGGCTCATCAAAAAAATTATAGGCAAAATCAAACTCTAACTTATTCTTATTTCCACATCATTGATCATAACGATTGCTATCACATTGCATACAGTTTTTTCACGGATAAACGAAGAACTAAAGATTTTTTATTTTCTGGCAGCCTTCCAGCTGAATGAACCATATGGAAGTCGTCGGAAAATTTGTAACATTTCCAACAGATTTATTGTGAAAGGAATAATGGTAACTAATATTCAGCGGATAAAATAATGATAAAAAAGAAGGCAACAATATTTACACCATATCTTTTAATAAATCCATTATAAATATACAAATTCCAAATGCACATACACAGTGTAATGACCCATACTACGATAGGTCAACAGTCAATAGATTGCTAGTTTTATTGAAAAATAAAGTGTGAATGTGTGATGAGCCAGTTCATAGTCAACAATCAACATATGGATGGATTGGTTAAGACTTAAAATATAATAATTTTCCAGTATGGTGGCAGACGAATCATATCACCCGTAAACCCCTCTACTATATTTTTGTTTCAAATCTTGGCCATCAACTTTGATCAATGTTATAACAGGAACAAATATGTATATAGTTGGGGATCACATATAGTTACAAAAATAAAATCAAGGCTAGATTTCGATTTCAATATATATCATATCATGTGATTTACAGTTGTAAGATATATTTATTACTATTAAACTTTGTTAACTAATTCTACTCATTCCATCAACTGACTAATGTTCTTTGTTGTTCTTGGACCTCAAATTTATATCATCTCTACAGATATTAAGGTTTTCATTATTGTTTTTTAGTGAATTTTAGTTGTTCAAAAATGCCATTTCAATTGGCCTCGATCGATAGTTGCCATATTCATCTGACTTGGTATAAATGGTAATTTAGTTTCGATTGGGATGATGGGTCGATGTATGTTTTTTTTCTTCTTATTCACGTAACTTTATGATGACTTTTAAACATAAAAACTATATTTACGTTAGAATGATCACGGGCCCTCTATGATAACGCTCGAGTTTCGCCACTAATTAGCCTTTAAAATTATTGTAACTTGCAAGTGTTTCTTATTGGAAATTAGTCATTTGTGAAATTAAGAAGCGAGAATTACAAATTTCTCGTGATACAAGTTTTCAATGCATAAGATACAGTGAACATAATGCATACTTGAATTAATATGTAATTGGCAATTAAAAGTTATCCGGGAAATATAGTTATAGTTTGCTTTAAATTTTTTATCCAAATTATGAAAATCACCATAATGAGGAATCAGCTTCTATGAAACTTGGTTGACACTTTCTTTTTAAATCTAACATAATTCATGTGAAGGGTTATTGTAGAATCATTTTTTATTGTAAGAATCGTAGAAATGACCTTTTTAATTTTTAATTTTAACATATGTACGTATTTTAAAAAAAATAATGCCAAAATTATTAAAACTTTATCCTCGTTAATATTGGATCGATTTTAAAATATATATATATGTGTGTGTGTGTGTGTGTGTGTGTGTGTGATACACACTCGTGGCTTTTTATGTGTGGTACTATGATACATACTATTTTTATGATGCGTATCACATATTTTTTAAAAGAATTATCTCATATTAAAGAGCATAAAATTCTAATAATTTTGATATAATTTTTTAATCAAAAAAGTTAGTTAATCTTAAAGTTAAAAATAACAATGTTCGTTCATACTGTTCCCACCATAAGAGTGTTCCTATTTGAACATTCCCCTATAGTCTATATGTAACACCTTAGGCATATCCCACATCGGCCGTGGACATTAGAGATGTTGGGTTTATAAGTAATATATTGGCCTTACCAGACACAAAGCGTTTTGAGGCCACAAGCACTGCAGATCCCATAAGAACTCTGTAGTTAAGCGTGCTTGGACGGGAGTAGTACTAGGATAGATGACCTCCTGGAAAGTCCTTGCCACGCCATAAAAAACAAAGTCGTGTGTCTGCGGGCAAAACGGACAATATTGTGGTCGTGGAAGGCGAGATGTTACAAGTGGTATCATAGCAGCTCATGTGCCGTTTGGGATGTGGGGCAAACCTCATCGAAGACGATGAGTCTCAAGGAGGGGTGTTTGTAACACCTTAGGCATATCCCACATCTGCCGTGGATATGAGAGATGTTAGGTTTATAAGTAATATCTTAGCCTTATCAGACACAACGCGTTGAGGCCACAAGCACTGCAGATCCCATAAGAACTCTATAGTTAAGTGTGCTTGAGCTGGAGTAATACTAGGATGAGTGACCTCCTGGAAAGTCCTCACCATGCCGTCAAAAATAAAGTCTTGCACCTGCAGGCAAAACGGACAATATTGTGGTCGTGGAACGCAGGATGTTACAAGTGGTATCAGAGCAACTCATGTGCCGTTGGGGCAAACCTCATCGAGGATGATGAGTCTCAATGAGAGGTGTTTGTAACACCTTAGGCATATCCCATATCGACCGTGGACATGAGAGATGTAGGGTTTATAATTATTATCTTGGCGGTTACCAGACACAACGCGTTTTGAGGCCACAACCACTGCAGATCCCATAAGAACTCTGTAGTTAAGCGTGCTTGGGCGGGAGTAGTACTATGATAGGTGACCTCCTGGGAAGTCCTCGCCACACCATCAAAAACAAAGTCGTGCGCATGCGGGCAAAGCGGACAATATTGTGGTCATGGAAGGCGAGATGTTACAAGTGGTATTAGAGCAACTCATGTGCGGTTCGGGATGTGGGGCAAACCTCATCAAGGACGATGAGTCTTAAGGAGTGGTGTTTGTAACACCTGGATTTATAAGTAATATCTTGGCTTTACCAGACACAACGCGTTTTGAGGCCACAAGCATTGCAGATCTCATAAGAACTTTGTAATTAAGCGTGCATGGGCGGGAGTAGTACTAGGATGTGTGACCTCCTGGGAAGTCCTCGCCACGCCCTCAAAAACAAAGTCGTGTGTCTGCGGACAAAGCGGACAATATTGTGGTCGTGGAAGGCGGGATGTTACAAGTGGCATCAGAGCAACTCATGTGCCGTTCGGGATGTGGGGCAAACCTCATCGAGGACGATGATTCTCAAGGAGGGGTGTTTTATAACACCTTAGGCATATCTCATATCGGCCATGGACATGAGAGATGCTGAGTTTATAAGTAATATCTTGGCTTTACCAGACACAACGCGTTTTGAGGCCACAAGCATTGCAGATCCCATAAGAACTCTGTAGTTAAGCGTGCTTGGGGGGAGTAGTACTAGGATGAGTGTTCTCCTGAGAAGTCCTCGCTACGCCGTAAAAAATAAAGTCGTGCGTCTGCGGGCAAAGCGTACAATGTTGTAGTTGTGGAAGGGTGGATGTTACACTATAGTACGCTAATCAAACTGGTTTAAATTAGTTTAAGAGTTAATTTATAGCAAAAATGACAGATTAGAGTTTATCAATATAGTTTAAGATAGGAAATATAAAATATTAGTAGATACTTATATAACACAGCATAATATAATCAGACTATAAGTTTTAATATGATTACATAATATATCTAATCTATAAAAAATTATATCTTAATATCTTTATAAATTATAATATAATATAACATAAATAATAAATTATAACATTTTGCAGGATATAATATAAAATAATAAATATATATCAATGTAATTACAATATATTTTAATAAAACATATGATGATACCATTAATATTGATTAATTCATTAGTACTGGATTTCAAAAATTTGTATTTTTGTCATAATTATGAATTTCGATAAAACTGTTAACATTCCATTTAAATGGCAAAAACTCGAAATTATCTTATTTTGATTAGGGGTGTACAAATTTGGGGTAGAAGCGAAAATACCTGAGAACCGAACCGGACCAAAACCACACTCGAACTAATCAAGAATATTTGGTCCGGTCCTCTGTCCATAAATTGATGCATTTTTGGGTCTTGTTCGGCTCGGACCGAACCTTAAAAAAACCTAACTGAAGATTAATTTATAAATTTTTTAAATATTAGTACACGACTCATTCTTATGTTTTGAATATTATTACGTGAGTATAGTAATTGTTATGCCTTACTTATATTGTCTTTTGTATAGATATCTCGGATAATACAAATTAAGTGATTGCGAGGAACTTAATATCCAATTTACAGTTACTCTATTTCGTTTATTAATATGTCAATTTTTTATAGAGTTTAACACTTAGATTATTTATTTTATAGGCTTGAACTTTGCAGTTAGTTAAAAACTTATAAATTTCTGTCTTTGCTATTTGTGTGTATCAATATATGTATGTATAATGTGATACGGTGCGGAAGAAGTGTTATTTTGTATATATATATATATATATATATATATATATATATATATATATATACTTATATACATAACTTTGATATGCATAACTTATATATATATATATATATATACTTATTTTGATATGCATAAACACACACACACACACACACACACACACACACACACACACACATATATATATATATATATATATATATATATATATATATATATATATATTACTCTATACACGTGTTAATTAATTCTCATATTATTTTATTACAAACGAAAAATCATAATAAATTCTAAATTTTCAATAGATAAACTTTTCGGATCGGTTTTATGACCAGAACCGAATGGACTAAAGTGGAACCGGACCGAAACCGAACCATATGTACTTAGTCCGGTTCTCGTTTCTTGTTTTCCTTCGATCCGGTCTAGAACCATGAACAACCTTAATTTTGCACCAACAAAAATGAATACTTTTAGCGTGATAGGAACGACAATACCTAATCCCGCCTAGTGTTATCAAAGAATTAGTGAAGGGAAAAAAAAAAGCATAACAGAGGGACCAAAAGGACAATAACTACACTGAAACGACCATATCTGTTACATGATCCATAATTAAGATGCCATTTATGTAAGTCCACGTTTGGATAATAATTATAATAATAATTATTATTATTATGATAATAATATCATACAAGATTTTTAATATAAATTCAACACTCACACACTCGGATACTACGCCATAATCTTATTATGATGATACTTATTACTATCTCATGAAAGACCACCCTCATACATAGGACACACTCACCATATATATCTTTCGCTATCTTTTTCTTTATAGTTGACTTCTGATAAAGACAAAACAATGGCCGGCGGCGGAATGGTGGCTACTAAGGGCGGCGCTAGAGCGGAGTTGTACGAACACAAGATCACCTCCTACTTTATTTTCGCATGTATTGTTGCTGCACTTGGTGGATCTTTGTTTGGTTATGATCTTGGTGTTTCGGGTTAGTCTTTTTTCATTTTCAATCACTTGTTTTTATACATTTCCGATCAGCAGTCGCCGGAAAATTATCATTTAGAATTCAAGATCTAACATGATTTTTTATTTTTAACTATGTGCGTTTTTTGATTTTGTTTTTTTGTGGGGGTAGTTTGGGAATTTGGCTCTAGATCTTCTGAACTTTTGTCAGTGGCTCTGACCAAGTTCGTGGGTATTTTGGTAATTATGTAAAACGAACAATAATCTTCTTTTTGGTTATTAAAAAAAAAAAGGATTTGATTATAGTTTTGTATGTTTGTGTTTGTTGCTGGTGGGTATTTTAGTATTAGGCAAATTGGCAAAATATATGTGATACACCTAATCATGTACTAATTATTACCTCAATTTAAAAAATGATTATAAAGAGTATCGATCTTTGCAATCATGTTTGTTTGGTGGTTGAAATACAATTTTTACATGCTTAATTAACCAAAAGACCTATAACTCTTCACTAAAAGTAATTTACAATTTTTTTGACTACTCAGTTCAAATTTTCTATTTATACTTTTTTACTTTTGCTTTTTTTACTCTACCTTAACTATATAGTTTAACTTTTTACTCATAATTACTTTTTACGCGTGAGTTTATATAAATTACTCCATTATATTTCATAATATTAATTTATACAACTTTGTAGCCTTTTGTTATGGTTAGAGTTGATGATGATAGCATACTACGGAGTATAATGGATTTTATGCAACCATATATTTTGAGAACAAATGTACTTGTTTAAATATTTTGACCTTAAAGTCAAACAAATATTTATCTTAAATTCTTAATTGGGTATAGAAAAGTCAACATACATACATTAATGATGTTTCAGGTGGTGTAACATCCATGGACCATTTCTTGAAGGAATTTTTCCCAAAAGTGTATAGAAGAAAACAAGCACATCTCAAAGAAACTGATTACTGCAAGTATGACAACCAAATCCTCACACTTTTCACATCATCGCTATATTTCGCAGCGCTTGTGTCCACCTTTTTAGCTTCTCATGTAACCCGGAATAAGGGCCGAAGAGCTAGCATTCTCTGGGGTGCTGTTAGCTTCTTTGCTGGAGCCGTTATGAATGCGGCAGCTCAAAATATAGCTATGCTCATTATTGGCCGGTGCCTTCTTGGTGTAGGGATCGGATTCGGTAATCAAGTAAGTATAGGCTATTATGTTTTGAAACAATATAATATGTACTTATACAAGTAGTTTTGAGGGTGCTTGGGAATGCTTGTTAGAACTGTTCATTTGTTTATTGTGCTCAAAAACAATAAATAAGCAGTTTTGAAGGTGCTTGGGATTGCTTATCCAAACTGCTTATCTAATAGTTTATCATTGAAATAAGCAGATTTAATAAGCAATCTCAAACAAAATTCAAATGGGTTCAAGTGATTGAGCCACAAAGATCAAGGCTTTACTGATTAGTGTTCTTGATTATGCAGGCAGTTCCTCTTTATCTGTCAGAAATGGCTCCAGCGAAGATCAGAGGGGCGGTAAACCAGTTGTTTCAATTGACAACTTGTTTAGGCATATTTATAGCCAATTTTATAAACAATGCTACTGAGAAACACTCATGGGGATGGAGATTATCACTCGGGTTAGCCACAGTTCCTGCAACATTAATGTTTGTTGGCGGACTTTTCTTGCCCGAAACACCAAACAGTTTAGTAGAACAAGGAAGGTTAGAAGAAGGAAGAGAAGTTTTGGAAAAAGTTAGAGGTACAAAGAATATAGAAGCAGAATTTCAAGATCTTCTTGAAGCAAGTGAAGCTGCAAAATCCATCAAACATCCTTTCAGAAACCTTCTTAAAAGGAAAAATCGACCTCAATTGATAATTGGAGCTTTGGGTATACCTGCATTTCAACAACTTACAGGAATGAATTCTGTGTTGTTTTATGCGCCTGTGATCTTTCAGAGTTTGGGGTTCGGTTCTGGTGCATCTTTATGGTCATCCACCATTACTAGTGGCACTCTTGTTGTTGCCACCTTCATTTCCATGGCGTTTGTTGATAAATTTGGTAGACGAGCCTTCTTCTTGGAAGCTGGTACTGAAATGATCATCTGCATGGTAATCTTCTAATCCGTCCCACATATTTATATTTTGTGTTCTTGATTAGTAGAGTGGGTGATCTGTTACAAATTTTATACTTTTGATCATTTTCTTGAATTGCAGGGACCTCTAGAACCAACATAATAGGAAAATTTGAATCTTTTTGTGCTTTTTTATCTGTGGGGTGTGGTGATCTGTTATTAGTTCCATGTTTTTGATCATTTTCTTAATTTTCAGGGTACTCTAGAACCAAAATAATAGAAAAATCAAAACTTTTTTGTGTTTTTGATCATTGGGGTGTGATTATCTGTTACTAGTTCCATGTTTACTGAATCTTGATCATTTTCGTGATATTCAGGTGGCTGTCGCTGTAACTCTAGCTCTGAAATTTGGACAAGGTGTTGAGCTACCAAAAGGGATTGGGATTTTTCTTGTGATCATGATCTGCATTTTCGTTTTGGCTTATGGGCGCTCATGGGGGCCATTAGGATGGTTAGTTCCAAGTGAATTGTTTCCATTGGAAACGAGATCAGCTGGTCAAAGTATCGTGGTTTGTGTCAACATGTTTTTTACAGCATTAGTTGCACAGTGCTTCCTTGTGTCACTATGTCATCTCAGATATGGCATTTTCTTGTTGTTTGCTGGATTGATCGTTATCATGAGCATCTTCATATTCTTCTTGTTACCAGAAACGAAACAGGTTCCGATTGAAGAGATACATTTATTGTGGCAAACACATTGGTTTTGGAAATCTTACTGCACACCTGAAGCTGAATCTGAAGAAAAGGGGATGAAACCTGTGTAGTTCACTAATTGTCTATAATGTAATGTTACTTTTATGGTCATTATTTTCCTTTATTGTTCGTCTGTACTTCAAATATTGCCTGAAAGGCATTTTGTTCATTGGAATATGATAGAATGAAAATGCACATTTCAGTTAACCATATTTGCATATTCTATTTGGTTTCTTTTTGGGGTATAAATGTATATTTGAATGCCAATGAATGATGAAATTCTTTAATCAAGAATAATCGCGATTTGTTTATACACCGCAAATACTCACACATTTGTTCTTGAAGCGAAGACTTGAACCAATTGGGCTACTTCACATACCAAAGAAATTATTATTATTTATTTATTATTATTATTATTATATTATTATTATTGATATGAATCTGATATATAATATTACTATTGCTAGAGCTTATGATTATTCTATTTAAATTTCACATATCTAAAATCCAAGGACAATATCACACAAATAACAAATTATATTCCATTCCAAATCAACCAAAAACATAGGTTGAAAACCTGAATTAGCTACACAAATTTTTGTGTCTGAAGTCACAAAAATAGTACTTGATGGACTTAACTGTAACTTGTTAGAACTAAAATAAAAAATTTGGAACTACGGATTAAACCCTTTCCCCAAAAAAACACACACACACACACCTGGAACTGGAAATCTTGCATTATTATAAAAAACTTGTTCTAGTTTGCATTCGTTCATCGATTTCATTGGGTAACGTCAGCTCCTTTCACTCATAGGTCTGCAAGATTTGATTTTATTTCTTCTTTCTTTATAGTTTATGTTATCAATCAATCTGGGTATTCCTTTTTGATGCATTTGTTACTCTCGCTGCTCTATTTGTTTTATGTTAAATTGTTAATCAAAATTTATAAAATCATTTTAGGCATATATATTTTTTCTTTTGTAAATAAATAGGAGTATATGTATATGATCTGCAGTAAATTGGAGTTGGAAATGCAGTATGAATAAGTTGATTGTTGACCAAAAAAAAAAAAAACTTGTGTTTTTGACTTTAGGGCTAAACTTCTAGGCGTATGGACATATTGAAATTTGAAAAAAAAAAAACAGAAAAAAGAAAAAAACAGTACGCTAGGTTTTAACAGTTTATTAGCTTATAAATTCAAGCTTATGGCTTATTTAAGCGCATAAGCTCAGGTTGTTAAGCTCATTAGCCGTTAAAACTGAGTTTTAGGGTTTTCAAATTCTAATCAGCCTTTAAAGCCAGGAAATAATGCTTATACCGAAAAGTTACTTAGGTATCCATTTATAGCTATTACTTTCTCAAATAATCAGAATCATTGTCATCGAAAATGAACATTACAAGTTCAAACATCACATGACGTTTATTACAGTTGATGATCGATAATGATTAGTCAATTGTCGCATAATCTGTTTCTAGTTATGACCTCTTGCTCTCAACATTTATGTAGGTGAAGATTTAAGTCTACAAGATGTGCTTAAAGTAATTCATTACATAAAACACTTATGGAAACTGGCCGACCATTGCAAAGATTATGTCGAGTTCAAATCCGGAGACTGCTGGTATTGGTCGTAGGCCTTGCAGTTGTTCTCATAGTTCTAGCTCAGTTAACCTCTTTGCTTTACAATAGTTACATGTTCGTTCGGTCACCTGTCACCAAGGGTATTTTGGTCCATGAAGTGGCTATTTATGACAAGACCTCTATTGCAAATGAGGGAGCGTTAAATGAGTCAAAAGGAGAAGAAGGGTGCCAAGGCTATGATTGTGAAGAATCTGGTCAAACGGGTCAAATTGTTGCTGTGAATCAATATGGTTCTGGTCAAGCATATCAAACTGTTGCAGTGAAACAAAATGATTATGGTCAAACGGTTCAAACTGTTGCAGTGAAACAAAATGATTCTGGTCAAACGGATCAAACAGTTGTGGTTGCTTTTAAACCTACTCAGCTTACTTACATGATTTCGGTTCTTGAAGCAACCCGTACTGCTAGTTTCAGTGTAGGGACTCATTTGCTGTAATGATTTTCAATTTCAGAAGAGATGGGTTTTGACTTAAAAATCTGCTTCTTATTTTAGAAAGCTAAGTTGTTATCTCCTCGTGACCGACAACTTCAAGTTGCAAAGGTGAAGATTGAGAATGCACCAACGTTAGAGAATACTGAAGGACTTCATGCTTCTCTTTATCACAATGTTTCCAAGTTTTTAAGGTGAAATCTCAGTGCAAGAGTTATTCATGTAAAAAGTTTAGACAAATGATATACAGAAATTTATATCATCTTCTTAACCTTTCTACAGGAGCTACAAGTTGATGGAAAATACTCTAAAAGTTTACATCTACAAGGAAGGAAAAAAGCCGGTATTTCATGATCCAAAATTAAGGGGAATCTATGCTTCAGAAGGATGGTTCATGAAGCTGTTGGAGAAAAATAGAAACTCTGTCGTCAAAGATCCCAAAAAAGCGCACCTATTCTATCTACCATTTAGTTCTCTGAAGCTAAGAAATACGTCTCAGGAGCAAAATCATCGGACCCACAAGGAGTTAGAACAGCATCTACAGGATTACACAAGTTTAATAGCTAGAAAATATCCTTTTTGGAACAGAACTAATGGTGCCGATCATTTTCTTGTTGCTTGTCATGATTGGGTATGTTTGCTTTCCACCTCATAATATATAGTCAAATCCTACGTTAAATATATGTACCTAGAGTTGTCAAGATAACGTTGTCAGTCAGGATGGGTCATGGGTCAAAAATGGGCAACGCCTGACTGACCCGTAACAATTTTTTTGTCCACTTTTTAGTTTTGGGTATGTTCATCATTTACTTGTAAGTTTGTTTCAAATCGTTGATGAATCTATTTGTTTATCAAAATCAGGCAATGAAGTTGACAAGAAATCATATGGGAAATTGCATTAGATCTCTTTGCAACTCAAATCTTGCAGGCGGGTTCAAGATAGGCAAGGACACGACTCTTCCGGCTACATATATTCGCAGTGCAGAAGACCCCGTTAAAGATCTTGGAGGAAACCCGCATTCTGAAAGACCAATACTTGCATTCTTTGCCGGCGGTATGCATGGAAATCTAAGACCAATTCTACTTCAACACTGGCAAGATAAAGAACCTGACATGAAAATATTCGGGCCAATGGCCCGTGATATCGAAAGTAAAGCTAGATACCGAACATACATGAAGAGTAGCAAATATTGCATTTGTGCTCGCGGGTATGAAGTGTACACTCCAAGAATCGTGGAAGCAATATACTATGAATGTGTTCCAGTGATCATATCAGACAACTATGTTCCACCATTTTTCGAGGTTTTGGATTGGGGGACTTTTGCAGTGTTTGTTTTGGAGAAAGATGTGGTGAATTTGCGTAATATTCTTCGGTCGATTTCGGATGAAAAGTATGTAGAAATGCAGAAGAGAGTGAAGATGGTGCAACAACATTTCATTTGGCATAAAATGCCTATAAAATTTGACTTGTTTCACATGGTTCTTCATTCAATTTGGAACAATAGAGTGTTACAAGTTGGAGCTTAAAGTGTCTATGTACTGGTTGTAGTGTTGTACCTTTTCTGTTTGCAAAAAATGAAAAGTGTATATGTGTATTATTTTTATAATTGTATATCTTGATGCATCTTTTATATTTATATCCTTATCATCATTATACTAAGTTTTCTTTTATTAACGTTTAACATTTAACATAATAGATTAAAATGAAATCCTATTTAGAATGACGAACATAATAGAAAAAGATGGCACAGATAGAAGAGAAAAGGAATAATTTGACCATTGTTATTTTATTATAAGTTGTTGGTTTTTATTTGTATGCTTGCTAAGTTCTAAATCGCCTAATTAAACTATATTTAGATTACTATTTTCTTAATGACTATTTGGAAATTATATTTAAAACATCACTTGGTTATCATTTAACTAATCTTCTGTCAAATATTTAAGCTTTGACAGATTCTTGGGTGTTGTCCAATTTCTCATTTAAGTTATCTTGTGTCAAATACTTACGCTCAAGTAAATATTTAACGATTCTGTATTAATTAAAATAAATAAATAAAAGAGAAGAAAGAAAACTGTTTTATTATCTCTTGAAAATAGGGTAATTTAATGGAGACCGAGGACCCAATAATGATAGTGTTCTGTTCTAAGAAAATGCATGGGACCCTTTTGTGAAGCATATTTCCATCTTTCCAAACAACAACAATCGTGTCGGTGCTCAACACTTTCTAGGGTTCAAGATTCCCTTTCAGTTCTTGCTAGGTATACTAATCTGCCCCTCACACTCTGTATATACATATGTATCTATCTATAATCAGAATGCAGTTGGGTATATGTAATATATGTATTTTGATGAATTGTTTGACCAAATTTGAGTATAAGTTTGTAGCTTTAGCTTTTTGAGTTGTTCTTTTAGCTTTATTTCTTTGATAAGAACATTCAGAATCAGATGTTAAACTTCCTTGATGAATTTAGTGAAAATGAAGAATTACCCAATTCAATTTCAAGTTATTCATCAAATAAAGAAAATGAGATGGCTTTTAATAGTGGTTTTAGTGGCTACAATCCATTTGTTTTGTCAAACTCTAATGCTTCCTTATGGAACTGCTCTTCTGTCTCTGTTACCTGGTCATGAAAACACTTTTTATTTCGCACGGATGTCCAAAAATCATACTTTAGATGACGAGTTTCAAGAGGAGAGCATTGAATTTGTTGAGGATGTTAATTTAGGTGAAGTTTTTGTGGAGGAAAGTAGTGAAACAACACATGAATTACTCTCTCTAGACATAAGTAACAATCTTGAAGATGGGATTTCTATAAATAGTAGTTCATCTAAAGCTGAGGTAAAACCGGAGGTTGTGACGGTTGATAATGTAAAGTCCTCAAGTGAGTCTGATGTTAATAAATCTGGAGATGGTTTACAACCTCGAATTCTTCCGATCAATGAGAAGTATGTTTTGTTCCAAAGTGATGGTAGAAAGCAATTGAGGTGTTTAATGCCACCAAAAACGGTTATGTACAATGACCAGATGAACCGTTTGTTAGTTCGTCAGCGCACTTCCTCTCGAGCTATGGTATGATCATCGATTTTCTTGAATTTGTTCTACAATTTTATATCAATGTCATGGTGTAATTGACTTATCAAACTTCATAGTTGACGAAATAAACCATTGTTCTTTGTCAAAATGTAAAGAAATATACACCTTTTAGCCAAAAAGGTTCAAAATAAGAGTTTGTGTTCGTCTAATGTTCCAAGATTTCATTTTTTGCAAACTGTAGTGCAAAAGTGATCAAGTAGCATGGTTCAAAATGAAAACTGTCTTTTTACGTGTACGTGTCATTATGCAGAGGCCAAGATGGTCTTCAGCACGAGACCAAGACATTCTTGCTTCAAAGGTACAGATAACTAAGGCAACCTCCCGAATAGCTGATCAAGAACTTTATGCTCCTTTGTATCGTAACTTGTCAATGTTTATAAGGTTAACGCTGATCTCAGTTTCCATTTCCTTAGAGAAGCTAGCATTGATAAGTTGTACCATATAACCATCTGATGCATTGATGTGCTGTACCACAGGAGCTATGAACTCATGGAACGTACACTCAAAGTATACGTATATAAAGATGGAGACAAGCCGATCTTTCATCAGCCAATACTCAAAGGGTTATACGCATCCGAAGGCTGGTTTATGAAGCTGATGGAGGGTAATAAGCGATTTGTTGTGAAGGACCCTAAAAAAGCTCATTTGTATTATATGCCATTTAGTGCACGAATGCTAGAACACAAGTTATATGTACGTAACTCTCACAATAGGACAAATTTACGAGACTTCTTGAAGATTTATGCTGAGAAAATTGCTGCTAAGTATCCCTTTTGGAACCGAACCGGTGGAGCAGATCATTTTCTTGTTGCTTGCCATGACTGGGTGAATTTCTTCAAATTTCTTGTGCATTGTAGAAGGTTTGACTATAGGTTGCAAAATGGGTGGGTCGGGTAACGGGTCAAATTGGGTAATTTTTTGTGCGGGCCAGGTAGAGTTGAGTTGACCTGCACTACTTATTGCCAAAATAATAATGGAACTGTTTATAGCAGAAGTGGTACTATTAGAGTAATGTTTTTAGCATGTATGTAAAATACATATCGGGTGACTTTTGACCCGTTTTCTTTTGCCAACTCGACTTTTATGCATTGTTAACTTGTGCATACACAGGCTCCATACGAGACGAGGCACCATATGGAACACTGCATCAAAGCACTATGCAATGCGGATGTAACTGCCGGGTTCAAGATCGGAAGAGACGTCTCCCTGCCCGAATGCTACGTGCGATCTGCCCGAAACCCACTCCGAGATCTTGGGGGTAAACCCGCTTCAGAACGACATATTTTCGCCTTCTATGCTGGAAACATGCACGGATACTTACGTAAAATCTTGCTCGAATATTGGAACGATAAAGACGTCAATATGAAGATTTGGGGCCCTATGCCAGCTGGAGTTGCTAGCAAAATGAACTACATCGAACATATGAAAAGCAGCAAGTATTGCATCTGCCCAAAAGGGTATGAGGTGAACAGCCCCCGGGTTGTGGAGGCTATCTTTTACGAGTGTGTGCCAGTGATAATTTCGGACAATTTTGTCCCTCCGTTTTTTGAAGTGTTGAATTGGGATGCATTTTCGATTATTGTAGCCGAAAAGGATATACCCGATTTGAAGAATATACTCGCAGCGATTACAGATGAGAAGTACCGGGAATTACAGTATGGAGTGAAGAAAGTTCAAAGGCATTTTCTATGGCATGTTAAACCTGTTAAGTATGATTTATTTCACACGACGTTGCACTCAATTTGGTACAACAGGGTACTCCAGATTAAGCCTAGATAGTGCACTACTATAAGATTGTTGATGTTGTAAGTAATTCTTGTAGTGTATAATTGTAATTTAAGGTATTCTAGATGAAGAACAATGGCATGCTTACAAAGGCTTTTGCTGTGCTGTATTGTGCATTGATAGCACTGTCATGTGAAAATACATATTGTATCTTGTTTAGGGTGAAATTTTGTCTAAGCACTTGGCAGAATTGGTTCTTAATTCCACTCTAATTGATCTTGTTTTATTTCATTTCTCTGATGCATCTTTTCTAGTTACAGTTTATACCTTGCAACACCTTTAAAAATGTAAACTGTAACGATAATCAACTAACGTGTAATGACAACCAAATAAAGTGACCATAATAATAATATATTATGTAGAATATATCAGAGGTCAAACAAATCAGGTCAAAACTTGAAAATAACTCAAAACGTTTCACAGTTTCAGCTACTAGGAAATATAGGTTGTTTACAAGGCAAGACCATACAAGCTCAATAGCATTCAGAATCATTCTTCCATCCTATTTTCATCAGTAGATTCATGTTGAACCTTGACCTTGGCCGCTTTAGCAGCCGATTCTTTGGCCAATACACTAGGAGCCTTGAGCAAGTGGATTTGCTGGTCATGTTCCTTTCTAGCCTCACGCATATCCTTTGCTCGCTTACCTATCATCCTGCATCATCATCATCATAAACAACAGGTTAAAAATATTATAAGTGGTAAAATGGGCACGGGCTGAGTTTATCAAAATAACATTTGTCCAAACTTCTACCATTTTACAAATAATAAGAGTGACAAAAATGAATACAAATAGTATACTAAAGGTCCATTTTGAGATAATAACATAGAGCGAATTGACACATTCACACATAAATGGGTTACCTTTAAAACAAAAAGGGAAAAAAAACAACTTGACATAACCATGTGAAACTGAGGCAAGATGCAAGAAAACATGCCTGTTCTTGTGGTGTTTCTCCTCGCGGCGGGATCTAACCTTGTCGATCGTTTTGATTGCCTTCAATGTGGTCTCAGTGAGGTTTCTGTCATACCTCTCTGGTCTGTTACGCTTCCTCTCGAATTCAAAAGTGGTATCCTTTAGAGTTCAATTTATTCAGCAGTTAGCAACCAAACATTATCTGTTAGAAAAACATTCCATTAAGTGTAGTAAGTTTGCGTACCTGAGTCATGTCCTTTCCATGTAACCGCCTGTAAGCTTTAGTCCATTTCACCTTACGAGGATTCCTCTTCATTTTGAAGTTCTTGTGGCATTTTGATCGACAAAATCTAAAGATCTGCAACTCAAAGATTTCAAATTTAGAAACAGAAAGATGCCAAATATTATGATAAACGTATACTCTAACACTCTAACTAACTTTAAACATTTATACCTTTGCATCATTGCGAACAAACTGGATACCATGTCCAGGATATACCGTAGATGAACAGAACCAACACTTTTCCAACCTCATTGCAGAGTCTTACACCCCAAATTTCCTGCAAGAAATAGAACACAAACTTATGTAACAAATTTCTAATAAAGTTTATACAAAAGCAAGAATGACCAGTTTGACCCATTGTTTACTACTTGGGCTTTTTATAGTTTTGCCCTGCGGTTGCCACCGATACAAGTATGTAACAAAATATGGTTTTCAATGCATACGGTTACTATGTAACACATTGATGAAACAGAAAGGAATTCTTAGTTCATCAATCCACATATTTTTACTTTCGGAAGATTCACAATAAAAACGTTGGGTCAATGTATATCCATATGCATAGCATTGACAAGAAGAGAAAACAAGAAAATGTATCAAACATCAATAATTCAATATAATTTAAACAAGGGTATGCACTACGATACAAGCCCACAACAAGATAAAAGCATCTAATATTCAAAGATCAACAATAAGCTGTTAAATGAACATGAATAGAAACATAAAAGATTCAATTAATCTTCCAATTAACAAAAACACATCGTAAACAATTATTAAAGTGTTGCAGGCCAAGGTTTATGGTAAACTGGTAAAAAGTAAAACTTCACAAAATAGTTAACACAATATGTTGCTAACAGATATAAAAAAACCTCTAAAGAGAAAAAAGTTGCTAACATTTACACGAAACTACTATCTAAAAGTTGCTAACTTTTGATTTCATTACGTAAAATTAAATCAATTAGAAGCTGCCTACTAATTCGAGGTTCCTCATAACAAATTTGTGATCATACATACAATTTGATCGACCAAATATTTACAGAAACAGAATCGAATATTGAAACCTATAGAAATGAAGAATCGGAAACCAGGATTGAGAGAAGAAACATTGTACCTTTTGGTTAGGGCTAGCGGAAAAAAGACGATGTGAGATTTCGAGGAGGGTTTTTGATATAAACCCTAAAATAAATACATGACGACCCCTTTTTCTTAATACGGGTATGGGCCAGAAAGCCCAATATCTTTATGATACGCATTTTGTTTGCAGGTTAGTTGTTGGCCCATCACCATTTAGCCCAACTTTTTGGTATTTATATTTTTATATTTTATATATTGAATTAAATATAATAAAAATAAATCATCATCATGAAAATATATGCTTACATGTAATACAATATATAAATCGTGTGTATGTATTTTTGAAGATGACTTGTGAACCTAAAACGCGGTTTACGTTTATTGGCTTGTTTATACAACAAAAAAAATTCTCAAGTCACAAAACAAATTTATTAGCACGACGATAATTTTATGAGCTTAAACCTAAATAAGCTTAAATCATAAGCTCCATAAATAAGTGTATCCAAACGCCTCTTTACACATGAATTGATGTATGAATATACGAATAAATGAATACGAGTAACCAAAAAAATGACATGGTTAATACACGTAATAAGAAAATATATGAGTTTTTGTCATGCTTAAAAAAAACAAAAAAAAACATGTGTGTCCTTCGAAAGATTGGTGACACGGTATCTAGTCATATTCGTTGATATATATATATATATATATATATATATATATATATATATATTTCTGGTAGTGGTGTGTTCGAGTACTTTCGATTATACACAATTATAATTATTAATTATACACGATTATAATTATGAAGTCTGACATCTTGCACGTTTATCCCTTTGTACTCGCAATTCATAGATAGTCTCGTTTGATAATGAAATTTGGGAAAAATAATCACGTCTGGCTATTTAATAAATGAACCCTACACCAACTAACGAAGGGTCATAAGTAGTTGTGCCCCTATTATCGACCCTCAATTTATTCAAGTTGTCCTCTTACCGATACATCTATCTATTTATATATATATATATATATATATATATATATATATATATATATATATATATATATATTGATATTGATATTAATTGATTGATTATTACATAATTTATTTATGGTCACCAAAAACTTATACTTAATGACTTTTATTATAATTTTAAACATCTTTATAGATTATAAACTAAAAATTTGGACGTGCAAAAACACTATCGTGCCTCTTTATGTCTGCATTATCACTCACACACTACCACGAATATATATATAAATATATATATATATATAAATGTAATTATTATAGGATGAATATTCAAGTGGGAACACTTCTTACGGTGAAAACGGTAGAATGGACATTTTTATTTTTAATTTTAAGTTTAACTAACTTTTTTGATTAAAAAAATTATATCAAAATTATTAGAATGTTATGCCTTTTAATATAAAATAAAAATTTTTACAAAATATGTGATACACTGCATAAAAAATTTATTGTGTATCACAGTATCACACGTAAAAGTTGTGATACACAACTTTAATCTGTGTATCATATATTTTTTTATTTTATTGTTAAATTGATTCAATATTAAAAGGGATAAAATTTTAATAATTTTGACATTATTTTTTTATAAAAGTTACACATATGTTGAAATTAAAAATGAAAAACATCGTTAATACGGTCAGTGTTACGAGGAATCATTCTGCGATAAAGCATCTGGTCAATGTCATTGTTAATTGTTAAGCCATGTACGGAATATTCGATCTACCAGAAGGTCCAGAAGAAACAATAAGATAAAAAAAGGACCCAATTGGCCCATATGCAATTGAAGGCTTTAATTAGCAGCCCGTCAATCGTAGTCATCTTCAAGGGACCAATTTATTTATTTAGCTACTATATATAAAGTTGACCAAAAAAATCGGGTCCCAATCCGAAACTGAAAAAAAATCGAACCCAAAACCGGTTGAAACCGATTTTTATAAAAACCGGTTCGGTTTTTATACCGGTTTGAATAAATCCGTTGGCGAACCGGTTTATAACCCGTTTTACCCGAACCGGTTTGGAAAATCGGTTTGGAACCGATTTTTGAGCTGTTCGAAAATCTAGCCGTTTCTAGCCGTTTTTTTTACCATTTTGCCATCCTAAAACTAGTATAAATAGATACCTTGGGTTTGGTTTAGTTACAACACTCAATCTTGCTAATTTTAGTCTTTAAACAATCAAAACGCTTACGATTTACGTACGAAACTCTCAAAAAATTCTCTACTCCTCTCAAAACGCTCTCGAAACGCTATCAAAATGGCCACTCAATCTTCTTCAACTTCCGCCGGTGTTGATCTTCAAATGCACCAACTATTGTTCAAGTTTTGGTAACCAAACGAAATCCCGAGATTTAGTGTAATTACGACAAAGTGTTATTGTCGGATGGTTCCACTAAGGCATTTTGTAAACGTTGCGGGAAATTTTTGAAAGCCGACTCCAACTCTACTTTGAAATCACATGCTACAAAGTATTGTGATGGAGTCAAAAGTAATCCCGAGTCGAGTCAAGCAACTATCTCACGGGATGGGGGTATTTTTACATACGAAGCGGAGCGGTGTCGAGAAGCATTTGTCGGCTTTGTGATTCAAAAAGCTTTGTCGTTCAACCACTTCGACAACCCTCGGCTTACTAGGGTCATTCAAAATACTCTTCAATCGCGATATAATCATGTAAGTCGTCTTACTCTTAGATGTGATGCTCTTAAATTGTGGAAAAATGCTAAAAGTCAACTAATAATCGGTTTTGAAAACTTAAATGCAAATGTATCTTTAACAACCGATGTTTGGTCGGCTCCTCATGGTTTGCCCGGTTCGTACCTTTGTGTTACCGCACATTGGGTTGATCCCGCAACTTGGCAAATGATGAAACGTACCATTGCTTTTGAAAACTTTGACTATCCTCACACGGGTAAAAACTTATTTTACATGTTACGAGATGTAATGAAAATGTTTAAAATAGAACAAAAGGTTTTTTCAATCTCGTTTGATAACGCGACTAATAATACAAACGCCGTTCAAAGGTTAATACTAAAATACGAACCACCTTTGAAAGGCATTTTCTACCATAGTATATGTGTTGCACACATCATTAACTTGGTTGTGCAAGACGGACTAGCGGTTCAAGAAATAAGCGTAGTAAAAAACGCGTATAAAATTATGTTACAGGATATATTTTGTTCGGGTAAGGCTAGATACAAACATTATATGAGATTATGTAAGGAAACGGATTCCATCTTTTTAACCCCTAATTGGGACATGCCCGTAAGATGGAATTCGACTTACAACATGTTTATGTGTGGTTTACGGCAACGCGACACTTTATACGTTTTTCATGATCAACTTGTTCAAAAAGGTCTTGCAACATCATTTTCCTCCGACTATTGGGAGGTTATTCAAAAGATAATCGAATTGCTCAAAGTTTTTAAAACCGCAACTACTTTATTATCGGGTGTTTATTATACCACAAGTCATTTGGTACTTAATCAAATATTTTTAATGAGTTCAAAACTAAGCGAATACGAATTTTGTGATAATGTATATGCAATAATGGTGGCTCCCATGAAAGCAAAACTAAGAAAATATTTTAAAGAAATGCCACCGGTAATTAGTTGTGCCGCCACGTTAAACCCATGTTTGAACATTTCCGGGGTGGAATTACTTATCGATAACATTTGTAACGATTTGGATTTGAATGATGAGGATCCATTTTTTTCACAAAATACAAAAGACTATTTTAACAAATCTTTTAAAGATTTATTTGGTCATTATTTTCAAAAATATAATTCAACAACAATGGTTTCTTCTAGTTCGGCTTCCACAATGTTTGCTTCATCATCTTCTTCCCGAGAACCAATGATTAATTTATATAATAGTTTAAGACAAGAAAATCATAAACGGGCAAGGGGTGATGGTGATCAAAGGGCCACTAGTGAATATGGGAGATATACCGGAACGAATTTTTTAGCCTCAATGGGACCCGAAGAATTCGCATATTTTGATATTTTGGCTTGGTGGAAAGGGAGGGAATCTCAATTTCCCATTCTAACCATCATGGCCCGAGATTTACTAACCGTCCAAGCTTCTACGGTAGCTTCGGAATCCGTTTTTTCTCTTAGTGGTAGGGTACTATCCATACGAAGAACAAGACTCACACCGGCCTCATTAGAGATGTGTATATGATTGAAGGATCACTTAGACGCCGCGGAACGTATACCAAACGTTTCAAGTCTTGAAGGTGAATTGGAATACGAAGGAGATATACACGATATCGAGGTGGAAGCGGGTATGGTGAAACGTCCCAGATTTTTTGTTTTTTTTTTTTATATATTCAATTAAGTTTTACAAAATACTTTATATATTAATATAAACAAACATCAACGTTGTCCGACACAAGTTGTACATTATCTTCACAAAATATCATATATATATATTTTTTATACAGAGCATGATTTATGAGTCCGTCTCCTTACTATCTAACCATAGTAAGTCCATCACTAGCAGCCTTCAGGTTGTTTGCCCATATCCCCGCCTCTAATTCCTTTAGACATACTTATCAACACAACATACAACAAAATATAAGCTCATCGCTTAGTAAGTAAGGGAATGCGATTTAATTCACAACAGTATCACAAACGAGACATCTCATGCCTTAATCATTCACTCATACAATTAATGTACTCAGCATATACTCAATTGGCACAATTGGTCACTCAGCAATTGGCCTACTCGTTACTCTTACGGCACAATTGATCACTCAGCAATTAGCCACTCAACTCATTCTCATGGGCACAATTGTTCACTCAGCAATTGGCTACTCAACTCATTCTCATAGGCACAATTGTTCACTCAGCAATTGGCCACTCAACTCATTCTCAGTTATTCAATACCTAATCATACACGTGATCTAAGTATTGTTATTCAATGTAACCTTGTAACACAATCATTATTAACAAAATCAGACAATTAAATTCTTTACTTTCCTACTACTTACCTCGAGGACGACGTTCAGATATTTATAACTTGCTACTCGAAATACCTGTCGAGACGTTTCTATTAATTAACTCTGATTATAATTAATATTATTTAAAATATCAATCAACCCTGCGACACTACCCCCTAGTGTCGCTACACCTCTTGGCGACACTAAATTAGTGTCGCATAACACACTATTGTGACACAACCTACGACACTAGCTCTTAGTGTCGCTATGGCAATAGTTGTAACTAATAGTAGAAACTAGCGACACAAGCTGCGACACTAACTCTTTGTGTCGCTAAAGCAATAGTTTTAATTCGCGATACTACCACTGCGACACTAGCTGCGACACAAGCCTAGTGTCGCAATGACGAACAGGACAGCAGAAACCTTTCAAATTAAACAAGTTTCTGGACAATCTTTATCTCTTTAACTCATTCAAGTTTCAATAGATGATTAACACATATACACAACCTGTTAAAAGTTCATTCAAACTCATTTACATCAAACACAAACTTTTACCCAATTTTCTTTAACTTTTAAACATCATAATTATCCCCACAATAACTCAATCATTCATCAATAAGCAAAGATATTATACTCAATTTAAACCAGGGGTTTAACTCCTTACCTTAAATGCAAGAAACACTTTCAAGAATCAAATCCTTGGCTTAATTTTGATTAATTCTTGACTTTCTCTCTCTAGAATTTCACACATACACACACAAATGAACTTGGAGTGTTTTCCTGCTTTCTGGAATGTTTTGGAATATGTTTTATTTTAATTTACACAATTAACCCCTCAAAACCGACCTTCTGCCCGACACTGCGACACAAGCCTTGTGTCGCACTGGGCTCTGTGTCGCTACCTGCGACACTAACCCTTGTGTTGCACTGGGCTCCGTGTTGCTACCTGCAACACTAGCCCTTGTGTTGCATAACAGTACACAACTTTTAAAATTAAATTTAACAAATTTCGGGGTGTTACATATGGCAATATCACTTTCCGATGAAGAAATTGCTCTCGATCAAGCTTCGCGAGAGGCTTCCTCCGAAGAAGATTTCGACTTTTGAAGACTACCCAAATTGAAGATGTTAGAAGAATTGAAGATTAATAAAAGTTGAAGATTTTTGAAGATTATGAAGAATTATTGGTTTCAATAATATTTTTATAAAGATTTAGAAGACTTTGTTTTAAGTTATTGTTAGCTTATGTTTCCATTCATAATGTACTAGCATTCTATCGGAAAAAATTTGAAGAATACGTTGGTTTTCCGTAAAACGCTTAACGCTCGAATAAGATTGAATTATATAAAATTATTGGTTTCAATAATATTTTTATGAAGATTTAGAAGACTTTGTTTTAAGTTATTGTTAGGTTATGTTTCCATTCATAATGTACTAGCATTCTATCGGAAAAAATTTGAAGAATACGTTGGTTTTCCCTAAAACGCTTAACGCTCGAATAAGATTGAATTATATAGAATTATTGGTTTCAATAATATTTTTATGAAGATTTAGAATACTTTGTTTTAAGTTATTGTTAGGTTATGTTTCCATACCTAATGTACTAACATTCTATCGGAAAAAATTTGAAGAATACGTCGATTTTCCCTAAAACGCTCAACGCTCGAAAAAAAACCGAATTATATAGGAAAACCGGTTTGAAACCGGTTTGAAACCGGTTTTTGAACCCGAACCGGTTCCAACTGGTTACAACCGGTTAGGATTTTTCTCCCCCTCAAACCCGTTCGGTTCCAACCCGGTTTTTGTAAAAACCGGTTTTTGACTTTCGAAAAAAAACCGGTCCAGTTTTTCAACCGAACCGGTTTTTCGGGAAACCGGATTTTGTTCATGCTTAACTATATACATCATAGTAGCTTAGAGGCGTTGACTGTAAATGCCTTAATTTATGATTCAAATGAACAAAATATGCTATTGAAAAAATGATTAATAAGGAAATAATTACACACGATAAGCTAATTGATTAATATTAATATAAGTAAAGAAAAAAAAATGATGAATGAAATTTAGACATAATTTTTGTTACACGCACATTAGACACGTATGGTATTGCTCTTATTTTTTTATATTTATTATTATTATATATTTATTTTTGAATTTTTTAACATATTCAAAGTTGAAGGTGACATGAGTGCATAACTGCAAATGACAGATTTCAACTAAGTCATTTAATGATCAAACAGACCCAATGTATTTAATGTTGCCAAAAAAATTGAGTTAAGAGAGGGCCCAAGAGGCCCAGCCCATTATAGCACTCGAGACAACTCATACATAAGTGATAGTATGTTGTTAACTAAAAAACTTTAGCAACATTATTGCCGCCTATTTATAAGAAGGGAAAAAACTAATAATTAATATGCCGGTTTTTTATATCGACGAGTAAAAGGGATAGGCAGAACAACTTAAAAGATATACATTTGATATTGTATATGAGTTATCGATAGCGAGTAAAAGTTATTTTCAGCTTTATGTTAGTTTGAATGCGAATTAGACTAAATCAAATTGCACTTTTTCTTTTCTTAGGTATGGAAGCACAAATTCACAAGAATCCATTGATTTAATCAAGTTGTAACGTCTAGATTGCACCTAGGATCACTTTTGCATTCACAATATCGGGATCGTAAAATTTTAAGCTCCCTCATACAACTCAAACTTGATCGTATATTTTTTTTTTGTTACGATTTTAGTATCTTACAATTAATATATAGTAGATCTCGATAACGTTGATTATACTCATCAAAACAATACACAGTCAGCATATTCGAATTCACACACTAAAAGTCATTTTATATACTCAAAAATCTTATAAATTCCAAAAACCACCAAAGTCAACTTCGACAATCGACATCCCTTTGTTTAAAATGTTAGCACGTAGAGATATTGCTAATGAAAATCGTTTTTTAATAGTTCGTATAAATGAACAAAGTTGCATTATTAAAAATGAAAATAAAAATACAATTTAAATATGAATATATGGATCTCCGTAATAGTAAATTAAAATGTAGAAACGCAGAAATACGATTGATATATACAAAGAGGGCTCATAAATGAGAAACCTTATAATAAATCGTTTTTATGTTGCAATGTGAATATTGTCAGATATTAATTTACCTAAAATAATATTTTCAATATTGTATCATTTTTTATTTTTCGATACGATAATAAAAGGTATTTTATTAACAATATTCAAATTGTAATAAATAGCATTTTCTACAAATTTTGTGATTTTATTAATCCACGATTATCATTATTAATCGAGAATATTATATTAAGAAGCTGACACATCAAATTCAGTTAACACTTAAATAATACGATTAATTTGATGACAATAGTATTTCACATAGTATATATATATATATATAGGTAGGGATCAAGTGGGAAGTAATTTTTTTAGAGAAGTAGGCAAGCTAACCATTCATTCGCGATTAATGATAATCAAACGTAAAAAAATATATTTTTATCTAGGAATATTAATCAAAACCGATGTTATACCTACTAATATTCATAGATAAACTACTTTTTATAACTTATAATATTATATGATGAATATTAAGATAATTTTCTAACGTTCATCATTAATGAATGTTAATCGAAGCGAATATTATCAGTTTTTTTAAAAAATTATTCGTTAATATTCGTCTATGATAAATAATAATCAAAACGTATAAAATCATATTTTTACAATAATATTAATCAAAATCGCTGTTATAACTATTAATATTCATCTATAAACTATTTTTATATAAACTATAATATCATATGAATGTTAAGGGAATTAGCTAACATTCATCGTTGATTAATATGTAGCTTCCCTGTGTCCCCAAAAAATAGTGTTTGCTTCTGAATTCGAACCCTATATATACGTGAAAAATATTATATATAGATAAAAATATAGCTAAAGTTACAATTTAAGTATGCCTTCCTTTTAACCATTAACCACAATAATTTAAAATAAAAAAAATAAAATAATATTTACTATAAGAAAAAAACCATAGAGAGGTCATAAATGTTGAACACAGGAAACATGTAAAAATGGGAAGTGACACATGCAAGGACACTTATAAATTACCAATTTAATATTAAATATGTTTGATGAACATAAGTTAGTCATAAATTTGGCACATATATAGAGCAAAATTATATTATCTTTAGATGGTATTGATGAAGGTTCCATGGTTAGCTATGAAAAAGGGTGAGCCAACCCCATTTATAAGGCAAGGCAAGCATGGTCTATATAAACCCTAATTTTTATTTAATGTCCCATGCACCACCATTCATTATACATTGAGATCCCAAATTATCACCATATTGTAAGGAACACAAAAACTTTGAAATTTTTAGAGGGAAATCAAAATGTTTTTGAATTAAACTAAACAAGTTAACTAAGTTCTTATTGTTGATTAAATGTTATTATGGTTTCATACAATTTGCAATTTACTAATATGAGATCTATGACATGTTATATATATATATATATATATATATATATATATATATATATATATATATATATATATATATATATATATATATATATATATATATATATATATATATATATATATATATATATATATATATATATATATTGCGAAGTATATAGACTTAACCTCGTAATGTGATTAGTGATTATAAAAGTCACTCCATTCATCTCAATTATTTGTCCACAAGTTTAAAACGCACATTTTTAAAAGTACACTGATTATAGTTTTGACTGTTTTAAGCTTTCATTATTAATCAAATATTTACTTTAAGTTTTGTGTAGTATTAAAATGAAGGGGATATCAAAATTTTAATCATTAATATAATGTACATTTATTACTTCTGATAATAAAAATAGTAAATTGAACAAATAAATTAGGACGAAGGTAGTAAAATATAGGGTTTATGAGTTTTGTTGAACCTTTAGAGTGTTGAATAAAGATGTGAATATGTGATCATATCAATCCCTAGTTTTATTTGATGGTTTAGCATGTCGTGATTCCAACTGAGATACATACCAACTAGCTAGATGTAATAAAATAATGAGGTCTTAATCCATTTGATCATTAAGCATACATTTAACACATTCAAAACCTATTATAGTTTGTTAACTCATAAAATCATGCATATTGGGTAAGATCGGATAGGAACGAGATCATAAGATCGAGATTAAGATCTTATGCAAGATCGAGATCGTTTTCGTTCATTCATAAAATCATAATCTCTTAATATCAAGATCGAGTTCTTAACAATGTTGGTTAATGTAATTAATTGGTAAGTATAATAAAAGATTTAGTCTGAATCAATTTGAACAACCCGAATTAACTTCATAATTATTTTACTGACTGGTTTTACCAAAATGATGTACTTTGACCATTATATATCAACCCCCCATTTTGAGAACTGTAATTGACTAATTATAACAAAAATCAGGAAGTTGTCCGAGTTTTAACTAAGTTTGGGGCCACCAATTGTCCCAAATTTAACTAAAATGGGGCCATAGTTGAATCATATATGACAGCAACACGATAGCAATATATCATTTTGTTTTATACATTTAATTATAAAATTTTATAATTAGAATTATATTGCAATGTACGTGTGTGAACTACAAACAAATAAAAGTCACTATCGATCCGTAGTATTAATTGATACAAATCGGTAACTTTTTCAACATGAAAAGTTATTCTTCATATCTAAAGTAAGGATTTTGCTAAGGGCACTTATAGGCCCGGGTACTGAATCACTCCGGTGCTTCGAGTACTATGAACTTTCTATCATCCGCTACAGTAGAGTCATTTAAAGTTATGTTTAAGAGTTTAATAGTATGACTGTCAAGTTTCATAAATAACTGTCAACCGCCATAAAATCATCAACTGATAAGTTTAACAATATAATTTGGTTTTATAACTACCATTTTTCAATCACATGTGAATTAATCAAAGACTTAAGGTCATATTTAGTAAAATTCTATATATTTATATTTTCTAACTAAGATAGAACCCATTTCTCTCATAGGATATTACTAATACAACTTTATTTAGCCATGCATCCATTAACATTCTACACCACTTTGACTTTACCATTATACTTTTATTTATATATGTATATGTATAGTTGGAAACTTGCAATGTGTTTTAACTTACTTGGTCAAAGCGTTGAGCAAAGGTTGTACCCTAAAAAAGTATAGTTTATTGTTGCACCTCTCTCTTAAAATGTCCATACATTTCAAGCATGGCTAAGTAGTTCTACGACTTAAAATTATATCTAATTTTTTTATTAGTAGATATTTTTCTCCCTCTTAATTTTATCCAATTAATTTTTTACATCTATCAATCAATTTTTTTTAATAACTAGTCCCTCGTTCATTTTTTTTCTTTCTAATTCTCTTTTCACATGCCCTCTATTTTTGTGCTACCCCCACCTCCTTTATTATTTTTTTTTTCTTTCTAATTCTCTTTTCACATGCCCTCTATTTTTGTGCTACCCCCACCTCCTTTATTATTTTATGGGTTCCCTTCCTCGCCCCTGTGTCGCCATTCTCTCTCTATGTCTATATCTATTATATTTTTATTTTATTTCTATATATATACACACATAATACATATACATACATACTTGCATACATCTATCTACCCACTATATATAAACTTCTCTCACCACCAAACTCTTCTATAACTTGCGGCCGCATTAATATTTCATAACCCCAAACCTCCCTTCTCCCTCCTCTCCCTAAAACGTACAATCCGGGTCGGGTCGCGTCACTCACTATAAGTATTCTTCTCTTCTCTCTCACCAATATAAAAAACGTGTCCACATTTATATTTTATTCCTATTTAAAAACGTAGATCTAACTGCTACGATACGGGTCGGGTCGGGTCAGACCATTTTAAGATCTCTTGATCAAAGGCGATTACAAGTGTACAATGGCGGATGCCACCACATTATCCGACCCGTTTGTCAAACAAAGCGATTTGAATGAACCAAACCCGAAAAGAGTGAAAAGGGTCCATGAAAATCCGGATGATGATGATGGAAATAATAGTACTTGTTGTAACAATAATAATAATAACAAAACAAACAACAATAGTAAGCATCCAGTTTATAGAGGTGTTCGGATGCGGGCATGGGGAAAATGGGTATCCGAGATCCGAGAACCCAAGAAAAAATCTCGGATCTGGCTCGGTACCTTTTCCAACCCGGAAATGGCCGCACGTGCACATGATGTAGCAGCACTTTCTATCAAAGGTAAGTCGGCGATTCTTAATTTCCCAGAACTCGCGGATCTTTTGCCCCGACCCGAATCATGTTCACCTCGTGACATTCAAGCTGCCGCTACTAAAGCCGCTTCCATGGACCACCTTATTCCAACGCCGTCAACACCTTCCACGTCATCTTCGTCATCGTCCACGTTGACATCCTCGTCATCTTCCACGTCATTGGTTACGTCGGATGAAGTGTCAACGGCACCAGCTGAGGAGTTGAGTGAGATAGTTGAGTTGCCAAGCTTAGGAGCGAGTTATGACTCGGCTGAGTCGAGAGACGATTTTGTGTTTGTTGACTCGGTTTGGGATTACTACTCATCGCCACCGTGGACGGAGGAGTATGACGTGGCATGTTTTGCTGGAGAGACACCTTTTTATGGATCTTCTAGTGGTTTTTTCTTTGATGCGTTATTATGGCAACATTAATAAAAAATAAAGATCTCACAATAATTATTGGTTTGTGTGGGGTTTTTTCAAATTTCCTTTTTTCCCTAATTGGGGTTTTGTTTGGTTATTTCTTTTTTGTTGTTAATATATATAATAATATAATATATAATAAATATAAATATAATACTCCTAGTTAATTTAATCTTTATTATTGATGCTAGCTAGCTCCAATTTATATTTTACTCTTTGTTATGGAAACCTAAAAATGTAAATCATTTTGATAGCATGTATGTCTGAAAATATGATCACCATTAAAACTGTTATTTGCGCATGTATTTTAGGTAAATAATTTTTTTATTCTTTACTTAATTAAAGGATGTATTCAAAAAAAAAATAAAAAATAAAAAAAATACCGAAAGTTTGACATATTTTGGTGTAATATTTTATTCCAAGGTAAGATTTTATGCTTTCATTGTGATTTCGCCTTTCCATTTGGTCCATACGAAGGACCCTATTCCTAAATATATCTCGAACCTTTGTTTTATTCTTTTTTTTGTTTTTTAATTTTTAATTTTTTAAGTTTTAAAATTTTTATTTTTTCTAGCAAACTGTATGTCTTTTTGGAAGCATCTACAAAAAGATTGTATTTTGTTTCCTTTCATCAAAAGGGAAAGTCATTAAGAATTTGTCAATGTTTGAACCAAAAGTATAATAACATAATTAAAGATAAACAAGAAAACATAATATATATAAAATACTATATATGAGATAATTTTGTTAGTAAAAAAATATAAATATAGGTAAGAGGCCAAATGTTTTTTAAACCTCATTTGTCTTAAAAATGACTGGTCAACTTAGTTAAAAGTAACTTTTAATGGTGAAATTTAATAAAGTAGATGAAGTTAGTTGAAAAGGTGTAAATACTTAGGTATATTAATCATTAGAATTTTTAATTACATAGTACAAATGTTACTCGTTTCATCCTAAAAACAGAGCAACTTAATTTGTATTCAAGATTACAGGAAATACAATTATCCTACTGAACAAAATTATCTATTTTGACTTCTTTTTTTTAATAACAACCCTAAAGTATATGTCAATAAATAAAATTAATTTTCATGCATTAATGGTGCTAAATTTAATAGCCCCCGATTAACTTTAAATTACAATAATTATAAATGTATTAAATTTATTCTTTTTGATAGCTTGTTATCGCTTTCATTTCCCTTAATTTTTATGATTTTTTTTATCAATTTAGATTTTACCGATTAATGGTTATTTAAATTCATAATTGTAAATGATTGAATAGCTTAGCAAGTCAAAATAGTTATGGTATCAAGTAGTTCATGGGTCACCAGTCAGGTTAATGAGTTACAATAGAATGGTATAAGAGTTGAAAAGTCTAAATGTAAATACATATTTTTAAAACAACACATACTCGTAACTCATAGTCATACACCCAAATAATTTATTAATTCATTATTTACAAATAATATATATTTTCAAACGAGATTATGAAAAAATTAAATACGAATCATCTAAAGACAAATAATCACTATCCAAACTAATTTTGCGTTTCAAGACAGCTTTTGAAAAAGTATGTAAAAACTGCGTTTTTTCTTTAAAAAAACACAAATAATCACTTTTTAACGAAACAACTTTTTTAATTATTTGCATTTTATGAACAAGATAATGGTATGAGTTATAGTTGACTTACTATTGATTTGCATGTATCAACTTAAGTTATGAGGAGTATTGGAAACCATACAAGTCTTAATCTATCGGAGGGGCTCTCATTCCTTTCAAAAGATACATCATAACAACCTTTACAAAAAGTCTATGCAAATTGCATTATAATTTGATTGAATCAACTTTGTATAAACATTATTATATATTATATATAGATATTTGCAAATAATTCGAGACAAAAATAGTACATCAAATTAAAAGCATTGTTCGTAAAAGTTTATCGTAATTGCTAAAAGAAACCCAAGTATTTCGAAAACATAAATAATAAATCTACCAATGAAATATAATAAAGGGTATTTTTACTGACCCTTTAGGGAGTAAATAAAAAGTTACATATATTTCTTGAATATATTTAAAAAGTACACCAATATTATTTTATTGAGCATAAAACAAGGGGTTTTCACACGTGGACATTAATTATAAAGTTGACCTTCCATTTTATTTTTCCACAGGAGGAATTAATCGGGAACGACATACTTAATTCACCGTATTGTTTTTGTTTTATCAAATTTGTGAGTCGTAGCAGTTAATTACAATACAGTACTTTCCATTTTAATTCTCTTGTTTAACATTTTGCATTCAATTTGAATATTATACATGTTCACAAAAAGATTATTCGGAAGGATAATCTTAACACACGGATGCGAGTCTTTACCAAAGACTACAACTCATGCAATATTCAGTTGTGATTTGTAAATTATAGTGAGTTGAAATTGAACTAATGACATATTTCACAACCCCCTTCCCCTTCGCGTCTCACGAGAACTTTTACGTTCGAGCAATGATACCCCTGAGCTAAAAGATTTTACGCATTTTATTTTTAATAAGATTTCAGCTCATGAAATGTTGCCAAATTGATGGGTTAATAATCTCGATATGGTGAGGGCGAGAATCCGTTAACTAATTAAATAATTACAATCTAAACATTGTTTAATTTTCGATAACTCTTGTGTGCGTATATGACAAGATGGCACGTATTTGAAGTTTTTATGAAAATGTAACATGAGCCCAAAGTTATAGGGTTGTTTGGCGCAGGAGATTTTAGGGGTTTAAAAGGTTAAGATTTTTAATTTTATTAATTAGAAGTCATGTTTAGTAACATAAAAAGATGGAATTGTTGAAAATAATCCATTAGAATCCCGTGAAATAGAAGAATTTTAAAATAGCTTATGAAAATAATCATATCCATAACCACTAGAATCTTCAACTACAATCTCCAATTACAGCTTGAATTAGTTTTCTGTCAAACACACCTTATAATATGTTTGCAATTTTGAAAATTTGAGAATCCCTAAGAGACCAAAATTTAAGGCTTTGACGTATAAAGGCACAACGTACCATGTGGAGTTGGCATGTAGTAAATATATGATTAGCTTCTAAAAACTCGTAATTAATTAAATATTTAGATACATAATAGTCAAATAAATGCTTGTTTAATGGAGTACTAATTTAAGTCAAATTCACAGTTAGATGAATCGAATCAAGAATGGTTGGCGCCGAGTTTGCATCGGATTCCAGGTCCAAAAACTACAAACAAACAAATAAAATGTTTATAATTATAAGCCTTTTCTTTTTCTTCGAAAAATAAGAAAGTTAGATTAATAACTTATTCAACAAATGTTGAAATAGGAAAATAAGATACATAGAAAGTTTGTCTCATTGATTTTGGGGTCCTTTGTAATAAAAAAATTATAGAGCCTTTAACACAAAATTTTATTATTTACAAACATGCTAACTTTAATACTATTCTTTTGTCATTATATGTCATGTATGAATTTAATAGCATTTTGTGTATTCCTTATGTTTTTTCTGAAAAATCCTTTAAGTTTCCGTAAATCTTACAAGTTCTTGCTATAATTTTTATAATGTCGAGAGATTCACATCTTATTCTTAAAATATAATTATAGCCAAACATTATCTTTAATCAGAATAATCCAATCATATTTAAAAGGAGAATTAAAAAAAGTGGTCTTCTTTCATAAGTCACTTGTAAAAACACGTCCCCCGTTGAAACACATACATATAAACTTGATTTGTTGTATTTTACATTCAATAATTATCGAAAATGTATTTAGCATCATAAAACTTCATTTAATGAGATTAAAAAAGTATGAAATGTCGTCTACATACGACCTAGAACTTCAAATTTGAGACCCCAAGAAAAATAGAGTCCATGTTCGATCATTCATCTTGCACACCTCAAATCCGCCTCTGAAATTGCATTAATCAAAAAACTATAAACCACCGATAGACATCAAAGATACGCCCAAAACATGAACCTACAAGGGCCAAAATTTTAAGCCCTCAACGTGCATAAATTAATTGTATTTTAATATATATTTATAGTGTTCAACCAAAAATTTGAAGTCAGTGAGTTTATTATGGTACAATATTGTATTAATGCATGTCTTAAACTCTTATTGACCGTCTTTAGTGTTGTCGTTATTATTTTTCTTAATTATATACGACATTTTATGTCTGCTTTGTTGATGATGACCAATTAATCAACAAAAAAAAGAAGAGAGTTAGACAGCTTAGAGAGCTCCTCAAAGGGCTAGTTCTCACTCTGTATTAATTAGTGGTTGTAACTTAAGAGGAAAGTTCAATGTATAATGCTAAAAAAATGTAGAATGAAGGAACCAATAGGATTGCTCCATTCCAATTACCCATTTCTACCTTTTTGTTTCTAATTTTAAATATCTCACAAACCGTATATCCATAAATTATAAAAATTACCGTTAAAATCAGTGTCTTTTTATCTTTAATTAGATCTCACATGACATACTTTTGACGAACTTTTTTTTTTCCGTTTTATAATGGGTATGTGAAATTCGTAATAATAAATCACATGTGATTTAACACTCAAATGTGAATATATTTACAATCAAATTATAAATTTTAAATCACTATCTATGATCATGTGAATAATCAAATTTATAAATTATAAGTTTAAAATCACATAAAAATAATTTATTTGATAATTTAATAAGCCTTCAGAAAAAAATTTAGTTATAATCACATGTGATTAAACACTAAATTACTAATCGCATGTGAATAAAGTGTAAATAAATACGAATTATAAATAATTTTTTATAATTATACATGTAAATAAATATAAATGTGAAATCACATGTGAATTATCAGTTATTATCACTTAATTTATTTGAAAACACATGTGATTAAACCTCAAATCAATAATCACATGTGATTTTGACCGTAAACGAATGCAATTCATAAAATTTTATTTATATTTGTTTATATGAATGAATAATAAGTAGTAATCATGTGTGAGTTAACATCCACAATTGATGAATAGTCGTGTACCAGTCATATTTACTCATAAATCACACGTGATTATATAAGTGACATTTTCTACAACCCAACAAAAATGAAAAATTTTTTTGTCGAAAGTATAGCTAGTGAGATATTTAATCAAAGAGAAAAAGACGTTGATTTTTGAATATGTAATTTTTATAATTTTTGATCATGCCGTTTGTGAGATATTTGATTTCAAAGATACAAGTAGAAATTGGATTTTAAAGGAAATAGAGCAATTCTATTGATTTCCACATTCTTCACCTTTTTGTCATTCTACATTAAACCCACGTCTGTAACTTAAACAAAGATTGCATATATATGATTAATTAAATAAGTAGATTCTTTAACAATTATTGTGGCAGTTATCGAAAATCGGTTAGTAAAATACCCTAAATATTCGAATGTGTTTCTAATCATTATTTTAGGGGTTAATTAGAAATGATTCGAGTTTGAGATGGACAAAAAGATAAAACCTTTCCATAAATTTTGTCATTGTCTTGTTAACAACCCGATAATATTTCATATAATTTTGATATACAGACAAGGTGTATCCATGTCGTCGCTAATATATAAGAACTAAAAAGGTACTCGCGCAATGCGGCGGTGAAAATTTTAACAATATAATAATCAAAAGTGATGTGATCTAATGTCTGTGAATAATGTGTTTACACCGGAGTATTGTCAATTGACCATTTAATTTAATGTACAAACTTACAAATATTATATCTTCTTTATAGATTTAGATAAGTATAATGAAATACGAAGAATATTTTGATTTTTCAAATAATTATTGATTCTCCTTCATATGCAGTAAATAATTAAAAATCGAGCATAACTAATGTAAAATTAATGAAAAAGCACAATTTTAATTTATATAACTAAATAACCCAATATATAATGAAAAGAATAAATTATTTATTTATGTTTGAACGTTGCTTTTTTCTGTACGCCTTGTAATTTGTAACTCTTTTGACTAATAATAATATGAACATGTACGTATTTTAGGACTAATTATGTATAAATAAAGAAATGGTAAGTTCCAATATGTATTTATTATGGACGAATATATGTCGGTAGTTTCTATAAGTTAATGAATAGCAGTATTAAACAAAAATATCTAACGATCGAATTATCATTTTGAGTTTGGAATCACTTCAAGGATATCGAACAAGTTCATAAATTTGTCGTCGATCGATCGTTAGATATTTTTGTTCAACTCGATCCCCCTCCACACAGTTGTTACAACGATCGGTGGCCAAGACAGGTTGGCTAACGGCAACAACACTTCGATCGATAGTTCGATACCACCACGTACATGCACCATCCTATCGGGGACCATATAAGTATGTGTCTTTGTCTACACAAACACATCACCAATGTACTAGACGTACGTATATTAAATGCAAGTATATATTACACATAACCGTACCACTCCTCAACGATTTCTTTTATACAACGTGGTCCAATTTTACTTTATTTGGACTTTAAATTGTTTCATGGCTAGATACCTTGAACGTTATTGGAAAAACTATATGGTTTATACCTTATATTTATATTTATAGGTTCTTGAGTCAGCAAAAGAAAAGGATGGTTATGACTTGATTACTCGTTTGCTCATTTTGTAAATTACGGCTTCTTGTATTAGTAAAAGAAAAAAGGATTGACACATTTTTGTCTAAATTAGTGTTATATTAACATTGGTTGACAACTTATTTTATGATGACTAAATTTAAATATTAGTGACGACATAATAAGTCATCCCAAAAACCCGATCACTAGCTAATTAATACACTTTTTTCTAGTAGTGAAAATACTATGACATGCTGGTCCACCTTGCTTGTTTTCTTCCACTCCATAAACGCAATCCAACAAAAATCTTTTTATGTTCATCGTGTGGAAGCAAATAAAATAACTGGACCAAACTACAATTATATAAATCCTAACTTATAAAATTAATTAACAAATTGAAAGATTACAAGCTAAAATTAAAAAAGAGGAGATAACATTTTCGCTGCCGATTCTTCTTCAACAACGATGTATACGGATCTGATTTCATTACATACATCAAGTTAAAAAACATAAAAGAGTAATAAAAAAAACCATAGATCTAATTTGCTTTAATAAAAAATTTGCAAATCGGTCGGCACCTTTCTCGCGGCCACCGTCAGCCATCTTCATCGTTACCATCTTAAGATGCATTACAACCACTGTCGGCGTTTTCATCGCCGCTAGTATCGCCCATCGCTGTCATTGTCTTCCATTTCTAGGTTTGTTTTGAAATAAAAAAATGTTTCTTGAATTTCTTGTGTGTTTCTTTTTATCTATTCAAAAAGTCACTCTAGATATCATATCATATGTATATAAAATACATAAAAATGGTGCTTAAAGTTGAATCGGGAGAAACAATGAATTTTTCTTTAGTACGTGGAGGAAGAAAGGAGTTCACATTTGGTAAAGAGGGAGAAAAAAGTAAAGTGAGTAACAAAGAAATACAAATGAGTTGTATGATATGATGGAGATAAGGAGTGGTTGAAAATTTTAAATATTAACATGTGTATTATTACGGCGGTTCATCAAAATTATTTGGTTAGTAAATGATTTGAACCATTCGCTTTTCTTCATAACCGCCTTAAGTATTATTATCTAAAGCGGTTTATACATATCCGCTTTAAACAATATCCAATAATCGCTTTAATTTCTTATTTAGACCTACCATTTGAATCTTGAAAAGATTTCTCACTTAAAACCGCATTAATGAGCTCCTTAAATGATCACTTTTGTAGTAATGCGAGTATATAATTAGCATAACATATGAAATTAACGAAAATGGTGACTTTTAATTTTTTCTAACTATAACCCTTAAAATTATGATTAACAACTTTAAAAGTAGGGGTTAGCGTATAGGGGTTACAAAAATCAATTTAGATAGCTAACTTTCATTATTTAAATCTAACTTCTCTTACATAGTTAGCAATTTCACGATGATTATTACCTTTTTACGATAGTTCTTTTTTTAACCAAAGCTCAGTAAAATTTTAACAACAATAATCATTATCAATTTTTTATTATCTTGTGCGTGCTTCGATCAATACTTTGTTAACGTGGTGATTGTGATTAGAAAAACCACAAAATTAAACAACGAAATGTAGATAAACCCTAAAATATATATTAAGTATAAAATGATATAATATGAAAAGACATTTTTTTTTAATTAAAATAAAATGAATACTGAATATAAAAAACACAGAATATGAAAATCATAAATTGTCACTTTTAACCCTTCAATTATCTAAAATCAACATAAACATTTAAATTCACGTATTAACCGTAGAAATGACGACTAATTTAAAAGAGTTAAAGGATCGAAGGTTTCCCTCTATCATTGTTGTCAAAAAGATGTATATCCTCTCTCTAATTAGGGTGTTCAAATGGATGGATCAGTTTAAAATCGATCCAAATACATAAATTCAAATGGATTATGATTTCAAAAATATGAATCTGATTCATCCAAACAAATTTAAAAATGGAACCAATCCATCCGAATTATAATTTGGATGGATCGGTTTGGTTTTTGGATATCCAAACACATTAATAAATATATATGCTAAAAGTATGTTAACAAAAATATACATTTGGTAAACTATTATGTATCTCCATGTGTGTGTGTGTGTGTGTGTATATATATATATATATATATATATATATATATATATATATGAAATGTTTGAAAAATTAATATTTATTTCTTATTTGGTTTTTTTGGATAATCCGGATTATAGTTTACAAACCAAAACCAATCCGAAATAATAAGTTTGGTTCTGATCCGAGCCAATCCGAAAATCCAATTATCCAAACCATATAGTACTATCCGAGTTATCCAAATAGATAATCCGATTTTATCTGAACTGTGAACAGGCCTATATCTAATCAGGTCACTTTTAAGAATTGAAGCACACATATGCACTGATTGTCATTTTCTTTCCCAAAGTGGATTGCTCACCGTTTATTATTTTATTTTAGTTTGCTAATTTTAAATTTTAAATTATATATATAGTCCGAATTTAGAGAGAATCACTATTTTCTGTGAAAGCAGAGAAGCAACACATTCATCAACGATGAATGTTATCGAATTTCCTTAATATTCACCATATGATATTATATGTTATAAAAAAAAAGTTTATTGGTGAATATTAGTAGTTATAACATCGGTTTTGATTAATATTTATTGGTAAAAGTATGTTTATATACGTTTTGATTATCATTTATCGTAAACGAATGTTAACGAATAAAATTTTCAAGAAAACTGATAATATCCACTTCGGTTAACATTCGTTAATAATAAATGTTAAAAAATTCTTTTAATATTCATCATATTATATTATAAGTTATAAAAAGTAGTTTATCTATTAATATTAGTAGGTATAACATCAGTTTTGATTAATATTTTTTGATAAAAATATATTTTTTTACGTTTGATTATCATTCATCGCGAATGAATATTTAGTTTACATACTTCCCTCAAAAAATTACTACCCTCTTGATTCATATATATATATATATATATATATATATATATATATATATATATATATATATATATATAGTGGGATGATCTAGGGGAAATACTTTTTGTGGGAAGGGAAAAACAGTTATTATTCACCAAGAAACATATTACCTTTACCCATATAAATCACACAAAAAACGACGTAAAACTAATAAAATGTTAATAAGAATTGATGCTATGAATGTTAAGCTTCTTAGATAAATTATTTCTCCGGGTTATTACACCGATTGATTAATATTATATCCAAAATCGTTAATATTCATCGCGGTGAATGTTAATAAACATTCATGGTGATGAATATTAAAATTAAAAATATTCTGTGATAATGTGATGTTTTAACATTCATCGTAATGAATGTTAGTTAACATTCATCATGGTGAATGTTAACAATTTATTAAATAAATATTAATCAACTAATGTTATGACTTAAAACTGAAATTCATCTGTTAATATATTCATTATAGCATCGATTTTGATTACTATTTACTGGTAAAAATAATTTTTTGTTAACATTTTGATTGATAATTGTAAGATCCTTCATAATGAATAATAACCACTTCCCCCTAAAAAAAAACTGCCCTCTTGATCACTCCTATATATATACATATATATGTGTGTGTATATATATATATATATATATATATATATATATATATATATATATATGTGTGTGTGTGTGTATATATATATATATATATATCACACATTTAATTCGACTTTGTTGATTGGATAGTTATTGAATGACGTTTTTTTCTTCCCTTTTTAATAATATTGAGAACAACTATTTAGTAATTACTTGTTTCTAAAGTGTTATCGATCATTATTAGCTTGAATGCAATTCAGTTCATGGATTTTTGTCTATATGACATATAAATTCAATTAATTAATTCATTTATCTTGTTATAATTTATTCTATCAAACTTTTTCTATATAAATAGGTTGAAAATATATCATCAATTATAGCAGGAACCACTGCAATTTGCTTATGAGGTTTTTAATTATATTCTTGATAGTAACTTAAGATTTATTATGTAGAGGATTCTTGAAAACTGTGTTATATTACTTAACAAAGACTCAATATGAATGAAATTAAGCATTTAATAATTAATATCATCTTAAAAATTATATCAGTTTCATAACAATAAAAAATCCATTATATATATATATATATATATATATATATATATATATATATATATTGAAAGAAATAAAAAATTCAATTCAAAGAATTGTTTTCCACCATATATAAATGGTGGGTTGGTAGCTTGTCATAATAAATTAATTAATAGATTTTTTGTGATATTAATAAATATCAACCATATGTATAAATATCTCATACAAAAGCATGTTTTTATTTTAATATTATATGATGTACATATGATCAAATCAAATACTACTTTATACTCCCATGCATATTTATCACTTATCTAAAAGAGGAAATTAAATTTAATTAAATAGTGAGTATTCGATACTATTGTGTAAATTATTAAACATCGATATATGATGTCTATTTTAAAATTAAAATCATAAAAGAGTTGAAATAATTAAAGAATACAGGTGGCTATAATCATCCTTAACTATGTCGTTGAACATTTGTAATTTGAATAGTAAATGCATACGTTAATTTGGACAAAATGCATGATACTATGCCACTTTACTTTACTGTTTATCCAAATGATGTCGTTTTAGACTTTACAGGAACTAGCACTTACAAAGAGATCGATCATACGTCTTAAAACGTTTTGTCCTAATTTTTCTATATTTTAATCATTATATATATATACCCCCTATATATTTGAAGGTTCAAATGAGAACCACATAAAATTGAGAACTTGTGAGAAGAACTACTGGATAATGTATTTGTTCACAAGTGATTCGCTCCGTTCATATGTGAACATTGATATATGATAGATTTAGAAAGAAAAAAAATGCTAAAAACTCTAAAAATCACGTCGTAAAACACATTTGAACCGATTTGTTCACATGATCGTTTACATGTGAACACATATTGTATTTTTGTGTTTTTCGATATAGTTTTAGGATTTTTTTGACTTTTTTATTTATTAATTAAACGTACATCAATATTCACATATGAATGAAGTTAATCACATGTGAACAAATACGTAAACTAGTAGTTATCACAAATTTTCAACATTTTAGTTGGTTTTCATTTGAACCTTCCCCATTATATATATATATATATATATATATATATATATATATATATATATATATATATATATATATACATACATATATATATTTCTTAAAAGTAATTAATATCATTTTGAAAATGGATGGAGATCGATTATTATGACACCCGAGATTTATTCCAACATAACGATAATTTTATTCATATATCAAAGTTTTATATTATAAGCGGAAGCGATACAAGATTTAAAAACTAGTCTAAAAGATGACTATAATAAGCAACAACGTCTCCGGGTATCATCTGGTCCTACGAGTTCTCTTCTTGACGAGCCAATTAGTTGTGTCCTGAGATATACACGTATATGCATAAGCCTAAAGGCTTAGTGATTTCGTATGTTTGTATACAAAAATATCACACACAATATGAAATGATGATGTGTAACGTGAAAATGTACAAAATATAAAAAGTATAGCAAGATCTCTGTGTCTGTCGGGTTAACCAGATTTCAAGTCGTTGTCTGACATTGACAAGCATGCGCGCTATCAATGTCCCGACTATCTATATCAGCACTTTCGATAGTGACAAGTATATGCTAGTATCGATTTAGTACAAACAAGTGGCCGCTTGTGTACTAATCGTACCAATATATACGTGAGCAAACAACCATCATGTTTCAGCCATTAAAATTACATATATATTAATGAGCCAACGACCGTTACGTTTCAGCTCATGGTTACCCGACGACTAACATGACATATTATATCTAAAAATCAATGTTGGTGCTTAAATGCAATTTAATCAGGTAATCAGGTAATCACGTGGTATATAACACATATATCTCTGTTTTGAAAATAACACGAAACTCACCTCGATAGTTTAGATTGTGATTGTTGTTATAACCTATTAAATATACACACATAAACGATTTAATTAATATTCAAACATTATAATGTTTTAATTATAAATGTTACTAAATCATCACTATAATGTTATTAGTGTAACATCATTTAAATTAATTTGAATATTAAAATATTAATATAAAGAAGATGTTACCTGATTGGCTAAAGAGAGTGTGTATGCACGTGGGGTGTATGTATTTATGTATGTAAAGGGTATAGAGATTTTAAGTGTGAGTTTGTAGTTATGTCTGGGATCAGTATTTATACTATACAAATTAAGGTCCTTGTAAGCACACCTACATGTAGGCTCAATTAGGTGTCTAACAATGCTTGTAGCCTTAACATTTAAGAAATATTACACATCGATTTTTAACAACTTAGTCATACAATTAGATAGAATTTAAGTATTTAATGACAAGAATACAATTATCCTATTATTATTATTATATATAACTATTCAATACTTCTATTATATTTATGATACATTTTGTAACGCCCCTCTCTTAGTATATTATAAAATTCTCTTTAATTCGGAAGCGTAGGTCAAAATATATTATATTAACAATATTTACAAAAGGTAAATACATATAATGTTCAAAACATCGTACAAAGACGGGGGTTACAAAATTCAACTTTCATTATTTATCAAAATATATCAGAGTTGCCAGCCGATCAAACATTCCTTGAACAAAACCTGCCTGCCCGCCCATTCAATCATGACCTGCAGGGATTAAGTGGGGAATTAGCACGAAGCTAAGTGAGTGAACATGAAACTAACAGTTCAACTTAGCATAACAATCTGTTTACATCAATTAATCGTAAACACAAATCATCAATATCAAAGAGGATCGGTGGTTTTTGAGGAACCCTACTGCCGCGGTGGCCCTCAAGAAACGCTTATCACAATCTGTAGTGGCCACTACAGAATATACCGATAACTTGATATTACCACTACACAATATGGGTTTAGTACAACACATGTACGACACCCCCATATCTGTAATCTTGTAAATCATCAAGTCCAACAATCTGTTGACCTCTTTACTAGCAATCAATGCCCAGAGGCCACATTGCACGTAGATTCATAATCAGCATATCAGCATATCAGACTAAACAGTCTATCAATTATATCTACGTTTACTTGTTGCAACCAAATCGTTACAACCTAATCAAACTTGTGAGTTCCAGATCCACTCACCTGCCAGTCTCAGCCCAACAACTCAGAAGTCTAATGTTACTGAGTCTTCTACTGATCTGAGAATACAACAAATAATGAGTTAGTAGCTCATTCCATAATCATATAACATATTTAAACAAGCAGGTAAATTCCTGAAGTCTAAGAAAACAAACGTTCAATCCGAAGCGTAACTAGAAAGTCCCGAAACGATGCTTAAAACTGAAAAATGCCATTTTCGACCCCAAGATGACCCCGTAAGGCCAAAAACTGCCTAGGCTCTTAGAATAGAGCCTTGATTATTGGGTCGTTTTCGAGTGACCATGCGAATTTCAACCCAATCCGAGTTAGTGAAATTGTCACTCAGTCGCGACCCTGAAAACACTTACGCAATTTCAAAATTTGCAAAACAAAATTTTAAAATCTCAGTTCGCAGGATCTCGGTTCGCTTCGCAATAAGTCTCAGTTCGCAAGAACTCAGTTCGCGAATCTCAGTTCGCTTCGCAGCAAACTCAGTTCGCAGCCTAACTCGGTTCGCAGGAACTCAGTTCGCTTCGCAACTCGGTTCGCAGGGCAAGAACTCAGTTCGCAGCAATCTCAGTTCGCAACCTAACTCGGTTCGCAGGTCAACTCAGTTCGCTTCGCAGTCAAGCATTGCGAACTGAGTTCATCTTCTGCAAGCTCGCGAACCGAACTTGCTGTTACCGAAAAACCCGAACTTTTCTCTTCCAAACTCACAAATTCGACTACCTATCATTCAATTAAGCTTTCTAACAGTTTATATGCATCAAATAACATCATATAACACCTTTTAAGCTTAATTTTTATATCAATTCGTGAATTTAACCAATTTTCATAAAAACACAATTATAAACTAAATACTTACAGAAACAAGATGGCGACTTGATTATGTTACTGGAATTCGTTTTCTTTGAAACAAGAAGATGATAATACGAAATGATTCACGAATTCACAGAAGGTTTCTTCTCGTTTTGAAATGGGCTCTCGGTTCACTTCGCAGGGAATTCTCACGGGTTTCTCAAATGTTCGTGTATGTGTAGGAATGTTTGAGAAGTTATATGTATAAATGTGTACATATATATTAATCTTATCCAATACAATTACAATTTTAGTTCCCTTCTTAATCCATTGTCTGGAACCTAAACCATTTTGCGAAAGCCAACTATTTTATTTTACCGTCAACTAGTTCGGTTTAAAACAATGAATTATTTATTAGTCACAATAATTCATTTATCCTTTTGACTAATATTATCAAACATAATAATGCTCAAATATTCCTAACACATTAAATAATAATTTAAAGTTTTAGGGAAATTACCGGAATACCACTAGGCCCTTAAAGTGGGTGTTACACATTTTAATGACTATATATTTTTTTAATTCACTTATTAATACATTACAGTATGTAAATCATAAATCTTAAATCTCTAAAAGTAACTCAACTAATTATTAAATGTTGTTTTACACATAATAATAATGTGATTTTTAATATATATATTTTCGGATGTTACAATTATGGATCGACCTTTTGAAGCGAGTCGCTCAATTTGTACTAATTAAAATACCATTTCAAAACATACATGTATAACGTTATACTTGATACTAAAGTATATATGATCAAATTCAAATATTATAGGAATTAATAACGTAGATTTTTAATAAATAAACCGGTTAGTCGGTCACTACTATACTTTTAAAGAAAATAATGACGACAACTCTAGAACTCTAGAAGCTGATGTTTTAGACTTAACTGTCATTCCGTTTTCACTTATTGTATGACAATGCGTCATCAATCTATTTGTGCTACATTACAATGAAAACCTCGACTGTCTTATTAAAAAGTATATATATATATATATATATATATATATATATATATATATATATATATATATATATGTGTGTGTGTGTGTATATCTACGTATATAAAATCAATAATCATGGATGGTCGTTCATTTCTCTAAAATGCGGGTAAATAAAATCCACTAAAATCACACAAGTGGCGAAAAGAATAGTGTTTGGGTATGGGCATGACTTTAATTTAGCAAGAACTCAAGTAGTACTACATGTCAACATAGAAATTAATATATATATGTACTCACCACTTTATTTTTAAATTTTAAAAATATATATATTTAGGATTATATTATATATTATATATTATTATTATATTATATATTATTATTATATTATATATATAACATATAATATATTTAAAAGGAAGAAAAAAAACAATGACAAGATGTTTAGCGATTTTTACCCTGGACAAAGAGACATGATGAAGTTTTTAACATGAAGAATTATTATTTATATTTACGTACAAGCAAGAAAGAAAGGTGCACATGCAAAAAGACAGTAGAGATTTATAATTTACACAGTGTGCACCGGCCCTCCACCCCTCCGCCGGTGGCACCGCCACGTTAGCTGCTAGCTGTTTCAATTCTTAACTCCGGCAGTGCCGCTTCATAGAATCCTCTGCCAACATAAACTATGTATAGTTCAAATTCAAATTAATTATATTTTAACATACTAAATGTTGAGGTCAAACTAGTCCTCTATTCTTAATTAATACGAGTAACAATCTTTGTTAAATTCTGATGTTATTTTTTTTAGTATGATTAATGTTATTAATAAATTAACAAGGGCTGTTAACATTTTGTGAAACTTTTTCGATAATGATTTTACAAGTAATAATTTTACTTTCTATAACGTATTTAATGAGAGAAACTTTTAAAGCGTTTTGTAGACAACAAACAAAAAAGCAAAAAAAACAGAGTTTTTAGGTGATATCAGCAAATGAGAGGGAAGGGTAACCGTAAATCATTTTTTATAATAGTAACGGTGGAAACAAATCAATATATTTATATTTTTCACAAAAAAAACATACCAAAATAATGATAATTTTATTCTCTTTAATATTAAATTAATCTTTATTTAAAAATAAAAAAATATATGATTCACAGTTTAAATTTGTGACACACAACTTTTACGTGAGATACACACTAAAAAATTTATAACGTGTATCACAAAAATTAGTTGTAAATCACATATTTTTTTGTAAAAAAAAGTTATCTCATATTAAAAATAATAAAATTATAATAATTTTGATATAATTTTTTTATTAGTTAATCTTAAAGAAAATAATATTAATTTCTACCTTTTCTATCATAATAAGCATTCATATTTGAACTTTCTTCTCTCAGAAAATGGTAGTTAGACCATTTAAATATTTATACTACTTAACTAAACGATTATTAACAAATTTTGCACGCACATACAAACATGACCCCCTGTGTATTTAGGTGTAACATTCAAATGAACTTATAGTAATTAAGACGTACAACACAAAATTAGATTCAAATCCAAGAACTTTAAATCATGTTAAAAGAATATTTAAACAATTTGAGACGAAATCTGTTGAAAAATAGTTGTACGTTTTAACATAATGTCAAATCGGGCCTAGAGTACGAACTTTTTGTAACTTTTGAATATCGACAAATTAATGCTCGATCGATAAATGTATGCAGATTTCAAATACAAAACCCAACTCTCATGTCTTTTTTACTTACTATGGACAAATCCAACTACTTATATTAATATTAATATTAATTAATAATTTTTAATATATAAAAACAAGTTGTTAAATGTATTATGAGGCATTGTAAACAAAAATATATGTGTACTATATTAAGCCAAAGGGAACAAAATGAACTTCCACTTGCATTAAATAAAGCAAATAACCATTTATCGACATTTCTATACACCATTCATTCATTTTATAATAATAAAAACGTTATAGAAAAACAAAATCAACTTTTATATTTTCTAAATAAATAGGCCCCATTTTGATAATTGTAGTATGCAATACTTAAAATTGATGTCTCATATACGTATTTTACTTTTAAGGTAAAATTATATTTTCATAAATTACCTAAAAATAGTGTTTCATATATATGGCTATATATTACTTTCATGTACAAAATATAACTTTTTCGAGGCATGCATCTCAATATTCAAAAAATATATATCATCTTGGAAAAAATAATATGTCGAGATGACGTATATAATATAATTCTTCTTTATAGTCAGAATCGTAGGAACGATTTTTTTCATTTTTAATTTCATCATATATACATTGTTTTTACAAAATAAATAATACCAATATTATTAGAATTTTATTTTCTTAAATATGAAATTGATTTATATATAAAATATATAGATATGATACACAACATAAAATTCTAATAATTTTGATATAATTTTTTTATAAAAAAATTAGGTAATCTTAAAAGTAAAAAAAAAAACAAAATTTGTGTTCGTACCGAAATGTTCCTATTTGAACGAACTCTTTTCTAAAACTTAAAAGTTATACATTCATGAAAGTCTTAATTGTAAGGATGGAGTTAGAATATTTAAATTAAGGGGCAACTTTGTCACCGTCGGAAATGTTCCTATTTGAACTAACTCTTTTCTAGATCACTATTCTTTAAGCCTTCAATCATCATCATCACAAAGCGCGGCAACTTTGTCACCAATATACGTTACTATCATCCGTTACTATCATTTGTTTAAATTACAACACTAGTTAGATACTAATCTCGCACGAAAAAGAAAATCCAACATTATCTTCTTATTTGATAAATTTGAAAACGAAATATCATAACTTTGTAAGTGGGTATAGTATGACTATTGAGACATTTTGGCACGTTCATTGTATAAATATGTCTAACCCAAAAGGTTGGACAATAATGGTCGGAGACGATGATAAAAAGTAGTTGACCAATGGCCTATAGTCAAATTAACTATATTTTTTCTAAATACAAATACCTTTTTGCCCTATAATAATTGACAAGAAAAGGAAATAAAAAGGTGACGTTAGTTGATTATTGATGTAGACTTTCAGATGAGCTAGACACTTCTACCACTCTCTTTGCCGACTACACTTGTTCATTCCTTTTCATCAAGTATAATAAAATAAAGATGATATTTTTTTTATATCGATGACAATTAGGTGTATAGTATACACATATACGTATAGCATATTTGTTGATGAGTGTAATAACGATGATAATGATGAAAATTATGAAAATATCGGTTCAGACAAGGATGATTAATTTGCTAATTTAGATGACATGTTACATGATGTGAAGGATAATATTGATGAAAACAATTATGATAAATTTCAACAACTGTTCGTCGACTTTTAACCATTATATATTGGGTGTACGAAATTTACCAAAGTTTCTGCTATTCTGAGGTTGTTAATCTTAAAAACAAACAAGGGTTGGAGTGATACAAGTTTCACGTAGCCTTTTGAATTATTACATGAAATTAGTGACGTGTTGCTGCTGTATGTATGTTGTTTTAAATGCAGTATTGATGTAGCATTTTTTGCTCTCCTAGTTTTTTTTCTCAATTATCACAGATTAGTTGCATTTTCTAAAGCTGATTTCTCACACTATTACATTTTTGCTGTTGTTTCTAAGTTGATATACTCATGTATTTTTGTTATTTACTTTTCAATAGATATATACTTTCATGTCGTAATGTATTAATCCTTTTATGTTAATTGTATTATTGCATTTTTGAACGTACAAATCTTACAGTCGACATGATTTACATGAATTGGATAAGCATCGGGATATAATCCACACAAAAAAACCTATGTTTATTCGTGCTTTTTATGATCGGTGGATGAAACGACCAAATCCTAATCTAGGGGTAGTGCTTCCTCTTGAAGCGGTATTTGGGCCTAGCATTTTGGAGGCATGTAATATTGCCTCCGATGATCTTATGTGTCTGTTGACGAATAGCTGGCTACTATCTTTTTTGAAACTATGAAGAGTACGTACCATAAACTACTATCTTTTTTGTTTAACATTAATGTATGCTCGTTGTGCATACTAAAAGGGTTCCCATAAACCTTCATTTATTAGGGAGCATTGGGTATTATTCATAATTTCCCCCACAACAGCACGGGCTACATAGCTATGACATAGTGCCACCAATAAAACGCTAGCTGGGAGTGTGGTTATCACGTGATGAAGTAGATGCACGAGTTTATCAAAAATCAACAAGATTATTTCCCGCAAACGGTCAGTACTTGTTAAATCTTATAGGTATTAAATGAACAAATTAAGCACTCTCTAATTTGCTAAATAAAGGTTTTTGTGTTTTTTTTTGCTTTTCCTATAAGAAGATTCCTTGGAAGAATATGAACTTATATGAAGTAAAAGACTTGGACAATATCGTTGGTCAATATCGTTGGTTTGTGGTTATCATACTTCGTGAAGACTTTTGATAATTAATTTTATCGTACAATAGTTTGGTATCTTTTGTTTGGTTATTTATTATGTCAACATTTACCAATGGAATTGGAGGTTGTATTTGGTTACCTTTTTATATATATGACGATGACGATGATTGCACTTTGTTGTTTCTTTTTAGTTTCCATTATCTGAGTTACTATTTCTATTGCTGCTATAATTTTTTTAAGTTTCAATTTCTGCAGCTGTTGACGTATTTATGTTTCTACGATTGTTGTAAAAACTTATAGAGACCGGTTTTAGTTAATCGAAAAGGGCCTCTAAACGGAGCATATAAACCGGACTTGGGAAGCTAAACCGATCTCTATTCTCCAAACAAAGAAACCGTTTTGATATAACAAATAAAGACCACCCTCTTTAAAAATCGGTTCTAAAACCGATTTCTAAAGGCCCTCGTAACCGATCTGTAAAGTGATTTTTGTAGTAGTGTACCATAAACACCCATCACGAATTATGTACATATGTCCACTTCAGGAATTGAGCCCACAACTTTCAACAGCTGGTTAAAGGTTGATCTCGATACTGCTAACCCAATGACCTTTTAGCGAAAATGTATTTGTTGTTTGTAAACACATAATTAATCAAACCTTTAAACCAAGGAGTTAATTTGATCACCTTTTGTGAAGGTCGGTATTGCTTAACAATCACACATGGAAGCCGATGACGAATTCAATATTTCAATTTCAAGGACGACCTTGTTTAGACTAGGTAACGAAAAGTTATATTGTTTTTTATGAGAAGGTTTTTTAAAAACTTTTTACTACATCGATAAAATGCTTTTGTTTCAAATGCTTTTCTTTTTATAAAATCCAATTACATACACAAGATTTCAAAATATATAATCTTTTCTTGGACCAATCCGGATTGTGAGCAAGAGTTCATTAGATTTATATTTATGTTACTTATTTCTCAAGCTATTTTATTATAAATAGACACTAGTTTTGAGACACGGACTAATTAATTAAAATATTACATTTTTTTTTTTTGAAAATGATTATAGATGTAACTCACAAAATATGATTGGTAATATAATAAAAAAAATAAAAAGTTAGTCATTAGATATAAATAATTGTATATAAAAATATTATATTGATAATAAAATTGAGAGTCCTGATTGATTAATTTTGATAATATTAAAAAATATTTATTTTAGTGATATAGAGAAGATTTATTAAAATAATATTATTTATTACCAAATAATTATATTTTTTAATGATAATAGATAGAAGGGAAAAGATTAGGATTTTTTAACTTGAAGGCGTCGAAAATTATATTTAGTTGTTTACCCATTAATATTTCCATCAATTTGATTTAGTTTTATACTCAATTTAAATTTAAATATAGTAATTCATTAATGCTAGGAACTTAAATAAATACAATTCTTTATAACTAGAATTTTAGATTAGTTTTGCATATTTAAATTATTAATATTAGTTATTATTTATGATGTTATGATTTCTTAAATTTTAGTTAATTTAATAAAATTGAACAATCAAATTGGTTAAATAAAGTTATGAAGACATCATTATCCGATGCATATATTATATTTAAGATTCAACCCAACCTAATTATCTAATATTTGCATCAAAGGCTTAATTCATAAATCTTGACTTCTTACAAGAAAAAGCTCTTTAAGAAAAAATAAAATAAAAATTAATACGTTTGCCACATGTTATCGAGGGAAACCAAACATTATTAGATATGTTTAAGATTTATAAGATCTAAGATTTAAGATATTACGTTAGAGTAGGGTTCAAATGAGTACATGACTCTAAATTGAGAATAGAGGAACTAATAAGAATGCGCCATGTGTTACAAAACTTACTTTCTCCCACATTTTTAAAAATTAAATATCTCTCAAACGGTTAGTCGAAAAATTATAAAAATTGCACCATAAAAATCAGCATTTTTTTCTCTTCGATTAGATATCATCACAATGTATACTTTCGACAAATTTTTTTTTTTTCGTTTTCGTTGGGTTGTGTAAACGAGTAACACATGTGTTACCAACGAGTACCACATGTGTTACTAATATTGTACAATCATAAAAAAAAGTCGTCGAAAGTTTATCATGTGAGATATCTAATCGAAGAGAAAAAAATGTTGATTCTAATGGTGCAATTTTTATAATTTTTCATTGAGCCATTCTTGAGATATTTAATTTTTAAAAACGTTGGGAAGTGAGTTTTGTGATACGTGACACATTCCTATTGGTTCCCCTATTCTCAACACTTTTGCCATTCTCATTTAAACCTCAACCTATTACGTTAAGTACAAAACTTTATTGTATAGTAGACTCCAACCACGTTTCAATTTTATATGCATATTATCACTAATATTTCGTTTCAAAGTCAAACCGCAAATGAAATCATGTAACCTTGGCATCTCATTTTCCTTCTTTCTTCGTATATTGATGAGTTTTTCTATGGTTTTTATCCAGTAAGACGACGGCTGGTACGAAAAGAGGGGAGTTATGTATCACTTTCATCTATTGCACCAAAACTTTTAGTTGTTAATACAAGTTAATATCCCTTTTTGTATTATTACTATTATTATATTATTATTATTAAGGATAAACTTAAATTCTGTTGACGCGTATAAATGTATGTGTGTATGTCATAAAGTAGGCATAGTTTTTAGTCATCAAAGATATAATTTCATTAACAAAACATTCTTATGGTTGTTGTATCAATAATAAACAAGCTAAAATGGGGAAGATCGGACTGGCACATCCTAACAGTATTTGGGTCATCCAATTGTCCCTCTCTTTTGGGCCGCGGTTAAGGTAGATATTATGATTTCACATATTTTTATGCATGGAAATTTAACCAATTAGTCAAATTAGCCGACTTAATTTTGACTTATTTGTATGAACGATCTATAATTAACTTTGTATTTACACTAATTTCCATAATACCACTTTTTATGTTTGTGGATAGCGCCGCGGTGATAATGCGTTGGAACAATGTTGACCTAAAAGTCAAGGATTTAGGAGGGAAGGGGGATGGTGGCAGGCGACAGTTGTCGGTGGGGGGCAGTGTTGCGGGTCCTCATAACTTGGCCTTTACCGGCGGACTTCACCGCCCATTTTCTACCACACATTCATTCATTATGCATGCATTAATGATGCATATTTCAAAGGACAACATGCACGTACAACATATTTCTCACGACAACGACGGTGATTAATTAATTATATTAATTAGTTTGATTGAGTTCATGTGTACACTACAATTAGACCGCGTATATCTGAGTCAGAAAAAGATTCGTTCTCTTCGAATAATCTGAAGTGGAAACCATCATTTATTTACCCGTTAATCTCAATAAAGCATATAAAAAAGTTACGTAAACTACATCTAATAATATATGTAACTTTGATACATGAGTGATAGGTGTCGATCACTTCTTATAAATAGAGTTAGGCGTATTAATTAAAATGGATATCAAACTTCATTCGAAACTCGATTATTGTATTATGTGTATTTTTAGCGTTTATAGTTTATATTTTATGTATCAAAATTTTAGTTATCAATGATCCTGGCTTCTCTCTATCGATTTTTTGTAACCTCTTACTTTAGTTTTTCATTAATAGCTAGTTTTTAATGCAATTTCGTCATTAAAAAAGGTACTATTTACGTATCGGGTGATTTTCTTATCAAGTTTGATACATATAATACGCTACATATTAGCTATTGACTCCATCGAGATCAAATCAAGTATGTGATTTGTGAAGTTTGACCACATGATAAATTGTTAGATTTTGCGATTCGAGTATATGATTTGAGAAAACTTAGTAATTTGAAAAATATTCTTCAATTCGTAACAATATTATACATTAATCACTCGGTCGACAGTTTGAAAGTGTATGACAAATGAAGTAATAAATCCAACAAATAAATTCTCTGTCGTGTCCCAAACAACAATTCTTGATAAATATAATGTCAACAGTATGATGTAAGAAACAGTATACGTATAATATAAACGTACATTATTGTAAAAGATTAAATTTATATTATTATTATTATTTTAATTTTATTCATAGATTCATAGATGAACGATGACAACAAGTTTGTTTTAATGTGATTATTTATTCATATTTAAAAATCCAGGTGTGCCACAAGACCCTTTGTGATGTGGAAATGTTACCTATAATTGGGTTGAAATAAATAACCACAATAGACAAAAATAAGACATGTAGAATCCATCCATATATATATATATATATATATATATATATATATATATATATATATATATATATATTGCATATTCTATACTATTAACTATTAATTATTCACCTCAAATCTCAATAAATGCCAGACCCACAAACTGTACGAATTGCATTGCAATTGCAATTGCAATAAATTTTGATAAGAAATAAAGTAGTTTTTGATAGCTACTTGTTGATGCTAGGCTGCTAACCAGCACAACATTTTTTAAGAATTTGTGAATTACTTACTATCGACTAGAAAAGTAGTTTTCGAATGTTCAGGTTTCTTTAAAAGTAGTTTTCGAATGTTCAGGTTACTCGAAGAAGATGTACAGGTTTAAGTCGGATTTTTTTGAAATTCCAATCTCTAAAATACTTGAATCCCTAATTTCTTGTAGTAGACATGTGTACAAGACTAAAAAAAGTTTGTAAGGTTTGCAATACGTGTCTAAAATGTGTAAACATTTTACGTTTGTTTTTATTCTAGAAAATATGTAATGAACAACTATAATTTATTGGTTCTTAATAATTACTTCGTATATATGATTGGAATGCAACTTTAAATGCCCATATATCAAAAGTACAAATATTCATATTCTTGCCATGATGTTGGACATTAATGCATGTCCTCCTGGTAACAACTTGAAGAAATAGGAAATGTGGATCTACTCATTTCTTTTACTGTGGTTAAAAATGTCCCCCCACCATCATAATTCGCTACAAAATCTTTGGTTGGTCACAGCCGTTTCTATAAATAAAAACTGTATTACAGCTAATTTTATCTTGTGAACGCCGAAACTAACTATTAGTGCCATGGGTTTTTCTTCGTTGATCCACTTCTCGATGTGGCCGAGCTAGTTTTCTGCAAGATGTTATAGCAGAGAAATCACAAGTCTAAAAATGCATGACAAACGAAACATGAAATGAAATAAGTACTTCAGGCATATTGTACCGATTTGGACTTCTTTGGCTTCACTCGTATCCTGTTTTTTTGAGGTTTTAATTTATAAATCCGAACCATCCAATGGTGTGTTGTGAATACCTACATATGATGAAATTAGTGGGACACGAAAGGGAAGGACTAATTGGCAAGAAAAAAAAAAGTTTTAGCACCAATAATTCTGAAGGTTGTTTTAGATTTACCTCCTCAAAATGAGTTAATTTAAAGTGCTTCTTTCCAATTTCGGTCCTTCTTACTCTATCATATCCTTTACCACCATCAGTTTCCACAAACCTAAATTAGAAAAGCAACTCAAGTAAGAAACGAGAATGGTTTATACTAATAACTAATGACCCGGAAGTTGTACATGTGCATATATGTAAGTGTATACATGTGATGCCAAACAATGCAAGGACAAAGATTATGAAGGTCTCCAACTGGGAAAACTTTATATGATATCGGGCCATATTTAGTAATACCCGATTGGTTGATTGAAACTAACACGTAATAAAAATTTAGACATAACGGTAATTCAGGACCTCAAAGTTTTGTGACAGAAACATCATACCTGAAGTAGGATAGTTTGTACATGAGACTGTTAAGCATAGTTGGAGTGGCTTGAGAGTCGATTCTGTATTGACCATCTCTCTATACAAAAATTCAAGTAAAATATAACAGTTTTATCAAACCAAGTTTGAGATTAAAACGCATGTCCTTCAAATGAAACAATAATCTTTTTTGTTCATCAAGCATTCAAGCCATTGGTATGACAATATAAAGAATATGTCGACAAATAGGAACTAATTCTACTTAAATTATAATTAGAAAACAAATGATGTTTGAGTGTGACAGATGTTCACAAACCATTATTATTATTCTTAAGGACAAACTTTTGAATTTGAACAACGAAAAAATGGCAATTGTTGCAATTTTATAGGGTGCATGGTTTTTGCAATAAGCATACTTACCAGATAGTCAGGTTCCTTGATATGTGGGAACACGCCTCCTCCAATACGCACCATCCAAAGGAATTTATTTATGTCATCACTAGGGTATCCCACAAGACCTGAAATATGAAACTTCAAAATTCGGATCTTTTCCCCTAAACATATTTTATTTGATTTTATCACAAAAGAAAACCAACCTCCAAACACAACAAGGACATATTTTACATCCAAGGAGTTGAAAATATCCCAGGCAGCCTTTTCGGGAGATGACATTGCAGTACCAACAGTAGCAATATGAGTGTTGTTCCATGTGTTATTGTCAACAATAACAGTGCGGTTAGCCATTGCAGTTGTTTGGTAACCGTAGTCCCACCATGATGCAACCTGAAAGTATTTAGCTCTTAGTCAACTTCAATTGTTTATGGATTAACCAAATGGCTATGGTAACAGTGGATTTGTACAACCGTTAGGTTGTTAATTCAAGTTTTTAAGAGATATCAGTCTATCAGCTTGTTGGCCGTTTCAAAAAGAGGATGTAACTCGACTAAACCCACTTACCTTGTCATCTACTTCAGTGTTATGGCTCAACCATGCATAGGCCTCTCTGAAATCATCAAAAACATGAAGTCCATCATGTGAATGAGATGTAAGCACAATTGAAGGAGCTGAATATGCCTCTGCAGCAGCCCAAACGCTGTGGACCTATGAAGACAAATATAAAAAGGAGTTTTAGTTTAAAGAGTAACAATTATGACAAATAAGGAAATATGTAGTGGTGGAAGGAGGGAAGTATGCTTACAACATAGAAACCACCCAACAACACAGTTAAGAAAAGCGCAAAAAAAGATGCCTCAATAGGCAAGACCAGGGGCATCTTTTCAGTCTTAGACTTAACAGAAGGCTTTTCACCATTCTCCTTCTCTTTTTTCTTAATTTTCCTGGAAGGCCGTTCCTTTAACAAATCTTCTCTTTTGTCAGTTTTCATTACATCAATTTGTGGGGAAGCACCATTACCAGGTACAATATTCCCTACCTTGATGGTCAATATCAAAAAAGAAATCTTAGTCATGGAAGTACCGAAGTATTCATGTCATGAAAATGTTAAATGTGTGATTTTTAATCACATTAAGTACTTACATTAGTCTGGAGAGTATCAGATAGGCTAGATATGTGGAACTTAATAGATCTAGTGAAAACATCAAAAGCTTCAGAAAGAGCAATTCCAGACATTATACATGCAGCAGGAGCAAGCACAAGCATTAGGCGTACCTGTCATAGCAAGTTCCATAAATTTTGGCTTTGGTTGATGAGAGTAAAAATAGACAATATATGAATATTTTTTAGCGGCAAATACTTACCATGACACCAGAGAAATATACCGACATTACTAGGTAAAGGATTACAAAGGAGCTTGCATCAGATAGTGGTGCAAAGCATGCCTGTCAGATAATGGAGTTAAAACGGCATGTTTAGAGAAAAGAAAATGCTGAAAATCAAAATGGCCAAACTCCAAAATATTAACTCAGATGATCATAGTGAACTTACAATAATACCAGCAGGAACCAAGAATGCTAAAACATTTATATCCATGAAGTAAGAGGGCCATGTAGGAGGTTGATGTTCACTGACACTTGCAATGATCGGTATGTACTTGCTTGCATAAGTTCTGACACAATATTAAAGCAAGGTTAAGGAGCCATCAGGAAATTTATAAAGCAAAATGAAAAGGAACAAGTAGTGAAGTATTCAATTCATCAAACTCATGACAAAAGAAAATGAGAAAGAAATTCTAGTAAAGGAACATATAGTAACACACTAACACTGCCGAATAGCTAACTATTTAGATCAAGGAATGAAGACACGCAAAAGAATACTAGCTCCATGTAAATGAAATTATTATAATAGTAGCATTCAGATTGAGAAGACCAGAAACTTACGGATCAAGAAGACTTAAACTCCGTCCACTCCATCCCTTCGTAGGACTAGATGCAACTACTGCTACAAGTACTGCTACTACAGCGCAGCATACCACCCTGAATGATGCAAAAAATATATATAAATATGATGTAGATGAGGTTCTCAACTTTTGAAATCAATGCTTATGGTGTCAAATCTTCCAGGTGGAATAAAAAGTTATGTGACAAATCAGCTTTTGAGGTTCAATTTGTTATTTCTTACTCCCGATTAATGCAGAATTGAACTTTCATATTTTGTGCTAAAACGAGGCTGAATATGAAAAGAGTAATAAGAATTCACTGAAATTGATGTAAAGAAACAAATGATTCAAGCTTACAGGCCAACAGATACGACAAGGGTAGCAGCTACTTTAAACATCTTTGGTGAAAGAATCCCTTTGATATAATATGCAAGAGCCACCACATGGATAACAATGAAAACCTGTAAGATTTAATCCAAATTAACGAAAATGGAGTATGTAATTACTTGAATTTAGTAATTATGAGTAGCATAAACATCTCTTGATTGGCACCGTTCACATGTGGAACTCACCAAGAATGATGCAAAATGTTCCGATGTCATGACCGCATTAAACCCAACAACAGGCACCAATGCTGCCAATAATGTCCCCAGGACAACCTGTATAGTAGCGTTAAAAAGGCGTTTATGGAGTAAAAACAGCTTTACAAAACGACAGCAAGTGACGAGTAAAAGATACTCTTGATTTCAAAAAAGCTCTTGTCCAAAATATTTAATGGGATTGAGATCATGAAGTTTCAGCAGGAGAAAATGTCAATTTGTAGACTTTTCCTTTAGATTAAATCTGCAGCAGCTCTGCATATCAGTCTAGGAGATGATATACTTACGAGTGGAGCATACGCAATGTACAGGCGAGACGAATAGCGACCAGTCACAATGCAAAGAAGCACGTGCATTGGAATGAGATTGATGATAAAGGTGTACCCTCCCCAAGAGCAGACCTGAATGGAGGGAGAGTCTAATATAAAAAACTGTAAGGAGTGAACAATTGAAAAATGAGAAGCGTAACAATTAAAAAGAATATCTTGACCTACCATGTAAAAGTATGAAATGGAATTTAATGTAGCGTGGAAGAGGGATCCGGTGTTCAAAGTCTGCAAAAGAAAGTTATTGTTTAACGTACAGATCACTAGCCATATTACGTATTCCAACAAAAAGTACAATAGTCGGGTGTAAAAAGTATCAACACTCAATTTTATCAACAGGTACAAGACTTGAAAGGAAGCCATTTGCATCGATATCCAACCTTGATGTAGAGATAGAAGGTGAAGATCAAAGCAAAAATTGCCACAGCTTCATTATCATAACTCCCAGCTACCGATCGAGATATATAGGATGGCACCTATTAGGTATAAATATGATCGTTAATCAGATATACCATTAGATCATCATATGGGAGTGATCAAAAGAAGGGCGAAAATGTAGCACTAAAGTTAACCGTGTACAGTTAATAGAGCATGTATCTGTATCCATTACACACACTTCATAGAGAGCAATACACATCCAAACCCGCCAAGATCCTAAGGCTGTCTACCTATCAATCTCTACCAAGTACCAAAAACATTTGGTGGGACCTCATATTAACCTCCATCCTTCTCATATTCATGCAGTCTCTAACACACTCTGTATGCTCTTACTAGATCATGTTAACATGCATGCTCTCATGGAGATCTTCAAAGTACAGGTAACAGAATGACATTCACAGTCCAAAAACAGGCTTCTCTGCTAGGGGCGCCTTAGTATAGGCAATTGAAAATGACATCCAAACATGAAACACACTATCAGGTATCTTTCGAATAGATACCCACATATATGTAACAGCATGACTACAGAACTGCAAAACTTTACGAAATCGATTACTTCTAAATTTATAGAAACAGAGGATTCATGTTTGTCCACTACGAAAGAATTAGACCAGTAATCTGCATTTTCCCAGAAGTCCTCTAAATGTTGAGGACATCTAAAAACAATAAAGTCCTTCAGATTAAATTAACTTATGTCAGTCCACTAAAGTTCTTAAGTTTCCGGTGCACTCGAAATACTTCAAAGAAGGTTCAAGAAATAATGATACGGTCGAATGAAAAAAAAAGATCCACCTAGATGAACTCAAGAAAAAGATTATCAAGTGACTAGACTGTAGGCTACAATATGAATTAAACTAATGAATCCACTTCTGAACCCCGATTAATGAGCAATCACAAGCATTTTATCTCAGTTACTAGTTACTACCTCATTTTATTAGAAAAAAAAAAAGGAAAGAAAACAGAAAAGATTAACAAGTTGTTTTTGTCCCAACGAAAGAACATAGAAAAAAGATGATATTAAATTGTGGGAATTATGTCTCAAACTTCTCTTCAATCAGTACAATCTACCCTGCTGTACAGACCAATATGGACTAAAATAATATATAGAAAAATAATTGAATTATTACAAGTACCCGTCATGTAATTACCATGGCCAAAAGAACTGCAGCAGTCAGTCCAGCACCTGTTCCCTTAACTTCCTGAACAGAACCGAGTGAACAAGATTGAGAAATCTTGGTATTATTTGCAACATTTAATCTAAAACAGCAAAACTATTTATCAAAAAAGAAAAACCAAACTAGATGGAGTACAAACCTTAGTCAAGAGATATGTTGCCCATGCAGCAAAGGCAGAGAACACAGGAGCAGTAAATACACATACCGTTTCCACAGACAGAGGAATATTCAAGGAATGAAGCACCCTGAAATCAATAACTGTTACTAAATTTGCTGATAATAGTGACATTAACTAGCCAAAAACTGTTTAAAATAAAAGAGTGGTATAAACTGTTGAGTTCAAAAGATCTATATAAGAAATAAACACAAACTGTTCTCCAATACGCACTTCCATATAGTTCCGGCTGTCAAAGTCAATCCTGGGTAAACGGTTCCACCAATGACTCGTCCAAGAGGATACCTCAAAGATAAGTAAGAGATATTGTGTGAGCTTCATCGAGTGACATACTCGATCATATGAAAAAAGGAATGAAAACCTTATCTACATACCAGGTTCGGTCGTCAAACCAATTCCAGAAGTCATATATCCCATTCTTTATGAGGAACTGCAATCAAAAAAGAAACTTAGCCATACATAATGGACACACACCGAGGGGGTATAAAGGGAAACTTTGCAACTCCTGAAATTTATTCCCCAGTGATAAATTTCATGTGACGGAACATTCTCTGTTCAGTACATTATAGAGTAAAACCTATAAATTGTAAACAAATAAATCAATTTATAAATTAAATAATAACCTGAGTGACTCTGTAATTGAAATAAGGATCGAATTCATGAATAACACTTTCGTACTTAATAACCTGCAACAAAAACAGATCAGTTGAATAAATTCACAATTAGGTTAACATATACGTATCAATAAATGTACAGATCGAGTGAATTTACCGAGAATAAACGGATCGAGAATGCGAGTACTCCGATTAACAACAGAATGAAGAACGCGAGGACATTTCCGAAGGCGAAACGTAAGGGCGAAGACGGCGTCGTTTGCTTGGTGATGATATCGACGGGGACGGCCATTAACGGCGGTCGGAAAATGTGTGATTTTGTGATTTGATTTGGAGTCAATGTCGAGCTAACAAAGAGAAGACTTTGGCTACACTAACAGTGAGGTGTTTTTTTACTGATTTACTTTAGGTGTATAATTTGGTGTGTTGTGATTGGTTGATAGGGGAATTAGTACACGTGGAGTGATCTTAATGGTAGTGCTACGTGAATTCCCACCAAGGGTAGAAATGCACCCATCGAATCATGGAGCATCGTTTGGAAGTGTAATAACACCAAGGGTTGTGAAATTTTCTATTGGATCTTTCATTATTAATTATTATTATTAATTATCAATCAATTAATTAATTATTAATATTAATTATAATTATTAGTTTTTAATTTAAATAAAAGTTAATAAGGTTTTTGTCTTCAAACAAATGTTGTATTCTCTGCTTTAAAAAGGTGAAACAATGTAAAGAAAAAGTTTAGAAAACTCAAACTCTTTATAAATTAGAATAGTGAATTATTTGTATTCAAAAAATAAATTCTAGATTCTAAAAGATTTTTAGAACGTGTTTTCTCATAATTTTTTTATAAAAACATGTCACAATCTCAGTAAAAAATGTAATAACACTAGTAAATGTTTAGAGTTTTAATTATCATCTTAGCTATCATTATCATCTGAATTAAGCTATTTTTTAGTTACATTGTCAAAAAAAATAATAAAACAACGCTTATTACTACCGCGACACAACATCCAAGTCGTGCATGACTTAACATCCCTACATGACTTACCCTTAGAAACTTCGAATCTCAACGGGTGGATTATGCTAAAAACATACAACATAGTTCTTCCGCCCCATTTGTATGGTTCATCAACAATTGCTCTTCAAATTTAAGATATGTTAAAAAAAAAATTACTTCGGCTACTAATATTCGAGACAAATTTAACTTGAAATATTTAAGAAATTAGATAGTAATAAGAGTAATAAATGATGACACAATAAGAAGTTTAAACAATTAATAATAGTTATAGTTATTTTATGCATACAATCATAATTTTTTCAAACAATTAAAAATAGGGTTTATCTAATGATAGCTCTTAGGGCTATGTTTAAGAAAATATTTTATGTATAAATGATAATGTATTAAGGTTAGTAAGGTGATTATTAAAAAGTTAGTGAGGTAGTTATTTCCATAGTACAATAAAATTATGCGTGTCTAAATATCTTAGACATAGCCCTAAGGGCTGTCATTAGATAAATCTTTAAAAATAACAGTAGACAATAAAATTGTTGAAAAAGTAGTAACAAAATATTTATTCTTCTAAGAAAAGGCCAATACTGTATATACTTTTTTTTAACCATAAAAATGATGCTAAACCGCTGTTAAAAAAATAATAATAAGATAAAATAAGTAAAATGAGAAATAAATGCTAAACCTGTAAATAATGAATAACTCAAGGATCAAAAGTGTATAAAAAATTAAAAGCACCGACTCAAGCTAGCAAGGACTATTTAATTTGGATACCCGCCCGTATTGCTTAATGGATCCCGAAAACTATCATCGTCGAAGATAAAACTGCACCCAACGAAACCCTAGATATCATTTCAAATACACAAACAACGATCCCCAAATCTCATCCCACCAGAGTGAGAGGTAATTCGTCTAAATCGGATATCAATCGTGATCACCGATCATTCACCAATTTCATCGATCCAGACTTTATAAATCTCTGGTATTTCGACTATCCGAATCTAAATTTTTATTTTTCTTATTACATCTAATTTATTAAATCCTTCATGTTTATCATCACGGTTTTGTGACTTTGTGTGTATATAAATTTGTTCTGTAATACCTAGGTTTCGTGTTGAATTGACCTAATATACCGGAAGGCGTAACCTTTGCTCTCCATACAAAGTAGTCATACATAATAGCCTATAATATGCAGTCATTATTTTATTTTATCTTTTGATTTAGATGCTATATATATCTAGATTATTGACTAGTTTTGATTAAGAGTGTTTAATTGTTTGATAAAATTTTCGTAAATTTAAGCAGGATAGTGGTTTTGTGTTGTTAAATGTCTTTCTATGAAGTGTTATTCTACTTATTTAGGCTGTTTATATAAATTATCACGAGTTAGACTTGTATGCATAGTGCAATAGAAACATCCAAGGCTGCATATTTAGACCATGTGAATGTGTTGGATTTTGTTCAAAAATTGTTTCTTTATTTGCTTTTTTATGTTGGGAGAAATGAGACTTGTTAGCTGTAAGGACTGATTTGTTTCTGCATTCTTTTGTTTCTTTTTGCAGGTTTTTGTCACGATGGCTGCTTTGAAGGAGATTCTACCACCTGCAAAGTCATCTGCTGCTACTTTCTATGATCACTCTAGCGATCCATGGTTCAAGCAAAGATACAGTGCCCCGACAGAGGAGGAGCGAGCTGAGATTATTAAAACTAATCCCATTCCATTGTATAATACGGCAGAACGGCTGAAGTATCGGCCATCAAAAGCACAGGACTATGGTGATGGTGGAGCATTCCCCGAGATTCATTATGCGCAGTATCCTCTTGATATGGGTAGGAAAAAAGATTCGTCTTCTGGCCCAAAGACGTTACCTGTCACAGTTGACAACCGTGGAAACTTAACGTTTGATGCTATTGTGAAGCAGAATGAAAATGCTAAGAAGATTGTTTATTCACAGCACAGAGATATCGTTCCAAAGATTTTGAAAGATGATGAAGAAGAAGAAGAAGAAGAAGAGGATGATGAGAAGCAGAAAGAGATTGAAGAGACCACGCTGCAGACAAAAGCAGCTCTTGAGAAGATTGTGAATGTTAGATTAAGTGCAGCACAGCCTAAAAATGTCCAGACTCAATCTCAAGATTCAAAGTTCATCAAGTACAAGCCTTCTCAACAGTCAGCTGCATTTAACTCAGGTGCAAAGGAGAGAATTATTAGAATGGTGGAGATGCCTGTGGACCCTTTAGAGCCACCAAAGTTTAAACACAAGCGAGTCCCAAAAGCTAACGGTTCACCGCCTGTCCCGGTCATGCACTCCCCTCCTCGACCTGTTACTGTAAAAGACCAACAAGATTGGAAGATTCCTCCATGTATCTCTAACTGGAAGAATCCAAAAGGGTACACCATCCCACTTGATAAGCGTTTGGCAGCCGATGGTAGAGGACTTCAGGAAGTCCAAATTAACGATAATTTTGCAAAGCTTTCCGAAGCATTATATGTAGCAGAACAGAGAGCTCGAGAAGCTGTTGCCATGAGGTCCAAAGTTCAAAAGGAAATGATGTTGAAAGACAAAGAAAGAAAAGAGCAAGAGTTACGAGCATTGGCTCAAAAAGCAAGATCCGAAAGAACTGGTACTGGGACTACTGTTGGTGCTGGTTCCTTTGTGCCCGCTGACAAGAATATGTTGGAACTCGATGAACCTGTTGAACACGAACCCAGACGTGTGAAGGAGCGGGACGCACCTAGAGAATCAAAAGAGGAGAGAGAAGAGCGGATCCAGAGAGAGAAGATCCGTGAAGAGAGACGTAGAGAGAGAGAAAGAGAGAGAAGATTGGAGGCTAAAGATGCAGCTATGGGGAAGAAGAGTAAAATCACTAGAGACCGAGATCGTGATATTAGCGAAAAAGTTGCACTCGGTATGGCATCTGGTGGATCACGTGGGGGTGAGGTGATGTATGATCAACGTTTATTCAATCAAGAAAAGGGAATGGACTCTGGTTTTGCAACTGATGATCAATACAATGTGTACGATAAAGGCTTGTTCACTGCACAACCGACTCTATCTACTTTATATAGGCCAAGGAAGGATACGGATGATGAGATGTATGGTGGGGCTGAGGAGCAGCTTGAGAAGATCAGAAAGACTGAGCGATTTAAACCCGATAAGGGTTTCTCTGGTGCTGGTGAAAAGAGTGGACCAAGAGGTGGGCCAGTTGAGTTTGAGAAGGTAGTGGAAGAGGCTGATCCATTTGGTCTGGACCAGTTTTTGACAGAGGTTAAGCATGGGAAGAAACCGCTGGATAAAGTTGGAAGTGGAGGAACGATGAGAGCAAGTGGTGGGGCGTCTACACGAGAAGGGTATGAAGGGTCTGGTAGGTCCCGCATTGGGTTTGCAAAGGGGCGCTAAATTTTACATAAGTGTCGTTGGCACAGTGTTGCGAGACTTCGACACCAATTTGGATTCGGATCGGTTTTTATTGTTCCCTTATTACATTACGGATATTAGTTTTTTTTTCTTTGTACCCAGGGCAGAATATGGTTGAAGTAATGATTCAAGACTGTCACCTTGTTATTTAAAAAAACCGTTTTTATATTTTATATCAATATCAATCAATTTTGAAGCACTTGTCAGTAAGATGAGTTTTTAAATTCCGTTGAAAAGCTACTAAACTCCTAGGATCAGCATTTCAAACAAGTTGGAGCTTTTCATTACCAAAATTACACGAATGCCCCTGTATGTATAAGCACCGTTCCATGAATTCACTCTTACGCTGTTTTCATTTTAATATTCAGTAGCACGTTTACACTTGTATATCGATTTGTCTGCAGAGTAGTCAAAATAGTCTGAAGATTCCGCCTGCAACATACATGTAAAAGAAATCAATTTCAAATCTTCATAAAATAATACATGCTATTTCCCCCCTCTTCAACGATCCCGTTTCACGTAAAAGGGTGATTGATAATAATGTAATCAATTAACCGTTATCAAAGTTTAGTTTGTGTCGATAAAGGTTCAACGGCTCTGATTGGGCTTTTTTAAATGCTTAAAATACTTGTGGGTATAAACGTCGTGAGTATGATAATAATAATAATAATAGTAATAATAATAATAATAATATAAGTTATATATATGAATATACTTGTATTTGTTAAAAACGAGAACTTTCAAACTGCGCGTTGGACAGCGGGGCAATTATTTTTTTTTGCATATAATACACTAAACTGATTGAATCAGCGGTCTAAACTGTCCGGTTCTTCCCGTTCAACTAAAAAAAGCCTGTTTTCAAAACATTGGGAAAAACCATTCTTTTCCTAAAATGAACATGTTTAGGTGCCAGTAGGAGTGGTGTTTACAATCGGTCGTTGCTGAATGCGGCAAGTTATCAGTCTAGAGGATTTCATCAGAGTTCTCAGTCTAGAGGTTATAACTTATAATCAGGGTTCTCACGCTTGTAGAGGTTATCAGACTCTAGGAGATTCCTACTCTTTGGTGGACATCATTAAGTCGTGTGCTCAGATCACGGAGGGTAAGTCTTCTTGAATTGATTTAGTTGTGTTTCTTTTTGGTGTATCTCAAAATTCTAGTTGAAAAATGGTTTAATTAGAGTAATTTTCAATTAAATGGAATTATGAGCAATATTACTTTCAATTTGTGAATCTTTATTCATTTTATTTCGATAAATTATATATGTTCAAGACTTTGGGTTGTCCTTTAGTCCTTTACTACCGCTCTCTTCAAGCCATACGTGATGGGTCTTTTCATGAATAGAAAATTGTTCTCTTAGTTGAAGGAGAACTCTATGCATTTTTGCTTACTGGGGTGAAACAACGTAAGTACATCAGGATACAGTTTGATCAAAAAAATTTGATCATAAGAAGTTTTCTTGTTAAGAAGAAGAGCTTTGATCTTATCAAGCTGACTCAACCCCTGCCAAAGGAACATACTTACACTGTTAAGAAGTATGAGTTTTCTGCAGTTAATGGGGTGTTATTAGTGGAACTGAAGAGGGTCGTATGAGGTTAGTTTTATTTTTATTTGTTTTATTTTTTTCTATTTTTGAAACTAATCTGATTATTATGTTGCAGCTTCTCTGGTGCTTGTGTGGTGGCGTTAGGAGTAAGCATCATTAAAACGGTTGGTGGTATAGCTGTTGTTACATAGTTAGATATACGTTTGAATTCGCCTTAAGTGTATATGTGTAAGCTACTTGATTTGGTCAATTTACAAGTGTTTTCTGTAACATCCCAATTACAAAGTATATTACTATTACTATTAAATATTATAGGAGGTTGTTATAGGAATCGTGATTTATTTCGCAGCTGCAATTTGAAGCACCAACGAAGATGGTCACAATTTTATTCAGTATGCAGTGTGATTAATCGTTCAGAAAATATTTACAACCTCCTATATAAAATGAGTGAACATAAGACTATTTACAAAACAACTAAAGACTTCTGGGAATAACCTCTTACATTTGGCTGCAAGAAATTGAATCTTCTATCAGGGGCAGCTTTGCAAATACAACGTGAACTCCAATGGTTTCAGGTAGGAATCTCTAAGGACTCAAAATTCTAAATTTTAGTTGTAACGGGAAAATGATATGAAATCTTGTAGGAAGTCAAAGGATTTGTATCTCCCCTAACTAGTATACAAAAGAACTCTTCTGACAAAACACCTGAAATGGAATTCACAAGAGAGCACAAGGACTTGGTGATTGAGGGAGAAAGATGGATGAAGGCCACTGCAGAGTCATACACAATTACAGCCGCTCTAATAACAATGATTGTTTTTGCAGCCGCTATTACAGTGCCTGGGGGAAACAATCAGGATACAGGGGTACCAATTTTTACTAACAAGGTTACCTTTACGATATTTGCAGTGTCAGACGCCATATCATTATTCACAGCTGCTACGTCTTTATTAATGTTTTAATCTATCCTCACTACACGTTTTGCAGAACAAGACTTTCTCTTCAAGTTGCCTAAAAGATTGATAATTGGTCTAGTCACCTTGTTTTTTTCAACGACAGCCATGATTATCGCTTTTAGTGCAACATTGTTCCTTGTGTTTGGACAACTGAGCTCGTTGATTCTTATTCCAATAGGCGTACTAACATGCCTGCCGATTACTTCTTTTGTGACCTTGCAGTTTCCTCTTATCGCAGACTTGATGAGTGCCACGTATGGTCGAAGTATTTTTTTTAAAGAGAGAAGTTATAGGTACTTCTATTGATTCTTTTTTGATCTTAAACAGCTATTCCCCACGGATACATGAATAGATTAAGAAATGTAATGAGTACTTCTAATGAATCTTTTCTGTCTTTTAACCCCATGTTTTCAAGTTGAATGATGTTGATTCATATATTGTTTGCATTATTATTCCCATTAAGCAATGGCTTCTTTCTGTAAACCTTGTTTGCAAAATGGTTAAATACAGACCTACATTGTGAAAATGTTACTCAACTTACCAACTAAACAATAGCCCGATTGCTATTCGCCCTTTTTAGCACACTTGACCCTTCTATTTTTTATCCAACGAATATAATTTGACTTGAGATTAAACACAATTAAAGTCAGCGAATTCACAAGTAAATGGGTCGAGATTGCCACATCTGACCGATGTTGAACTTTCCTGTGAGCAGTAAAGCTCTTTTGGTGGTTCCTAAACCCATTCATCCACTGCCCCCTGCAATTTTAATATTTTATCACCTAAAACTTCCCATGTAAGCCTTATAGAAGATACATGAATGTAGGTACAAGTGTACATCATCTGTCGTTGAAACCTTCAGTCTCATTACTTGATAATGCATAAATCGATGTCAACTTACATATAGTCTACTGATGGGGTGGAGCATAACACAAACAGATCAACATGGGGATGACCACAATTTACATATGATTGTGGCTCTTCCATTGATTTAGATGAAGTTCATATTATTACTAAAATTACTCTACGATATTTCATGCCTACATAAGACTAATGTTATATAGGCGTACTTAGATGACCTAAAAGTATGTATAATGTTCGTCGGTTGATACAGTTCATCTCTCCTAATCTTATTAGTTAAAATTGACACATGTCAGTTTCACAATTTTAAACCTACTTTAGGTCTATATGAGTAGACATATCTATCATTTTTCAAAATATAAATAAGTGAATTGTTTCTTTACATTATATTTGGAAACCATGAAGACTACAATCTTTATTACATCTTCAAACAAACAATAGTTAACTTGCAGCAAAAAGGACGAAGCAATAACAATTGTTTAAAAGGTCCATCATGCTTTATATCAATCTTGAAATTCTCAGTTTATAACAAGGATAACATCGTTGTAGCAATTCTATGTATGATTCCACAGAAATTTTACAAACTGATCATGAGAAATCATCATCCAAACCAATTTCTGAAAATTATGCCATATAAATGAAGAATTCCAGCATCCAAACTTGTGTTCCTAAACTCGAAAACCAAATGCTTCAGATCTAAGCAAAGACTTCTGAATCAATTTGCTCAATATTTGGGAAGACTTGTCTCAGAGTTGTCAAATAGTCTGAAGATTTCGCCTGCATGATGTAAAAGAAATGTCAATTCTTTATACCATAAAAGAATACATGCTTTTTATACCAAAAAAACAAGACTTTGCTTGGCTACTTGCATCTGTTTTATCCTTTCGGGTCACATTTTTATTACATTTAATGCCTAAACATTAGCATTTATATAGCATTTGGCCATTTGACTAATAAAATACTCCAGTTATTAACCACCATACCATACTTGGTGTTCGCGGCTGGGCGAGAACAAGAAGGGGCCTCCCTCAAAAGAAAAGAGCGAAGAAAAAGGGGATGTTTTGTTAATAGGAACAAGAACGTTTCTTCTCTTATGAGATTTTGAGAAGAGTGAGTGCGCTTTCGAAAGTTAATTTCTATGATATTCGGTAAAAAATATATGTCAGCAAATAAATTAAAATAAGTAACTTCCTTGTCATAATATGGTAGCATGGGTTGTCCTCTACCAAAAAGAGTACTATTACTCGTAATTTAGAAAGAGCACATTTTTAATATTCTGATAGTTATTTCAGCAAATTTGTCAAACCTCTTGCTTAAGCTATAAGCCATATCTAATGATACCATTTTCATGGAAGGAATGGAGTATTATATCCGACACCAAGAAAGAAACCAAATCTTATGCAGAAGCCCTAATTTTGAACTTTAAAGTACATAAACTTTGCTTACACATGGATTGTGCTCAAGATAGATAGTGGTGAGCTTCTCTCTCGAACCAGAAACCGCCTCAGCAATGCCATCTAATGATGCTAGCTGGTTGTCATTAAACCATAGATCTTCTAAGCTGCAATGAGAGAACAAACCGATAAAAACAACTTGAAGAAAAATAGATATGATAAGAATGAAGCCATATATTCATGTATACACATACCATGTAAGTTTCTCAATGTCCTCAATTGCTGCAAGCTTATTTGAAGAAACATCCAAGACCCGCAGGTTCCCCAAGGTTGATAAGCCTTCCATTTTCGCAATACCATTATGGCTCAAGTATAGTTCTTCTAAAGCAGTACATTCCTGGATATGGTAGAGAGCCATAAACATAGTTTCATTGGTCATTCCCATAGAGAAGCCAAATAAAAGGTCTAGTTCAGATTAAAAGTAAAAAAGTTACCTCTAATCCTTTCATCAAAGTTAGTCGATTGCTTTGCAAACTGAGCTTCTTAATGCATTTTAACCCACATAAGTTAATGGTTTTTATACGATTGCGACCTAACCATAGCTCTTGTAAGTTTGTCATGTTCTGTATATTCTCGATCACCTAGAAGAGCAAAGTTTAGTGCATAGTCTCAAACTATATAATAGGAGTATTTAATAACTAAAGTCTGTAGGTGGCTTGGCTATCAAATATGGTGTTTCGGCAAGTTACAGTTTTTATTTTTGGCAGATGATTTTAGAGGATGAAAATCATTTCTTATGTAAGTATTTAAGGACCATCCCACTGAAAGACCCCACATGCTCATGGTCTGTATATTTGAGCAATGCAGAAAATAGTTGCACACAAGTTTGTTTGTTGAAAATCGGATCAAGATTTGAGTTTAATATTAGATGAGGCTTTCATGCTTCTGTTTCATAGTATTGAGAAGACGTGTATGGTAGAAAAAAGCTTGGCATTTACCCTAAACTTGCATGCAACTATTTCTCTCTATTGAGTACGTGAATCAATTGGAGTCATGTAGGGAGCCTATAGTGCCTCCATATGAAATAATCAACTCAGGAAGCATGGACTCACCCGTAATCGGTTGGAACCAAGTTCAAGAATTTCGAGCTTATTAAGGTGCTCGATCTCCTCAATTTTTGTAACTTCATTTTTTGAGACATAGAGTTCCTTGAGTGTGCTTGATGCCTTGGATAGTCCACTCATTGACGAAATTTCATTGAACGAAATATCAAATACCAGAAGGGTTTTAAATATGCTAACATCAGGAATATTCTTCAGCTGGTTATCCCTGAGAACTAATTCCTGAACAAACATCGCATGTAATTTAGTGAAGTCCACACAAACTTAAATCAACCAAAATCAAAGATAAAGTACAAACATGAGATACATTATCTTTTAGTGTTGTTGATTCATAACTTTTTCTACAGAGATAAATCGCCTAAACATCATCTATGACAATTCTGCAATTCCTTATATTTCTTATCTTCCATTTAATGTAATGGTAAATAAAACAGCCTGTATTTTAATTCAAGGTGCTTGGTAAGATTTTTTGCCTTAACATGGTGGTCACTAGAGGTCTAGCGCTCCTCTCTAGATATTAAAATTTCTAATACAACTTCCATCTCATAGCAAGTGAAATGAATTACTTGACCCATGTATCTTAAGTGTTTCATGAGCACAACCATTTAAACAATACAAATCTTGACGGCGTTTGACAAGGACCTAATTCGACGTTCAATCTTACTAATATTGGATGACACATGCACTATTTCATCATCTTATCTATTTTCCGACAACACCACCGGTTCACAGGATACATCTCAAAATAATTACCAATTACTTCAAGCCAGTTCATAAACTATATAATAACTACCACCGACAAAAACAATCAAAAAGTGAATTCGGCTTGATATAAATGATACATCTCCTGACGTAGTAACGTAAATGATTATAGCAGTGAATCATATATAGACATTCACAAAATCTTCACATAAATGCATATACAAACATGATTGATTTACATACATCCACTTTTGCAATCTTAACTCTATAAAGAAATTGTTATTTTCTTAACAATTTGTGTGTGCGCGTGCGCGCCTGTGCCACATTTAACGTTACATAACGGTTTCAATCTTAATTATTAAAAAAATACTGAAAATTTATTCGTTAACGACCAAAGTATATCTAATTCTAAAACATGCATCTCTCATCCCCAACTACCTTATAACCTAATCCCGAACTAAAATGTACAGTCACATAAAAATTACTTACTTTATTCCAGTTTAACCTAAAATCATTACTGCCTATGTATATTGTGTATACATTATTCTCATGAGCTAAATGAACTTTCATCACAAATAACATCCTGCATAACTATCCAAAATACAAAACAAATAAACAAACATATACATATATACAGCAACTGAAAGCATACCTCGAGGCCGGAAATGGCGTTCCACTGAGATATCGGCTCAACACCGGCATCATCGAAGAGATTTTGACGAAGAGATAATTTTTTGAGATTTGATAAATTAGATATACGTGAATCTAACTTATTTAATCGATTTGCGGTCAAATCGATTTCGATTAGGCTCGGTGGGAAGTCGATTGAGTCGAGATCATGAAGCTGATAGCTGGTGGCATCGAGAACAGTTAGCGGTGTTGATTCTTCGTCGTTGTTCATTGGATTGTTAGCTGTTGTTTGTTCCATTAAAACTGCATTTAAAAGAACCCTAGAAAATGATGTGCGAAACGGAAGATGATCTTAGCAACTCGGTGTCTTCCACTTTCTTTTTTTGAAAATTATAAATTATATATAATATAATTATAATTATTAATTATTAATTATAATTAATATTTAATATAATATAATAAAAAAATAAAAGCAAAGAAAGAAAGCATAAGAAACCCAAAATTTAAGACTTAATACGTTATAATAATAATAATAATAAATCATAATAATTTACTTGAAAAAAGAGTAAATTTTATAAACGGTCCGTATGATTTATATTGATTTACAAAAATCATCCATATATTTTATTTTTCATTTTTTTAGTCCAATAAGTTTATGTTTTGCTCGAGGACGATTCTTCTACCACCTAAAATACCTTTTCTCTTATCATTTTCGAATAGTAAGGATCTAAATGGTTTAAGAGTATTTTAGTCATTTTATGTTGATGAGAGACTATTTTCGAACAAAAGTAAACTTATTGGACTAAAAAATTAAAAAAAATAAAGTATGTGGATGATTTTCGTAAATTGGTGTAAACCATATGGACCATTTATAGGATTTACTCTGAATAAAACTACAAGAATGATGTATTTTTATACTAGAAATATTTGTAAGTGCTAAATACTTTGTAGCAAAAAAAAAGTAATATAAAAAGGGTAGAACCGACCTTCTAGCGTATTTTTATATATTACAAGCTAGGCATTGAGCTTGTGCGATGCACGGATGTTTTAAAAATAAACAATATATATAATTTGTAAATATAATGTTATCAACTTAAATGTGCTATTATTATTGAAAATGAGAATAACTAATAAGATAATCAAATTATAAAGGATACACCAAAATTTGAAGTGCTAAAAAAATAGTAATAATAAAAAGTATAGAAAAACTTAGATTTTGGCGTACATTAACTAACATGAAGAGACATATAATGAAATTGCAATAAACACATTTAAAAAATATTCATTTATTGAAAGGACATATTAATATTCGTGGGATCGAAGTTGTTAATATAGTGTCCTTATTAATATTTGTATTAAAGCGTTTAATTTATAAAAGATTAATATTAAAAATATATATAACAATTAAATAATATATGATTGCTTTTACCCTACCAACTCGTGTAATGAATTATTTAACTAAAATAAATTTATTTTATGAAAAATCATTGTGTTCGGTTAACGATGTGTTATGTGAGTAACCAAGCCAATAAGTCTAAACTCCATTTCATTATGCTTTTCAAGAATGCATAAGCTAATAAGTTTACATCATAGTCTCCTAAGGTACAATACATAAACAATGCGACAAGGTTTTTAGTTATATATCTTTATTTATATTTATTTATGTCTTATTCCAATACCAATATCATTACAATTACAGTTAAAAGTTGGTTTGATATTGTTGAACTAACATGTACAAATTTAACCGTTATAATTAAGATAAAAAACTTCAATTCCTAATTTGCATTTAAATTAATATACAAACATATTATTTGTATAATATAATATATTACGTTGTTAGCATAAATTTTCAAAATTTATTTTTATTATTGAACTAATTTTATATGAGCATTTTAAAAAATTAATTTTTCATTTATTTTATTAGGTTATTTTAATACCTTATTTTATATATATATATATATATATATATATATATATATATATATATATATATATATATATATAATAGATATGATCATTTCACTACACGTATTTACATGTTATATGTGACCTTGTACATGTGCTCGTTGGGTGTATTGTATCGTGCTACCCAGAGCCGGCCCTGGCTATGGGCAGCCTGGACGACGGCCTGGGGGCATCAATGGTGAAGAGGCATCAGAAGATCGCAAATTCTGAAAGTTTAGGATCGGTAAAAAATTGAATTTTCAGTGATTTAATTCAAGTATATGATATTGTAAGATGTAGAATATACATTTTACATAGTTTAAACATTAAATTGAACTCACAATGGAGATATAAAAGCTTAAAATTAGGTTTCTTGAAAGTAACTTTAGTTGAAGGGGATGAAATTGGGAAGATGACTTCACTTTACTTTTCTCGCATAATGCCCCTCCTATTATGGCAGTAATCATTTTAGCCCTTTAGCATTATATAATTTCTCAATTTAACACTTATTTGAAATGATGCAAATTTTTTTCCAATTTATAGCTAGGTAAAGATAAAAATAATGACAGTGAACTAAAAAAAATTATTTTTTACTGTTACTTACTAATTATATTTCCAATTTGTAACATATTATTTTTTACTGTTACTTACTAATTAGACTTAAAAATAAACATTTTGATTCTTTTTACGTTTAAAAATTCACGTGTCTTTAAATTTAATAAACATTTTGATTCTTTTTACGTTTAAAAAATCACATATCTTTAAATTTATTTACATTTTTATTTTGGACTTTTAGATTTTTTAAAAAAGTAACAAAAACTTAAATACTCGTATTTTTTTCATAACATAGAGAACATATTAAAGTTTAAATATAAAATAATAAACGATGTTATTTAATACATCTCTTAGCTAATGGGAGAAACGTAATAAAGTTTTTATTTCTATCTTCTCAAGTTATAACATCTTATTTAATTATGAAAATCAACGTCGATGAGTTGTATAATTGGACTAGATTTCGAACCCCGAAAAAAATATGTCATTTGTTTACAAGATTCAGTAGGGGCATTTTCTAATCGTTTCGCCCAGGGCATCAAATAATTCAGGACCGGCCGTAGTGCTACCTTCGTCTCACTTCAGGTGTCCACATTATTATTTTGGATTGTCTCATTATAAGTGTTCACTTTGGTGTTTAACCAACTAAAAAAAACTTTAGTGAGTATATATTATATTTGATTGGTTAAAAAAATATAGTTAGTGGAGAATTCTAAAACTTTGTGTCCGGAACACTTTAACCGGAGGGAGTATATTTGTATATGTATATATATATATATATATATATATATATATATATATATATATATATATATACACATGACATACATGGTTGATTTGGTTAACTCAAGTGTCACTTTGATAAAATGGTTTAGGTAGAAGCGTTTACATGACTTCAGGATTCAGGAACATAACTTAAAAGAGAAGTTAAATAACTGCCATGACAATTTACCACATGGTTGTGTATAGTTTTCAACTTTTAACATAAAGAACACAATAAAAAAAATTCATTCAAATCAATATTATTTTACCTTTCTTGTGTAAAATTACCATTGAATTGCATATTTTTAACTGATGTGTTGCTACAAAACAATATTCCAATGATGTAAAAAGATTTTGATTTTTATGTAACTTTACATACCTATTTAGCTACAACTAGACAATCTGAACAAAATTAGTCCTAATCTATGCAACTAATTGACATCAAACTGTTTTTGCTTATAGAAGGTTAATATCTACTATCTAAACTTTCCATCTATCTTCTATCTATGTGATAAAACTCAAACCCATGACCAAAAATCGAAGACCATTTTGTGCATCTTTAGTGATACTTGATGGTCCTAATCTATGCAACTACATGAACACTGTTTTGACCCACCTGCGGGTCTAATTACCCGATTGAGTCGACTCATTCCCAACAAACTTATCACGATCAATTTCTGGAATCCCATTTTCGTCAAGAAATCTAGGCACACCATCTTCAGAATCATTAAGGCCATGATTGCTTGACTCAATCTTAGTCAACACTTCAGTTGATATCAACTCTAGTCCTTCAACAAATGCTGTTTCTTTCTCATCATCTCGATTCTTATGTTCCCTGAACCCAAACCCGACATCACCTGGGTTCGTCACATCGTCTAGAATCACTGTCGAGTCAACTCTGTGAGTTGACCTTAAAACTTTGACTATCCCTTTTCGTCCTAACATGTTTGATATTCGCTCGTTGTTGAGATGAATTGAAAAGCTATCACCTTTAACGCTTATCGTTGTGTAAGATTGCCTGATTTGGTATAATAACCAAAATCCAAAAGCCACAAACAATGCAAACCGAAATGTGTGCTTACTTGTCGATGATTTTAATCTAGTGTTCTTTAAACTCGGTCGGTAACTCATCGTAATCAACAACTTATTGAGCTCGATTGCCTACACATTAATAAAAAGTAATTAATAAATCAGTAAAACATAAAACTGTCAACAAATTAAATCACACATATATAAGAAAATAAGAAATCGAATCAACGAATAACAGCTTGATATCAAGGAACTGCTTAAGCTTAATTCATCAATTGTTGTAGAATTAAAACAAAAATTCATACTATTTCAGTAGTATTTCAATTGCTTAGAACTAAAACCCTAACATATTACAGTAATGTACGGGATACGAGAAAACTAAAATTAAAGTAACGAAATTGATTATAATGATTAATGAAAGATATGAAATAGAAATAATATTACCTCTGGTATACAAATGGAAGGGAATTTATTTGCCGAGTGAGTATCGAAACCCTAACTGTGTTTTGCTTTGAACAAATGGGGAAATGTTTGAATATCGAAGTTAATTTTAAAGGGGAATCTAAACGGTCAACAGGTGTTTTTCATGTGATTAATTTACTTTTGAAAGAATATTCTCGAGTGATTTTTCCTTTAAATTAAAATATATATAATAATTTATTAATTACTGGTTATTATTGAGTATTATTTTTTTATTCTTTTCTTTACAGGTATCCAAAGTATAACATGTATAATACATGAAAAATAATTAATTAATAATGAAAATCCACTAATATTTTTGTTAAACACAAAACCCGCTTCTGGATCGTTAGTGTTACATTGGATCGTTAAGGCCCATTTCGTTAAAGCCATTTTAAGCAAGCCTAATATCATATATTTTGTAAACGTAAATCATATGTTAAAAAATTACACTTCATGTCCTAATACTTTTTTCATATTAATATAGTCATTAGTCAGTGTCTTTATACTAACAACACAAAAGTTTAAATTTCTTAAAAAGATCATACCTTTGGTCTACTTGCTACAGAAAATCATTCTTTAAAGGTGTCATTTTTAGGTCACTTTCTTCACTTAAACCCTTAATCGACTGTAAGTTGTTTTAAACTCGTTACTTGTTTGGTTGATGTTGGCTTTATTGTTATTTTCATTTGTTACCATATCTTTTTAATCAAAGTCAGTAACGTCGTGATCATTGTTTAAACTCCTAGGCTAGTCATAATCTCGTGATTGAAGTTCGACTTTATCATTCGTCCACAAAACTCAACCTACCCAAAAAATGACAAGGAAACTGCAAGAAAGCGTGATTCTTGATCATATTAATTTACGTTGTTTTACCAATCAAATCGTTCAGTAATTGTTCCAGCCCAATTATAAACCGCAACGTTACATAGTTTTGAAATTAATCAAGTCTTTGAGAAGCTTTCAAGTGTAGTTTATGTTTCTTATAACTTTTATTATTATTATTTATTAAATTAATTATTAATTATTATTTTATTATTATTATTATAAGAAGTTTAAAGAGACGATTATTTTAGGACAAATGAGTTAAAGAGCAAGGATGAGTACCTAAAAGTGGCTAATTAGACAAATCAAACATATAACTTTAAAATTAATTATTAATTACTTGAAAAGGAGAAAAAGCCTTCATTTTGTCTTGGATTATTATTAATAGCGAATCGATGTACCCTAATGATGTTGATCAACTGTTTTACATTTCATGATGATTATTATTATATTTCGCGTTTGCTAATCTTTACAATTATACCCTTAATTATGCCAAGGGTCCAAGTGGAAATCACATTAATCAAGTTGCAAGTATATTTGTTAATTGGTGAGCTAAAAAAGATGATTTTTCTAATTGTGAACATTTTTAAGGTCATTTTCAATCATCTTTCGTATAACTATTTAAGAATAAACGTCTCATATTTCATTGTACTTTCATTCCAACAACATGAAAACAAACACACAAGTACGTAGAAGAAAATTTTAAATCTACAATTACACGAATAATGGGCTTCTTTACATATTCAGTACAAGTATTTGTCCAAAAAGATTTATGACAACCAAATAAGTGTCACGTAGATCTAAAATCATTAAATATGTCTGAGAAAGGTGATTATGACACATAAAATAATAATACAAAGAAATCAGCTTTATATTTATTAATTATTAAGGTGTTAAGATATGTAGTCATTGATAGTACAAATTTTAATTAGAAGGTACAACGATACAGGTAGTGGTGGACTTGTAAAATCTAATCACCGGTAAAATAAAAAATTTGAAGCTCACTCAACAGTGGGTGTACCGTCTAAAAATAAGTGGTATTACTTTTATAAAATCAACAACTTTTTAACTACTTTTACATTAAACTCAATTAATTAACTGGTTTCTGTAACACCTCAAAATTTGAGGTATTAATTTTATTTGATATAAAATACTTTTTATAAGTTGTATAAAATATTACTAATGATATAGCATATAAAATGATAAAACTTTAGGGTCTAGAATTACAAGTATTAAATTAGTTTGTGGACTAAAATATAATAATTATATATACATACCTATGGATACATACATACACTTATCCTAGTTCTCGGAAGCATTTTCTAGAGAGATCGAGAGAGATTCGGGCGAGAGAGAGAAGGCAGAAACGAGAAAGAAGAGTTGAGTTCCAAATTACTAAATTGAAGTTAGGGAAATCGATTCAAGCCTCCCTAATCATCTTTAACCTAGGTATGATTTTGTTCTTCACCTCTTTTAACCTAGAAATTAGTTTATGAGGGTTTTGAACCCAAGTAGTGTGTAAAACGAAATTAAGATAGAAAATGTTTGATTGAGGTTAACTAAACTTAGAAAGTGTTGTTATTAACCTCAATTTATACTAAAACTTGATAAATTGATTGTATTCATTAGTGATTATGGTGGGCTTTATCCAAATGTTTGTAAATTATTGTTAACCCACCCTAATTACTAGTTAGTGAAGTTGTTATGATGCTATTAGTGGTAATCAAAGTAATAAATCAAGTGAATAAGCACTTGAGTTAATTATGATTATAAAATGTGAGAATTTTGTTACTTGGCCAACCCAAGGGAATGATGAGTTGGTGATGTTGATTAGTTGATTTTGATGTTTGCTAAATGTTAAATGTGTTGTTACATTGTTATGTGATTATTCGATAGGTATTAAAGACGGGGCATCATTTGTTGAGCATTGAGTTAATATTGCTTAAAACATCAAGGTGAGTGATATAGGGGTTAATTGGGTAGTGGGTCATGTGAATTCCGGATTGCATACGTGCAAGAGGTTCACATGATCAAGTGGAGTTAGTTGTTTCATATTTATATTTGATTGTTATTGTTGTTCATGCATTGTAGAAATTAGCTAACTACATGTTAGCCTAAGTGGTTGCACATTGTGCAAGTTGTTACAAGTGGTAAGTTGATAGCGGATCCGCCTAAGTGGTTTAAAATCTCTACATTGTCCAAGTTGTTAATTGTTGATTACTTGTTGTTTGATGCCCCTTTTATTTGCCTATATACTCACTAAGCTTATTGCTTATTCTATAAGTTGTTTAATGTTGTAGGTACTAGTGGGTCAAAAGACCAAAGCGGTCAGCGGGAGGGCAAAGTAATCACAAGGGATTAGCGTGGATTGTAACTTGCTATATGTAGGTTTGGCAAGCTACCATCTTTTAAATTCTCGCTGTGATGACCATGATGAGTAAATCGCCCTTGATAGTGTCTTTTGATATAAACATGTAAAGTATAATAAGGTTTTCGTTTGTAAGTAACATGGTGTTTAACGTAGTTGGTAAAGTTGAATATGTTATGAATGGAGGTCCATGGTTTTGGTTAAATTTCTAAAAGGGTTAAAATGGATTTCTCAAACGGGTCGTTTGGGAGAATTGGTTGAAATAACAAATCGAAAAGTTTTATTGTGTTCCTTGACGTCAATAGGATGTTGTTGTAGATTTTGAAGTGTCAACAAAGGTCATTGGTTGTAAAAGGAAAAAGGGGTGTAAAAGTGCCCAAATTGTCACTTTTCGACTCAATATCTAAATCGGTTATTATTTGAAAATTTGGAAAAAGTACCAATTGGGAAACCTTCATTTTATCATAATGAATGTGTCTGCAAAATTTCATGTCTTGATTGTAAATGAGTCAAAACTTATGCGCGTTCGATTTTGAGTCAAAACTTGAGTTTTGCTGAGTTCAGGTTCCAAATATAGTTACGGATCCCAGAAAGTGGCTAGGATCGCGTAACATCAAAGAAAAACTTTCTGGTGCATTTTTGTGAAGAAGTACGCGATCCCAGAAAGTGGCTAGGATCGCGTAACATCAAAAACAAAAAAAAAATAAAATTGGGCGTTCCAGTTTTACGTGTCATCACTGACTATAATGTAGATCCGCCTTTGAATAAAATGTATAAGATGGGACAAATAAGGCCTCAAAGCTCTTTCTTTTGGTTGGAAATAGATAGTTTGTTGAAGGTATATAAGCCCACGTAGGAATAGGAATCATATGGATTTATTTAGTTAAATATTCCGTAATTAAAAAATAATACATCAATAATAGGTGAAATATCACTTATGGTATGTTATATGATACTTAAATGCAAGTGGAAACCAAATTATGTTATATTCTATTTTATAAAAAAGATTGTATTGATATGTGATATATCGAAAAGTGAAGTATGAATCATGAATTGTAAACAAGTTTATAGTTTGTGTCATTGTTAATAAGTTATTGTAAATTTAAAGAATGATTAATATGTTGTTGATATCACACTTGTTAGATGCGTTCTACTAAAATTATACTTCCATCACGAATATATACATTATTTAATGGATATTTATATTTTTTTATTTTCAGAACTTGAGTCACCACAATATCTCTATGTCTATTGTTATATCCGTCTGTGGTATAATTTCTCTATATTTTTTTTACAATTTAAATCTTCATTTTTTAAAAATTATACATGAAAAGTTCATAATTTTAAAAACGCGCAACGTGCTAATAACTAAACAAATGATTTTTCTAATTTATGACTCACCACATAGGCACATAACAAGTCACATAGGTGATGGCTCTCATTTAATTTGTGTGGCTATTAAACATGACAATTAGCACAACTTAATTACGAAATCGACATTTTTCATTTAAATCTTAAACATTGACACTTCCATTATGACTTATCAATTATTAATTAATTTTCAATGATTGGTTATATAGTAGTTATCTTCTATCTTCTATTCGGGAACATATGTTTTTCAAACTTCTAGATCAAATTAAAGCTAATTCATTTGTTTATGTTCTTATTAGTTTTGATATATTAATACTTATTTTTTTAAGAATAATAATTGTTTTAAAATAAAGATAATCAACCACAGTTATTATGTTATTAAGGTGTCTCCCATGGAACTAGGAAGTCAATTAGAGTCGTTTTCAAGCAATTTTCTGTGATTATAATATATAGTTTAATTTACTTTATTTTAATGAAAACATTAAATAATTCAGCTTATTGTAAAATTAATTTTATGGCTATAGTCATAACCATTTTACTATTTTAATATAGAATCACAATTCAAGAGATTATTTGGAAAACACACATGAACCAACATTATGTGTTTCTCAACTTCTGTATGAAAATAAGCATATAGGGTTCTTTTAATGCGTTTTTCGCTAAATATTTTCTTACACGTGTAATCAAATGGTCATTGGTCTAGCAGTATTAAGGTAACTTAACAACTTTGAGATTGTGGGTTCAAGTTCTGGAGTTGAACTATTGAAAATTTCATGAAAAAATGTATATAGAATATAACCGTCATATATGTGCGTGAGCACTTGTCCATATATAGTTACAAGAAAAAGAATGTGTGGGTTCTAAAACAAAGGAATGCATCTTGTACTCTTGTAGTTTCGCTTATAAGGAAGGCAAAGTGAAGTTTCTCACCTTTTCCGAAAAAGAAAAAAAAAAAAAAAAAAAGAATATTTACATGAGTCCACTTTACATACAAATAACAAATTACACTTGATTCACATTAAATAACAAGAAAAGTCACTTCATGATTATTCACATATAAGTTAAACATATCACATCCATTAACAATGGAAAATTGTTTTTACAGTAGTTTTTTTTTTTTACATTTTTTTTATTATTATAAAAAAGGTTTTTAATTGAGGCCGTACATTGCATGGTACACTATGCGTGCCACGTCAGCACTATTTATGATCATCCAAAACAATAATGATTAAAACCAAAGGAGTTGTTATATACCGACTTGTACGTTTTGCAATGATACCTAGTATTAATTATTATGCCTCACATAACACTAGTTTTAATAATCCAACTACCAAAAGCCTAAAAATGTGAATGTGCACAACCTCCTCAACAACTTAACAACTATATCTATGTCGGGAAATATAAAACAATAAAATAACATTTCATATATTTCAAAATATTATTATTCAAATGATCAAATAACATAATTTTTTTTAGCCAAATAAAATATTAGCTGTATAGTTCTAAGTTGCAATTATTATTTTATCATTTTGTTATGGAATTGGTAATCGGCTATGATCGTAACTTATATATGTCCACTTGAACACTTTCATTTAATTCTACATTTTGGTAAGAAAGTCACAAATTTAAAAATGGGACCAAAAATTATTAGTAATATTATAAGTTATGTGAATAGACCTTCGTCCTATCTTCACACATCGCATTAGGTGGAGTGTTTTGGGGAAAATTATCATAAATCAAACACTAACATATATATTTAATGTTTAAGTGGGAGGTTCAAATGAGAACCAATTAAAAGTCAAAAACTTTAAGAACCACTAGAATATACGATTGTTCATATGTGTATAACCCCAAAATATTTATAAAAATGTTAATAAGAATAAATAAAACCCTTGAAAAACTTTAACTGATTTGTTCACATGTGAATTGTTCAGTTGTGAACATATTTGTTTTTACGTATTTTTTTAAGTAATTTTGTAAACTTTTGAATTTTTTTATTTCTTATTAGAACAAATATTAATGTTCACATGTGAACAATTACATATTCTTATGGTTCTCACAAGTTCTTAACTTTTGAGTAGTTCTCGTTTGAACATTCATCTAATATTTAATTAATATAATTAACAACTTTAATTTTTAATTTTTTATATATCAATAAATTGGTTAACTTACAACTTACCGGATGAAAAGAGCTAAAGGCTTCATTATGCAATTACCAAAAGTGTAACCGGCGCCATTAATAATTATAAAAAGTGTTTCAAATGCATCATCATCAATAAACGCACCAAACCCTTGAATTGATAACTAATCAAACAATTCGCCAAACCACCATCCTTGAAATTCATCTTAATTCACTCTAATTACTTAATCTTGCTTTTCTTATTACTATTACTATTACGACTACTAAGCATACATAAACATCTAATGGGGTGTTTGGTTCCCAATTTTTTTTCTTTTGATGAAATTGTAATTTATTAAAATAATTAGAATTACAAAAAATGTGAATTTTTTTATCGAAAGAATTTAGTAACTTGCACCTTATGAATAGTTAAATTAAATGTTGAATTTTTAAAGTATTACTCGCAAGTTTCAATGTAAGTCTTTGCAAATAATCATTTTTTAATCACACTTTCACACACCTTAATTCTACATTATATATTATTTACTTTAATATTTGTTTTTTAATAATATGTACATAGAAAAAAGAATGCTATACAAATAACCCCTAGCTTCAGTGTTTTAATTTTTTCCATGATAACGTTAGCATTTATAATCATCTTTATCAATTGTATTAATTATTAACCCCCGTTTCAGCTCCTTACCTTATATATACACACACACACGTACTCCTATATCTATTTCTCATTTCTCACCCAACCAAAACCACATAACCTCCCTATTTTTCTCTCTCAAAATCAAAAATGGAAGAACAAATAAGAACACCAAAAAAGCTATGGAGTATTGTAAGATTAATCCTGTACATGCTCAAAAAAGGCATTTCTAAAAACATTCCATGGTTTGAAATCCACATGATGTTCAAAAAATCCACAAAAGCAATCGGAAACATACTTCTTGATCACCATCAAACACTCACGTGCCGTCCAAACAATATCCATACAGCTTTCATTCCCCCACGTGACTACGAATTCAGTTTCAATAACACACCTCTTTTTATTATTCCTAAACGTAAACATAGAACCAAACACAACAAATATGATCATAATCATCATCAGTTGACTGTCGATAATGTCAAACGTGTGTTTGATTTATTAAACGTTTACGATCAAACAAGTATGAATTCAAATACGTTTGTTGAACCGGAGAAATCGCCGTTGTCGTTGCTAGGGTTTGGAGATGGGAAAAATGTACGGCAGTTACGTGTAAGTGATTCGCCGTTTCCGGTGAATAATAATGAGGAGGATACACTTCAAGTTGATAAAATGGCGGAAGAGTTTATTAAGAATTTTTATCATGAATTAAAGCAACAAAAGAAACGAGCCGTGGTAGAATCACCGTCGCCAGTGCCGGCTAATTATCAGAAATGGGGTCATGTCCGATGAGTTATAATTTTTCCTTTTTAGTATTTTAATTGAGTTTACATATTTTGTCACTTTTTATTTTGTAACGCTTATGTTTTAAATAATGAAAGTTTTGATTTTCTTTTCTGTAAATTATTACTTGTTACTTTTATGTATTTATATTTTTATCTATATAATATGTAAGTAAGAATATATGAATTTAATCTCTAGATATACTTGCCAAAATTCTCAGTACGTGATAAACGATTAAATACTTTTTGTTATATGGTAGCTTAAAATATGGGAAATGGTAAATACATCCTCAAAATTACTCATACATTAAAATTTCAAGCTGTAAAAAAGAGGGTAACGGGCCCTCTGACGGGTCTCATTGACCGGTCTCATGACTAACACGAAGAAGGAAACGTGTACACAACATGACTTCGATGTAAAAATCAATTGATTTGTTGTAATTATAACCCTCTTGTAACATACTCTGTAATAAATATGTAAGTAATAATATGTTTTTAATTAGGTTATATATTAATTTATTCCACAACATACAGAAGGACGCTCAATAAATGTGAGTCGGGTAGAATGGTGGATAATGAATAAAGAAGTTTAGCATATTTGTTTGGTGTTTGACTGTTTGGACAATAAGATATGATGGTGGTACTGGTTTTTGATGGTAGTTATGGTTGTCAAAAGGTCGTTGGGCAGTCATTTCGATTCTTACCAATTACATTACGTTTGCAAAAAATTCAGCTATACTTTAATCCCACTACTTGCAATATTCATATTTTAACTTTCCTTTTTCAAAAATGTCAACATTTTTCTTTTATGAATCAACACTTTATGTACAAAAGCATCGGTAAAATAATTACCAAACGTCCTTTCAACTTATGTAATTTTTTATATAACCACGTAATTTTCAATTAAAAATTGATATTTGATGAACGATTTATCGATTGATTATAATTCATGTATGATCTCAGCTAGATTTTTATTTAATTGTATAATTATAATCGATTATTTGAAATTCGTATTTACTTACTCTTTAATCATATGTGATTGATACTTTAGTGTTTAATCATATGTGATTACAACTTATTTTTTCATATTTAAATATTTTCAAATCATTGAATTTAAAGTTTGATTAGATATATAAGCGTGTGTGATTATTATTTAGTGTTAAATCACATTACAAATTTTTTAAACTCATTAAAAATGAAAAAAAAAATATCAAAAGTATATCCTGTGAGATCTCTAATTAAAGATAAAATGGTTTAATTTTATAATTTATTGACGTACGTTTTGTAAGATATTTAATTTCAAAAAAAAAATATGAAAATAAATATTTAAAATAGTAAAATCCTATTGATTTTCTCATTCTCTAATTTTTTTTTATTTTTATTTGAACTTTTCTCCGATCATCGGAGATGGTGAGGTCAGTCCCCTAGTACAAAAATCTGAAATGACAACAAAAAAATATGGAGTACTTTTTAAGGTTATTAGTGATAATTTAAGAATTGTTGTCCATTTAAATAATAGAAAGGGAAAATTATTTTTGCCATCTCATATAAGATACCTTAGCTTCGCCTTATATTGATATTTTGGGTTATAATCTTAAATAAGCATAAAAAAAACTATTTGTGACTTGGTTAACGAGATTACCTTTTGGACAAATTAGAAACATCCCATAATTACCACAAGAAATTAACACCGTGAAATTTTAGTTACACAAATGACAAATTGAACACGAGGTTTAATTGATTAAATTTTTTTAGAAAACAACAATTTAGGTTGAATTTGTATGATTTTTGATGTTGACTTATGTCATCGTCAACGGTCATTATATACGATTGATCAATAATGGTACATTAATTTAATTAACTCAATATTCTTTGGAGCTTGACATGTCATTTTTACAAGTATTAATTTCTTCGTGTAGATTACAAATCTACCTATCCCTATTGATTACGAGTATTGGATCACTTTACTCAAATTTTTATCTAATCGTCTCGATTTAAGACATGTGTCATGTAATTTCAATGTATATCTTATTTTACTAAAACTTATACGTAATATAATTCGACACAATCCTTAAAGTCAATTACGTTTACGTTGATGGATTATTAAAATTTTATACGTAAGTAGTCTAGGTAGGATGTTATTTGTATTCAATTCATAAGTTAACTACTTAGTGTCATTGAAGAAAAAAAGTTATAAAATGGGCGTGACTATTGAATAAAAATTGGTTCGATAAGCCTGTATTTAAGTGATGTTAATTTTATGGATATAGAAGAATTTAAGTAAAATCATCTTCCAATCATTACTACAATTTTATTTAGATTGGAGAATTAATTGGGATTTTACGAATTATATTGTCAAACGTTCAGGCCTCACATGTGTGATCGACATATCAGGGTCGAATCCGTGTCTCGGCATATATGAGTGAAAACATGCAGGCTCCACATGTGTAACCGACAGATCAAAGTCGAATTCGTGCCTCAGCATACGGTTGGAGCGGACTGTACCATTAAAATATGGTACGAGAGTCAGTAGTAACCTCAAAATTACCCATTTATTTAGATTGGAGAAATATAAAATGTAACACCCTCTCTTTATATTCTATAAAATATTCTTTTATTTCGGAAGCGTAGGTCAAAACATATATTGCATTATTAACATTCATAAAATGTACATATATATATATATATATATATATATATATATATATATTGTTCAAAACATCGTAAATAACCAGGTGTTACATAATTTCAACTTTCATTCAAGTTATCAAAAACATATCAGAGTTGCCAGCTGGTCAAACATTCTTTGAACATAATCTTCCTGCCCGCCCATATCAATCATGACTTGCAGGGATTAAGGTGGGGGATTAGCACAAAGCTAAGTGAATGAATGTGAAACTAACAATTCAATTTAGCTTAACAATCTGTTTACATCAATTAATCGTAAACACATATCGTCAAAGAGGATCGGTGGTTTTTGAGGAACCCTACTGCCGTGGTGGCCCTCAAAGAAAGCTTATCACAATCTGTATTGGACTATACAGAATATACCGATAACTTGATATTACCATTTCACGACACAGGTTTTAATACAACACATGTACAAACCCTGTATCTGTAATCCTGTAATAACCAAGTCCAACAATCTGTTGACCTCTTTAGTAACAACCAATGCCCGAAGGCCACATTGCACGTAGATTCATAATCAGCAAATCAGACTAAACAGTCTATCAATTATATCTACGTTTACTTGATGCAACCAAACCGTTACAACCAAATCAAACTTGTGAGTTCCAGATCCACTCACCTGTCAGTCTCAGTCCAACAACTTAGAAGTCTAATGTTACTGAGTCTTCTGCTGATCTGAGAATACAACAAATAATGAGTTAGTAACTCATTCCATAATCATATAACATATTTAAGCGAACAAGCAAATCTCTAAAGTCTAAGAAACAAAAGTTCAATCCGAAGTGAAACCAGAAAATCCCGAAACGAGGTTTAAAACTGAAAAATGCCATTTTCGACCCCAAGATGACCCCGAAAGGCCAAAAACTGTCTAGGCTCTTAAGATAGAGCCTTGATTATTGGGTCGTTTTTGAGTGACCATGCGAATTTCTACCCAATCCGAGTTAGTGAAATTTGTCACTTAGTCGCTACCCTGAAACTGCATTGCAGCAACTGCATCGCAGCAACTCAGTTCGCTTCGCAATAACTCGGTTCGCAGTACAACATCTCAGTTCGCAGTACAACATCTCAGTTCGCATCGCGAACTGAATTCTTCTGCAAGCTGCGAACTGACTTCTGTTACCAGGAAACCCGAATCTTCTTCCTCAATAACACAAAAACTCAGTTTCCTATCATTCTAACAAGCTTTCTATCATTTCATATACATCAAATAACATCATTTAACATCTTTCAAACTTCTATTACACAACTAATTCATAGATTGACCAATTTCATTCAAAACAAGTTATTGACTAATAAACTTCAAAATTACTTACAATTAGAAGTAGAAATACGAAGATGATGATATTGAATATGGTTTTCTAATTAAGGATTACAACCAGGTACTATCAATTTGATTGAGAGAAGTTGAAATCTTGACTTTGTGTGTTTTAGGAAATGAAAATGATATTAGGAAGATATCAGAAGGTTTGAGAATATGTATGAGTATATATATATATATATATATATATATATATATATATTAATCTAACCCAATATCATTACAATTTTAGTTTCCTTCTTAATCTATTGTCTGGAACCCAAAACCATTTTGCGAAAACCAACTATTTTATTTTACCGTCAACTAGATTAATTTAAAACAATGAATTATGTATTAGTCATAATAACTCATTTATCTTTTTGACTAATATTATCAGATAACATAATAATATTAAATATTCCTAACACATTTAAATAATAAATTTAAAGTTAAGAAATTACCCGTATATTATTAGGGCCTTAGAGTGGATGTTACGTAAAACTTCGAAAAACTCGGAAGAACAACGTGAAAAGAATGTTACGTGGAGTATTGTTTTTAAATTAAATTATAATAAATAAACAATGTTAAATAATTTGGGTGAGTAATTATGTAGAAGTTGTACAATCGTTGCTTGAGTCGGACGTAGATAGTTAATTAGTAAGAAAATGACATATCTATTTAAATAATAATGTTAGACACGTCCATCGGACGGTTTCCGAAAAACTATATAAATTATAAAAAAAAATATATCATATCAATAAAAAGTTTTCTTTCACGTTTATGATATTATTCACTCGTATGATATCAAATTTTTAAAAAGTATTAACATCATTTGCAATTATAATGTGAATAATTTATGGTTAGTAATATAAAATAATAAAGGCAACAAAAATTACAATGAATACCAAACGCTAATACTATGTAGGTCGTCGACCTTGAAATAAAAGTGAAAAGATTTTACAAGGTATGAGGAGTTTTTTTTGTTCTTTTTCTATTTTTTTTTTAATCCCTGAGTCACTTTAATCATGTAAGTGTCATTGGAAAAATTATGAACTATGTATATGAATCTACATATTTGTCCTTTCTTTATTATATTTCCGTACAAATATTGTTATTGGCATTGAAATTGTTTTGTACAATGAACGTTCGATTATATTATAATTTAAGTTAGTAAAGAACAAATTAACATATATCAATAGTTCCATACTATGAATAAACATGATAACGCATACGAAATGATTTTCGTCGAAGACATGATCATCCGTTTCTAAAATACACAATCAACATTATCATATATTATGTGCGTTGACGATAGCATGCTAGTGCTAGATTTGATGGAAAATATATACTATTGTCTAAGAATGCTTAATTATTCAGACTTATGATTACAAATAATTATAAAATAGCATTACATGATGCAACTATTTTAGATGAGTATATTTATAGTCAAACGTATATAATGTGCTTCAATGTTATATTTTGAATATACTAAATTAATTGTCTACTATTATAAAAAATATGAAGGTCGAAATTAAAAGGTAGAAAAATTAACAACTTCTAGATGATCAATGTTACATTATGAATTCGAACCATCTCATTTAGTGAATTCAATATAGTCATTGCTAAGGCATTCAATTTAGATGATAGAAAGAAAGCTTGAAGGAGATATTGGGCATTTAAACTTTGTAATTGAATAGTAGGTTGACACGTATGATTTTTCATGACTTAAAAGTATTAGATGCCTAGACGGTTGCCACATAAGCTAGGAGGGAAGATAATTAATATACAGGGAAGGTATGTTCGTAGTGTGATTTTTATAACGTATTTCCTGTTAGACCCGATAAAATATCGGACGCTTAAGATCACTATTAAGGACGAATATATAACGTAACCAAGAAAATTACATAAGTACATTCAAGCAAGCAATGCTATTTTATACTGTATTTCCTACCATTAAGTCAACAAAATATAATGTACACGCACATCTCAAGTGACGTACGTATGTCATGTTGCGAAAGACGGTCGGAAGAAAATACATTTTTAAAATAATTCGTTCATCACTAAAATGATACTACATAAAATAAAATACGCCTGTTCAACACTTGTTTCGCCCCTTTGGTTAAAGAATAGAGGTTCTCATTTGGCTTTTGCATGGAGCAATTGTATTTTAAGATCTTAAATCCTAGGGATTTTGATTGTCAAGTTCTTATTCACATTGGCGTCATTATTCATGATTTTTAGCTTCTCTATGCTCTGTTTTTGAACACTTTTTGGTATATGTTCCCATTCGGTCTTTTTAGACCTTTTTCTAGTGAAATTCAGTGCTTTTTTAAAAAAAAGAAAAAATATCGTTCCAACTCATTTTACGCTTAAAATTTGTCTCGTCATTGTTAGAAAGAAACTAGAACATAATTAGCTCAAGATTATGCGTGATAACTGATTAATGTGTAATAATAAGTTATTCACATTCAAACATTTTAATTTTACTTTAATCATAAATCATAAATCATAAATAAATATAAATATAATATTATATTTTAAAACCTATTTAAGATACTCTAAACATATTCTAAAACCAAACATCACGCTTGATAAAATTTACTCATTAAATAATAAGATTCTGTGTATTTAATAAAAATGAAGAAAAACCATATTCATTTCATACACAAAATAAATGTCGAAAACAAAGTTCAACTTAACACCAGCATAACAGCAGTTCATTTGTACGGTTGGATACCCTCATATCATGCTACTACTAGCTATTATTTTGTTCAAAAAAACTAGTGTTATTGTTTTATTATTATTAATAATATAATAATAAGACAAAATTGCCGAATTCGTCCCTGTGTTTGACTCAAAAATCACTCCCCGTCCTCTAGTTTCAATAATGTCACCAGGCATCCCTATAATCGTTGTTTTGCGTCATTAGTAGTCCATTGGCCAAACGACGTTAGGAAACTCTGTTAAGTATTGGCATGTGCACGGCACACGAGGTTATTTCAGTCCTTTCATTTTTTCTCCCCACCCACCCTCATTTAGTTTTTTTCCTTTTATTCTAAAACCCTCATTTGCAGACCTCATTCATGTCTCATTTATTTTCTTCAAATCCTCTCTAATCAATCAGTCTAGCATATCTAAAATTGTAAAAATGGTAGCTATTTGTGAATGTGGTAAAGCGAGTACTGTGAAGACATCGTGGATTTCAACTAACCCGGGTCGTCGATTTTACTGTTGTTCACAAAGGGTGCGTTTACACAAAACCCTAAAAATCATATTTTGGATGTATTTTCTTCTAATCGACGTTTTGCAGGTTGGTAATTGTGGGTTCATAGACTGGTATGACCCACCTATGTGTGAACGTGCTGTGAAGATAATTTCGGGGTTGTTAAGGGCTAGAAACCGACTAGAAGAAACCATTTTAGCAAGGGAACAAGCAAATCGCAGGTTGAAGACGTATTTGATTTGGAGTTGGGTTTTTTTTTTGTTGTGTATGTGTTCTTTTTTAAGAATTAGATTTGTTTGTGTAAGATTAAGTTGGATGTTGTCAATGGCGGTTGTAATATAAGTTAGGAGTACCTTATGTATTGTAATGAATTACCTTTTTTGGTAAAATGTACCGAATTAACTTAAAGTAATTTCAGGTGAAGTGGTCCGAGTCTTTGAGTAATTTATGATGTAATGTATGGTTAACTACAAGTAATGAAACATATAACTGCACAAATGATGTAAACACACAAATAGGTGCCTGCAAATTGCCATACATTAAAGGCCATTAGACCTGGTTCAAAAGACATACTATTTCACAATACACAAATTGTTCAAAATACATCAACGTAACATAGCAATTAACAAAAGACGAGACATTGTCAAGACATTGTCAAGATACAACGTAACTAAGATGTAGCAGCACTTTTTCTACTTGCAGTTCTCTTTCTACTTGACTTCTTTGGTTGACTTCCAACTTGACTCCCACTTCCAACTTGATTATTGGCATTTTGACTTTGGCTAACACCTTGACTCCCAACAACAGTTTGACTTCCCCTAACACTTTGATTTCCTCCATTTTTACCACAACCTCTAGAATTGTGACTAACCTTTTTACACTTACTACATACTTTAGATGTTCCAGCTCTAGAAAGCTTTCGAGCTGTCACAAATGAGCTTGCAGCTTAACTTTCCAATTCAGCTTGAGACCTTCTCCTTTTCCTTTTAGGTCTACCAGCTTGTTTGTGATACAGTGGTGGAATCAATGTAGTTGGGCAATCACTCTTTCTCCATAGGTTTCTTCCACTGATTGGATTAATCTTGAAGGAATACACATCTTTTCAAGTTTGAAGTCTGTATGCAGGGTGCACATAGTCTTTTGGAATTCCAACTTGCATTCCATTCAAACTCATGTTCCAGATTGAAGCAACAACATGTGCACAAGGAAATCCTGTCAACTCCCACTCCCTACATGAACATGATTTATCACCCATGTCCACCACATACTGATCCACATGTTGTCTAGAAACCTGATACTTATTTCCCCCATTCCATGTGACACATACTTTGTTGCTGCAGTTTTAATTGTCTCAAAAATTTTAGTTGATGTTGGTGTCATTGGACCTGGACTCTTATCTGCCACTTTTTGAACTGCCACAATCCTTTTCATCAAATATTCCATTATAAACTCAAGACAAGTGATAATTGGTTGGTCTCTCCCATCAACTAGTCTTCTATTCAAAACCTCACAAATATTATTCAATAATAAGTCACACTTTGCCCTCCCTGAACTATAATATTAACAGTGTTATTCTACAGTAAGTAATTACTAAGCAATTATCTGTATTTGATAAGTTATTAAAGACAAAATATACCAGTGAAATGAGATCTGGTCCAATGTTGTGGTGGAATAAGCCTCAACCATTCATAACATCCACTGTCTACTTGTCTTAACTCTTCCATTGCACGCTCAAACTCTACAACTGTTGACCTACTTGCACACTGTCACACCCCCAAAATCGGTAATTTCGTTTAGCGGAAGCATTAGTGTTAAGTGGGGGTGCTGACGTAATCAATGAACATACATACATATCAGAGCATATGGCTATCGCCAAACATGGTATATTAAGATGCCAGAATAATTGTTATTACAAAAGGGTACAACTTAGGAAAGTTGTAACGATAATAGTATTGTTTAAAAACAATAATACATAGTTTAAAAGTGGATTTCAGAAGTATGACTACAGTAGTTGTAGTTATACAATTGAAATCCCGTTTGTCCCAAAAGAAGTGGCATCCTAATGTTGTGTGTGTAGTCCATTCTGGATGCATGCAGATCTTACCTACTCTGCTAATTCCCTGAAAAACATAGTGAGTAAATATCAACAAAATTGTTGAGTGAATTCACTGGTTTATAAGTTGGTTTGTTATACTCATTTCGTTTTTAAATCGTTGACCTCCAGTCAAATAGTAATCAAATAATGATTTTGTTGGATCGCAATCCAAAAGTAATAGTTGGAAAAACATTCCAGTAAGTATGTGTTAGAAAACATCTAGTGTAATCTAGCAAATCGTTATCAACATTGTAGGAAAACATTCCTATATAAATCGTAGGAAACACAAGTTAATCCAATAATGGAAAAATATTTCCTATGTAAATCAGTATCGTTGGAAAGCCATATTCCCAAAATAATAGTTGTAATTTGTTGGGATAAACATAGACGGTGATCTCCCAAAGGCTAGCTAGGCCTAATGAGTAGAGTAACGACTCCTAGTGCTATAACCAATCCATGACTTGTGTTTCGTTTTTGCCCTTGTAACAGTTTAAATATACGCTCCTCGTTACGACCGTCGTCGATGGGGTTGGCGCAACCAACAAGTTATAATAGTGGGAGGGCTTTCATCTCGATAGTACTATCCGTACATTTAGTGGCTAGAGTCACCTAGCTAATGGTTATAGGTTGCAAGCACTGGGACTTCTGTGCACTACAACTACCTCTCGTAAACCTAGGTCCGTACCAAGATTCGTTGTCATGTTCCCAAAATAGTTATGAAAATCACTTCATAATAAACAGTGTATAAAGCATGAAAACATTTATATAATCGTAACAAAAGCATTTGCTATGTTTTTCACCCCAAGTTTAGAAGCAGTAAAAACAGTAAAAGAGGGGCTGTGAACTCACTGTAGATGTAGTAATGTGATAGCTAGCGGATGAGAGTAGCGTCGCCCAAGGTATGTCAACCTATACGCATAATATGTATTAACATAAGTATTTTGATTGTTTGTCAAATTATGTTAATGGTTTGATTGCTCTTGAAGAAATTGTTGATTTCTTAAATTGAACAAGTCGTTGGTGATTATTTGTTGAAGAATAATTAATATTTCTCGAATCGTATTGATTGTTACGTATATATATATATACATGTATATAGTTGTGTATATTATCGTTTCGTTTCTTTTGTACATATATATAATTGTTATATATATATATATATATATATATATATATATATATATATATATATATATATATATGCATACAAATATACTTGTCGTATATTATACATTGTACGTTTGTAAAACCTGAGTTCTATTTGTATATAAAGATATATAATCATAAGTGTCGTACATATATATATATATATATATGTATGTATATGTATATATATGATTTCGATACGTTGTTAACGTATAAATATATAAGTTTCGTTTGTCATGAAAATCTCTACTCGTGAATATAACTAAATATTCAATTTTTTTAGTCACGCGTATGTGTAGGTATATATATATGAAAAGTTTGTCGTTTTTGGTTTCTCACATATTGCCATTATTTTTGTTCGAGTCTCATCGTAAAATATTTAAATTATTCGTTTCGAGCCAAAATCTAAAGTTTACATTTCGTTTCACGTTTTTCGTACCGAGGCTCGTTTTCGGTTGACTTAGTCAAACGTGTTCGGTTTGACCCGAAAATTTTAGAGAGGTCTTAAATATGTTTACAGAGCTCGGGAAAATTATCGTTGCGTTTTATAGTTGGTCAAAAAGTATCGTTAATTAAAATACACCCAAAACAGTCCCCGAAACCCATTTTCCAGATTTTTCAACTTCTTTCGAGCTCGTTCTCGGGGGTCAAAACTTATCGAACAATTCTGAAATTTTTACACAACATTCCTACATATGTCATCTACTTCTAGTAATTTTTACATGATTTTTAGAGGTCTATAACTTGTCGAATAAATTCGTGAATCAAAAAGTGTCCAAATACGTGTTCTTCATGACCTCAGTGTGCAAATCGACCCATATCTCAATTTCTGTGTATTTTCAGGAGATGTGTTCAACATGAAAGTTGTAGTTAACAAATATACGAAGATTTTGGCATAGGTTTCATGTATTTATCTTACTCCTACGATTTTATATGATTTTTCTACTGAAGATCATAAATCTGTCCAGAAAGTTACACTCATCGAGTTTTTGTTTCGTTAAGTTTTTGTTATGTTTTTGCTTAAGATCTTTCAAAAGGTGAACATACAACATGTTTTTTAAGTATAGATCATGCAAGATGAGTGATAGATGAAGTGTTCTTACAAAGCTTAAAGATGGAGAATGAAAGAAGGTGATGGTGATGCTTGAAGCTTGTTCTCCTTTGCAAGATGATAGAAGATGATTATGATGATGCCTTGGTATGATGAAGGATGATGATGATGTGTGGTATTGTTGTTGTTGCCATGAGAAAGGAAAGAATAGAGAAAAGAAAAAGGAGTAGGAAAGAAGAGAGAAAAGAAAAAGGAGTAGGGATTAAGTGTGGAGTTGTTTGTGTGTGTGAGTGAGAAAGAGGGTGAGGGAGTATGGCTTAAAGAGAGGGAGAGGGCATGGCCATGAGGCATGGCTGCTCTCTTGTGGGCTCCACAAGGTGTGGGTTGTTTAAATTTTGTTCCCCAAATTTACGTTATGCGCGGTGCTCGTTTACTCGTACGTTTTGTCGTTCGTTTAAACGTTAAACGTTTATTATTCGTTTTTCGTTCACGATAAACTCACGTTAATTTTTTTATTGTAGTATTATTTTTAAATACTTTATTTTATGTTCTTAAGATGTTTCGTTGGGTTCTCGTTTGGTTGTCGGTTTCAATTCGCGCGTTATTTTGGGTTTGGTACGTTTTATAGAAAACGTATAACGTTTTCGTTTAATCGTTATGCTTTATCTTTATAGCATTATGTTTTCAAGTAAATAATTATTATTAAAATAGTTTTACATTATTTATGAAATTCGTATCACCAACGATCATGTAATTGTCGGGCTACACCCGATTGTTTTCGCGTAATCGTATATAATTACAAAATTCGTAATACTTCGCGTATTAAATTAGTGGGCTTTGTTGACTTATCTCATAAAAATAGTTTAGTTTTTCATTATGTAGGGAATTAGCGTAAGCTAATACATGTGTCTAGTGGTAAATTTTACCGTAATTGGAGGAGTGTCACACACACTTCCAAAGTAATTGCTTGACTGTTGCTCCTCTGTATGCAGACTTCATATTGTCATAGATATGCCTAACACAGTACCTATGTCCAGCACAAGGAAACATTGTTGCAATTGTTTGTAACAAACCCTGCACATAATTAACATAATTAATGATTAAACATAGTTAATGAAATAAATTAAACAAATTTAAGAGTAAGGATTGTACCTTTTATCTGTTAGTAATAAATGTGAAGTTTGAGTTTTGTTGCAAACCCAAGTCTTCTCCAAGGCATTCGAAAAACCAACTCCAAGAATTTCCATTTTTTGTTTCTACTACTGCATATGCCACTGGATATATTGGCCAATATCAACACTAGGCAACTCCTCATCTCTTAACCCTTCATCTATGTTTTCATCAAATACTAATTTGTACTTTTGATCCTCTCCTAAAACTTTATCAGCATTCCCTTCTTGCATACTACTACTACACTGCCCATCTTGACTTTTTTCAAACCATTCCAACAACATTTTATTGACATTGTCACCATCCTCCTCCAATAACTCAATAACAACTTTGTTTTTGACTGGGGATCTAAAAAAAGTTTTGACAGTAGTAATACCATGCTCAATATAGACATCAATAATCCTATGACTAATTGCATATGGTAACATGTTTAATACATCCTAATCATTACCTAGTGCCAATAGCCCAAAATCTAAATCATACGTTGGTTGTCTAAAATGGTAGTAAGTAATACCTTTGTCTTGATAACCCAACTCATCAAACATTTCGTCAATCTCAAGTACATAAAACTGATCACTATCTAACTTGTCAACATAAGCTACTGCACCCCCAACATACTTCCTACCTGGAAACTTACTAAAACAACCCCCATGATGTAATTTTATACTGAATAACGAGGTTTGTTGCTCTGTAAATGATAAAAAAGAAAGGAAAAAAAACAAACCCATTATCTTTTACTACTCATTTAACAAAAGAACATGCAAATGAAACAAGACAAATATAAATTAGATGTTGAGTTTGAGCTCAATAACATTACCGTATAGCGCTTTCAGTTTGTGAAGATCATGATTTTTCTCCCGAATCACTCATCGATCATACATTATTAAGCTTGGAATTGCTTTATATGTTGCAAATATGAAGGGATTTAGGGCCAATTTTGTGTGTAAATAGGTTTTAGAATAAAAGGGGGTTTTAGAATAAAGAGGGAAAACTAAATGAGGGTGGGTGAGGAGAAAAATGAAAGGACTGAAATAACCCCGCGTGTTGTGCACATGCCAATACTTAATAGAGTTTTCTAACATCGTTTGGCCAAGGGACTACTAGTGACGCAAAACAACGATTATAGGAATGCCTGATGACATTATTGAAACTAAAGGACGGGGAGTGATTTTTGAGTCAAACACAGGGACGAATTCAGCAATTTTGTCTAATAATAATAATATTGTTATTATTATTTGGATTTTACTAACTATAGCTCAAAGGTTCTGGTTAACGACCAATTTTTATGTGGTGTCTAGTTATTAATGGTTATAAAACATATTTTATTGTTAATTTTTACACTTTAACCATAACTATTTGACGATTTCCTGGTGTCTCATGTATTTTATTGAAAATTAGACACTTAACTATAGTTCTAATGATATGATAACACTGCCTATGTTTCAACGTAATTATCCACTAGAGAAACAAAAGCAGTTTAAAAAAATGTATAATCATTACATTATTAATCAATAAATTTCATATTTATTCACTTAGACTTTTCTCGATTGATTAAATTTGAAAGTAAACAACTATTTTGATACATTTCTCTTTGAAAAATGAACAATGAAATTGAGACGGCGATAGTAATTATTGTAATTATTATCACTATATAGTTATTCGTTTATTCATAACTCTTGTTAAAAAAACAATACTAAATGGACAATAATAATCTTTGGGGTGGTGCTACATCCTTTTATGACGGCCCATTATAAATTGCATTTTCGACTGAAGAAATTGACAAATTTCATTATGTTTAAATGGGCTATGGCGACGTGAAATTAAATTTGGGCTAAATTTGGATTTGCATTACAATATAGTTAACAAACTATATAAGCTAAACGGCTAATCGAAACTATTGCATTATTATAAATATAATAATATATAAAATATGAATTACCTTTATGATATCATCTTTTAAAATTGAAGTTCAATTGATCAATCAAAATTAATCATTGATTCAATTATTTTTATTAAAAGTGAAACAATAATAATAAAGGTTAATAAATACTAAGTGAGAGGTTATAGGAATTATCATCCGATAAGAATCAAATAATTAATAATTAATAATTAATAATAATAGTAATAACAAAATAATAAATAATAGATAATAAAAGATATACTCCGTAGTTAACTTGTCTATCTGTACTTTTTGTTTATATCTCATTCAAGTACTAAAATAATTATTTTCATATCACAATAATTATTATTAATTATTATATATTGATTCAAAAAAGTTAAACCTATAACTAAGGCTAGCATGTCAACACATTTATATTTATTTCAACGGGCAATACTTGAGCATCAAAATGTAAAACCATTTGTGTTATTTATTTTATTCTTAAAAGTTAAAATACTAAATCAATTTTTCACAATTTATAGTTCGAATATACGTTAAATTATCAAAAATATAATTTTGTCAAATATGATCAGTGTGTATACACGGGTTTATAAATCTAGTATTGCTATACAGTAAAATAATATCTTATTTTATTTGGAAAAATATTAATATTAATATTGTAAGAAAACGTTGTTAAGTTTGTCACATCTTAACTAAACATGCTTTTGAAAATCATGAAACCCAACAAGTCAAATGCTTGAAATATGTTTTTAAGTGAGTAAAAATGAAAAATAAATATTCAACAGCTTACACAACAAGTTATATGAAAAAATAATAATGAATAATAACACGGAATAGTGACTCACTATATAACTCTAGTCAAATCAAGCACATAAATTCAAAATAACTTTAGTCAAATCAAGCAAAAAAATTTAAAATGCCTGATGGTAACTTTTAACCGTACATTTTCGATAGAATGATACAGTAGATTTTTGCACCTTTGATTTATCATTATCATTATTATTATTATTATTATTATTATTATTATTATTATTATTATTATTATTTTCAAAGATCTTATTTTGATACTTCGTAATTTTTAGAAATATACATTTAATAGATACTTGATTTTTTGGCAAATAATTATCGTATTTTCTTAAAGAAATTCAACTAATATATCGTACACTATCTTTTAACGTAATTTACACATAATAATATATATATATATATATATATAGAATCAAATCTTACTTGAATTATATCGTATCTACATATCATAGTGTTTTTCGTCTCATGTCCCATCGTATTTTCCAAACTTAACAATATTAAATAAAGGTTTTTGTTACAAAAATACTTGCGGCTTTATCTTCCCGAATCCTTTTTTAATTAAGTTACGGAGTATTAATTTAAAGAAACAATAGAGATCGTCAAAGTAGACCACTCACTTTGATGAATTGAAAGACTGAAGTGTCAGCTTAGCGCCACAGTAGTAAATCTTAAGAAGATTGAACAAAGAATGAAGATTGCATATGATGATATGAAAGATCGAACTTTTTTAAACGACACATTTACAAATATACCTTAATTATATACCCAAAATAAAAAACAAATAAAAAATCATTCTTTCCGTCTCACAACATCTTATCTAAGACGAAACAAAGAAAAAACTTTACGATGCCTATGATGTCTTCCAGAAGAAGCTCCATCTTTGTAAGAAAGACGCAATCTCAAAATTTCTAGTTTTTTATCGTAATTTTTGTAACTGATTGTACATGCTTTAAGTCCCCGTAAGCAAATTTTTGTTTCCTTCTTTAAAACTAATTTTTGTAACAAGTAGCTTCAATATGTTTTTTTCCTTTAAGTTTTCAAATTAATAAAACTCTAGTTGAATTGTATATTAAAGAAGACTATATATTTAAAAAATTAAAAATAATATTTAAAAAAAGACTATATATTAAATCACTTTTTAAATCATCCATTTGAAGAATATTCTAAAAAAACTGAATAGTGTATACACTTGTTCTGCTCCGTTTCACAAAACACTCCCGGAAACAGCAACACTCCACGTCTCCACCGACTACCTTTCACCGGCGACCAAAACAATACTTGCACGCTCTATATCTATCTCTGCCATTACAACATTTTATTATATTTATTTCAATGTATAATTCTCCAACTGAAGTAGTTCCACTACAACCTTCAATCGAACAACTGATCACAAAAATATGTTCACAAAAATGTATAGAACCGCCTAACCTTAACGCCCGACGGTTACTCTCAACGATCACCGAATCATCAGCGATTGAAATTTTGAATACTATTCTTAAGTCAAATAGCGACCGTACGTTTACAGGTTACATTATTTACTTGTTGAAGAAAAATTCAACCGTTTCTGATAAACCTTCTATTTTACCTCAGAAACGATCGCCGTCGCCGTCCACAACCGCCGGAAGTCCGCAGAGTAAAATTTTGTTACATTTTTGTTGTTTTTCACAAATAATATTTTGATTATGATAGTAAGTAATTGTTATAATGTGAGTGCTCTCTTGTAATGTTGTGGTCCTGGTTTAGGGTATTTACATTATAATGAAAAAATGTGTGTACTTTTTAGGTAAATTAAATTAGTATATTTTTATAAGTAGTATAGATATAAATATAAATGCATACTGTTTGCTTTTTAAAATGCAAAGAAATTAATGGTTTAACCTTCTTCCTTTTTTTCCAAATTAAATATAAAAACAATTGTTATTTTAGTACTTTGAGTTGCTTAATATGATGTAATGTGTGTTATACTGATTACCATGTTTGTTAGATGATTCTTAAGTTGGTTTTTATATTAGGGTAAGCTTATTTGCAAGGCTCACGTGCTTCCTGAAACTTGGTGAAGCAGATAAGTTCATTTATAACAGCTTATGAGCTAACCAATTTGAGTTTATGGACTTTAACAAGGCCATAAGCTTAGACTTATTAGCTCATAAGACGTTATAAGTCAGCTTATCAGCTTTTCCATTATTCTGTTAAAAAGGAACGTGGAAATAGAGAGGAAGAACGATGTAGGTATGTACCATTGCTAACTTGTGTTCATGTTCATCTTTCTGCAGAGTATGCGTGCCATCTTTCTCTGAATTCTCAGCAGTTTGTACGCTCACCAAGTTCTAGTTCCAAGTGTAGAACTATTACCGAGTCCTCTCCTGTATCACTGAATGACGGTTATGGTTCTTTGCTTTCAAAGCAAATTACTTCATTACCATTTTCCAGTTTGACGGCTGTGAATTCTAAAGTCGCTATTTGTCACTTGCCTGAATCTCCAAAGGCCACTCATCGTGTCCAGAAACAACTTATATTCTCAGAAGGTTGCGACTTAGATGATGCAGATCATGGTAAGGTAACGCAGCACTTGATTGACTTTTCAAGTGCTAGTCATCAATTTTCTACTGTTTAAAAGCAATGTATGCTCTTGCCAAGTTCTAGCTCAAAGGCTCCAAGCCCTAATCATTTTTCTGATTTCTCAGGTGCCACCCAGAACGGTTCTCTAGTTGGAGAGCAACATACTTTACTAACCTGTGAGAATTTTAGAGGGGCTACTTGTGGCAATATTGAATAAGCGTATGGTTCTGTGACTCAAAACCGTTCAAGCAGTATAAACAATCTCGTCTTTAGTCAGCAGTCACTGCTCCTTGCTGAACTTGAATTCAGGAAAATGTTCATGGTATATAGTTATGTTGGAAGGTTAGTAAACATCCAACTTCTTATGTTCATGTTTTGGATTTTTCTACTCAACTCTCAATTTTAGCTAAGTTGGTGTACAGGAAAAAGCTTGAAGACGTGGTCTCTGTTGAAGATGCCATTGAAATAAATAGAATGAAAACATTGACAATGCTTAATTTTGAAGCTACAATCTGGGCCAAATATGGTCGGAAATTTTGTGAAACCTCTGATAGGGCAATGGTTTGTAAGATTTTATTCATGATTTTGTTCATTTATATTATTAATTCTTTGAAATGGAAGCATAGACAAAGAAAAAAATGCATCAGTAATCTACCTTTTTTTAAGCTTCTATAACTAGATTACACTGTACAATTTTTGGAAGATAGATGCACTGTTGGTTGGTTATGCAAGTATTCTAATATTATATTACATATGGAGCTCAAAAAAATCAGTTGAGTGTTATGATCGTAAGTGGTTGTATCATATGCTTTGATAGTTCATCACCATGTTCTCGTCAGTGAGTCTGATGATCTTTATATTGTAGCATTACGATTGGGATTCTGGAAAGACGTATCTTTATCGTTGCTATGTGAGTGCTAATGGAACTCACCAGTTCAAGGTTTGTTATTCTTCTTGATCTTGCTTAAATAGAGCTTGGAGTCTAGATTTATCTTTTCGATTCTATAGTATCTTTAATGATATTGTTATATGATGTTATTTCTTGTTATATTTCAGGGACCGTATCTAAATACAAGAAGAACTCAACTACAAAAGGAACTAGGAGATGACAACGTCTTGATTGTCCAATTTTCAGATGATCTGGACATGCCATACATGCCATCCAATCACTGCAACTGGCGTGCAGCTTATCAGAAGGTCGCCGGGGGAATTTCTATTGGTTTGCGTCATTATCGTCTCTATGGTGAACATTTCACCTTTCATTTGTTACTGTTTTCTACATAGCTATCAGTAAATCACGTTTGAGTGTAATCATGAATTTTGGAACTATCCATTTTAACTTTTTCAGCCTACAAAGATGGTAGAGATAATAAGAATCTTAAAGCGTACAGTACAAAGAAATCACGGTCTTCATGGGGTGTCAAATGCTACTTCATCAGAACAGAATCTCATGCACCTTGGACTGAGAATGACACTTACATTTTGTTCAATAAGACAATCCATGAGGCAAGATGTCTATTCATGCATGTGCATATGGTCTCTAGTGTGGCCAAATACATCTCTAGGTTAGTGTATGAAATTATTTCGTTTTGTGATTCATAGAGATGGCGAGATGGGAGTGTGGGTGGGTTGGGTAGCGGGTCAAAACGGGTGGGTTTGACCCCGACAAATTTTCCAAAGTTTCTTTATTGATAACCAGTGTGCCAAATATGATTATCTAATTTATCAGTGATCGAATCTTTTCTCTGTAATTTATTCGAATCCCTCAACTTTTGTTTGGATGCAGATGCTCACTTGCCCTATCAAATACTATAAAACTTCGTGTTGATCTTGCTTATGTGCATGTGGAAAGAATTGAAGACATCCCTTGTCGTGTATAGCCTTTTTGTATCTTAATTCGTCTTATTTTTCTCTGTTTATCTACAAAATACTTTTTATATCATGAGTTATTATGGATTCTAGGATGACAATGGCTTTGTTGTATGCAATGAAGATGATGAAGCGTTGATTCATACAGATGGGACAGGGTTAATATCAGAAGATTTGGCAATTTTGTGTGCAAAACATTTTCTCGAAGCAAAGGGCACGGATGATGACAATTGTGAGGTGATAATTTTGACATTTGTATACATTCATGTATCTCGATGTAATCCTTAGTGTCTAACCGAGTTATTGTTTCTGATACTGCAAAAAAGTTAATCGATCTTTTCAAGCTTGATGAAGAATCACTGGGGATTGAAGTGGTAAATGTTTCTAATGCTTCATTGTTCTCTATAATATTAGATAAGATAATAAGCTTTGATATACCTTTGTTCCAGCCCTTGCTTGTCCAATGCCGCTTGTTTAAAGAAGGTCGTGCTGTCAAAGGAACCCTTCTTGTAAATAAACAGGTGAAATCTCTTGTAGTCTTGCTTTTGAATCTTGCAAACAGTTTTTGAATTATGAAATTCTTCACTTTGGTAAGGAAGTACATAAAGTATTTTCAATTCTAATCTTTTCTTGAATTTTTCCCTAAGCTTAATGCCCGGACAATTCAAATCAGACCCTCAATGATAAAGGTCGAAAAAGATGCAAGACTTTCTGATTCAACTTCATTCAGTTCGCTGGAGATAGTTTCCATAAGGTACTTTCACTAGTTTTCTTTGCTATTATCCTATTACCTGATAGTGCATTTAAGGTGCACATCCTAATGTTTGTAAACAGCTAGATTTATAGTGATGTTTATATTTGAAAAATCTTGCAAGCATAATAAAGGAACTCGCTTAACTCGCTAGGCCTTCCGAACAAAGGCGATTCTGTTATAAAGTCATTGCAGTTGTGAATACAGTGGATTGTAATATCAACTTGATTTTGCATTAAGGCCCTACTTTAAATACAACTCTACATTCTTCAACTTTCAGTCGCCGACCAAGGAAAGCTAATCTATCAAAGAACTTGATTGCACTTTTAACAGTAGGAGGTGTTCCTAAAGAATATTTTTTGCGTTTACTGAAAAATACACTGCAAGATGTCCAGAAACTGTCCTCGAGTATGCGCGCAGCTGTTAGAGGTAATTTTAGACAAATCAAATCCAAATCGAACCATTTGTATGTATTGGTTGAAGTTTCAATCTCTCTTCATGTATAATTGCTACTTGTCAGAATTTGCTATCCCTCTCAAATCAGATTGATTGTGTTTTTTTCTGCAGTGGGCATAAACTATGGACAAATGGATGATTCTGCAACTTCTGTAACAATGATTGGATCTGGAATTCCACTTGATGAACCATATCTTCAATATCGTTTGTCTGTTTTAGCAAATGAAGAACGAAAGGGACTTCGAGGTGGAAAGATTCCAATTAATGAAAGCTACTATTTAATAGGGACTGCTGATCCTACTGGAACCTTGAACAGCGACGAAGTTTGCATTATCCTGTATGCATTAGTTTATACTACATATATAATAGTATATTTTTTTTACAACAGAGTAGGATTTGCAGACTATGCTGGCGATAAAAGAGCGATTACTTATGGATTATGAAATTAGGTATAAGTGTAGAATTTCATACTTGTGATTCTGATGGGTTTGGATTTGCAGTGAAAATGGCCAGATATCAGGGAAGGTTTTGGTCTATAGGAATCCAGGCCTTCATTTTGGGGACATACACATTCTAAATGCCAAATATGTAAAAGAACTGGAAGAATTTGTCGGAAATGCTAAATATGGTATTTTCTTCTCCACTAAGGGGAAGAGATCAGTGGGAAGCGAAATTGCAAATGGCGATTTCGATGGAGATCTGTATTGGGTCTCTAGAAGCTCAGAGGTATTATGTTTTTTCTTTGATTTTTATCTTTATCAGTCTGAACAAAACCTCAATTCGAAACTATAGCATATGACTAGTTACTAAATCACAAAAGGAAATTACACCAGAAAAGCATAGCTTCCTATGAGAGAGAGAGAGAGAGAGAGAGAGCAATCTGGAAAACAGATTATCATTCAATTCGTATCAGATTAAAGCCCGCTAATATATTTAAGTTCGTCCAAACATGATTCTCGTATATAAAGCACTTTCAATCTATTTACGTGTGGTGGTTCTCTATATTTGGCCAATTCTCTTACTTTGTATCAACTTATTTTTCTTATCTGTCTTTTCGGTGACCAATTTCAGTTGTTGGATTACTTTAAAGTAAGTGAGCCATGGGAGAGAATTCATTCAACACCAAGTGTGCCTAGTAAGAAACCTAGTGAGCTCTCTTATGACGAATTGGAGACAGATATTCTTAATCAACTTTTTGCTACACGAAAACAGACGTACGTTTCTCGCTTTCCATGTATTATAGTTCGGAAGTACAAATTTAAATACCTCATCTATTATTTAGTACTTATAGGGATGACCATCTTGGATTCCATGTGGTCATGGGAAATTTTTATTCATGCGCTTTCTGGCCAGTCCTATGTTGATTATATCAACATAAACTTATAAAACAAGATTGGTGTGTCATGTAATATAATTATGTCTTGTGCATTATAAATTTGTTATTACACTTGTAGGGAGACTTATTCCTACAAACTTGATGAAGCCATGAAGGAATTGATTGGGAGGACTCAAATAATTTTGATTGTGCCAGTTAATGATGGACACAAATTGATTGTGTTCTTATTCTCTACTTGTTCTTGATGAGATAATAGATGGTGAAAATTTTATGACATTATGAAAAAGTTGGTAGTTAACCATAGGTAGTGAGTCATGAATGTAATAATACCACATTTGGATATAGAGTAAGACACAGTAAAAAGTCAAGGCCACATTAATGATACATATCTAACATCCTATTTTTCCTCTAACATGACATTGGGATTTGAGTTGGTAAAACGCCTTTGTTATTGCATTGTTTAACAGATTTTATTGTTTCAGTATGATAGCTGGTAAAGCAGCTGATAGTTGGCTGACGTTTATGGATCAATATCTGACTTTGGGAGAAGATGATGCTGATGCAAAGCAACAGATCAAAGAAAAACTGTTGAAGTTAGTTGATTTGTACTATGATGCTCTAGATGCACCAAAAAGTGGGAAAACGGTTCGATACATTTCTAGATTTTATTTTATAAATTCGGTTTTGAGTTCTATTTATTCTTCTGTCAACTGACAACACTCGCATCCTTTCTCATGTGTATCTGAAACAGGTTGAACTTCCAAGGTGTTTAATGCCACAAAAATATCCTCATTATTTGGAAAAGACAACAGATAAGACATTTACATCTTCTTCTGTTCTAGAAGAAATCTATGATACCGCGAAGGGGTATCAACCTGATAACGCAGCGATACAAAGTAAGCCCATGCCAGTTCTGCGTATATATCTAATTTATGAGTCATTGTTACGTTAACTAGTTAAAATTTAGTCCATTTGGCCATAAGTGTTGAATATGTCCTACAGTTTATAACAGATTGACTTACTTCCTAATTCCTATTAGTGCTATTTGTGATATGTAGATATATGGAAACTGCCTTGCTTCGATGTTGACATACCAGAGGCCTCCTTAAATTTGTGGAGGGATAGGTATACATCATACAAGAAAGAGATGTGGGATGCCTTGTGTTCTGGAGATGAGTCCAAAAATGACTGTGCGAACATTGTGATTAAAAAATATAAGCAGGTCTGAAATTTTTATAGTTTTTTGTTTACATGTTGCAAAGAATCAGTCAAGAATTATGAAAATTTTGAAGAACCATTAGATTTGAAATTGAGTGATTCCACTTGCTTAATCACTGCAGATGTTGTATGAGGCAGAGGATTTCGCAGCAAGTAGTAGAAAAACGGAGGATATTTATTATGAAGCCCTCTCGATTTATCATGCAAGTTATGAATGTGCTCAAGAGTGTGCAGATGTTAGGAAATGCGGGTTTGCATGGAAAGTAGCTGGTGAGGCACTCTGTTTATTTCATGCAATGAAGGCCCCCGGAAGGTCAATTCCTTTCAAAGCAACTGTATTATCAATGTTAATTTAGAAGTAAATGTATGGGTACTTGCACATACAGACGTATATGTATTTATAGGATTAATGCTAACATTTGAGCCGTTGTGTATGTAGCCAATATCATATGTATTTATAAGAGTGTTGTTCGGTGTATTATACAAAAATATTTGGTAAATGTTGTTTATAAAAAAACATACACGAAGTAATAAATCAACAACGTAAAATCAAATTGATATCAATTGTACTCACTAAAAAGCTGAATCCATTACATATAATGAACATACAAGAAATTAAAATAAAAAAGAAAAAATCAACTAACCCTCAACATCAACTGTAGTCTTGCTGTTATTAGTTCCAACCAAATGATGCAGCATCACACCAGCTGCAACACTTACATTCAAACTCTCAACAGCAAGAAAAGATTGAAACTCCTCAGTCTCCACATCTTCTAATCCTGCACTCACATGCACAGGAATATTCCCAGGTATTTTAACCAACTGAGTGCACGACCTCTCGACTAACGGTCTCAAACCGGTCCCCTCACTCCCCAACACAAGGATCGTGGGCTCACTAGTGGTCACCTCATTCAAAGCCACAGCTCGTGAAGAAACTGAACCACCAAGAACCCTCCAACCATTTTCCGCTGACGAAATCAAAAACTGCATCATATTCTTACAAGACCGAAGCTCAGTCAACTCAAGTGAACCTGCACTTGCTTTACTTACAACACCGCTAAGTGGTGCAGAATTCTTTGCACAAAGTACAACCCCCGATGCACCAAAAAAGTATGACGATCTAATAATAGCACCTAAATTTTGAGGATCCATAACTTCATCCAACGCCAACCAAAGAGGAGACCCTTCGTTTTCCTCGCTCACTACACGATCTAATTCACGTATATTCACCATTTCCAAAGGTGAAGCATCAAGAACAAGACCCTGATGAGGCCGACTATCGACAATCATATTAAGATCATGTTTTGATATTTCTTTTATTGGTAACCCTATATTCTCTGCAACTTTCAAAACTTTCTCAAACCCTTTTTTATCCTTTTTCTTTTTATTATTTCCGCTAAAATCAATCCCTTCTCGAACATACAGTGCATAGAATTCTCTTCTGTTTGCTGATAATGCAGCCAAAACAGGGCCAATTCCATATACACTTTCACCAACCATTCTCGGTACACTAGATTCAGTCGCTTCTTTCCATACCTTCTTCCCAAAATTATCTTGCCTATTCCACTTACGAAACTCATTACCATTTCGTCCTACATCAGCAACCTTGTCATACTTATCAAACCGTTCTTGAACCTTATACCAACTTGGATTATCAACTTCTTCATTTTCTAAATCTGAATCATCTTCCGAAATCTCCCTTCTTTCCCTATAATCATTCCTTTCATCAAATCTCTTACCCCTTGCATTATTTTCACTACCATTTTTCACAAACTTTTTAGCAGAGTCCTCCCAAGAAGATCGATTAACTTTTCTTGTAACCGGTTCATCTTCTGAAACTTTCCTTCTTTCCCTATAATCATTTCGTTCATCAAATCTTCTACCCCTTTCCCCATTACCAACACCACTTTTCACAAACTTTTCAGCCGATACCTCCCAAGAAGATCGTACAGCCTTTCTTGCATCCGACCCATCTTCCGAATTCCCACTCTTTTGTTTAAAATCTTTTCTCCTAATCTTTTCCCTACCATCTTTTGTGAACTTTTCAGCCGACTCCCCCCAAGACGACCGCCTCGTTTCACCTGATTTGTCATACTTACTATCTTTACCAATTGCTAACCAAGGAAGGGTTTTCACAGAATCACTACCTTCAACTGCTTTCCTGGCATACGAAGTCGAAAAATTTCGAGATTTTAAATGAACCCCATTTGAAAAGCAATGACTTTTTGCAGTATCTCCTATTAACTGACAGTACCCAATTGAGCTAGTTCTGAATCTCCCAACCCTAGAACAACAAAGGGGTTTTTCATTAGGTAAAATTTTGGGGGTTTTAGGATTTATGTAGAATTGTAGGAAGCATTTTGGTGGTTGTGCTGTTGCTTTAATGGCGATAGGGAAAGCATGAAACTTTGTAAAATTACAGTACATGATTGACATCAATTAAACAAACTACAATACTAGCTAATGATTCCAAAATTGAAGAAATTGAAAGCTTTAAGAAACTTTTTAACAGAATATGAGATTAACCTGCGTGAAGAAGTGTGATTAATCGTGTAAATAACACTCAATTTGTGAAGATTTACGGCTCAATCTCAATCTGCTTCGAAATGCTGGATAATGTCACCCAATCGTATAAAAAAAGTCTGTGATGTTAAACAAAAATACTTAAGTAATTAAAAAGTGTAGTAATTCCTATTCCTACTGAGGTTTATACTAAAAAAAATTCTATCTTGAAAATAGAATAGAACAAGGGTAGTGGCTGCGCTTTGTTGAGGGCAGAAGTTGCTACTCAATCCGGTTGTTGTGTTGTATCCGTTGAAGATTATAATAGTGCAATACGATAATTTTGACAAGTCTATTTGTATTTACAATATTTACATATTTACTAGGTAGTAGGTCGTAGTCTCCGTATGTAACTAATGGTGTCATATTACAAAACAAAATGATATGGCTGATATGCATTCGTGGGGTGTGAGCTCCATATGCAGCTAATGTTACCATATTTTAAAACATTGGGGACGAAGCTAACGTTGCCATATTACAAAAATTTGGGGTCTAACTTTTAGACTGGCCTTTCATTTATGTTTGGAGCGACCTTTTGTTTTTCTGTACAGGGGTCCCAAGAAAAGGTTCGCTTACTTATCTTCACGAATATATATATATGTCCACGTCTGGACTTGAACCAACAACCTCATTGTTGGAGAGTCACCTCGATACTGTTAGGTCAATGACCATTTGGTTATATATATATAAGTTTTGGATCATGTAAAAAAAAAGTTATTGTAAAAAGGGTAAAAAGGAATTAGAAGCAGATCTCGATCATGACAACCTTACTTTGATACAATTTAACAAATTTTGTAATCTATATTTTGTATTTGTATTATTTACTTATTGGGCTGGGTCCACACATTTTAAATTTAATTATAAAAATTGAAAAATCCCTAGCCCACCTTTATTTTTAGCATAAAACAAAGGAGGCAGGCGCATGTTCGAGCACACAATTACCAAAACGTCCCTAATGAACAGTTCTAAACGACTGTCAAGGCTCCAAAACGTCATCCAAACCTTTACCTAATAGCATATATGATAATAGAATAGAATCTTACAGAAAAATAAAGGGATTTTATAATAATAATTTTTATTTTATTTAAAGGCTTCATAGTAAAAGTTTCTAACTACTGATTCTATTCGAATAAACTATGAAGAGTGAGTTAAAATAAGAATTTTAAAAAATTAAAGAATGAAATAATCAATATGATTGTTCTGTTTTATTACAAAATTCAAATTCACTTTCACTTTTAAAATTAAAATATTTCAAAATGATACGTCTATAAATTATAAAAATTACATATTCGGAATAAGCATACTTGTATTTTCAATTAGAGATTCCACAAGCTATCCTAACAAAAAAAATTCTTTTTTGTGGGGTCTTAAAAATATAATCACATATGATTTATGATAAAAAGTTCAAATTTGTACACGAGTATTTATTCGTGGAATATGTTAATTAATACGTGATTACAAGTTAATATTCATTCACACTAATAATTATAAATCAAAAATTTTAAATTGCATTGGTTTCATTCACATGTGATTGCTAGTTTTATATTTAATCACATGTGATTTTGTATATAACCACATATGATTTTCAATTAAAAATTGATATTTGATGAACAATTTACCGATATATGATAAGTCATATATGATTTCAACTGTCGCACCCCCAAATTTCGATGCAGCGGAAGTCGGGTCGGGGCGCGACTAATCATGGATCATTACACAAAGTTAAGGCAAACGACTCTATATGAGACGTTTTGAAAATAATACGAAGTAATTACATTAGTAATTCAACGGTTTACATTTAAGATTTGAGTTCGCGAATAGTTCAAGAGATTCTAATACATGGCCAATGTTACAAAATAGTAATGCAAGAAAATCTCTGATGTTTGTAAGCATGCGACTCGAGCTATCGTATCCTGGGGTAGCCCTACTCCTGTTGTGAACCTGAGAATACATACTAAAACGGTCAACATAATGTTGGTGAGTTCATAGGTTTGAAACAGTTATCAAAAGTTGGTAATAATCACAAGATTTCATCAGCGTTGCACGAATGCAAAAATAAAAGTATACTATTGCCATGAGTCTCACAGTTCGACGCTTAACCTAGTTTTTGCCTCGGGCAGACATGTAATCCAATACACCTGTAACAGTCAAATATTAATGCGTCCGTGGGTCGGCTAGAGCGAGTAGCCCGGACGGGGATGTCAATCCCCGATAGATCTATCCAATAATACTCGCGCTTATACAATTAACGAACTATGATAAAGTGAGGACTTTTAGTGGATTAAAGGTCTCATGCAATCCGTATAAGAGTTGTTTCAGTACTTGTGATTATCAAACAGTGTATGTAATCTCACCCCATAGTATAAAACAGTAAAAGTGGGGCTATGAGACTCACCTGAGTCTTGTAAGTGTGCGTTTAAGTTAATAAACGTTTGTCCAAAGTGTAACCTTCTGGTGCCCTAAACGCACAAGGTTATGTATGAGTGAATGTCTCAAAAGATCATTCATGCTAGTTGTCCACTCAACTAGTTATGTCCAAGTGTTTGTTCATTGTTTGCGTTTAGAAAATATGTATGACCCGTTGGTGATGTTTTGTAATAATAATTCTCGAAGACTTTATTATTATGTTTGTTTCATTTTATACTTAATAGAGTATATGGGTTTCATATACGTAATAAGTTATATGTGAACGTTCGTTATTACGCGTGTACGGTACTTTGTGAAAACATATTTAGAATAAGTCTGTGTTATGCGACACAATGGTTGTGTCGCTATATGTTGTTGCGACATGAGGGTAGTGTCGCTGAATGTGAATTTAAGAAAATTTTGCGACATAGGCATTAGTGTCGCAGGTAATGATTTTTGATAAGTACGCGACACAAGTCATTGTGTCGCTAGTTTCAGCGACATCGAAATTAGTTGGCGACACGAGGCATATTGCGACATTAGTACTGTTTGAAATTTAGCGACACAAGCGTTAATACTGTTGGTTGAATTTATTGCGACACTAACTTAGTGTCGCGAGTTAGTACTGCTTTATGATTTAGCGACACAAGCTTTGTGTCGCAGATTAGTACTGCTGTCATTACGATTTAGCGACACAAGCCTTGTGTCGCAATAACTCTGGGCCTTCTGCGACACAGACGGGCTGTGATGTTTTTGATTTTTCGGGAACTTGCTCAAATGTGCTCGGTTTGACCCGAAACTTTTAGGGAAGTCTTAAATATGTTATTAGAGCTTAAAAAAGTCATCGTTACGTTCCGTGGTTGACCCGAAAGTGTCGTTTCATATTTATTGCAAAAACAGTCCATGAGTTTGTTTTCTTAGTTTTTGGGTTGTTTTCGGGGTTCGTTTTGACTAACCAAAGTTTCAAAGTGAGCTCCAAGAAAAATCATAGTTGTTCCTACATATCTTAGCTACTTCCAGTAAAAATTTCATAACTTTTGGTCAAGTATAGCTCACGAAATCGTCCAAGGATTAGACAAAGGTCCAGCAGGTCGACTTTTGGACCTTTGCTCAGTGTTTGGTTCATATCTCACGATTTACAAAGCTTCAGAAAGAGTGCGAGTACAATTTTGAAAGGTAACAGAAAAAGCAAACTTTTCCAAGTGGTTTCAGTCGTTTTGGAGTTGTAGATCTCGAGATATGCTTTCCCAAAGTTGGTCGATTTTTCTGTTCAAAATGGCAGTCCAGACACATTTTCTTGTAAAATCTTTTTCGTATATCAAATGACCTCAGAAAGTCGTCAAACCACTTGGGTTCGAAAGTAGACTTCTTGAACTTGATTTTAGACTCAAGAATCGTTCGATTTGGTTAAGAAATGAGTTAGATATCATGTGTCAAAGTCGGGTTAAGTTTTTGTCCGAAGGTTAATAGCTTTACCCGAAAGTTTTTAGCATTATCTTTTGGTTTTCGGTTTAGATCTTGGACATAATTAGTATAAACGAACTTCTAACATGTTTATTAACATCATCCAAGGAAAATGAGCAAGGTTTGAAGAGATTCTTACAAAGAAAACTTGATTTAAAGTCGAAATGGAGAAAAGTGGGCTGCTGTGAATGTTTTCTTGTTTGTGAGCTTGTTCTTCTTCTTCTTGTTGTTGTAGATGATGATGGTGGTGACTAGAACTCTTGGAGGGGCTGAGAATGGTGGTTGTGGTGGTGGAAGGAGGCTGGAAATGGAGGGAGAGAAAGAGTAGAGGTGGAAAGAGGGAGTGAGTGATTTGTGTGTGAGAAATGAAGTAGTAAGGGATGGGCCAAGGGGTTAAAGGGGGAAGAGGGCTGGTTGGGCCTGCTTTTGGGCTGGATCTGGTCGTCCTTGGGCCTGGGCCCATCGTGGTTCTCGGGCTCATGATTTGCTTCTTGATCTCGTGTTACGTTCCTCGGTCGGTTAAACGTTAATCGCGCGCGTTATAATTAAATCGTTAACGTTTAGTTCTCGTGTTTATATTTGAACACGACATTGTTATTTTAAAGTGGCAAAATGTTCTTTAATACTTTATTGAATCTTTTAACACATTTGCCGGGTTTCGTTCGGTGTCAGGTTCGATTCGTGTGTTTTTGTCGCGTACGATACGTTTTATAGGAAATGTGAAACGTTTTAGATATCATCGTAATAATATAAGTTAAATAACAATTATTTGTCATAATTATATTATTTAATAAAATGTTTTTCACCAACGTCCATATTTATTGTGTCGGATTCCATCCGATCGAATTTTGCGTAATTTACAGTTAATTACGTACGTGCGTATAATACAATATACAAGGTGTCCCGTAATTAGTCCTATTTCACACTAATTACATGTAATAAGGATCTATGATTAATCACTAATGACGGCCTAATTTGTCGGGTGTCACATTCTCCCCTTGTTAGAAGAATTTCGTCCCGAAATTAGTTTGTTGCCGTGGTTTGGGTGGTGTCTGAGAATAGATGTGAGTATTTCTGTCGCATTTGGTCTTCCCGTTCCCAAGTGAATTCAGGGCCACGCCTAGAACTCCACTGGACCTTAACGATGGGAATACGACTCTGTTTTAAACGCTTGACCTCTCGGTCCATGATCTCAACGGGTTCCTCGACGAAATGAAGCTTGTCATCGATTTGAATTTCATCAAGCGGAATGATAAGTGTCTCATCAGACAGGCATTTCTTAAGGTTAGAAATGTGAAAAGTGTTGTGCACGCTACTGAGTTCTTGGGGTAGCTGCAGTCGATATGCCACCGGACCAATCCTTTCCAGAATTTCAAACGGTCCGATGTACCTAGGGTTAAGCTTTCCACGTTTACCAAAACGAATGACACCTTTCCAAGGTGACACTTTTAACAGTACTTTGTCCCCGACTTGAAACTCGAGGTGTTTGCGTCTCACGTCAGCATAGCTCTTCTGACGATCACGTGCGGCTTTCAGCCGGTTTTGGATATTTACAATTTTCTCAGTGGTTTCGTGTATGATTTCGGGACCGGTGAGTTGGCTGTCTCCCACCTCGGTCCAACAGAGAGGTGAGCGGCATTTTCGCCCATAGAGTGCCTCGAAAGGTGCAGCCTTTATGCTGGAGTGATAACTGTTGTTGTATGAAAATTCGCACAGAGGTAAGTGGTTTTCCCAATTCTTACCGAAGTCAACTACGCAAGCTCGTAGCATATCTTCTAGGGTCTGAATGGTTCGTTCGCTTTGGCCATCGGTTTGCGGGTGGTAGGCCGTACTCATATCCAAACGAGTGCCTAGCGATTTTTGTAAGGATTGCCAAAAGCGAGAGGTGAAACGGCTATCTCTATCTGAGATGATCGAGATGGGTACGCCGTGTCGAGCGACGATTTCTTTTATGTAGATGCGTGTCAAACGCTCCATCTTGTCAGTTTCCTTGATTGCCAGGAAATGAGCAGATTTGGTGAGACGGTCGACGATCACCCAAATAGTATCGCAACCGCTCGGTGTTTTTGGCAGTTTGGTGAGGAAGTCCATGGAAATCTGCTCCCATTTCCATTGAGGTATTTCAGGTTGTTGCAATAATCCGGAGGGTTTCTGGTATTCGGCTTTAACCTTTGAGCAGGTAAGGCACTTGCTAACGTAAGTAGCTATGTCAGCCTTTATGTTTGGCCACCAATACGACTCTTTGATGCCGTGATACATCTTGTCGGCTCCAGGATGTATAGAGTATCGAGATTTGTGAGCTTCATCCATCACCAAATCTCGTAAATTTCCAAAGTTTGGTAACCATATCCGGTTACAGAAATATCGGGCTCCATCGGATTTGATTTCGAATTGTTTATCCATGCCTCGAAGGGCTTCGCCTTTCACGTTCTCTTCCTTGAGTGCTTCGAGTTGTGCGGCATTGATTTGAGTGGTGAGGTTGTTATGCACAGTCATACCGAGGGTTTTTAGTATTCTTATTTGAACTTTTTATCTAAATTATTATTCTTAACGTAGTATAATTTATCTTAATTTTAAATTTTATTGTTGCATAAACAAAAAGTATTTCTTTGTTTAAAATACTAAAAAATAGGTGTTGAAATTGTACTACTAGATTACCCACAATATACAGTTGAAAAGTTTTAAAAATCAATATAAGTGGTGTGATTAAAATAATCGGCAACGAGGAAATCACAAGTCATGTTAGTTACCCAAGTTATTAAAAAAAAAGAATACCTGCAAACGTAACAGTGAAATTCACAGTGTAAATTATAATGTCTTAATGTGATTTATTTAACAATTTTGAAAACAGAAAGACAAAACATGTTTTAAATACTTTATAAAAAAATAATGATGAAACATGTTTCCAATTTTGTAAATTATAATGTCTTAATGTTTTAAATTATAAAATGACTAAAGTTATCATATTAATTAGTCAATAAAAATGATGAAAGTGGGTAAAATAAGTATTTCTTATTTTCAATTAGTAAGCTTTAAGGTCAAATTTTAAATACTTTTTAAGATTCATAGATTAATAATACTTACCTAAGATATTAATCCTAACATGTTTCTACTTGTTAATTATTTTTGAAAATTATTATTATTATTATTTTATCACTGTGACCGTACTAAATTATTATTATTATTATTATTATGATTATTATTATTATTACAATACAATTCGCCAACGGCATGTCATATTAGACCACTCCCAATAAGGGTTTCGTCACTTCTTTTGTCACTTGTGGAAGCTTAACGACACATCAACACATTCAAAACTGACACATAACTGATACACCCTTGTCAACAGTCATTTCGTCACATGAATTTCTGGAACCCACATAATATTTATTTAATTTTTAAAACACAAATTTAATTAAAACTATTTCAATAAAATTTAAAAAATTAATTTAAATAAAACATTACAATAATAATAATAAAAATATATTACAATAATAATAATAAAAATATATTACAATAATTAATGGGTGAATTGTGTGTTAATATGGATGTATAATGTGAGAATTGTGTGAAATATTGTAGTTGTTGTGTGTAAAAGATAATGAAAAAAATATGTAAATTGAACTTTAGTTGTGTGTATATTTATAGTGTGATTACGGTAAATAAAAAAAATATTTTTTTAAATATTATTTTACCATTATATTTATTTTAATTTTTAATTAATTTTTTGTTTACCAATGGATACATTAATAAAAACATTTAATAATGTTGTTGGGCCATGTCATGTCTCCCCTTTCATCCCTTTCATCGTCAAACTAAAGAGTTACTACTGACGTAAGCAAGTGACAAAGTGATACCAATGATATCAGTGAAGTGACCAAGCTATGGACACGGATCTTAGCAGTACAATGTATTTTTCCAACTAGTTGAAGTTTTTAATAAAAATTAAGGGGACGGTTTCCGTAGAAACAAAGTTTATCGTAGTAACGAAGGAACAAATCGTGGCCGTTCAATTTTAAAAAACATTGAGTGGTAAGATCGTAAATATCCGGAACTTGAGTGGCAATTAAATAAAAAGGGAAAAGAACACACGTTGTTAATTCCTCCGTTATCTCAAAAACCCGCAATTTACACCAAAACCCTCACTGAAATACACACAAATATTCTTCGATTCTGCGATGAATATTATGTGATTTTGAAATGCAACAACTCTCTTTTACTATTTCGTGATTATTTCGTGATTTTACTATTTTATATAACCTAATTTCATAAATGCTCCCCATAATTCTGTTATTTTGAGATGAAGTACGATTCATCCAAAAAAGTGAACAAAAAGCTAAAAATCGTAAGCATTGATATTGCATCAAGTGGTAAAAACCGGTACGATTAATATATATATTTTGTGTATCTGTAAGTGTTTTTGGTAAATTTTTACGTTGATTTTAACAATTTTTAATGTATTTGATTAATTAGAAAGAAGCAGAAAAAAATATACTGGGTATCAACTTCAAGAGGAGTAAGAAATATCCACCAATAACGATTAATGTGGAGAATGAAAGCTTACAAACAATTTATGAGAGTGATCTGAATGTGTACAACAGAAAAAAAAATATATAAAGGTAGTAATTATTTTGATTTTCCTGTGTATGTAATGTACTTGTTATAAAATGATTAATCATATATATCTATGAATTTATGATTAGAATTTGTATCTACATGTTTGTAAATTATAGTACATATCAATTTCAGGTTATATATGTTTGAACTGCAAACAGTATAACTTGCCAAAATGAATGAGAACATATGGTTTAGCAAATGAAAACATGTAGTTTAGCATTTAGTAAATGAAAAATATATGTATCCAATGACAATGTATAGTGTTGTGTGTTTGTATATGGTTTCTAATTTATAAAGACCCACTTAATATGACTATTCATCTTTGTTCCATGGTTTTAATGTAGGATATCCATAGAATATTGTCTCAATAATTCAACAAGTTTACTCGGTAACAACTAGACCTCGGAGAATTTTTCTCGATCACGTCGATTGTTAAGGCACAATCTAGCATTCGCTAGATGTTGTGCAGCTTACACAGTATCGACTAGACCCATAGGGGCACAGTGTCTGGTGTTGACAAGCCACGGCCACGCGGGGCCAGTTTATTCATTGATGGGCCTAGTTTCTCGGTCACACAAGTTGTTAAGATGAGGAGACCTTTCTCTGTCAAGATGAGGATGTGTGTCTCTGTCAAGATGAGGATGCAGGGTCCTGGCTACACCATACCTGTCTTTTCTTGTGTTTTAGATATCACCTCGTTAAACATGAATAGCATCTTATATTCTCTAGTCGTCTTTGGTATTTATCATATAGGATATACTTACGGTAGTATATTGTTTTGTAATAGGTGACCTTTGCTCCTCAATTTAAGATGAAAATTTCATAGTCTGTAATCGATTAAAGTTGTGTATCTTTCAAATTAAAGTTGTGTATCTTTTTATAGTGAAATGTGAGTATCTATTCAGAAAAATATAAGTCACTGCTTAAAGTTGTGTATCTTTTATTAAGTAACATCGTAAACTTTTAGAACCTGTCAAAACGGTTTGTGGGCCGAACCAATAAGAAACTTATTTCTCTTTTCATCTGTATAAATTGTTAATGTGTTAAATTATACTTGCATAAACGATATTGTTACAAAAATAATTTGATTTTTTTTCTTTTTTAGTGAAGTGATGTGGTAGATATATGCATTGAACACATCTTGGACTCATTTCGACCTACTTGACCTGCTTGACTGTGTCCTTTTTAGTTGGGTCTATTAACTTATCCCATTTGAATTGTTGGAGATATACCATTACCCAAATCAACACATTTTATCTAAATGAGTTGAAATTGCCACCTGTGATGACAGATAAATACTAAACAACATTTGTCAGAAATGGTAGGTTAGATGTTTTAGGGCTGCATGAGCTCGATAGTGTGTGAAAAAGAATGTCAGTCATTATTAGATTCCGAACAATGATGTAAAGGTGTTAATAAGAGGAACATATACATCAATGCTCCGAATTGTTATAGTAAAATTTCAGTCTGTAAGTGATTGATAATTGTATGATCAAACACTTTGAAGTCCAGTAATGATTCATATGATGGACATGAGCATCTGATTAATATTTTGTTATTTCTTTGCACTTTCTATGTGTTCCTGCTTGCAGTATTCAGATTACTGGGCTCTAGCACCAGTGGTGTATGTGTGCTCATATTAGTTAAGTAGTAGCATTTCTCATGTTCAAAATAGAATCAAGTACTTATCTAACCTGTCATTTCTGCTTCTCTTCTAACCCATTTAGATCAAGGACGAAATATAGTAATTATTTATTTTTTTAGGTTATGTTATTTAGAACCTTTGGTAACAAATACATGAACGACAAAGTACGAGTACTGCATGCTTTTTATGTATACATTGGCTCTCTATATATTCAATTGACATCATGTGCTAAGTATGAGTCATTTTTTTCTGGTTTGTTCTATTGGTTGTTCTAGTACCATAACTAGTGTAAGGCAGAATTGGGTCAATATTCTCACATGCATGTCCATTGGAAACTATATTTAAGTGTAGGAAAGAAAAGGATGTGCAGGTGGTGATAAAGCAACATGAAGGATACTGTAATATTGGTGGATGTGGCAAAGTATTTGGAATGTTGAAAAAGGGTCTGGAATTGGAGATGAACAAGTACGTAAGTGGGCACGGTGTAGAGGTCAAGAGCATAACTCATGTCAACATGTCTGTTGCTGGTATATGGAGAGTAAATGTTTGGGTAATTACAAATATGGGTTGGGTCATCATGATTGCAAGCATAAGTTGGTAGAAAGTGGCGTGCGAATGCAAGATTTATTGGTTAATGAGTTGGTACGGATGGTGGATACTTGGAGTTGCAGTATATTATTGGCGTATGGGGATCTATTGCAGATTGGAATTCAAGTCAGATATTGCAATTTTGGCCAAGTTGGGTCGAGTTGAAAAAAGTCAACGTATTTATAATGACTGTCGTGATAATTTGGGTATGATCTGCTTTGGATATATTTAGCAAAATGTGATGAGCTCATTGCTTGGTTTTAGTGTTAATAGGATACCAAAGTTAGTATTTGTGGAATTGGAAAATTGGTTCAGGTTGACTTTTGGTTGTCTAACTTGTGCAAGTTATGAGACATTGATGCCTAATGCCTTATTGTAGATTCTTCATGTCTTATTGTAGATCGTTCAAGCCTTGGTGAAGATTCTGAAAAATATTGGTATGGATCAGAACAAAGTTATTGTGGATATGGACCTGGACATAATTCATGGGATCAATTTAAATTATAATTGTGTATCCGTTTAAATTAAAACCAGTTAAAAAGTACAAAAGAAAATAGGGATTAAGGTTGTGTATCTTTTTATAGTAAAATGTGAGTATCTATTCAGCAACTTATATTCAACCCATTACCTTCATAAACATACCTCCAACATTTAGACTATGCATCCTTCACTATACTCAATTCAGTAACATCCATGTACCTGATTATACTCCATATCTTGCAAGTGGCAACTTTAACCCATTTCAGCTTTGCACCGGTCATACTCTCTAAACTTCGACTTTTCCCGGATAACTTGATTAGGGATCCCTCTCCATTTCCCGTTTACATTTTGTTAAGGTTAGATTTTGTATAGAGTGCACATTTTCATGGTATTATTGTTGACCCAATGGTGGTTATATAAGCTGTAGTAGTTAACTAGTTATAGACGGTCAATCATGAATTTTGGTTATCTCCAAAAATGTTACTTCAAACACATGGGCAGTATCAAAATTGCCCATCTTTCCAGATGGGTCAGCCACATATACTTGTGACAGTTTGATAATTTTGTGAACTTTTAAGTATAGAAAACATCAAAGGATAATAAAAACAGCCAGTTGTAAATGGAAGATTTATTATGATGAAAGCAATAAAAGAAGAAATAAGAACATTTCTTTTGCTCAAATTCAAATGTAGTACAGGAACTTATGCAATATGGTACAAATCAGTCTGATAGGCAGCTTGCTACCATCGGATAATAATCAAATTGTCTCTATTTAAACTTCAATAATTCAAGTTAGAGATTGTTTCTTCAACGAGCGTATATCCACGCCGATGCCTATGTTTATCTCGTTTGCCACCATGATCGCTTCTCAAGTATTGAGCTTCTCAAGTATTAAACTTCAAAAGAACGCTTCAACATATTGACTTCCAATGGGATGTTCTTTCCCTGTAACACAAAATGAACCGGTTAGAAGTGACAATATGGGCAAATAGAAGGGCAAAACATTTTTTGTCATTGCGAGAGTAAGAAAGTAGATTATACAATGTTGTCATTATGAATTTCTTTTACAAAGTTATAGAATTTATATCTAAAGTTCCAAAATGAAAGCACGCAGGATTTATCTAGTACCTCAACAAAATACAAGACAAAAACTCATTGTGGAAATACAAGTAATAATAGAGTATCAATGTTCCTATAGTGTGTCAATGTGTTAATTATATGTGTATCAATCTTATATTTGCGCGTTGATGTTTCACATTGTGCAGGAAGATATTTGGTGTTCCAATTTAACCATGAAATTCGATAATCTGTTAATTTTGGTGTCGCTGGGTTCTTGCAGGAAGGTGTTTGATCTATGTTTGGGTGGTCATTAACTACTAGCCCAAATTTGGTAATGGGGTCATTGTGTCGAGATATTTTACCAGTGAGTACTAAGGTCAGTTTTGGGGTTTTGTTTCTATGATGCAACATTTTTTGTATAGTTTGTAATTTGTCAGGTCGTACGGATTTGCAGCATGTCCAAATGGGTAATGCTTAGGTTGACGTGAAACACTTTTAGACCAAAGTCTTAGATTTTCTTGTAAACGCTTAATTTGTCAAGATTTCTCAAAAAGTAAAAAAAAAAATATTTTAATATTAATTTCGTCGCTCTAATAAAATGTGATTCAGGAGGTTCCATCTTCTATGCATTTGTCAAATTGGTGCAGACTTAACAAACACACTGTCAATCCAGTGGATCTATCGGATCAGATACCTTTATTATTACGAACTGGTGCAGACTTATGGACACTTGATTTCAGGACAGCTAAAACTACAAGCTAAGCTATACTTGGTTTCTTCAATAATATTTAACATCATGATCAATATAATACCTGGCACTTTCAGTGATGCAAAGATACTTAACGGAAGCCAGGATCTCAATTTCATATGTAGCCACTCATTGAAAATGTACCCTAACATCTACACCAATAGCCAACTTCGTTTGAAGTTAGATGCAATAATGAATGGACTCTAATAAAAGGGAGACGACATTTACACGATTGTTTTAATTCATACACCGAGACTTTGCATTTAGAGATTGTACTGTGCGCATAAACTATATGAAAATTTTGGTGTATGAAGTAATAATATGGTGTAAATATCACCTTCTCTGATAAAATAACAAGTGAGATGCCATGAAGTAGAACAAGCATATGATATACTTCAAGAATTCACCTACATATTGGCATCCAAAATCATGTGCACACACCCCACAAATTACAAATCAAAAGCTCCAGTTTGCAGATATGGATAGCATATCAACTAGGAAATATCATTTCCATACCAAATTCCCAACCTGTGAGACACCAAATTTATACATCCACTCCAAATTTTCAATATGCACAATATTCACTTGAAAAAATAATAAGCAAATAGAAACATGGTATGGTACACATACTAATCAAATAACAAAAAAGAACAATCACATGTTTTTATAAACATGTGTATCCGCTAGTAAAAATTAAATCAGAACAGATACACATACTAATCAAATAACATATTTAACAAAAATACGTACAAGAAAGAATCAATAATTGTTATTTCTAGCCCGGCTTTGCATTACCCGAATCCGCCAAATCCTTTGAAGGTCTTGTATATTAACAAGAAGGAATCACCTGTTTTGCGGGTCACAACGTTGCGTTTTACATCACGTCTGACCCGCTTGGCAGGAATGCGACATCTAGAGACGGGTCGGAAACAGTTTACACCGGTGGGCCAGATGCGCAAGGGGTGCTGTAGAGCCGGAAAGAGCTAATGTCGGCCCCAGCCGGAAACACAACAAAATAACACCTTTTTAACAAAAATTTCAAGAAACATACATAAGCAAGAAACACAAATAGCATTTCATCAAAATCTCCAAAATCTTTAACGAAGAATGGGTCAAAAATCAAAATCACAAAATTTCAAAAAGGTATGTAAATTAATAGAAGGAACACTACAAGGGTAGTGAATAGCAGTTGAAATAAGTTTTCTTTTACCACCAATAAATAAGTGATCTTTCGTATGTCACATTGTTGGCTGCTTCTGCACATGGTAAAATGTACAAGCATACAACAACAACAACAGTTGCAGATCTTCCCTGTATTCTGGCTGAGTATCTCCCATATTACTTAGTGGCTTCTCACGGATCCTCTGCTTAGTTGGATGACCTCCTCATTCGACATATCAACTAAAGATTTCGACGTGGCATCATCATCATATCATTCCTCTTTCACATCCATGCCACCACATCTTCCAAAAAGAATTTATTATGTGACGTTTCTTATAACGTTATGTGTCCTCTCATTTTTCAGTTTAATTTGGTCGGTCTTTCTTTTAATTAATAATTTGATTTTATTTAGTTTGCTCACTATTCCCATTTCACAACAAGACCCATACATGATTTGAATAGTATGATGTTAGGGTTTAATTTGGTAAGTTCTTAGATCGTTTATTCTGAATTACAATTATATTATATTGTTTAGTTCTTATGTTTTAAAGGATACCTTTAATTGGTTTATGTGATCTTTGTTGTCTTCCTATTTATTTGCAGGTGTCGTGTTGTATTGCCTTTCTTTCATTAAAGCTGTTGTTTTACGTTTGCATCTTTAAGAATTCTAAGTATATCTCATTTCTCTAACATGGAGAATTTCACATTTGCACACCACCTATTTGATGAAATGCCACAAAAAACTAAGATGTCCTTTTGTGTGCATTTCTTGATAATATGAATGGTTTTCTTATGCAGATTAACCAAATTGGGGTTCTAATGGATATTGGAGCCACATGCTCACGAAGATAGGTAAGGAAAGAATGTGAGGATATGTCTCTGTAACAAGAATTAGAAATGGGAGCAGGTTTGAAAAAGGATTTTAGAGTGTCTAGGGTTGGGCCAGGAGGGTCTCTTAACGCCTTCTTTTTTCTTCTCATCGGAGTTATTTCATAAAGACTTGCCATGGTAAGGAAGAAGGGGGGAACATGCACACATGGAGAGAGCAGTACAACGGAGAGTTGTATGCTGCGTTCGGGAAGGATGAATCGCTCCCGAAAAGGAATCTATTGATTCTCTCCCAATTGGTTGGACCGTAGGTGCGATGATTTACTTCACCGACGAGGTCTTTGGTTCAAGTCCAGGATGGCCCAGCTGCGCCAGGGAAAAGAATAGAAGAAGCGTCTGACTCCTTCATGCATGCTCCACTTGGCTCGGGGGGATATAGCTCAGTTGGTAGAGCGCCGCTCTTGCAATTGGGTCGTTGCGATTACTTGTTGGATTTTACTAACTGATCATATATGTTTCTTCCGCCTATCCGAACTGGTGAGTTATTTCGGTTAAGATTTCTCATTGATTGATTGATTAATAGCATTCACCCATGAATGCGAATTTGGGTCCTGTTTTCTCTTAAACAGGTAGAAAGTGGTCTATGATCAATTTATTATCAGCTTTTTCCATAATTTTAGATTTTGTTTATTATCCTGAACTTATGAATATGGTAAGTATCTTTTATGGAGTACTATCCCTTTTTAAAATGGAAATAGATGTTTGCTTTTTGATACAACTCACTTCACCTATTAAGAATGATATGTTTTAGTATCAACCCATGTTGTTCATTACCCAATCTATCTCATACACCCGTATGGACGTGTTTATATGTTATATATATGCTTGAATGCTATTATAGTGTATCTGATTTGGCTTTTCTTTGATGTACAACCCAAGAATTGCAATATTCCAATGCCACTAGGTAATTTGTTTCATAGTTGTGTTTAGGTGTTCTTAACTACCACACAACTTTCATCATACACCAATTGTTCTCTCATCTATGCTTAATCTTTGCGAACAAAACACTTAGCATGAAAAGCTATTTTACGTTGGGATATACCATTTGACTGAATGTTGAGCAACTAATTTTTGAATTTAGGTATTTTCTCCAATATATTATAGATTTAAAGGTTTGTTAATCTACTGAATTGTTTGTTATTTCTTGGTGAAATATCGATATTTACTCCTGTTTTTCACAAATGAAGCTGCTGTTGTTATATGCATCTTCTTACATGCCTTCACATTTGAGATGATCACAATCTAGAAATGTAGTGCACTAGCTTCTTAAGTACTATGTAATTCTTTATTAGTGGACTAGGTCCTAAAATATATAATATCATATTACCGTTAAGTTTAAAGCTAAATTACACTCCCCTTCAATCCCCTTGAGTATTCATATGACATTTGATGTGCTATATATTTATTTGATAGATATTTAAGCAATGTACATTGTTTTTTAAGCCGGATTTTTTTTATAAATAGAGGATGTGTATCCATGTGCACAAGATAAGATGGTTGGATGATAAGGTATTATCTATTTGAACTTCTTAAGTGTTTACATCTGATTTATCTATTGTGCATTTGTCTGCAAGACTTGCAGGCCACGTACTTCGTTTTTTGTTATAGGAAACTACAAAAGTATACGCTATGACAAACGTGTGTACTTGACTAAATCCTCTCTGCATGGTTGGTGTAGGATAAGCATCCATTTTCCCCTAAATCGTTTAAATGAAATGAGGGGTATATAATAATATTTTATGGTGTAGCAGACTAGCAGTTACTCAATGATTATATATTAGCATATGAAATAAAAACTTTGACAGGAAAATCAAAATCTCACATATTTTGGTTGTCTTGGGTCATAGATTAAATGGTTGTTTTCATGACTATCATGCTTCTTTGCATTCCACGATGTACTTGGAACCTAGACCGGTTACATGAGTCAGCGGTTCGGTAGCCGAACGTGAACATAAAATGACCCATTAGCTTGATGTAATGTTTTTATTTAATTGTGTGTCTGTCAAAATAACTAAACACGAAACACTTATACTATTTCTGTGACTGATTCTTTGTGATCACTAAAAAGATTTTATTTGTTCTTTTTGCAGTCAAATACAGCAGACTCAGTATCTATGGCCTAATGTGGGGCAAGGGAGAGGGAAGGGAAACTAGACCAACTTAGAAACAAGATTATTTGGATTTACGTATTGTTTTCGATCATTGTTGCAACTTAATTCTATATATTAACTAGGAGTATTTTTATTTACCATTTAACATTACCGATTACCATGTATGTAATATATTATTATATTTAGTTGTCGTGCGACGCACGAGTTTGATTTCAGTGATAAAATGTACAAGCATACAACAACAACAGTTGTAGAGTACAATTAATTAAAATAACCCGTGAGATTATGTTTAATAATGACAGGTGTCATAATCTGATTTGTTTCTATCATTCCCACGCTAATAATGGTTCCTACTTGAACCTATGCCTAAAAATTAATTTAAAATAAAACAACGATCTGTTATTTTAAAAAATATAGAATGCATAAATAATGTTATTTAACTTGAAAACCGCTTCCCCAAGAAACACCTTCGCCCATATTAAAGCTTTCTATTTTCCACCCCCAAATCATAAACCCTAAAACCCTAATTCACTAAACCCTAAATCGCACAACATCACCATGGGTACACCGGAAACTTCACGCGAACCATGCCCCGACAGAATCCTCGACGACATCGGCGGCGCGTTCGGCATGGGCGCCGTCGGCGGCTCCGCTTTCCACTTCCTTAAAGGCACATACAATTCACCGATCGGTCAACGTTTTCGCGGCGGTACAGAAGCCATGCGTATGTACGCGCCACGTACCGGCGGATCATTCGCCGTATGGGGCGGTTTATTCTCAGCTTTCGACTGCACCATGGTGTACGCTCGACAGAAAGAAGATCCATGGAATTCGATCAGTGCCGGTGCAGCTACCGGAGGGGTTTTAGCGATGAGACAAGGGCTTGTCCCCGCAACTAGGGCTGCGGTTTTTGGGGGAGTGTTGTTGGCTATGATCGAAGGTGCTGGAATTATGTTGAATAAGTTTATGAGTGCGCAACAACCGATGCCGATTATGATTGAGGAAGGGTCTCCTATGCCAGAAACGTCAAATTCGACTGGGTGGTTTGAAAGTTTGTTTGGTGGGAAGGAAGAGGAGGTGAAACCTACTGTGAAAACTGAAGTTTTGGAGAGTTTTGATTCACCAATTCCGCCAACGTTTGAATTTAAGTGATGAGTTTGATGTGGTGAGTGAGACTTAATTGCGATGAATGATTGAAGTTTTAATTGATGCTTTGAGGGGTTAATTAACAGTTAATGAAAGGTTGAGTTTAAGACATACTTATATGATATGTTGTAGAAATAAAGTACTGAATTTTACTATCAAATAACTTCATAGCATCAATTGAAGATGATGGATATGCGGTATTCTTTTGACATCTTGATATGTTTTACATATTTATATGATGATTCCTTTTTAAGATATCTGCTTATGTTTGTGATTATTGTGATTTCAATACATAAATTCATTAACCAGTTGATTGAAGTGTAGGTTGTTTTGTAATTGTCTTCAAAAGACATTTTTTTTTCATTGATCAACAATTCTGATTATCGTCACCTTCAAAAGTTATAATCAGATTTCTAAATAGATCTTTCTATGTTGCAGTTACTATGATGTGCTTGGCTTATAACAACTATTGAGCCTTTGTTGCTTTTGTAGGAAAGATAATACTTATTGTTGCTTATTATAAGATTCAGCTTGTGAATCCTTGATAGTTGACGCTTCGACAACGATGATTTGAAAATATGTTATTAGCAACATGAAAAAGAAATGGTTTTACTTTCAGTTGGCATAAGGCATAGCATTTTCTTTTCATAAGTAACAAGATAATGTCATGTTGATTCATGTTTCTGGTAATGATATTGCTAGGAGAGTTCATTTGTTGTTTGGTAGTAGTTATGGGTTCGTTGTTTGTGGGTTTGGTTGAGTTATGCTGCGTATGAGTTTATGTTGGTGTATACAGCATATTGGGTTGCGTTTTGGACCTATGGTTAGGTGTTTAAATTACTAAATCTTATGTGCACTATCTGTATGTTTACGTCTTCCATGTATTGCTTGGTATAACCATAGACATCACATCAGTCGATTATGCACCTCAATAAGGTATGAATTTACTACATCTAGGTTATCATAAACAAAAGCTTGTGAATTAGTTTTGATTCTTTTGTGATGTTCTAGTAGGGTGATGCACTGGTTCATAGTTTGTCTTGAAAATAGTCCCAGAAAGCCCGGTCCCAGTTACAAATCTACAATATGATTTCTGGGTGATGATATTTATTGAAATAAACAGATTTACAATTCTAAATGTTGTTTATTACTTGAGCATTATATGTGAGTGTGCACGTCAACTAGGTTCCATCTTCACACTATCTGAAATGTAAATCGTTTTGTTTGGGGCATGTCGAATTCGGGCTGAAGTGTATCCTCTCTCTTGTCATTGGCAATGTTTATTACTACAGTTGTATGCTACCATATCTTGACTTAAAAGAAGGTTGTACCGTAGTTTTTAGGTTATGTTGTCAAGGGGTAGAGGGAATGATTGGGTAAAAATGCAGTGAAGAGTTTGAATTTTTGATATTGACATGATGCTGGATCAGAATGTAAAAACTTGTATACGACAATACAGTGTTTTGAACTCCACCGTATCCAGTTAATCAAAACCTTACATCAGTTGATCCGTAATAATACTTGAAAAGATAACAAAAAAGAAGCAACCAAAAAATAATGATTCTGAGAAGTAAAATCCCTACTCGATGAGTGACGGATACAGGATTTTGGGTGGCCGTATCATTATTATCTCATTTTTTATGAATTCGAAGTACAAACAGAAAATGTAACTAAAAATGTAATTTTAAAAAATTTACAATATATATAACGAATGGGCCCGTAATAGCTGTTACCCATACTTTTTACGTGATTTCTACTCGACTGTGGAGATTGTTGTGGCTTCTACTCGATTGTGGAGATTGTTATAGGCAAATATCTCATCAAAGTTCAAATCTTAGAAATAGAAATGTACGAGACCACATATAATAATACTAACCACAATAAAAAAAATGAAAAAGCTTCTATAAGAAAAAATGACCAAAATATGGTACAGTATTATTTATATTGTTAATGAATAAAATATAAAATATGAGGATCAAGTCACTCTTCCATTCACTCTCCCACCTACATATCCTCCCAAAACCCACCGCCACCGCTCACCTCAACCGAATCACCATGTCAACTACCACCGACCCCATCACTCCATCCAACACGCGAATCGGCTGGATCGGCACAGGTGTCATGGGACAATCCATGTGTTCCCACTTAATGAAAGCCGGCTACACTCTCACCATCTTCACCCGCACCAAATCCAAAGCTCAAACCCTAATTAACACCGGAGCCCAATGGGCCTCATCACCACACGACGTCGCTTCCCAATCCGACGTCGTTTTCTCAATCGTCGGTTATCCTTCCGACGTCCGCCACGTCATCCTCCACCCTACTTCCGGCGCACTTTCCGGCCTATCCGGTAACGGAATTTTAGTTGATATGACAACTTCGGAACCCTCGCTCGCTATCGAGATCTCGAACTCCGCTGCCGAAAAATCATGTTTCGCCGTCGACGCTCCGGTATCCGGCGGCGACCTCGGTGCGCGTAACGCCAAGTTGTCGATTTTCGCTGGCGGTGATGAATCCGTTGTGAAACGATTGAGTCCAATTTTGACTTTATTAGGGAAAGTCAACTACATGGGTGGGTCAGGAAAAGGTCAATTTGCGAAATTAGCGAATCAAATTACAATCGGTTCGACTATGGTTGGGTTAATTGAGGGTTTGATCTATGCACATAAAGCTGGACTTGATTTAAGTCTTTATTTGAATGCAATTTCAACAGGTGCAGCTGGGTCAAAATCACTCGAGTTATATGGTCAACGGATATTAAAAAGGGATTTTGAAGCAGGGTTTTATGTGAATCATTTTGTTAAAGATTTAGGGATTTGTTTAAAAGAGTGTGAAAAGATGGGAATTGCATTACCTGGTTTAGCACTTGCTCAACAACTTTATGTTTCTCTTAAAGCTCATGGTGAAGGTGATTTGGGTACACAAGCTCTTATTTTGTCACTTGAAAGACTTAATAATATAAGTCTTGAATAGTGTATATATGCAACCATATAATGTTCAATAATCATGTGTTATGTATTTCCATTAAAGATAGTACTCTCTGATGTTATTGTAACTACATGATCAATGTTATGGAATTTGTTGAATTCTGATTCTTGAGCGAGTTTAATGGTATAGTTGATTCTTTAGTTTGATGTGATTGGTTTTTGTTGTATATCGTCGAAAAAGTTTGAATTGTGTGCATGTGTCGATCAAAGATCACGACGTGCTAATGCAAAAGCTAGATACGGTTTTTTTTTTCAAGAGAGTTATGTTTGTGTCATAAAGGTGTAATGCATTGTCTTATGTTGTACAGATAGATCAACTGATATTTGAGCATAACGAAAAATACATAGAAACAACCATCAAATACAGCTCACCTACAAAGGAGTCGAATTTTGATCACTTCTCCAAAAATGCAGACTGTTCTATGACTCAAATCACTTGACATTTCGATATATAGAGTTCTAACACTTGACTTTATTCACTAATATATCTTAAAACAACATACAATTCCATGTGACACTACAAGAGCTCATCAAAGCCCTTGCATGTTGCATACCCCATTAACTTATGGGGACTCTTGCAAACAGATATCAGAAACCAAAAAGTGCTCGAAAACCATAATCCCAAAAACAATTATACAAAAACGATACAAGTCTATGTGGACTCGGAGTATTCGAGATACTGGGAATGAGAGGCTGCAAGAAGAGCAGCCCCAAGGCCCGAACCATCATTTGATAGCTCGATAAGAATGTTGTTAGAAGCTTCACCTAACAACTCGTTCATAGCACATTGCATTGCATCCCTGAATTTGGTGTAGTGTTCAAAGAGCCCACCGTCCATTGCTATGATGGATTTCTGGTTTTCTTCACCTTCCTTAATGGTATCTCTACCGATTTTTTTAAGGATTCCTAAGATTCCTGCAGCTGAGAGACGAGCACCACGAGTTGCAACAATTTCACATAGCGTCACAATTACTTTTCTCATCTTTAGAGAAGTGTTTGATATCTGCACTTAACCCATATAAATGATCACATAGAAAATATATGGCCCATAATCAGTAACTGATAGGCACAAATACGCACCTCGAGTATGTCTTTCAACTTGGTTGCCACCACTCTGAGGTCAGCAGTCGAGTCATGATGCATTGAAGACATATCTGGGGTCCTGCATCCATACCAAACAATCTACGTAAATGTAAAATTGTTAACATATCATCCTTTCGACCAATAGGACCACATCAATCACAATTGATAACAGCACTAGAGCTGATCCAGTAGGTTTGAGTTGACCTGATTTATTTGTTTTTTTTTAAACAGTATAATTAACACGAGTACAAAAACTATATTTAACAACTAAAAAGGACGTATGCATTAAAGGGCTTTTTGGGTAGTTTTTGACCCATTTAACCAATTTGATTTGTTCCTACTAAGGTAACAGAACTCATTTGACTTGTTGAAGATAAGTACCTCAATATGAAGGGCTTTTCAAGTTTAGATGGCACGGTATCACCGAAAAACTCTGCTTCTACAGCCATCTTCAACAAGACTCGCCTCACGATTTCTCCCAAATACATTCCGGAAATTATCTTCTCAAATATCTGTTTGAAAAAGATTAAAATATAGACTGGGACATCAATCAAACCACTTCAGAAAACCATACAGTTCATAGCTCTTGATTATGCGCAAGAAGCCCTGATGTTCTATTTCCTATACATATGCAATGCATATATCTATGTGTGTGTGTACGTGTGTGCATTACTTATGACTAAAAACAAGTCTAAGAAGCAGCCCACGGTGATCATATTGAAAAACAAAAATTTTGATAATTTTCTTCAACTTTTGTTATTAAAAATCAAGATATGGGACCAAAAATCATCTTGCATTTCTATTGAATCACGAATTCACAAGCGTTTCCCATTATAAAAGAAACGTTAAATAACCAAATGAGTAGATTATACCTGCTCCCCAGGATTTAAGCTATCGGTGTCAAGACTTTCATCAAACTCCGTCAAAGGAAGATGTGATGACCGGAAGTTGCCCCATTCCATGTTTATAACCTTCACATATAAACAACTGTTACAAATCTATGTAATAAAACAACCAACTAGAGGTGGAAATATGACCAAGTTGGGTAAAAGGTTAACATAGGTAATTTCTGCACGGGTGAGGAACCGAAATACTTTTTATATAAAAAAACACAAACTTTTAATAACTCATTACTGTATTAAACATGATAACAAAATTTTTTCAGCAACAAGCTAAATTTATAAATAAAATGATTTAGGAGATTTTCGTATTAAAGATACATATTAGGCAACTTTCAACCCACTTGACATGCCATTTTAAAGCTACTGTTTAACCCAATAACTATAAGTAAATGGAGAAAAATTTCCACCGCTATTGAAGAAACATATGCAAGTTACTAACCATCTCCCCAGATCTAGGAAGTAGACCTTGCCATTTGGGGATTGCATTTGCACGCTCCACATATGCTGCATTTGTTCCGGTACCTAATATCACAGCAGCAATTACATCCTTGCTACTGTATCTTCCTCCTGCTAAGGTTCCAACTGTATCATTGACCTGCATTTTCAACACGAAATTATAAACCTCCAGTCTACTCAATTTCATCCTTTAACAATCGTCTTTATACGGGACCCGTTGAAAAAGTGCAAGATACGAGAAATATAGAAGACGAGACCCATAAAAGAAAGAATAATCGAAAACCACATTACCAATGCGGAAACACGCATATCAAGGCCAACCCTTTCCATGGCTTTTGTCAACTCTTCCACGATGTCATGCCCAACCTGTTAGAAAAAAAACCCAATAAAAACTGATCAACGAAAACAATTGTATGACTGTGATAAAAAGTCAAATATACCCTTACAAACCAACAAAATATATAACATGTCTCTAACAATCACAATGGGTAAAAATGCAACTTCAACTTGAAACTTGTCCAAAAAAATCTGTTATATATAAAATAAATAAAAAGGTGACTCGCATTCCTCAGTCACCGTTTTCATTTTTTTTTTTGTATCTCGTTCGTCTATTGATATGTACTACAAATATACAAAAGACAAGAGGAAAAGAACACAGGTATTGAATACTCACCGCATCTTCAATGTTGAAGCCTTTTGTCCATCTAACAAGAGTCCCTCCTGCAATCGACGATTGTTTGACGGGAAATGAAAAAGTAAACCCTAGTTCCCGTTGTGTGCCAGTTGGAATATGCATATCTTCGCCCTCCGTTGCAACAAATTTTGCAAGTTCTCCAGCAATAAAATCAAATAAATCCTAAAGCACGAAAATACCATTTCATCACATGAAGTCTTTTAAACCAATATTATAAATTCGCTTTTTGATGGCAAAAGGAGGTTAAAATTACTCACTTCACATTTCCCAATCATGAGATTTGGAGGAATTTGAACTTCTTCAAATTCTTTCTTCACATTATCTACTCCACCCAACTTCACACGAAGCACACGGAAGTTTGTACCACCAAGGTCAAGCGCATAAAAGATCCCCGTTTCGTCCCTAGAAAAAGAGCAAATGAAGTTATGACATATCTCAGAAACATAAATGATTACGATTATAATTTTTCGTTGGTTGTGGTCAAAATATCAGATTACAAAGTTGTTGTATAAGATCTCATTAGTTAGATAAATGTAACATTACCTACCTTATATTAGCTTTAAGCAACTAATTATCTAACTGCTTAATTTTCTGATTCGAACTCTTCAAACCGCAATTAACACTTTGAAGGCGCACATACAAACACCCCCTAAAAGATATTTAATACACACCAAAGTACCAAACTTGCAAGATTCCAATCATGATTTGGTTCAAATTACTTAAGGTGTGGGTTCAACTAGTAAAAAAGAATTTCTCATGATTAACTCACAAGAATCTTGAGATAAACCCTAAAAGGAATATCTTTTTGCTATTCTTACAGCAGATAAAGGGTATATTGGGGACAACATTAGTGATGCGCGAGCATTCGTTAAAAGAAAATGTCTCCGTCAACCGAAAACAAGATAAAGTTCAAACCGGAAAAAGTAAAGTAAGATGAACCGTTCAATAAATGTCAAAGCTCGCATAATTGTTGGTTAGAATCAGATAAAGTAAGTCTAGAAGTAAAGACAAGCAGAAATTTTGTAACTTCTGGAACAGTTGAACAAATGAGAATTATCAAACTTCCACAAGTTGCCCTTTTAAAACTATAACCAACTTCTTCTTGATTAACAAGAGAGTACTTCTTATATGCTTCAAGATTCCTATACATCTTTACCAATAAAGAACTTCTTTAAATAAATCTTTTGTAACAGTAAGGTCGTTAATTTGATAAACAAAACAGTCTATGTGCATATTACAAGGAAAGGGTCATTTAATGTGTTTGGATGTCATTTACTCATTTTCAAAAAGATTATTTGGCCATGAAGCATCAAAATCAGATGACAGTTGCTTAAAGCATGGAGTTTGGTACTTTCACGTATATAATGAATAGTCAGTTTTCTTACAGCTACTCCTTATCTGATTGTCTAAATCTGATGATTTTGACACCAAATCATAACTGACAACTATGGCTTCAAATCATAATAATCAGTTTTTATAATTGACTAATTGTATTAGTAAAAACATGTCATTTTCCACATATACCACAAAACCTCAGCCTAAATACCTTATACCAAAAGTGTGGAATTTAGTCAAAGTTAACCTAAACTCTAGACACCTTCAAAGTTATAAACTTTATGTGAACAAATCTGTGTATCTGAAGGTAAATGCACTACCCAGCTCATAGTAACTTAAATCACACATCAATTTTTTAACTTTTTTGAAGAAATGATTAAATCCAACTAGTAAATCAAAAAAAAGTCAACTCAACCCACTACCATCATTTCAAACCAAATCTTAAAAATTCAGTTTGTGATGAATATTCCCCATCAATAATTAATCTACAGATATATAGATACAAGTTGATAAGATGTATATACCCAGTGGGAAGATTGTCAACATAGCTGATTAACATCTTCAGCTTGCTACCGCCGTCGGAAGCAAGTCCGGCGTGCATCTCCACCGTCATAGCGTCAGCCACCTGCCGGAGTTTTGCAATCGGAGTTCCACACTTATCTTCAAACTCTTTCAATATCTCCGTAGTCTTTGCCCACTTGCCGGAATTCTTCATCCGGTGACGGACCACCAATACAGCCGCCGCAGAAACAGCAGCGGCGCACACCACCGCTGCCGCCACCGTTACTTTACCCATATTATCAAATTGAACAAATTACACACACAGATCGAAAAAAATACGAATAACCCAGATGCAAAACTACAAGATTTAAGATACCCTTTTGATTAAATTAATGTTTAGATGAGAAAGATTTGAACTTGATTGAATTTGATTTGTGGGTGTAATGACACCGTTAAATCAAGAAAATGGGAAATCTTAACAAGACATAGGATTTTGGGGACATGAATGAATGAGTGTGTGTGTGTTTGTGAAGTAATATGAAGGGTAAAAAAGACAATAACATTTGTGAAGCAACAGATGGAAAGAGACGAGATGTGTTTATATATGCCAAGAAATTATACTAAATATAAATATGTATTCTTATCTTATTTTTCAAAATTCGAGGATCTCGTATTTCATTTCGACGATCGATGACTATTATAAAACGTATATCTTCTGATATTCTATATTTTTATGAATTTTGGTACTGCCTCTGACAATACCTATTTCCTATACTTTTATTAGATATAAATATTAAATATTAAATATACTTCTTATATAAAAGGGTTAAATGTATACGATTAATTAAGATATGACATTTATAGTGTTTAACTAATTATTCGGGTGTGTATTATGTGTGAAAAATTTTGATAGTTATTGCTATTATATGTATTTTGTTGATGTATCAACTTGTAAGGATGACACGTGACACTTTTATGTAAGACGACACACATTAAAAATATCATAAATTACATACAATGACAATAATAATAAGTTTTTTACACACAATATACGTCCGAGTAAGTTAAATACAAACTTTAAATGTCAGACCTTAGTTAATTATATTTTGACGCACTTAACCCTCTATAAAATTTAATGGTTTTAGATCTTATAATTATTAAAAAAAAATTGTTTAATTGTTGTCCTTATTATTCTCATGTGCTCAAAGGGCATGTTTCAACAATCCAATTTCTTTTTGTTTCTGAGTATCTATACCTACATAGAATAATAATAATAATAATAATAATAATTGTATAAAGAGGTCATTCAACAGAACATGTTTTTGGGTCAAATCTTGGCTAATTGTTGAATGTGGGTGGCTAATTAAGTTGTTGTAGTTGATCAAATTCAAATTTGATTATATATCTAACCATGTGATTCTTTCGTTCCAACATTTGATTGTTTAGGATAGATTTATGATTTATGATACATAAATATAAATATAAATATATTATCTTAAAATGTATTCACTACACTTATTATCTTAAAATGTATTCACTACACTTATATCATTGATAAGCTAAGATAAGATTAATGGTATATTTAGAGGATAATACATATCTATATCTATCTTTTTTCTTTTTTACGAAAAAGATAATTAATCCAACGTTGACTTTTAATTTTGTTTGAAAGTGTAAACTCTATGTCAAATCTAAAAAAAATATTACTATATTTTTGGTATAAAGAATAATTAATTACATGACACATACATGCATGATGAATATAAACGTATGGGCTAACCATTGAATTTATTTGTATTCCTTTATTATGTTTAAATAAAAGTAATAGTAATTATAAATGACTAGATAAAAAGTGTACACCTTGTTTCGATTGACGTGTTGTATTTGTATTTGATTGATTGTTACATTGTCTTTGGCACGAAGTACTCATAATACTTTCGATTTTAAGTTGTAACAAAATCATTTTAATAAATGCGTATTTCTATTTTTACATATGATCAAGAATGACTTAAAAACAATATTAAGAAAATGAAATAGGCTCACGTAATGTAAATAAGGGTTTAACATAAATAAAGCAAAAGTAAACATTTCCAACACAAAAGAGGTATCATAAAACAAAACAAGCTACGGATAAGAATAATATTACAAAAAGTAAATTCATTTGGTTTTACACTTTTATAACAAGACAAATAAAGATTCCAAGTAGTTGTTACAACCGCAAAAAATATTTATCTTTTTTTCTTTCACCTTTAAAATTTCCAAAGTGTCCTTTTACACGAATATATTTATATTTATTTAATTTAATTTAATAATATAAATCAAATCAATGTACACATTTGCATACTTCCAACATTGTAGATTTATCACTGGCCTTTATAATGCAAAGTTTTTGTGAACGTAGGAATAAGTCAACTACCCCTTCGTTTCATTTTAAATGTCCAGTGCTGTTGAATTTAAGATAGATTGAATAATTGATAGTTTTGCCCTTATACTCAAGGTAAGTTTTACTAAATAGGTCTAATCACATATGTGTTAAATTGTATCTCTTTCCCCAAATCAATAATTAAAGTTGGTATAACTTGTCTTATCTTCACTTTAACAATATCAAAACAAGGAAAATCACAAACTCAGATCATGTACTTTAATAGGACAAAAGGTGTTACGTATTTTAAGTGGAAAAAGATTTATGAATTTGGAAACAGTCCAAATGGTACGGTAAAAGGGCCTCAAGTATGTGCTTTAAACCAATGTTTGATCCGTTTTAAAGTTTAGTTTGGGAACATTTGGGCCTGGTTAAATCTACTACTAGACACTAGTCTGTAAATACGAAACTTTGGAGCCCATTCAGTTACCATTAAATTCATGCAACTTTAAATAACTGCACAAGTAGCTATGTTTAAATTTCAAGTTTTTGAAATAGCCTTTTTTAATTATCAAAATTTGAATTTCGTTTAGAAGTATTTGATAAAGTACCACGTTGAAACGTCTAATTTTTTTTTTCGTCTTTCAGTGTACGCGATCCTGATGATGGTACGTGATCGCGTACTAATTCCCGGTGAGAATACGCGATCGCGTACCAACAACGTAAAAACCTTCTGGTCTGATTTTAGCATAAGGTACGCGATCCTGGTAAGGGTATGCGATCGCGTACCTGTGCTGAATTTCTGAAAAGTGCAGGAAACTCAGTTTTTGGGCTCAAATTCAAACACGCATATTTTTTGACTCATTTACAATCAAGACCCAAAAATTTGCAGACATGTTTCATATAACATAACAAAGGTTACCCAATTGGCACTTTTCCAAATTTCATAATAACGACGGTTTTGGATCTTGAATTAAAACATGACCATTTGGACACTTGTGCAATCATTTCTTGCAACAAGTTCCTATTTGCTCTATTAGACGCTTTCCTGAACTTATACCAACATTTTTTAACACATTTACACACTCTAATTTCATCCAAACCATCATTCGACTAGTTTGATAAAACGACCCTTTGGGGGAATACAATTCGACCCATTTGATAATCAATTATCCAAAAACAACTAAAACTCTACATTATCATTCATTTAACATTCCACATACTAAAGTTATTTACAAACTCACTACCAATTAAGGGTTTAACTTCTTGCTATTAAACACAACAACTCGACATCATAACCAACTAAATGTTTTCATCAAAAGACCTCAACGTGGGCGATTTACACAAATGACAATCATAACGATAATTCAAAAGAAAGGTAAGCTTGTCAAACCTAAAGTTACAATCCACGCTAATCCCTTGCGATTGCTTTGCCCTCCCGATGTCCACTTTGGTCTTTCGACCTACTTGCACCTACAACATTAAACAACTTAAGGAGTAAGCAATAAGCTTAGTGAGCATATAGGCAGTTAAAAAGGACATCAAGCAATAAGTAATCAACAATTAACAACTTGGGCAATTGTCGCACCCCCAAAACACGTGGCAGCGGAGGGTAGGGGGTTGTGTTGGGGGCTGCGACTGAATCAAATATCACAACACAAGAATTACAATAAACGACCTCTATATGAGACGTTTCAAAAATCATTACATTTCGTAGTTACAATGTTTACAAATGTTTTGCCAAAAATAGAGTACGCATATAGTATAAGATTACAACATATCATAATGCAAGCTAATCTCTGTTGTTTGTGAAAAATATACGACTCGAGCTATCTCCTTCCAAAAGCAACCCTACTGCGGTTGGTCTCCTGAGAAATACATACAAAAGGTCAACATAAAGTTGGTGAGTTCATAGGTTTGTAAACAGTTGATATAACATCGTATGGAACACAAGATTTATGTTTGTTTCATTCAACAATGATAAGTAATGTATTGCAAAAGGCAAAAATATGGTATTTTGTTGCCATGAGCTCATAGTTCGAGCTTAACTGTGGTGTCGGGTCACAATCAAGTGCCACAATCGGGGTGCCTCCCAACGAGTGCCTAATCCAACACTCGCAAGAACAAATGATAATGCGTCCGTTTGACCAGCTAGCGCGACTAACCCGAACGGGGGGAGTCAATCCCAAATAGTACTATTCATTAACATTCACGCTATATCGATACTAACAAACTATGATGTGGAGGACTTTCAGGATTAGTTAAATAACTCATGCAACCAATATATCGAGTTTAGTACTTGTGTTCACATAAAAATAGCGGTATAAAAGCAGTTGTATGTATTCTCACCCCAGTTAGAAAACAGTAAAAAGGGGCTATGAAACTCACCAAAGATTAGTATGCAAATAGCAAGCAATGTGTGATTCCAAATGCAACCTTCTAACGCCCTAGACGTATAAAGTTGTGTAAGTAGATGTCTCAAAAGATCATCTATGTAAGTGGAGGGTTAATGTCCACTTAAGCCAATTGTGTAGGTGGAGTGTTAATGTCCATCTAAGTAAATCATGTAGGTGGAGGGTCAATGTCCACCTATGCTAGTTCACTCAATTAGAAATGTCCAGTTGTTCGGTTATCGTTTGTGTTTAAAAAACATGTACGGCCCGTTGGTGACGGTTTGTAATAATAATCCCATAGTATTATTATTATGTTTCGTTTTAATGTATACCCCTATATGTTTACGTATTTCGTGTACTCGTTGTATCGTATGAGATTCAGTTGTTACGGGAGTCCAACACTTGATAGTTAAACATTTTCTACTTTCCGGTTATGGGTAATTGATCAGTGCGACAAGGGGGCGAAGCCCACGCATGACGGGGGTCCGGGGGCAGAGCCCCTGGTAGTAGGGTCCAAGGGGTGGCAACCCCCTGGCGGGGTCCAAGGGGCAAAGCCCCTGGCTGGGGTTGAGCTGCCAGGTAAGTTTGGAAAATTTTCATTTATGCTTATATTGCTTTAATAAAAACGTATAGATTCTGTGCTTTTAGCGACACTGGGTTAGTGTCGCTATATGCGACACTAAGGTATTATGCGACACTAAGGCTTGTGTCGCTAAAGGTTTGTGTCGCAGTTTTGGTGCGACAGTAGGACTCATTGCGACACCAAAACTTGTGTCGCAAAAGGTGCCGATTGGAATACTCTTGCGACACAGAGGCTAGTGTCGCTAATGTGACGATTTGTTCCCCTCCTGCGACACAAAGACTTGTGTCGCAAAAGGTGCCGATTGGAAATCTATGGCGACACAGAGGCTTGTGTCGCAGACGATTGGGCTTCTTCTGCGATACTAAGGCCTGGAACAGGTCGTTTTTGCATTTCTGATTTCGTGATCTAAATGTTCGAACAAAAATTCAAGAAAAATCTGATTGTTCCTTAGTATCTTGACTACTTAAAATAATTTTTCCAGAATTTTTGGGTATACCTAAGTATTTTTAAAAATTCCATTTGCTCCCTAAGGTCAGAAAGTGACCAATCTGGACACATGCAACAAGATCTAATTTCCGGGCAAAATCTACACATTTTCAGAAAAAGTTATCTAAACGACATTTGTACCTCACAAAATTTGTGAGATTTTGGCGGCGATTTCAAGTTATTTGGAGATGTATAGCTCCAGTTATGACTCGAACAAGAAGGGTGAATTTTCTGACTTTTTGGACAGTCCGTATACATGTTTTTGTAAAAATCATTTCGGGTATCAAACGAGCTCCAAAAATTATGAAACCACTTGGAAATGAAATATAACTTCTTAAACTTAATTTTTACCTTTTGAATTGTCCATTTTGGTCAAGTTTTGAGGGAGAAACTTCTCCTTGAAGTTGAACTATTTTTCTGGTCAGAATTACATGTGACATTTTTGAACATTTTAAGCCATAAAAAATGTTTTTGTGTTATGTTTTGGACATTTCCTTGTTAAGTGAACATTATAACATGTTTATAGAAGTGTTTCAAGTGTTTTAGAAAAGTTTTGAAGTTCTTACAATGTTTGTACAACCGAGCAAGAGGAGAAGACGACGAGAAGAGCTTTATCTTGTGTTTTGGCTTGATTTCATTCTTGAAAATGTGATGAATGATGATGGTGGTTGATGGTGGTAGGTGGTGGTTGATGGTGGTGGTGTTCTTGGGCAGCCAAAGTAGAGGGAAGGAGAAGAGAAAGAGATGAGAGAGTTTGTGTGTGAAAAAGTTGTGTGAAAATGAGAAAAAGAAAGGAAATGGGGAAATAAATAGGGTGGGCTTGGGCCGGTTTTTGGGCTTCATGGGCTGAGCCTTGGGCTCAGTTGGGGCAGCCCAAATGGAGCCTTGGGCTTGTACATTTGTTTCTCAAGCCCGTGTTACATTATTTGATCGGTTAAACGTTATTCGCGCGCGTTATAATTAAATCGTTAACGTTTAATTTTTGTGTTTTATTTTTAATATGAAATTGCTATTTCAATTTGACCAATATCTTTAAAATACTTTATTGAACCTTCTCAAAATATTTGTCGGTTTCGTTCCGGTGTCGGGCGCGATTCGCGCTTTTTCGTTGCGTTTGTTACGTTTTAAGCAAAACGTCTAGGTTTTTCGTATATTATAATTATTTAATAATAATAATATAGGGTAAATAACTACTATTTAAACTATAAGATAGGTTTACATTATTTATGAAAAGTTATCACCAACGCCGTATAGATTGTCGGACTCCGTCCGGTTGTTTCGCGTAATTACAAATAATCACGAATGTGTATATAATCATATACAAGTAGTTACAAGTATTTAGCCTAATCAAATACTAAATACACGTAATTATGGTTCTAGCTTAAGGTAATCATTACCCTAAAGTGTCGTGTGTCACAGCAATGTAGAGATTTTAAACCACTTAGGCGGATCCGCTATCAACTTACAACTTGCAACAACTTGCACAATGTGCAACCACTTAGGCTAACATAAGTTAGCTAATCTCTACAGTGCATCAACAACAATAACGATCAAGTATAAATATGAAATAAATAACTCCACTTGATCATGTGAAACCTCTTGCACGTATGCAATTCGGAATTCACATGACCCGTTACCCAATTATCCCCCATATCACTCACCTTGATGTTTTAGGCAATAAGTGATTTATCGATCAATAGTGAATGCAACGTCTTTTAACCACCTATCACATAGCACAACAATATAACAACATATTTAGCATCTAACAATCATTAAAATTAACTAATCATCATCATCAACCCATCATCCCCTTGGGTTGACCAGGTTTGATTTTTAGTCAAACTAAGAAAATTCTCACCTTTCATAATCATAATCAACTCAAGTGTTTAACTACTTTATCTACTACTTTAATTACTACTAATAGCATCCTAACAACCTCACTAACTAGTAATTAGGGTGGGAAATCAACAATTTACAAGCATTTGAACAAAACCCACCATAATCACTAATGAGCACAATCAATTTATCAACTTTTAGTATGAATTGAGGTTAGTAACAACACTTTCTAAGCTTAGTTAACCTCAATCAAACATTATCTATCTTAATTTCGTTTTACACATTACTTGAACTCAAAATCCCCATAAACTAATTTCTAGGGCAAAATAACAAGAATTCATACATACCTTATGCTAGAGATGGTGATTTAGGATTGAATTAGACTATTTGATTTTCAATTTGATGGCTTTCAATCAATTTTCTTCCTTTCCTTCTTTCTCCCGTATGCTCTATTTCACTCTAGAAGTTACAGGAAATTTCAATGTATGTATGTATGTATCGATGTTTATGTATGTATATATGAGTTTTATAATTTGGTCCCCGTATAATTAGACATCTATAATTTTAACCCCTTAAGTTTTATTATTTTATCATACAACACTTAACTACAACTTTTAACTTATAATTATTTAAAACAACTTTAAATACTTTATCATTATTAATATTTTATACAATTTATAATAATTGTTTTATATCTAATAAAATAATACCTCAAATTTGGGGGTGTTACACATGTGCCTTGAGTTAGATAAAACATTTCTTATGAACATAGCGTCTTTTTACCTTTATAATTTTTATATAATAAAATTAGAGAAAATATTATGTGTTGTTAACTGCACCGATCATGTAACGATCATGTAACGTTGTTAGCCTGTTAGTTCTACTGGAGGGGCTTTTTGTGTATTTATGAAAATTTTGAAGGACCAAAAGTGTAAACTGTACAGTTTTATTTGAATATTGATTTGTAAAGAATATGGTTCTAAAATGTTAATAGGTTGTTAAGCCCATGAAATGAATTATTTTTGAAGTTTGATATGATGGTGGGGTAGGGTGATACTAAAAACAAATAATGGGGTAATAAAACTTTCACAATATTAGTATGGTTTGATGGTTACCAGCAGAACAAAAACACATTTGATTAGTAACTCCTTTCCCCATCAAACATTATATATGACTGACACCACCAACAAATTAAAGTTGCTTTCTTTTTGGACTTGCTTAATTTGGGATCTTCTAAATAGTAAATATCAATAAATAAAAAGTCATAACAAGTATAGGATTATGTCTGATTGCATTTAATTTCCAAAGTTTAAAAGTTTAAGCACGGATCGTGATGATTATTATTCGTGGGTGGATAAAAAAAAAGAAAAAAAGCCGGTAAATTTAGTAGCACCCAAATAAAAATGAGCATATAGTATACTAAATTTTTAAAAGAATCATTTTTAGGATAGACTTATAATGACATAAATCATTTGTAACTCCAATTGTTGTTCAACTAGTTATTTGGTACAATTTTGTTAGGGGATCACAATTGTTACAATTGTTATGTTAGCAACACAAATGTTAGATTTTGTTAAGAGTAAATGTTTTACAAGTATTTAAAGTTTTGGTCCATCATGTTTCAATATTTTCACAACTGATCCCTCCTTTTAATTAACGTTTGAAAATATTAATTTTAAGAATGCACATTTAACTATCTAAGCAACCATTAATATAAAATGTGATATGCCGATTTAAAAAAATAGTTGAAGTTTATCTGGATAAAGAGAATTATAACTTCAACAAAGTTTTAGTGCACAAATCACTATCCAATAGTTTGTAACAAGTACATTTTGGGTCAATGTTCTGCTTGTATGCAAAAACATTATAAAATGTTAATGTGAAGACAACTTATTACCTAATGAAATGTTTGATCTTATAAGGTGTACATGGCATTGGTGTAGGAAATGATATGGTACAAAGATCAGCATGCATGTATACTTGTATATACACATGTTAGAATATATATATATGTACTTGCATTTGTAGATATACTAGTACATACCTTATTGCGTGTATATACAGAGAAACTTACACCAGACAGTGTAAGTGTTATCTATTTTTTTTAAAAGGTATTCCCGTTTAAAATAGACTCCTCCGAGGTGATCGAGTTTATACTCGTGATGTACGCGACCTAACCGTTGCCATGACCGTTTCTGAACTTTTTCCTTGCCATCTGGTAAATGTTTTACCCATGGAGTAATCAAACCCGTGACCTCTAAGAATTCATTCAGACGCCCTTACCACTAGACTATCACTAGATGGTCGTAAGTGTTATCTATATTTTCCTCTAATTAATACACTTGCATTCTGATTTTTATTATTAATTTTTTATAATGTTAGACTCTAAATGCATGTACTAATTTAACTGCCTTTTTTGTTTTTATTTATAGGTATTTTCTTTTGAGTAAATAGCAATATACTTTATCATATACTTAACTTTTGCGGTTTCGTGATTTGAGGTGACATGTAGCACCGATATCTCAATTTTTGTAAACCCATAACACGAACAAAGAATTAACGTTTTATAAGAAAATTATTCTTCGTATTGCTAACCGACCCCTGACTAGAGCTACTCCTACTTAAAATGTAGCTCCGCTCGTTCATAGTTTGTTTGTTGATAATGACTTTTTTGTATTTAATTAATATTATATTATATGTTTTTATTTTATTAATATGTTGACTCAATGAAAAATAAAATGAACAAAATGAAAACATGTCACCATCTAAAAAGTAAAAATAAATTGCTATAAAAGAATTGCAAGAAAATATGTACTCCAATTTTTTAAAATATGTGCTACAATGAGAGCTTTAATTTATTAATTTATTAATTTAGAAAGTGGTATTATATGGAATATCTAATATCTATATCTATTTTGAGATTGACGACGTGGTTTGAAAGAATGAAAACCAACCTTTTGTTTGGCTTACTTTTAGACTCTATTATGTGGTGATTTTATAAGCTTTTCATTTTCATTATCCAAAATTTAATGAATTGTCGTCAACAGTTTCATTTCATGACGTACTTTATGCTTCATCACTTCTATAATAATAATAATAAAAATAATAAATAATCAAATAAACTAATAATAATAATAATAATAATAATAATAATACACATTATTATAGTATCAATCAAACCATGAAAAAGAATTGAAGGAATAGGGCCTTTAAATTTGTATTATCATCTAGACTATGAGTAAAGTCTTACATTAACTAATTCACATATTTTAGTTCACATGTGCTCTAGTAATAAAAATAACAAATCGATGAATTAAAGTTATAATAATAATTATTATTATATAATTATAATACAATAAAATAAAAAATACATATGTTAATACTTAATAGCTAGCATGATTTGAACTTCACCTATGCCATTTTAAGCTCAATGTCTTGTTTCAACTTGGAGCTTCACCTATATCATATAGTTTACGCCTATATTTTTAGCTATATTTAGCACTATTATCTAGTTATTTAGTATGAACTTAGATGAAACTATTTCGTTTAATTTTGAGACCAGGTTTGAACATACATATAATGTATTTATTATTTCTGTCAAAAAATAACTCAAGTTTTTTCTTTTTTTTTATTAGGTCAATATTATTACGAGATTATGTATACTGCTCCTTGTGAATACATCATACTATTTAAACCTTTACATCTATCTGAATTTCGTATTCCCGCGTTTGCTAAACTAAAATATTCAAATTTTAAAATCTGAATAACGATTTAGAAAACGATATACTAATATAAGAAAGAAACGCTTTTATAATGTCAGCCAATCAATATTAATACCGATTTAATGGCCTTATCGTTTATCCTTATCTTCGAAAAGAAAACGCTTATAATATCTGCAAACGACAAATTTTATTAGGTAATTGCTTTATTACTTTTGACCATTAATATATATTTAAAACTTTTTGATAAATATATTTCATAATTTAGCAAAAATGCACTCACAATTCATTTATTTTTTAAGATATTTTATTTATAATAATATTTTACATTTAATTCTAGGAGTAACCAAATTATATATTCTTCTAACTTTTTCATTGTATATATACATGACATATTTCTCCAACATCACCATCCTAAATATTTTTATATCTTTTTCATAGACTTTCCCTCTTAAAGGAAACATTTAAAATTTTGTAACTTGTTTCAATTTCTTTAAATTATACTAATATACTCTCTTTTTATTTCTTTGTTTTTGGAAGAAAAATGGGAAAAACAATAAGGTGGTTGAAAGCTTTGTTTGGTTTTAACAAAAAAGAAAATAACCAACCGAATTCCGGTGACCGGAAAGAAAAGATTCCGTCATGCATCGGTCGTTCACGTCGCACCCCCACCGTTTCTCCGCCGGAAACTCCCATGATGAAACCGGTTTACAGCAACAATTCTAATGAGCAAAACCAGCGTGCATTGGCCGTTGCTGACGCCTCCGCGAAGGCAGTTGATGCTGCCATTGCTGCCGCTCATGCCGCCGTTGATTTCGCCAGGTTTGCTAGTCAGAATCACATCAGCGCCGGCCATCCGGAGATTCCAGCAGCTATCAAAATTCAAGCCATGTATCGTGGTTATTTGGTAATTAACAACTTTGAGTAATTAATTTACTGTTTCATTGATTAAAAACATTTATTTGTTTACTGTTTTTATTTTTTTAAATAGGCAGTTTTGAACAAACAGTTTTAATCTGTTTATTTATAAATATTTATTTCATTTATTAATAATCCGGAGCCGGATAAGTAATTCCAAACACTCTCAAAACTGTTTATGTGGTGTATTAAAAAGTAATAAGCATATAAACAGTTTTGATAGTTAATCGCGAATTTGAAATGCGACAATTGACTGGTTAATTTTTTTTTTATACAGGCAAGGAAAGCATTGAAGGCATTGAAAGCACTGGTGAAGATTCAAGCACTTGTGAGAGGTTTTTTGGTGAGGAAAGAAGCAGCTGAAACTTTGCAGGGAATGGAAGCTTTGGTTAGAGCGCGATCTAGTGTTTATTCAAACAGATTTCGTCTTCAAGATGATAAGTTTCACTCAAGGAGATCAATCGTAAGTATTTTAATTCGCCGGTTTTAATTACCTTGTTTTTGAAATTGGGGTGTTCCATGGTTTAGCTTAAATCAGTCAGATTGATTAAAAAGAAACAATTTTTTTTCTCTTTTCACAAAATCTGTGACTTGGTCAGCCGGTTTAAACATTTCAAAACCGGGTAATTTGTTCGGTTTAAAAGGCTTTTGAGATTGATTAGGCATTTTGGTACATATTGTATGTATTAAAAAGGGTTTTAAAAACGATTTACAAGCTTATCAACTTAAGCGAGAAGTTAAAGTTGATAAGTTGTTAAAATGAGTTTATCGGCATTTTGAGTTTCAATAACCGAAAAAAAAATGTGAACACGATGAAAGTAGTTCTTGATTTGGTTAATTATGATAATTTTCATGTTAAATTTGTAGAGGAGGGCTAGTGAGGGAAGGAGCAGAAGGATGTCATCTTCTTCTCAAATTCCCATTGATGGAAGGGTCAGCCTTGTTGAATTGGACCCCGAAGAGCCCAGGTCAAGATTAACAAGGACCAACACATGGGCTTGGGCTCCAGAGTCAAGAGCCCAAACCCCGTCCCCGCTCTTTAGCAACTCGCGATGTCTTTCAATACCAAACTATCATGAGTATGAGCCTCGCTTCTCTATGACCCAAAACACCCCTCGGTTCCCACACTCTTGTGGCCCGAATGGTTATGGGTCTTTCTATGATGGGACTACTAAGGACGACTCTTTTACGAGTAATCCGAATTACATGGCTAATACCGAGTCATTTAGGGCCAAGACTAGGTCCCAAAGTGCACCAAAGCAAAGGCCAGATTATGGGTTTGGGCTGAAGAGAAGGGCTGGTCTATCTGAGGTGGAATGTGGGCCCGTTATGGAAAGGTCAAAGTCAAAGTCACCTTCACTACTTGAGTATGGATTCAAGAATTGTGTGATGAGTAGGTTTGGGAAGTCCTCAAAAGTCTAAAGGGAGTGAGTGAGAAAAAGTTTTTCATTTTTGGTTAGTTGATGGAATTTAAAAAGGATAGATAGAAGAATTTTGTGCGATTTGAGTTGATATCAACATCATATGTAAGACTTAGTTTTGGATTCAAAAGGATGTTTTGCTTTTTATATTTATATTAATTTAATATTAATTTATATATTTATGGAACAAAAATATAATATCATTTCAAGTTGAAATGTGTTGTGCAACTTTTATCCTACAAGTTATCTGATGATGGACTTAATATTGTGGGCTATTTACTTTGGGCTGCAGAAAGTAGCCCATTTATCATCATCTGGGTTACAAATGTTGTTATAGTGTGAACGAATTCCTTCCCATTTTCCCAATACTAACTGATTCAGTTTATTCAAAAATAATATGAGATGATCACAAAATGTCATGTTATAATTAAACAAAAACAATACTTTGCTCAAATCAACCTATACAATGGTAAGTAACATCATTTTGAATTAGAAACGTGATCAATTTCAATATAACATGACATGATCATGAAATTACTGTCATGTATCAAACTAAAACGACACTCAAATCAACCGAAACTAAAAAACACACTCGGTAAGTTACATTTAATTCATAATAACATTTTATCTCAATCAACCTCATCTCCTTCAACTGGTGCTAAAATCCACACGAGAAAGATACATGAGGGTCAAAGTCCTATCACATTCGTTGTGCTTCGGATGAACTTTAGATTTGTTAGGAGCTAAATGATCTAACATCATAATCAACATTAGTAATGGTCGATATGTTGTCTCTAAATCACCTTCCTCAACCCAAAACACGACTTTAAGTAAATCAATAAGAAAAAACAAAGATTATTAACAAATTATATACAAAAAAATAAAGTGATAAACTCATCACAATTTGATCCATTCGGAACCATCAATGAAGCTAAGTGAAAGAAAAGGCTTAGCTTCCTCATCAGAGAGTTCTCTTGACCATGACACTCTTCCTGCAAATGTTGCCCCTGGGCCACTACATTTATATTGACCATAATACACAGTCCTGCATTTCAATTATCACATGTTAATTAAACCAATCATATATTTAAAAAAAAGACAAGATTTGCATTTATTTAGATATTCTTGAAAAATAACATAAGGATGTTAAAAATCAATCATTTGTCACGAGGACAAAATAAAGAACCAAACAAGTAAAGGTTGCTATTTCTACACATATAATAGTTGTATGTATTTCTAAAATGGTTGAAACCAGCAACCCTAACTAGCCCACGCCATAACGCCTTGTATCATCACGTGATAGGTAAATCAAGCTCACTTAGCGACCCGCTTAAATGGTGGCTCGACCAATTTATTCAATTAAATATGATGCTTTCAAATGCCTCCATCTTTGAAACCAACTCGACTACACGCTGAAAGCGTTGTATGTATTTTATTATAAATGAAACATAACCGTTTTCATGACCTCATCCTTTGAGTCCCATACAACAAAATACATTGTAGGCGCACGCGTGCACTATTAATGCTTATGTGGTACTCACTTTTGCCTATAATTCAACAAACCTAAGCTAAAGAAAACCCAAAACAATACAAAAGGTTACATTTTATTTTAGAGCACATACACAAAAAGCAAATGAACCACCGCCCATTCCATTACCCAATTACCCACCCCAAAAGGCAATGTACCCTAACAATATATATGGTCTATCTATATAATAGATCTACACAGCATATAAATATAGTATTATGTATTGATAAAGAAGGATCCACTAAAAATGGTCTAACATATATAAACAAAAAAAGAGAAATGGGTACTTACATTTCACGATTAGGGTCACCCCAATTGTACCAGCCTTTTGGGATAATAATGTTATCCATGTAAGTATAGGCGAACACGACCCTAGAGAACGGGCCCCATGCCCTACCAAGATAAAGCGCACCCGACCCTGTGACCTTACATCTCAAGAAAGAGAACCCGGTGTCCTCTAGTAAACTACCTCTTCCTTGTGCCGTTACAGCCCCTGTTACGGGTGCTATTGCGTGCACTTGACACCCCTATTAATACCATTAATTTACAATCTCATCATTTTGAACAAAAAAAGTTAGATAAAACATTAACATGTAGAACAAACCTCGAAAAGAGAGAGACCGTTGCCAAAAATGAAGTCCACAGAGCCTTCAATGTAACACTCCTTGTAATAATGCCTACCTAATTGATCATAAAGTGTGTCTTGTGCACCCAAAAATCTACACCCCACAAATGCCGCTGTATCTGCTGATATCCTAAACGCCACAGCTTGTTTGCCTATTGCCCCTGGTTTTGGCACCGGTGTCGTGTTCTGCATTCATCACATACGTTTTATGTATACCGTTCAAGAAAAAGAAAAAATAAAAGAATTTTATGTATGAAATTTTGTTACCTGAAATGTGATGTTTTTGGCAATGAAATAAGGGGAATTGACAGCAAAAGTGGCTGAGCCATAGGTGCCAATGGGTTGACCTTTGGCGCCAATAGTTTGGGCCGTGTCTCCCCATTGAACTATTGTTTTGTCTGCACCTGCCCCTTCTATTGTTATGAATGATTTCAGTGGAGGTATATTTACCTTCTCCCTATATCAATTCAATATAAAAAATAATAAATTTTAACTTAAATATAACCATTTATTTTTAATCAAAATCTTGAATTTAAATTAGAAGTTTCAAGAAAATTGAAAATGATTTATTCTTTTTTACATAAAAACAAATGAAGGAGTGATTACAATTTATTTACAAAAGTATAAGCTGATTCAGGCACCGAAGAATAAATTCTAGTCGTGATTTCTTAAATAAAATACCACATGCTTAAATACTTTTTCCATAATTTATTTACGAATTAACTCATGGAATTAATCTTTTAATTAGTTTTTCTTATATAGTCAACAAATAGGACAGTCAAAGCAAACAAGCCTTATGATTCTTAAAAGTTCACATGTATATTTTGATATTTAATTTAATTAATTGCTAATGTACAATAAATATAAAGTCAATTTTCTCATTTTTTAAACTAAAAAAAAATTGTATTAACAAATATGAATTGACTATAAGACCCACAAAGGTCATCATCCTTTTGTCTTTATAGAACATCTACATGAATTACAATATTCCCATGATAAATAAGAAAAGCAAATAGCCGGTGTTCCAAATTTGTGTGTTCTTAAATTTCTATCAAATTGTATCATGGCAGTAATTAAATTTTGTAAAATACTTTTTCAGTAGTGTAAAGATTTAAATGGTTTTAATATATAACTAAGAAATTTCAAACCTTTTGAACAAGTTTTCTTGATCACAATTTGCCCATGAAAAGACAAATTCTACCTCACAATCTCTAGTAAGTTATCCTATCTATATTGTATGAATCTTGGTCACAATTCACACAAAACTAAATAATAAACATATATACCTATACCATAAAACTAACTAAATAATAATAAAATAAATATGAACTTACTTGTAAACTCCTGCATGAACTTTAATGACAACTCTAACAAGATTAACAAAAGGGAGAGAATCAATAGCTGCTTGAATGGTCGTAAAATCTCCGGTGGCCGGGTTCCGGTCAACGGTTAACATATAAGAAGGAAAAAGCTTGTTTTTGGCAGTGGAGAAAAGGGAATGATTTAAAGTTCCAACAAAATTGACCCATTTCATGAATTGTTGTTCTGAGTATTGGGTTTGTGTCAAATTCACCCCAAATTGCTTCCATGTGTTTCTTTTTGGTTTCAAGCCTTTAGTATGACAAAATGTTTGTGTAGTAGAATTAACCGCAAGTAAAAGAATGAAAAGAGAGCAAATGTGCACAAATTTGGCCATGAAAATGTAAGTGAAAAACTGTGTGTAAGTCCCAAGAGAGAAAATAAAAGAATGTTGGTCGTTGTAACACAAATGAGATTTTGTTTGTGTTGGGGTTTGTTGCTAAGGGTTTATATGTGCATTTATTGAGCCATTGATGGAATATAATAATCAGAAAATTAAAGGGGTATAAAAAGTTGTTTGTGGCGGGATATATTATTTATGTATTTTTGTAATTGACTACTAGTTGATGAAATATGAAAAATGGGGTGTTGATGTATAGTATAATCATTAAACTTTAAATATCATATCATATATCATATATCATATTTATTATTTTATTATTATTATTACAAGTAAAGTAATTAAATTATGTTAAGTACTAAATTTAGAATGTTGGTGAGAAATGATTAAAGAATAATGAATCACGGGTGTTACAACTGACATTTATGCAATCACAGGGCTGAATTTTAGGCCACAAGTGCACCTATTCATAATGCCCTCTCTCTTTTTTTTTTTCACATTAATTTTGTTCATGGTGGTGCCCGTGAACTCCCCTTTTTTTGTGTTCTTTCATGATGTATTACTAATACAAAAAATCAATTAAACTTTATCATAAGTTTTAATATATATATTTCGTATAACACAAGAGACAATAAGACATTAGCATTTTATGATGTTAACATGCTATGTCATTTAAAATTTATGTTTAATTATTTTTTGTAACTTTTCAATTAAACTGTTCCAACAAATTGCATTTTCCTCTAAAGGATGGCAAACAAATTTATGCAAGCTGAACTGACGTACGTTATTGTAGTTATTTGATAGATAGTAACTCTTTAACATTACCTTAAAGCTATTAATGTATTATTGTATTATACTTTGTAGGCCCATTAGGTTAGCCTTGAAGTCGAGCCAGACGTGCTCGGAATCTTTTTGTCGATTCGGGGGTTGAAGATAGCCCATTGTATTAATGTATTATTGTATTATAATTTGTAGGCCTGTTAGGTTAGCCTTGAAAATAGCCCATTGTTGTATTTGTAATGTATATATATTCGATTAATGGAAATCTCTCATGACGGGAAATCATTTGATTAATAAAAGCTAGCCAACATGTGGGGTTCATCGTCTCGATAAGGACCCGACTGACCCATGTGAAGTGAGCATACTTCAGGCTAAGCCTCAAATTCGAGAGTCCAAGTTCAAGCGAGTAGTTGCACATCACATAATACTTGGTCAATGCACGGTGTGAAAATTAATTTTAATGTCGTACAAATCAACACTCGTATCTTAATATGCGAATCTGTAAAATGAAAATAAAAACTTCTTGTGTCAAAATTAGTATATCAAAATTGACTTGTATAAAAAGCGTATAAATATGAATATATATATATATATATATATATATATATATATATATATATATATATATAGGAGTGGGATAAAGGGAGAAGATTTTTTAGGTAGAGAAGGAGGAGAAAGATTTTTTGTTAATGATCCAGTATTTTTATTCTAAAATTCAATTTTTTATTACTATAAACTTCTGAATCATAACAACAAAAAATTAAATCTTATTAATAAAATATTGAACCAAAGCAATAAAATATAGAATTCTATTAATAAAAATTTGAATAATATCAATAAAGTATTGAATCACAGTAACAAAAAATTCTTCTTCCTCTTCTCTCCTTAAATTTCCTTGTTTTTTATCCAATTAATATATATATATATATATATATATATATATATATATATATATATATATATATATATATATATATATATACCTCTGTAATCACATTCCAACACACAAAAGACACATTCTCCCTTTGGAATCACATGAACAAACTTTCACATGTGATGACCCAACAAAGACAACAACAAATTTCCAAAGCATAAATCATCAAACAAGTGACACGTTCATCTATTGGTTGCACTTTTAACTTTGTCTTTTTCCTATCTAAAGAAAATACATTAATAATTCTACATGCCCACCATATATATTATATATTAATATGTATAAAACACAAACAAACAAAATAATCCTCAAAATTTAGTTCTTTAAGTTTTTAAACTCTTATAAATGACAAGGATAAACAATTATCATACATTTTAATGATAGAAATATAGAAATAGTTGTATAAAGGAAAATTACTTATTAGGTTTCCTGCTCTCTCACTTTCTCTCTTTCTATTTACTCGTGAGTTTGTTTCGGTTAAAACAACTACCTTATTTTCTCTTATTTATATATATTTTTTTCCTTATCGTCATTTCGACGTTTAACCACTAATTCACGAAATTTGAATTCACCGTAGCTTGGACCAGGTAAGTTTGATCCTTGACCGCCTCACAAGCTTGGTCCAAGTAAGTTTTGGATCAAGTAAACTCTCTCAAATGGAGACTGACGTGACCACACATGAATCGTCTTTTATTCTCTACTTTTATGTCACTGACAACGTTTGAACCTTGACCTCCAATTTCTCAAACATTTATTCAAATGTTAAAAGAACTATTATAATAAGAAGTTGTAGGTTCAAAACGAGTACGAGATAATGCGTATATAGATATTGTACATATTATTTGAGATAAGTTGCAAATTTATTTTTCATAGAAATTTTGAAAAAAGAAGTGAATTCATTGCCTAGTACTCCTTCCGTCCCATTTTTATTGTCCACCTTATTATTTTTGTCTGTTCCAAAAAGATTGTTTATTTGCAAAAAATAACTATTAAAAATCATTAAACTCTCACATTTACTTTCATTTATTACTCTCAATCATTTATTTCATAAAGATTTTTAGTTAAATTTGACTTGAATACAAGGGTAAAATTGACATTTATCCGACCCATCTTAAATCTAACGAATTTTCTTGGAGTAAAATATAAATGGAACGAGGGAGTAATTTTTATGGTCAACTTAGTTGGTAATTAAAGAAAGCATAAATTGCAAATATGACAAAGAAAGGCACTTGAATAGAAATAAGGATCCGACATTTTGAGGCAAATATTAGATGTAAAGATTCTATGAACATTCTTTTGATAACAAATTATGCCACCAAACACACTCGTCTGTAAGTGCAAATGAGGCATGAATGAATATAAAGCAAAACGATAAAAAATAGAAGGTGGCAAATAGATCGATCACCACTCTATTTTTTTTTATTATATAAAAAAATTAAAACATACGGATAATTGTGTTAAATATTAATTTCTAAATTCTTATCATTATTTGTTTATTTTTTCATATGATTAATCAATTTTATATTACGTACCCTTTCGTTCCTTTTATTGAAACAACGTTGATGGGTTGTTAAAATTTGATTACCTTTTTTCTCTTCTCATTTCCTTTCTGTTATTTTTAATTATTACTCTCTCCGTCTGCCCCAACATTTTTTGTTTGAATTAAGATATGTTGTGTAAATGTTAATTTGACCCTTATATTTAAGGCAAGTTTAACTGAATTTATTTAAAAAATAAATGTTTTAGAGTAATAAATGAGGATAAATTGAAAGTTTAATACTTTCTAATACTTATTTTTTACAAATGAACAATTTTTTTAAGACATATAGTAATGTGAATTTTTATTTTGAAACGAATTGAGTTTAAATTTGTACCCACTTTTAGGAGTACCATTCAGTACAACTTATAAGAGAATATTTTCTGTAAATAATTGGACACAATGCTAGTTTGTTTTACATTTTTCTAAGTTCGGTAAAAAATTTAACAGCCGCATTAAAGTTTGTTATGAAATCAGTAGACCATAACATTTTCTCTTAATAAATGGACACAACACAATGCGCGACATTTGTAAAATATTGGTAAATTAGTAAATGCAAATTAAGTTTGTAGAGTTATTGAACAAGGCCCACATCAATTGGGCTTTGGCCCGTATTGATGCGCGTCATTTAGGACCTTCAAATTTGGGTCAGCTCATTTCGAAAGGATTTGGGTCAGCTCATTTCGAAAGGGTTTTGAAAATGCTTACACCCATTTTTGGATACAGATATTCAATTATTGCATATACTTTAGTTACTTGGAGTAATTATTCATGGGATCTTACATTAATACATACCTTAATTTGCGTACGTGTGACATCTCTACCCATTAAAAAAAATCATTTGTGTATTAATGAATCGGTGAATATTATACAATACATTACAAATACAAAATAAACATTTTAGACAATTAGATTGGTTAATTGAGCTTTCACTTATGTATGCAGTCTGTTTACGTCTTCGAATTCGTCATTTGTTATTAAAAAATCTTACTAGATTCAACGGGATGTTACATATCTGTTCTGTATAAGTTAAGCTCGCAATGTAAGTATAATACAACATGAATTTGGTGTATGAATCAATTTGTTTAGCGTATTTTCATTTCCTATTCTAAATAGGAAAAATGTGAAATGAGAGGATGAAAATTAAATGTGCAAATAGCGAAAAAAGAAACACAAAACATGGATATACATAATTGTAGCCTTGATTAAAAATGATTTTGTACAGAAATTGTGTCCAATAAGGAATTCATATCTCCAAGTGTAGAAAATAAAGAACTTCTAGCAATACGAGATAAATAACTCTTCTTGTTTTTCACAATTGTGCACTTAGGACTTAATGTTTGACTTTGACCACCTCCAAAGCTTCTACATATTGATTTTGTTGACTTTCTTGACCTAGAACTCTTAGCAAGATCTTCAAAGTTGCTCAAATTTGCAAGTGATCCAAATGACTCGGATTTACCTTGATAGTACTTTGATAAACCCCTCCTGCATAAGTCACAAGTAAGTCAGGCTTCACAAGTTGTACTTTAAAACAGTATATTAATAGTATATCATTTTTTGCACTAAGAATTGAAAGTATACAGATGTTTTGTACTTAACATGGTTAGGATCAAAGACAATGTAGTAGTGAAATATGAGATTGTCAAATGTGTTCAAATTTGGATATTAAAACATAAAACCTTAATGCTATTGACATTACTAAAAACATAAACGGTTTCGAACAATGTCTTACTTGATAGGTAAGTGTGCCATGAGTTCCGATAACTCGTACAATGGGCTATAATTAGACGATGTTGAAGACGATGCTGTCGTATCGTCTACCGATTCAGAGGAAGATGTTGATTCTAAAGAGCCAATCCTACTCATTGCTTGTTATAATCAAAATATTAGACGAAGAAGAAAAATAAAGATGTATGTGTTTGGAGTTATTTGTTATGATATGAAAATGTATATTTATAGTGGATAAGGTGGATAAGGTCCATATTTTATTTTGGATACACCCATATCCGAGTCATCAAAATTTCCATTTTTGGGAACTTAATGTCACTTATCTTTTGCAGCTTTGTTCCCAAGCAAGGACACATATTACATTAGTATTATTTTAACTTTTTTTAAATTTTTTAAAAGAAAAAAAATTATATGGGATGTAGCCAAAAATTATTTTGATACAACATCAACAAATGTAATTGCAAAACTAAATAGCAGTTGAACCATATAATTTATTTTTATAACCATACAATTGTGTTGTTTGGTGATTTTTACTCGTCTATTTAAATTTAAATTTAAATTATAGAATAAAAAAAGCTTTAAAAACTAGATCAAGAACCAATTTAAACCACAACTTAAAATATGGACGACTGAATAGATTATTAAAAAATGAAATATATTTATGTGGTCAAAATTTCATCCTTGTGGTTGCCTAGTCACCTTTGTTGCAATGATGATTATTAATTAATTAATGATAATTAAATAAAGTTATAACTTTTGACTCTCAATGTGGTCCATTCGTTGTGCTACGGTGCTACCAAATGATCTTTATTGAGTATTGTTTGGTTTCTTTCTGGTGAGGCAATGTCATTGTTATTCATCAATTGTTACTTTTGGCAGGTCTGGAGCTTAAAATTTGGTGGGAAGGTGCCACGATAAAAATATGACATTTTGAATAATTTTCTTTAATATATATATATATATATATATATATATATATATATATATATATATATATATATATATATATATATATATATCGTAAAGAATGTTCATCACTACTATGAAATTGTTATAAAATTAAAAAATCAAAAGAAGTGTAACCTGAAAAAGTTAAAAGATGTTCCCACGAAATTTTTTTTCTTCTTTGGTTATTGTTGAGTCCTCCACGTGCATTAGTTAACTTATGTAGTTGAAAAACAAAAATAGAATAAAGAAACAAATTTACGTACAACAAGGATATTGTTGAAATTTTCATATATATAGAAAATCTGATTGTTGTCTCACACTCATAAAGTCTAATTGTTGGGCCTTAGTTGTTAAATTTTCATATATATAGAAAATTGGGTCTAGAATTGATGATTTATAAAATTTGAAAGCCCATCAGAACTCGGGGCACTGTGCAGCAGCCCACCTGGCACCCCTTAGGTTCCAGGCCGACTTTTAGAGTCTCTAGTTAAGTCGCGAAATCTGAATAAAAATACTTACCCTTCTCGAATAACCTGAATTGAAAAACTGCCTTCATTTACCCGAGTTTATTACAGAGTAGTATTTTTTGTTTGCTATATGATGCATGTCTAAGTGGATCTTACATTCTTTAGCAAATCATTTTTACCAAATTTGCATCTTCTAATGCTTTTTTATACAATTTATCGGTAAGTTTTCAGGGTGTTTGTTAAAACAGACAAAAAGAAGCCTAAATATTTTTCATGAGAAATTCGAAGAGTAATAGTGCTACATTGAGAAATAGTTACCATCTTTAGTTCTTTACCCATTTTTATCTTGATTCTAGCTCTAATGTATCAGATCACAAAAACACACTCATACACTGGTAAATTCAAGAAACTGCATACACTGGTAAATTTCAGTTCGGAAACATTTGGCAAGCATGCCTGAAGATTGAATGCAATAAACATATGATTTTATATCTCATAAGAAGTTGTGAAATTCTACAAGAGCGATCTTTTGCAGTATAGAAACTAATAGTACATGTTCAGAGGATGCATTACACAATGAAATCTCATTACAGTATGATTTATTTCGAAAAATTTATAGGGGGTTCCAAGCTACTTACCAGAATTCCAAAATCAATATCTTTGTCCTCAAATTTCTTGATAAACGGGTGACTCTGCAAACACAAGCAAACGTAAGAACTCAGGTTACAAAAGAAACACCGTTAACTAAAGTTTCAATGGAGTGATCATACGAACCAAAAGATCTAGAGCTGTGGATCTGTCTTTAGGATCTTTTTGTATGCTGCATGTTTATACACAAGTAGAACCATAAGAATAAGAATAATGTTCTAAAAGAAAGAATTTAAGTACTTGTGAATCAATGAATGGGTCAATTCATGTAAATGGTTTTATATGTAACGGGTTAAACAGGTAAATTCAGATTAACAGCTGAAAAGGAAACAAGGCAGATTGGTCGAAAGTGTCAAAAATGTATTTGGTAATCACTGATGTAATAACATAATTCTGGTAATCACTAATCATATTTGACACACTTAATGTTTTAAAGAACTTTATATATTATGAAAAAATACATATACATATGTTTTTGGTCAGCCCGAAAGACCCGTATACAATTACCTGCTTTGATTCGACCCACTTTTTTAACCTTTTTTGGTTACCAAACCTGCCCATTTGCCACCTTTATAAGTAAAACGAATCCGCATAAATCAACACATAATCATCACTCTCATCAGAAATCTTTAGAAGGACCCAGAAAAAAAAAAATCTTTAGTAGGACTAAATACGTATTCTTCAATTTGAGGTCTCATTTTTAATTCTTCCAAGTCAAGTAAATGGGACTCACAATCAGTCATTTCTTCAACATACCAACTTATTTAGTTTTGTGAAAATTTCACATTGTGTAATAAGGTTTATCATTATTTCTTGCTACATAACATTTGATTACATTTAATGAAGGTCATTGTTAAACCTTGAAATCTATCTTTGTTAACTCCAGAGACAGACAGTACAATCAAAATAAGTCTAACACAAATAGGAAAACAATGACAGTTAATAAATGTCATAATTCAACTTACCAGGCAGAGACAAATGAACAGAACTCAGGAGAAAACTGATCTGGTGGAGCAGTAGGAGGTGGCTTTGAGACAATGGCATCTAAAAGCTCATAAAAAGTTGGCCAACTTTGTTGATCTTCAGATTGTATGAATGGAAATCGTCCTATAGCACACTCAAGGATCACTAGGCCCAAACTCCAAATGTCACTTTTATAATCATAAGCCTTGCCACTTATTCTTTCCGGCTTAAAACAATATTAAGAATAAGAAATATCAGGTCTCACTCAAGAAATCTTAACTGTTCTCAATATAATGAACACGATGTAGAACTAATAAGGCTTAAGTATATGAAAATGTAATTATTTATACTCTGACATTCATTGTATGCAACAAAGTACTCGGGGTTACATTGTGTGTAATGAACTTTCAGTCTGTTGCTATTATATGTATTTTTGTGACGTGTCAACTTGGGATGCTGCCACATGTCACTTCATACAGCTGATACGTAAGTAAAAGTACTAAAACTTACATACAATGGCGATGAATAACAAGTTTATTACACACAATGAAAGCTCAAATAGTTCGATACACACAATGAATGTCAGACTATAAATAAGTACATTTATGTGCACTTAACCCAACTAATAACTGTACTTTCAAGACAAAATCTATCCCAAATTATTTTCTTTTAGACAAGTAATCACATAAGAAATCGACTTACCGACATATAATTATAGGTTCCAACAAATGTATCTCGCTGACCCATAGAGCTGGCGAGCATTGCACTTACGCCAAAATCTGTAATCTTAACTTCCCCTTTTTGGTTAACGAGTAGATTTGATGGCTTAATGTCCCTATGGATTACATGTCTATCATGATGCAAATACACAAGACCCTGCAATACCTGTAATAAACACAATGGTGATTACTTATGCTTCTAAACGAGTGGAGAGACAGAAAACTGTTTGCTATACACTGCAAAATCCTTGATTTGGCTAATGGGTTGGTTAAACAGATCAAAACAGGAAAAAGTTACGTACTATCAGGTCAGTAGCCATGAAACACTCTGTCTCCATTTTCTTCTAGATAATTAGTGTGCCAAATATAGTTGCAAAAATTAAATCATTTCCATACTAATGTATAATTAAAAAAATAAAAAACCGAAGAAGATGTTTTAGAAGATTTAACACCTTACAAATACATTTTGGGTAACTTTCGGAATTCAGAACCATTTGACCGGTTCCATTTAAGCTAGTTTTTTAGTTTTACTTTTACCTGTTAGAGATAAAACATAATGTTGTTTGACCCGTTCATAAATAAATGAGTCAAAATAAAATTGCAACCTCTAACTAACCTGTTTGCAGAGAACTGCAAGATATGGTTCAAGAATTGTCTTTAGTTGCCTAATCACGTCTGTCAAAGATCCTCGATCCATGTATTCAAAAACCAAAGAGATGGCTCCATTGTGGTAAAAAGAGTGATAACAAACAACGATATTAGGGCATTGAGATGCTTGATTAATTTTCAGCTCTTGCACAATCTGTTTACGTATCTCTTCCTGTATGTTCATCTGAATTACCTGTGATCACAGCACGGTAAAGCTATAAGAAATTTACATATCTTCTTATCAGAATATATGAACTAACGCATTTTTGTTTTCCCCTTTTTTGTTGGCTTAGAGGGTATTAAGGTGCATTTTGAAACTGATGATTGTGCCTTGAATAAATGAAAACGTATATCAGATACTTAAAAGTTGGGAAAAGTTAGAAGATTTTACATTTATTTCAATAATCCTTTTACTTATTGTCACTTCTTACCTACTACCCCAGTTTGATTACTTTGACCCTAAACAATTAGAAAATCAGCTCATAATTGGCTTTTACATTCTAAACTAATCATTGCCATTTCCAGTCAAAAATCACAATAATCAGTTCACATGCACATCCGAGCACTCCCTTACTCATACGAAACACAATTGTTCAACACTTGAAGAGATTGTGAATATTAGATTAAATCAGAGTGCACCCTCTAAACAATATCCTTGAAAAAACGAAATGCAAATCAATATGAGTTTATAAAAATCTGACCTTCAAAGCAAACAATCTCCCAACCCATTTATGTCGAACCAATTGAACAACACCCCCACTTCCTTTTCCAATGACTTTGATGGTCTCAAGGTCTTCCAAGGAAAATTGGAGATCAATCTCCTTGGCATCAGCAGGCTGTTCAAGTAGCAAACTGAGAGTGAGTTTTATCTGAAGCAAATGACAAACTAAATCATGCTGTATCAAATTTCCCACCTAAGATTTAGTTTACTAACACAAAAATAATTAACTAACCCCTTTGAATGAAGAGCCTTTGGAAACTTACACTATTCGCCATATCATCAGATGCGAGTCTTAATCCTTTCAAATTAAGAAGTAAATCACCATCATGAAATGTTCCACTCGCTGTCCTATGAATTCACTAAAACTATCAGATACTACAAATGCAAAACTACATCCACTGATTCACATATATTATATGTCAGTTTTGTTAATTCAGATTTCAATGATCTTTACACATATATGAAATTGTTTTTGATTCCTAAGAAGATACCAAATACTAAAAACGAGTATTCACATAAATCAAATTAAAATTTCTCCAATTAGGGTTTCACATGATCCAAACACCACAATTACAAATTAAATTGACATGACAACCGTGTCTTAGTATTAAACTCAAAACACGACATCACATACTATAAATACAAACGAGTACACATAAATCAGATCACGGTTTCACCAAATTAGAATTTCGGACTATCTGAATACAGTATAGTAAATTAATTGAAAAGAGAAACGAAAAAATAAATATGAGATCAAATGTGCGTCAATAATAATTCAAATCCGAACATAATTACGAACCAAATCAACATATAATTCGTGTATCAGTTAAAAATACAAAAATGAGATGGTATATAAACTTACAAGAAGCTAGTAATTGGGGCTTTTTGAGCTGGAACAGAGAGCTTGAGCTGCTTCAATGGCTTCATGCCTTTCATTGGTGCTACTAAATTAGGGTTACTGTGTGTGAAATGGAAATGGGAGTGCAAATAAGCTGACCGACAGACGGAATGGAAAGTAATATAAACAAAGTTCAAATTAAAATGACCGCCAAAACTCAAAATGCTATTTACATAGATAGCCCCTTCACATTACTTTTTGACTATTTTAATCCCCTTTCTTTGAAATATACAAATTTATACCGAGGTTCTCCTTATTTTTGCGCAAAAGTCAAAATCTATTTGATTGATAACATTCATAACACATGATCAATTGATCATAGCATATTAGCATGTGTCATTCAATATTTCTATCCTATCATCACAGCAACTAAAGATGCTATGTCTCAACAAATTTATTAAGTTTTCAATGTAATATCTTTCTTTTAAAGAAGTCATCTGGCTTCTGGTTGAAAGTGAAAATTAATTTACCTTTGTTGATGATTTATAGTTGATGATATCAAACTTTTATCTTATAATTGGATAGTAGGAAGAGCAAAACTAACTTCGTTTGATTGGGTTGTTTGGTCATGTAATCCAACTTCGGTGACTTTCACCACCTTGTAATTCTTTTACCTAGCTTCTTGCTAGTTTAATGCATTTCTCCGTTCAATTTTTTTTTTTTTTTTTACCTTTGTCTCTCTTGTTAAATACTAGTAATTAAAAATCATTTAAGTCCTGAATGATGCTTGAATCAATGCCCGCTTTTGATAATAGATATTTTGCTAGTAAGACAAAGTATAGAAAAATATCCAAAATTATACTTGGGATCTCAGCAGGAAATGCGAAGGTCCCATATAAAAATTTTAAATTTTTAATGAGTTTTGGATATTGTGATATTACATTGATTGTGTTGTTATATTGAGGGTTATGAGCTAAAATGGAAGCCATACCTTCTGATCATTTCTGTTTACAAGTTATAGTATGCCTGATATTACATATATTGTAATTTGCTTTAAGGAGTGCTTCTTGACGTTTGGCCTAATTATAGGATAATCGAGTATAAATCATTTGTGTAATAATAATTATAACATATCAACACCACCAACAGAATGATACAGTAACTTCATGTTGGTTCGTTTTATAACATCCAACTTTCAATCACAAGTAATATTCTACAGCTACTACCCCTCGACCATTTATGTCAGTTTGGAACAAAAGCCATGACAAAAAGAAAGGGATGGGTAGTACTTGTAAGAACACATTCACAAGACTCCCAACATGAAGAGTAACCATGATGACCAGCGACAAAATCCATATGGACACCATCACAAGAACACATAAACCAGGAAATGAGAGACTGACAAATTAAAACAATATTTAGTGGCACAAACACGAAAGCTAGACACTAGTAGACGTTTTAAGTAACCTACCCATATATCGCCAATTAGATCAGGTAACCAAAAGGTCCAAACCACAAAACTGTTACACAAGCAAAGGTGTATTCATATTAATATGAGAGATTTCAAACCATTTTAAGCATCCATCAAATACCACTCCAGAAAAAGAAAAAAGAAACTAAACAAGTGTCCCACTTCCATCACACTAATCATGAAAAGGATAATACAAGGTGAATGTCTGATCAATTCAAAGATTGTTTTATCTGCCATCAAGCATCAAAGCACCTGGCTTACAACTCCATGTGCTTTTTCACAATAATTACTAGTACTGTATCAGGTCCCTGCATATCATTCCAAATTGCCGAGTTAGGCCAACCAAATGCAATCAATAAGAGCTTTAGGTGACAATTTTGAACCATCTACTTTTGAATAGGTCAATATCACTTGAGTTCTATCTCTAAAATGTCAAGCGGATAAAAAAAATTAGGCTAAGTAGAAAACAGGTAGAATGTCACCCAAAGTTAAATGCATTAGACCTCCTTGATCGATTTATCAAAAAATTAAAAACATGGTTAGTTATTGTAATAATACAGTTACTATAAATCTAAAATCATATTTAATGCACTGATCTTTTATTCGTATAATTTTCCTAATACACAAAACAGTGTTTGTAGGTCATTAAAGCATATGTTTCGACCCGAAATCATTTTGAGCCATTACCCAACCCACCTGCCCCACCCATTTTGCCACATCTGAAAAGAATTAAAGAATAAACTGAAGGACCAGAGACGTACAAAAGCAAATTAAAAACCCTGTTCGAGGAGATAGTCACCAAGCCTTTCAACAATCATGTTGCATTGGCCTGGAGTCATGGGTTCATCATAGACACCAATGATCAAGGCCATTGTCGTCTTTTTAACAGTAACACCTCCAGGTCCCTGCATGTAACCAGAATAACACAAGTTTAACATAGCCACCAGAAATGAAATAACATGTATGCCAAATTCAAGTATAAATGGGAATATGATAAAAAAAAAAAAAAAAACGAAAAAAAAAACGCAATGTGTATTACATAGGAAACCGTTTTCAATTATTACTGTAACCTACTCGTGCAGTTATGCTTATCTAATTACTTATGAGTCAAATAGCCATTACGATACTCATTATAAAAGGGTTCGTTTGAATAACTTATATACACCGTAATTTTATTTGATACTTCCGTAAACAATAGAAATAATGTCAACCACACAATACTATCAGAAGTCATTAATATAGTATCATGTGGAATAAGCAGATCAAAACATTATCTCTTACTCCATGTTTTATTACCATAGATTATGTGATTATGATTAGTTCAGTATCACATAATCACCTCTAAAAACACACCCAAACACCCCGTAAAACCATCTATGCACTTCAATTAACAATACCAGCCAATATGCATAGGACATGTTTTCATATTAACATTATCAGATCAATGACAATGTGATTCCTCACCTTTTTCCCTCGAATCACGGCTCCTGCCTCGCCTTGAATAACCATATACTTGGTCCCACCAAGGTACAAACCAGTTGGTGCAAGCGTGCCAGGTTCATCAAAGTCCTTCATGATAGCAGCTGTTTCCTCTGGCTTAACCTGCAATATTCGCCAAATAAATGTCACTTTGAGAGTCGACACTCTATTCAATACTGCCAAACAAGCTGTCCTGATGATTTATTTCGCTCGGTAAAATCCCTAAAAGATTTCTCTTGGTTACAATATTAGATTAGCATATAAATAAAATACATATTATAACTTAATCAGTCGCCGCAATCACAGACTAACCAAATTGAGAACATAAACCACTGACTTAGATATAGTTTTAGATGAACAATATTTTCTCTAAATTTCATCCAGAAGGGCCTTCACACTTATTAAACTGGTATACTCTTCTCAATATTTATCGAAACAAGGTTTTCAGTCGATTGATCTAATATCTAAAATTATCATGTTGTCATGCATCTACCTTAATTATTCATCTTCTGATCCAATAAGCTTTTCTTCATTTAATATAAAAAATATTAACATTAATAATGCCAGTAATTTAACAAAACGCTCAGATCCAGTACCCATTTATCCAGATGCAGATACAGCAAATTAAGACAAATGTACTTGGCTAACATAATTGGGCCTCTCATTTTGACGTTTTAGCACTTGTACATCAGGTTTTAACATATATTAATACTATATTTCAAATACTCTAGTCTGCCAAATTAGCCATATATACACCCAATGCGGGTTAACCCACTCTTCCCCCTTTTTATTTTTTAACCTATCTGCGGATCGACCCAACCTTTAATAAAGGGATCCCAGAAAAAGCTAACATAACGACTGAACAAATCGCCCAAAATCTACAGATACCTTTAAGGAGAAATTTTGTATAGTTTAATGAAGCGCAGCAAACTAACAGAAACTTTTTCTCAACTGCCCATTCGTACTAAAAGTAAGGGACAAATCTGAATGGATAATCTCACATAAGCAAGAATTAGCAGACAGGGGTGATTTCACACAGAATTAGTGCATATTGTTCTGCTAATGAGCCTAAGTTCGCATAAAGCCTATCAATTGGTCTGAGTGCGAAATTTCTGTTTTTTTAGAGGTGTTAAAAAAATCTTAAAATCTGAATGATAAAGATGTTAATGAAGTAGGTCAAAACAAAAGCTAAGATGTTAAACCCTAACATCAACAATAACACTGTCATCTACGCATCGACAGTATCAATGAAAGTCAGATCTGAAGCTAAATCGAAGTCAAACAAGCTACAATTAGGTCAAAACTGAAAGGAGAGAAAATAGACCGCAGGGAAATTGGATGATTGGGCCCAGACGCTGCCATCGTGACCGATGATAGCGGCAGCTGAGAGATGATTTCCTTCTATCTCGCACATCAAGTGGTCATCAACGTACGCTTGCCACGACATCTTGTTTTGATTTTCCGATTAACGCTGTGGAAATGTTAGTGGTTGAAAGTTCGATAATCGTGGGGGGAGTTTGGGGAAGATATATAAAATTCAGATTTTATAGATGTATATAGATAGATATGATCATATGAATATTTATAGCGTAGGAATAACGACAACATGACATTATGACGTGCGATTTTTTGTTAAATTATTATTCCATTGTTCTTTCTCATGGAATAGTCATGGAACCCATGTAAATTGTCATTATTGTCCTTGTTAATTCTTTTGGAAAAAACATATAATATATATATATATATATATATATATATATATATATATATATATATATATATATATATATATATATATAAAATATACCCGTGTGTATACCATATAATCAAAGATCAAAGAGTTATTATTACTTAATCTTGATATCACATAATATACGTGTTTTGACTAGAACATATATCATCTATCTACGTATAAAACGAAATATCATAACAATAGTAGATGATCATATAGAAAAGAAAAAGATAATCAGAGAACTAGTTGCGATGACAGGACGCGTTTAGTTATGAAAAGGTATCTTCATTTTTCCTTTTCTATTTTCATAGAGTTTTTTGTCCATTGAAAATCATAAGGGGTCTAGAAAACGCGTTCAAATGTAAGAGGTGAGTTTTCATTTTTCAAATTAAAAAAATTAGAAAACCTTAAATCATATATTTCATTTTCTTAGAAAACTCCTTCGATTTCTTAGAAAATTTTCCAGAAAAATTGAGTAGTTTTCCGTAACTAAACGCACAAGTTTTTAAATTTAGTCGATAGTGGTCGTATTTTAGTCAAGATTAACATGGTCAACCATAATTCAAAAGGTTTATAGTTTTGGTTTTTGCAAGGGTAATTTGATCATTAATCTTAACTATTAACTAATCATATTTATAAGAAGATATGTGTCATATAAACATTGTTGTCATTTAATTAAGTAATAAAGTATTTATTTTGGTTGTCCTTAATTGATTGGAAGGCTAGTTTTAAAATACGAATACAAACGTTGACGAAAGTATTTCAATGTATTCTAATTTCTCAAAAAGTATTTCAATGTATTCTATGTTTTAAGTGAATACAAACCGAAAATTTTGTAACTTTTATTTATGGAAAAAACATACTCCCCCGTCCCATATTTATAGTCCATATTTTATTTTTTAAACGTCATAAATTAATTGTCCATTTCTAAAAGTAGGATGATATAATTAATTAAAAATTTTATAATACTTGTACTTTATATATATGTCACAACAATGTGGGTAAAAAGTAATAGTAAAACTGTCATAGTACACAAAAGTACAGTGTAATAATTATGTTTTTCTAAACTACGTGTTTTTTTGTCTGTGGACAATAAATTTAAGACGAAGGAAGTAGTTGGCAAAACAAACATCAGATGATGTTATGGACTCTAATATATAGTTAGTTTGTGACACCAAATATACTTTCGGAAAGAACACAAAAACATATGCACCCATGTCTAATAGTTGGCAACTACATTATTTATTTATATTAGCTTTTGTAAGTGTATGATTGTACTAAAAGAACCTTTTAATAAAGATGATATCATATTGATTGTAATTGGACTATTAATTTTCCTTCAAAATCAAGAATTGGGATTTGATGTCCCATCACCTTGTAAATGATATTTGACTAGCTTGCATTATCAAAAACAGAAAATTATTCCCCACAAACTTTTCCTTTTTTCATATTATTGACACCAAGACTTATGATTATTTTCATCGACTAATATATTAGATTTGCGCCTCGTACAAGTATATGATATGTGATATATTTGAAAGATTTGCGTCTCGTACAAGTATATGATATGTGATATATTTGAACTAATATTCAGGGGGACATTTAACTCGTTATCATTTTTCTTAATATTATTATACTTTTCGAGTTATATTGTATACTTTCTCATACAAATATCATTTTCTTGATACATAGAATACATATGAGTTGCTTACGACCATACACAAGTTGATAAAAAGAGGCCACCAAATATAATGAATTGGATGCTGCCTACTGTCCTCATCATTGAATTGCAAATGCTCACCACTATGCTACATGAGGGTTTTTTTTCCCTTTTAAATAAAGACACCAAATTAGGTGTACATATGCGTAAAAGCAACCATATATATTTAACATTTTTTACATATATAGTTGGATTCTAAATAAATACAAAAACTATTTGTCTTAAACTAAGTATTTGAAATTTCACATGATTAAAACTTTGATTTCAATTTGATTGTTTATGTTTATGTCGATTAAAATACTTTTAAGCTATAAATATGTCTATCTATGTATCTATATCTATATATCGCATGTAATCTATAAAGATTGAATGGACACATTTGCTAGAATTAGGCCATATGCATGTTTTCTTCACGAGTCCTTGTTATGGTGGGTGGACCATCATAAAAATCTCACCTTTATTATTATTATTATTATTATTATTATTTCCTTTTGCAATATCTTTCTTTTTCTTAATATAACTAAAAGATGTATCATTTAGTTACATCCTAAAGATACTTACAAATATGATATATTTCATATTGATGAATTAAAATACAAAATCTGATGAAACGTAATACCAAAACACTCGTGCATATACAAAACTTCCACTTCAATGAAATCCACAAAGACATGAGAATCACACTTGGATCATAAACATAAAACGCAAAATTATGAGATATCTCTTATTCACACAACATGCCATATTGTTCATCCTCTAGGAACAACACAATGGCACATAAAGTTAAAAACAACAACAACAAAAAAAAAAAAACAACCCAACTTTTGAATATGGAGTAGCAAGTTATTGAAGTTCTGGAGTCATTAAAAGGATACACATAACATGAGATCTATAGAGCACCCGGAGATCATAACTCCAAATAAAAACAGTAAATAAAACCGTTTATCCTGGTATGAGAGACTATAGACACAAAAAACTAAGTCATTTCATATTTGAGAAACGCACTCCAGAAAGGAAGTACTTGAATAACGAGATGAACGATGATTACATGCCCTGATCGACCAGATAATCACCCAACCTTTCCACAACCATGTTGCATTGACCTGGAGCCACGGGTTCATCATAGATGCCAAACACCATGGCTTGACCAGTTTTCTTGATGCAGATCCCTCCAGCTCCCTGCAAATTCAAACATAATTTATCAAGTTATTTGCCTGTTTTCAAATTTCAAGCGGCTGGTTCTGTAACGGATCAAAACAAGTGATTACTAGTGCAGGTCAAAACATGTTACAAAATAATCAACCTTTTTTTTTTTTTTTGACAAAGTGATTTAGAAGGTTTTTAGGCACAAAGAAAGTTCGGATGACTTTCAATTTGGTGCCATTCAGTTTTAGATATCATCTGACTAACTATTGATGAATTATAACAAATTCACCCATTTATTGGCAGATGGTCAAAGTTGCCACCTCTATAAAGCAAGACTTAAATTTCAAAGATTCTGAACCACTACATGTGCATTGATATTCAATAAAATGGTAGTACTTCTAAAGTTAAATGGTGATATTGTGCAAGGCAATTGGTAATCATATGAAACTTTAGAATATTTTGTTACAAATGGTGAAACCTAAACCTTAGGATTAACAACATAGTATAGGCGTTTGTATAGCACTTCTGGTGACTTTCAACCCGTTTGATCCATTCCACTAAAAAGTCTCTAATAATAACAAGCCTTTCATGTTCAAACGGTGGCGTTTGTATAGCACTTCCGTTTTAGGTAAATTTTTTTTACCTTGACCCATTGGACACATTAAAGAAAAACCTAACATAAATCAGCACATTCATGGGTAGCTAGCTTGAAATTGCCACATCTAATGATGCAAGTAACTACATTTGAACATGACGATTTAAAACTGAGAGTGGTCTATAATAAATTACCTTCTTTCCACGAATAACAGCTCCAGCCTCTCCTTGGATCACCATGTACTTTGCACCAGCAAGGAATAAACCAGTAGGGGCAAGATTACCGGGCTCATTGAATTCTTTGATAATAGCATTAATCTCCTCAGGTTTAAACTGCACACACACATAAAGGAAAAAAGAAAACCAGAGATCTAAAAGTGAATTCTTTTTACAAAAATACTCATAATGTTACGTCCTGTTAGATAAAAAAAAAGTACTATTAACTGCATGATGTTATCATTCTTTTATTGTTATACTAAAAAACGGGTAAAATGATTGTTCTTAAGATTAGAAAAAAGGACCTGAGGGAAGGAAGAGCTCTTAGCCCAAACGGTACCATCGGTACCAAAGATAGCGGCAGAAGTTAGATGCTGACCGCTACCATCGATGTCACACATCAAATGGTCATCAACGTAAGTTTGCCACGACATTTTCAAACAGTTTTTGGTTTTTGTTTTGTTTTGTTTGTGGGTGTGAATTTGTGTTTGGAGATTGCAAGTGTGAGAATGGAGAGGAAATGTGAGATTTAAATTGTTAATTTGAAGAGATGCGGTGATTGTGATGAATTGAGAGCCAGCGTTGTTGTCGGCATTGTCTTTATTTCTTTCCATTCGATTCAATTACCTTCATTCTCTCCTGCCTTTATTTATGGATTTCCGTTAATTATTCCACATATATTATTTTACCAAAGTAGACATATCAAACACAAATGTCACTAAATGCTAATGACCAAAATAAAAATTTATGGTCTGTAACTTTACAAATTAAAGTTACTAATTTACTGAATTAGTAACTTTCACAGAAAGAGTCCTTTCTCATCCGATTGTTATCTTTTTATGTATGAATTTCAAGTTTTTAACTTCAACTTTTTTGTAACATCCGTCATTTTTACCTCGTCATTTTACAGCGGAAGCTATACAATTTACATTTTCTACATAATCATCTCTACAAATATACAATTTCTATCATTTCTATCTCGATCTTTAAGGCGTCTCTTCCATTAATTTCCTTGAACATTAAACCTGATTAAACCTGAGATATATGCAATAAATGCGTAAGCCTAAATGCTTAGTGAGCACGTACGTTTTCTATCAAAATATCACATACAATCATGCCATGACAATGCTCTTTATATGAAAATACATATCGAGATTTATACGTTAATGTGTAACCGAGCCGTAACTTTCTTTATCTTTCATTCTCTGAACATCGGTAAGCCTCGCGCTAAACCGTGTTAAACTCTGAATTTCGCATATGCTCGTTACACATTAATCGCACATTCATACATTTATACATAAATCGCATGCTTAAAACGTAATCGTGAATGCATGCATACAACTCTAAAAATTCTAATGCAACACATAGAAATCAAACACGTATGTAGAGCATATATCTGAGTTCTCGTAAACAACAAGTACTCACATTGATTTCGAGAATAGAAGATCCTTTAACTAATATGTGATTCATGCTTCATGTGCTTGTACTCTAATCTTTCTTTTACTTATACTATTTTCCTTATGCTTCATACACTTATACTACAACTTCTTTTACTTGTACTCTTAATATACTTTTGCATTTTAACTCTTACATAATAATAACCATGAACCATGAACTCTAAAATGTGTATGTATTATGAGTTTTAAGATGAAAATTCTACTCCTCACTATACTTCTTTCATGCATCATCATGAATAATAACAAGATATTATAAGTCTTCTATTTATAGTACATAACATGATAATTAGTCATAACTCTACATAGCTAATATGATTTACATGTGTCCGTATAAGTCTCTTAGACCACTACCAACAGTGAACACAACTGACGCCGTTAGTTTTTGCCAAATCAGCGCCACGTCAGCAATTTACAAAACTGACACAAACTGACATTACACTGTCAACAGTAACATCACTTTAGCTTTTTCTAGACCCCACACATTATTTACTTTATTTATTTAAACTTCAAAATTAAATAAAATATTTTCATTAAAATTAAAAACATTAAATTAATTAAAAATAAAATAAAAAAAACATTAAAAAATTAAAATAAAAACCCATTAATTTAAAAGCACATTTATCATGAAAAAAACCTAATTAAAATAACCAAAATTTTTTTGACCCATTTATCATAAAAAACCCATTTAAAACCTACTTATTTAAAAAAACCTAAAACTTCATTCATCATCATCCTCTTCATCCTTCCTTCATGACTTCTTGGCTTCTGCAACTGAACAAAAAAGAAAGAAAAAAAAGAGAGAGAGAGAGAAAAACACACCAACGCTTCTCTCTCTCCCGTCGCAAAACTGACGCGGGAAACCGACGACCACGACCGACGGCCACGATCGGCGGCCCCGTGCCAACGGCGTCGGCCACATCGGCAAAAATCGACGGCCGTTGGCAGAGGTCTTAGTCATAAGTCTACATTTTCTAGACTTACTAATTCATTTTATAACTATGACAAGTGTTCATATTAAGAAATAACAAAACTTAGTCATCAAGCATAAATACATGTATAAATCTTTAAATACTTGTACTTGAAATACTAAAATTGTACATCAATATTTCATAATAGATCATAAATATGTATTCCTCTTGTCTTAATAAAACATATATAACATATGAACAATGTATAATTAATGAAGTAGAATTATATTACTATTAGTAATTGAATTAAAATTTGGGGTGTTACATTTTTTATGATGAAAACATAAAATGAGAAGTTTGAAACATGATGCTTTAAAGTTATAACGTACAGATAAGTTGGTTACTGTATAACAACAGAGGATCGGAGGATCAAAATGTCAGAATATGAAATTACGATTTCATGTCTCGTGAAATTTGAATTTAGAAGTCCAACACAAATTGAATGGACAACTAAGATCGAGCTAGTACTACACATAAACGGTGTAAAATTGATATAACGTTGACGAAATGAACTTCCATCCAAGTGGGAGAGGGAGTTTTATGGCTACATCACCACCAACCCGACACCCTACAGACTAAGTTTGTGTGTTATCGATCATATCCATGATTATACCCCTGGATCTTATGACGTTAAACATTTGTATACTTTCACCGAATATGGAGGTATCACTATATCCACGAACTCCTAATCATTTTGATCATTTTAAATTTAGGGAAACATTTCTATGCTTAAGACCATAATGCTGCAACCAAAAAGCAGAGTAAAAATGTACAAATGCCAAGTGTTCCTCTAATCATCCAAGGTTTAATCAAAATTACATTTTTCTACTGGAAATTAGTATGCAAATGCCTTTGGATTAATACGTTCAACTGTTCATAATCAAACAAGTAAAATTAACAAAATCATCCACCGACCCGGTAAGATCTTCCTCTAAAGACCCCACTAGTATTGCTGGTTGTCTGAGCTTGGGTATAGACTGGAGCTCCAATTCTGTACCGTCCAACGATTTTCCGTCTAACAAGTGACGAGTTAAGAAGTTTCAAAAAAATAACTGTGTTGTAAAGTGCATAAACTACTAGCTGCTTATTTTGGGAGTGCATTGGTGCAAAGCAGAAGTGACAATTTCTACCCAGTTACTTAGGAATTGGTCAATTTTGGGTTATTCTTAATCTCAAACGGGTCAAATGGGCCAAATCAAAAGATTCATCAAATTGGAAACAGGTAAAATGGGATGGACAAGTCGAAATTCTGTCTGCCAATGTTTATTTTAAATGCATATAGCTCCTACATGCTTCATGTGAAAAACATGTTTTATCATAATAAGTAAAGTTCCATAATGATAACATACTTAAATACTATACTAATTACTAATTACTAATTATTTATTAAAAAAAACTTGGAATATGAAGTGTTATGTGTCAAACCAACCCAACTTGTACCATGATTACCCATTTTGACACATCAACCCACCAACCCAGTATGCCACCTGTAGTGCAAAGTGCAAACATATGTGTGTTTGGGAGAGAGAGAGGAGAAAGATCATAGGGACACAGTTTCATATCTAAATGAAGAATAGGAACCGTGCATAAAGGATACAACCACATCGGAGTCTGCAACATGTTTTTTCCTCCAGCCAAAGGATGCAGAACGGTTAAGAAGTAATATAAATGCCCAGCTAAGATACCACAAAGATCAGGCCCAATTGGTGAACCAAATATGACATCCAGAGCAAGCATGGCCCATGGCAAATAAAATGCCTGCAAATCAATTACGGGTGTGGACAACTCGGAATAAAAAAAACAGTGTCATGGTAGTAAGCCTTGAAAAACTGTAGTCAATCACGGAGGACGTTTGTCTAGTGCCCAATAATGAATAAGAAAAACAAACATATACCATACAAAAAGAATGCATACCTTAAGTTGTACGAGGCCATAAATGTTAATATTGGCAGTTGGAAATTCCCTGCTCCACACGTAGAGGAGCATAAACACCAGTGATACCCCCATAAAGAAGGACTCGAATAAAGGAATGGCAGCTAATACCTAAACATGCATCCATATTTAGAGGGAGAACAATAAAAACCGATAGCATAAAGATACAAACTTTGACTATAAAAAAATCTTGAAACAGGCACTAAAGAGTAGGTTTTGTGGGGCAGAAAAAAGTTCAAAGCACAAAAAGGTAAGAATTTCGACCCTTTTTACATGTTTATTTGAATAAAATAATTTCAGAGGTTTCATCAATTAGAAATACACTTTGAGAGACTTTCCGCCATCTTCACGTGCTTATTTTTTGGGCTTCTCTTAACCTGCTAGAGATACAATGGATATTACCTTTTCCCAGATAATCAATCTACATAATAATTCATAAGGCACCTCTAGTCCTAAGATGCAATAAACCTCCTTTCTAGAGTGTATAAATTCATAATAAGTGAATGCGTCTAATATGAGATCAAATTTGAATTGAAAGAGCAACAAGACATGCACTATCATAATACTTAAGTATAACCATGAGTCCATGATGAGTTGCATATGCTGGAGCATCTCACTTACCAAAAGTGTTGATGATCCGAATATCATCATCCAAAGAAAGTCTGCTGTACGCCCTTTAAATGGCCCATTCTCCAACTGAACTCCATATCTTAATCTGAAGAAAAACTTCTAAAGAAAATTAGAGCATGTCCATATACTGATTCGATGTACAGGATTAGTAATTCCATTTACTCACATCATTAACAAACGGATCCCAAAATTTATAGAGAAAGGGCCAAGAAAGATGAAGTTTGTAAGCAGCCTCCACACCTAAAGATCAACGTAGAACCAAATGATGATCATATTAGTTACAATACGGAAATAGCCATTCCACACAGCATGCCTTTTACATAAATTAAAACAACAGACCGTAAAAATGATAAACATAAAACCAAACAAAAAAACAAGTTACTATCATATACAACATAAAGTGAAAAAGTAATCACAAAATAAAGGTAGCTTGTTTTATCCCTTAAGTGCAAGAGTATTTAATGTTTCTTAAGGGTTCTTATGAAATATATATGTATTCCTTTATTGCTCCAAAAGTGGCAACTAAGTTGCCAAAAATGCCTTCTATTATTGCTGACCATAATTGCCAAAAATTAAGTATGAGAAATACTACAAAGTTATTGGCTATTTAATGTCGTCTGAACCATTGAAGGGTATAAAGATCATTCTAAGTTGTCATTAAAGTATTTCGATACTGTGTAGAAAGAGAACGGAATAATTCTTTTTTATTGTAATCAGGAATGATGAAGCCTGGAAGTTCCAATTGCTATATGATACAACAAAAAAGGTGGGTGGGTGCAATGAGTAATGTGTACAAGTTGGTATAACATTCAGTTCAGAAATATCCTTTTTATCATTTAGATCTATAACATACATATAATTAGATATATGAAACCTGCAGACTGTGTCAGGAAGATACAGGTCATGGGTCTGCTGGATCACTACTATTCTCTAAATTGAATTATGCGATGTTCAAAGTAAAAGAGTGCCAGATGGGAACCCCATACTACCAGGGTCATAGACTCATGGGAAATAAGGAGTGCCATACTCATGGCCTTGGTTTAAATCTAAGCTTGAGAGGGATAACTTAAGTAGTAAGTTAAACCTGTGAACATCAATAGCGAACACTGAAATAATGCAGAAATATTTAACTATTAGTTTTTGAATCTATCATATCAACATTAATTAAAAAGTTTTACTTCTAATACATAAAGAGACCTTATAACTTATAATTGAATCATCTCCTGAACAAATCGACTAACCCTATCGATTACATCCTGATAACTCAGAAGAGCCCATACCTGAAGGCGATAAAATACTTCCTCATATATCAAAGCAATATAATAAACAGGCAATAGCTTTAATGTGGCTAGTGTTGTGGCCGCCAAACACAAGGTAGCATAAGCCCTGCTTATAGGTGGGAGGGAATTGTAAAATCTGCAATGACAGATGCAGACGATGGATTAATGAACGAATGCCCATCCAAACATGTAAACGTTCAAATCGGAAAACATAAGATGAAACTCAACAACAAGAAGTGGTACTGCACACCATACAAATGAGCACGAGTGCAAACTAAGAAATGCTTTAATGTTCCTTCCCTATAGAACTAGCAACCCCAACACCAAAAAAGAAAGAATCCATTTTTATATTTCCTTATTAAATATAGTTATCTACAAACTCCAAAGGAATACTATTATTTTGACTATATAAGCACAAAGCATGTGAAGTGCTCCTAATGTGGACATATATGGCTAAAGTTAGATTCCATAACCAAAGAAATTCAGCCGATGTTGAAGTAAAAATGTAGCCCATTTAACTAATACTTGTACACATGGTAGAGGGGAGTGTATTCAATATGTCATAGCACTTCATATAATATCCATGATAAGACATGGAGTTACATTGCTTTCACGGAATGGTTTTTAACTAGAAAATTCATATCAGTAAAGCCGAAACATTCAATACTATGATTGCATAATATCTTTTATATTCTGGCCTAATAGCCACATATATATCCTTATTTTCTATTCATTGCACACATACTGTAAACGAGTCACTCTTAGCTATAAACACCTTGACTTTAAGTCTCCGCACATTCACATTCTGATATTGAACTTCCTCCCTCACTTTTCAACCACACAAGTTATATAACAAGTATCTATATCCAGTGTGTAAACTAAACTATGTTTTAAGTAAGATCTGAAATCATTTAGAAAAGATAACTTTACAATGATAGCATACCGCAACAGCCCATGTGAGATGTGTTCTGTCAACTGCACTACAATGGACCAATTCCGCAATCTTTACATCCACTTACAAGCTCCTAGCTAGTGCTTCTTTGAATTTACTTTGTAAAGTGCATAACTGATCATGTAAACTATATACTTTCAGTTTCTACATGCCTTAGCTACTTGCTTACCAGGCTAATTTTAATCCATTTGAGCCCTAGTTAAGCATACTGAACAATAACAGGAATATACACACAAACCAAATTAACTAAACTCGATTCAAATTCAGCTCATTAAGCCCTATCAACTATTTAAAATTGGCAATTCAATCTATATATCAACTCTCTGAATCATAAAATTACTAAAAACAGAAATTGGACATTATTCAGTTAGCTAAAACATAAGATACGGAAGATCAAGCAATATCACGAACTAATTTTACAAACTTACTCTGCGGGAGATGACATTTGAGCGGTGATGATGCAGCGTTCGATTATTTTCTTGATGAAAAAGAAATAACGAAAGAGATGATGCGAGGTAATAAATAACTTCGGATCCGAGAAGGTAGGCTAATGTAGCAAGTAATACTAGAAGCTTCGCTATTGAACCCGACCCGATTTTACACAAATGGCCCTTCAATTTAGAATATCTAAAAGGTTGTTGAACATTTGAAAAAATACTGCAAAATGAAAGAAGGCATCGAGACAAGGTTTTCTGAGGTGAGACTTATTAATTAGAGATCGTTGAATGATGGTTTGACGTCATCATCAAAAGAAACACGTTTTATAAATACACAAATGCTTACAAAAACATTTGTTAAATAATGAAATACGTGTTTAACTGTTTGTATAGCGTTTTAACGGGTTAAAATGCATTTTTGGAAAAAAGCCAGTTATGTGTCTTATTGTAAATGATAGACGTTTTTTTTTTTTTTTTTTTGAGTTTGATCCAGATAACTATTGAACCGTTTATCTTTATATTGCATTCCTACGTGAATCTAATATCATGTATATATTATATTGGTTGACGACACACTATACAAATCAAGCATTGTTGCAATATACATTAATCGCATTGTTGCAATATACATTAATCCTAATTCATATGAAACACTCGTTATCAATCCAAGTCAAAAGGCTGTACACGCTAAAGTACAAATTGCTCGTAGGGTAGTTAATGGCATTATTCACTTAATCATCTTATTGCTTAACAAATATGCAATTTACCAATATATGTGGTTTTTTTATTACTTATTATATTATGTATTAAATTGCGATATGTATCAAAAAACAAAATTTGTGTTGAAGCAAAGAATAATACGTCAGAGATGATAGATAAATAAAAGCGATTTCTTCAAATAACATATTCAATACTTCATTAATGTTAGGAAAGAAGAAATTATAATGGTATGAACTATGAAAATTAACTTTTGGCCTAAAAATGTCAGAAGAAAACTCCACGATCTAAAACTACATACATATAAATAATACAGGGACTAGTTTTACAAATTCGTCGACGACATCATGTATGTATATTGTATACACAGTCAACAGACTCCATCCACTGATCCAAACACAGATTCCGGGATGAACTCCGGCCAATTCATCGTCGCATTCCTCCTCATATCATTCGTTACCACCTCCTTATCAGAAAGATTAATCCGCTTATCTTCGAAAGAACAACCACTACCACTCTCCTCTGGCATTCTCCGGTACCGAAGCGACGACAATTCGTACTGCGAAAGCTGGAAATTTTCCGTCGAAGCTAACGATGCCGGAGTCTGGTACGTTGTTCCAGAACGATGTGTGAACTTCGTGAAAGAGTATATGAACGGAGACCGATACCGGTCCGATTCGGAGGTTATTGCTGAGAACGCATTGGAGTATGCGAAAACGGTGAATGTCGTCGGGGACGGTAAAGATGCTTGGATCTTTGATATCGATGAAACGTTGTTATCGAATCTGCCTTATTATGTTAATCATAAATACGGGTAAGTCAGATGCATTTTTGCCGTTCGATACTAATTAGGATAACTTGTAATTTATGCATTATAATGGGTACAATTGGATTTCACTGGTAGTAGGTAGAAACGGTTAAAATAGTGGTACCTGTGCAATGTAAGTACGGGTCGGGTTGTGTTGACCTGTAACACTTTACGTCAAAAGTTTTAAATGTTTAAGGGATGCACTTATTGGAATTTGATAAAGCCGATAAACTCATATTCAATGTCTTATGAGTTTACCGGGCTCAAATAGACAGTAAGCCGAAACTCATATGATCATAAACAGTTAAAACTCACTTTATGGGCTTTCAAAATCTATTAAGGCCATAAGTTGCAAAAATAAGCTTAACTAGATCAACTATTGCTTACAAAGATCATATCGTTTCAATAAAAATGATTTAAGAAGCTTTATGCTTTAAAAAGTTCACTTTGGGCGTCTTTCGACTCATTTGAACCATTTCCATTTTATCTTTTACTTTAAACGTTTGACCTGTTAGAGATAAAACATATGGAATAACACGAATTGACCCATTCATACGTATATGGTACAAAATTCCTACCTCTAGCTACAAGCCTACAACACTTTCTATCATTATCTGCTTATCATGATTTGCTTATCATGATTTGCCCCCTGTTAATCATAATTGATTTAATGATATTAAACTGTGATGCTATAGTATTCTTTATGTCTAAGATTTCTTTCGTGTGCATAGATCAGAGGTTTTTGATGAGAAGTCCTTTGATGAGTGGGTAGACTTGGCAGAAGCTCCTGCTTTACCAGCAAGTCTCAGGTTGTACACAGAACTTCAAAATTTGGGGTTCAAGATTTTCTTGTTGACAGGCCGAAGTGAATTTCAAAGAAAATGTACAGATAAGAATCTCGAGTATTCTGGATTCACCAACTACGAAAAGCTTCTACTAAGGTAATTTAGAGAAAAAGACTAAAACCCAAGAATCATTTAAACTTAGTAACTTGTCCAATGTATCTTAAAAATGTTTGAGAGGCTGTTAATGTAATACAATAAATAAAAAGAAAAATAGAAAAAGAAATGACTATAATCTATTTTAAATTAACCATTTGTGTTGAGTGTCGGTCAACGACTTAATTATCGACTTTTATCATGTTTTACTTCACTTAAGAACAAAACTTTAAACAATGATATATAAAAAAGGTAATTTGGAGGGTACCCCTGACCCCCGTACCATATTTCAATCGTACGCGTTCGCCCCATCTGCAAGGAGCATCAACGCCGGACAAATCACATGTCCACAAATCACCCACATATGCTGAGGAACGGATTCGGAACCCTGACTTGTCGGTTACACATGTGGGGTTTGGGCGTTTGCGGTGGCGGTATCACTTGAGTTATGCCTAATTGATTTAGGCAATAATACACATATACATTTATTGTAAAATAGTGACTCTTACGAGTCGAGTCACGAGTCACGTGTTAAAAATCAAGATTCCGAGTAACGAGTTAACAATTATGCAAGGAACAGGGGGCCATATAGGCTGAAGTCGTGTGAAGTCTATTTGTAATGCACACAACCTCCTAAATTGGTTTATTCAAAGATTTAGGTTTGTTATTGTAATCATACATATACATCAGTTATATATAAAGAAAAAGTTAAAAAATGACAAAAAGTGCTTGCAGGTCTATTTGGTTCAACATGTATCAAAATGGATCATTTTAAAACCATACCTAACAATGTCATAAGCAAACCAATTTGGCACCTCCAATTATTCATGTTATTTCCTGTGTTGCTCAGCTTTGATCTGTTTATGGTTGAAACAGGGCTGATTCAGATTTAGGAAAACCAGCTACTTTGTACAAATCAGAGAAGAGACAGGAACTCAAAGATGAAGGATACAGAATACACGGTAACTCTGGAGACCAATGGAGCGATTTGTTGGGTTTCGCAAAAGGAGAAAGATCCTTTAAACTTCCAAATCCACTGTACTACATCCTCTGATTTCACACAACGATAACATTGCCAAATTATGGTCAATTTTAGTACTGTCATTGATTGTGTTCAGTTTGCAAGCCATCTTTGCTTGCCTTCAAATTTGTGTGTATTCGGTATTCACTACTGCATCATGTAAGCATCACTTTCGACTTCTATATACACGGATATCTGATGGTGTCTTTCATCGTTGACTCTTAATGTAGGGTTAAATGTTTCTAATGGCGGCTGTTTATGAGCAGCCACGGATTCAAGTTTCATGACCTCATAATTACACCACCATTGAGTAATCTATTTTTCTTCTTATGGAAGAATCCAATTCATCAATGTGTAAGGTTAATCATGCTTGTCGTTTCTTTGCTACATGTAGTATTGGGATTATAGCGTGCCTTGACAAAAGTTTTCTCAAGTCATAACTCATAGCTGTTCTTGCTTTAAAATTTCTTGTACTAGCTAGCATGAACAGTATAAACCAGTTAATCAGTTTGTGCAGGTTAATAGAGGCCTATGGCTGGTTAGTTAGATGACCAAACATCAGTGGTAGATAACCAGTATCTCCAATACAACCTGCAAAGGTACTAGAATGGGTTATGGGTTGATTTGGGCCATCTTATTTTCTAATGGGTCAAATAGGTTATATTTCATGATTCCTATAAATTGTTTTAATAGAAACACATAATGGCTATATATTAGTTAATTAATGATTCTGTTGAGAAGATTAGATGTTAGTCATGCCTGAGCCTAGGGCTAGTGTGGAATGGTTAAGGTGCGTCTCTAGTTTTATTATTTTGTTCAAGATAATTCATTTAAACAAATTTTGATGTTTTCTTTTGCAATCTGTAAGAAACAAATACTAAGCTCACAGGATCCAATCATCCAAATGCAATCTTCATATGCTCTAACTTCAGGGCTAGTATTTTGACGCGTAATTTATTACTCCTTAATTTATTGTTTCCGGAAAGACAACTCTGTGAATGTCACTCTATTGACCAGTCGTTGCGCTAGTCAACGCATGATCTCGGATGTGTGAAGCGATTAACATGGTCGATTAACAACAATCTGTCAAAAAGATCTTATAAACTCATGGACTCTTTGGAAAATTGTCTTGCTGTATATTTAACAAATATTCATATAGTCACAAGTATGCTACCCGCAATGCGGCAAAAATAAATAAATAATACTTGTAGTAATATATTTATTCAATGGGACGTAAACGTTAAATAAAATTTAAAAAATAGTAATATATCATTTTCTTACTTTACTTTATACACATTACACATTATGGTTCTAATGATAACCCAACTTCTTTATTTGTTTAAGATAACAAATTAGCCAAACTCTTTATATAAAAATATTAGACAATCAAGATTATAAATTTCTAACATTTTATTAATTAAATTTAAGTATCATGTTAATGATGATAAATGATATTTATTTCTTAATTAGTTAGATTGATGAATTAGTTTCCATTTAATATTATTTGAGTTTTAATATAATCAGCAATGAATTTCAATATTAAATATTTTTTGAATTTAAATGTAAGTACATTTAACATAATTGTTTGTACTTTATGCTAAACTCTTTATAATAATATTTACATAAGTTACATCATTTATAAAAAAGACAAATATATATTGGGTTACATGTTTTATAACCGAAATTAATTATGATATACAGAGTATTAACTTTATAATATATTACATTTAATACTTGTGTTTCAAAATTAAATGAGATAGTTAAAATAGTAAAATAATATATATATATATATATATATATATATATATATATATATATATATATATATATATAAAGAATCTAGCTGGCAAAATAGTAATATATTATCTCTCTTTTAAAACTCTCTCTCAAATTCTTTATATATTAGTAATAGATAAAATGACACAAACTTCGTAATTAGCTTATATTCTCTAACGGTTACATTAACCTACTAATTTCCTGGATTTGCTTAATCATGTGAGGATCAGCATAATTGAATGAACAAGAGTCAAATGTCAATAGTACTATAGTAAAAAGTCAAATGTATTTTATTTATTATTATATATGTAAAACCCAAGAAGAATTTAGACTAGATTCACACACGCATAAGTTACAAAATCATTAAATTCAAGACCCACCTCCATCATCTTCCCCATCAATCTTTCTGTAAATACAAACAACTTTACTTCAAGAAAACCCAACACCCCACAAAACAAATGGAAGAAAAATGCTTCCTTTTTTTACTTCTTTTCATTTTTAACTCCATACATTCAACAAATGGTGCTTCATTTAGTGTAGGTGGTGGTGTTGGTGTTGGTGTAGGTGTAGGTGGTGGGTGGGCTGGTGGGGTGAGTGACCCAAATCCAGCATCTCCTCCATCTTCAAATCTCAAAAATGCCTATATTGCCCTTCAAGCATGGAAGTCAGCAATCAAAAGTGACCCAAATGGGTTGTTGAGATCATGGGTTGGGTCAAATGTATGTGCTTACCAAGGAGTGTTTTGTGCAGATCCAACTAATGAAATGGGTGATCCATCTGGGCCAGTAGTTGCAGGTATAGATCTTAACCATGGTAACCTCAAGGGTATTTTAGTAAAAGAGCTCTCTCTTCTCACAGATATGTCTTTACTTCATCTCAATAGTAACAGATTCACAGGCTCAATCCCACAAAGTTTTAAGGACCTTTTTGCTCTTACTGAACTTGACCTTAGTAATAACCAGTTCACAGGGCAATTTCCATCTACAATATTACAAATCCCAAATCTTTTATATTTGGACCTCAGATTTAATTCTTTTTCAGGGCCTATTCCGCAAGAGCTTTTTAATAGAAAACTTGATGCAATTTTTCTCAATAACAATTTCTTTTCAGGTGAAATCCCACAAAACTTAGCAAACTCACCTGCTTCTGTGATTAATTTAGCTAACAATAAGCTTACTGGTGACATCCCTATAAACTTTGGGTACTCAAGTCCAAAGTTAAAAGAAATATTGTTTATGAACAATCAGTTAACTGGTTGTATACCTCAAGGAATTGGGATGTGGTCAGATGTACAAGTTTTTGATGCAAGTTTTAATTCATTAATGGGTCATTTACCAGATACAATATCTTGTTTGGAAGATATTGAAGTTTTGAATGTGGCACATAATAAGTTATCAGGTGAGTTGCCAGATTTGGTTTGTGAGTTGAAGAGCTTGTTGAGATTAAGTGTGGCTTATAATTTTATATCAGGATTTAGTCAAGAATGTGCAAAATTGTATGGTAAAAATGTGGGGTTTGATATAGCATTAAATTGTATTCCAGGGGTAGAAATGCAAAGACCAGAGCCCGAGTGTTCTATAATTCCTGGTGGTGGGTTAAGTTGTCTTAGAATTCCTTCACTTAGGCCTCTTGCTTGTGGTACATTTCTTCAATCTTTAAACTCATCAACCCCATGAGATAAAGATTGAATCTTTGAGACGATTTGGTAATAAAATACCTCTAAATCGGCACGAAATTTGGTTTTGGAGGATAATGTTTAAGTGGAAAGGGGTAGTATGGTATAGATTATCAATGTATGTAATTATTGTTTGTGTTTTGTATGGATAACAGAACGATTAGCAATCTTGGTACAGTTTTTGACTTGCATTGATAATAGAGGTTGACTATTATTTTATTCATTATAAGTGTTCCATTGTATTAATGCAGAGTTCTATTTGGTTGTAAATTAAATGCATAACATTATTATGGCAGATAACATCACAACTATCTTGCCATTATAAGCTCGTTCAACTCACCATCGAGCTATAGTAGTGGCAGTTCGACCCATCTGACCAACAATGGGTCAATTTGGGTCTCTGATAGGTCAAACGGATAAAATTATTAAACTTGGTGGAAATGGACATATTTGTGGCAAATGAGTCGACCAAATTAAACAGGTTGAAAGTCACCGTATGTATTATCAAATCTTTAAAACCTTCCAAGTCACTTACTAAACAATTAGGTTACTATTGCTAAAGTACAGTTCTAACGTCTAACAACCTCATTAATAACAACGTTTTGATCCGCTAAGATTTCAACAGCTTGATACGCTAATATTGTCTATTTTATTGAGTGCACACCAAAATCTGCACATAACGTATAACAATATTGTTTCGATTGATAATAGAGATAAATAAGGCCTACTACATTGTAATAAGAAGTTGAATGAATTTGAGAGCTTTGAAACAAAAAGGGATGTTCATGTGATGGAATGATAAAAAAAAATGGATTTTGAGGTATCTTTGTTGATGAAGCAGAGTCACATGGTCATATATGATGAGACAAAACTGACCTTTCAAAAGAAGCTGTTATTAATTATTAAATATATCAAAATTCAGAATATTTAGTAGAAAACCAACTTTGTCCTGTTCATGACCAATGTCACGTGACAGGTGAAGAGTCATTTTTTTGTTTCCTAATTTGCACTTCTATAGTTTCTTTTCCCTTTAAGCTGGCCCACATAACTACACCCCACTCTCACGGGCCTAAATTAATATTCAACATTTTGGTATAATCCTAACCAGGCCGTGCACAAAACCGGTTATTTTTGAAAACCGATTGGGGTAAAATAACCAAACAGGTTATTAGTCAACTGTCAATAACCGGTTTTAGCTAAAATCCGGTTACGAACTGAACCGGATGACTTTCGGCCCGTTTGACATGTTTTCATTACATATTTTAAAATTTTATCACCCGTTTGACCCATTGAAGATAAGGGTCCGGTCTTGGGTAAATGTTGAATTGACTCTTTTATGCAGTTTATACTGCAAGGTTTTATGCTTAAATAAGCGTTATTCAATGTGGTTGATAAAGCTTAATGAGTAACGTTGATTATGATTGTAGGTTTAAAGAAACAAATTTTGTTTGTATGGTGGAGATGTCCCTTTAGTGAATTGATAAGATCGGCATGCACATGATATATTGCATTGAATGTTATGTAACCCCCTTTGTTAAGCTCGGTCCCTGTTCAGCGATTATCTCAGACATCTATGTATGTTAGAGTCCTTATCGAGTTGACATTGGCGAGATGAAGTTTTGTAATGCATATTTTGCATAAAAACGTGATGTATTTTGTTACTCTCTCAAAATATATAAATATAACTTATGCTTTGTGAATTGGGTGTTGTAGACCAAGTCATATCGGCTAAGGCATTAATCAATTAAAAAGATGAGATTTCATAAGCATTTAATGTTACAGATATAAGGGGTGTGTGATGTTCAGCTATCAACTCTTAACCATGATACATGGTAAGTTGAAGATTATTGTGACGGTTCTTTGTTTTTGGGTTTGAACTTACTCATACAAGGCGCACCAAGTGATGTACTATCGTGAAATCTAATCAATCTAAGGAGTAAATTTCATAAATGGACCATGTGGTTTATAACGATTTACGAAAATAGTTTATATACTTCTTTTTTCACCTTTTTAGTCCAATAACTTTACATGTTGCTTGAAAATGGTCCCCACCCACCTAAAATGACTAAAGTACCCTTTATCTGTTTAGACCCTGCTATCCGGAAATGTCAAAGAGAAAATGGTACTTTAGTCATTTTAGGTGGAGCATGGACCATTTTTTAAAAAAACATAAATTTATTGGACCGAAAAGGTGAAAAAAGAAGTATGGGGACGGTTTTTATAAATCGATGTTAATAATAGGGACCATTTATGAAATTTACTGCGATCTAAGACTCACATGTTTAGTTTAACCTATAAAAAAGACTATTGCTATATAATATTTCGTGATTAACTGATTATTTTTTTCTAAACATCTTTAAGTCATATTACTTCGAATAGTGAACTTAGCTATGGATCGGATGAGTGATAATTAAGAAATCATTGGACATATGATTACTCTCTTCTACAGTTTATTATCTTATTTTATTCAATAGTTTGAATTTATAACCATATTCAATACAGTAATGTTAATAAATTTACTGTTAATACAGTAATGTTACTAGTGTTAATAAATTTACTGCGCCCAATTCACACATTATGGTCATATAACTAAATTAATGAAACAAAAAATTCTTTTACACATTTAACAGTCTATCAAGGATAACCTCACGGCGTTCACTATTGTATTGAGTCGGGGTTGGAGTCTCAATACTATCTCACAACCAGTTCATGGTTTCCGTTTTGTTATCTTGGGGGTTTGATTTTGTTTCTTTGTAACGTTCAATTTCTGAGTAGCAGGTGATGTTTATTAATTGGTCATGATGGTAGTTACAAAATTGGGGGAAAAATTAATTATTATGACGACTGGTGCATATTATTTACCGTGTGTATATGTATAATATTTATATGATTTAATTGACGATATATGTTGATAAGTATTGTATCGTTGGATCAGAGCTTAATTTCCTACCAATCACGTGTATATTACGCCGTGTACTGTATTTAGCAGCGATCAATTGATATTTCACAGTTGATAGCAGATTAATTCGTTTAGCCTGGTACGTGTCGTCAATGCAGTTCATACAGTGCTCGTGCTATATATGAACATCACCCAATTACTTCGAATTTTTAGTCTGGTCTGGTAGAAAACACATAAAATAAACTAAATTTTTCTTGTGCACGTTAAGATGTCTTTGTTGTTTCCTAAATGTCGTACATACATTGTTTGGCACGGTAATTGAAGCAACTGTGCATTTCTAACGTAAAGAATTTGCACTATGTTTCGACGGACTCTTAATTACACCTTATATACAATTAGCAAAGTATATCATCAGAATATCATAATATTTTAAGGGACATTTTAGTAAAGAACTTATGATTAGTTGATATATTAAATTTGTCAAAAGCTCATGAGAAATTGATAGAATCTTCTTCTTTCTTCTTTTTTTACAATCAAATTTAACAAGTATATTTATATAAATTAAAACCACTTAACGTAACTCTATTGAGTTTGTTGTTAACTTTAGTTGATATAAAAGGTGAAATATTAGTTAGGTGACTTAAACTTAATATATGTGTATAGCCAAACAAAATATTATGTTTTTCAACCGTCTTTGAATCTAACAATTATATTGTCAAAATAATATAAAGATTAAACTATTTAACTGTAAAACTTTGTATTTCATTTTGTGAATTGGTATAAATTGAATGTGTAATGTTAATAAAGTGACTAATTGTATATAGCTAAATCAAATATTAAACAATAATAATTTATTGTTAGAATGTGTATTTTATACAAACCAAGCCTATGTTATGTAATTTAAAATGATAGCTATCATTAATTAACACTAACATTGACAATTAACAAATATATATACGATAATTCAATAATTGATTTGACGATCCGTCGCAATTGCGACGGCAAATGAAATATCGTTAAAATCATGCTGCCATGCGTCGGAAAGAGAACGACGTGAATCTGTTGGGTTATTGCACACCTTATAATGGTAAATGGTCTGTTAAACCAGCTTTAAGCACATTCCTCCTGTTAAATTTTTATAGAGATTAATTACAGAATGAAAAATGAATACACATGTTATTGTATCGTTGGATCAGAACATTATTTCATATTGTACACGGGTCAAACCCCTAGTTTGTATATAAAAAGTGCATTGCATCACAAAAAATAACACTATAAAAAACCATTTACCTATAATTCATATGCTTCTGTACACGTCTATACGAGTTGCTGTGTATCAAACATCTTGATAATAATTTAAGGTTAATTTTCTTAGTCTATGATATTATAATTGTTTACAATATAAAATATTAAATTGGATACAAATTCTTTTGAGTAACCTGGAGTTGTAAACTAAAAACCAGTTGGAAATCATCTATCGATTACGTCAAAATACAATATATGCAAAATAAGGTATATCTCAAAGAATGAGTATTTGGGCCACCCACTGGAGCGGCTTCATATTTTAATGGAGCACGACCGAACCCCCCACAAGGTCCAACATCGTCGGGCAAATCACCTCCATCACATATACCACAACGTCCGAGCCGGAACTCGCGCAAATTAAGTTTTAACGTTATGGGTCATTCGCTTCATTGGTGGTAGGTACCTTTATGATAAATAATACCCATGATAGGTTTCGAACCCATGACTTAAAGGAAGTCATGAGCTGCCCTTACCACTGGGCTATTTAGTCATCAGTGGTATATCTCAAGGAATGGACAAATTTGTTGAGATGCTGGTCGAAAATTCACCTGTTGTCAAGAAGGATCATCACTTATAGCCAATTACATCGGTCAAATGGTAATGGCTAATTAGTTGTGGGGAAATTATGGTTACTTGAATTTTTTCTTCGACATGTACATTGTCATTTACATAGTTGGGTCATGTATTAGCCACATTATTTGATAATGAGCATATCACCAAAAATTTATTATGTTTCCAATTCACAGGAAGATCAATTGCGCGAAAATACACTAAATGAGGTGCATGCCATTCAAAGAACTTGACAATCTGCAAAAGTCTTAATTGCAATTAATATATAACTACTTCTCTAGGCTTAGCAATCTTTGGCTTGACCGACCACAAAAGTGACACGTGAAAAAAAATTGTTTTAAAATGAAGGATAACTAAAAATGTCTTTGTGTTTTGAAACTCTACATTGCATTGTCGATTATATCAGTATATGCTCGCAAACTTTCATTATTATATGTGCGTATACATTAGATTTGTATAGGTAATATCCGTACCGTAACTACATGGTCAATGCTATCGTTTACGATAACATCTCTTCTCTTTTTATATAATAAAAGAAAATCAAATATATGTTACACTTCTAAAAATAAATCATTATAAACTAATTTTCACCGTTAGATGAATCCGGACAATTAATGAGACCTATTGATCCCCTTATCCTAACTTACCTAATTAGTGAAATGAGATTTTGCTAAGGTGTGCTTCCGTAGTACACGTTAAGAAGTATTTAATAAACTCATAATTTCGTTAAATATTAGAATTTGTAATTAATATATGCATAAAAAAAGTAATTATTAAATTGAATTAACGAGTATTAAATGTAAATTATAATATTAAGTGGAGTTGAAAAACCCTGACGTTAATTACCCGTGTTAATTAAATTGGAGTTTGAAACCCGTACTCAGTTACCAGTATATCTTCAATTCGCCAAACAAATCTCACCCGATCCTCCTCTACATTTTTAACCAATCGATTATTCAAAAACTGAATTCAATTTCAATTTGTGATTTCTAAGAATCCAGTTTTAAAATTGTAGGGTTTGTCGATATCTTTTTGGATTATGGCTGGAAGTTTTGATTTGATTTGCAGATGGATTATCATGCTTCAATTATTCCATATCTATTTGATTCTGATTTTTTCGGGGTTCTTGTGGAAGTTCATTGTGCATCATATTGGTTGTAGTACTGTTGCTAGACATTGAAGATTAAATTCATCAGGTTTCACTAAATCAGGTATGATTCTATCGTTTAATTCAACCAGATGTATTTTGACCAATTAGTGTTTCCTCTAGCCTTTATGAAATATCTTGATTTGATGGACTGAAGCCTCTAATCCAATCTAATAATGGAATGCTTATGTTTTGAGCTGTGGTGGTTAAGAATATTGGTGATCTTCAATGTTGTAAATCTGTGTTCTAAAAAGTGTGAACTCTTAAAAAAATTAGTTAACAGGGGAATGGGTTAAATGGGTGTGGGTGGAATTTGATTTATTCTGCTTTAGTTTCAGTAGAATACACAAAATTTGGATTCAATTTTCACATGTCTATTAGGTGTTTGATGATATGCTTGAGTGAAACTTTCTTTATATGGGCTCATGTATTGGCTTATTGATGGTCCCTTTTCAATGGGATATTTGCTACCTATTGGTCATAGATATCTTATTTAGTTGATTTGTATGAAAACATTGTGTGCTACTCTTCACTAATGAACATATTCATGTAGCCGAGTGAACAAATTCAGTCACGCTTAACTGAAGTAATACTAGAATCCTGAAGCTGAATTTGATACATTGGCTCTAAATCTTATACTATTTAAGTACAAACTGGTTGTTGTGGATCCAAACATGATTGGTAATTGTAAAGGTTAGTATTGCAAACATCATACATTGCCCGAAAGAGTGAATATTATTTATTCTTCATCCTTCAGTTTTCCTTGATTTAAACTATCTGCTAATTGATAGGTTTGTTTATGAACTTGTCAAGACTCATTTTCTGGTATGTGATCTTTATTAGGTACGGTTGTGGATACAAGAACTGCTTCTTAACTTCACTAAAAATTTCGCGAGATGGGTGATGAGGTATAGTTTTTTGATACTATATATGGATTTTAATTGTTAGTTACTATTAATAGCTAACTATTGAATATTTGGTTATCATGTTGTTACTATATTTGGTTATTTGCCATATGTGTATTCATATATTGTTGCAATCTTTCTTATCATGTAGAAGGGTCAACGATGGATGAAGGCATCATGGAAGGTAGTGTTTTTGTTATTTCTCTGATTGTATACAGTTGTTTTTTTATCTGTTATATGAACAAGTCAAATGTTGCTAAATAGTAATATCTACTGCGATTGTTATTACGTTGTGGGAAAATGGTCAGAATAAACTTAAAGAGTGATCACTTAGTTACATATCCAAATGGAGTTGCAGAGGAAACATCATGAACTAATAGAGGTGAAAATCGAAACTTTTAGAATATATAGTAATGTGCACACGTAAGGTAGGATTGAGGATATGTACAGACCTAAGTGTAAGCCATTATATTGACATTATGCATTTTAGTATTGCAGGGGCATTATAGTGGCTGGACCATGTTCAAATTTGAAATATAAATCCTCATTCTTTTCGTCTCAGTTTTTAGTTTCTAATTTTTTTTTCTTGCTACATTGCAAGTCAACAATACTCACTAGAAACTGCATCATTAAGTTCTCATATTGCATTTTTAGTAGAGCTGTGACTATAATACACATTATTTGTTTGAGTGCCTCATAAAACTTCAACAATGATTGTCTGATGTATAAATAGTGCACCGTTCCAATTCAAGCTGCTTTATGTGGGAGTTTTGATGCGTTACTATGCATGTCTATTCCTTCATTTCAGTTCATAGTTGTTTTACTTAAAGATCACTTCAATTCGGAGCTCCTTACAATTCTTGATTTTCACCACAGAAAGAAGCTGAATTTTTATACCCTTATAATTTCTAGGTATTCAAGTTTAGGACATCCGTCGCCTTATAATGTTCCGCCTCCTATTTTCCGAAACCCTAAATATATATCATCATCGTTTTCAATTGCTAGCAAAAGAAGATTTCATTATAAACCCACCACGACCCCGATCCCGATCCTCATCCGCTTGCGTCTTTCCTCTCGTCGCTACACACCGTTGGGAATAATTTCGATATTATCTCCTTCCTATTTATTTGGGTTTATTTTATTATTTATTATTATTATTATTATTATTATTATTTTTATTATTATTATTATTATTATTATTATTATTATTATTATTATTATTATTATTATTATTATTATTCACTTTTAACCGAGCAGCAGGAAGGAAGGAATATGGATGAAAACCTGGTCCTGGAGCTGCCACAAAAACATCTTCGTCTTCCGATAGAACAACAAGAAGAAACCAAAAGAACGAAACTTACACCGGCGTTTTCAGATCTAGACGACGACCAACTGTACGTGACTTTACTTTACTAACTGCTGCTGCTTGTAATTTGAAAGCTTACAGCACTTGTTTCTTGTAGCTAGGCCTAAACTTAAAATTATAATTATAATTACTATATTATTATTAGTGTTATTATTAATTATTAATTATTACTATTACTATTACTATTACTATTTACCATCAATCAATCAATATTGTACGCGGTGTTCAAAAATATCCGAATCCGTTATCCGAAAATCCGATCCCAAATTATCCGAAAATTCGGATACTTGAATTTCGGATATCTGAATTTTCAATATCCGAAAAATAAAAAAAGAGTTTCTAATTTTTCGATATCCTATATCCGAAAAATAAAAATAAAAGGTTTTAATTTTTCTAATATTTTTAGAAATACCAAAGACAAATAGGTTATGGTTAATGAAATGTGGTTAATGATGATATAATGTGATCTAACGTTTTTTATTTTCAATTCATGAACTTGATAACCTGAGTTTTGGTTACATACTATAATACTTTGATAGCTTTAAAAACTTGATTTTTATGATGTTCCGATATCCAAATTTTATTATTATTATTATTACTATTACTATTTACCATCAATCAATCAATCAATATTGTACGTTTCTTTTGGTATCTGTCTATCTATATACACTCACTCGTGGCTTTGCTTATAGTTGCTCCGTTGTTTGTTCATGATATATATAGGATGGCCATTTTCGGTGAAAGTCTTCGGTTTGTGGTGTGTCGCGTTGTTCTTTTTAGAGAGCATTATGCTGACCCGCCCTTAAGCTCTTTGGGACTATTCAGGCAGCAGCTGTTGGTTTCCTATCAGATCCGCTGTTACAACAGAATCGTTCATCCGATATATTCAACCGTAAATTCAATAATCCCATACACATCCCCTCCTCGGCAACTAAACTAATTATACACGATGTCGGTTACTGTTCCCTTCCAGTCTCCTCTACCTCCATCGTTCAGATGGCTGCCAATCTCTATATTACCACTGACAAGCTCGATGATGTGGAGGAATATCCTCCTGATGATGATCCTTTTCCTGAACCTCCCGGACCTCTAAAATTGGAACCCCCTCCTTCTCCCGGACCTCTAAAAGAATTAGAGCCCTTAAAATCTTCAGGTGTTAAAATCATTCAACGATTAGGCTCTCGGCCCGTTTACACAGCAGATCATAAGCCCATTTAATAAGAATAAATTATATTCAAATAAAGAAAAGGTTAAAAAAATAAGAATGAGAGAACCAATAGAATATATCACAAACTGTAAATTGATAAATTATGACAATTTTACCTTTGAAATCAGCGTCATTTTATCTTCGATTAAAGATTCATGATATACTTTCGACGAATTTTTTTTCCTATTTTTAATGGGTTTTTAATAATCGTAATATCGAATCACATGTGATTTAATAATGATCGATAATCACACACGATTATATTTACAATCAAATTTAAATAAATAGATAAATATCACATGAAAATAATTTAATTTGATGATTTAAGAAATCTGAATAATAAATTAAGTTGTAATCATATGTAATTAAGTATCAAAGTACTAATCAAGTGTGATTAAAAAACATTAAAATATTAATTTCTAGTCATAACTATCATAATACAATTAAATGAATATTAAACAAAAATTACATATGAATTATTATCTATCATACTATCACATAGGAATTTTAAATTCAATCGAAAATCACGTGTGAATAAACATCAAATCAGTAATCACATGTGATTTTGACTAAAGACAAATGCAATTTTTAAAATTGTTATTATAATTTGTCATGTGAATGAATATTAAGTTGTTTTCATATTTTAATTAACATCTAACATTAATAAATAATCGTGTTCCAATTTTAAAATTTTCCCAAATATCACAATTATATATAGAAAACCCGACCAAAAAACAAAGAAAAAAAAGTTTGTCGGAAGTATAACATGCGTGATCTCCAATTAAAGATAAAACGACGTTGATTTGTCAGAAATACACCTTATAATGGTCTCTTAAACCAGCTTTAAACACATTGCACCTCTTAACTTTTTACAGAGATTAATTCCTAAATGAAAAATGACTACATATGCTATTGTATCGTTGGATCAGAACATTATTTCCTAGCACTCCTGTGTATACACGGAGCAAACCTCTAGTTTGTATATAAAACGTGCATTGCATCACAAAAAAAGGTACAAAGTAACACTATAAAAAACCATTAACCTATACTTCATACGCTTCTGTACACGTCTATACGAGTTGCTTTGTACCAAACATCTTCATAATAATTTAAGGTTAATTTTCTTAGTCTATTATATTATAATTGTTTACAACATAAAATATTAAATTGGATACAACTTCTTTTGAGTAACTTGGAGTTGTAAACTAAAAACCTGGAAATCATCGATCGATTACGTCAAAATACAATATATGCAGAATAAGGTATATCTCATGGAATGGACAAATTTGTTGAGATGCTGGTCAAACATTCACATTCGACATCTACATTATGATTTACATAGTTGGTTCATGTATTATCCACTATTTGATAATGAGCATATCGCCAAAATTTTATTATGTTTTCAATTCGCATGAAGATTAATTGCGCGAAAATACACTAAATGAGGTGCATGCCATTCAAAGAACTTGACAATCTGCAAAAGTCTTAATTGCAATTAATATATCACTACTTCTCCAAGTTTAGCAATCTTTGACTTAGACCAGTCACAAGAGTGACACGTGAACAAAAATTTGTTTTAAAATGAACGATAATTAAAATTAGGCTTGTGGCCACCTCTTGGGCTGCTTTTGTATCTTTGATGACATTCATCACACTCGGAGCATCCAAAACATCTCTTAGACTAATTATGTGTCAGTATATATGTAAAACTCCCGCAAAGTCGAAAGTCATGACTAATCGGATACTTTCAGGTTTCAACTAAAAACCATGGTGGAAGGTATCTGTTAGACACAACTTTAGACTTATAAGATACTTCAACTTGTTATCTCTTTCCAACGTGAGACGGGTTGTTACAAACCCCCTCACTTAAACACCTGACATCCTCGTCAGGCCGAAACATAACCAATAACCAGGATCCATACCCCAGGAGATGCACGAGCCATGTGCCGTCACACCCCGAAAGGCTGTAGCTCTGATACCATTTGTAAAGCCCCCGTAAAGCGAAAAACTATGATTAACCGGATACCTTCACATAGTAAAAAGTATATGTTAGCCACAACTTTAGACTTATAAAAACTTCAACTTCTTATCTCTTTAGAGTGTGGTGACTCAATGTGTGTTAAAATATGATATTAATGCACAAGTGGGATATGAAACACAAGGTGTGCAGTAAAATCTCAGCAATAAACATACTTGTATCCTGAAATTTAGTGCACAAGGATGATATGCGTTTTATTCTCAATCATGTGTCTCAGATCTCTCCTTTCTGCTTCGAACATTAATGGCGATGAAAGTGATCCTGAAGATCCTGAAGTACATATGATAAAAAAAAAACTCAGATTTAGCATAACTCAATATCCCAAAAGTAATTATGTAATACATATAAAAGCAATAACTTTTAAATTTATACAATAGAGTTCCCGTCAAACGTTGATACATATTCGGTGGATTATTATCGATATTTACCTTAAGTACAGTAAAATTCAAATCCATATCAGCTAGGGTTTGAAGTAGTTCAAGAACAACACCATCACTAAACCATTAACAAAATAATTAATAATTCATCAAACATACAAGTAATATATAATCGATATACTATCTCATGTGGATCGTCAGGTTGTTCTTTAATGTCAAGAATTTTAGTTTGTTTATCATCAAACAAAACCTCCGTGCAAATCAGGTTCATTATCATCATTACCATCTTATAAAAATTGATGTGGATTTCTTAATCGATCATCATCATCTTGTTTAATCTATTTTGTGTAAGATCAAAAATCGATCACCATATAAGTAAATATCTTAATCGAGAAAGATAAAAATACAAAATTAAAAACCTGATTCAAGCATAGACCTTGACTGATCGAAAGTAACTACTCTGATTCCAATTGACCTTTTAGTTGTTACCATACAGAACCTACGAATCAAACACCAAACCCTAATTTTTGAAATCAAATTCAAAGCATCAAAATTAGGGTTAATGAAATTCACTTACCCAATTACACCTAATAATATCAATTCAGTGGAATTGAAACTAAATATGAATTTAAATTGAATCGAAAAATACCAAATCATTTTCTAGAATTCAAACGTCGATATCAGCGATCGGATGAACTGAATTTCAGAATAGGAATTGCATTAGTTAGTTCAATTTAGGGTTTTAGATTCTAGAACATGATCGATTGGAACGCAAAATTGATTATCAAAGAAAACATTGAAATAAAAGCAATATCAAGGAAATAATAGACTAAATAAATGCAGAAATCAAGTATAGTTTGTACCGTATGAATCAATCGAAGCAAGGAGAAGGTATTAGAGGATGAATTAATTTTTTATTTCAGTTTTTGGATGTAATCGAAGCAGAGAGAAGGTACGTGTTATCATGTGTTTTATAAATTTTGGATATTTAAAAATTAAACACGAATAATGAACACAACCTTACCCTTAATTTGCTATTTGGATAATTATCATCAATGGTCTAGATTAAGAGGTCTAAGTTAATCAAGGGTCTAAATTAGTTTAGAAGTTATATATTTCGATCATCAACAGATTACGATAAATATTGTCTTATTATAGATGAACAAAGAAATAATCAATGGACAAATAATGCTTTATGTATGTACTTCCACTCGCAGTAGTAGCCCTACATACAACACAACAGATATATAAACAAACATACATGTTATGTTATGATCGACAAACAAAATTATTATATTCGTTTCATATTTTTCGAACAAAAACCAACACCAAACTTACATTCCAACTATCAGATGAATTGGGCTAATAAACCCTAACAAATGATTCGGTTAGATGTCACTTTTAGTGTTGGTCCAACTAGAGACGAGCCTTTTGGAAATTGCTGCGGGCAGCGGCATTACTTTATATATTTTTGTGGTCATAAACTCATAATCGGTTTCATGTCACTTGGCCCATTTAGACTACGTCGTTGTTTAATTGTATATTTTACTTTTATGTTTCATGATATTCAAACTTGCAAACAAGTTAACAAGTTTATTTTTAACAAGGTTATTTGAAACAAAACTTACTATATGCAAGTTCTTCATTTTATTTTATTTTATTTATTTATTTATTTATTATTTTTTTTTTTTTTGTGAATAATGCCGCTCTGATGAAAAAGAGCTACAACTTCTTTATGATACTCCGTATATATTTTGAAAATTAGAAAATGTTACAAAAGGAGGTTATTTGGACTTTTGGAGTTTGGACTATGGAGTACGTATTCTTTGAACTTTTCTTTTTATTTAACAGCTAAATTAGATTAATAAAAGTTGAATTCCCTGGGCCCTGGCAAGATGCTAGGAGAAAAATAACAACTGGTTACAATTTTGAACAAGCGAAGTTCCGGTTACACGACCATCCGGTCCAATTTAGAGTCCCATTTTTCATTCTATTCGATAACCAAATAAATGAAAACAATTTGATGTCGTCGGCTATGATGTCTCTCCGAGGTTTTTTCAATACACAACTTGGAGTCTTGGACCTATCTAGTTAGATCCTTTGCAGGCACTTGTTTCCGGTTAGTTAATTTAAATTGAAAAACAACCTTTAACCATCAGAGTCACAGCGATCTATCATTACGAGAATAATTATAGAGTGAGAATTAGACAGAGAAGTACTAGAGAAATGTTGTTCACGTACTTATAAACTTACTAGCTAGTACTATTTTTCTGTGAGTTATATAAAGCAAATTTAATGAACCTTGTAACAAATACCTAGGTTTGTTTGATACGATCGAAAATCTATTGTTACAACGAGATGTGCCATTAGTGCTTGATTGGGCATGTCCTATTTCACTAAAGTACGATATATGTTTGTCGAGTATTCACGATCTTTAATGCTATCTAGCTAGTCATGTGACTCAAATTCGTTAAGACTTGATCGAGACACAACTAGCTACCCGATGATGTAAGTGACCCAAAAGCATGAGGATTCCAACAAAATTTGAGGGTCGAAGGTACGTACGTTATTACGTTGAAAAAGTAAGGAGGTTAATTTAACGCATGAAATAAGGAGCTAAGGTAGGGTGGAATCATAAAAGATATAAATTGTAGTCATGCATGTTGTGATATTCTTAATTAATGCTATTCCTTCTGCGACTTCTTTATGGGACCGAATCTAACCAAAAACACCTACTCACTCAGTGTGTGCGCAAGAAGGAGTAGTACCTTGAGCTCATTTACTTGTATCCCCTCCTTTTATAAAGGCGTCCAAAATCTTCCATAAAAGTGCGAAGCAACGTACCCTTTAAATTAAACAACACGTACTTCATGATATTCTAAACACTTGCTAATTAGTCTATTCAGTTTTTAACACTTTGTTAATTATAAACCGATTATAACAAGTCATTTTGACCTAAGGGTACGTATATGGACGACATATTAACTAAATAAAGGGTTAAACATAGAAAAATGCTTAATAAATCTAAAATTGAAGGTCTAAATTCAAACCTAAAAATGTGATTGGTTGAAGTAAAAAAATAATTAATGAATATCAGGAGAGATAATTAATGAATTTCACAACATAGGTCTTGATTTGGTTCTATATTTTAAGCCTACGTAGCAAAACTCTTTAACATATACATATACATATATAATTGTATTAAAAATGTCTAACGTATCTGCCCCTATTAACATTTAATTTACCCCTATTAATAATATCTTGTTCTATACATCAAAATTAAAATAGGTTATATACGTCATTTGAAATTAAAGTGCAAAAGCTATTAGTAAGAATTAATCAGCTTTATATATAAATATGAGGATGTCACTTGGAAAGCAAAGGCTATATTACATGCACGTTCATCTATCTCTATCTGTGACTTTATTCGATATGACAAATTCCAGCTTTTTTATCTGTCTAGTTCTGTATCTACCACTACAACTAAAGGATATATATATGCGACTAAATAATAATTCAATTTGCTTAAGATGTGCTTAATTAGTTAAGCTAGGAACAAGTTTGGGGGTAATCGACTATTATCGAGTGAGTCTTGTGTTTGCTAGCATTAAATCAAGTTTACAATTTAACGATGCATATTGACCTAATATACATTTATAAAAACATAACTAATTCGTTCAACATATGGTAATGTATTCGATCTAATCAACTATTGATAAATCAAAGTAAAGTTCAGAGATGAAAAATTTAATGCGGCTATGAAAAGTGATATGTGCATGAGAATTACAGTTAAAAGGATTGGTGATGGTTAGGGTTAAAACACTTATTTATACCCTAACCATCTTACATCATAAATTACCTAAATGCCCTTAAAGCAAGTTACATCAAATAAAGCATAACATACTAACGACTTCTGAATTGTGTTCTTCCAACAAGCCAAGCTTAGAACGCATCTCTTCATTTCCAATCTTCATGTTTTGAATTTGCCCTTTAAGAGTTTGAACCTCAGTAAACTTATCATTTCTCCCTTCGTTTGCACTTTTCAAGTTTGAATGATATTCTTGACGTTCTCACGTTCATCTTTCAACAATTTAATAAACTCACATAACTAGTATTCACAAATGAGGTCTATATTTGGATAACCATGATGAATGTTGAAGAACCTATTTTCAGTTGTAACAATCGACATTTTGTTTGATTGCTTTGAATGGATCTTGAAAGATATAAGATTTGAAGATCAACGTAAAACTTTTTGTTCAAGAAAAACGTTTTGATTCAATCAAACTTGGAATCAATTCGAAAATGTTTTATCTTTTCGCTCAATATTTATGTAACTAAAATCATTTTGTATTTTCCAAAATCTTTTTAATAAAGACAAAGTTTAAAATCAAAATCAAATTTTAAAAAAAATTAATTTTGAAAAATTAAAAACAGTTCTAATAACAAAACAAAAAGAACATATTTTAAACTTTGTCCAACCCGTTTAACACATGTGACCCGCTTTAGTTTTGACCCGATAACTATATCCCTTTTATATCCCTTGTACCAGCTTCCCTTTTAGTCTAACCCGCAATCCTTTTCTTCTTGACCCGGAACCTAACCGTGTGACCCAAATTCCTTTCTCAATCGATGATCCGAATACAAGCTAAGTGATACACAGTCAACACTATATGCGATAAGACTTGTTCCCATTATTACGCGATACTCATTGAATTTCAACTCGATTATCTCAAATGAACCTGAAAATCAGTTGGACCTGCAATGCAATTCAAGCTTAAACCCCAATCGCAATACATATCACCAGAATTCGATTGGACCCATAATGCGATATGATAGCCTCTGTTTTTGCGATACAAACTAAACTATTCTATGTGATTCCAACTGTTTTATTCGAATGCGATTCAACCTCCACACAAAATGTGGCTTATTACTCCAGAAAAATTCGATCTTAATCTGCAAACACGAACGAAATCGATATCCCCTGTTTTTCGTTCACTGTTTGAGCCGGATTCGGGTGACAAAACCTTTTCTGTTTCTTTCAAGTGTGTATCGAATTCGCACTCCAAAACAACCTACACAACTGTTATAGTCGAATTCGAATCCATAACAACACAATAAATCACGAATTTTGGATCCAAAGTGATGAACACAACAATGAACACGGCTGTGAATTTGAGTGATAGTTTCGACTGGATTAAAACGTGTTTTTATTATAAAAAATGATGTAACACGATCACGTGAACCTTTCGAACCTATTATATGAACAAATCAACGTCAAACATGATCGAATTGGATCGATTTTCAGTCGCGATGAAACCGAAACTTTTCGGACGAAAAATCGATCACAAACTGTTATTTCGGATGAAATTAAGCGATGATTGTTGATCTAATTATGTTTATAACAATGATTTGAAGCTTTTCACTTGTTCTATTGCACTAATTCATCTCCAAATGATGAACTGGCGCAATAGATTTGTTTGTCACAAGAACTGGCGCAATACAAGAGTTAGCGAATAGCAATGTAATATCCACTGAACACGGGCAAATGGTAACTCTGGCGTAATAGATGATTCACAAAGGTAGCGTAGTACAATTGGAGTTGGCGTATTAGGTCTCTTGATGGACACACTTGCTGATCTATGATTTCGATTTAGGTTTTAGTTTATGGTTTAGGGTTTAGGGTTTAGGGTTTAGGGTTTAGGGTTTAGGGTTTAGGGACTTGGCGTAATAGAAATGTTTGACAACAAGTCTGGTTAGAATCCGGCGTAATAACTCACAAATTCTTGACACCACAAATACTTGGCCACCAAGGTGTAATACACCAACTTGAATTCTAGTGTAATCCGCTAAGGTGATTCACTCTGATTCTGTTTCTAGCGTAATACACCAGATTTGACAATACTTGGATTTTTGTTGTCACAATGGCATAATACGCTTTGTGTCTTGGTGTAATATAGTAGATGACTTTGATCTTGGCGTAATTGTGTGGTGTAATATTTTTGTTCCATGTGTTAAACCTCACGAATGTAAGTGGCGTAATAGATTTGATGATTGCGTAGTAACTTGGAACCTTCACACTTGCACAGACCTATTGCGTTATAAACTCTAGTATATCACAATCACAAACGCGGCTTTTGACTTAAAATAGATCTGAAGTCGAAATCAACAAAACTGAATAAAATCAATGCCAGCAGATTCGTGCAATTGAGAGTAACAATCCGTGCGGAATAAATTCCCAAACACCTTTCTGATTGAAATTTATCAAACGAATTGAAATACCTCAAGTTTTTCCAAAAACCCTAAAAAAATAAAAACTGATTATGGATCAACGAGTAGTTGTTTTTCAAAAACCTTTTGATAGATTCAAATCAATAGTTGATAACGAGGCTCTGATACCAATTGTAATCGATCTAATCAACTATTGATGAAACAAAGTAAAACTCGGAGATGAAAAACTTGATGCGGCTATGAAAATTGATACGTGTAGGAGAATTACAACCAAAAGGATTAATGATGGTTAAGGATAAAACATTTATTCATACCATGACCATCTTACATCATAAATAATCTAAATGCCCTTATAGCAAGTTACATCAAATAAAGCGTACTAACGAAATAATCAATGCAAATCCTATTACACATATTATTGCTAACAGGTAACAAATAGTTTATGACGTTTCTTCCCTCACAGGCTCACATCACATGGCCTCATCTTTGATCATGTATCTTAAATTTCTTTATAGTCAGATCCTTAAACATGCATGGACACTAAATTAGAAAACCTTTATATTTCAAATTGAAATACAATCCGTTAGATATTTTCAGAATTTGATATAACAAAATTCGATTTCCTATTCGATCTAATAATGTAAACGTACATATATATATGCCACAAGATCAACGTACGTCGACTCAAATTCATTAATAATGTATAAGCTGTTATTGCATTCTAAATTGGCCACATAATTATAAAACCAATAATTATATTATGTACAACTTCCATTCATATTAATTCTATGTCCTCTATGTAAAAACAATTGAAGCTAGAGGGGGGTATTCAAGAAATCAAAAATAAAAGAACAAAACAATAATTGAAGAAAATAAAATAAAAAACTATAAAAGATGATAAAATGTAATCATGGTGGTGATGATTTTCATGCAGAAAAGAAGGCTTCTTTTTTTCTTTTTTCTTTTTTAGGGGTTTGCTCTTCTATCTTAATTGGTGTCAGTAGAGATGAACCTTTTTCTTGAATTCTTTTTTCTTCTTTTTGGATGCTTCTTTTCTCTTTACCAACATGGGTTTTGTTGTACTGTTTCTGTTTGAGCCCTGATATATATGTATGTATATCAAAGGCCTGCAAATGTGAAGAGTTGTAGAGAGAGAAAAATATATGGAAAAACTAAAGTAAAAAAGATAAAGAGTGAAGAAAATGGGGTCTGTGTGTTGGTGAAAAAAGAATATATGATGGAACTAGGGTTCAAGTAGCTTAGCTAGTGTGGTGGTCATATATGCATGATGATGATGATGATGATGATAGTGATGTTGTCTCTTTTTTACTTAAGTTTTTTGTTGCTGATTTCAATGATGATCTTGACTGTCAGGATCAGGCCAGAATGTAGAGTACTTCAACCAATCTACCTCTGAGTGATTTGTGATGGATGATTCCTGCATCACAACAAATTAAAAACACAAAATCTAAGTTAAGTTTTAGTGTTAAATTACTATTCAACGACAACTATGGATCTTGAATTCACGTACATTATTCATGTTTATGTGTTGCATTGTTTAATAAATCATAGTCTTAATCTTAATAGTTGTACAGGCGTAAAACACATATTCATCTTTCAAAAGAGAAATAAAGAAAGAAAAAGGTATTCTTGAGTACGTTCTAGGCTCCACGTTTAAGTAAATATTATTAAATGACTTGGTATAAAATAATTGGATGATTGTCTTTACAAAGTGATTATTGAAATTTGTAATTAATTAACGGTAAGTAATTTTAGATTTAGTTGTATGAACTTTTTTATGGATTTTAATTAAATTATAAAAGTCTTTTGCAACTAGCTTTATATTAATTTTTCATTTCTTTGTAATTTTTATTCTAAGCGACAACATATTTTTTTTAACCTTAAAATCAAATTATTATTATTTTAAAAATCAAAATTCAAGTACTCCCTTCATTTCCTTCTAAGTGTTCATATTTCTATTTTCGTTTGTTCAAATTTAAACGTTTACTTCTTTTTCAATCACACAAAAAATATCTGAGTAAAATTTTATTGGTTTAAAGAGAACTTGAGGAAGTATATACTAAGTACTTACATAGTTACATTCAAACATCCTCATATATCTTACATCAGGAAGGGCTAAACTTTATTAATTTTTAATTTTAATTAAAAACATAAAGAAAGAATTGAAAAAGGTTGGTCATATGGAGGTTATACTACAATTTCATGGTGCTTTTGCCCTTCAATCACCTAGGGTCTTGTGTCACTCTTTGTCCTAGGATGCCATTCATCACAAAAGTTTTTGTGTCATCCTATATCATTTTATCACTTTTGCCTTTTAATTCAGAATCAGTTGGTTGTAAACGAATTTAGATCTTTAGATCAACAACGATTTTAAGAAAACAAATAAGTATTAGCTAATTCATCACAACACTTTCATAAGTGTTATCGATCGATCGATGTTTCTTGAAAGAAAGTACAACCTTCGGTGATAGTGAAGTCGGATCTAGTAGGCATGATTTGCCAACGTCCCATACAATAGTAACAGAAAGTAATAATAACACAGTAAAAGAGGTCTTCCAAGATTTCTTACTTTGGGACATGTGTGTGTATAAGCTTGAGTTTGGTTGTACTTTAGACTTTTTTCTTGTTCAAAAAGAGGGAAAAGTAGGTGCTAGATGCCAACATCCATGATTTAGTGCTTATTTTTTGCCTTGTTTTATCCTCCTCTAATAAGATAAATCGATATATTATATTAAAAAAATATTTATATATCAAAATTAGTAGAAGTATATAAACACCTGCAGATCGAGTGATAAATATGTGTGTGTGCCATGACTAAAAATATACATTTGAATTGACAATGTACCAAATAATATTGTCCATAAGTTATTATTGAAAAAATTGGACTCTTAATTATAACAAACTAGCGCGTTTTAGTTTTCCAATCCTAATAAAAAAACCGTGAACAATTAATACTAAAAGTCTATAACATTTTGTCAAACTCGAGCTTATTATCAAAACATATATTGTATATTCAAAACCAGGTATGTATGTATAATCAACAATCGTGATGCCATTTACATAACAGTAAAGTTGTTTGAATTTACCTAAAATGTCATAAATTGTAATAGTAAAAATGGATGGCTTATTAATTTTTTTTTGGTGAAATGTATATGGGTCGAAGTATGCTATATATGTACATCAACAATTTATATTTATATTTATATTTATCATTAAGACAAAGGGATAAAGTAATTACAAAATTCACAAGATTTCCAAAATTAAAGCCATGTGTTTGTTCACCAAAAACGGACCAACTTAAAGTTGATTATGAGAAAACTTAGGACGTTTCTACTTAATTTCATTTGGAAAATACTTGCATTATTTTATTTCGTCGACTTCGCTTGTTGGGTCCCGGGAGGGAAACGCAAAAACAAATTGACAAATGAGGTGAGACTTAATTTCTTTTAAGTGCAAGTAATTTACAATAATTAATAAGAAAAACTTAAGTTTTAAATAGAAAAAACGAAAAAGAGCACACAACCAAACACATTACCAAGAAGAAGAAAAAGCAATGGTTATAAAGGGAAAGGGAATAACAAGAAGAATAATGAGTACTATACATATTGCTTAAAACATTTTTTTTTTTTTTGTAATATTTATATTATTTTATAACAACATTATCTATTTTCTATTTTCTATTATTTTTTGTAATATTTATATTTATATTAAAAATAGTTAGGCAATATTGAGAAGCATCAAAGAGAAAAACTCTTTACTTAAAATAGTATTAACTAAGTTTATAGTTTTTATATCTTTAATGCAAAATAGAATATATTTTACATAAAAATCAGAGTCAAAAAGGTAGTGAAAAACTAACTTCTTTGATATCAGTTGATGATGATGGAGTGCACCCCATTATCAGCTCCTCCAATCCTGATGTTGATCTCCCTCCTCCCATCTTATGATGATGTTGTTGTTGCTGCTGTTATTAAACAAACATCACAAAAAAAAAAAAAAAAAAAAAAAAATATTTATTATTATTTATAAAAATAAGTGATTTATGATCTAAATTATAAACTAAATATATACATATAGCTCTTGATGCTAATATTATCGAAAAAATATATAATTATAAACCAATATATACATGTGTATCTATACAAACACATAAAACATAATACGGAGTATTGTCTTGAAGAAATTAAACAAGAAGTAAAAAAGTGAAAAAATGTATATAATTACTTGTTCTCAACTTAGCTTACAACAAAGCATGCAAAACCTACTCAGTCCCTGTCCTTTTTCTGTCTTTCAGATTAGCTTGATGGCACTCGAAACACAATATTTTTCAAGTCATGCAATTATCACTTTAATTTCTTTTGGAAATAACATAACATTGTTTCTGACTAATTAACTACATCACGTTATGTGCTTTAAAAATTAAGAAATAATGTCACTTAATGTACTAAACACGTAACATATATTGTGAAATTTCACTATTTTTAGCTTATTTCTTCTCCTTTATTTCTTTTATTAAAATGTGATCAATAGCTAACTAGCTAAGATATATAGAAAGTGTTAAGAAATTAAATTGATTGAATTAAATTACCTGAAAATTATCCATGATTCTTGAGACATGGAATGAGTCCCCATCAAGCATATTAATGGAGGTGTGATGCAGAGGATGTGGCGGAGGAGGTGGTGATACGAGAGTTGATACAAGATGAGTTGGCCTGCTGATGTGGTAACCAGCCGTTGCCATCTGGTGCTGATGTGGACTTTGTTGTTGAGTCATGTGATGCTGTTGTTGCTGCCTTTGTAGGTCGTGCTCATCACACGCGATACCTGCCTCTACTCCAGTTGTACCCACCTGCATCAAATAGTTTGTACACTTGACTGCTTCGCTTGGTTGTACTCTAGACACGACATATAAAAGAAAATGTACAATACGCACAAAGTAGCATAGGATAATTAGGGGTTACAATCAAGAGTGGGTTTGCTGATAGCACAAGCAAAGTATATAACAAAAGCAACCCTCAAACCATTTCGAGTTCATCCCTTATCCTTGCACTCAACTAATTTCCAAAATGTTGACCCTCATTTCATGCCCGTAAGTTAACATCCCAAAAAGCTAAATATCGCGAAATCGTACAAAAAGTTGCATCAAGCGTATCGTGTTATTCTTACTCTAGTATCTAATTAATAATTTTGTTCACATAAAAAAGATAAATAGAGTCGTTTATTTTATGCACATTTTATTCATTTTGGTGTATTCTAATAATAAGAAATATTTTGCTAACCATAGTTCTAAGGTATATAATTATAATGATAAACCAACTTACATGAAAAACCATCGACTACTATAAAACCATGCTTTTACATTGCAATGGATTTGATCGATTCTAATTTAAGTATTAAGACAACAACAAAGAAAAAAAATGAATAAAATAATTATGTTATATTATTGATATAATAAGTAAAATAACAATTCATATTTGCCTAAAAAATCTAATTTATATATATGATATGATGTATCATATAGATGAATATAAAGAATATATATACTTTACCATACATATATAATTGTTGTGTATTTGTCCGATTTTAAAATCTATATATTATTGTTACAATGATGTCAAGATGAATTGATACAATTAATATATTGTCACAAATCAAAGAAAAAAACATACCTCGTCGAAGCTCTTCCGAAACGGGACAAAGCTAAAATGATCAACACCTTTTAGATGTTGCATTTGATCCATGGGATTGTAACTCGACATAACTGCACTAACACTAACTGCCGAAAGTTCATCCATGGTGTTATGAGTAGAAGCAGTTGTGGCAGTTATATTGATTTCTTTAGATGAAGAACAACTACCACTTCCACTTCTACTATCTCTTCTATTCATTTCATTATTTACCCCCTCAATGGGGATTACATTCGATAAAACATTATTGTTGCTAGCTCTTTCCGACCAATTGCACTGTCTTGGTTGAGTTTGATAAAAGATTTTTGACACCACAAGTTCGCCCTCACGCTCCTCTTCGTGTTGTCCAAGATGGTATTGATGCATTACCCAATTGGTCTTTTCTGGTTTTCGGTTTTTACCAAAGTTTGTGTAGAGTACCAATATTTTCTTGCATCCTTTTTGCTTTTGATTAACCATAACGGGCCGGGTTTTGCCTGTTTTGTGCCAACGAGTCTCACCACCTTGTAGATCACATTCGGTTTGGATCTTTCTTCTTTTTCTTGTCCCCGTCGTGTAAGCTTTCGAAGGCCGGTGGAAGAAATGTCTACTCAATCCGTCTCTTGTAACTCCTAAAACATCATGAAATTAAAAAAATTCGTTGATTTCGTGACTTTTTTTATACTTCCTTGATTTTCATACTTGTAATATAATTACTTTTAAAATGCCAAAAAAAAAAAGAAAAGAAGAACACGGAGAAGTTTGCACACAATTATACTTTCTTTTGTTGCACACAATCTCTCAAAATTGTTCAATTCATTTGGACATATTTCATTTTGGGTATTTTGGTAAAGATATATAGTTTGCAATGAAAGAGGAAATTATACAAAAATCAGAAATCTTGTTCACCACCCATCCATAAATTTGAAAAGCAAAAGTAGGTTTCTAGGTGTAACGAAACAAGAAACCCTAAATTTGAAAAAACCCCATTAAGTATTTCCTTTCTTAAAGACAAGAAAGAGTGTACATTCATAGTAAAACCTAACTCTTGAACTATGGGACAAACAACTTATGTCTTCTTGTTTCTTTCAAGAAAAAAAAGGAATCAAATTAATTGACAACGACAACACCGCGTGCTCATTCATGCATACGATACGTACGATCGTTGCTACATGATCGAAAAGATTGATGATCACCTGGAAGCTTTTCAGGATGTGTATAACAAATCCCATCTTCACCTTCAATTGTAGGAATGAATTCATCAATCAACGGATGAGATTTGAAGTTCTTGACTTCAACTTTGGCTTCAAGATGTTCAATTAATTCTTGGTCAGTTGGATCAAATTTCACTCCAGCTGGTAGACCCACCCAATCCTGCAAATAATCTCAACAACTTAATAAAAACAAGTTACAAAAATTAATTAAAGAAGATAAATTCATCTTAATTATGAAGAAAAATAAAAATGATCAATGAGGAATTGAAACGAATTATTTTTTGAGTTGATGTCCTTGTAAAATTAAATAATAAAATAATAATGAATCGAAAAACTAGTGTGAGTTGGTATTGAATAAAATGAAGAATTAAATATTCAGAAAGATGAAGTTCTTAAAAATATAAAAAAGAAAAATAAATGCAAATTTGGTGATGGAATTGAATTCAAGAATTTGAATAGACTAATATTCTTTTGAATTGATTCTAGATTATTTGTATCAAAATCTAGTAAGAGTATTTTTAGAAAGGATTAGTTATCGATCGATCCATACGATATATGAGACGTACCGGTTTTCCTTCAAGGCGATGACCACAACCTGGACAGTGTTTGGATCCACATAATTGATGTTCTTCAAGCTTTGCATCAATCAGATCAGAGCTGCTAATATTCATTCTTGTTTGATCAACCAAATTCATTAACTATAAGAAACTCAACTTCATCATCATATCATATCATATCATCTGAGTTAAGAATCACAAGAAAATACTAAACCAACCAATCAAAAACTGATTGGAATTTTGATTTTTTATGATGAACAAAAAAAACACGTATGTATATGTATGTTAAGTTGGAGAGTATAGTAGCTGAATGAGATAGATATATTCTTGAAAAGTGAAAATATCCTTGCAACAAATATACTATTTCAAGGAGAGAGAGAGAGAGAGAGAGAGAGAGAGAGAGAGAGAGAGAGAGAGAGAGAGAGAGAGAGAGAGTATGTATATATGAACTTTAAGCATGAAAAACTCAAGAATTCCTTCAAACTTTAACTGAAATCCAGAGAGATAAAGATAAAGTTAATTGTCTCTCACTCACTCACTCACTCAGTATATATATATGTGTGTGTATGTATAGATTAATATAGAAACACGTACATAGATATATGTAGCACTGCACCACCTTTTGTAGTTTTGTTAGCTCTTTCCTAATTTAAGCATAAACTCTTTAGCTAGCTAGCCAGGCAGTTCCTATGACTCTAAGTGTATTTGTGTGTATATAAATACGTATATTTTATATGTATAGGTATATGTATATGTATATGTAGAAAGAGAGAGACATGAACAGGATAAATATATGTGTATGATGATATGAAAAGCTCAAAGCACAAGGAAAGAGATTTGGTTTGAGAGTATTGACCGCTAAAGCAAAAGTTATACGCGGATTGGAATATATATAATACTCTACCAACTGTTTGGTGTTATTTATCCTTTATGAAAATTAATTAAAATGAATTTTATTTATTTTAATATTTTTTATATCACAAGTAAGATCGAGTGTATATTACGGTTCGATCGATCACTAGTTACTAGCTTACCGTAGTTTTAAAATTTTAATGATTTAATGATGAAAGACCACATGTCACATGGAAATTAATGAATAAAGTCTTGAATATATATATTTTGGTTTTCCTAGAAAATTCTGTCGTGTTGTTTAATTTTTAAATTTTAAATTATTAAATAATAAATGTATAGGATATTTAATACAGAATTGTATATTTATAGTAAATTAAGACCACAACATTTTTTTTTCTTTTTCAAGACACTAATGTATATACTAATTTTAAAAGGTATTGTTAATGACAACCCTTTAGCTTTAAGGACTGTTAATAACGTGCATAAATTAGTCATACTTCAAATAATATTTATGAGGATTAACTAAAATTCAGAGTGTCAGAGAGTTTATTATGATATGAGTACAAGTATTAATGCGTGTTCTAAATTCTTATTGTAAGACTGTTGTTATCATTTTCTATGCATTTTTAAAAAATCAAAGTATAGAAATTGTACACAGGTGTATTTATCCTAACAAACCCCTGTTCTGCATTAAGATAATCTATACTAGAAAGACAATATTTCTGCTTTTTTTCATTCGGTTGGTAAGCTGTAAAAAAAATCACCAACAATTTTATAATGATTATTATTTGTTATTTCAGTTTTTTCTATAGCAAGTATACATTTAAGTATCTTATGCCCATGTCATCAAGGTTATACTCAAATGAGCTAAGCCATGAAATTTACTTTTGCTCTTATGTTATATGATAATATGTTGTGTTTGAGTATTTGCATGAAGTTATATAAAGTGAAATGGTAGAGATTCTATTTGTTTATGTAATTTGTGGTCTTCTCTCCCTTTTTGGAGATGAGTTTTATTTTAATGGAAGTTTTCGTAAATTTGTGTCATGACAATGTGGCATATATCCAAATATTATCACAAGGTTGTTACATATAATTTAATTATTTTACAATTTATTTAATTGATATTGAAGGAGAAAATATGCAGGAAAAAAAAAAAAAAAGTAAGGGTGGAAGTCACATGCGTTTTATACTTATTCATGTGGAGTAGGAGTGATGATGATACTTTTTGGCATGGAGAAGAAGGTTGCTTGATTTCCAAGTAAAATCACCCGGTAGTAGTATACTTGATGGACCACCACCACACCACCACCCCTATTTTAAAACATAATATCACTATTACTAAAAATAAAATTAAAATATAAAAAAAGAAAATCATATTTCATCCGTCTCAAATTAAATATCTCACTTACTATATATTTTGAGTTATCCCAAAATAAATGTCAATATTCTATTACATTCAATCAAAAAGGATAAAGATGAGATATTATTGATAGATTATGACTTTTATAAAACTATGTGTATTCTGAAATTAGACACTTATTTTGGAACGGAGGGAGTATATCTTTAACAATTTCGTTTTTGTATTTTCCTATAGCACGACAAAATATAAAAATTCTTTATACTGCACATTTTTTTCACGATTAATGGTGATGTGTGTTAAAGGAAAATAAATATTTTGACGTACTAACATTTTTACAAAGTAAAGTAATTTATATGTTTGTTACGAGTATTATTTTTATTTAATTTTAATTAGAATATGTGTGATGCATCATTTTAAAACATAATTTGATGGTAAATTTACTTTTTATACGTGGGGTCTAATATGATGAATCAAGTATATTAATTTTCTCTTATTGTTCACGTATTGAAATATTTAAAGTATATATATCGTACGTATAGTATAATTATTAAAGAATACTTGAAGAATAAGCACCAATTAATATCTAAAATCTAAAAGTAAACATAAGTAGGGATGAACTACTCATACTTTTTGTTATCTTATCAAAGTCAATCTTTAGATTTATTAATAAACATGCATTTTCTTTCCGAATCATGATTTATATAATTATTATGAACATAATTAACCATATTAAAGTTTAATTGAAAAGTAATAATTTTATGATACAATTTTCATTGTTTTTAAGATATGATATAGTTACAAAAGGGCATTGCCTCAATCTCTTTAAGTCTTGACCTTTTTGTACGTTTATGTCGTAGGACGTAACAAGTCTCACAAAATGATTAAATGGATTACACCCATGAAAGATAATTAATTAATGAGTGAATTACATTCTCCGTTCCTAGACTCGTTTTTTTTTTTTTTTTTTTTCCCTTTTGAGTCAGTTATTTGACCCGGATTTAGTTAGGGGAAAACATCGATCGAAGACTATCTTTTTCGATGTTGCAATCTTTTATTATTACTATATGCATAGTCAAAGACTAAATGATGAATGGTCCAAAAATTGTTCGGGGGTGGCCATGATTGTAAAATGGGTCATGTCCTATTTTTGTTTTGGAGAAAAATCTACAACAATAAGTGACACATGAAATGAATCAATGGCTAAAAATGATTCAACAACAAGTAAACACGCCCTTTGATTAGATTTCTTCTTTTGTCCAAACAATGGAGTGAATCAAAATTCTCTTTGGTTGACACCTTTCAGTTTCTTGAATGAATATCGACTAAACCAACATGGGGTCCCACATAACTATAATTTTTTACTTTTTTTACTTGTATCATTTTCCATCATTCTAGTATTACTATTACTTTTAAATCTATTTCATGGTTAATTGTTAAAAAAATTAGAGCTTAATTAATTTCAGTATGTTTTTGGTTTTATGTCTAAGTCGACGCCAGAACGCCGGTCAAGAGTTTGGAACGCCAAAATCGGCGACTTTCTCGAACCAGGACTGCGAATTTATTTGTCCACTCCGTTTGCTCTTACGACCCTTACACATGCAATAAATAACTTATATCAAATTAAACAATACATGAATGGCAACTTAAACTCAATGTTAAACAATTTTGGAACATTAAATACACACCCATAGCCCACGCCCCACGGGGTTGTTTACACATATTACTTAGGGATTTTTTTTCTCTATCGAAATTTTAACCCAAATATGCAATAACGAGTAACATGGGAAATTAACATCAAATTCCAGCAATCTAACTGTGAATTGTGTAAGATCGGTTGACATAGAGAAAACGAATTATTAGCAACGTATTTATACGTAGAAGAAAGTGTTTCTTGTCGTATACAATTTATTAAGCTACAATTAGGTCCATCAAAGACCTTAAATCTATCACCCGGTCAATTTTCATACCCGTTTTCAACTTCAATAATATAATATATCTTGTATATTTGTGAAGCACGCAATATTCACAGTTAATGCTAATCTTTTGCATGAGTTCATCATCAATTAATGTTACCCATATGGTTGTGATTGTTAACATGAATGCGGGTTCATTTGTTTGTGTAATAAGCTATTTTGAAAGTCTTTAATTCGGATAATCCTCCTATTTCCGATTTAATGAGTACTTAGCTTAAATGTATACATCTACAATGAGATATAAGAAAATTAGATTAAATAACCATATACAAATCATACATGAAGGCTTTTGTTAATGATAATACCTCTGTTTTTAATTCAAGGAATATTTTGCTTATGAAAACAAGAGGAGAGTAGGGAGGCAAGCATGCTTTGTCTTCATAATTAAGCAACATCCAAAAGTCATGCCCACAACCATTAAACTATTGTTCTATACATTCCTTATATAATTGTATCTCATGTACAATGTAAAAAGGCCTATAAAAAAGAATAAACCTGAATTAAATGTTATATTTTCTATGAAAAAAACAAATGGTGTGGTAGATGTATGGCTTAATTTGTTGGATTTATTTATTATATCCACAGTCCACTACAAAACTCATATAGCAATTAATTAAAAGTCAAATGACCAAAGTTACTTTAGAATATGAATATCTATTACCTTACCATAAATGAACAAACTGAACAATATGGACAAAGATCAAAGAAGCACGATAAGCGAAATTGTTCAGGTTTTTCTTACAAGTTAGCTAAGACTTTAAACGAGTGAGTAAGTTGGGTTTGACTCATAATCACCAAGTAAAGGTGTTAGGTTTATCTAATTATGGACTTTCTCTTGTCTACTCTATTGGTTCAGTCCAAAACTATTTGATGATTTTACACCCTTTACTTGACAGAAAAAAAAATAATAATTAAAAAAAAAAGAAGGTGGATTTGACTAAAAGAATCACCAATTTAGAGCACTTCTTTAACCCTAGATGACATATCACTATCCAGGATTCCTGCATTTGTAACATATCACTATATTCTGTTAATCGAGCTTGTAAGATCCAAACAAAATGACTGGCTGATCACAACCCATAATAGTTTTTCAGTAAATACATGTGTTATTTTGATCTTGTTATAAAGTCCATTCGCAGAGCCCACTCAAAATTCAAAAAAGATTACAGATAATACATATCAAGCCTTCAAAAAAAATATGGGTGCCGAGGGATTGCCTTAAATTATTCTTTTTAAAGGCGAAGGCATAAAAATGTCCTTATTATCCATGGATATTAACTGTACCTCAAAAGATTCACAAGGTGAAGAAATAAAAGAGTACCCGATTTTGGCACTTTCATATGGTCTCACCACTAATGGAATTTGCTGCTGACTGAGTCATAGGTCGGTACGTTTATAACTGGAAAAAGGAGGGAAAATTAAGTAGAAAGTCAGAATTGAATACTACAAAAGAAAAATATGAGAACTGAGTGTTTATCAATAGTGGAAAATTACCATCTCCGTGAGAAGCCATGGTGAGAGGGGAAGAAAGAAGCTTTTTTGCAATGGAAGTGATGTCATTGGCTGTTACTTCATCGATAGCTTTAAGAAAATGTTCCACAGGTTTCCTAGTACAGATAAAGGAATCACGATGTTAGGGTACAAATAATTAAGACTAGTAAGTGGTGAAATTGGCGGATAAGGTAGTGGGCCAAAATACTTGTCAAAAACTTCTAATGTTAAATACAAGTAGCGAGTGAAACATGATTAGAAATAATATTGGATAAAATGGTTAAAAGGGTTGTGCTTGGAAAAAAAATTGGGCGATGTTTGACCCATTTCCTTTTTAGATTATTCTTTCTATTTTACTCGTTTGATCCAGTAAAACACAATTAAATGGGTCATGATTGACACCTCTGACAGACATTACTAAAGCTATACCTTTCTCCGTATGTCAGTATTTGTCTGCCTATATCTTCTGAAGCAACCATCTGCATATAATGATCAACCAGGAGCACATTGAACATGAGCTTAATGGATTAATGACTAGTGGAGCACGGGCTAAAATTACATACTCTTGACTCAAGGTTCATCAAAATGGCAGACTTGGTCGACTGCTTAGCACGGTCCAGCTGTACCTGATTTACTGTAAGAACAGGTATGTCAGTAAATGATTATTTAGATAATAGCAACCCAGGGACTCGGTTGAATTATTTAAAAACATAACATTAGCATGAATCACAAAGAAAAGTAGTAAAATATGCCCCCAAGCTTACCTTCTCCATTAGTGGCAACGGCAATGAGTTCTTTCGCTGCTACATCAATAGCTTTTGAAACAAAATCAGAACTCTGCAAAAAAGATAAGCATCAGCATGTTAGTAAATTGTAAAAGGACTTCCACATAAATGAAATAACTGATAACTTGAAGATGTCTAACTGTGGTTGCTTGGATTCCAAATATAGCAGTGTGATTGTAGATTGAGTTGAACGCCGAAAACGACTGAATCTCTGGATACTCATTCAAGACTCTAAGATCTGCTCACAACAATAATTCAAACAGTCATAATTATGTGAGAGTGTGAGCAAAGTTAAATCAAGTAAGATAACCAAAGATTGTAAATGAAACTGGACACTGAAAGCAAAATCAAATATCACAATTACAACATATGTAATATGTATACTGTATATCACATATCATATACGGGTTATTAACTCTACTCCATGTATTTGATATGCGATAAACAGTATGATAACTGAAGATTGTATACAAAAAGGGGCATAGACTTCGGGCATGTGTAAATACTATGCTCCAAAGGCATTTTTTCAACTCCTTCCTATACTTATTACCAATTGCACCTATATGACATATTGATGGCAGTGTGATAAATTTTAAGTTGAGTTTGATTATATGTCTATTGTTAATCCTCCTTGCCACACTAAAGTTGAATTTCACATCCATTCACTCTCAACTTTTAAAATTGCACTATCACACATGCACAAGTAATTAGTTCCACTACACAATTATATGATGTAATAGAGCACATGCAATTAGTTCCATTTAGTGATCGTACTATTAAGATAAGTGTGTCAAGCTCAAGCAACTTACAAAGCCGTGAGTACATCCCTTTTCCAGGACCACCAGCTGAAAAAGATCCACCACCTCCCATTAGCATCTGTAAGTAAATAAAGTATTAATTCCCTGTACTCCTCAGTTAACATCCCCTAAAGTTCAAAAACTTGGTGCATTTGGCATGAACTATACAATAATCATTTGCTACACTCCAGTACATAAGTTAAAGAGCACAATAAATGTTATAAAGGATACCTGAAGAACCGTCAAGGTCATGGCTTCCTTCAATTTAAGCCAGCCACCAGGAAGTTCGAATGCAAGAGCAAAACTAGTTCTCTAATAACAGAAAGGAACTTGGTCAATTCATCAGAAGAGCAGGACAAACAGATTATGGATGGACAAGAAACCACAAGGAAAATAACTGTGAAGTTAAATTTAAGAGACAAACCCCTGTATCAGCCATGATACGGTGATCACCTCCAACATACACCGACTTCGGCTCCTCAACGAGAGCACCACCTGGCAAATCAGAGAGAAGAGGCTCTGCGTATTTCAACAGTTCCTCGTGTTCAACACCTGATGCAGCAAGGACCATTCGAGGAGCAGTATAGTTTGCCTAATATTTTCAAGCAAATTCTTTTTCAGGAAAGAATCCACATGAACTGAATAAACATTTCAAATAGATAACAGTAATACAAGAAAATAAAAGGGCGCTCCTCTAGCTAAAGTTTATGATACTCACAGCAACAAACTCCTCCAAAACTGTACTGTTTATTCTGTTGAGTATGCCTTCAGAGGCAAGGAGAGGGTTCCCAAGTGGACCAGCATATCCAGCTGAATGAATTGCCTCTAACAGCAAGGCCTCAGGATTATTGGCATATTCACCAATCTCAGCCTTCACCTTCTGAATCTGCACAAATAAAGAATAAAAATGAAGGAATGATGCAATAATTTCAATCTTTTGTGAAAAGGCAAAACAAAGCTATAGTAGCAAAAATAAAGCGGAAAAGAAGAGAGCACCTGTTCTTTGACCTCCCAATCCAAGAAAGCTTGATTTCTTACAGAGTCAACAAGTAGCTCCACCATTTGAGGAACATATGTCTTTAGGGCATCATAAGTGTAACCCATCTGCTCCCTTGAAGCAGAGGATGTCACATTGCCACCAATTGCCTCCACTTCCCGCACAAGGCGCAAGTGGCTTCGATTAGTTGTGCTTTTAAAGGCCATGCGTTCTAGAATGTGTGTAGCCCCAAACGTTGTTGGTGTCTCATATATCGAGCCACTGTTAACATACAACCCAATAGAAGCTGCAGGGTTCTACAAAATCGAAAAAAATTATGACCAGTCAACTGCATAAAGTCTATAGCACTGGCAATAAACAATAGAAAATATAAAAATTTAAAATTTATCTTTCAGAAAAGCCAACTTACAGCTGAACTTTCTGAAGCGATTTTAACTCCATTTGGAAGAGTTGTTATCTTCGTCGTTCCTTGTTCAACATGATCAGGTAAAGAAGGTGGGAGTTCAATACCCGTAAGGGGAAAGTCCAAAGGAGGAGAGCTTGAAGCACTTCCTCCAGTAAACCAGCTAAAGAGCCCCCCTGATGATGACTTGGCTGCTACGGCACTTGAACTGGCAAACCTGGTCAGCGTCTTATTGCCTGCATGACCCTATCACATATCCCAATATCACCAAACAATGAGATAACTATGTTTTTTTACTATGTAAAAGCATTGGTTAGTTTAAGTATAACTATTAAGGGTTTTTATACAAATACATGCATAGCTCTTTGTTGTACTATAATATTAATACATATTAGAAGGTATTGACAAGTCTCATAATCCATTTACCACAACTTTACATAAATAGATCAAAATGTCTCATCTTTCTGATTAAAGGTCGTATTCCTAATTTAATGCAGGTAAAAAACATAACATCCCCAACAATGAACATAAAGATGTTGCAATACCGCAAATGCAAATTATGAGCATAAGACGACTCCCCACTTACATAGTTGCATTCCAACTATTTCCTTTTCAGAAATTTCTCATTGTTTAACCATGGAGGATTTGACACCTCATTTGCCTGTGTTTTATGTCTTATATCATTTGTATTAGAAAGATCATATTTTTAGCTCTCTTTCTCTAAGATCATTATTGTCATATTAACTGCTCTATGGACTATGGCTAACCAGCTAACATGAATTCAGTCATTCGTGACAAACCGACTTCCATAACTCTTAAAGCCCACCTCGAACACTATTCAAGCAAGCAAGTATGTCGGTTATTTGTGCATCAAAAGTTTAGTACTACGTACACATATATCTATATTGTGTTATACATGATCAAAAATTTTAATACTCCCTATTAATGTAAGTACAGATTGAGCTACATCGTTCTATAAAAGTTTATCAAATTCACAAGCTTCTGTCTTTCAAAAATCAAAGAATTCATAAATTATGATTCTTAGTTCCTGCATTTAATTAACACAAATGTACACACAATTCATCAAACTTAGAGCTAATAAACCACATCACGATCAGATCTAAACACCCTAAGATGCAGCTAATATGATGAATCGACAACATAAAATTATAAAAATTCGGAAAATTGAACCAATCAGCAATGATAATTACTTGAAAATCGAATTGTTTTATACTCAGATAATAAGATAAGATCAACGAGCATTACATACCTTTAGGGTTCTGATTCTAGAAGATGCAGCGCGATACATGACAAATATATAATTAATAAATAATGTGAAATCGAGAAATTGTTTTCAGTCGATTGTTTCACCACTGATTGCTGCGAAAGCAACTTGGGAGGTGATTGTGCGACGGATTTTGGGGGTTTCGAGAGGTGAGAACGAACAACTGAAGGATGGTACCACGTGTGAGAATAATTCTTACGGCACGTGTGATATCTGGGCTTGGACATCTTGCATATTATGGGCTTTTAGTTAAAATAGTGTAGCCCAACTCAATATCTCACATTCGATTTTTTTGAATTTATTCTAAGATTAAATTTAGTTCATTTATATATAGTTTATTTATGATTTATGATTTATGATGATGACGATTTTATGATTTATGATTTATGATGTGCTATTCTAATACGAAATTTTTTATTTCGAAAAAAAATTGATCAAAAGTTACCATATGTTAGTATTTTAAAGTAAAGGTTACATCGCCTAAAATGATGATTAGTATGATGCCTTTGTTAGGTTCTCTTTACTTTTTTACTACAAGAAGAGAGAATGTGATACACCATAAATATTTTGTTACTGCCTACTATAAATAAGATCATAACTACATGAATATTTATTATTACACAATGATACACCATAAAAATACACACAAATTAGCAATAAGTATATTCATAGCTTGGTGAAGAATGAAGATCGAGTCATGTTTCTTCAAGTGTCATGGGACTTGCTTAAATTTTCTGTGAGGGAACCTATGCTTAGCCTTTAGCCAGATAAACCCAATTAATGACTAATATTTACATACATACGTACAGCGATGCGGGGAGTGATGCTTATCAGCAAGCAGCTGCCTGACCATCTTTTCTTGGATCGCTTACAGCGGTAAGCATCCCTCTCAACACTTGTTTATGATCATACCTCAGTTTTCTATTCTCATTCTTTTTGTTTATCGTTTGAATGATCAGTTGACAGATCGCACCACCAGCCTTTGGCTCCAAAACATGGCCTCTTTCCTCCAAGAATTTCTTTCGATCATCTGAAAGCTCGATATGATCACCATCAATCACTGTCCAGTTTTCATAATACACCACATTTGGTATCAACTGCATAACAGAAATAATTAAAATTGAATTCATGCCTGCAGAGTAGAAGACCAGCTCAATGAAATGGAATAGATTGATGGAAACAAGAAAATGGGTGAGACCTTATGGTAGACCCGCGGCGACTGAACTGCATTTAAAGGGTCCATGCCCAAGATAAAGTGATTGATAAAAACTTGTGCAACTGCTGGAATAATGTACATTCCACCACTGCCTCCAATCACCCCTGCCAACTGTTCATCCTGTACAACAAATATTTTTAAGCTCGAATGAATCTTGACGAAATGACAACTTTACAGTATAGTAGTATCTTTAAGTTCAGATATGATCTGACTTTCAAAAGTCATATCTTGGAATACTATCAGAGATGGAGTTGCTAATTTCAAGCAATTACTTATCATCCATAGATTCAGGTTTTACTTAAAAATAGAAAAGACTATCTTAAAAGGAAACTAATTGAAAGTTGCCAAAAGACTTTCTTTGGAGAATAAACTAGAGCCCACATTTTTGACCCATTTACCAAAAACTACACGTTTTGACCCACTACCCAACCCCGACCCACCCATTTTTCCATCTCTACTCAAAAGTATCTCAGTTGACTACCCAAGCTCAAACTTCGAAAGATATGGTTTTTTACCTTGAGGACAATAATTGGAGTCATGGACGATAATGGCCTCTTGTTTGGTAAGATAAAATTTGAAGGTGAAGGAGGGAGGCTATCTGACGATACTTCAGTAGGAACTGAAAAGTCACCCATCTCATTGTTTAGCACAATGCCTGTGGAAGGAGACAAAACCCCACCTCCAAAGGCATAATTCACGGTGGTTGTCATCGATACTGCATTCCTATCATCATCTACTATGCAAAAATGGCTTGTACCATGGTCTAGAAGTTGACTCCACCTGGTTCAACAATAAAAGATCACTTTGACAAGAACTGGAAATTTCAGCCCATTTACTTATATATGAGTCGATTTCAGTACTGCCTTATCTCTAACTAGTCAATCCGCTAAAATCAAAATTTTATAAATGGCCCGACGAACCCAACCCAACCTACTCCAATGCTACAAAAATTACTCTATTTGGCCCGAATTGTGTTGACTGGGTATCATACCACCCATTTTCCACCTCTAAATTTGACTCTGAAGGTCAAAGAAAATGAAAGATTTATTTTACCTAGGCATGTAGTACGTAGAAGGGAAAGTGGTGTTGTCGAATACCCGCTCTCGAATGTTCTTCGCGAATGAGGGTGAAAGCATATCAGCTACGGTCTTACTTACATTAACGAAATCCGGGTCACCCAAATCCATCCGAAGAGCAAACATGTGCTTCAAACCTTCAATAAAACGGTGTAAACCCAAGGAGCCTTTTGCAGCATTTGAGTTCTCGTAGCTTTCTAAAATGTTTGACACCTGCAGTTTTCAAAAATGTGGTCAGAGTTTGTGGGGTCAATTTCAACCCAATGACTAAAAAGGGTTGATTTGGGTTGTGTACTTGTGTTGCATATCAAGGAGGTCCAAATCCAAAAAACCAGCTGAAAGAGGAACAGCTCAAATGGTTATAACAAGTCAATTTGCTTAAAAGTTACCAAAAGTCTGTTTTTCACATATAAAAACTCTTACAATCTTAATTAATCCGCATCCCTTTTCTAGGAGATTAAGATAATAAACTAGCAAGTTATGGTAACTTGGTGCTTCGTTTCATTATCTCCTGCAACAAAATGCATTCTTGAGTCGTACAATTCAACTCAACAATACATTAAGAAAGTAAATAGACATACCAAAGCTAGCCCTAAGGTACCACTTGATGGGGGTGGCATCCCTAAAATAGTGTACCCCATCGTATCCACGGCAACTGCATCCGTAACATCAACTTTATAGTTCTTCAAATCTTCGATTGTCAATATCCCGCCTGCTTCTTGGACATCCTTAACCATCTTCTCCCCTATAACACCATCATAAAATGCTTTCGGTCCTTCATTTGCTATAACTTCTAAGCTCCAACCAAGCTTCGGGTTATAGCAAATGTCCCCAGCCTTTAAGAGCTCCCCATTTGGAGCAAACACTTGTTGTAAACCAGGATCATTCTTAATTTTAGCAGCATTGCTTGAAATTTTACCAGCAAGATAAGGTGCAACCAAGAACCCATCTTTTGCTAGCCGGATGGCTGGATCAAACAACGTCTTCCAAGGCAATCGCCCATATATTAACCAAGCTTGATAAAGACCGGCTATCTCTCCAGGAACGCCCATTGACAATGCTCCTGCATATTTGGACTCAAGATCGTTCTCGTACATGTTCTGTGTAATTACAGCTGCATCAATATTCATATATGTACAACAATATAATTTCTTATTCCCAGAGTACAAAGTATACTGCATGTGTTCATTTTGTATATATGCTATAAAGGAGGATAGAAAGAACAACCTCTGAAGCAGCCAAGGGAGCAGTTTCCCTAAAATCAAACGCTTGTGTTTGTAACGTATCTGCAGAGCGAACCACCATAAAACCACCACCTCCAACACCACTAGCCATCGGATTCACAACTCCAACACACAAAGCCACTGCCACAGCAGCATCAACAGCATGACCGCCCACTCTAAGGACCGATACTCCAATCTCTGAGCAACGAGCATCATCAGCAGCAACCACAGCTTCCAATGACTCAACTGCCATACCAACTTGTACTCTCGTGATTGCTTCCGATGGTTCAAATGCAACAGCAGCTTGTACATTCTTTCTAAACCTCCTTTCACCATCTAACCAACTAGAACTTGTATTACCTCCCAATGTAAGGATAATAACTGAACAAATAAAACAAATACAAAGCAAATAAATTGATCTTTCAACTACAAAACAAAATATAAGTAATTCTAAACTTTAGTTGACTTTAAGTTTGTAATTCATCGTTGGCCCTTTATCCAAAATGATGGGTCAAACTTGAGTCGAAATAACAAGTGAAGTTGTAATTCATAACAATATGTGTGTGTGTGTGTGTGTGTGTGTTTATGTGTGAGTGATTAATCTGACATGATCGGTCAAAGTTGAGTTAACTAAACAGGTGAATTTGTTTGATGATAATAGTGAAGCAGAAGAATTTGAACTTACAAATAATGGAGATGATTGACACGATGAACCACAGAGATATTATCCATTTCTTGTTACGGTTATTGTAATCTTCTGTTTTAGACAAAAATGGAGTTTTCATGTTCTGTTTCTTCTCCATCATCTCTCACAGATAGAAAATGCGTGAGGATTACTGATTTTCTTTATATAGAAATTATTAATTATTAAATACTGTATTGTTATAAACTGGCAAGTGGTAGTTCCATAAAGATTGGTCTTTTGCTTTTATATTTTTATTGTAAAATTTTATATATTCAAGTTATTGGCGTATAATAATTAATAATGTTTAACAAAAGAAGAAAAAATAAAGGCGGCCATACGTATATTCATGGGGTCCATAGTTTAATCTTTTGGGATCGTCATTTGTTTTTTTGTTTCTCTTTAATCTGTTTTCGATGAATTTGATGGTAAAAATAATTGAAACTCACGATATTTAATATCAACAAATATAGATAGATATGTGTAAATCAAAAAGTCATCAAATCTTTATAAATAATTGTTGATAACTTTGTAAAAATTCAAATAAGCCAAACAGAAAGTCACATTCATCGTCACCATGAAAATGACACAAACATAAGATAAGACATGGACTTCAAGTTATAATTATATACAATGAATTGATGCAACGTCTAAAAGTATAACTAACGTCAAAGATAAAATTAGTCTTCTTAACGTTGGATTAACAGGTCTTTCGATAACTTAATGATCAAGAATTTACATTTAAAATAGCTTCATTTAGGCTGTTTTGCCATGTGGTATAAGAAAAGAAACAAAATGTTGACATAACTTCTGAAACACCTCATCTTTGATGAAATAAACATAATCTGTAAAAAGACTATCAATTTATCACCAATACCCAGATGGACAAAAAAATGGGTTGAAAAATTACCAAATCCTACTCTTCTAATCTATCAGTTCCAGTAACAGACACAACCCTGGCTCTAAAACTAGCCAACGTTTGGTGCATTTGTGCATACTGACGAATTTTTCTTTTTCTTTTTCTTTTTCTCTTTTGGTTTGTATTCTATGCTTTGTTTCATCTTATTCTATCATGAATGCCAAAAAACGTTAGGGTCATTACAGTACAATGTTCGATCTTGAATTTCTTGATTAGCCACATGATAATCAATTAATTGTGCCTGCACTATTTTACACAGCATCAGCCCAGATGGAAGCATCCACCATCCGCCATCATCCCTGAAACCACCACGAAACGTTCATAACACAAAATTAGATGTTCAAGGGAAATGATAGTATTCACTTACATGCTTATGCTCCACGAAAAAAAATTTAGATCATCGTCACTTGGTGGAAGTTGATTCTTGTAATGATAATATCCACATATGAAGGCGACCACCTGTTCCACAAAGTTGCAGTAATTATAAAGCACTTTCAAAATGCATGAAGGCAACACATGCAAACATGCTGTATATTTTCCCCTATGTTCAGTCATATTATTTGGGACACTACTAAAACAAAACAAAAACATATATAAAGGAGCTAGTTAATCATAACCACATTACCCAACAACGATTGTTCTGTTAGCATAAAAGCAGGCTTCATCTATTCCTTCTACTTCCAGTTTAGGCTCACAACAACTAGAAGTGGCAAACTGGCGGACACGTAACAACACAAAATGGACTTGGGAAACGAATGATAACTTCAAACACTGAAATAGGTCCCGACGGAAAGTCCAAAAAGACCCTTTATTAATCTTTAAGTAGAATCTAACTTTTTAAATAGATTATTTATGAGGTTTTAAGCAATAAGAATACATATTGGGTTTTCTGTAAACTCGTTGGACCCATTTGACCCGTTACCTTTAGAGCTACTTCTTTTATTTGACCCAATGGAGAATCCCGTAACCCAAATCAACCCATTCGTAAGTAGATGGGTCAAAAATTGTCACCTCGAACAATAACCAAAGTAATATTCAAGACTTGGACTAGAGAACTTACAACATTCACCAAGGATGTGATGTTCCACAGAGCATAAAAACGTGCAAGTCCTGATGAACGCTTAGGTGTATGACTAAACAAAGCACTAATTCCAGCTGGAAATGGAAGGAGAATACCAAGAGGGGGAAGAAATAACACTAGAACGAAATCCGTCACAGAATTAGAGTAAAGCTGAAGCAACAAGAGCAAGACAAGAATAAAATCCCCTAGAAGAAGAATAGAGATCACCATGCCAACAAGATCCTGCCACAAATAGAAAACACTTCACAATTCCAGTAAGAGTTCACAAAGTAACAAGTAGATACAGTCAACTTCCGAGCATCGAAGTACCTGATGACCAACTGATTTGGTGTTGCAAATAATAAAAGATAAAGGGTACCACAACATGTTCTCTTTAAGCGTTCGTAAGCTAGTATTGTTTAGAATCCAACTCGATGCTCTTCTATGAGCAATCAAGGGCTCAGACTCTCGTCTAGGCTCTTCAATTTTACCGCGATAATTAGTAAAATAGCTGCACATCATGTAAGAAGTATGTAAGCATTGGATTATCGAATTGGTAGAATAAAAACAATAAACATATATCAAGGGAAGAGTCGGTGCTTCTTTTTTTCAGAAATAAATTTTACAATGAAGTACGAAAGACATAAGGCAAAGGGCTACAAATGAAGAATACCTTGACTGAACCTCGGATAAACTACGTGGCCCATAAACTGAAGGTGGTGACCGCTCATCCTCAACAGCCGAGACTACCAATCCAAATTGATAATAACCAGAGGCAGTAGCCTGAAAGCGAGCTAAATCCACACGTATATGTTGGGCACTTAAAGTTGGATTTGCATGTGTGTCAAGCCAGCTTATGATTGGTCGGAAAGTTGACTTTAGTTGATCACACCGGACAAGGCGTAGCTGGGCATTTAGACCAGCTACCAACCGATACCAAGTGGTGGACGGGACAGACTGCAAAGAGACCATGTCCTGCTTAGTAATGAGAGGACCATAGGTGTGTTTCGATCATTTACTAACGAATGGGTCGATTAGGGTTATTATTGACTTCTAACTTGTCAAATGCGTAAAACCAAAATATAGCAATAAAGGAGAGGGGTCAAATGGGTCTAAAGTCACTCGAGTTGAACTTTTAATGCATAAAACCTCCTAAACCACTTTATTCAAAAAAATACATATATTATTATAGAAATAATATAAATATAGTAATTTATATTTGACACACTGATTCTCTAAGGAAACTTGAAGAATTTTGGACAAAATGTTTTCTAGGGTCAATGGAACAGAACCTGCTTCAATCCATACACAAAATTACCGGTTTGACCTGACCCACTTTTGACCTGCTACCCCACCCATCCAACCCACCCTTTTTTACTAGAGGATCAAGGTAGGAGGATTATCAAATTGGTTTTTAGGAACAGACTAGAATCAAACCAAACCTGGCTCATAAGGCTTGTTAGAATATTGTCGCTATGAAGAACAAAAGGAGCCATGTAACTTCCGTCTCCTCCAAAAACTAAAGAGAGTGGAAATCTCTGATGAAGTGGAGGAGGAAGGTCATCTCTCTTCTCATCTCCACCGAGGAAGAAATCCACATACGCAAGCATCATATCAGAAGTAGCAGAAACCTACATTTAACCCAATAAAAAACAATGTTTTCATTCACCTTATAGTACTTCTATAAAACTGCATATTGTAGACATCCAGGATACTAAAAGAGCAAATTTTGACTTCTTAATACCTCCAAACCAGACATGTATGTGTTATCTCGTGATAACTTTAAGAGGATGCTTTTTATTTAGTAGAATATACAGCCTGTACAGAGTAACATAAATTTTAACCGACGTACAATTTCCTATGGATCACGAGTTATTTGTTTGGTGTGATGTTGTAATTGTGGAGTACCTGCATTGAATCTTAACTCATGCTCAAAACATTCAGCCATAAATTCACATGGATAGTTTTTGGTGGCATCTAGTAATAACCCAGGCTAGAGATGACAAAATGTTAGTGGGTTGACTAACGAGTCAAAACAGATGATTTTCGGAACAGGTCTAGTTGGGTTGACCTGAAACACTTCTTGACAACTCTACCAACTACATTATTTCAATATCAATCTAATATTTCAAATACCATGACTTATAATGTTTAATGCATTTGATATACAATTTAGACAACTTACGACCTGTTGACCATTTGACATGCTTCTTTTCGGTAAATTTCTACAAAAAGATGCATGTTTGAACCGGATTCGACTGATTTAAAAGTTAATCAGATGAACTTGCCAACTCTACCGAAAACACAAATGGTAGCGGTTTGATGAAAAATTACGGCAACTAGTTTCACAAGGTGCTTCATATGAATAGTAGATGAGTTCAAAGGATAAAGAGAAACCTTAAGCCCCTCATACAGAGCACGGGAACGACAAGAACGTAAGCAAGCATGATCATACTCTGATCTAACAAACTCACGCAGTCGCTGTATCTTCTTTTTGCGGCACCATTGCAGCCATGTCCAGGAAAATGGATAGGCGACGATAGAAAGGATGCTGTAAAATGATCCTTCCCACCAGTGATAAGCTGCTAAACTATTGATCTCTTCTGCAAACCTATTGAATGCATCTTCATACCTGCCACATCAAGAATTTGATAAATTGCAGACTGTAGCAACTTTTTGAAACTGGTAGTCACGTTTAGAAAGAAATTGATAGAAACCAAAATGATTTTTAGGGAGGAACTTTACGATAATTAATTTTGGACTATAGGTGGAAATTTCGACCCATTATAAACGAGTCACGCAGGTTATGTTTTATCTCTAATGGGGCCAACAGGCAATACATAGTACATGCTAAAAAGAAAACAGTACGAACGTAGCCCATAGTGTATAAACCATGGCAATTCAAAATAGTAAGATTACTATTGTTATATAAAGTTTGTATTCTTATTTGAATGAAGCGTTAATTATTTCGGGAAAGTTCAAATATTTTGGACAAAAGTGATTCTGATCAACACGGTTTGTCCTGCTTCAACCCATACAAAAATGCCCATTTGGCCCAAACCTGTTTTGACCTCTTACCCAACCCACCCATTTTTCATCAAAAATTTACATGACACCAAAAGAAGAAGCATACACAATTTCAACCACTTGTTCTGAAGGAGAATGAGGGAGATGCCATGGTTCACTGAAAGTATTAGATCCCAAGAAATACATCCTGTGCACATGATTTTGGGATTCCTCGTTTCTATTTGTTTCAAGAACCTGAAAGGAAGAAACAACATTATTTTTGGAATTACAATAAAAAGCAAGACCAAGTATTAAAAGTCGGAACTGCGCTAAGAGATGTAACAATAAAACTTGTGTATAAACCTCATTTAATGACTCCAAGAAAGGAACCGATCGATCTAATTGCAAGCCACGTCGAGCAGGCACTAGGCCAGGCAATTCATCCCCACCAATAAATTTCACACGAGCAACACTAAGTACCAGAGCAAAAAGCATGAGCAGAGTTAGGAGCATGAAACCAAATACCCATGGTCCTCCAAATGTATAAATCAACTCCTCAAATGTTGTATAACAGTGTGGCATGTGGTATCTCTCCGAAACACACTTGTAGGGGCATGGAATATCAGCAACACCGCCTGTAATGTAATTACAGTGTTAAAACCCTCCCTTTTAGGCACCAACTTCCACTATCTGTAGGAAAAATGTATGATCTAGAGGTGGCAAGATGAGTGGGAGTGTGGGTTAGGTAACAGGGCAGAACCGGAAAATTTTCTATGGGCCAGGCTGGGTGGGTTCACCTAATGCACTTCGAGTCCAAATATTCTAACTTTATTACAAATAATTTAATTATTTCAAATCCGTGTCTTTGCCGTTCTAAAAAAATAATGTATTAAATATGATTACAAAAATTATTTTCTTTTAGAGATAAGCTGAATTTTTTAATAGAATGATTAAGAAGGTTTAATGCATTAAAACTAAACTTTGGGTGACTTTCTACACGTTTCATTAAAGCTAGGTTGTCTTAGGTTTTGGATAAAACATAACCCGAATTGACCCATTCATAAGTAAATGGGTCAAAATTGCCAACTCTATCAAGGAGTAGCATGGATTAAATCTAACAATTTTAAGTAAGCAGTCAAATATATTATATATGTATATATATATTGAAACTCTATAAACAAATCGACTTATTTCAAATAGACGAAACTGAATATAAACTGCAAGTCTGCAATACCTCGAACAGGAGTAAAAATGGCACGATGTGGAAACTCTAGAGCCGGGCAATCATAGCAAAGAGCTCTTTCAGACCCGCTGACATTCTTGTAGGTTCCAAGTGGGCATTCCTACATTAATTTATTGCAGTTGAGTCACTAATGAGGACTAAAATAGCCAATATAACGATACAAAATTATCTAGATAAAGAGTTTCCTCAACGTAGTAAATTTTTATATCACTGGTAGGTCGATAGAAATGTGAGCACTGTAATCCTTATTATTGACCCTTGTGATTGTGGCTCAATCCTTTTATATTTAATGTGAAAGTCCCTTCTACTTATTATTATTATTTTTTTTTTACAAAACGAATGTACTGAAGACAATCAAATAAGCTGCATCGATAGAGTTTGGCCACAAAAAGATCCAAAGGTTAAAACAAAAATAAAGACAAAATTGCTAATTAATACTCTATCTGGTTATCCTTTCAAGAATAACATTTGGAGTATTATTAATAGATTGGTAATTTCAGCAGTGGTGTACTTTATATGGCAAGAATGGAACTTCAGAATTTTCAAACAGATGACAAAAACTGAAGAAGTTTTGATAAAAGTCATCCAGGATAATGTCAAAAATAAATTGATGAGCATTAGAATTAAAAAGTAGAGTTAAAAACTAAAGTCAAAGGTTGTGGAGAAAGCGGTTGTTATATGGGGATTATGGGAGAATATGTATTTACATTGTGTTTGAATAGTTTTTGGATGGTATTAAGGTGTTAAGGTGTCCCTTAAGTGTAGTGAGTCATGAAAGATGGGACTACTTATCTTAAGGGGGTAATTTGGATTGAATTGCTTAAGGTGTATGGGGCATTGGGTATTTGATTTGCAGCATTTGGCTAGTGCATTTGGCTGCTGTAAATGCAGATCTGTTATAGTTTTTAGATCTGTTATAGTTTTTAGATAGTATTGGCTAATATGAAAGGCATGTCTTCCTTTTGGTTTTTGAACTTCTTGTAATACTGCTATAAGTTTCCTGATTAATATATTGCTTCCTTTTTTGCCAAAAAAAAAAAAAAAGACAAATTTGCTGAATATTTTCTCAAGTAACTTTTCTGATTTTCAAAGCAGTCAATGACTATTTTTTACACTTCCAAAACCATGAAGGGGTGGAAAGAAACATCTGTACCTCACAAAAGATACCATAAAGCCCTTTTGGACAGACCACGCCAGTGATAGTTCCATTGTCCCCTGCTTGGCCCATACCTCTACCAACTCCTCCTCTGCCATAAATGAAGCAAAAGCATAATAAGAGTACGTAGAAACAGAAGTTGAAGTTATAAAACATACACACATAAGTAGTTTAAATTTTCCACATTATATGATACTCCGTAAGATGTAATTTTGGGAGTGTGAACACGTGTAAATGCATGGATGAACAATGGATACCCTTTAATAAGAGTACGTAGAAACAGAAGTTGAAGTTATAAAACATACATACATAAGTAGTTTAAATTTTCCACGTTATATGATACTCCGTAAGATGTAATTTTGGGAGTGTGAACACGTGTAAATGCATGGATGAATAACTATGCTCCAGAACAATGGATACCCTTTATTAAAGTTTTAGAACATAAACAGCATCCAGTGAGCAACTACATCCACTATATTTAGGTAAAAACAGATCATCCACAACCTAAAATAACATTTCATGTCTAAATATGGACATGCTTACTCTATTTCTACTTTAACATAGACACTACTTTTTACTTTTTCGCATACATTTTCCAGTTTTCGTAGGGTCCGATAAGGTCACTTAACAATCATTCAACTAAAAGGATATAGATTAGTTGTAGAAGTGGGAACTTAAACGTACTTACTTACATGTGGCCGCTTCTGGTTATGTTTTATCCCTAACGATTCAAACAGGTAAATCAAAACATTGGCTTAACAGAAATGGATCAAACAGGTTGGAAGTCTCCTGATAAAAACCTCCCAAGTCATATTGTAAAAGATATAGATTATTATCAAAAGTATATCTGCAACTTTTTTTAGCGTATATACACTCACTAGTTAAAAATATGTTACAAACATTTGACCAAAATAGGGCTGACCCGCACCAATAGATGACCTGTTTTGACCCATTACCCGGCCTGCCAATTTTGCCATCTTTAATTAGGTGTTTCGCATACAAAACTTTGATAAGGAACAAATAAAATAACAGATAGTATGTATTGTGTGAAAGAAAGTAGTAATATGTCAAGATTCAAACCCAATATTAATGCTTCCATTTACACTTGCCACTGACTGATACTCATCCCCAGCGGAAATATCTGACCAATGAAAATGAATTCTACCACCGCCACCACCACCAGCATTCTGACTACCATGGCCTCCAACGGTTGAGATGGAAGATGAATTGCCAAGTGTCAATCTGTCAACAAAGAGAAGAACACTTCCACCAGATCCACCACCCGGACTAGTATTGGTAATAGTGTTAAGATTCTGCTTTCTTATATTTTGTCCATAGCTTTCTCCCTCAGCTGTGAGCGATCCATAAATGTACAAACTTGACAAAGAGTGCTCTAGTGAACCCATCACTATTTCAAATGAACAAAAATATATAAAAATATGAATTGAAGAGAAAACAATGCCAATTAGCTAACTTCAAAAAATTCATAAAAATTTTAAAAATACAACTCTAGTAAATGAAGTGAGGTATAGACGCTATGTATGTGTTCAAAAACGTGAACCATATTAATGTGTGTTTCTAACACTTTGAGCACTCAAAACTTTCAATGTTTGGCTGAGCAATTTCTTAGTAGTAGAGGTAGTGAATGGGTCGAAACAGGTAAATTTATCATATCAAAGTTTCAAAATAATATCTAACTTGTTGGAAATAAAATCAAGTTAGGAGATTGAAAACAACTAAATAATATTGAGGGTCACTTTCAACCCATTTCATTTTTTGGTAAGCTTTTCGAACTGACCATTCAACCATTGAACATAAAATCTAACCCAAATTAACTCATTTAAAGTAAATGGAAGCTATTCTCAACTCTACTTAGAATATCTAAATCTAAGAGTACCAAAAACAATATGATCAAACATTAACAATCCAGAAGCTTACCTATGATACCACCACCAGCAGTAGCACAATCTAACCTAAATTAACCCATTAAAAGTAAATGGGCTGAAGTTCTCACCTCTACTTAGGAGATTTAAGAGTACCAAAAACAACATGATTAGACATTAACAGTCCAGAAGCTTACCTATGATACCACCACCAGCAGTTGCACCACCCAGACTATCATTCCCACTGCCACTACCAAGCTCACAGGGAAAATCAGCATCACCATAAGCAACACCACCTTCCACAATCATACTTTCGTTATAGTATCCATTCCCACCTCTGCCACCATGTCCCCCGCCACCACTAGGACCTGCGCTCAAGAATTTTCCTTTACCCGCACCACCAACGCAGCCTACATGATTTACACGTCACAACTGAATTAAGCATCATTACACTAGCAGAAAAAAACTAAGCATAAAAAACAAATGATACCTAACCCAGAAGCAGTTACAGCTCCAGAAGGTTGGATAATGACAGTTCTGACCCATTGGAAATGAACAACGGATCCTTCAATTGAACCTTCAATAAATATCTCTTCAACTCGACATATCTGTGTACACATATCAACTAATCAGAAAATGAGGACTATTTTCTTAGATTGACAACATTATCTAGTCAAAAAAAGAACTGAATCTGATTACATTGATAAATTATCACCTGAAGAGTGAAAGACAATGAAGAGTTCACATTGCAATCTTCAGGCGGATGAATTAGTTCCATGGGGCAAACCTCGAGTTCACAATTTGACCTATCATATATCAATGTATAATCTACCAAAGTCTGAACCAAATCAGGGACTAGTACTAAATCATAGGTACTTACAAGTGATTATTAGTTGTGTTCTCTAATGGACCACGGAGCACGGAGCCAGGTTCAACCTACATGTGTGGTCAAACATACTGATTTAAGCAGAAATGAGTGATCATAAAGGTAGTTTGAAGTCAAAAATGGCATCAAAAGATCTCAACAATATATTTGTATAGTGATTGATTTATGAGACACAAAATGAAGAGACCCATACACCGAGTCTTTGATAGATTTATATGTGATAGATTTATATAGATTATGACTAGAAACTAGAGGTGACAATAAAGGAAGATCGGATGCATTAGGTAACTGGTCAAAACGATTATTTCCCAGATGCGGATCATAAGCTGTCAGGTCAGGTTGGGTTCACCCACCAACACTTTTCTGTTATTTGTTATGACTAAACAATTGATTTATAAACTAGCAGTATAACTTCTTTTTAATAAATTGATTTAGGTACCAACAGGTCTTTGGCCTAGCGGTATGTGGGTGCCCCATCAACCAAGAGGTTGTGAATTCAAGTCTCATCTGAGACACAGGTGTATAAAATGTGGATATTGGCTTCAAAAATAAATTGATTTAGGATGTCATAAGCATTTAAATACACGTTGAATGACTTTGAGCCGTTCAAACCGTTTCACTTATATATAGCTGACTTTGTATATTTGACCCATTATCAATAGTTACAGCCTGAATTGACCATTTTTCATTAAAAGAAAATCGTACGTCCACCTCTAGTTAAAACTACAGATATTTAATTTAGCAAATAACGCCGTGGAAATCTAGTTGCAAAGTATTCCAATGCATGGGTAAAGGTTCTCAATCTCAAAATTGTTGTATCATTAATTTAAAATGTTAATAGTCATAACAGTTATAGTGCCTTCAAAGAACCATATTAACATTAATGTACTATGGCCTAGTAAGTTAAATAAATAACATAAGTAGCCCTTACATTGATACAGCAAAATATTGATAAAACCAGATGCTGAGCTTCAATAACATTTCCAGCCCCCGTTAAATTCAATGAACCTTGTCCATGAACACCAAGATTTGCATTCGATTGTATCACAGATCCTCCCTGACATACGAGAAACCTTAACGACTGTGTTGATTGATTATCAAAGTTACCTCTGACTTAATTTCAGCTAAAGTTTACCTTGAGAACCAGTAAATTGCTAGCCTCAAGCAATGAAGTGGCAATTATTGGATCACCCTCGCCATCCCCATCTATAAGCATTTTTGAATTCAACATCAAGTGCAATTTAACAGACATCCGCAACGCCCCATATATCTAAAAGAACATATCAATGAAAGCGATAAGAAGACCATTAAAAAAAAAAATTATTTATACTATAAGAAACAGTAAAAAAAATTAAGATTTACAATGCAAAGAATGCTGATTTGGAAAAGAACGGATAATCTACATAAGTATAAAAAATGTGAAAGAATTACAATGCAAAGAATCTGGATTTGGAACGGAACGAATAACATATAGTAGAAAGGTTAAATGTTGTACAAGCTTAGGACATGCATGAAAAACAAACAGAAAAACAAAGAAAGAATCTAGTGTCATGCTGCAGAATATCCTATGCCCATTAAATGTTAAAGCCATGAAATTTTCATGACAGGGGGTATATAATTTAAGAAATGCCAATAACCCCTGGAAAAGATTAATGCGGGAGGAAAAAGAAAAAGATAAAGAACATGTTGCAATAATAAGTATATATGATATCCAACTGCATTCTTAATTTCTTATATAATACCTCAAACTTACCTTGATTATTGAATCACTCATTAAAAGTTCTTCGGCCATTAACTCGAACTCCGACACAGCATCATGAGGAAGACCAAAGCTTAAAACCGCAGCAGCTGATAGACTAAGTGTTCCTTGGACCTATATATTACAAAGTAATATTAGAAGCATTTTTGCAATGAACCAGCAAGTCAATCACCGTATTTTCAAATGCAAACAAGTTGACTGGGAAACGATTAGAACCGTACATCAAGAATCACAATAAATAAAGATAGAGCTGGTAAAATTGTCGATTCAGGTGGGTAATGGGTGTCTGATTGACCCAAAAACTGTCTGTTTTTTTTCTGAAAAAATAGTGTGTCAAATATGAATATAAAAATTATATTATACTCATAAATTACTTTGATTAAGATAAATTGGAGGTTTTATGCATTAGACAAACACTCTGGGCAAATTTAGACCAACTTGACCCATACCACCCATTTAACCATTTCCTAGTATACATTTTTTTTTCCATTTTACGCATTTGATCCATTAGAGATGAAATATAATATGGCTCGGCCCATTCATACATAAATGAGTCGAAACTGCCACCTCTACAGAAAATGTTGACAACCTGCACACGACTCCAACGCAGAGGAACAGCAGCTCTAGCATACTCTTGGATATCAACACTTGTCCAGCGGGGCTGATTTGGAAATGCAAAAAGAGGTGTGTTTGTATCTGTAGACATGTTGTGGTTGTTGACTCTGAGCTTTCGCGGAACTGCATCATAGAAAGTGCCTGCCGCACCGGAGTTTGCATGACAGCCATAACTTTCTCCTCCTGCAAACATAAAGTAATCTGGGATTTAAAACCAAGTTGATAAGAAGTTTCCAAATTAGACAACAAACATCAATTTGTATGTCCCAAATGATGACATCATGGTATTCCTCATCACTGACTGTATTGGCTTTAGTGATTTGCATATGCAACATTTTTTTTCAAGACGTACAAATATACACCATTGAAAGCAAGGGGTAATATGAATGTACCGTGAGCATAGAATGTTTGGTCATCACGCCTGCTGAATACATTCACAGAAATTCTTCCACCGCCACCTCCAGCAAACCCATTACCTCCAGATGCACTTAAGATGCCACCACCTGTCCTGCTCTTCAAAGAACAAAGTAACAAACAAGAGCAAGTGTATTTAGATTGTAACTGGAGATTTAATTTAAAGCGACTATTACATATATATATTACTGCTTATGCTTATTCGGGATATCTGAATATCATTTTGGTTTACTTGCTCCTCAACTAATATTAGGTTGTTTATGTACTCTTGAAGCAGACATGTATCCGAATGCTACCATCTGTACTCCATACTGGACTATCAACCAGTTCACGAGACTGCACTCATTTGGCAGTAAATCATCAATTGATGTGAAGCCTACACCTCGCCTGACGTGTAAAGGAAGGTTTGGAAAAACAACTTTTACCAATCTACTAACTATTTTAAAGAGCCAAGGGGACTTTCTCATTGGTTGATAATGAACACAACTACGATATATGTATGATACAATAATTAATCATTCTTGACGTCAAAAGCAAATTTGAATGCTCACACCAGCTAAATTACTTATTTCACTAATAATGTCATATATGTCGTGGACATCTAGATTCTAGAATAGTGTAGAGAATAACTCGTTTCCATGACATGAGGAGGCTCATAATATAAGATGTCTAGCAAACATTTATTATAAATATCTCTTGTTTAAAGCTACAACGCGGATTGATCCAGTAGAGAGTTTCTTAAACACAAACACATACCAATCCATCATTTTTTATTTTTTTATTTTTTATTTTTTTGAGAAAGGGTTTCCCCAGTAAGTTTAAACCATCATACTTTTGTAATACCATGTATCAACTTTCAATTAGCATGTAACACACTGGCTGCCAAAGGAATTACAATAACAGTTAGACAGATTTCGGATCGTTCTTTCTATATACATAGAAAATAAGTAAAAGCATTTGTGACCGTTTGCCTATCAAAATGTCATTTATGACAAGCTGAATGTTACAGTATGCACAATTTCATACGGCAACTCATATGCATAGTATATCAACTTCGAAACCTATTAATTGAAGTCGTGAACCAAATAATGAGCATTTAAAATATGGCGAACCAGGAACTTACCAATCTACCATATATAACAACAAAACAAAAGTAAAAGAAAATAAATAGATAAAGAAAAAGACCATTACATTTTCTGCGACTTCACGAAGATGCTGCCACCAGAACCTCCTCCACCTTTTAACCCGCCATCACCACCATCGGCAAAAATACTCCCAGAAACTTCAACAGCATCCACCACCTCAACCCAGACCCTTCCACCTCCACTCCCTCCATAATCCTCATCTTTACTAGTAGTCCCACCTTTACTCCCATAACTATACGGTTCCGACAAACTCGACCACCCATAAGCATCACCGCCCCATACATCCTCCGGAAGCTTTGTATTATCCACAACACAACAAGCACCTCTGCCACCATACCCTCCACCACCACCCAACACTCCTTTAGGCGTTCCACTAGTATACTCCGGTGGATCACCGGCTAACGTAGTCACATTCACAACCGAACCTTCATCAAACGTCGCATTGCCTGCGGTCACATGAACCGTTCCCGCTACTAACTCCGAATCCAGCCCTAACTTAAACTCAGAACTAACATTAATAACTACTGAACAGCCAAAACTAGAGCATGTTAATTTAACTCTAGGTAGTATAATCAAATTCCCTTTTCCTTCTATATATACATCACTCATAAATATCAAACTAGAATTCAGTTCACACGTAGTGTCTAAACTACCAATACCTAGTAAATCGTCTTCGCACGATAGCGACGGAGGATGCGGTGGGGGAGACGGTGGCGGTGGTGACGGCGGTGAGTAATCTCCATGAAAATCAACAAAATTAGGGTTTGAGGAAATGAAATTGAAGCTGTATATACTAATAATAATAACAATTAGAGAATAATAATTACGTGCAGACATGTGAATTAGATTGATTGAACGGTGAGAAGTTGTGAGAGTGACGGAGAACGGCGGAGAGCGGCGGAGAGCGGCGGTGGATGATGGTAGGGGACCACCGGAGTGGCGAAATGATTTGATTGTGAGTTTGATTGATTAATCAGGAAAGAATGAATCACTGGTAATTTGGCACATCATTGTCGAATTGAATTGAATTGAAAGCAGATTGGGGGTTAATTAATGATTTTATTTTATTCATGTTCTTGCTTAAAACTTGGTCAACTCTTGCTTATTCAGTTATATGCATGTTTTTAGAAATAATAATAATAATTACTCCGTAAAAAACAATTATATTTTTCAATCATTGTATTATAATAATAAATAATAATAATAATAATACTCGCTTCGTCTCAAATTTATTGTCCGCGACAAAAAACACACGGTTTAAAAAAATTGTACGAGTTGTAATGCAAAGCTAATAAGATTTAATCTCTTACCACAATAAAGCGTTTTGAGTAATTGAAAGTACAGAGTAAACAATAAATTTGAAACATCTCAAAATAAAAAATTGGACTATAAATTGACGAGGGAGTATTAATCATGCATTTATAATTTCATTCTATGTTGTTTAGTAAGGTAAAAAGTACGTATGAATAAGTTGGACTTTTAAGATAGGAGTAATGAAAATGAGGTTTGATAGTGATGTTATTAATAAAATTCATTCAAAAGTATATACGAATATTAATAAGATTTTGAATTAGATGTCTAAAATTTAAATTTAATCATTTTAAAAAGGGGTTTTGCTAACGGACGCCCTTAATGCTTTTGTTAAAACTTTCAAATATGCATACATGATTTGTACTTTTATTAAAATTTAGGGGGTCAAAATAAATTCAAAATTAGAAAGAAGGTTTGTTATGGTTACAGTACAACATATAATGCATGTCTGAAAGTCTTAATAAAAGCTCTTAGAGCTTCCATTAGCAAAATCCTTTAAAAATGATTGTTACAAGAAATAACAAATCATTGTATATGAGTTTTGTATCATGTAAACTAAATTTGTACCATGAAAAATCAAGGAACTAGTGGTTTTTCACTTTTTCTAGTCGATGCATTTGGAATGAAGCGATTATAAGTTTAGTTGTTACAAATAACGATGACAACCATATAATTTTGAATAGGAGTTTGTGAAATAATAAATATACCTTTTATTAGGTAGTTAAATTAACAACTATACTTTATGGGTTGGGTTGATAGATATACGTTGTAATTACAAATTAATTGACTTTGTTAATTATTTTTAACTTTTACATAATTTTAGAGGCTAATAGACAAGTAAACATGAACAGAACATAAAATTGGGATCTAAAACTTTGGTGGTGTTGTGACTCCTGTATTGGAGAATGCTTTTACCATAAAACTAAAGTATTATATTTTCAACATATGTTACTTTAATACAGAAATGAAATAAAAGATTATTGTTCATTAAATAGTAACTAAACTAAAAAAGGTGAGTGTGTATATAATAACCCAAATAATAAACAAATAAATAAGTAAAAGTAAATAAATATTCAAATATTAAGTTATTAATAAAATAAAAGTGAAAATATGACCCAAAGCATAAAAAAGAAGTTTATTAGTGGAGAAACTGATAGGAAAAAAAAAGTAGAAGGGCTAGTGTTGCTAAAAGGTTTATAAATAAAAATTAAAATCAAATCAAAATTAGAATAAAAAAATGACACGTATGGATTTTGCTATTTGTAGTCCTAACACTGTGTTCTTGAGTTTGAAAATAATAAGAGAAAAGGAAGAGAAAGGAACAACAAATAAGAGAAAAGAAAGTAAGGAGAAGGAAGATCTTTAATGGGAGTGTGTTCTCAATTTAGAAGGAAAAGAAAAGAAATATAATGGTTCCTTCTCAATCATCTCACATTTGGGAGGAAATAGTGAAGACAAAAATGAACTAAAGGCTTCCTTCTCTTTCTTTCATCTTCTTTTCCTTTCCTTTCTTAAATAGAACTTAAGAACACAATTTTTTTTTCTTTCTTTTCACTTCTTTTCTTTTCTTCCCTAAAATAAACTAGAGAACACAATATAAATGCTACGTTTAAGGATTAATTTGTGAAAATTTTGGTGGTACATTAAATTTTTTGAGAGCAGTTATATTCAGAAGGTGAGTGGTTATTATCAAAGTACAAACAATTTATGCATGTCTGAATTTCTTATTCATAGCCCTAAGGGCTCTATTAGCATTTTCCTATTATGTTTTATGATTAAAATAGTTGTTGATCGATATAAGGTTTAGAATCACGTTGTGTTTTTTAATCGCGTGGATATACGATATATCTCATCAAAATTAAACATGAAAGTTTGGTTTAATTGGTCTCGTTTATGGAAAATAGATGAAAATAGATACATGTAAAGAGATATTTTTAGGTGACCAAAATAAACGTCAAAAGCTCACGTTGGAGCCACCAATTGAAAATACATTGGAAGTTATTTGTTTTGGCGAGAAAAAAAGCACCAAAAGGTCACGTTTGAGCTACTAATAGAAGATACATGGGAAGAAACTTTTTTAGGTGAGCAAAAGAGGCGCAAAAGCTCATGTTGGAGTTACCAATTGAAATCATAGAATCAGAGATATTACCAAGACTTCCGACCAAGTCTATAGGTCCTTGCATGTGTGTTTGCAAACGATGGAAATCATTCATATTGACGCGTGAGTTTGCCAATATGAACCTACAACACATAATATATGATCAATCGCTAATTCATCATGAACTTGTAGTAGTTGACGAATAAGGGTATCTTTTGTTCTAATGATTGTAAAGCCTTTAACCAAGGTTCAACTACCATCCGTCCTACCCCAGTTAAAGTTGATCCGTCTGAAGCTGTACTACTTTTAGGAAGCTTAGATGGATTGGTATGTTTAGCCTTCATGAAAAGGTGTGAGTTAATGTTTTGGAATTCAGTGACGGGTTCCTACAAGAAATTGTCATCGAACACCGATTATCCTCGTTTCTATATGAGGTTTTTAGATGTTTTTGGGTTCTATTTTGACTATTCTTCCAACAATCATAAGCTTCTACATGTGGTTTCCAATGGTGCCATGGGGGCTTATATATATTCATGGAGTTTGGATTCGTGGAGAAAGATTCAGTGTCTAATAAACCACCCTTGTATCTCCAACAACTCGCATTGGTCTTTGGCTACTTTCTTGGACGAAAGTATCTATTTCGTTGTGAGAGACACCATGGGTGAAGTTGGACATCAATGTTGGATTATCGTTTTTTATGTGAAGTTAGAAAAGTTCAGGGAGATACAATTTCCACCTATTTCAAGTGGTAAGTATTTTGTTGCAGTGTAGTGGTTATCAAAAGTTGCATTCACTTGTGTGTTGCTTATTGGGATGAGCGAGAAGAAAATTTATGTGAGCAGTCAAATTTGACTTATGGAAGATGAATGGTGATCGTTGGATTAAGGTGTCGGCTCTCTCCCACACACCACGTTATTCGTTGTTGAATTATACGGAATTATATGTAATGAGGAATGGGAATTGGCTTTTAATCATAGAGGATTGCAATATTCTTTTCAAGCTTGATATAGAGGATTTGGCAACAAATTATTGGGCTAGCATTTGGGCGGGTTGGTCGTGTCCAATTTCCGAAACGGTATATGTTGAGACTCTTGTGTCACCAGATCCCTAATTCAAGAAAAGATCAGTGAACCCAAAGACACTTATCTACTCTTTTTGGCGTGTAGTATGGTTCCATTTTACCGTTCTATTATTCTTGTTAAACTATTAAATCTATCCCTAGTTGTGTTGTCTTTCGATTGTAACCTTCTTAATGTATCCTTCATTGCACATCGTGTTTGTTCATAATTCTTATTTTTAAAAAATTATTAATTAGTTAGCTAGCTTTTATACTCATCCGTTTATGTGAAAAGAAAAAAAGTGTGACAAGAGGGTGTCGGATCAACTTTTACCATAAACATTCTAATGATGTCATCATTCATTAATTGTTTAGTAAAAGATAACCAAGTCTTTTTATTTTTTATTATGTCTAACTAAATTATGCGTGAGAATGCATCGACTAATAAGCAGGGAGTTCAAGTTTGTTGATATAAATGCTACTTCGATTTAGAGGGTAGGGATTTATGATGTAGTCAAAGTTTTAAGGGTAAAATGTATTGTTGTTATAATGCATTATACATTTATTATGTAGTGCATAAGCGATCATCTCCTTTTATTTCCCTCTATAAATAATATGCGGGGGAGATTTTAGGTTTAACTTTTAAATAAAAACATTAAAATGGATTTTGTTAACTATCATATATATTTAAACTATTTAAAAATTAAAAACTCAAATAAGTATTTTTAAAATATTAATTGATTTTATATGAAGTAGAATGAGGCCGAAAATGTATAAACAATTTAGTATAGACTAATAAGTGACAGTTTTAACAATTTTAATTCATGCATTGTACTGTAATAAATAAAAAAAGGTAAACCTACATTTTGACAGTCCCCCATCGACCAGTCTCACGATATACATGAGAGAAGTAAATTGCGTAACCTACAATTAAAGAGATATGGGGACATGATTTGAATTTGTAACATCCGTTTTTATGTTGCATACCCTCTACTGTTAGACTACACGGAAACTAACATTGCTAAATATACAAATATTATTTAGCTATAGTGGGTAGTTATTTCATAGTGGTTGACTCTACGTTTTTTCACGTAAGTAGTATTTTCTTTTTGGGTTTAGTGTACGGAAATTCATTTAACTTTAGTCCCATCTGTATAGTGTGTAACCAACTTCATTTTAGTTTATTGTGTGTATCAACCTTTCAACTTGGTCTATTGTGTGTATCCAATGACTAATTTGATGATGTGACAACCGTATAATGTGTCACATCATATGACGCATTATTGACACATCATCACAAACGAGTGACACGTCAGTTGGATACACACAATAGACTAAATTGAAAGATTGGTACACACAATACGCCAAAATGAAGTTTGGTACACACTATAGAGATCGGACTAAAGTTAAGTGCATTCTCCTGCACTAAAAAAACTCACCCTAAACTATGTTTAGTAAAATCCTTTCATATAATGTTTTATAATCTATATATATATAATTTGTAACTTTACTTAGACCAGGCGGAGTGGGTGCCATAATAGGCCCGTGCTGGCCCAGCACGAAGAGGACAAACGGAGTGGAAATCAAATTTTACTAGTTTCGTTGTACGGTAAATTGGTGAGGACGGTTGTAACTGGGCCCCACATTATTTTATTTATGTATTTTTCCTCTGCTTTTGATGGTGAAACCGGGCCCCATTTTTTTCTCTTTTTATTTTTCTTTTCCTTTTTACACTTTGATGGAAAATAAAAATTGTTACGGTAAATATATCCGTTGAGAGTAACAATTAAATGTTATAAACAAAGAGCCATTGCTTCAACTGTAAATCTCAAAAAAAAAAAAAATAATAATAATTTTATACACTATAAATACATACACTCTATTTACACAATACACACAATATTATTTTATACAATTCTCTACAATTTCTATCGTCTATAAAATTTTCACAAACACTTTTCTAAACCAAACCATGTCAAATCCTAACCCAAATGAAAATTTCTCTTACACCGGTCTTTTATACCAAGGATTGAATACCTCGGGTACTAGCTCGTCATCACCAAACCCGAGTCCACAACAATATAGTGGATTTCAACCATTCCAACAAACTCAACAATTCCAATACCCCCAACAATCATCATTCGAATACAACTCACAATTTCAACAATTCCAACAATTCCAACAACAACAACAACAACCGCAACAACAACCCGTACCGGTCGAAAAATAAGGCAAAAAGAAAGAGCTCAAGGGACGATTTTCAAGGCGTACCCGTGATTTGCAACAAACAAAATTGGGCTGAAAAAGAAGAAGCATGGTTGGCTTTTTATTGGGTCGATACTTCAGAAGATCCAAGACACGGCAACTCTAAAAAAAGAGAGAGTTTTTGGGAGAAAGTAAGAATCAAATTCAACAACAACAAAGACGGATGGGAACGAGGTACTAATCAACTTTCAGGCAAGTGGCGAAACATCAACAAATATTGTGCTCTATTCAACGGGATCTACAATGAACAACATCGTGCATGGGGTAGCGGGTGTGACGACCGGATTGTCATGGATCGAGCGTTGGCCGAATATAAGATAGTAGAAATAAAGCCGTTTACTTTTCGTGAATCTTGGGAGGTTGTAAAGGACAAACCAAAGTGGTTACAACAATTGGGAGTACATGGTGTACCCGCGAGACGATTATTTGACGAAGAAGACGAGAACACGGCGTTTGATCTTGAAGACGATACTCCAAATCCACTTTTTGAAGAAAATGTTATTCCACGCCCACCCGGACGGTTGAGCACACGGCCATCAAAAGTTGCAAAAAGTCAAAGCTCTTCCGACACGGCCACTTCTTCTCGTTCTGCCGGTTCAAGACTCGAAGTTGCGGTGGAAACCATAGTGAGTCACAAAGAAAGGATTGAAGTTGAACGTCTAAAAGCTATGCGTGAGATCAGAGAGGCCGATAGAATGCGTGCGGCAATTGAGTCGTTGAAGTTCTTAAAAGAAGATGCGGATTGTTACAAGCCAAATGACGCGAAAACAGTTAAGATGTGGCAAAATAGGATTCACAAAAAATATGCAGAATTCGTGGAGATTGACGATGAAGAAGAAGACGAAGAGGAAAACGAAGACGAAGACGACGATTAGTTTTAGGTTTGTTGTTTTAATTATTGTTATCGTATTTTAAATTTTTAAGTAATGTAACTTTTTTTAGTATTGTAATGTTTTTTATTAAAAGTAATTATTATTTAAAGACAATGAAAATTAAATACAAATGTGGGACCCAGCAGTTAGTCATGGTTAGTCGTGAAACTCCACACTCCTGCCAGTCGTCCACAAATGCTAGTTGTGGGTGATGTGGCAGCTAGTCGTCCCACGACTAGCATTTACCACTCCCGGTGGTCTTAAGCTTATAGATTGTTTGTAACTTTCAAAGCAGATAAATTATGACTTTTGTATATACAAGTTTAAGGAATAGTAGACAAGTAAATGGACAAAACATGAAATTGTGGTCTAGAACTTGAGTGGTTTTCTATACCGGAGTATGTCTTTACCATAAAACTATTAAGTATCATCTTTATGTTAATGTCATAACATAAATATATATAATTTTTAGTATAAACAAAGTACGAGCATATATAATAAGCCTCGTAAATAATAAATAAATTAAATGAATTCATGTAATAAATAAATATTCAATAAATATAAATTAATTAAATATTAAATATACATAGGTAAAATAAAATATATATAACCCGAAGCATACGAGAAACTTGTTAGTGGAGAAAATAATAGAAATCAAATTAGAAGGGCTAGTGTTGCTAAAAGCCTTGAAATTGAAAGTTTATAATAGGAATCAAAATTAGAATCAAGAGAGGATACGTACGCGTCTGACTTTTCTAGTCTAAATTCTCGATCGGCTTCGATGCTAAAACCCTAAATTCCCTACAGTACGTACGTGTAATCGAAGAGTTGAGCGAAACAACAAATCAACGTTGTCATCACTGAGGTCGAGGTAAATTATGTTTCAAGATTAATAAAATATATAGTTGTTGATGAATTAACGTGTATTCTAACCGTCTAGCTACATATATCTTATCAAAATTAAACATGAAACTTTGGTTCAATTCGTATCGTTTATGGAAAATAGATACATGGAAAGAGATTTTTTTAGGTGAGCAAAAAAAGCACCAAAAGCCCACGTTGGAGCTACCAATTGAAGATAAATGGGAAGATATTTGTTTTGGTGATCATAAAAAGCACCAAAAACTCACGATTGAGGTACCAATTGAAGATACATGGGATGATAGATTTTTAGTTGAGCAGACAAAGGGCCCAAAGCTCACGTTGGAGCTTCCGATTGAAATAATAGAATCGGAGATTTTACCAAGACTTCCTGCCAAGTCTCTAGGTCCTTGCATGTGTGTTTGCAAACAATGGAAATCCTTCATATTGACGCGTGAGTTTGTCAAGATGAACCTACAACACATAAAAAGTGACCAATCATTCACGCATCATAAACTTGTCGTAGTTGACCAATATAAGGGTACCTTTTGTTCGCATGACTGTAAAGCCCTCAACCATGGTTCAACCACCATCCGTCCTACCCCATTTAAAGTTGATCCGTTTGATGGGCCACTAATTTTAGGAAGCTTGGATGGATTGATATGTTTAGCCTTCATGAAAACTTGTGAGTTAATGTTTTGGAATCCATTCACAGGTTCCTACAAGAAGTTGTCATCTAACACAAATTATCCTCATTTCTACGAGTTGTTTATAGATGTTTTTGGGTTCTATTTTGACTATTCTTCAACCGATTATAAGCTTCTACATGTGGTTTCCAACGGCACCTTGGGGGCTTATATATATTCATGGAGTTTGGATTCGTGGAGAAAAATTCAATGTCTAAAAAACCACTCATGTATCTCCAACAACTTGCGTTGGTCTTCGGCTACTTTCTTGGGCGAAAGTCTTTATTTCGTGGTGAGAGATTGCAGCATGGGTGGAGTTGGACGTCAATGTTGGATTATCGTTTTTGATGTGAAGTTAGAAAAGTTTCGGAAGATACAATTTCCACCTGTTTCAAGCGATGAGTACTTTTGTGGGAGTTTAGTGATTATCAAAGGCTACATTCACTTGTGTGTTGCTTATGGGGATGGGCGGAATGAAAGTTTCTTAGAGCAGTCAAAGGGTGACCTATTGATGATGAATGGTGATGGTTGGATTAAGATGGCGGCCTTCGCCCACGCACCACATTTTTCGTCGTTGAATTATACGGAACTGTGTGTAATGAGGAATGGGAATTGGCTTGCTATTTTGGAGGATTACAATGTTCTTTTCAAATTAGACATAGAAGATCTGGCAACAAATTATTGGGCTTACTTTTGGGCGAGTTGGTTGTGTCCACTTTCACGAACTATATATGTGGAGACTCCTGTGTCATCAAATCCCTAATTCAAGAGAAAGATGTCATCATTGATTTACTTGTCGAGCATAAGATCACCAAATGTTCTTTTTGTCCACAAACTAGTATTTTGTTTTGCTAATTAACTTTTCAAAACTGAAGTGTTTAATTTGAGGTATTGTGTTTAACTAACTGCACCTTTGGATTGATTTGCAAAAATATGCAAGAAGTTTTTTAATAAAATGATTGGCTATAATGGATATTAGACAAATTTCAGTAGCAAACAAATTCCACTTTAAAATTACAATCTAGCTTAATATGATTGTTTGATTTCAAGTTATAATTCATCTTTATCTTTGTGTGTGTACTCTAGTAAGTTATGTATTTTGGAGATGTGACATCAAATTGGGAAGCAAGGGAATCGCCAACGTGGCCTTCATTTGTCACTTATGTTAGTGCGGATATAATGATTTGATGATTTGATTGAATGGAATTGTTTGATTAAATACGTACATATTCATTGAAAGAGGGTCTAAGAGTACATTTAGGTTTGAGGACTCTGTTGTGTTGATTAGAAGGATGCAAGTGATGTACTCTTGCATTTTTAACGTCACGTTGTTGAACTTTCAAATCTCGATGCATAAGATTTCTCGGTCCTTTGTTAGCCATGCATATACGGGTGAAGGCTTCCTAAGTGATTCTCGAGGAACTCTGGTTTGTCTATTTCACATTTAAGTCTTGAATGATGTCGCAACAAGTTTCATGTCCTAAATATGTTGTTATCTGCCACACTTCACTTTATTGTTCATGAAGAGTTCTTAGCGATCCATTTCATAAATTTTTCGTGCTCTCAAATAGTTTTATTATCATTGACGCTTGATGGCAGTGAACTTCAAAAATTTACAAAATGCCACACTTCCACAAGTGTTTAAGACTCTATTTAAACAAATGCAACTTTGCATTATCAATGTGTTGGTGATTGGGTTTTAATATTTGATAATGATTTAGCAAAAAGGGTGATGTAAGTTTTTTTAAAGATCAATCAAGTTATGTTGAAAAAATATATAATTAACACATTAAATAAGGTACCGATAAAAAGAATATATAATGATAAAGAAAATAAGTGGGATTCAACTATGAATTGTACTTGAGGAATAGTACGTAATAGTTTATAAAAAATTAATGTGACATGACGTAACATGCTATTGACTTTGTATAGTCCAGTATTATAAATGCTCAAACTACAAGAATCTTGATTCATACTGGTTGTAGATAGATTTCACATATTGTAATGTTCTTGAAATTTTCTACCTTCTCAACTTTTCATCTTTCCTCTTTCCTATTAGCTCTCTCTTTTATACCTTCTGAAAATAGAATAATACTAGAAGTTTGACCGTGCATAGCGGCGGATTGAATACTCAATTTTTGATGCATACATTTTATTGTTTACACTTTACACTACTGATATATTTTGTTATTATTGATTCTTGTTAGTGGTAATAAAACATGTTTTAGATGCAATGATTCACTCATTTTAATAAACAATATTGTATTTAACAGTTGCACACTTACACTCTGTACATCTATTTTTTATTTTGATAGTTTATGGTTGTATATATTCTAAAGTTTCTTTTTATTTTTTTTAATAATGTTTATATATTGGTTTTGAAAATTGTGCTACATGTCTATAGTTGGATACTTGATACTATTAGATAAACTTAAAAAGAAACTTGATGCCTTCAACAACTACCTGCGAATTGCTTTGATTTGCATTTTTTAATATATATTTCATTTTAATTTATCCATTGTATAATTCAGTTTTACTAGTATGGTTCATCAGGTTAAATTTAACGTTGATAGAATGATAGATTGCCATAAACGTTACCAGATCAAAACATTTGCCAATTTGCAATAAAACTTGGTGTTATCGCCTTTCCATATGTATTCAAATTATTCAAGTTAACTATTGAAGTCAATCGAAGGGTATTATTGTAATTTCTGATTTTAAAATTGTAAGGGCATATATTGAAAATGTGTAAACTCTTTATAGAGTAGTAAAGATAAAGATATATGTACTATGAGACCATTGCCAATGGTTTCATCAGTTAAAAACTGATGAAAGCTTTTCAAACTGACACCATTGGCACAACTTCTTCAGTTGGCTTATTCGGTTTCATTATTCAGTTTACCGACGAAAGGGATGAAGGTTTGGAGTGGGGTCAACTTATATTTAATGTATTGCTATTTTTTGTTTAGTGTATGTAAATGTATGTATATTGGTAAATGTGATGCCCGATAATTGAAGTGATGAAAAGATTGTTGGTAGTGTTTAATCGGTCTTTTATCAGTTTTGGATGTGCTGATATGGCGCTGAGCTGACAAAACTGAAAAAGCAACTGAAGAAGCAACAATCGGGAGATGTGTGATTACTATAAAAGTTGTTCTTCTTTTTGTCATCATGTTTACTCATATATATCAAACACCTTACCTTCGTGACAGCTCTAGCCACTCTTCTACAGTTCTACGGAGTACATCTTTTCAATAGTCAAGAGTGTAGCAACTAGCAAGTACATCCACTTAGATTATAATGTGTTATAATTACTCCCTTGCTTTTTATTCTATTAAATTAAATGTATGTATTAATTACTGAGTATTACTTACTAGCTAGTTACATCAATCAGAAACTACTGATACTTCATCAAAGGTTTGTATTAAACCCAAACATCATATATACTGATTTGTGAGTTGTTTCTTCTTATTCTAAAGAGAGAAAAAATAGGGTAAACTAAATTTTTTTGTGTCTCATGAAAAATCTTATGACATCACAAAAATCTATACTAATTTTTGCTAGTTACGTCAATATTAACAAAATATAGTACGAAATAAAATATGTATCTAAATATTATCCATTTTGATTAATTACGTAAACTAAGTAACTAAATATTATGCATTAAAATCACAAAAACTAATTTTCTTTAGCATGTTAAAAGACAATAAGTTCCTTCCATTAGTGTTTTTATTTCTTTTGCCTTCTACCCATTTAATGTAAATAACTACAAGATTATTGATTCACACAAACTAAAACGTGATATATATATATATATATATATATATATATATATATATATATTATTAAGTTTGCTGTATCTGCTACATTATCATAACAACATTAGTACAATATGATCTCAAATAAAATCCCTTAAAAAGTTTAAAGGCAAAAAGAAGTGTGAGATAATGAATATGAACCCATTAGTAATAGTAATGAATGTCGGTAGATCTAGCATAAGTTTAAAATATGTTTAAATTAAGGGTGTGTTTGATAATAACATTTCAAAGGATTCTTGTAGATCGAGATTCTAAATTTCAGAAATCTACATCTACAATTCATGTTTGACATAAAAAAAATAAAAAATTATTGAAATAATAATCCATTTAAAATAAAAACTTTTAGAATTAACTTCTAAAATAATCACCGTCTTCGTGCTTATCTCCGTCTGCATAACTAGAAGCCTAAATTATTGATTTTCGTAAGCATAATTATATTATAATTATAATTATAATATAAAAATAATAATAATAATTGGTTGATATGTCATCTTACTTGCCACGCGTTTGTTTTTCTGAATAAAAAGATATTTTTTTCATCTTTCCCGCCAGATTCATTTGTAAAGGGAAAATTAAATTAAATCATGTGTACACACACAAAATTCACTCGTCACTCTCTCAACAATTCGTTCACCTTCACCTCCGCAGCAGAAACTCTAAATTCGCTATGGTAAACTTCAATAATTATTATCTTCTGATTTACTGCATAATTACAATTCATTTTTTGTTATATTTGTGCGAAACACACACGAACACAACACGATTTAATTTTCACCGCTGAAAGTGCTGAATCGCAATTGAATTTACAGTTATCTCGTAATAAAGTTAATTTCCGTCAATGTATTGAGTAATTAATTTGTCAAGTTTGTTGCGGAACATTCACACTCACACACATATTATAGTTTTTCAATTTTCTTTAGGTTTTCGATTCGGCTGTAGCTGCTGTAGTTTTGTAGCCAGATAATGATATTTTCTTCAATTTATGTTATATGCAATTGCGGTGTTGATTTAATATCGACTTATTAGCTTCATTTATTCATGTCACTGTCATGCCCTAGTTTTGCTTTGATTAGTAACTTGCAGAAATTCAATTTGTTAGTTTGTTTCTGTCGATGGTTGAATTGATTTAGTTTTGTTTGATATGTATATTAGTTAGTCGTTGTAGCTTAATGCCTTTATTATGCTGACAATTATGCTACACCTAAAATCGATCTAATATGAATATATAATAAAGCAATGCACCAAGGTCATGTTGAATAGAGTAACATCAGAGTTCCTATGATTAGTTTTTCTAGCAGTTGTTTGTGGTTGTAAATCATTTGTAGCTTGTACAATTTACTATGATTATCTGTATATGTTCTGTAAATTTTTTTCGGAAATTGAGTTTGAGTATGCCAGTATGGTGTATATTTATCATTTCTGTCGTTCTGTTTTCGTGTTGTTGTAGTCCAAGAAAAGAGGTTTGTCATTGGAAGAGAAGCGGGAGAAGATGCTTCAAATCTTCTACGACTCTCAAGACTTTTACCTTGTGAGTGTAGAATATCTATTATCAATTATTGTTTAAGAAGCATTGTTACTACTATTATCTGCTCAATATATGCACCAAAACTACTTATTAGTATTTCTCCTTGTATGCTACAAATTGATTCAATGGAAAAGTTAGACCATTAAGTTTTCCTTTGTTTGGTATGATACGATTGTTGTTATCTCGAGGTTGTTTTGACTAACAAGCTTAATACAGAACATGCCTTGAGAGGGGGAGAGTTATCATACCATCTCTTGTTGGTCTGTCACTTGGGTGAGAAAGTTGCGGTGATTTTAAGAGTTGCAAATCGCTGGTAGTAAATTGTTTATTGTTTTTGGATGAGAGATAATTTTTGTTCACTAGAAGATAAAACATTAAGAATGGAGTGCTTTTCCAAAAAAAAAGAAAGACATTAAGAATGGGTAACAGTAACCTTCACCATCCCATTTCGCTATTATACTAGCATATAACTTTGTTGATGAAAGTGAGTCAAAGAATATATTGTTAAACAGTTGGATAATGTGGAATATGAATCTGTCTTGGATAATAAATGGTTACTGAACTTCAAATTCATATTTGATATCTTCTAATTACCCATATTCTATTACACTCATTTTATTTTAGTTCAAGAGTTCTCTACTTTCCTTTGACAGTCATATAAAGATATCAGGACATAGAGTAGAGCTTTTCGTATTGTAGGTTTGGCCGTTTGGGGTTCATTGATAAATTTCTATGTGATTAACACAACTAGGGGTGTACCGCTTCTCTAAATTCTCATCTTGTACCGTTTTAGCTGTGTCTAATATTTAGCTGTCATGTTTTAAACTTATGTTATTGCATGAATTTTGTGAAATGTCAGCTCAAGGAACTTGAAAAGTTGGGTCCTAGGAAAGGTGTCATCAGCCAGTCTGTCAAAGACGTTGTCCAAAGTCTAGTGGATGATGACCTAGTCTCAAAAGACAAGATCGGAACCTCGGTAAGAAATGTTTCCAGATGGGTCACTAAGCAATATGTTTCTTTTGTGGAATCATTCTAGAAATAAATAATGAAAAATACCTCCTCGTTCATACATTATTTTTGATTCATCTATGGTCACATAGCTGCTGTACAGTATAGGATTTGTGTTCTTTGCTTTTCAGTCCAAGACTCCAATTATGACTTGATTATGTATACTAATCTCAAAATTTTCAGGTATACTTTTGGAGTCTTCCTAGCTGTGCTGGAAATCAGGTAGAGTAAGCTATTACTTAAGATAAATTACGTTTTAATCATCCTTTTAAATTGTTGTCTTGTTTATGCTTGCTTTTTTGCTAAACAGCTCAGAAATGTAACAAAGAAACTTGAGTCAGAGCTTCAAAGCAGTAAGAAACGGCATGTAGAGCTTGTGGAGCAATGTGAGTCCCTAAAGAAAGGCCGAGAGGATTCAGTAAGTCGGTGACTTGACTTTTCATTCTACTTTGTCTTTTGGACATATAGAAACAACTTTTTAAGTACCTTCGGCTACTACTATCTAACCTTAAGCATTAAAATAGGATGCACGAGAAGAGGCTTTGAGTGAGCTTAAAGACATTGAACAAAAGTATAATAATTTGAAAGTATGGTCACTCCTAATTCATCTTTGAATCACTGAATAAACTTTAATACGTTCACTAAACTAGTTAATTTCAATTTCAGAAAGAAATGGGACAATATGCGGACAATGATCCAGCTACATTTGAAGCAATGAGTAATCAAATAACTACCTTCATTTTTTTCTCTTACTTCATTTATATTATGTAGAACACCTTTTGTTTAGGATTTGATTCTATATATTAAAGGTGGCAAGATGGGCAGGTTGGGTCACAACTGGTTCGGGCTGAAAGATGTATTTTTCAGTACAGGTCTAAATGAACCGGGTCTGGTTCCATTGATCGGCAAACGCTTCTGTGTGCATTATAAAATAATGAGAACATTAATTTTAATTTAAAGAGTTCCATCATCTAGATCTATGATTAAGACAGTTATAGGAGGATACAAGCTTTGAAAATAGACTTCTGGAGACTTTCAACCTATATAATATGTCAGGTCCATTTGGCCCGTTCAACCCATATAGACCTGTTGAGAAGTAAATGAGCATGATTGCTACCTCTAGTATATATCCATGGAACTTGTAAATACATGCTGAAATATTTATTGTTAATTTCAGAGGAAGCTACTAAAGTTGCCCATGAAGCAGCAAACAGATGGACAGGTTTGACCTCCTACACATGAATTTCTATTTCCACTCCTGTATTTTTTCCAACTGCACTGTGCAAATATGTTGCAGACAATATTTTCACATTGCGCCAGTGGTGTTCAAACAATTTTCCTCAGGCCAAAGAACAGCTTGAACACTTGTACAATGAGGTAAATCCTAATTTTGGTAAACCATCATCATCATAAAACTATAAGTTTACTACTTTCCAACTCATTTAATACCATCTATCTCTACAAATCACCTTATAACTGCAAAGAGCTTATAGTTTTAACACAGAAATATGAAATGAAGTCTCTATATGGACCAGCCATTTGTACCTCACTACTCACTAGAGCCTAGATGATCAAATGGGCAGGGTGAGGAAAGGAGTTTCACTCAAAATGGGTATATTTGGTATCGGTCAGAATGGTTTGGGTTGAATATGATGATCAAAATAAGAATGGTTCAGATGGTTTTTCTGACCTATTCGACATGTTTCCTTTTCAGTTTTTTTTTCGTTTGCCCGTTAGAGAAACAACATCCACTTTATAAGTAGACGGGTTGAATTTACCACCTGTAGAACTTACCACAAATAGTTTTGATTATTCTTGTTAGGAAAAATCAGAAGTGGAGTTGTATGGAAATGCTTATGCTTAGTGAAACATCCTTCAACTTCATTGAATATTTCTGAACAAAAAACCCATGAGCTAATTTTTTTTTGAGAAATGTATGAGTTTTATCCGGGGTCTGACTTCACATGTGAATATGTGATATTCAGGTTGGCATAACAGAAGATTTCGACTATATAGAGCTACCAGCAATAACACCTGTCAAGCAAGTCGAGGAATAAATGCTACCGCATACTAAGTAACACAGCGACTCCATCTCTATAATTTCATTTCCTTGAGTCTTTTTACATAACTGGTGCATGTAACTTTTCCTTGTATTAAGCATGCATACATGTGTACATTGGAATCCAGATTATAGAATCAAGTTACTAGAACACCTTTTGGCCTCCTTTTATGTTTAATGTCACATGGATCCATCCTACGAAGTAAGACTTGAGGTCAACTCTATCGGATAAGTTTTCCCCTGAAGATGTTTTTTCTAGGCTCTACGCGTTTTATGTTACTCATTATCTCCCACAAATAATGCAAATTTTGTTGCCTAATCACTCAGCCATTTAGGGTCCATTGCCCAAATGGTTTGTTGGCTACAAACCCTATCTTAAACAGGTACCTTTAAGTGAAAAATATATCGATTGAATGGTTACACAAATCACCCTGGCACCACCCAGGCATACATTCATATTTGGTGGAGCACATGGTGGAGTAGAATTCCTATTAAGGAGCATTAATGTTCATGGTCTAATGATAATCTAGTTAGTTAAGTCTGATAAAAATTCCACAACTCCGCAGGCCAGTGAAACAACATCAAATATAATTCCTTCACAATAGTTGATTTAATGACCTTTTTACCATTCTTTGACTGTCTATTGTGTTAGAATTAGGAAGCAACAGATTTTTTTTTTTTAATTTCAGTTGGTGTTGTTAATTTTAGTTATTTGTCATGCCTTTTGTTTGGTTTGAATGTGTGTATTCGTGAATTTCATTATGCATACTTGGTTAAATGCCAATATTGCGAGTCTTGTCAATGTTTAGTAACAAACTAGCGTTTAAACCCGTATATACACACGGATCGTTTAATCCACTAAAATAAGCATTAAATTAATAAACTATATTATTATTCTATTTATATTTATGCAAAACACTAACAATCTTAAATAAAATGATATAGTTGAAGTAGACTATTGTTAGGACCATAGTTAACTCGTGACTTGACTTGTGATTCGGAATCTCGCTTTCTAACTCGTGACTCGACTCGACTTGTAAGAGTCACTATTTTATAATAAATATATATATTTATATGTATATGTATATGTATATTATTGTTAAAGATTTTTGTTTTTAAGTGAAATAAAACATGATGAGATCAGATAATTAAGTCGTTCACCATCAATCAACACAAATGCTTAATATATAGTCATTTATTTTTTATATTTTGTCATTTTATTTTTTGTATTAAATTATATTAAAAGTTCGTCTGATTTTCTGACTCGTAAAAGTCGCACAAGACTCGTAAGAGTCACACACGACTCGGAAGAGTCAATAAACGACTCGTAAGAGTCAAAGTCATTTAAGAGTCGGGTCCGAGTCGCCTTGTATTTTGAACTTTTGACTCGACTCGTAAATCGTAAGAGTTGTGATTAGAACTGTTTAATATTCAAACTGTGGATTTAGACTATGATGCATGTTTGCTATGTTAGTTCAATCAAGATTGACATGGTAACTAACTATTACTTTTTACTTGATAAAAAAGGAAAAAGTTAGTTTGGAATCAATCTTATCCACTCCATCGATTCTTTTTATGCTATAAACTAATTTTTTTAATTAACAGTTTAATAATTTGATTTGTGTGAGAAATTCGTGTGAGAATTTTTTCAAACAATTTTATATGACTGTTTATAGCTTTTTATTATTATTATAATTATAATAACTTAATTAAAAATTAAATGTGTTATTTTTAAAATAAATTGTAGTATAATAATATTGCTAATATATTAGGAATGTCTTTGAAATTTGGATATAGATACATTCTTTTTCTAATATAAGTTATTTAATTTAATTTAATTGATTTGTAAATTATAATTTATGATGTCATCATCTTCTTAATTTTAATTAATTTAACAAAATTAAAAAAATTCTATTGGTTAATTGATAATTTAATGCAATTAACATCCGCTTCCTATATTATATTCATTTAAGATTCTTTTTTGTTGATCGTTTCGTTCAACTCAAAAAGATTGAACAACACAATAATCATCCATAAGTTAAACAATGAATATGACATGCAAAAAGTTTAAACAATAATTTGAAAGCCAATGATATGTTGCATTATTCTTGTGTATTCTATTCTTTTAAAACTTATTTACATGCTAATTCCTTCCTTTAATTATATTTCTTATTCTTATTTTATATTTTCATACATATATAAACAGTTATGTGAGTCAATAAACTACTATGAAATAAACATTTCTCAATATGCTTATTTTTGCATTTTCTAACAACCTTTTTATGAATATATGAAAATTAAAGTTAAAATTGAAATTGAAATTGAAATGTAGGGTTAAATAAACTATTAAATAATAAGCAATCCAAACAACACTGTATTTATTAATTTATTTATTATAGAAGAAAAGAAGCGTGATTCATGTCGGAAAGAGGAATTAGGGAGTGAAAAGAATAAAAAAGAAATCCATATTCCGTAGTTTATACCCGCAGAACGGGAATATAAGCTCCCACCGGCGGTCCCATTCATCTGCTCTGCTCTGCTGTTTGTAACTTTAATCAAAAATCAAAATCAATGGGAGGAGGAGGGGAGTCTCTGCAATCCATTCGTTATGAGCGTGGCTCTCTTCGCCTACTTGACCAGGTTCAAACTCTTTTCTTCCATAACCACTTAACAAACCCTAATCTTCTTTTTAATTAATTGTTGTCGTTGTTGTTGTTGGTTTTTAAGGTAATATTCTAGATTTTGTTTGTTATACGTACCACGACTTTACCAATATTGCTAATTCATATGGCTGCAACAATTATGGTTATGGTTATGGTTGCTACTATAACATTGCTAAGTACCTAGACTATTTATAATGGTAATTAATTTTCCTTTTGAAAATCAATCAATTGAATTTGTTTTTCACAGAGAAAACTTCCTCTTGATACCATCTATTTGGATATTCAAGATGCTGTCCAGGGCTGGTATGTCACCTTCATTTCCATTTCCAATACAAATATACCGTGTTTCCAAATCATGTCATCCGTAAAAGGAGAGATTCGTTGCATCTTTATATTTTACGATGCTGCATTTTTTTTTGGTTATTATCTATATATGAATGAATATATATCCAGGGAAGCAATTAGAGATATGGTGGTGCGCGGGGCACCTGCGATTGCCATAGCACTTTCTCTCTCTGTTGAAATATCTAAACTCCAGGGATTTACCGGAACACCACATGACGCAGCTTCTTTTCTTAAAAATAAACTAGAATATCTTGTCTCAAGGTAAACTCTGTTCTGCTCTGTTCTGCTCTGTTCTTTTTTTCTATCAGTCTCTACTTTCTTGATTATATACTTCTATTGATTATTTTCTACTCCTTTTTTCGTAGTGTTGTTAACGTTGTTGAAAGCTCATTACTTATTTAGGTAGGCCTCGCTTTTCGGAGCTGCTCCCAGCTCACACTATGGTGGAGGAGGTGCCGAGCAACTAGCTGCTGCGGGATTGGACGTCTATCTATCTCACCACGCTCCCCTACTCCTATAAAGGCCCCAGAACGCTAAAAGCTGAGGGACCAGAGACGGTTAGACTTTTTCGATAGCGTTACTCGGGATTTCCAGAGATTTGGGAGAAAATCCGACTATCTAAAGGAAATCGCTTTCGCTCTTTCTCCCAACCAGTCGCGAGGGTTCCGGGCATGAGAACGCAAGTGCCGGAATCAAACAAAAGGTCCGAACGTCCGAGGACGAAAGAGAAAATGCTCCGCGGGGAAGTCGTTTCCATCTAGGATAGCGTATTCGTGCCGGTTAGACGTCAGCGCTTAAAAAAAAGTGTCTAACTCTGCGCGTGACTCGCATTGGCAACTTTATCCCACCCTACATCAGCCGGTGTGTGTGAGCTTCGCTCCTTATAGCGATTGGGTTCCCACCCCAGCTCTGAGTTAACTATTTCAGAGCTCTATCCCTTTCTTTCTCCCAACGCCGTTTAGCCGGGCTTTTTTATTGGGGCCTACAACTTCTCCGAGCCGACTAGCATCCCTTTCCACTGCGCATTTATCGAACAAAGAAGATGACTATCATTTGCGGTTAATTCGTTGTCATTGGATAAGTTATTAGGAATATGACGGAACGGAAGACCAAGGAAAGAAAGAAGAATGCACGGTTCCCTCTGCTGCCTTCTCACCGTTATACACCATGTCTTCCAATGCATCTCCTTGAACGTGCCATCAAGAGCTCCAGCTGCAAGATTATAAATAATTCCCTCAGCCGTCCAACAGCCGTCAATCTTTCAGATGCTGCAACGAAACTTACACAGATTGTAATGAATTCTGCTGCAACTGCCAAACATGCCTCTCAAGTGTTCCAAGTAATAAAACTCTCTTTGCCTTTTGGATCACTTACCTCTACATATTGAGATTCAGACCTTGCCATGGCTACTATCATAATCATCTAGTTATGTTATATTGTTATGTTTCTTACTTTTATCAGGCTTATATTGAGGCTGCTGAAATAATGCTGGAGGATGACGTTGCTTCCAATAAAGCAATAGGCTCATACGGATCTTCATTCATTCAGAGTCAACAAAAAGATCTTCAGAAATTATCTGTATTAACACATTGCAATACTGGCAGGTGAGACCTCCCATTTCTTTTCATATTCTCATTTAGTACAACATGTGGCAACCTTTATATAGCCTCATTCTGCATCTTCTCATAGTTCGTTATTTATCATTTCATTAGTCTGGCAACAGCTGGATATGGAACTGCTCTGGGAGTAATCTGTGCACTTCATGCCGATGGAGTACTAGAAAGTGCCTATTGCACTGAAACTCGCCCTTTTAACCAAGTAAGCAATTTATTCTACTTTTTGGATTTTGATATCCTTTGCTAGATAATTACAGACTCCCGTCATCCCATCAAGTTGCTATCTTGACTTGACATGTAGTTCAAGGGAAGAGTTCCGTCATCTGTCACACCCTTCAGTAAGCAGAAAAGACAGGAACCTTCCGAATCCAACCATATTTTATGGAATGAGAGACCTGACTTTCCTTGCCTTTAGGATGTTAAATAAAATCCTGTATTTTTTTTTCCCGGTTAGAAATTCATTTTCTCTGATCTTGCGCACTTCAAGTATAGACACCAGCTGCACACGAGATATTGCCAATGTAAAAAATATACTACTCCAGTTTAAGCTGGAGCCTGTATTGATGCATGTCTATATACTAACAGTTACTGCAACATGACCAAATAGTTGAAAGACTGATTAGTTGAAAGACATTATTTTATTTAATTTTTTTTTCTATTTGTGCAAGTGTAGGGATCTAGATTGACGGCTTTTGAGTTGGTGCATGACAAAATACCAGCCACTCTTATAGCAGACTCTGCAGCTGCCGCTTTAATGAAAGCTGGGCGTGTGCATGCTGTAGTAGTTGGAGCTGATCGCGTAGCTGCTAATGGTACGTCACCAGCGAGTGCTTTTTAATATAAGGAAACCCGTTACTGACACAGAATGATAAAACATAATTGCAGGTGACACTGCCAACAAGATTGGAACCTATAGCCTTGCCTTATCTGCTAAGCATCATGGTGTTCTGTTTTATGTTGCTGCACCCTTGACTTCGGTTGATTTGTCACTCTCTTCTGGAGAAGAGATTGTTATAGAAGAAAGATCAGCCAAGAATTTACTAAACACCCGTGGAGGTCTTGGGGAACAAGTTGCAGCTACCGGAATTTCCGTTTGGAACCCTGCTTTTGATGTTACACCGGCTAACCTAATAAATGGTACCATAACCGAAAAGGTGACTCTCTATTTCCCTTTCTTGTAACTCGTACCAGATGTGCATCTATTCTCACACATACTTTTATATTGTTTGTCAGGGTGTTATTACAAAGAATGGAAATGATTATTTTGACATCAAGGGTTATGTACAGAAGACTATGAGCAACTGAGATATAGCAAGTTGCAAATTGCAATTGTTGTGTAGTGTATGAGTGATGTTAATTTACAGGCAATGCCTGCTGGTATTACTTACTACGAATACGTGGTGACGTCTGGGACGGAATAAAACTTGCTTATTGTTGAAGCAGAGCTTAAATAGGGTCCATGTTTGTCAAAAGGGATTGAAAACCAGGGCAACTGGTAGATATTTGTTTAATAAAAGTTCACCTTAGATAATGTATTGGCATTTTATATTCATTACGTTGGCTTCATAGTTAAAAAAGAGTTGTATACCCATCAAGTTTGATGCGCAGAAATAATTTACCATTTGAGTATGCTGCAAATTCCTCTGTTCACGTGTAAAATTTAGCCTATATAGTGTTAAGGTGTTTAAAAAGAATGATAGTATGATATATTACCCAAATCATCATATGATACAAAAACTAGCAATAAAAAAAGACGCACGTGTTTATTTAGATAATAAAAGGTAGTTTTGTTTTTACATTGAAAAGATTCGAAAAGGTTAAATATAACCGAAATAAAGAAGACCGATCAAATAAAACAAAACCCCTTATGTGCTAGTTGAAGTTTTAGATATGGACATAATTAATGTTGGTTGGGTAAAGTTATTCTACTTATTTCTTTTACACGGTCGACACGCTCGGGACCCTCCATCAATGATATAATATCGATCATCATCATATCATATTATTATCATATATATATATATATATATATATATATATATATATATATATATATATATATATATATAATATACTAGTTTTAAGCCCGTGCGATGCACGACAATTTAAAACATACAAAGTTTATTCCTATTAATCTAATCAAATTAATTAATTATTAAACGATTTGCTAAATATAATTGTGTTTATTACGTAGTATAAAAACAATGTGAGATGTTCATCGTAATATGATAAATATTTTACACAAAGTCCATGTTATTACACTAAATATAAGATCGTAACTAAATATATGTCAAATTGTTTATCGATATTTTATTTTTTAATTAATTATTAATAATAAAAAATAATATTATTAATTAAATAATTTGTAGAAGTTTGTTTTCATATGGGACTCCTTTCCATATTATTATTTATATTTATTAATTATTAAAAAAAATAATTATATAATATTAATTAAATAATTTTTTAACTGAAATTAAGATGCTGACACGTGTCATTCGTACTTACCTGGCAAATTCTGGAGCTTTTTTTTATACTTCTTTAGTATATATATAGATATAGCCAAATGTTCAAATAAAAACCACAAAAAGGTACAGAACTGCGAGAATTTTAAATTATAAGAATTTTAACATGTTTAACGATTCAATCGTGAACACTGATGTAAATTAACGTTAAAAGTAAAATAGTTCGAGAAAACATCAAAATAACCTTTTATAACAAACAAAAACAAAAAGTGACATTTATACGATTGTTATTACTTAACAGAGTATATCACGTTGTTTGCATTACGCGTTACCTTCAAAGTCAAATACTAACTAATAACAAAATCCCCTAACCACTTTTTTTATTGTAAAATTTTAATTGTAATTAACACCACTTCCATCACCGTTGATATGATTCTCCCTTTCTTCTTCTTGTGTTGTTTAAGTTTTTGTTTCTCATCATCATCCACAATATAACTCTCTCCTTCTTTTTGTTTCTTGATCATAACCATATTATTAACAACCCTAATCTCCTTCACAATTTTCCTACAAATTAGGGGGTGTTTCTTTTATAATTTGATTAATAACAGAAGATAGAAGATAGAAAAATGATGGGAAAGTTTAATAGAATGTTCCCTCGTGCTTGTTTTCACGGTGTCTGTATCATTGTATTCATTGTTCTCTGTTTTTCTAACCAACCCACCACCACCACCACCACAACCAATCTAAATAACAAGGTACCACTAGTGTTGTTGCATGACACTTCTTCTTTACAAAGCTTGGTGATCACGGAACCAACTGATTGTTCTGGTCTTAATCAACATCAAGGTTATGATAACCAATGTGAGTTTTTAAAAGCTAATCCTCAATGTAAATCCGGTGGCTTTTTTTACTACTTGGACTTTTTCTACTGCCACTCTAATGTTGTTTTTGGTTATGTTACTCTTGCTTTATGGTTGGTTGCCTTGTTTTATCTCTTGGGTAATACTTCTGCCGATTATTTCTGTTCTTGTCTTGAGAAACTGTCCAATGTGTTAAGACTGCCACCAACAGTTGCAGGGGTAACCTTGCTTCCATTAGGGAATGGTGCCCCTGATGTCTTTGCTAGCATTGCTGCTTTTGTTGGTACGGATAGTCCTGATGTTGGACTTAATAGTATCTCCGGTGGAGCCGTTTTCATTATCTGTATTGTCGTTGGTACCATTTCTTTATGTGTTGCTGATCAGCATGTCAGTATCGATAAGAAATGTTTCGTCAGGGACGTATTTACTTTTCTCTTTGCAGTTGTGATCCTTGCTGTGATTTTGCTTGTTGGAGAGGTTAATGTTGGTGGGGCCATTGCTTTTGTCTCCATTTATGTTGTTTACGCAACTTTTGTTGCTGCTAGCGAAATCTTGAGAAAAAAAGATGACGTTTTTAAGATAGAGGGATATGCACCATTGTTACCTCTTGCAGACACACCAGAAATTCGAGTAACGGATGTGCCAGTGCCACATCTTCCACATTGGATGTGGGGATCAAATGTGGCTATGTATTCGGATATAGTTAGTTGTCATGGTTTGGAAGAATCCCCTGTTAAGCCTCAATGGGGATGGGTCGATGAAGACACACAAATTGAGAATTCGGGCTCTTCATTTTCATGGTCCAAGTTGTTAAAATGGTTAGAGTTTCCATTGATGCTGCCAAGACGATTAACTATTCCGATTATAGATGAAGAGAGATGGTCAAAAGGTTATGCTGTAGCCAGTGTTACTTTTGCACCCCTGCTTCTAGCATTCCTTTGGAATAGCCGAAACGAAGGTGGTCAATTAGGTGAAGACATGATCTATATTGGAGGTGCAGTCATTGGGTGTGCGCTTGGTGTTGCTGCATTTATGTGCACTAGAGCCGAACAACCACCAAACAAGTTGTTGCTTCCTTGGGTCCTAGGAGGGTTCTTTATGAGCATTATCTGGTTCTACTTGGTTGCAAATGAGCTAGTTGCCCTGTTGGTTTCACTTGGTCTTATATTTGGAGTGAACCCATCGATTCTTGGGTTAACCGTGTTAGCATGGGGGAATTCAATGGGTGATTTGATGTCAAATGTCGCATTATCAATGAATGGGGCGGACGGTGTGCAGATAGCGCTATCTGGATGTTATGCGGGTCCAATGTTCAACACACTTGTGGGTTTGGGAGTTTCTATGCTAATTGGGTCATGGACAAAGAGACCAAATGCTTACACAATAACAGGTGATAGTGGGTTGTTGTGTAATCTTGGGTTTATTGTGGTCGGCCTTGTTTGGGCATTGGTGGTGTTGCCAAGAAATCAAATGCAGCCTAGCAAGCTGTTGGGAATGGGGCTTATCACTATTTACTGTGTGTTTTTGTGTTTAAGAATAGGCATGGCTGTCATCCTGGGATCGCTCCATGGTTCAATCTAGCTAGTTAAAAGTACATATAATATACTCCGTAATTCATAAGTAACTAAAACATGATATCATGGGATGTAGTGCTACATGTAGCTAGATTCATAGACGTTTGTTTACTTACCTCTTGTAATATAGTACTATACTGTACTAGTACATAGTAAAGTTTAGTAATTTTACACAAGAATAGGATTCTATATACTCTTTGTAATTGTATGTTGTTGTTTATCGAGAGAAAAAAAAGACGTTGTGATTTTTCTTTTTTAAAATGAGGTAGATGATACTGATCATGATCCCCATTTTTGTTTCTTCAATTCTTGGTAAAGTGAAGGGTAAAACAAGCTAATACGAAATATTGTAAGGAGGTAAATGGAAATATATATAAAAGTAAAATATACTCGCGTTGACGAATACGTGTAGACCTAAATGAAGCAATCACCATTCACCGACTTATGGCTGGAACCACTGAAGCCCGTTTTTGGCCCACGCTAGTCAACAAGTTGTTAAAAACCAACACTTTTTTGTATCTTTTACTTATGATAATAAGAATGACGGACTTACAAAAAGTTTACAAAAAAAATGTATACAAGCGAAGGTGACCAATCATCTAATGAAATAGAATTAAAAGAGGGAAAGAAATTTGTTATTTGATTAATCAAACTCTAATGGCATGTTATTATGTAAACTTTTATTTGTGTGGTTTTTGTAAGTTTAACAAGTTGGTAAATATTATGTGAGACCCTCTCATCCTCTCTCTCATTTTTAAAATTTTATTTTTCATTAATTATTTTCAACAAAGTGTGAGATTTAAATGAGAATGAAAATTTTGGTGAGAATGGTCCCTATGTCACAAAACCCATTTCTCTTCGACACATTGAAAAATTATAAAAGTTGCACAATAAAAAATCAGCATTTTTTCTCTTCGATTAGGCATCTCACATGATATACTTTCGACTATCTTTTTTAATGATTATACAATATTAGTATCACGTGTAATACTCGTTGGTATTTTATGTGATAGTCATTGGTATCACATGTGATAGTTGTTTTATAAAACCCACTGAAAACGAACAAAAAAAAGTTGTCGAAAGTATACCTTGTGAGATGTCTAATCGAAGAGAAAAAAATACTGATTATGGTGCAATTTTTATAATTTTTCGACTTACGATTTGTGAGATATTTAATTTTTGAAAATGTGGAGGAAAATGAATTTTGTAATATGTGATACACTCTTATCGATTCATTTATTCTCACTAAATATTGGTATACTCAATTGAACCTTAATCTTTCGGTGTGCGTACAAAGTAAAAAAATAATTACTCCGTGTAACTTATACACGATATCAAACAAACGCCTCCTTAATGTCATTATCAAGATATTGTTTAGAGTTTTAAGACCGCATTCAAGATATGAGTGTGATAGTAAACCATGCCCAAACACCCTTCAATCTGACCGGTCACGACCCGATTACATCCTTCATCTTTCCCGCCAAAATTCATTTGTAAAGGGAAAATTAAATTGAATTGAAGTATATAATATTTGTGCCCACACAAAATTTACACATTACTCGCTCTCTCACCTTCACCTTCACCTTCATACCAGAAACTCAAATTCGCTATGGTATGTTTCAATAGCTATTTTCTTCTGATTGACTGTATATATTATAATTCAATTTTGTTATATATGCGCAAAACACACGCACAATAATATTCAATTTTCACCGCTGAAATTTTCAAATCTTCTGATTGAATTTATACTTATCTCGATTGAGTGGTTAATTTGTGAAGTTTGTTGCGGAAGATTCACACTCAGACACTCATACACACATGTTATAGTTGTAAAAAGGGGTTTAGGTTTTCGATTCAGATGTCGTTGCTGTACTTTTGTAACCAGATAACGATACTTTTCTTCAATTTATGTTATATACAATTGGGGTGTTGATTTAATATCGAACTGTTGGCTTAATTTGTTCATGTCACTGTCATGCCCTAGTATTGCTTTAAATAATAACCTCCAAAAATTCAATTTGTAAGTCTGTTTCAGTCGATGGTCGAATCAAATTAGTTTTGTATGACAATTATGATTTGGTTAAAATTGATCTAATATGAATATTTGATAAAGCTAAGAACTAAGGTCATGTTGAATTAGAGTGACATCAGAGATCCTATGACTTGTTTTTTAGCTGTTGTTTGTGATTGTAAATCATTTGCTGATAGTAGATTTTACGATGACTATGCTGCTGCTAATGATGTTAACTATTACTACTATTACGACAATTATCTTTATATGATCTGTAAAGTTGTCTTTGTTTTAATTGAGTTTGAGTATGGTGTATATTTATCATTTCTGTCTTTGTTTTGTTTCGTGTTGGTGTAGTCCAAGAAAAGAGGTTTGTAATTGGAAGAAAAGCGAGAGAAGATGTTTCAAATCTTCTACGACTCTCAAGAATTTTACCTTGTGAGTATTGAATATATATGTTCATTTTTTGTATAAGAAACATTGTTATTATTATTATCTGCTCAAGATATGCACTAGAATTGCTTATTAGTATTATATTTCTATGTATGCTATAAATTGATTTGATTGAAAAGTTAGACCATTAGTATTTCCATTGTTTGGTATAATACTATTGTTGTTAAGCCTGGGTTGATTTGACTAACAAGCTTAACACATAATGGGCTTTGAGTGGGGAGATTTATCCTTGTTGCTTTGTCACTTGGTAGAGAAAGTTGCAGTGATTTTACGAGTTTGCAAATCATTAATAGTAATTGTTTATCGTTTTTCATTGAAATCTAAATGTTGATCACTAGTAGACAAGAGATTGAGAATGGAGTAATCTTCACCACCCATCTGTTGGATGATGTGAATAACTAGAATCTGTCTTGGATAATAAATGGTTACTCAACTCTCAAATTCATTTTGATATCTTCTAATTACCAATATTCTGTTAGCATCAATGGGAAGGTTGCTACTGTACACTCATTACTGATTTTAGTGAAAGAGTTTTCTACTTGCCTTTGACATTTATATAAAGATAGCAGGATATAGAGTAGAGCTTTTCCTTGGTTTGTGGTTCATTGATAAATTTCTATATGATTAACACAACCAGGGGTGTACTGCTTCTCGAAATTCTTATCTTACACCGTTGTAGTTGTCTCTGAAGTATAGCTCCTTCATGTTTTAAACTTATTTTATTGCATTAATTTTGTGTACTAATGTCAGCTCAAGGAACTTGAAAAGTTGGGTCCTAGGAAAGGTGTCATCAGCCAATCTGTCAAAGAAGTTGTCCAAAGTCTAGTGGATGATGACCTAGTCTCAAAAGACAAGATCCGAACATCGGTAAGAAATGTTTCCAGATGGGTTACTAAGCAATATCTTTCCTTTGTGGACTCATTTTAGAAATAAATATTGAAAAACCCTCATTCATATTATTTCTGATTCATCTATGGCCAAATAGTGGCTATACAATATAGAATTTGTGCTTTTTGCTTTTCAGTTCAAGACTCCAAATATGATTTTAGAAATGTATAATAATTTCAAAAGTTTCAGGTATACTTTTGGAGCCTTCCTAGTTGTGCTGGAAATCAGGTAGAGCAAAGCTGTTAAAGATATTTACATATTAATGTTTTTTGTGTTTATACCTTAGACTCATTCAGTGTAAATCATCCTTGTAAATTGTTGTCTTGTTTGTGCATGTTTTTTTGTTAAACAGCTCAGAAATGTAACAAAGAAACTTGAGTCAGAGCTTCAAAGCAGCAAGAAACGGCATGTAGAGCTTGTGGAGCAATGTGAGTCCCTAAAGAAAGGCCGAGAGGATTCAGTAAGTTGGTGACTAGCCTTTTTTCAATTTTACGTTGTTTTGGACACAGGAACAACTTTATAAGTATCTTTTGACTATTACAGTACTACTATCTAACCTTAAGCGTTAAATAGGATGCAAGAGAAGAGGCTTTGAGTGAGCTTAAAGACATTGAACAAAAGTATAACAATCTGAAAGTATGTTCACTTCTCATTCATCTTTTAATTACTGAATAAATTTAAATAGATTGGTTGAACTAAATAATTTCGATTTCAGAAAGAAATGGGACAATATGCAGACAATGATCCAGCTACATTTGAAGCAATGAGTAATCAAATAACTACCTTCATTTTCTTCTCTTACTTCCTTTACATTATGTAAAACACCTTTTGTTTAGAATTTGATTCTATATATTAGAGGTAGCAAGATGGGCTGGTTGGGTCACAGCTGGTTGGGTCACAACTGGTTCGGGCTGAAAGATGTAATTTTTAGTACAGGTCGAAATGGACCGCGTCTGGTTCCATTGGCGTGCAAACGCTTCTGTGTGCATTCTAAATTGTTAATGAAAACATTAATTATAATTTAAAAAGTTCCATCATATAAAGATTAAGACGATTCAGGTGGAAACAAGCATTGAAAATAGACTTTTGGAGACTTTTTAACCTATATAACTTGTCGCTTCATTTTGCCCAGTGAACCCATATAGACCTGTTGAGAAGTAAATGAGCATGATTGCTACCTCTAGTATATATCCATGGAACTTGTAAATACATGCTGAAATATTTATTGTTAATTTCAGAGGAAGCTATTAAAGTTGCCCATGAAGCAGCAAACAGATGGACAGGTTTGACTTCCTACACATGAATTTCTATTTCCACTCCTGTATTTTTTCTAAGGCTTGAGTATATGGAAATGTAATTATTTATACGCTGACATTCATTGTATGCAACAAAGTACTCGGGGTTACATTGTGTGTAATAAACTTTCAGTTTGTTGCTATTGTATGTATTTTGGTGACGTGTCAACTTGTGATGTTGTCACGTGTCACTTCATACAACTGACACGTAAGTAAAAGTACGAAAACTTACATACAATGGCGATGAATAACAAGTTTATTACACACAATGGAAGCCCAAATAGCTCGATACACACAATGATTGTCAGACTATAAATAATTACATTTTTGTGCACTTAACCCATTTTCACATTGCGCCAGTGGTGTTCAAACAATTTTCCTCAGGCCAAAGAACAGCTTGAACACCTGTACAATGAGGTAAATCTTAATTTTGTTTAAACCATCTTAAAAGTTAAAACCATAAATAAGGTTCAAACTTTCAAACTCATTTAACACCACTTTTAATTCTATAGACCACTTTATAACTGCACAGAGCTTATAGTCTTAACACAGAAATATGAAATGAAGTCTTTATTCGGACCACTCGTTTGTATCTGACTAGAGCCTAGAAGATCAAATGGGCGGGGTGAGGAAATGGGTTTCGATCGAAATGGGTATCTACGGGTCAGAATGGTTTGGGTTGAATATGATGATAAAATAAGACTTGTTTTATAGTAATTTATTATTTTTGTATAAAATGGTACAACATTACCCAATCAACCGCTTTGGTATGACCCGTTTCCTTTTAAGGTGTTTTTAGTTTGCATGTTAGAGATACGACATTACCCGAATGGGTTAAGTATACGGAAATGTAACTTAGTCTAACATTCATAGTATGTAATAAAGTATTCGGAGTTACATTGTGTGTAATAAACTTTCAATTTATTGCTATTGTATGTATTTTGATGACGTGTCAACTTGTAATGACGACACGTGTCACCACATACAGCTGACACGTAAGTAAATGTACCAAAACTTACATACAATAGCGATAATAATAAGTTTATTACATACAATAGAAGCCCGAATAGTTTGATACACACTATGAATGTCAGACTATAAATAGTTACATTTTTGTGCACTTAAGCCTACCCAAATTAACCACTTCATAAGTAAATGCATTGAAATTGCCACCTTTAGATGTTACCTACAACAAATAGTCTTGTGTATTCGTGTTAGGAAAAATTAGAAGAGGAGTTGCATGGAAATGCTTATGGTCCATCCTTAAACTTCATTGAATATTTTTGAACAAAAAACCCATGAAGTAAAATTGTGAGAGATGTATGAGCTCTAACTGCGGTGTGACTTTACACGTGATATTCAGGTGGGGATAACAGAAGATTTCGACTATATAGAGCTACCAGCAATAACACACCCGTCAAGCAAGCAGAGGAATAGATACTAGAAGCCACATGCTAAGTAACACTGCTACTCCACCTCTATAACTTCATTTTCTTGAGTCTTTTCACATAACTAGTGTACATTAGAATCTAGATTATAGAATCAAGTTGCTAGAACACATTTTGGCCTCCTTTTATGTTTAGTTTCACATGTATCTATCCTACTATCAGAGTGAGATCAATTATACCATCAACGAGCTAGTGCTAGTGTTCTTTTATTGGATAACTTTTCCCCGGAAGGTGTGTTTTTTAGGCTCTACGTGTTATATGTTACTCACCGTTCCCCGCAAATAACGCAAATTTCATTGCCTAATCACTCAACGTGATAAGGGGAACTTTGTCTCCGAAGTATGGTACCACGTCTTCCTACGTATATGTGGTGTGCAACTTGTATGCCCATTGATAACATCAAATAAATACATATTTAGTTAATAATATTTCCTTGTTTTTAATACATTTATATTGCATTGATTTTAAATACTTATTTCGTTCGTATTTGCAAATAGATGTATTTATGATTTGAATATGAAAAAGAATGGAAAAAGGACTTAAAGCGAAGAAGAATCGAAGAAAAAGGATTAAAGTGTAAAAAGAAATTAGAGTTGAAGCTGGCCGCGGAAGGAATATTCTGGAGCCAGAGCCCAACCGCCAGTTGGAGGCTAACGGGCCTTAAGTCGGTTTATCGCTCAAGCCCAACCGCAGGTTTGAGGTCGGTTTCAAAATCTATAAATAGAGGCCTTACCCCAGCCATATACCATACGAAATAACCAAAGCCTAATTCGACTTTGTGGTTTAAGGGCAAGTTTAGGCACGAATTTGGAGTGAGGAAGTTTAGGGTTTGAAGATTGTTCGGGTTTTCGGTTTGGTTTTCAATTCTTATTCTTTTTAAACAATGTTAATTATGAATTCTTGTATCGTAGCTATGAGCTAATTTTTTATTTGTGTTTATTTGGAATATTAACTTTATGAAGTTTATTGTGTTTATCCGAAAGATCCATCTTATTTACTTGATCTTTAATTGTTACTTAACGTGATTAATCAACCTTTTCTATAACGTAGTCTTGTCTAGGTTTATTGGTTATTTGCAATTGTTTAACTTGTTAAATAATTGTGGCTTGAAGCTTTAATCGGCGATAGGTTAAGAGCAATAATAATTATTGAACATTATTTAAGGTCGCTAGTTAAATAAAGAATAGATAGACAACACATAGAAAGGCTTTCCTGTGTATTCATAACGAGTCTTGTGTCTTATCTAAACTTTATAGGAATTGTTAACCGGATAAAAGTTACTTTCTACAAAAGATTTATTCACAATAAAATTATCCAACGGTTTAAACATACATGATAACTGGAATCTAGGGTATAAAAGTCTAAATAAACGCATTCTTTATCAATATTTGTCTTAATCTACTTTTAAATTATTTTGTTTAATTTAAGTTTATATTAGTTTCTTAAAAACGTTCGTACGGAACTAAAACGCACCCCTTTTATTTATTATTTACTTGTTAATTAATTAATTCAATTTAATACGTCGTTCCCTGAGTTCGACACTCGGATTTCCCAAACTATATTATTATTCGATCGGTTATTCTTGCATGTATTGTGTGATAGTATTGATATTTCCTAAAATATAATTTATAACTTTTTAAACGCTATCTAGCACACATCACCCATGAGTCATGACAACCCCATGTTATCATTGTACATGTCCAAAAGAGGAAACACCTCACATGACCGTGACTAAAATCCATGTTTTCTTGCATACCCAGAGTGCTCCTCTTATAAATTCTAGTGTATTTTGTTTGATATGAACTTACAAGTAATAATGCCAGATAAACAATGTTAACCAACTCAACAACACAAACCCTATCTTAAAAAGGTATCCTTTAAGTAAAATATCTAATGATAGAATGGTTATCTAATGATAGAATGGTTCATTGAGAAAATAACATACACAACACCCTGACTCCTCCAGACATACATTCAATTTGGCTTGTAACAAATGTGTCATCCTAACTTTTGTTAAGCACATGGTGGACTAGAGTCTGCTATTAGTTAGGCACAAACAAAATTTAGATTTAAGAAAAAGAAATACACCATCTAAGAGACATCAATGTTCATGGTCCAATGATCCAGGGAGTTAAGTCCCATGAAAATTCCACAAGTCCAAAGGTGATAGGCCAATTAAACAAACCTAAAATAAATAGTAACCACAATGGTTGGTTTAATGACCTTTCACTCACTGTTTATTGTGTTAGGATTAAAAAGCGACATAATTTTTTTTTGAGTAGACGTTGTTAATTTCAGTTATTACTTTTGGAGGGTACAACCACTCGATTGTCCACTTCTAATCTAATAAACGATATTTTTTCATGTCATTGTTTTATAACTAAATTTTGTTTTGGTTTGAATGTGTGTATTCGTGTGAATTTTTTTATGTATAGTTAGTTAAATGCCAATATTGCGAGTTTTATCAATGTTTAGTGACGAATTATTATTTAGTGATCGAGTCGTACCTCAACTCAAAGATTAATATTAAAAACAATAATTACTCAGAAGTTGAAAATGAACATGCACATGCAAAAGGATTTGAACAATAATTCGGAAGCCAATGATGTGTTGCATTATTCTCGCATTATCTATTATTTCAGAACTTATTTAGAATTATCATAAGGTATCAAACTATCACTAGATTCCCAATCACACCATACAATTACTCCCTCCGTCCCAAACACAACAACTCTGCTACAAGTTTTGCATGCTAGGCCACAGCCACTATACTCTATCGGACAAAGACTCTCATCTCTTTTCCATCTACTTTCCGGCTTTTTATGTACTATTGTTTGACTTGGTAAAAGTGAAAAATAGGTAAAAGCTTAAATCTATTAAACCGGTTCAACTGCGAGCCGAACCGGACCTTCAAGCGGTTCAATTTGAAAACCAATTTTCAAAACATTGGCCATAAGAGAAACAAGGTCAGTATAATCACAGCTTTTTTAAAACACGGGGCCTATTTCCCCTACCCCAAATTTCTCAAAAAATCCCTTACCTATTTATCCTCTTAGTCGCATCACTTCATCCATTTTTTTCCCATAAAAACCCTCCATAACCCATTTCATAGTCAAATCATGTCCCTCATCTTATATAATTCTTTTTAATACACGTAAAATTTTATAAAAAAAATACTTGAATAACTCGTTTTTTATTAAAAAAAACTATAAAAAACTTTTTAATTGTATTTTTAAAAAAGTTTCATAAACTTTGTTACTAAATTTTTCTTTATAAGTTACTTTTTATAAAACTTATTTTTTATAAAATTTAATTTAAGTTACAGAATCTTTTTATAAAACTTATGTTTTGGATCTTTTATAAATATTCGAATGAATTATTTGATGCAACTAAAATAAAATTATAAATTATTTGACATGACTAAAGCAAAAGTATAAATTATTTGACGTGACTAAAGCAAAAGTATAAATTATTTGATGTGACTAAAGCAGGATATTGTTTGAAATTATGTACTCGTATATTTTTCCTATATAAACACTTAGAAAGTTCATTTGAAATCACAAATCTTTCGACTCTTCTTTTCACTGCATCAAAACACTTCCAGTTTGAGAAATAACAAATGTCGAGTGATAATGCAAATGCTATATCGGAATTTTCTACCAGTCATATATATATATATATATATATATATATATATATTCTTTATTTATACAGTTTATATCCTTTTATGTTACATGGGTAATTGGACTTGTGCACGATAACCATTTTGTTAAAGTTCATTTAGAAGGAAATTACCCATTGCCTCGAATTCATCCATCATGGTGCAGGTATAAACGTGATTGTGCTATTGCATGCGAAACGTTATACTTGAATAGAGTATAATTATAAAATACGTAACATTGGTATGTATTATAATATATGTTTGTCTCTTCTTCACACACCCTTTTAGAGACAAACAAAAACAATAATAAATATTGACAAACATATTATAATACATACGAATGTTACGTACTTTATAATTATACTCTATTCAAGTATAACGTTTCCCATGCAGTAGCACAATCACGTTTATACATGCGCCATGACGGATGAATTCGAGGCAATGGGTAATTTCCTTCTAAATGAACTTTAACAAAATGGTTACCGTGCACATTTCCAATTACCCATGTAACATAAAAGGATATAAACGGTATAAATAAAGAATATATATATATGTATATATATATATACATATATATATATATAGAGTATATATGCATATTATAATACATACGAATGTTACATACTTTATAATTATACTCTATTCGAGTATAACGTTTCCCATGCAGTAGCACAATCACGTTTATACCTGCGCTATGACGGATGAATTCGAGGCAATGGGTAATTTCCTTGAGTAAATTACATTGCCACCCGTCCTCGGGTCGGGTATTGTACGGGTCCAGTCCCTTGACCCGGAAATCTGTATCGCAGTCAGTCCCTACTCTTGACGAGTGTTAAAAAACCCCATTATCTCACAACACGTGCGACGCACGTGAGGGCAAAATTGACTTCTCCTTTCCCCTGTCGTTGAGTAAATTACATTGTCCGTCCCTATGGTTTCCCCTACCTTTGAGTAAATTACATTGCCCGTCCCTGTGATTTACCCTATGAGTAGATTTTGCCCTCACATGCAAGCATATATATGCATATATATGATATATATATATATATGTATATATATATATACACATATATGTATCATATATATAGATGTATACATCTATATATATGATACATGTATATATATATCATATATATATATATGTATATATATGCATGGATACATATATATGTGATATATGCATATATACGCATATATGTAGACATATATATATATATATATATATATATATATATATATATATATATATATATATATATATATATATATATATAAGATACCTGACCAGTAGAAAATGCCGATATAACATTTGCATTATCACTCGACATTTGTTATTTTTCAAATTGGAAGTGTTTTGATGTAGTGAAAAGAAGAGTCGAAAGATTTGTGATTTCAAATGAATTTTCGAAGTGTTTATATAGGAAAAATATACGAATACATAATTTCAAACAATACCCTGCTTTAGTCACGTCAAATAATTTTTACTTTTACTTTAGTCACGTCAAATAATTTTTACTTTTGATTTAGTTGCGTCAAATAATTCATTCGAATATTTATAAAAGATCCAAAACATAAGTTTTATAAAAAGATTCTGTAACTTAAATTAAATTTTATAAAAAAATAAGTTTTATAAAAAGTAACTTATAAAGCAAAATTTAGTAACATAGTTTAAGAAACTTTTTTTAAAATACAATCTAAGATGTTTTTTTTATTAAAATGTTTTTTTATAGTTTTTTTTAATAAAAAACGAGTTATTCAAGTATATTTTTTTATAAAATTTTAAATGTAATAAAAAGAATTATATAAGACGGAGGACATGATTTGACAATGAGATGGGTTATTGGGGGGTTTTTATGGGAAAAAGAAAATGGATGAAGTGATGTGACTAATAAGAGGATAAAAAGGTAAGAGATTTTTTGGGAAATTTGGGGTGGGGGAAATAGGCCCCGTGTTTTTAAAAAACATGTGATTATACTGACCATATTTCTCTTACGGCAGCCGTTGGTGGTTCAGTACTGATTGGAACTAGAAAACTAGTCAATTTGAATTGGTTTGGGAAGAAACCAGAACCAGATTTCCCCAAGGGTTCTCTTTTGGCAATCGGACCATATCATTTTACAATTGGATGTGGTCTGTGTCAAGACCGATAACCTAAGAGTTTACATCGACACTGATAATGTGTTTCACACAATGGGTCCTCGGCTGGATAGTGATGGTAGAGTCGTGAAGAACTATGAATACCGTATGGAAGTGTCACGGATAGGAAACTTTACATGTCCGTATACTGCCGAGTTAGGGGAAGGGTGCTAAACGGTTGAACTTCGCGGGTTTGATAGGCGGGTTGTGGAGCTACAAGTAAAGAGTATTTGAAGTCCTGTTATGTTTTTGATGGAAGTAGAAAAATGTAATCCTGTTTGATTTTGTTGTATAGGTTGTGTTTTTGGGCGTATATACTTTTGGTATTAAATCTCCAACTTTCAAGAAAAAAAGTAATTATTCAATTATATCTCCTTTTACCTTTTCTGTCACACATGTCTACACACACATAACTTCATTTTTATTCATATTTTACTTTCATATAAACTGTACCATTTTTCTTAATTCTTCTCCACCTACTTGTTATTCCTAATTTGCTCCATACTAAACTTGAGTATTATCAGACCACGAAACCACCACAACCATTTGATACGGATTGAAAACATGGCCGGAAAACTAAACTTTAAAACTCAAAAATACCTTATTGTTTGGCCGGAAAATTGGCCGGATAAGAAAGGAATGGCCTGTGAGGATGCGTGGTGGCGTGAGGGAACGGAAGACGGCGGTAGGTGGCTGGATTTGGTCGGATCCGGTTAGCTAGTGTTTGGGTTTTGTTGTTAGGTGAGAGGATGAGGTTTGTGTTTGTCTTAGATACTAGTAGTTACGGGTTTTAAGTTTTTTTCACAATAAAAGCACTAATATGATAAAAGTGAAAAAAAAAAAGAAAAAAAAAAGAAAAAAAAAAGAAAAAAAAAAAGAAAAGAAATTCTGTTGAATCCGGTTTCCAGTTTCCGGTTCAACAGGGTTCGACCGAAAAACCGGGCGGCTGAACCATTTTCAAAATATTGTCAAAAATCGATTATATATGGATCATTTTTCTTCCCGAATTCGGTCCGACCGGTTGAACCGGTCCGATCTGACCGGTTTCAAAACATTGCTCATGGCAGCCATTAGTGGTTCAGATTGGGACTAGAAAACTAGCCAATTTGAATTGGTTTGGGAAGAAACCGGAACATATTTCCCAAAGGTTCTCTTGTGATAATCGGACCATATCATTTTACAATTGGATTTGGTCCGTATCAATACCGATAACCTAAGAGTTTACATCGACACTGATAATGAGTTTCACGCAATGGGTCCTCGGCTGGATAGTGATGGTAGACTCGTGAAGAACTATGAATACCGTATGGAACTGTCACGGATAGGAAACTTTACATGTCCGTATACCGCCGAGTTAGGAGAAGGGTGCCTAACGGTTGAATTTTGCGGGTTTGATAGGCGGGTTGTGGAGCTATGAGTAAAGAGTATTTGAAGTCCTGTTATGTTTTTGATGGAAGTAGAAAAATGTAATCCTGTTTGATTTTGTTGTATGGGTTATGTTTTTGGGCGTATATACTTTTGGTATTAAATCTTTGTCCGATAGAGTAGAGTGGTTGTGGCCCAGAATGCAAAACTTGTAGCAGAGTTGTTGTGTTTGGGACGGAGGGAGTAATTGTATGGTGTGATTGGGAATCTAGTGATAGTTTGATACCTTATGATAATTCTAAATAAGTTCTGAAATAAAGATAATGCGAGAATAATGCAACACATCATTGGCTTCCGAATTATTGTTCAAATCCTTTTGCATGTGCATGTTCATTTTCAACTTCTGAGTAATTATTGTTTTTAATTTTAATCTTTGAGTTGAGGTACAAGTCGATCCTAAATAATAATTCGTCACTAAATATTGATAAAACTCGCAATATTGGCATTTAACTAACTATACATAACAAAATACACACATTCAAACCAAAACGAAATTTAATTATAAAACAATGGCATGACAAAATATCGTTTATTAGATTAGAAGTGGACAATCGAGTGGTTGTACCCGCCAAAAGTAATTACCGAAATTAACAACGCCTACTGAAAAAAAATTATGTTGCTTTCTAATCCTAACACAATAAACAGTCACTGAGAGGTCATTAAACTAACCATTGTGGTTACTATTTATTTTAGGTTTGTTTCACTGGTCTATCACCTATGGACTTGTGAAATTTTCATGGGACTTAAGTCCCTGGATCATTGGACCATGAACATTGATGTCCCTTAGATGGTGTATATCTTTTTGTTAAATCTAAATTTTATTTGTGCCTAACTAATAGCAGACTCTAGTCTACCATGTGCTTAACAAAAGTTAGGATGACACATTTGTTTACAAGCCAAAATTGAATGTATGTCTGGAGGAGTCGGGGTGTTGTGTATGTTATTTTCTCAACGAACCATTCTATCCGTAAAAGGTGTAAATTGGGCGGAACACCCTGGTCCCGTGTGCCTTTGGCACCAGTCATTGTGCTCCCCACAAGGATGACTCCGGGCAACTCCCCTGGCTCAGTGGGGGCGTCTGGAGATGGAATGAACCATTATCCGTAAGTTCCCCCAGGACCCCATGTGTTTTACGGGTGTGAGTACCTATCATGCTAAATGTTTACCCAGAACAAGATTGAACCTCTGACTTCTAGGAAGCCAAGAGCCCAACTTACCATTGGACCATTTAGACAAGTGGTAATGAACCATTCTATCATTAGATATTTTATTTAAATGATACTCCACTTTTTTAAGATAGGATTTATGTTGTTGAGTTGGTCATTATTTATCTGGCATTATTACTTTACACTAAAGTTTATAAGAGGAGTACTTTGGGCATGCAAAAAACACCACCTCACATGACAATGACTAAAACTCATGTTTTCTTACATGCCCAAAGTGCTCCTCTTATAAACTCTAGTGTATTCTGTTTGATATGAACTTACTAGTAATAATGCCAGATAAACAATGCTGACCAACTCAACAACACAAACCCTATTAAAAAGGTATTCTTTAAGTAAAATATCTAATGATAGAATGGTTCGTTGAGAAAATAACATACACAACACCCCGACTCCTCCAGACATACATTCAATTTGGCTTGTAAACATATGTGTCATCCTAACTTTTGTTGAGCACATGGTGGATTCTCAGTCTGCTATTAGTTAGGCACAAACAAAATTTAGGTTTAAGAAAAAGAAATACACCACTTAAGGGGCATCGATGTTCATGGTCCAATGATCCAGGGAGTTAAGTCCCATGAAAATTTCACAAGTTCATAGGTGATAGGCCAGTGAAACAAACCTAAAATAAATAGTAACCACAATGGTTGGTTTAATGACCTTTCACTGACCGTTTATTGGTTAGGATTAGAAAGCAATATAATTTTTTTTCCTGTAAGCGTTGTTAATTTTAGTTATTACTTTTGACGGATACAACCACTTGATTGTCCACTTCTAATCTAATAAACAATATTTTGTCATGCCATTGTTTTATTACTAAATTTCGTTTTGGTTTGAATGTGTGTATTCGTGTTATTTTGTTATGTATATTTAGTTAAATGTCAATATTGCGAGTTTTATCAATGTTTAGTGACGAATTATTATTTAGTGATCGAGTCGTACCTCAACTCAAAGATTAAAATTAAAAACGATAATTATTCAGAAGTTGAAAATGAACATGCACATGTAAAAGGATTTGAACAATAATTCAGAAGCCAATGATGTGTTGCATTATTCTCGCGTTATCTATTATTTCATAACTTTTTTAGAATTATTATAAGCTATCAAACTATCATTAGATTCTTAATCATACCGTACAATTAATTAAATTGTAACGAATGAATCATTATAAACCTACGTGTCCTCTTTACTATATGTCAGAAACAATACATTAAACAAGAGAAGAAAATGACTGTATGTGTGAATTAAAGAGAGATAAAGTATCATGTATTTCGATAGGCAAAAAAAGAATTTTATGTTCAACAAATTAACAGGTGTTTATTTTCCAAAATCTCAGTCAAGAATAACATTAATTAATTATATACGTTAAAAATACTTAAATGAGTAAAAAATGTTCAAAGGCTTATCAACCTAATCATGCAACAAGTGACCAGCCCCTTTTTGTCACATATTACTAGTTTATTTGCTTGATTAAAAATAAAGAGAATGTACTTAAAATAGCCAAAAAAAAAAAAGAAAAAGTATTGATTGGATACCAAATATTTTTTAAAATAAATTACACAACGGCCAAACCCCCATGTGCCAAAGAACCTTTCCCTGTACCCAGCTAAACCCTACCTGCAACCCACTACATTCATCCATCCTACACCCTACACGTGTCTGCCATCAACGGCCATTATCAATTTTCCGTTTAATTAATCCCCTTCTAATCATTTTATTATAAATTATAAATTATAAACAACGGTAATTCAAATTGGCCGTTTCTTTTCACTCAAAAAACAAATCCCAATTTTATTTTATTTTACTAAGAATAAAAAATACAAATAAAAACAACTTTTTTAAAAACCCACAAATCTTCATCCTACCCACGATTTTTGTCTTCCTATATAAACCTCTAAATCCACACACACTTAAACACACACAGACATTCATTCAGATTCAAATTACAATTTGCTTAGTTACACAGAATTCAATTTCGATTGAGTTCTGAAAATGGAAGCTTTGAGAATGAGGTTTGGAATGGCAGTTTTTGCTGTTGTGATGTCATTAATTGTTCCGTCAATGAATGCTCAAGGTCCTGCTGCAGCTCCTGCACCTTCAAATGATGGTAATTTCTTCCTTAATTTCTAGATCTGAAGTTAATTTAACATTTGATTATAAAATTGATTCACATTAAGTTGAAATCTAGCAATTCGTATATTAAAGTTTTTGTAGATCTGGAAATTATTTTTAATATTTTTAGGGCTAATTGCATAAAATGGCGTAGTATTTTTCCATTTTTACCAAATAATATACGGAGTACTTTAATTTTGTTAATATCCCCAAATCCGCTAGCTATTTGAAGTTAATTTATTGCCAGCAATTAGCCCTAAGACATTATTGATTTAACTAGAATGTGTAAACAAATTTTTTAACTTTTTATAATTATGTTTTTTTCTAGTATTAAAATTTAATATGTATTTTTGGTAAATATCAAGTCAGTAATTGCATTGCAGGTTTTGATTAAAATAAATTATTAATATTAATTTTGTGTTTTAGGTGCAGCAATTGACCAAGGGGTAGCGTATGTGCTGATGGTGGTTGCTTTGGCTTTAACTTATATCATTCACTAGATATTTGATAATTTATCTTGAATTTTTATTTATTTTTTCAAAAACAATTTCCTTTTTATTATGATCTGGTTAACAATTTGTTTGGGTTTGTTTTGACATTTTAATTCAAACCCAATTCTTTGTAATGTAAAGATTCTTTTTAAGATTATTAATGTAATGTAATTGGCTGCAAATTTATATATTGTTGTTGTGTCTCTTTTATAGCAAAGGGAGTGATAATTTCACCCCGCTTAAAAAAGCTTGTTAGCTAAGCATCATATCATTTTCACAGTGAAACAATACTGATACTCATTTTCAACTATATTCATCATACTCTTTTCATAATAATGTAGAAAAAATTAATTATTGAAAGCTGACCTATATCATTTTTATATTACTTGTATCTTTTAATTTATTTTAGAATAGAATATCGTGCAAATAATATATCTTCCGTGAAGAAGCCATCCTTGTTTCTTTATGTTAATTTCGATCGTTTTAATGTTTATTTATGATTTATGATGATTGATCGATAAAACAAATAAAAACTAGGTTTGGATTTGGGCCCTTTTTATAAATTCAATTCATTCAACTTCAACATATTATTAAAATAAAAAGTTATCTCAAGCACTTTAATTAAATTAATTAATTAAAAGAAATTTTAATGTAGAATGAAGGAACTGATATGATTGCTCCATTCCAATTATTCATCTTCACATTTCTTTTCTAAATCTAAATATCTCACGAACCGTATATCCATAAATTATAAAAATTACACCGTTAAAATCAGCGTCTTTTTATCTTTAATTAGAGATGTTATATGACATACTTTCGACAAACTTTTTTTTCCCGTTTTTTAATGGGTATGTGAAATTCGTAATAATAAATCGCATGTGATTTAACACTCACGTGTGAATATATTTACAATCAAATTATAAATTTTAAAGCACTATCTATAATCACATGTGAAAAATCAAATTTACAAATTATAAGTTTAAAATCACATAAAATAATTTATTTGATAATTTAATAAACCTTCATAAAAAATTTAGTTATAATCATATGTGATTAAACATTAAATTAATAATTGCATGTGAATAAAGTGTAAATAAATACGAATTTTAAATAATTGTTTATAATTATACATGTAAATAAATATAAATGTGAAATCACATGTGAATTATCATTTATTATCACATAATTCATTTGAAAAACACATGTGATTAAACCTCAAATCAATAATCACATGTGATTTTGACTGTAAACGAATGCAATTCCTAAAATCTTATTTATATTTGTTTATAAGAATGAATAATAAGTTGTAATCATTTGTGAGTTAACATCCACAATTGATAAATAGTCGTGTACCAGTTATATTACTCGTAAATCACATGTGATTATATATAAAATTACATGTGATTATATAAGTCACATTTTCTACGACCAAACAAAAATAAAAAATAATTTCATTTTATTTAGGGCATGATTAAAACATAAAAGTTCGATTTTGGGCGAGTTAAGGTTGTACGCATCTTGATCGATCCATCGATCAATCTTCACCGTCATAATCCATGAATTCAACAATGGTGGGCGAGGTTACGATGATTTGTATGGACAATTCTGAATGGATGTTGTACCCCAAAACAAACGTTGGTTTCGTGAGCAAGCCGATGCTATTACGCTCTATTGTCACTTTTTTTCTAAATTTTTTTTCACATAAGACCGTCATATCATCAATTCTTGCCATGCCACATCAGCAATTTTGCCACGTATGCAGTGGCGGAATTGCAGGGACATACCCGTGCTAAGCATCCCCCATTAGGCCCCATTGATGTGTAATATTACTGGTGTAGCCCAACAAATTTTGGCCCAGGCCCCCTATTCATTTGTTAGCCCAACCCTCTGTTCTTGAACATGTAAAGCAACACGTGCCCCCCAATTGATGTGTAATAATTGTAGTCGAAATTAACAAAACAAGGTTACAGACTGCAGTTCGTTGCAGAATATTGTACGTAACAATTTGAGTCTCTTTATTTAACAATTTGTTCTCGCTATATTATTTAGAGCACGGGGTGTGGGGGGAAGGGTTTTGTCACCGTTTTCCGACGAGAACGCCGTCGGACGGCGTTCTGCCGCACCGGGACGGCGTTCCCGACGGCGTTCTCGTCGCGTTTTCCGGCCGCCGTCCTTTTCCGAACGTTGTGAACGACAACGTTTTTTTTTTTGTTTTTTTCTTTTTTTATCGTTAGTTTTTTTTTAAAAAAAATTTTAATTTTTAAATTTAAAAAATAGCCGTTACAACGGCCAAATTTTTTAAAAAAATAATAATTTTTTTTCCTATTTAAACACACCTCAAACACAATCTCAAATCACAATTCAAACACACTATCTCAAAAACTCTTTCACATACACAATTAAAACAATCAAAAACTCATCCAAAAATGTCATCCGATGACGAAACCACGTATAAACTTATGATGCTTGCTCGTAAGTATCGTAATGAGCAACAAGATGCCGAAAGTTCCACGGCTCGTTCACGTCGTTTCATACCTCGTGACCGAGTCACGGCGGAGCAGACGTTACTAAACGATTACTTTGTCGAAAATGCGAAATATCCGCATGAATATTTCAAACGTCGATTTCGAATGAGTCGCCGTTTATTCCAAAGAATTTGTGAGGATATTAGCTCTTACTCCGTCGAACCACTTCCCGACTATTTTTTGTGGTTTCGTCAACGACCCGATGCACGTGGCGTACCGGGCTTTACTTGTCTTCAAAAAGTCACTTCTGGGATTCGTCAATTGGCATACGGTACAACTCCGGATGCCTTTGATGAATACTTGCAAATGTCAGCAAGAGTTTCTCGTGAAACTTTACAAAATTACACAAGGTGCGTTATCGATTTATATTCAAATGTGTACATGAGAGAACCAACGAATGAAGACATACATCGTTTGTATGATAAGCATCACAAGCTTCATGGTTTTCCCGACATGCTTGGTAGCATAGATTGTATGCATTGGGCTTGGACACAATGTCCAAATGCATGGAAGGGTCAATACACCCGAGGCGATCATGGGTATCCGACGATTATGCTTGAAGCCGTCGCTTCGTACGACTTGTGGATATGGCATGCATACTTTGGAGTTGCGGGATCCAACAATGACTTAAATGTTCTTAATACGTCTTCTTTGTTTAGGAATTTGCTAAATGACTCCGCTCCCCAAGTTCCATATACAGTGGCTGATTTGGATTACGATAGAGGGTACTATCTTGCCGATGGGATATACCCGTCATGGGCAGCGTTCGTGAAGGGATTTTCATGCGAGATTGATCAAAAGAGGGCTTATTTCAGTAGGAAACAATCGGCCGCACGAAAGGATATTGAGCGCGCTTTTGGTGTTTTACAAGGAAGGTGGCATATACTACAACAACCGGCAAGAGCTTATAGTGTAAACGCTATAAGAAGAATCATGTATGCTTGTATCATATTGCATAACATGATAATTGAAGACAACGGTTTCAACATTGCTGAGAATGAAAATTATTATGTACCTGTTGGAAACATACAAGGTTCTTGGATCGAGAGATGTAACACATACGAGAGGAAAACAAAGGAACTACGTGATCGGGAGACACACGAAGGACTTCGAGCCGACCTTGTGGAACATCTTTGGAGGTATCGTGAACAGAGGTGGAATGAATCGCAAGCTTCGGGATCGGGAACGGGAGCGGGAGATGATTGATTTGTTTATTTATCTATTTTAATTTTAGGACTTTTAATCTTTTATGTATTTTAAATTATTTATTTTAATTTTAGGACTTGTAATTTTTTTTATGTCTTTTTAATAAATTAAATCTTATTTTATTTGATTTATTTATTTTTATATATTAATTTATACAATTATTATCATTAAAAAAACAATTAAAACAAATAATAAAAAACTCCAGAACACTGTCACCACACCACAAAATCCTCAATTACAACATTCTCCAGAACACTGTCCAGAACACTGTGGTGACAGTGTCACCACACCCCGTGCTCTTAGAATCGATATAAAATAACATCAATTTACATCTACATGTATTTTTATTTTTAAAAAGTATGAAACACAAAAACAATAACAAAAAACCAACATAAAAGAATAAACATGATTAATATGTAGGGATGAGCATGAATTTTTTTTATGAAAATGCAAGAATCAAAATGAATGTGCCCATGTATCACGATACTCACTTTCCCCACATTTTTAAAAATTAAATATTTCAAGAATGGCTCATTGAAAAATTATAAAAATCGCACCATAAAAATCAATATTTTTTTCTCTTCGATTAAACATCTCACATGATATACTTTAGACTAAGCTTCGGGATCGGGAACGGGAGCGGGAGATGATTGATTTGTTTATTTATCTATTTTAATTTTAGGACTTTTAATCTTTTATGTATTTTAAATTATTTATTTTAATTTTAGGACTTGTAATTTTTTTTATGTCTTTTTAATAAATTAAATCTTATTTTATTTGATTTATTTATTTTTATATATTAATTTATACAATTATTATCATTAAAAAAACAATTAAAACAAATAATAAAAAACTCCAGAACACTGTCACCACACCACAAAATCCTCAATTACAACATTCTCCAGAACACTGTCCAGAACACTGTGGTGACAGTGTCACCACACCCCGTGCTCTTAGAATCGATATAAAATAACATCAATTTACATCTACATGTATTTTTATTTTTAAAAAGTATGAAACACAAAAACAATAACAAAAAACCAACATAAAAGAATAAACATGATTAATATGTAGGGATGAGCATGAATTTTTTTTATGAAAATGCAAGAATCAAAATGAATGTGCCCATGTATCACGATACTCACTTTCCCCACATTTTTAAAAATTAAATATTTCAAGAATGGCTCATTGAAAAATTATAAAAATCGCACCATAAAAATCAATATTTTTTTCTCTTCGATTAAACATCTCACATGATATACTTTAGACTAAGCTTCGGGATCGGGAACGGGAGCGGGAGATGATTGATTTGTTTATTTATCTATTTTAATTTTAGGACTTTTAATCTTTTATGTATTTTAAATTATTTATTTTAATTTTAGGACTTGTAATTTTTTTTATGTCTTTTTAATAAATTAAATCTTATTTTATTTGATTTATTTATTTTTATATATTAATTTATACAATTATTATCATTAAAAAAACAATTAAAACAAATAATAAAAAACTCCAGAACACTGTCACCACACCACAAAATCCTCAATTACAACATTCTCCAGAACACTGTCCAGAACACTGTGGTGACAGTGTCACCACACCCCGTGCTCTTAGAATCGATATAAAATAACATCAATTTACATCTACATGTATTTTTATTTTTAAAAAGTATGAAACACAAAAACAATAACAAAAAACCAACATAAAAGAATAAACATGATTAATATGTAGGGATGAGCATGAATTTTTTTTATGAAAATGCAAGAATCAAAATGAATGTGCCCATGTATCACGATACTCACTTTCCCCACATTTTTAAAAATTAAATATTTCAAGAATGGCTCATTGAAAAATTATAAAAATCGCACCATAAAAATCAATATTTTTTTCTCTTCGATTAAACATCTCACATGATATACTTTAGACTAAGCTTCGGGATCGGGAACGGGAGCGGGAGATGATTGATTTGTTTATTTATCTATTTTAATTTTAGGACTTTTAATCTTTTATGTATTTTAAATTATTTATTTTAATTTTAGGACTTGTAATTTTTTTTATGTCTTTTTAATAAATTAAATCTTATTTTATTTGATTTATTTATTTTTATATATTAATTTATACAATTATTATCATTAAAAAAACAATTAAAACAAATAATAAAAAACTCCAGAACACTGTCACCACACCACAAAATCCTCAATTACAACATTCTCCAGAACACTGTCCAGAACACTGTGGTGACAGTGTCACCACACCCCGTGCTCTTAGAATCGATATAAAATAACATCAATTTACATCTACATGTATTTTTATTTTTAAAAAGTATGAAACACAAAAACAATAACAAAAAACCAACATAAAAGAATAAACATGATTAATATGTAGGGATGAGCATGAATTTTTTTTATGAAAATGCAAGAATCAAAATGAATGTGCCCATGTATCACGATACTCACTTTCCCCACATTTTTAAAAATTAAATATTTCAAGAATGGCTCATTGAAAAATTATAAAAATCGCACCATAAAAATCAATATTTTTTTCTCTTCGATTAAACATCTCACATGATATACTTTAGACAACTTTTTTTTTATGATTGTACAATATTAGTAACACATGTGTTATTCGTTGGTAACACATGTGTTACTCGTTTACATAACCCAACGAAAACGAAAAAAAAAAAGTTGTCGAAAGTATACCCTGTGAAATCTCTAATCGAAGAGAAAAAACGCTGATTTTTATGATGCAATTTTTATGATTTTTCGACTTACCGTTTGAGAGATATTTAATTTTAAAAAATGTGGGGGTAAGTTAGTTTTGTAACACGTGGCGTGTTCTTATTGGTTCATACATTCTCACGTAAAGTTGTACTCATTTGAACCTTACTCTTAATATATATTTCTTTTTAATTTTAAATATGTTATCCATTGTGTTAATATGGTAAAAAATAAAAAAGGTCATTAACCAACATAAAAAAATAAATATGATTAATATATACGAGGTGTTCAATGAAGAATGCTAAAAAATGAAGAATGAGAGAACCAATAGAATTGCTTCATTTTCTTTAAAACTCAATTTCCACTCGTATCTTTAAAATCAAATATCTTACAAACGGCATGACTGAAAATTATAAAAATTACATATTCAAAATCAGCATCTTTTTCTTTTCGATTAGAGATCCAACAAACTATACTTTCGACAATTTTATTTTTATTTTTATTGGGTCGTAGAAAATGTGACTTATATAATCACATTGACTTTATTTATAATCACATGTGATTTATGAGTAAATATATGATGCGTGTTAAGTTGTCGTTAAAAATACAAGTTTTAATTGATTGGAAATACTAAAGTAAACTTAAACACAACCAGACAAAAATACATGTTCGTATTATAGTATAGCTTTGGTAAGACCGAGTCGAACCACAGGGAATCAGTGTAAATTAAATTAACAAATAGATAAGGGGTGCGTTTTAGTTCCGTACGAACGTATATTTAATAAGAAAACTAAATAAAAATAATTAAAAACAATTATAAGATAGAAAAGATAACTAAGGATAATCGGATAGGCAAGCATGTATTTACTTAGATTACTGATTTCTCGATTCAAGTTTCTGATATGCTTATTGATTGTTGATCATTTATTATGGTGATTTCAACTAAAATGGATAGCCTCCTATTAAGGTTAACTGATCCCTAATAAACCTTACCTTAATACTAGATTCTCTTGAATACACTGAGGCGTGTTATCAACATAAGATTTATGCTATTAAAACTATCAACAGATCATTGAGATTTATTCAGTGACTTTGTGTTAACGTAAGTCTATAATTATTGGTTTTCTAATTATCACACCAATTAGGTTGTGTTAATTGCTATTGGTCTTAACCTATTACCGGTTACAGTCTCAAGCCACAATTAACTAATAAATTACTTAATTGCAGATAATCAATCAACTCATACAAACGTTAGTTCTAGTATAAGTCTTTTGACCACGTTAAGTAACAATTAATAAACTCACAATCGATATGGATCTTTCAAACAAACTCAATAACCATTCATAACTAAGATCAACATAAACATATAATGAAACTTTTATCTAAACAATCATTCATTTAAGTAAATACAATAAAGAATTAGTTCATAATTAAAGTAAGATAGATCAAATCTAAAAACAAGTTATTACACATTGCAAATAGAAAAGAATAAGAATCAAACCCTAATCACCGAACCAAATCTTCGTTAGGGTTGAAAACCTTCAAACCCTAGCCTCCTAGCCTCCTGATCGCCCTTAAAGTCGACCTTTAAACCCTAAAACTGAATTAAGAATTACTTAATTCATATTGTAATTGTATGGTATATGGTTTGGTAAGAATTATCTAAACCGGCAGTTGGATTCTTCAGCCGCCGGCTGGATCGTAATTTTACCCGTTAACCCAGATTTTGACCCGTGCGCTCGACCGCCTTCCTGATTTAGGTTCAACCGCCGATTGAAAGCTTCAACCGCCGGTTGAACTTGTATTCCAGAATCTTCTGCCAGCCGGGCTGGGCTTCTTCTTGGGCCTCCTTCTTTAATTCTTAATCCGAGTTTTAATCTTTATTTTGGCCCAATTCCTCATATCTTTTGGGTTTATCTTCTTTTCAAGCCCAATCTTTTTGGGTTTTCAACCTTTTCTTTATTTTCTTCAGTCTTGAGCCCATTTTTGTTCCTTTTCTTTATTTCTTTATTTTAAACACCTTTCTGCAAATATAAACGAAATCAGTAGTATATATAAATAAATTACAATAAAAAGGCTTAAAAAATAAGGGAATATTATTATATAAATATGACATTATTTGATGTTATCAATATAACATTGGTATACGATTATTCATCAATTGTGAATATTAACTCACACATGATTACAACTTATTATTTATTCACATAAACAAATATAAATAAGATTTTAAAAATTGCATTCGTTTACGGCCAAAATCACATGTGATTATTGATTTAAGGTTTAATAACATAAGTTTTATAAATGAAGTATGTGATAATAACTGATAATTCACATGTGATTTCACCTTTATATTTATTTACATGTATAATTATAGAAATATATTAAAATCCGTATTTATTTACACATTAATTACATGTGATTACTAATTTAATGATTAACTACATGTGATTACGACTAATTTTTTCTCCGTAGGTTTTTTAAATTATCAAATAAACTATTATTATGTGATTTTAAACTTATCATTTATAAATTTAATTATTCACATGTGATTATAGCTAGTGATTTAAATCGTATAATTTGATTGTAAATATAATCAAATGTGAGTGTTAAATCACATGTGATTTAACATAAGAATTTTAAATATCCTTTACAAAATGAAAAATAAAAGTTTGTCGGAAGTATGTTATGTGACATCTCTAATTATAGATAAAAAATGCTAATTTCAACAGTGTAATTTTTATAATTTATAGATATACGATTTGTGAGATATTTAGATTTAAAAAAAATGAAAATAGGTAATTGAAATTAAGCATTCCTATTAGTTCCTCTATTCTTCATTTTTTTGTCATATTGAACTTTTCTTAATATATATTTCTTTTTAATTTTTGAAATTTTACCTATTGTGTTAATAAAAAAGGTCATTTGAAAGCCTTGAACTCATGACCTCTAGGTTGAATTATAGATTGAAATAAATGCTCTAATCAATTAGGCTAACAAACATTATACACATTATTTTTCACTACATTCAACCTTTTCTATTAATAGTACACTTTTATATTTTGTTTAGATAATAGTTTAACTCATTAACTTCAAAACTTTAGTTAATAGTTTTTGATAAATTAAGCCCCCATTAATTAAAAATTCTGACTACACCTCTGCATGTAAGATGCAAATAATCGTCATGTAAGTGTGACAAGTACCACATCAGCACAATACATACAATAGACATATTTACAAGTTTTAATACATATAATAGTAATTTTCAAAGTTTACCATATACAATAATAAACGTGTAAGTATAATACACTTTTAAAATAATAAACTCAAATTATAAATGTAAGTAATAGCATCTAATTGCAATCGAGGCATCGAGCAATTGTAATTCATCTTTTAAGCAAAATGCAAAAAATATAACCATTATAATTCATTTAACACTATTATTCTTAAAACTTAAAAATTTATAAATATAAAAAGTAATTAATACAATATCTCTGTTTTTATTTTTTCTAAACTCTATTTTTCCAAATATCAAGCGAATATCGTAAAATTCTATTTATGACCAATTATTATTATTTTTTTTTTTTCATATTTATTGATTTTCGTTTATTTTACTTTATAACAACTTAATGTATTAAATGAAGGATTTGTTTGGATCAATTTTGCATATGATACATTTTGTATGTAAGAAATTTGTGTACTTTAGCTTTATATGCTTAATATAGATTTAATGGCTCTTTTACTTAAAGATAAAATACGAAGAAGATGACAACTGTGAATTTATAACACGGTTTGAGTTCTCAAATATTTTGTAAAAATAATGTTACATCTTACTAAAACCATCATAAAAACCAATGAACAAACGTGTTGTTATTCAACTATTCATATTGAGTTGCTTCAACTCCAAATTCTTTAAAAACGACAATTGACCGACTAACACAATATTGTATTTTTTTCGCTGCATAACGTGGATACTCTACTAGTACAGTAATATGTGTCTACTTATTTTCTATTTGTTCATCTACTCAAATCATTTATCTCAATGTCATCATTATAATTTATAAGGATATACTCCGTATTAAATACTATACGTATGAGGAAATATAATATATTATTTACTATTGTTTCGTTATTCAGGAATATAAAGTTCATCTTTTTGTGCTCACCAATAACAATTGCCTTTAATTTGGAGCCCTTTATTATCATGGCAATATTTAGGAGTTTATTTTTAGGTTAAGTACTTTAAAATGTACTTATTTAAGGTCCGACATTCATAGTATGCAACAAAGTATTCAGACTTTCATTGTGTGTAAGAAACTTGTTATTCAATGTTATTGTATTTAACTTTTAGTAGTTTTACATACATGTCAGCTATACGAGGTACCACATGACATCATTACAAGTTGTCACGTCACCACAATACATACAATTGGAACACATTGAAATTTTGTTACACACAATGGAGGTCCAAGTACTTTATTGCATACTATGAATGTCATACCATAAATAATTACATTTCGGAACACTTAACCTTTTATTTTTTATTAATCAGGTGAAAAACATCAAATTGTGTTTGTTTCGTTTCCCAACTAATTGACAATAGAAAAGTGATGACCCATCGAGATTTGTACAAAAATTGAAGTTGTACTCCTCTTCAGCGTTTCGAATAACATCTTCAAGATCATCATCTTTTGACTTGCAATGAATATGAAGATTGTTTACCTCACTATTGATATGAACCATATAGTGACCAGTCAATAAATAATTTTTAAAAGTTTCATCTTTTTTACCAACATTTGTGAGTTGCTTCAAATAGATTTTTACAAACCGTTTATATATCAAGTTAGAAATAGATTTTGGAAGAAGATTTTCATACAACTAAAAGAGTGAATCTTAAAATATGTGTTGAATATTAATAGTAAACTAGTTTTACCTTTAGTTTGATTTAATCATGCGTATCATCACTAGATATCATTTTATCAAGGAAAAAGTACAACTGTTAAAATGGTATCTAACCACTTGAATGAATCTTTAAGTGTGTTTGGCAAAAATAGATAGTAGTTGGAGCTGAAAATTTATAGTTAGATATGATAGCTGAAATTTATATATCCGGAGTTATAAGCTGAAGTTTATATATTTTTGTATAAGTATTTGATAAGGTAGCTGAACTAATTTTGTTGGGTATTTATGTAATTTTGATTTACATAAGTTATAATTTTTTTAGAAGCTAGTTGAAGTAACATTTTCTATGAGTTTATTTTTTCGTAAGCTTTTAAATATTTATTTTTCAAACAAAGCTTATAGCTTAAGTTTATAAAAGAATAAATTTAAACTCGTGTAAACTTGTCACTCAAACATACCCTTAAATTGTAAAAATATTATATTACAAACATCAGTTATTAATTTGGTTACATTAATAATCTGCATATTAGGATAATGACTTTGTTAGTTTGATTAAAGTATTTGCAGAATGAGTAAGAATTGTTTGCTTTCTTATTATTTGCGTACTTATTTGACACAAGTAGAAGAACCATAGCCGTTTGCTTCCATCATCTTTATAATATCATATTCTGCAGTTTTTTTTGTAGATAATTAATTAATTTCATGCATAGTTTTTGTGATGATAATAATTTCAAAAATGGGGATTTAATATTTTTGAAAAGATGCATTTTTAAATTTGTACGAAGTAATTAATTTATATCACTTGATCAGAAATAATTAAGTTGTACGAGTTTCATAAGTAAAATAATTTAATTTAAAATATATTAAACGGTAATAATATATTCGCGTAGTTCTAAAGCATACAATAATTAAATAAACTTACTCCGTAAGTAAAAAATTTAATCCAAATTATATTAGTTTAAACGGTAACAATACTTGCGTAGTCGTAAAGCGGAGTAAAAAAATTTAAACGGTAACTATACTTGCGTAATTGTAAAACGGGACAAAACTATAAACACTATCCCAAGCACCCCCCCCTAAAAAAACCAATACGCTCTTAAACCACCACCGATCACCGTCCTCCAAACCCAAAACCCTCCCATCAAAATTACGGTAACTATACTTTCTCGTTTTCCAATATCTCCGGCACCGGCAATTGTCTCCGCTAAACAACTCCTTTCCACCATTGAATCCATGCTGTTAGATTCAACTTATTTACACTATTCGTCACTCCCTCCCTTCTCTACGGTCTCTCCTGTCATTTCCGGTACTAATTTCCGTTAAAATATATTTATATATATTATGTATAATAATTTATATAGATTTATATGTATGTTCTTGAATATTTAATTCCGACTTTAGTCAAAGTAGGTATACATTTAGTTTACAAGTTTCAGTATATTTGATATGGACATTAATTGATTGTCTAACTACATTATATGTAGCCAGTGATCCGAATGAAGACATATAGATATAGATGGTGAGTTTGTAATAGAATTCCTGTTACTTTTTGTATCTGATTATTTTGTATTAAATTAAATATATCCTTATACTGGAAAGGGTACAAGTAATTTGAATGTAACACATTAGATCAAAGGGCATTGAATTGTTAAACTGGTATTTTGAAGACGTTTAGAAACTAGAGCAACACTTATTCTATGCTTGATAAGGGACTTGAGGTTGATGTTCAAGCTTGAGATTTTAAGATAAAATTGAAGATTTAATTAGTTGCCGGGCTTCGACAATGTCTACTATCTTATGCAGAGGTAATTATTATTAATTTTTAATTTTTTGTTATTTATATCAAAGTTGGCATTAACATAACCCTGGTGACGGGCAGCTTTGGTAGTGCATTGTTGTTATCAATGAATCACAATGTGTGTATTCACTTCCAGAAATTCAATCGAGAAGAACCGGCTGGTTAAGGTGAGCCCACTGAACGTTATATTCTTGACTCGAGGGGTGCTCTTGTGGAGAAAGATGAGCCGTTGTTTGTAGGGAGAGACTCATTCTTGGTTGCTGTCTTGTTCTATCCCTGCTGGTTGTACGTGGAAGGAAGCTATTTAATAGTACAGTATGCTCTTTCAGTTATTTCTTTTCTTTTGTTTCAATTGTTTGCATCTTTTATTCTTATAACGGCGTTAACTAACCTGGTGAGATTATAAATTGCTAGGGGTGTTTGTTGTTATTTCATTTAAAAGAACATAAGGTTTGATTGCTTAAGTGCTTTGCTTTCAGGAATCAGGCCCGAAGGATGTAAAAGATATTTTTACCACTTTAAAAGATAGTGCAGGGGACATTAGGATAGTATTAACATTGTAAAGAACCAGGTATGATTTTGGCTGTAGACTACATTACTATATTTTTACATCCTTTTTTGGATGTCTGAGTAACTGACCGACCTTTAATCTGTTGCAGATCACATATAGCCTTCTTTTTTCTCTTATAATTTCTTTGTTATCAGATGCCCTCAGTGCATCGCCAGACAAAATGTCCATCTTGTCACATGATGCTTCATTTAGGCATGCTTTCCATAAAACTGTAAGTGCAAATCCTTATGCAATATACAGATATACGACTAATAAATTTAGTAGCATAATTTTGGAACCTGTTAGCTTTGTTTTTCTTACAGGTTATGGCTATTAGGAGTGATCAGACGATTGAGGGCTGTATGAACTGTGTTTTTCATTTTGCTTGGGGCTGTTCACTTGATGATAATAAAAATGTAACTGATGCAAGGGATACAAATAATGATTGGAGAAATAACAATAAATGCCTGGAGATTACTTTATCGAGCTACGTTTCCCAGTTTTTGCTTAACATAGTTCTTCAAACGCCTGCTTATTAGGTATATAGTCTCGAAGTAAAAGTTAAATGTTAAAACAAGACATAGTTGGAACCCTTATTCTACTTATCATTTTCACATGTAGTAACCTCATGTGGTTATTTGTTTCACAGAACGAGGATGAGGATATGATCTACATGTATAATGCATAGTTGCACAAGCTGATAACGTCTTTTCTATCACATCTACTCGCTAGAGACAAGGTCTGTCATGTCTTTTTACAGATTTATAACATAACCTATCTGTTAATTAGATTGTACATAATATGTTGATCGTACATATTCTCTCTTGAACTCGATCCATAATTTTATGTTGTTTGTGCCCTGGACAAGATATAAGCTTTTCAAAATGAGTTTTCTCTTGACATGATCGTTTCTGCATGGTCGGTGGGTCAAAGAAACAAAGGAGAATGCAACGGACGCTCTTAATCCATACAAAATATCCAGCTCATGTGATCATGCTCTGGATGGGAACATGCATGCTCAGCAAGCTGCTGAATCTGCCCCTCAAACTATTGTATATCTCCTCGACTTTATTAGTGAAATATAAGAGGTTATTAGCTGTTCTCATTCTTTTTTCTCTTAAAGATTTACATGATTGGCTTGCTACATTGCAAGTCTTTCATACTCACTATAAATTTGCATTTTTAGGTTCTCTGGACTGTCTTTTTAGTAGAACTGTGGGTATAATATACATTATTCGTTTGAGTGCTTCATGGTATAAACTTCAACATGGTTGTTTGATATATAATTAGTGTGTCATTCCCATTTAAGCTGCTTTTTATGAGAATTTTGATGCATTAGTATGCCTGTCTGTTCTTTCATTTCAGTTCATGTTTATTTTACTTAAAGACTACTTCGATTCGGAGCTCTTTACAAGTCTTGATTTTTACCCCAGAAAGAACCTGAACTTTTATCTGGCAGTGATGTCCTATGGACATTTGTGAAGTTTGCTGGAGAGGATCACACTGATTTTCAGACACTTGTATCATTATTGAACATGTTTAGCACACTGGTGGGTATAGTTGCAATCTGTTCACTATTTACAATATCCTTAAAATATTTGTGATCAGTGATGATTATTCAAGTGGCCTTACGTATCTCTTTCAGGCTTCAAGCGAGGTGGGTGCATCCATAGTGTATAATTGTTGCAGGGCAGAACGTTTAAAACTATTTCGTGGAGCACTCTGTTCGATTGTTTGTCTATTAATGAGGATAAGTTTACGCAATCGCGTCAGAGCATGGTTACGATATTACCAGAGATTCAAGAGGCGATACAAAAGCTCTTGTTACTTGCCTATATGTTCTTCACTAGGTATTGGCTGTGTTATTTGATATTTCAGTAATAGTTGGTCGAATTATGGTTATCTTTGTTACCTTTTTGTATATTAATGAAGAGACTAGTACAGGTCTGCCGTGATATGAATCTCTACCTCATAGACATGAACTTCACTAAGTTGGGGGTGGGGGGGCAGTGTTCTAGATGGGAACCCTATTGAAAGAAATACACAGTCCCTGATATTGATTACCTGAAAACTGGAGCAGGAAATGGTAAGAACTGGTTGCCTAGCTTGGAGAACGTTTCGTGGATCTTTCAGTTTCCAAAGCTTGAAGTGGTTTATCTTTTTATTGCATTAATATTTACCACAATTTATGATTAATCTTTGGGAGCTTAAATTTCAGAGGTCAAAACAGGACGTCCTGGGTTGACCTGAGATTTATGTCAATTTGCTTTCCTTTTATTTTTTCTATATATAAATAGTTGGTAACTTAAAAATGATTACAAAGTGTTATTATTTCACTAAATTAATGAAGTAGGTTGTATGTTTCAAAAACTGCTTCCTCTAAACTTTTTTCTTATTATAAGTGCATTGGCTTATACTTTTCATTTGTTCATCAGGTTGTTCGTGTTGAGGGCACATCTATGGGTCTACTGTACTGTAGATTGGTACTACTCGTTCTTCTTGTTGATGGTAACATCCAGCTGTTTTCAGTTACTGAATAATCATATTGCGTTGCATACTTTCTTGCTGATTTAAAGCTTAATCCCGTCTAACTTGGTCACATCTCTCTATCAGGTAGCAATCCCATTGATGTTACTGATCCTGACTGGGAGATGTATCTTTTAGTTGAGAAGAAAAGTGATCAGCAGGATAATCCAGTAAAACTGCTTGGTTTTGCAGTTCTTTATCGGTTTTTCCATTACCCTGACTGATTACATTGTGTTGGACCGTATCAGGGGTGATGTCATCGGTAAAGACACAGGTGCAAGTGGGAAACGGGTGATTGAGATCCTGACAGAGTATGATCCTGAAGCATCGTTTGTGATGTGTAAGACGACAGGAGGCGGTGATGAATCGAAGGAGGTTGAGATGGAAGAGGATGATAAGATCAAACAAGAGGAGCAGCTACAGAAGCTTGTTGATGAAAGGATTGAAGCTATTAAGTTGGTTGCACAGAAAGTATCTGTTAAGAGCTCTTGAAAATTATGAAGGCTAGTAGTAGAGTATTAAATTGACAATTTTCACAATATCTTATGCTCATGGACCTCTTTAGATGTTTGTAATCTTGTGTTGAGCTTGCAAGATTTATACCGTTTTCAACATGGGCTTTGGAAAGTGTTGTTTTTAGTATTCGTTTACTTGAATCATGTCCAGGTGATTAGTCGGGTAATATGGTTCTGGTTTGTATACAACCGTAGATACACGACAGATACAAGAATTCCAAATAGCGTATCCACTATCATTATAACAAAAAGTTTACAAGATACACAATCACAAAATTACCTAAATGCTCAGTTTGACATTTGATTTGATATATTTTGAAACTAACACCAACTACCCAAATGGTCACAAATCCTATCCTATGGTAATCATAATTAGCTGTACATTTAAAAATATTGATATTGATATTGAATTTCCTTTTAATATTTTGTGGCATGATTCTAATCTAATATATATATTTTCATTTTGCCAAAAAAATAAAATAAAATAAAATAAAAAGAATTAAAGTGTAAATAAGTTGATGAATGATTTAAATACTTTTTGGGAGGTTGTTTGTCATTTCATATGATGATAATGTCTCCGTTTCATAATGAATAGATGAAACCCAAACAATTATATGCATATGCATGAGTTAAGTATTGATGAAAAAATAGGGAACAGTTTTGTTTATTGTACGATCATAAACTATTGTTAATAACAAAAATAAAAGGTATAATTCTTAACATATATTTGAACTTGACTGCAATCATAAATTTATTTGTTAGTATAATATTTATTTTGTATTTATGTTAACTTAGGAATACTTATGCATTCATCTCGTGGAATAAACAAAAATAGGGAATTAAGGTTTAAATTTAGATAAAGATATAATCTTTTTATTATAGAGCTTATCTAAATCTATTTTTAACATATATTTGAATTTAATTTAATTGATTATTTAAATTAATATTTATGATGTCATCAAATCCTTAATTTTAGTCAATTTGATAAAATTAAACAATCTTATTAGATAAAGATTGAATCAAGGAATGAGTTTCAGTTGTTTAAGCTGTTTGTCTGTGAAATATTTAATGTTTATTTTGCAACACTTGTGTTTCTCTTATACTCGAATAGTAAAGATGGACTCTAGTTTCGTTTTATTATTTTATTTTTTATACATAACATGTACACTTTTTACTAAACAAACTCGAACTCATTATAGTGTACATGTCGTTTGGATCGAGTGTAACTCTCTTAGGAACATCGACACGTTTTATTGATTTGATAAGTTGTACTTTAAGAATGCATTAGTATGCATGATGTCAAGTAAATTTAGTTGTGTAGAAAGGTTAATTACTTTTGAGCGGCTAAAGAAACGAGTTATCTAAGACTTGGATGAAAAAAAATCAAATATGGACTGGCCTAATATCACCAAATTCTGTCTCATTTTTGTACGTGTAATAGTATCACTTAGGAAACAATGAAAACAAATATGGAAATGTTGACTATCATATCCAACTTATCACATAAATTTAACAACGGAAAGAAATCAGGAAAAATATCATGGTCATTATAATCTTTTTGAATATTATGGTCATACTATCTGTAAATCTTAAAAAATAAAAAATAAAAAATAAAAAATAAAATTGAAAAATAAAAATGTGAACTTTTATTAAAAATGATTTCGAGACCGTATAACTAAATGTTATTAACATCATATCATAACTAAATGCCTTTTGGTTGGTAAAACACTTATATCCCTCGAGTCAATTGCTTCCTTAATTAATAATACTTAGAATTTTCAAAACCTATATGTTTGTGGTTGTTAATTACTTCACTTTTAAACATATGTGATGCTAAATCCCCATTTATCACAAACTTTAAGAAGCAACAAAATATTAGGCCGAAATTAGGCTTGATATTTTAAATCTAATCGTGGATTAATGAATCACACATATTATCCATCTCATGACACCAAGTGAATGTGGTTCGATTTTGCTAGGTACTATTTAACTAATTTATAAGTTACACTAATCTTTCTTATTAAAGAGCTTTTTATGTGTTAATTTAGTGTGTGTGTGGTACTAAACATGAATATACACATATGTACATGTACCTATACATTTACACATATAAATATGCGAATTATACGTGAAAGTTTCCAACAATTGAGCTGTATATATTTAATGTCGGCCATTTAAAATCAGAAACAAATTCATTACCAATCTACTTCTCAACCCCATAAATCCTCTCCTTTCTAACAACACACACACACACAAAAGATTTAGTATTTGTATCATAAAATGCAGCCTTCACAATCTAACACAACACATGCAATGACCATTACCATTACTTCAAATCGTCCAACATTACTCACCATCGCACCACCACCAACCACCGTCTCTCCGCCACGAACCACCGCCTCTCCACCGCCAGAGATCGTTCATTTGGTGAGATGCAATCACCACAAGCTATGGACCTTTTTAACAAGAAAATTAAAAAGGTATCTAGGATGCTTCATGTTACAAGATTCTAATCGTTTGGAAAAGAAGGGTGGATACAAGAATGATAAAGTTGCATCGGTTAGTAGTTGTAGTAGTAGCGCGATGCATTCACCGAATTATTATAGCTGTATGAATAATGAAGAACGTGAAGAGAAGCTTAAATCTGCTATAGTTTATTGCAAAAAGTAAATTAATTAGCAATTAACATTAAGGTATCTTTTGTGTTTCATTCTTATATTATTTTTTAGTCACACATAAAAAAAATTTACTTCTATTTCTTGTGCCATTTTTTTTTTGATAAGTTGTTGAACCTTTTCCAATATGCATGCACCCTTTCTGTACCTATCTTTTCTGTTTATTTTAATTATTATTTATCTATACTCTGTTTACCAGTTCATGTATTTTTGAGATTTAAGGGGGTATTCTTTATACAAATTAATTGGGGTAAACAAGATAAAAGGATGCATAAAAACACATTATTAAGTTAGATTGTGTTGATGTCATATTTTATAGTAAACTTAACCAGAAACAAATCAATGGGTATCTTCTCAATGAGGTTTTGAGAGCACAACCAAATATCAAATTTGAACATTGGCTCTTTTAGAGCATATATTGGAGCTGCATATAAGTACAAAAATTGCCAAATAACTTTAGCATTCGAGTTTGGTCCAACAGAGTTTTAATTGGTATTTGAGCTGGAGTTTAATCATCATACCAGACATACTGAAGCTTGTAGTCGTCGAAATGCAAGAAAATAAAGAAAAAGGTTGATTTACGTGCGTAACAATATAGACCAACAATCTTATTACGTAGTAGTACACTTGTAAGGATCGATGGTGACTTAAAAGGAGAGATAGAGAAGAAGTGGCATACGTATGTTTACTCGTTCTATGGATTAGGCATGTGTTTCAATCACATTTGGCATTGACATTCCTTAAAAGTTACAGCAACAAAGGGCTCATACTTTTGTTATTCACTCAAAACACATCCCAACAATTTACAAGACATGAGTTAAAGCAGAAATTATTGATACAAGCTGCAACTGGTTCATGGGTTTCGTTTAGATAAAATGAAACTTTCATAAGCAATATGTGATTACACAGATTGAATTCCAAAGAAATTCAATCTTGTCAAACAGAAGGTGTACATACATTTTACAACATTCAAATAAAGTAGTTTTTGCTGCAGGTGTTTTTACACAATTGCATATTGATCCTAGAAAACAGAAATTCATAGATCCCCATGAATTCTGAAAGATGCTAGCCTGCAAAATGTACTCATTTTTACTTAATAGATTGAAGGCTAGTCATAAAAGTGGTAATATTGATTAATCATGGAAAAACTTTCAGATGTTTTTTCTAGTCTTATATATGAAAGAACAATGGTGACTCTGCAATTGAAAATAACTTGCAATAGTTCTACTGATCAGTCACTCATTAGTATCATAACAGATGCCAATAGGCACTTCTTGCCGTTTCAAAGTCATATATGTTTAGTTTCTTAAGTTTGCTTATTACTGCTTCAAACTTTGGTTTTTAATTTTCCTTTCTAAAAACAAGCTAACAAAAGTAAGATTCAAATCCATCACACTACGTGCGTTTCATTCTCTTCGATCTTATCTTTGATTGCTTTTTATGAAGTCGCACTGAAATTCACAAAGCACATAAACAGAATGACACATTCAAAAATTAGTGATTTAGAACTTTCAATTCAAAACTAAATTGATAGAACTTTCAAGGTTATAGTAGAAATAGAGTAATAAACATTGTCTAAAAAACATGAGAGCAATGCGAAAACAATTCTTCCATTAGACTATGCTTACAAACCTACATATTCCCTCCAGCTTACTTCTCCGATGAGTTTGGTCCCCTCTTCTTTCCAAAACCAACAACTGCACAAAAATAAACTCGTATAACTAATAACGCTCAGGTACCATCACAAATTTTTTAAACGCATATATAAGGACAATCACATGTAATAAGAACGGATTTCTATAAAGGTTTCATTTCATGCTATGTACTTTTAATGTGTAATTTTTCTAATCAGCTTGTAAAATCTGTTCAAACATTTAAAGATTAATCTGTTTTTTCAACCTACAACAATAGAACACAATTTACAGATTCATTTATCAAGTTTTCGAAACAGAATGTGTAAACTAAATGACCAAATGCGTATAACAAATGTTAGTTACATATAATAGAGCACGTATGATGGTACATAGCTATCATACACCAGTATCCCTCAACAAAAACTACACAAAATCATTTCAATGATTAACTCTACAGATTATGTTAACAAACTAAATTTCAAAAGTAATTAACATACTGTAATTAATCATATAATTCAAAAGAGAAACGTGCATAACTTACTCCAAAATGACCACATTGGTTAAAATTAACAATAATATAAATCCAATACAAATCATCACTAATATTTATCATTGTGATTGGAAGAATGTTTTTGTGACATGACTTAAAGATGCAGAGCCTTAAGTTTTCGGATCAATTATTGAATCAATGTCATTTAGGAGTTAGGACACAATGAACACAGGTTTCACTATAAAGCTTTAAACTTTAATAAAATAGTTAAAGTAATTATCGTTCTAATTAAAATGAATCAATCAATTGGCATATAAAAAGGAAAAACTAACCAGCAGTAACAAAACGGCGGTTGTATTGAATACGTTTGTGAGCACGTCCACGTGGCTGCTTCTTCTTATCTTTCTTAGCCACCTTTGGTGTTTGACCTCTCACCTTACCAGCACGAGCCAATGATCCGTGAACCTTACCTGTACGTGTTCAATCAAAATTATTTAACAAAAATATAACAAAATGGATTCATCGATTACATTTTCAGATATGAAATTTCGAACTCACCCATACTGAATTTGATGTGATGTGAGTGTTGCTGCCTTTTCCTTCTGGATGTATTGCAAATTGAGCAGAGACGATAGTAATTTAGGGTTAGGGTTTTGGGGATATATTGTGAAAAAATGGGAGTTGAATAGTGGGCTGTTTTGAGCTATATTAAATGGGCCTAATATTGGGCCTGGGATTGGTTTTGAAGGATTCGTATAGGCCTTGAGGCCCATAAATAAATACTCTATAGTCTGTTCCTACGCTGTTTGAGAACTTTGAATAATTAATGTTATCTACAACAAAACCTCTTGAAATTTGTTTGAACGCTGATAAACCCTAAACCCCCAATTATATAACCATGAACGTACTACAAATAACCACAATTCAGTTCCCGCGAATTTCAAATTCAACACTCAGCCAATCCAATTCATTTCAATCCTTTTCTACTGCAATTATAAAATTACACACCACACGTGACACAAGCAAATACTTGGTTAAAGTTGGTGAAATCCGACCCGCAAAATCGACAGATTTAGTGACACAAATTAAGGAACTTGAAGCAGAAGGAGATGAAGAAGTACATGATGATAATGATTTAGTTGATATTGATTGGGATAAAGTTGAAGATGAATTCTCACCAAAAGGACGAGATGAAGAAATGAATTATGATAAAGATCCTGAATTTGCTGAAATTTTGAGTACATCAATTGATGATCCAGCTAAAGCTAAGTCTAAAGTAAGCTAATTTATCAAAATTTGACCAGAAATACTCATATTTAAGTATGGATGAATATGATATTATATATATAAGGATAGTGTGTTGGTTTTGGATGAGGATATATGCTAAGTTTTTGTTAAAATGTCAGATAGAAGAGAGGATGAAGAAGAAAAGGGATAAGATAATTCAGCGTAAGACCGGTTCGGCGATACCTATGCAAGTCATTTTTAACAAGTAAGCTTAACAGGTTTTCTGGTTGTATCTTAGAAAGTAATGAGTTTCTGAATGGGCATACTTGTAGACAAATGTTGCATGTTAACTTCTGAACTTATTCGTGATTGCAGCAAAAGACTTTTAGCATATATTTAGAAAGTTCAAAACTGGATGATAATTTAGGACTGTTACATGAACTTATTTTTGATAGATTAACAGCAACTTTAAGCATATTTTTGTGGTAACTAACAGCATCAGGTAAATTATTTCAGATTTGAGTTCAACTCCTCATATATTTGGATTGAGTTCTACCATGCTCCATTAGACAAAGACATTAAAATGATTTGCGATGTAAGTTACCTTCCTTCTGCAGAAGTATTCAGATAACTACTAATTATTACTCATATATTTCTATGGGTGTAAGGATAATAGTATTTGATTGTATTCTATTTGCAGACAATTCGTTCATGGCATATTGTTGGACGTCTTGGTGGGTGCAATTCTATGAATATGCAAGTAATTGCTATAAACTTTACATATTTCTGATTTGAATCTTTTAGTTCCTATTGTATAGTTGCGTTACATGTGTAAAATGCATGCAATTTTTGCAGTTATCACAATCTACTACAGACAAGAGACCAAGTTATGATGATATTCTAGGAGCTAACATTGAACCGACCACATTTTATAACATCAGTGATCTTGAGATTCAAGACAACGTAGCACGCTTATGGTAAATCTATACGGAAACCTAAACATAACCCTTTTTTCTGCTATATGTATTTGTTATCGTTTGTTTTTCATATTCGTTTTGATTTAATGAAAAATGGTGTTTAAATGGCATGGATGGACCTACATGCAAGCCGGTGCATACCTCGGAAAATGGGTATAAAAGATGTTATTGTGGTGCAGTTCATATGGTGTTTATATTGAAATATGTAAAGTTTAGAGGTGGCATTGAAATATCTACTTATAAATGGGTCAATTATCTTTATATTGATCTCTAACGTGTCAAAAGGCTAAAATTATAGAAGTTACCTAGAATAAGCAAACTGAGCCGAAGTCGGCCGAAGTTAGTTACCTCCTATATTTTTACTAAAAAACTTATATAATTGAGATAATATAATTTGACTAGTCATTATTGATGTCAATTTATCTATAAAATAATCAAAACTTCGGGACGAGAAGTTGCTAATTGACCCAGCCTGACGCCCTGACCCGGACCAAAGTTACCCTTTTGAACCGTTATTTAACCTGTGAACATGTAATTTAGGGTGGTACATAGGTACCAGTGTCTAGATATTTCATATTTTTTATATTGCTGACCAGAGGCATTGGTTCTACTTTTTCAGGGTAGATATCGGTACCAGTGAGCCTTTGCTGTTGGACATATTGATAAATGCAATGACACAAATAAGTTCTGAGTAAGTTCCATAATTCTCCCTTGGATTCCATCTTCGTTGTATCAGGTCCCATTCTCATCAAATGAAAGGATTCCTGATTAATTACTTTTCCAAAGTGAATCATTAACAGAACTTTTTTCCCCGTTTTTGCTGGAATTCTTGTACGCAGTCATGTTGGAATCAAGCAGATGGTTTTTGGTGGATCTGAATATGAGAACTGGAGTCCAAACTTGACATCAGAGGATGAAGGTTATTGTGTACACAAAATTTAGGCAACTTTAGGTTTAAAAAAATGAGTGTAGTTAATAAATTGTACTTCACTATGAAATATAAACATCTTTTTACTTCAGTTCTGTTGTAATAGAGGTGTTTGTGACTTCATTAGCATCAAAATTTGAACAAATATTCGTGGAATTTGACATATGACCAATGGTTGGAATACAAAGAAATGTACTAACTTGATACACAGTGCCAAATAGTCAAATACTATCTCTCACATTTTGTTTTGATGTAGCTACGAGCTTAACAGCACTTGCGCTTATGTTTTCAGAAATTGTTTCGATCGCTGTCTCTTTCATTGTATATTAATACGATTAATATAGCAATTCAACATCATTACAAGGCTACACTAACATTAACTAGAGTAATTAATAAACATTTAAACACATCATAAACCTCTTGTTTTGCATTAAATACCGATATCATATAGTACCAACATAAACTAAGAACATGGTTACACCACCTTTAATTGATAAGCATCATACCCAAGCACAATCCTTACCCAGATGCCCTTTCCCACCGCACACTGAACAAACACATTTATACCCACGCAGACCACAATAATAACAAACACCGTCACCACGACTGCCGTCCCAAACCGCTTTACGGTGACAAGCCATATGCCCAACCTGACCACACTTGTGACAACCAACATCATTACAATCCCTAGCATTATGCCCCCTTTTATCACAAATATCACAATAATCAATACCATAGTCACTAGATGTATGCCCACTCTTATAACAGATATAACAATAATATTAACTAACACCACCCTGGCTACTACCAGCAATCATGTTCGCCTTCTCCTTACCTGATTTACGTTCGTTTATGGGATCCTTTTCTTCCATACACTTACGTAGTTCTGCTATAGAGTCTAGATGACTTTTCATAATGGCTTGATGGTCTTTTATTGCTCTTAAAACAATTTCCTCAACTTCCGATTTATCAAGATTAGATTTAGCACTTATTCCTTCATGGCGAACAGTTAGTATAATTGTCGATTCCCTAATAGCCATAAAAATTTCTTTAGGTTCATCATTCATTATCGAAGCGGAATGAATTGAATGAGAGACAATGAAAGTAAACAATGGGATGTTTAGTTTATATAGATGGGTCTAGATTAAATAAAAGGAAACTAATAAACATTTAGACTTTCACATTGTATTATAGTATCTTTTGTTGGACACAAATTTTAATTTGGTAATCTTTTAATTTTTTTTTATTTTTTTTTAATATTTATACAGAAACTACTCCGTGTGACCTCATATATGCATGGGTTTCCAGAGAATGGGGTTTTTGGATGTGTGAATGTGTTGTGTGGTTAAAAAAGGGGTGAAATTTGGACATTAACTGTTGAGAAAGACCAAAATACCCATGCATTTAACGGAAAAAAATAACAATAGTTAGAAAAATGGATTCCCCCAAAGCGTTTTTGGGTAACTAATACCTTCAGGAAATATATTTCAGATTTGAGTTCAATAACTCGTATATTTGGATTGAGTTCTACCATGCTCCATTAAACAAAGACATTAAAATGATTTGCAATGTAAGTACTTTCCTTCTGCAAAAGTTTTCAGATAACTACGAATTATGACTCATATATTTGTATGTGTGTAAGAAAATTAGTATTTGATGTATTCGGTTTGCAGACAATTCGTTCATGGCATATTGTTGGACATCTTAGTGGGTGCAATTCTATGAATATGCAAGTAATTGCTATAAACTTTACATATTTCTGATTTGAATCTTTTAGTTCCTACCACCTACTGTATAGTTGCGTTACATGTGTAAAATGCATGTGATTTTTGCAGCTATCACAATCTACTACAGACAAGAGACCAAGTTATGATGATATCCTAGGAGCAAACATTGAACCGACTACATTTTATAACATCGGTGATCTTGAGATTCAAGACAACGTAGCACGTTTATGGTAAATCTATATGGAAACCTAAACATGACCCTTTTTCTGCTTTATGTATTTGTTATAGTTTGTTTCTCATATTAGTTTTGATTTAAAGAAAAATGGTTATAAAATGGCATGGATGGACCTACATGCAAGCCGGTGCCTTCCTCGGAAAATACTCGTAAAAGATGTTATTGTGGTGCATTTCATATGGTTTTATAGTGTATACCCTCATTGAAAAGTGTAGATTATCAATTTAGAGTGGCATGGAACCATTTACTGTCAATTTTCTTTATATATCATCTCTAACGTGTCAAAAGGCTAAAAATATAGAAGTTACCTAGAAGAAGCAAACAGGGCAGAAGTCAGGAAAAGTTAGTAACCTCCTATTCTTTTTGAATTAAAATGCCTATATAATTGGAATAATGTAACATGAGTAATCCAAGCTGACCCTTACCAAAATTGGAATAATTGACACTATGGATTTATTAAATAAGCAAAACTTTTGGACGAGAAGTGTTGCGAGTTGACCCAAGCTGACCCTTACCAAAATTACCCTTTTGAACCGCTATCAAACCCGTGAGCATGTACTTTAGGGTGGTACCTATATCCACGGTATATGTCTTGAAGCATCATTTGTGTGACTATTGACAAGTGTTTATATCTTTGATATTTCATATATTGATGACAAGAGGCGTTGGTTTCTGCTTTTTCAGAGTAGATACTGGTACCAGTGAGCCTTTGCTGTTAGACATATTGATAAATGCAATGGCACAAATAAGTTCTGGGTAAGTTCCATAAATCTCCCTTAAATTTCATATATTGATGACAAGAGGCGTTGGTTTCTGCTTTTTCAGAGTAGATATTGGTACCGGCGAGCCTTTGCTATTAGACATATTGATAAATGCAATGACACAAATAAGTTCTGGGTAAGTTCCATAAATCTTCCTTAAATTCCATCTTCATTTTATCAGGTCCCATTTTCATCAAATGAGAGGATTCTTGATTAATTACTTTTCCTAAGCTAGTCATTAACAGATTTTTTTTTTCTTTTCGTTTTCTGCTGGAATTCTTGTATACAGTCATGTTGGAATCAAGCAGATGGTTTTTGGTGGATCTGAATGTGAGAACTGGAGTCCAAACTTGACATCAGAGGATGAAGGTTATTGTGTACACAACATTTAGGCAAGTAGGTTAAAAAATGAGTATAGTTTATAAATTGTACTTCACTATGAAATATAAACATCTTTTTACTTCTGTTATGTTGTAATAGAGGTGTTTGTGGCTTCATTAGCATCAAAATTTGAAAAAAAATTAATGGAATTTTACATATACGACTACTTGGTTCCTTGTATATTAGTTGATGGGTTACCAAATGAAAACATCAATAATATGAGTCATGCAAGTGGGTTGGGTAAACAGATGGTTTACTCAAAGAATAATGAGAGTTACGGTACACAAAACCAATACTTACAAAGGATGGTTGAGAGTATGGGTCGGTTTGGTGAGCTTTTGGCTAAAAGTGAAACCCAAACCAATAACCTTCATTTTTTCAAGTGAGGCAAATCATTCTGTTTCAGCTAGCGGTTTGGGTTTAGTCTTTAACCTGGTTTTTGCAGACTTATTATTGTTTTTAAATGGGTTGTTTTTCACATGGGTCATGGTGGGTTTCTAAATGGATGGGCTGGTTTCTAGCACCTAAAACTGAACCCAAAGTCCCAATAAACACATAGTGGTAAAACAGTAAAAATAGAAATAGTATGTAAAAAAAATATTCAGGTAATTAAAAAAATAGCATGCAAAATATATAAAACAGGCATTTTTTACCCGCGCTTTGCAGCGGTAATTTTCTAAAAAAAATAGACTTTAATATGAAATAAAATCTTTAAGAGTTACAATATATAATAAATTGTGAATCATAGCTTACCTTCATAGTAACATGTAGCATTTCTTCTAACAATTTAAGAAATGATTAAATTAAATAGCAAATTTTTCTTCAACTTATATTTCATATTTTAATATGTTTGTTTTTCATTGTCAAGTAATATTTTTTCTTTACGTAAAATTTATGACATAAACAAAAAATGATATAATATTTAAAGTAAGATTTGATTTCATATTATCAATAACGCACTTAATAACAACACACATCTTTAATTTGTAAAAAATTGATAAAATAATAACGACACTTATAATCTTAAGAAAAACCTATCGATATTATGTTTATTATTCTCTTTTACACCGAATGAAGTATTTAAAATGCAAAAACAACAGATGTATTAATAAGGTGTTTAGAACTTTATATAAGATAAATGTATATGAATTTTCAAGAATATATAATTCTATAACAACAATTAAAATATATTAACCTACAATACCTAACTTTAAATACATATTTAATTGAAATGATTTTTTTTTATGTATATGAATTTTATTTAATTGAAATGATTTTTTTATGTATATGAATTTTTTTTATAATTAAACACACTTCAAAAAAAAAAGTCACTATTCATGGCACTATTGCACAAATAGTATTTACAAGTTTGTAAACGTAGGAGTTGATAATTCAATCACTTTATTCAGTTTATTTTAAATTTACTATTAATTGTTATATCCGTCATCAAAGAATCTTTAATCTAGTGTTATATGCTATCCTATTTTTAAATTAATTTATTATGCAGCAACCCATGCTAGTTTCAATATGGGTTCAAATGAAGCAAATTACGTCATTAGTAAAGCCGAAGTAATCAATGCATTATCGTGAAGAGATGCAGTTTTGCGATACAAAAATCTACCTGCCACATAACTACTATAATGGAAGATATATCCTTAGGTGGATTATATATAGACACCGACTCTATTAAGTGGTCACAAGAATCTAAAGGAAAAAATATATATATATACAACTAGAGCTTATCAATTAATAGGTTGTGGGTTCAAATCTCATGAGAGTCGTGTGTATATGTGCGATGTAAATATTATGCGGGTTAGGTTAGCTGTGAGATTGTCTTTTTAAAAAGAATGATATAAAAAAAAATTGTAATAACCATCTCACGGTCAAAGAGTTTACATGGGATTTGTGACCATTTGGGTATTTGTTGTAGTTATGAACTATATTAGTAGATAGAAAGGTCAAACTGACCATTTAAGTAATTTTCTCAACTATATCTTGTCATTATTGTGTATTTTGTAAGCATTTTGTTAATATGATGGTGAATAGGCTGTTTACAATTTGATTATCTGTAGCGTAGATTGGGTTGTATGCAATCCATAACCATATTACCTGGTTAATCCACCTTGGTAACTTGTGACTTGATTCAAAGTAAGAGAATGCTAAAAACAACATTTCCAAAATGTTAAGCCCATATTCAAAACGGTATAAATCTTGCAAGCTCAACACAGGATTACAAACATCTAAAGAGGTCCATAACCATAAGAAATTGTGAAAATTTGTCCTTGTAATACTACTACTAGCCTTCATATTCTTTTTCAAGAGCTCTTAACAGATACTTTCTGTGAAACCAACTTAATAGCTTCAATCCTTTCATCAACAAGTTTCTGTAACTGCTCCTCTTGTTTGATCTTATCATCCTCTTCCATCTCAACCTCCTTTGATTCATCACCGCCTCCTGTCGTCTTACACATCACAAACGATGCTTCAGGATCATACTCTGTCGGGATGTCAATCACCCGTTTCCCACTTGCACCTGTATCTCTACCAATGACATCAGCCCTGATACGGTCCAACACAATGGTTTTGAAATTCTCGAGGTGTTTATCAATGGGGTCAAGAGCTATGTAGATTAGGATCTCCCAACATTGCAGAAACTGTTTCTTGTTGATTTTAAGAGTTTTCCTCACTTCTTCAATGGTGTCTGATGGCGGGCCGAATCGGGTAATGGTGGTTCTTTTAGCTAAGTTTTCTCCCTTTAGACGAGCGACGACTGAGTTTAGTGAAGGCTGAATTGATTCTAATGCGAGTAGACGGGGTATGTCAATACAAGCCCTTACGTGTTGCAATGAGTCCAGTGGCTCTTCAATTGAGAGGTCATACACGTTGTCTGAAACTACCATGTTTGTGAGTACTTGAAGAAGATAGCCTCCATAACCCTTGCGTTGGTATGGAGGAAATACCAATATCTGTCATTCATAAGTCAGAAGAACATTTAAATAAGTGACTTTTACTGAAATACATACATCTGTCATTCAAATAACCATAAAATATGTCTCTGTCCTGTTTCAGTTGAATGTTGTGCACCCTTCCAGTAACTTTTACTAGATGTCGCAATTTTCAACCGATTGATATAAAGACGGGCCAAATCATTTTACTTAAGATTACTAGATGAATATTTTAATAATATAGTCTTTGATTGTAAATAAGACATTAATAATATAGTCTTTGATTGTAAAGTGGGAAGGTCCGCCTAACTTGACCGATTTAGACCCACTATAACAATGCCTGTCCTGACCTAAACCCATTTTGACCTGTTTCTCAATACACCCATTGTGCAACCTAACCAGACCTTTTGATTGACTACCCATATTGACCAGCAACCCACCCATATTGCCACCTCTAGAAGATCTAAAAGCAATAATTGTGAATGGTTAACGAAAATGAGTGCTTTTAACTTGTCTAATGGTATATACCTGACCAAGTCTCAACCTATGGCTGTCAGGGTAATGGAAAAACCGATAAAGAGCTGCAAAAGCAAGCAGTTTTACTGGATTATCCTGCTGATCACTTTTCTTCTCAACTAAAAGATACATCTCCCAGTCAGGATCAGTAACATCAATGGGATTGCTACCTGATAGAGAGATGTGACCAAGTTAGACGGGATTAAGCTTTAAATCAGCAAGAAAGTATGCAACGCAATATGATTATTCAGCAACTGAGAACAGCTGGATGTTACCATCAACAAGAAGAAGAACGAGTGGTACCAATCTACAGTACAGTAGACCCATAGATGTGCCCTCAACACGAACAACCTGATGAACAAATGAAAAGTATAAGCCAATGCACTTATAATAGGAAGCAGTGTTTGAAACATACCAACCTACTTCATTAATTTAGTGAAATTATAACACTTTGTAATCATATTTAAGTTACCAACTACTTATATATAGAAAAAATAAAAGGAAAGGAAATTGACATAAAGTGTCTCAGGTCAACCCAGGACGTCCTGTTTTGACCTCTGAAATTTAAGCTCCCAAAAGATTAATTATAAACTGTGGTAAATATGGCATGAAAGATAATGTGAAACACACCTCCAGCTCAGAACAGTCTGCTTTCAAATTCTCGCTAGACTGCGATGATACATTTTGTTGAATTATTTTTCCACTTGTGACCACAGATCTGTGAATAAGCAAGCATCAAGAAACCAACAAATAAAACGAAATAACAGAAGTTGTCATGAGGAAGTCATACCTGACATAATGACTCTCGGTGGAAAATGTTTTGAGGAAGTCCTCTTTTGTCTCAACAAGATTATCTGCAAATATTTTCTGCGAGAAAGAAAAGCAATAGTAATCAGCATTGAACTACTGCATAGAAAAGAGTTTCAAGAGTAAGGAGGAAATGGGTGGATTGCTAACGAGTCTGGTCAGGTTGACTAATAATATTTGCACAAAATTTCAAATTTAAGAGTCAAAATAATCTTATTACAACAAAAATTTTATATTATTACAATTAAAGTAATTTTAGAGGTTTTGTGCATCAAAGATACAATTAGTGGAACTTTTGACCCATTTGACACAAACTAAACTATTTACGAGTAATTAGGCTATAATGTCCACCTCTATCAAAAAAACAAAAGATAAGTACTTGATGATTACCTCAAGGGAAGATTTAAGATCTGTGATTCCTTTTCCAGCCTTTACCAGTGACATATAATATCAACCATCGAAAAGGCATACAGTCAAAATTACATGTACAGAAACTATCATTGAAGGATACAAGGACACTTTGAAATTCCCAAAGGCATGGTATACAAAAGAGATACTTACATCAGACGTGCTCTCAAAAGAAATATCAGCATATGCTTGAAATGATATGCTGCTGATCCAGACAGTGATCTGCAGTAATTTATGTGATATTAAGTTTTGAATCAGCACACATACATCAGTCCGTATAGTATCAGGTTAAAAGACTTTTACAAACAGAAGTACAGATTTGTTTTTCAGGGAACAAAACAAGATAATAAACAATTGAAATTAATCAGAGGATGCTTTACGATGATAAACATCTATATTTCTATGCCATGAACATTTTTGGAATGTGCTCTCGCATACCCTAGAGACAATAAAAGCTAAAAGACCAAAGCTACTTGATACAATTCATAATTAGAAATTGATAATTTGGACGAATATAGAAAATACCTTTAACCCTTGGTGGCCGTATATTTTTCCATCTTCCTCAAAGAAAGTACTTAGGTCAACAGGTTCAATGGGAAAGCTTTCTGGAGATCCCACTTCATCTTCTCTAGACACTGCAATATATGTATTTATACAAAATAACATGTTATCATCAGAGCAAAAAGGAATAAGACAGTGCTCGAGATAATCATGTGCCAAATACTAAAGAATAAAGGTTCCAACTTCAACATTAAATAAATTCACATTAGATCCATAAAAAAGCCCAAATTAATAACTGAAAGTAAGTGTGTAAAAGAGCTAAGTTACTTGTAACCGTCTAGTTAAGATATAAATTCCAGCTAATCATTCAAATACATTAATAATCACATGCTCTAGCTTTCCATATAATGCTCGAAACAAGCCGAACTGAAGCTCTAGCTCGGTTAATCAGTTTACCCAACACTATATACACAAACAGTGCAAAGCCTACTACTAGTTAACTAAATTTGGGCACATATCTAAAAGAAACCCTAAATATGCTCAGGCAAAATACAAATTCAATACAGAACGTCACAGATATATAAAAGCTACCGGAGCTAAATTAAGTGATTATATATCTGGAAATAATTATAAAAAAAAAAAAAAAAACATACCGAAATAGATTTTTATGCAGTCATTAGGTTGCACACCTTCATCTATACACGAAAAACACAAAAGTGACGTCAATTAGCGAAAACAAAAGTAACATTACTACGATAAAATTAAAAAGAAACTTACCGATTTTGTTGAAGCCGACCTTTCGTCGTTTTTTGGGATCGGAGACGGTGGTATCAGATGATTGATGCTTCGTTCCCATTTTTTGTAAAATTAGGGTTTGGATGAGAAGCGGGAAATGTTTCAGAAACGCGGGAAATGGAAGTAGTGTGTCTCAGGGTGGGCGAGTGTTGAGTGCGTGTGTATCTGATGACTTTATATATAGGGTTAGTCGAGACAAAATAAGAAATATAGGGAGTTAAAACAGGATTATTAAAAACGAACTTGATATATCAGCAACATGGGCGTTTGGTCTAGTGGTATGATTCTCGCTTTGGGTGCGAGAGGTCCCGAGTTCGATTCTCGGAACGCCCCTTTTTTACAGTATAGTGTTAGTAGGTGTTAATGCTGTCATATGCTTCTCATGTATGATTGTTTATTTTTCCAGTTTGAACTTTCAGCTGGTTTTGTCAATCCTGTTGTATCCCAAATGTTTGTTTTGGGAGTGATCTGTAAGTTTCATTTACTTTGTCCTTGTAAAAAATATATATCTCTTCTTAGTATAATTGTCATCAACAGCTTCCACCTTAGTATTATACAAGAGTGCAAGACTCCAACGACTAAAGTCATGGTTTCTGATCATATTCAATATCATAGTGAGAGTTAGACGTATAAAACGTTCATAATTTTCCTTTTCTATCCACGTGGGACAGATTATTTCGTATAATACTGATGACAGTTCACAATAGTCTAATAACAATTAGTAAACTAATCACCTTCTCAGCCACCATGTATAGAGGATCTGATTCTTGGATAGATTAACAACTGCAAGAATCACTCAAGTAGTGATTTAAGCATACTTTATCTTTTCTCATAAAACACAACACAATATGTTGTCCTTTACAACACTTATGCAACTTTTGTAACAACTACAACAACAAAAAGGAATAACCTAAAGTACAAAGAATCACTCACCGAGAGATTATATGCATTCGCTGAAAATGTTTTTTCAAGTGTCCAGGGACCAATTCAGGACAATGAGTTCTTAGCATCTACTAAGTTGCCATGAAATGTGAAAGAAAAGCAGACATGGTGTCAACTGTGTACCACCCCAATCTATTCCACCACTCTTTGTCGCCATAAACTATCGGCAACGTTGAATTGCTAGACACTTGCCGTTGCAGTTTTGCAAGTTTTGGACAATTGATAACAGCAATACTTTGTAGGCAAGAGAAATCAATCGCCTGCTGGGTAATACTAGTCAACTTCGGAAGGTCTGTTATAGATATTGCAGGAAGGCAAGGAACACATCAGAATGTATTTCTTGATCCCATCAATAACTTCTTTGATTAATGCAATAAAAAGATAAACCGCATCAAGCTTTGGAAACTGAAAGATCCACGAAACGTTCTTCAGGCAACCAGTTCTTTCCATTTCCTGCTCCAGTTTTCAGGTAATCAATATCAGGGACTATGTATTTCTTTCAATAGGGTTCCCATCTAGAACACTGCCCCCCCACCCCCAACTTAGTGAAGTTCATGTCTATGAGGTAGAGATTCATATCACGGCAGACCTGACTAATACTAGTCTCGTCATTAATATACAAAAAGGTAACAAAGATAACCATAATTCGACCAACTATTACTGAAATATCAAATAACACAGCGAATACCTAGTGAAGAACATATAGGCAAGTAACAAGAGCTTTTGTATCTCCTCTTGAATCTCTGGTAATATCGTAACCATGCTCTGACGCGATTGAGTAAACTTATCCTCATTAATAGACAAACAATCAAACAGAGTGCTCCACGAAATAGTTTTAAACGTTCTGCCCTGCAACAATTATACACTATGGATGCACCCACCTCGCTTGAAGCCTGAAAGAGATACGTAAGGCCACTTGAATAATCATCACTGATCACAAATATTTAAGGATATTGTAAATACTGAACAGATTGCAACTATACCCACCAGTGTACTAAACATGTTCAATAATGATACAAGCGTCTGAAAAATCAGTGTGATCCTCTCCAGCAAACTTCACAAATGTCCATAGGACATCACTGCCAGATAAAAGTTCAGGTTCTTTATGGGGTAAAAATCAAGACTTGTAAAGAGCTCCGAATCTAAGTAATCTCTAAGTAAAATAAACATGAACTGAAATGAAAGAACAGACAGGCATACTAATGCATCAAAATTCTCATAAAAAGCAGCTTAAATGGGAATGACACACTAATTATATATCAAACAACCATGTTGAAGTTTATACCATGAAGCACTCAAACGAATAATGTATATTATACCCACAGTTCTACTAAAAAGACAGTCCAGAGAACCTAAAAATGCAAATTTATAGTGATTATGACAGACTTGCAATGTAGCAAGAATAATGAACTCCAAATCCAATCATGTAAATCTTTAAGAGAGAAAAAGAATGAGAACAGCTAATAACCTCGTATATTATACTAATAAAGTCGAGGAGATATACAATAGTTTGAGGGGCAGATTCAGCAGCTTGCTGAACATGCATGTTCCCATCCAGAGCATGATCACATGAGCTGGATATTTTGTATGGATTAAGAGCGTCCGTTGCATTCTCCTTTGTTTCTTTGACCCACCGACCATGCAGAAACGATCATGTCAAGAGAAAACTCATTTTGAAAAGCTTATATCTTGTCCAGGGCACAAACAACATAAAATTATGGATCGAGTTCAAGAGAGAATATGTACGATCAACATATTATGTACAATCTAATTAACAGATAGGTTATGTTATAAATCTGTAAAAAGACATGACAGACCTTGTCTCTAGCGAGTAGATGTGATAGAAAAGACGTTATCAGCTTGTGCAACTATGCATTATACATGTAGATCATATCCTCATCCTCGTTCTGTGAAACAAATAACCACATGAGGTTACTACATGTGAAAATGATAAGTAGAATAAGGGTTCCAACTATGTCTTGTTTTAACATTTAACTTTTACTTCGAGACTATATACCTAATAAGCAGGCGTTTGAAGAACTATGTTAAGCAAAAACTGGGAAACGTAGCTCGATAAAGTAATCTCCAGGCATTTATTGTTATTTCTCCAATCATTATTTGTATCCCTTGCATCAGTTACATTTTTATTATCATCAAGTGAACAGCCCCAAGCAAAATGAAAAACACAGTTCATACAGCCCTCAATCGTCTGATCACTCCTAATAGCCATAACCTGTAAGAAAAACAAAGCTAACAGGTTCCAAAATTATGCTACTAAATTTATTAGTCGTATATCTGTATATTGCATAAGGATTTGCACTTACAGTTTTATGGAAAGCATGCCTAAATGAAGCATCATGTGACAAGATGGACATTTTGTCTGGCGATGCACTGAGGGCATCTGATAACAAAGAAATTATAAGAGAAAAAAGAAGGCTATATGTGATCTGCAACAGATTAAAGGTCGGTCAGTTACTCAGACATCCAAAAAAGGATGTAAAAATATAGTAATGTAGTCTACAGCCAAAATCATACCTGGTTCTTTACAATGTTAATACTATCCTAATGTCCCCTGCACTATCTTTTAAAGTGGTAAAAATATCTTTTACATCCTTCGGGCCTGATTCCTGAAAGCAAAGCACTTAAGCAATCAAACCTTATGTTCTTTTAAATGAAATAACAACAAACACCCCTAGCAATTTATAATCTCACCAGGTTAGTTAACGCCGTTATAAGAATAAAAGATGCAAACAATTGAAACAAAAGAAAAGAAATAACTGAAAGAGCATACTTGTACTATTAAATAGCTTCCTTCCATGTACAACCAGCAGGGATAGAACAAGACAGCAACCAAGAATGAGTCTCTCCCTACAAACAACGGCTCATCTTTCTCTACAAGAGCGCCCCTCGAGTCAAGAATATAACGTTCAGTGGGCTCACCTTAACCAGCCGGCTCTTCTCGATTGAATTTCTGGAAGTGCATACACACATTGTGATTCATTGATAACAACAATGCACTACCAAAGCTGCCCATCACCAGGGTTATGTTAATGCCAAGTTTGATATAAATAACAAAAAATTAAAAAATAATAATAATTACCTCTGCATAAGATAGTAGACATTGTCGAAGCCCAGCTACTAATTAAATCTTCAATTTTATCTTAAAATCTCAAGCTTGAACATCAACCTCAAGTCCCTGATCAAGCATAGAATAAGTGTTGCTCTTGTTTCTAAATGTCTTCAAAATACCAGTTTAACTATTCAATGCCCTTTGATCTAATGTGTTACATTCAAATTACTTGTACCCTTTCCAGTATAAGGATATATCTAATTTAATACAAAAAGTAACAGGAATTCTATTACAAACTCACCAACTATATGTCTTCATTCGTATCAATTGCTACATGTAATGTAGTTAGACAATCAATTAATGTCCATATCAAATATACTGAAACTTGTAAACTAAATGTATACCTACTTTGACTAAAGTCGGAATTAAATATTCAAGAACATACATATAAATCTATATAAATTATACATAATATATATAAATATATTTTAACGGAAATTAGTACCGGAAATGACAGGAGAGACCGTAGAGAAGGGAGGGAGTGACGAATAGTGTGAATAAGTTGAATCTAACAGCGTGGATTCAATGGTGGAAAGGAGTTGTTTAGCGGAGACAATTGCCGGTGCCGGAGATATTGGAAAACGAGAGAGTATAGTTACTGTAATTTTGATGGGAGGGTTTTGGGTTTGGAGGACGGTGGTCGGTGATGGTTTAAGAGCGTATTGGTTTTTTAGGGGGTGCTTGGGATAGTTTTTATAGTTTTGTCCCGCTTTACAATTACGCAAGTATAGTTACCGTTTAAATTTTTTTATTACTCCGCTTTACGACTACGCAAGTATTGTTACCGTTTAATACGCGAATATATTATTACCGTCTGATATATATATTTTAAAGAGTAAATTATACTGATAGTCCCTGTAATTTTCATAAAATTACACCGATAGTCCTTATCTTTTAGAAACTATACCGATTATCCCTGACTAACTGTATATATATATACGGCGATAGTCCCTCTTGTTAAATTACGTTAAAAAAATTTGTTAACTCAAAAGGGTAAAAAAGTAACTAAACCTCTTATTTTTTCTTTCTTCAAAGCACATACGTCTACAACCCATTTTAACTTGGGTCACCATCATCCACTCAAATCCACCAGTTCTCACACCATCTTCATTGCAATTGGTCACCATCTTCCACCACCAAAGCCTCCATTTTCACACCATCTCCATTACAAACCGGTCACCGTCTTCCACCACCTAATGACCTAAATCCACCATTTTTCAGACCATCTCCAATTACTCCGGTAACCATCTTCCACCATCCAAATCCTCCATAATAGTCACCAAACCAGCAGCACAAAACCTGCAATACTACACCATCTTCCACCTAGATCTAGTTATTGCTTTTGAAAATCGTTTTATGTGAAAAATAAAAGTGGTGGCAGTGACTAAGTTCACGGGAGTTGTAACTCACTGCCGGGGGAAAACGACGATGATCGGACTATACTATCGTCGGCGACCAAACCCACCAACGCCACCTTCACTTATATTTTTGATTTTTTTGTTTTTGTTTATCTTTTAAGTTTTCCAGATTTGTTTATACAGATCTTTTTGTTTTTGTTTATCTTTTAAGTTTTCCAGATTTGTTTATACAGATCTGAAGCTTTTTTGAGATTTTTAATATTTGCAATTAGAGATTTAATCTAAATATTAGATGGGGGTTAGAGATAAAAACATGGCAGTGGTGGTAGAATTAGAAAATGTAGGTAGGTGGTGAAATTGTGTTCAAGAAGAAATGAGGGGTGAAGTTACCTTTACCCTCACATGTTAAAGTTAATAAAACATCTTAATGGAAGTCAGCAAGAGCGACTATCGTCGTGCACATTCAAGTTAGTCAGAGATGATCAAAGTAATTTTCAAAAGATAAGGATGATCGGTATAATTTCATAAAAACCACAAGGACGATCGATATAATTTACTCTATTTTAAATTAAATTATTTTACTTATGAAACTCGTATAACTTAATTATTTCTGATCAAGTGATATAAATTAATTACTTCGTACAAATTTAAAAATGCATCTTTTCAAAAATATTAAATCCCCATTTTTGAAATTATTATCATCACAAAAACTATACATGAAATTAATTAATTATCTACAAAAAAAACTGCAGAATATGACATTATAAAGATGATGGAAGCAAACGGCTATGGTTCTTCTACTTGTGTCAAATAAGTATGCAAATAATAAGAAAGCAAACAATTCTTACTCATTCTGCAAATACTTTAATCAAACTAACAAAGTCATTATCCTAATATGCAGATTATTAATGCAACCAAATTACAACTGATGTTTCTCAGCTTCAAAATTTCCAAGAAAGAATGTAGTATCATTACACAAGTTTGATGGACGAAATCATGTTGGTCATGACATAGAAAAGCCTTACAAGTTCCCAAAATAGGTTTTTCTTTTATGTGTGTTTTCCTTTAATCGTAAATGGTTGAAAACTCAGACATAGTAACCAGTGAATGTGAAACCTCTTCCAACAATCTCACCAGCACAATACCATGCAAAGCATTCCAACCCAAACAATGCAGCAATTCCAGCTTGTTCAACGTGCAAATCTTTTTTGTTTTTCCATACATTCTTCACGTAATCGAGTTCCTTCCAGAATGACTCGTTGCGGTTAGGAAGGCTGCAGAATATGCATAGATGAAATTAAAAAAGTGACAGCTTGGTGGAAAGGCCAGCAATTCTGGTAAACCCAACCCGTAAAAAATTACTTCTTTTAACTTGTCACCCAACCCGCGCCTGACCCACCTATTTTGCCACCTCTACATCAAACGTAAAATCATTATGAGACCCAATCTACCATAGTAAACTCCATTGGTTATCTCAGATATAAACTATAAAGAACTTCCGTTTTTAAAAGTTTAACCAAAATACCACTTGTGACAAACCGTAAGTTCATCAACTTAAGCTCAAAAGTAAATTGCAAAGAAAACCAAGATGAAAGAATTAGGCCGAGCCATATCATAACGGTACATTCAAATAATGCTACATAGAAGAGAATGTATGCAGTTGACAATACAGCAGATTATTGGACATGCATATGCACAGCACAGTGAGAGGACCAAATTGTGTTACTACTATAGCACCAGCAATGTTCATACTTTGATCATGAGTAACAAGTGATGCTAATTGATCCTTTAAAGAAACAACTGCTATAGCTTATATAAATCAGTTCCCAAGTAGAAAATTTTCAATTGAATTTAAAAGCCTGATCTTGAAGATGTAAATGCAAAATTCCACGAAAATGTTACTCTTGAAACATAAATACTAATGTAGTCAGATCCAGTGTCAATGAACTAGAATATGTAACCTTCATAGTAACGTTATTGTGTCTTAACACACGATTTCTTACGCATTAGAACAAAATTTCAGGTTCTTTTACAACAAACTTTTGTGTTACACTTTAGTCTCATACGAGTTATGTTATAAAGATACTAGAGTCTAGAGCTTCAATTTCAACGCAACTACCTAAAAAACGGGTCAATATGGGATTTCAGGTTACATTGAATCTCCAACTAATCAAATGTGTAAAATGTAGAAACTTGTCTAAAATAAAACGGCAGCAGGTTGACAATCGCCAAAAGTGTGTTCAAGTCTTTACAATCTCCAAACTCATTTTATTTTAAAAATAGATATAACAACGTAGTTTTTGTAATGTTACCAAATTATGGACAAATAAGTGTGGCAGGTCAACCAAACCTCACCCATTTTAACTCATTACCAAACTTCACCAACCAACCCACTTTGCCACGTCTAAAGATTTCCAACAGTTTAAGAGAAACAATAAAACATATTGACGAATTTCAATAACTCAAATTATGAATTGAGCTTCACAAAGAACCATAACTAATTCAGAATACACACAGAGCATCAAACTATATGGTAAAATGCTTGATTGATTAAGGCTACATGGAATGCCAAGTATAACGGCAATTCTACTTAAACGAAAACACGAAGTCCACAGAGTATACCTAGCAAGACGAGTGTAGAACAATTGTTTAGACAACTCATTGCATTTCTCAACAGTTGCTGGTTGCTGAACATACTGCTTGTTCTGCTCCATTAACTGCTTATAGTAAGCAGATCCATGCGTGGACAAAAATTGAGAAGCCTGAGTTGCCTTTGATTGCAATTGTTTCAATTTTGATGCCATCCTCCTATCTGCAATTGACAGTATCCAATATAAACAACTGTAATTATAATATATATTCGTGTAATCATGTACACTCAAAATTAGTATTTAACTAAGACCATAAATCGCTGATCAAATCAAACAAGCCTCGTCGCAAAACGACTGAGATTAAAAACCCTAGAATGCAAGACCACTGACAGTTAATCAAGTCAATAGAAATACGAAAAATTACGTTGAAGACACAACTTCTAACCTATTAGCACTTGGCAAGTTGATATTACCCATATGGCAACTTGAATTAGGGCTGATTCTTAGGAAATGTATTTACGAATAGGCTTTATGCGATTTGGGCCAACTTTATCAGCACTTTTATGCGAAAACTTAGCACACCATTATGCGGAATCTCCAAACTTTATGCGAAATTATATTTAAGCGAAATTATCAATTAACAGAACGTTCGAGGTTGGATTCAAAACTATTATACCTAATTTTAACTTACTTGATAATATTGTTGATCTCCCAAACGTATATTTGGAGTCAATTTGGGGGTTTCACACAGTAACAGAATTGATGCAACAAACAATCATAAAAAACGCATAAAATACAAATACGATACGTGGCAGCAATAGATCTAAGCAAATCGTAGATATAAACATAAAAAAGGGGGAAATCGATTAAATGAAAAATACAGTAATTAGATGATGAAGAAACTTAGAGAAAAGTGATTTGTACCTGAAATAAAATTAAAAAGAGTGGTGACAGATCTGAGGAGCTTGGCTTCTCTCGCCAATGAAGCTGTGAGGGTTTTACCAGAGAGAAGCTTTGGACTTTTTGTTCTTCTTTCGATATATGAGAGAGATAGATACAGAAAATTAAAAATATCGTGTTTCTGTGTTTTGTAAGATTTCAACTTAATTTTATACGAATCCGAGACGAGCATTATTATCGAAATTTCAATACCGTACTCGTACCATACTATTCATGTACCCGTATCGGTACCATTCCACTTCAAATGATACGATATTCGGTAGTTATATAAACGTTTTTTTTATGCGGTACTTTCGGTATGGTATTTTCCCGGTTTAGTACCGGTCCCAATTTATAGAAGATATTATTATTTATTAAGAAACTAGATTTCAATCATGTGTGTACACATGAGCCGTTCAATTTGTATTTAATTGTTATAACTATCAATATAATGTGTACGATAAAATTCTAGGGTTTTACCTTATTTAAAAATATATGCAGTAACGTTTGCAATAAAATTATATAAGGTAGTATCTATATTAAGCGTATAGTTGAGGTCATATTAATTTTACTTTTTGTATACAACTTTGAGTGTGTAAAGGGTAAATTTTTTCAACCGAAGGCAAGATAAATCAAACAACCTCTCACTATCAATATATCTAATTATATTTAACAATCATAAACACTAAAGTTGTAAGACGAAAGAGCAACTATATTATTTGTAAGACATTTTTTGTAATAAGGCATATAGAAATTTCAATTAAGGCTGGCATATTATTTATATACCCGACTACCCAAGTGATATACACGGAGAATCACTTAGATGTATGAGAAATTGATTTTTAAATAGTCGTTATTTTTAACTTTTGTGTGTACATCGAAAAAATAAGCATGTCGATTCTTTATCATCTTTTTGTTTAAGTTGTCATATTTGGTTCAGTTTGATATTAAGGTGGTGTTATGTTTTTGTATTGTACCACATTTTACGGCTGATCGTTGTTCACTTTAGTATTGTTATACTTTCGGTACCAAGCGGGTATAGTACCACATTTTACCGTAGCAGTACCCGTACCGTACCGGTACCGTACCACTTTAATTGGTACGGTATTCGGTACTCACATTAGGGCAAAAAAGTAAAGTGGTACCAACCGGTTTGGTACGGTACGGTACCGGTTTCGTACCACGCTCATCCCTAATACAAATCGTTATTTAAGTTACTTCAAATTTCACTATTGATTCTTTATAAAACTTAATTACACTAATGATCCTTTCTTTTAAAACTAGACTAATAATTGTTAACTCTTCATTAAAAATGACAACGTGTGATATTTTCTTATTCTTTTAATTTTTCGTGTAAAATATAAATTAGAAAAATTAAAATATGTGTAAATATATTATTAACTGCAAAGAACATCATTTTCATTTTCCACACTGAAACATCAAATTTTATAGTCTACCACCCAAATCCACCACCATCTTTCACCACCAAATCATATATTTGTGGTTTAAAAATTACGAGTCACATATTTGGTTTCTAGTTTTCAACGTCGTTTTACTTTGAAGTTAGGGTTTTCGTTTGAAATGTTTTTCAAGTAAGGAATGAATGCAAAAGATATGATACAGTGGCTACCAAAGTCGTGACGAGATAAGATGAATGGATGATGGAAGGTCCCGGGTGGTGAAAGATGGTGGTGGATTATAAAATTTGATATTTCAGTACAGAAGATGACCGAATTTTGATGATGAATTTGCTAAGTGATACGGAGAAGATGAAAATGATGTTCTTTATATTTAATAATGTATATATACATATTTTAGATTTTATAATTTATATTTTACTCAAAAAATTAAAAGAATAAAAAAAATATCATTCGTGGTCCTTTTTAACGGAGAGTTAACAATCGTTAGTCTAAAGAATTGATAGCGTAACAAGTTTCAAAATAAATGATCATTTGTGTAATTAAATTTTGTAACGGACTGCTAGTGAAATTTGAGGTAAACTTAAATGACAGTTTGTATAATTTTCTCTTTATTTTAATACCCTTAAATTTAATACTTTTACAATTTAAGGGTGTGTTTGAGTGACAAGTTTACACGAGTTTAAATTTATTCTTTTATAAACTTATTAAGTTATAAGCTTTGTTTGATAAATAGATGTTTAAAAGCTTACGAAAAAATAAACACATAAAAAAAAGTTAGTTCAACTAATTTCTAAAAAAAAGTATAGCTTATGTAAACCAAAATTACATAAATACCCGTAATTAAATTTCTTTTATTTAATTTGAGTTCAATTTTTTATCCTTAAAAGTTATTTAACATTTTAAGCTTCAAATACCTAAACACTTGTACAAAAATATATAAAATTCGACTTACAACTCCGAATATACAAAGTTCATCTACCATATTCAGCTATAAGCTTTCAGCTCCAGCTACTATTTACTTTTGCCAAACACACCGTAAAGATTCATTCAAAGATTCATTCAAGTGGCTAGATACCATTTGAACAGTTGCATTTTTTCCTCGATAAAATGATATCAAGTGATGATACACATGATTAAATCAAACTAAAGGTAAAACTAGTTTACTATTAATATGCAACACATATTTTAAGTATTTGTTCTCTTCACTCTTTTAGTTGTATGAAAATCTTCTTCCAAAATCTATTTGTAACTTGATATATAAACAGTTTGTTACGTTTGTATTTATTGCTTCTTAACTGCTCAAATATAATGTATTGGGTAGTCACTAGTCACTAACTATATATAGTTATTTGACTTATTCATGCTTATATATAAGAATTATTACTTACATATTTACTCTATATGTAATAAATTCAACTACTACCCAACGTCGACAAATATATATTATTGATTGAATTGATGGGTGTACGAACCATATAGTTCAAGATATTGATAAATAGCTAGACCCAAATTTTGTTCAAACAAATTAAATCGAGTTTTCTCATGGTAAACTTATTAATATTACTTTTCATCCTATCACTTAACTTATTTGAAGCAACTCATGCGTTGGTAAAAAAATTGTTTATTGACTGATCACTATACGGTTCATATCAATAGTGATGTAAACAATCTTCACATTCATTGCAAGTCAAAAGGTGATGATCTTGGAGATGTTATTCGAAACGCTAGAGGGTACAACTTCAATTTTTGCACAAATCTCGATGGGTCAACACTTTTCTATTGTCAATTTAGTTGGGAATCGAAACAAACACAATTTGATGTTTTTCACCTGATTGATAAAAAACATACTCCTGAATATTGCCATCATAATAAAGGGCTCCAAATTAAAGGCGATTGTTATTGGCGAGCACAAGAAGATGAATTTTATATTCCAGGTTCTTTTGATCCTTGGCCTAATAATTGGTCCAAAAAGTATTTAGTTTATAGTTCTATCAACCTTTTATACATCTATCTCTTTTATTTTCGCGTCTTTTGAAAAGTTGATGGATGGAAGTCTTACTCATGAGTATTCATATATTGGACTTCACATACTTTTCTTTCATACCTTGAATATATGGATGATCATTTAATTTATAAATACCTAAGTTGGACGACAACAATAATTGAAATTTAACATATATAGAACGTGTCAACGAAACTGAATACAAACAAAATATTAAGTGAAATTTGATTTAATTTGAAAACACTTGATCATCGAATAAACAGCGCGACCATTCTAATTTTGATTATGAAATATCTTATCAGAAAAATATACGTAAAAGATACTAGTCGATCGTTTTAAAATTAAGCACTCTCGCATTATTTTTACAAGATATAAATATTTGATCATTTCAAACATATGTTGGTAACACTTAAACCTTACAAGTTCTAATTTATATAAACGGTATTTGTGAATAAGATTTATTGTTTTGTTATGTATTAAACTTTGCACTTTTTACTATTGTATGAGACATATCTTCACTTGTTCTCTTGTATGTATTGAACATGTATATTTTCCTATTTTGGTTAGGTTTAAATAGGAAATTTTACATACGATAGACGATATTTACAAGTTCAATACATATAATAGAAGTTTTTAAAGTTCGACTCATATAATAGTAAAAGGTGCAACGTTTAATGGATAACGAAACAATAAACCATTGTAATAATGTATTATATGCCTCATATGTTTTAGTATTTAATACGGAGTATATCCTTATAAATTATAATGATGACATTCAAGAGAAATGATTTGAGCAGATGAACAAATAGAAAATAAGTTGACATGTATTACCATACTAGTAGGGTATCCATGTTATGCAGCGGAAAAATTATAATATTGTGGTTGTCGGTCAATTGTCGTTTTTGAAGAATTTGAAGTTGAAACAACTCAATACGAATAGTCGAATAACAACACATTTGATCATTGTTTTTTATGATGGTTTTAGTAAGATGTAACGTTATTTTTAGAAAATATTTAAGAACTCAAACCGTGTTATAAATTCACAAGTTGTCATCTTCTTCGTATTTTATCTCAACTAAAAGAGCCATTGAATCTATATTAAGTATATAAAGCTAAAGTACAAAACTTTCTTATATATAAAATGTATCATGTGCAAAATTGATTCATACATGTTTCAAACAAATCCTTCATTTAATACATTACGTTTTTATAAAGTAAAATAAACGAGAATCAATAAATATGAAGAAAGAAACGGGTCATAATTAGAATTTTACAATATTTGCTTGATATTTGGAAAAAAAGGCGTTTATAAAAAATAAAAATAGAGATAGTGTATTAATTACTTTTTATATTTATAAATTTAAGTTTTAAGAAAGATTGTGTTAAATGAATTATAAGAGTTATATATTTTTGCTTTTTGCTTAAAGGATAAAGGATGAGTTACAATTGCTCGATCGCAATTAGACGCTATTACTTAAGTTCATAATTAGTTACAATTGCTCGATCGCAATTAGACGCTATTACTTTCGTTCATAATTTAAGTTTATTGTTTTAAAGTGTATTATACGTGGGTAACTTTGAAAATTACTAATGTATGTATTGAAACTTGTAAATATGTCTATTGTATGTATTGTGCTATTGTGGTATTGATGACAATTACATGACGATGATTTGACATCATACGTGCAAAGGTGGAACCAGAATTTTCAATTAAGAGGGGCGTATTTTATCACAAAATGCTAATGATAAAGGACATTTTTTATGAGACAGAGGGAGTACCTTATAATTTATTGCATTAAAACAATAAAAACAGAATTACAACATCAATACCTATATTATTTATCACTTATTACAAACAATAAAGAACTACTATATCAATTCAATTTTAATTACTCTAAGTTATTGTTATTTAGTACTTATTTTACCGACAGTATTGATTGTTGTTAGAAAAGTCTTTGGTTCTTAACTACTCACATATGTAGTCACTACCTATATTTAGTTATTTTTTAATAAAATAATGATGAATTTGATTAATTTGTTACGAATTTACTCTTGATGAATTAAATTCAACTACTACTCGTATTTCAAGAAATAGTCATTGATGGGTGTATGAATCAGAAGTCTTTATATGAATAGCCCAATTGACAATTCGTTAAAGTAAGCAAAATCTAGTTTTCTCATGGGAAACTTATTAGTATTTATTTTCATCGTAGCACTTAACTTGTTTGATGCAACTCATGCAAATGTTGGTAACAATACGGATGAAATTCATAAGAGTTGTCTTACGGCACGATGGAAGGTTCGTATTAATAGTGAGGTAAACAATCTTCACTTTCATTGCAAGTCAAAAGATGATGATCTTGGGGAAGTTGTTCGAAATGCTGGAGAGGAGTTTGACATCAATTTTTGCTTAGCTATTGATTCATCGACGCTTTTTCATTGTGACTTTACCTGGGAATCGAAGCAACAACAATTTGTTGTTTTCGAAGTAATTGATAGAAAAAAGAACCCTGAATATTGCTTTGCCAGAGATGTTGGGTTCCAGATTAAAGGTGATTGTTATTGGCAAGTACAAGAAGATGGATTTTATATTCCCGGGTCTATTGATCCTGTTCCTAGTAATTGGTACAAAAAATATGATTGGGAATAAGTTACTTAGTATATAATGCGCGCTACCAAATTTTCATGTGTTATTTTCTTTGTTTTCGTTTATCTAACACCCTTATAAATTGTTTAGCCAATTGTTTTTATTACCTTACAAATTTAAGAATTCAAATGAAAACAATACCCCTAATATTAACGGAATAGACCAAAGTACCATTTGCTAAATATAGAACGATCTACAGGTTTGGAAACTATCATTTTTTATATGTACATAAACAAGAAACGTTTGTCTTGCAATATTATAAATAACATTTACGCATTAAATGTGACGTAACTTACTCCATAACTAATCACCTTTTGACAAAAACCAATAACCTTGTGCCCTTAATAATAATTGGTAAATGCTAAAATGACTATCATAATTTACTCCACAAAGATACAATGTTCACAAACGCTTGATCACTTCATTTTTTATCAATGTTAAAATTTTCACCACAAACAAAGCGCAGGTTATAAACTAGTCTTCTTTAAACAGTGGATAGAATATGACTCATGTATACACATCTTAATTCGTATACTTGACTTACGTACTGGTTGTCCATTATAATATATTAGCTTTTAAACATATATACACGTATTATGTAATGTAACATAATTATTCAAATAAAATTATGTTTTTTTTGGGCTAAAATCGTTAATTCTATCACTTACAAAGTATTTATTAGGTTACTTAGCTTGTACATATTAATATATATATCATTTTACTTAACTTATAAATATTAACTTATAAATATTATAGATGTAAGATCAGAGGAGCGGCTCCTATATGAGAGACAGGAGGGGAAGAATTAATCTTAGCTCTTGATTTTTTTGATAAACGATTCAAATTCACTGCATTTTAATTTTACTGCATTTTACGCAAATTTACTGCATAAATTCACTGCATTTTACGTCTAAAATGCAGTGATCTTGACTGTTGATCGAAAAAATCAAGGGTTAAGATGGAGAGTTGGCCGCCCCTCATATAAGGGTTGTCCCTCTGAACCTTACTCAATATTATAACGTAAGTCTTGTCTAATTAACCTATGAAAAATATTTAGTAATTTATTTGAACAAATTAATAATCTGGTAACTTACTTGAATATCGAAGTACAATAGCATATATACATATATGTTTATTTACTCTTATATAGTACTGTAGTTGGTAAATGACATGAAAATACTCCGTAATATTTATCGTATGTTTCAGTATAATAAGAAAAACTGAATTACATATACAACGGTTTGAAAAACTAATTCCACTGTTCCATTGTGAATTTGTAATCATAATCATATTATTAAGGTCTGATATCTTGATCTTGATTTTCATAAATCGAGAAAAAAATAATACCTAATCCTAATATTCGGTTTTCACCTAAAAATCTTTCAAATAGATTTAAAAAAAAGAAAAAAAAGGTCAAGGTTTAATTACATCATTGACAACATGCACTCCATCTTTTCTTCTTTTATCCATGAACTCATGCAATCTTCGTAATGCAACTCCAAGCGTTTCTTCACTCATATTTGCAAAACAAACCCTAAACCAACCGGCATCCGAACACCGGCAAGAACTTCCCGGCGAAATATTGAGCTTAACTTCCTCCATTATCGTCTTCCATATCTCAAGTTCGCTTTCTCTTGTTGCATCCTTTAAATAAGGACTCAAATTCATCCAACAAAACAATCCAGCATTTCCTTTCAAACACTCGATTCCCGCCTTTTTCAACCCTTCAACAATCATTTCATATCGTTTTCGCAATCTTTCTCTGTTTATCTTTATGTATTTTTCTGTAAATTCTTTGTTTGATAACATGGACGCTAATAAAAACTGCGTTTGTGATGAAATTAAGGTAAAACTCGACATTCTTCTAGCGGTTGTCACCACTTGATCATTGTAAGAATACACCATCCCTACTCGAAAACCCGGGAAGCCTAGATCTTTCGAAAGACTATAAACAATGTGACAACGTTCTGCGTCTTTGTAATTTCTTGATTCTAGAATTTCTGCAATACTAACAAATTCGTCAGAGTGAAATACTGATCCTGAATAGATTTCGTCCGAGACTAAATGAATATTTTTTCTCGTCACGAAATCCAGGATCTCTTCTAGAACTTTCCGTTCGATAGTTGCACCCAACGGATTCGAGGGGTTCGTTATTAAAACCCCTCGTACTTTCATGTTCATTGATCTTGCATGTTCATATGCTGATTCTAAAGCTTTAGGAGTGATCTGGAAATTATTTGAGTTTTCGCAGTGGATTGGAACGATTTCTACACCCGTTCTCCATCTCAAATCTCTATCGAATCTGAAACATTCAAGATTTATCTTGTTAAACATGCAAATTAATAAACTGAACAATAATATAATGGATTCATAAGTTTTACAACCATTTATATTACAACTTTATGGAAGAAAACTATATATGTACCCTGGATAATAAGGAGTTGGGACTAGTAACGCGTCACCAGGATCAGCTAAAATGAAGGTTAGGAGCTCGTTAGCAGCAGTTGCACCAGCGGTTAAAACGACTCTTTCGGGGTTAAATTTTGCTTTTCCTCCCCTCACTTGTTCCATAAAACTTGCCATTGCCTATAAAACCAAATGTAAACAAGTTAGATACTTTAATTCTTATATCTTCATGAAAAAAAAAAATGTTGCATGGTTTTTTACATTTTCTTGTAAAAAGGTCATACCTTTCTGAAAGTTAGAAGCCCGTGGTAATCTTGAAACAATGCATTTTCTCTAAAGCCGGAAACGTTTTTGCCCCAACTTGCTGCTTCTTGATTAGCTTCTAAGTATTCTTCTAGCAAATCGAACGAAACCTGTTAAAGCAAAGGAATTTGTTAGGTTCTATACACGTTAATCTGAACGTATATAAAAAAGTTGTAATGGGATCGGGTGCGTTAGTATTAACCTGGTTTTCAGCTAAGCCCATTTGTATAACACCAGAAGGGTTATGTTTTTCATGATATGGGTTTTCATCATATGCCTTCCATCCTGCAAAATATGGGGAGTTTTCACCATGGGTTTCTGAAGTTGCAATCTTTGATAACCCAACACTTGGTTGTACAATCTCTATTGCCATGTGTACAACTTTGTATTGAAAGTAATAACTTTTTGTGTGTGTGTGTTTGATGAAACCTTTCTCAAGAACTCATATTTATATGGGAAGTCAAATCTTGTTTCGCAGAGCTCAATGTCAATGGTTTAATTTAGTGTTTCTATGATGAGTTGTACATTGTGTGTTAAATGTTGTAAAGTTGTCTGGTCATAGAGGGTTTGTATAGTCAAAACATATATACAAATGGTGGCAAAAGGACCAATGATTAAAAAATCGCATATTATTTTTCTTTATCCAATGTTACTCCGTAACATGTATTTTAATTTATTCTTGGTGACAACTGTTTGGTTTTTCATCTTTAAAAGGCTTATTTATGACGATCAACTTTAGATATTAGATAATTCATTTAAAATATGTTATATACATATACAAATAATTAGGTATTTTAAATGGTAACATATAAATCAACGACAGAAACGGTCATATGATACTCCGATTAAACATTGTATATCTGATTTAAAAAAAACCTCATCCTTTCCGAATAATTTGAATAGGTAAAATCGTATCCGTTTATATCCATGGATAGTCAATTGATTTTGGAACAAAGCGAAAATTATACCAAACACGATTACTTAATATAATAGGAATTTGAAATGGAAACATATCCATCCCTGGTCGATTTTGGAACAAACCAACAAAATACCAAACACGGTTACTTATAGTTTAATTAGTTATGTATACAATGTGATCGGTTTGTGTATAGTGTATACATACATTTGTGTATAGGAGTTGAGATTCCTTTGTTGTTTGAGGATATATAATATATTTCTCAACTAATAAAATCCAAATAAAAATTAATATAATGAGATTAAAATTGTGGAATTTGTGTAATTAAAAAACATATCATAACACATTGACGCAGGGTTTCATATGATAAAGATCCATGTGCAAACACATCCCAAATACCAGCAAAAGATTTGCAATGGTCTTGATTAGATTGATAAACCAAACTAACCCAACATATTTAACAAAAGGGTTTTGCTAACGTGTGTCCCCGTGGTACACGTTAATGAACCCATAATTTCCTTAAATATTAGAATTTGTAATTAATATATGCATAAAAAAAGTAATTATTAGATTGAATTAATGAATATTAAATGCAAATTATAATATTTAAGAAAATTTCGACTTCATTAAACACACTTTATCGTGTGACCCTGTAGCACACGTTAGAAAAACCCTTAACAAAAATGAATAAAGAGAAAATTTTATATATCTTTAACTTTTTCTGTTTGACTTTGATCAATCTATTAAAATGATTGATTCATGTGCATGGTTAATTAATTATTGAGATATTTCATGCTTTATAGAGAATTAGAGCTACTAATTGATACTTAAAAGTGTACTTAACTAGTCTACCCTCCTAATCAAAGTCAACATCTTCTTTTCTGATGGTCAAATTTATGATCTTATTGTTTGTAATAAAAATGGAAGTGAATTATTGGATAGATGTACTAAATTTCTTTAAATGGGTTAATTGGACCTAACTGAGTGATGTGGCATTTATATTTCTACAGAGTTATTTTGATTGCCTTAAACTATAAACAGCTGCAATTTTATGTGTAAAGCTAAAAAGAGTAAGAATGTTTTTTCATACTCAGCTCGTATTTGGGAATGTCCAATTATTGGACAAAATAATTATAGGTTACGTGACTTAATTATACACTCTTGTGACAAATTAGGGAGCATACTTTTTGAAAGACGTATACATGTGTATGTTTAGAGTGGGTAATTAATTATATTTGTGCGTTTATAAGTTTGTATAAACTATAATATAAAGCATGCTAAAGGAATTTATTTTATTTAAAATTACATTTTGTACCAACACCCCTAAAATAAACCAACTTACTCTGATTCAATTCATGGTGGTACGTTGTTGCTAATAAAGTTACACTAATGTTGTAATTAATTAAAGTAATAATGAAAAAATTAGCGAGACAAGTTAAAGACTAGAAGTAAAAGGACCAACTTGGGTTCCCTCAATAATGCTTTGAATTCTTGTTAGATAGACTTGAAATTATCCTCCAATTGGAGTGAAGTAGCTAGGACAAGTGTTCTTGTCATTAATCATGTTGTTTTCATCACTTGTACATGTGTAGTCGATTATGGTACACCTATAATAACCTACACGTACCGTGGTCCTTGCCAATGCCCATGCCTCAAAACACGGTAACTCGAAAAGCATCTTTCGATCAAAATTATCTTTTTCATCGTGCGGGATCTTTAAAGGTAAACTGGAAAATCCAGTTCAACGATCTCCTACTAGCCCAAACCTTGTCAGTTTACAATGGAATATCGATAGGTAAGATATGATCCCATGTAGTACCGTTGGACAACTTATCTTATAAATTGGATTTCATATATTGTTTGAAATAACAAATATTTTGGTTATAATTTATAACTAATCAAGGTTAGCTTCACACAAGTTGGTTTTAATTTTTTTTGTAGGACAGAGTACAAGTTATGTAAAGTTTCCATATCCATTGAAACTTATGTTATTGAGTTATTCTTAGGAAATAAGGAGATATATGATGTAATCATCAATCTATATATATATATATATATATATATATATATATATATATATATATATATATGTTTGCTTTAGAATTAAAATTAAAAGAATTATTAAAAGAATATTATGTGTTGTAAATTGTAATTGGGGATTTAATTGACTCTATTAGCCGACATCAAAAGTCTAAACCGTGTAACCTTTATATTATATGATGGCAACTGCATGTAAGCAAATCTCCATGCAGGACAAATGCCTCGCTTTTTGTTTATATAATTATAATTAATAATTAATAAATGGTTTTAACTAACTAACTAACTAAACCAATTTAAAATATATATATTCGTTTAGTGTTGGAGACAAGTAGCGACCGCGTATCCGTGTCAAAGATCAGCTCAAATCTTTTGCAGGCTTAAATATCTATTTAGATCTTATTACTATAACCACCATTTGATTTTATTTATATTTATATTTATATTTATATTATATTCTTGGATTGGATTGGATTTTCGAATGTTAGATGAGGGAGTATTTAGGAGCTTTTTTGGGATTAAGAGTTCTATTACCACAATACTTCATGTTATTATTGGAACTATAAAACCAACTTTTAATAGCAATTAAGAAGATCGATACGACTTATATGTGTTAAGCTTTGAGTCGAGAGGAAATGTTGATTTTATTGTACACCAATCTTGATAAATGCATCAACAAGTGAGTTGAAACAAGAGGCCACCTCTTTTCTAAACTCGATTGAGCGTCTTTCATCAATATCACCATCAATAAACTTGCGTTACATATAACCTATGTATGTCATGCGAATACATGACTGCATAAAGTACCAAACATCAAATTCTCAAAATTCTGAATATATATGCATCACTTGTTAGTGATACGTGGCGAGTGAGATGATTATTTGATGTGCACAAAACAAAAAATACGAATTAAGAACAAGGGATATGACTCGAATAAAGTTGCCACCATCAAGCCTAACAATCCTGATTGAATCAAAGATAAAGTACTTAAACCGCGAAAGAAATGTAATTAGTGATAAAGCCTAAGTACCACACCAAGAACAATTAATCAATCGACTCATTTCGTGTATAAAAACACTCAAACAAACTTTAATAGCTTGCTTTTTTATTTAAACTCTCATACCTATCTTCTTTTCTATTACAACTTAGAAGCCTTATAATGTCTGAAAAATAAAAAAGCAAATATCACTTGAAAGACTAAAGGCCTAGGACCAATTAAGAGTTACAAAGCAATTAAAGAAAATATCAAAATACAATTATGGTACTAATTACCATAATGATAAAACTAAATGCATGTAATTATTGTTGGATTCAAGAAATATTCCACTTAAAACGGGAATTAGTTATTTAAATAACATAGATTAATTTATTATCCAAACTAATCTATGATCTTCACTTGGTTGTTGGTAGCTCGGGCTCAATTCCGCATCAGTTAGTTGATGAAAAGACATTCATTCACACATGCACAAGCCAAATTAAAAAAAAAAAGAACAAACTATTTTGCTAGATTTACAAGCCTTAAAGCAATATCCATCTTAAATATTTATATAAATGTCAATTTGACATATTTAGTTTTATAAATGAACAAGATTTTGAAAAATCGGATCGAACTGTCTAGTTCAACCGGTTCTCACTAACATTGCATCCCTTCGTTGTTCAATGCTGACATCAACGAGTTTCTCTGGGATAAAATTAACATCTTTATGAATTGAAAAAGGTTAAGCATTTATGAAATGAACGTGATATAAAGCTATCAAATGAATACCCAATCACTTTTTCATGACCCATTGCGTTAAAGACGTTTTCATTGTCGTTAAATACTAGGAAATTTTCAGCTTTTACACGAACCATATCCATCAGCAGTTTGATATGGTCAGTTTGCCACAACGGAACTTTGGTTTCGGTTTTCTACAAAACCATTTGATTCTGGCCAATTTTCTAAACCCCTAGTGTATAATCGCTAATGGTTAAAGACGTTTTCGTTGTCGTTAAATACTAGGAAATTTTCAGCCTTTACACGAACCATATCCATCAGCAGTTTGATATGGTCAGTTTGCCACAACGGAACTTTGGTTTCGATTTTCTACAAAACCATTTGATTCTGGCCAATTTTCTAAACCCCAAGTGTATAATCGCTAATGGCTACATAAGAGATATTTGAGTCTAAAATTTGTATCGAGTAGCACAAATAGATATATGTGTGTGCTTATCTATTTTTTTAAAAAAGGCCGATTTTGGTATGTTAATCATAATTGACTCGAATTAGTAGCTAAACAAAAATTTGGAAACGGGATCGTTCAGTTTAGATATTAGGAGTGTTTGGGATTGCTTATTTCAAGAACTTACCTGCTTATTACTTGGTTTTTATAAGCAATCCCACACAACCTCTTATCTATATCTATATTCTATATTCCTTTTCTATACTTCTACACTATATAATAAAGACACTGGGTCATAATCTTAAAAATGATAACTAACAAATGATCATTCTACCCTTTTGACATTTAATTCAACATTAACCCTTTATTAATGCAGCTAATAATATAAGTTATTATATTATAATCAATTTCGATTACACAATATGTAGCTCCATGATAATTTGATTTCTTTTACTACATATCTAATTGAAATGATATATTATAATCAATATTAAGTTGTCGCTTACAATTATTTTGATATAAATCAATGGATGTCAAAAATGTTTTTACAAATTTATGTCATGTTTACAAAATCAATATTAAGTTGTCTATATTTATACTCTTTTATTAAATAAATATATTTTAAAATATTTAAGTTTTACTACCAATAGACCTTTCAAATTTTTATAAAGAAGGATTTGATTATTACCTTTAATTTATAACTGATTAAAATATATATATAATTTATACTCACATCAAAATTTAAATGTTTATAGCTAAAAAAACTGTTAATTTATGACACATATATAACATACTACAACTCTAATAATTTGACTTACTAATTCTTAAAATGTCTTCACCTTTTGTTTTTATTATATCTTCATGTCGATTACAATGGACTCTCAAATTACTATTTTTCATCTCTATAATTCAACATGTTTTTCTTTTTATTTTAAAAACTATTATTTAGTTAATTTTGTACACGTATAAAACAAACTTAAGTGATAAATGAACTAATATGCCCGAAACGAAGATTATTTCCTGCTGCATTGTGCGGGTATTTTTTTTTATTACATATAATGCATTACAACATTTCATATATATATTTTTTTAAGTTTCTTTTAAGACACAACATTTATAGATAATATTTTTAGAAAATTTGTAATTCAAACTATATTTAGTTACATTTAACAATTAACTCATTTTCTTCTATTGATATTTTTTTCCGAATACTTTAGAGTTATAACACGAGCATATACTACCGTTACTATTACTATTACTATACTTAGTATTCATCATCATAGGAAAAGTGAAAGAAAAATGATCTAAGACTGTCAAAATTATTAACTACTCTATTATTTACGAATTCCATTTTTGGAGGTATTTCGTTGGTGGATTTTAATTTTAATCCGGGTAATCGAACTTTAAACAGGTTGTACTTTATGCAATAAAATCTGTATCATATACATTTATCGAATTTAGTAGTCGCAAAGAGTGTTAACGAAGCACGCTGCTTGTCAATGGCGACGATCGCCATGGATTCTTCATCTTCGCTGTACCCACCTCCTGTAGTTCCGATGGAACTTCATATTGAAAACCGTGAAAAACTGTTGAAACACCTCCGTCAAAACCTAGATTCATCATCTCGTCCTTTACACGGATTTGTACTTCTTCAGGTAATATTTAATTAATCGAGTTTAGTTATAATTAATCTGCTTTAATGAAAATATTTATAATCCGATTGTTTTATTAGGGAGGAGAGGAACAAACTCGTTACTGCACTGATCATGAAGACCTATTTAGGTATTCTTAATTTCTACGATGATTTATTTCATCAGTGTGTATGATTATTTACTAATGATTACCGAATTCATTTCAGGCAGGAAAGTTATTTTGCCTATTTGTTTGGAGTGCGGGAACCTGGTTTTTATGGAGCTATTGTGAGTCCTTTTATTGTCATATTTAGATTAGATTGTTGATTGTTGATGTTTCTATTTGATTTACACTATATGTATCTTAAAGACTTTTTATCTGATTCTTCACTGATCTAAGTCTTAAGAAAAAACAAAATTATTCTTATCTGACTTGAATATGCTCAGAATGTGCTGCAGTCTGGGGTGTCTTTACAAAATGTCACATAATTTTCTAGTTCCTCTGATACAATGCATGATACTTATGTAGTGTGAAAAGAGATATTCATGAGTCAGTATCTGATGTTAATTTTGTTGCGATGCTGTAGGATGTAGACACTGGGAAATCAATCCTCTTTGCTCCCAGATTGCCCGCTGAGTATGCCGTATGGATGGGGGAAATAAAGACATTAACCCATTTCAAAGTAATTCCATTCTCATAGCTACTTTACAAGGCGGCACTATTTACTCCCTATCAATTACAAGGAAGTCTTGGTGCATTGTTTACTTCAGTTAGCTAATCCGTACAATCTTATTGTGCAGGAAACTTACATGGTTAGCATGGTGTGTTATATTGACGAAATTACAGAAGTCCTTAATAATCAATACCAGGGATCTGGGAAACCCTTGTTGTTTCTTCTACATGGATTGAATACCGATAGCAAAAACTTCTCTAAACCCGCAGAATTTGAGGTACTTTGTAATTGCGTTTATCCCTTCTAACATTCCCGCTCCAATGCTTGAAATAGATCTAGTCGATGCCTTTTTTAGTTTCCTTTCTTCTGTTTCTGTTTACCCTTTACTGTTTGGTCGAAGTTTCCGATTGCTTGGATCCTAGTCCAGCAGAAAAAAGGTGTGCAATTTTTTTGAGTCATTTCTATTTTATGATTCTGTCAAACATAATTATGTTACTGCTGAAGTTTAAAGCAAGTTAATGTTTACTGCTAGTAGTATCATATACTCGCGATACACTTGTGATGACCATAGTTGATGTTTTTGCTCTCCAGGGCATTGAGAAGTTTGAGACAGATCTCAAGACTTTGCACCCTATTCTGACTGAATGCCGTGTTTTGAAGTCAAAACTGGAGCTTGCTGTGATCCAGTATGCCAATGATATAAGCTCTGAAGCTCATGTTGAGGTAGGTAAAATTAAATAGTTACCTTTTTTTTTTTTTTTTTAATTATTTACCAAGAAAAGAACATATATATGTGTATCCCAACCAAATTATCTGCTAGTTGTTAAATATGTGTAGCAATATATGTTAGATTGTTGTTGTAACCAGCCTCTGCTCAAAATTTATCTTCTAGATAGTTGGTTTGACCTCCAATTCAAGATACACTCTAGGTTTTAGCAGATGTAACTTCTATTCTAGCTCTACTATATGTATGCATTGTTGCGTGATTTATAGACGTATCAACCATGCATTAGAGTACATGTGTTTTTTGTTTAAAACCATGTAGTGTTTTTAGTTTTTTGTTTTTTAGCTTGTTTGATGTACGATATGCCGATATCTATCTTCTTTACATCACTCGTAGATTGCATTGTACGTCTAGGATGTTGCTTGTGTATGTCCATGCCATTTATCGGTAATAGTTAGTGTATATTGAGCAGGTAATGAGGAAAACCAAACCTGAAATGAAGGAGTATCAGATGGAAAGCATATTTCTTCACCACACCTACTTTTATGGTAGCTGTAGGCATTGTTCTTACACTTGTATCTGTGCAACTGGTGACAACAGGTGATTGCATTTCCTTTGTAGTGTATCTCTCTTCAGGCATGTACTTGCTTAGTACATCATTGAATGTTCTTGAAATTCTAAGTATCATTTTTGCTGCAAGAATATCATCCATGTGTTTAATGCCTTTTCTCTAATGGATGACATTGTTAATTTCCCTTTAACTGTCAAAACCAATTCTTGTGGAAAAAGTTAGCTGATAAGGCTTAGGAAAACAATTAACGATTCAATACTTTGTACCATTAGGCTTTTACTTATTCTTGTTTCTCTGGGATGTTATCCTGCTAACAGTTTGATTATTAATCTGACAGTTCTGTACTTCATTACGGGCATGCAGCAGCTCCAAATGACAGGGTACGGGAATTTCATTTGTTTTATTGTATAGAAGTTCCTCTAATAGTCTAATGAACTTTTTGGTTAGTGCAAGATGACATCACAATTTTCCTGTCTTGGTTAGAGTGTTAGACCCATGTTGGACCATACTACTTAGTTATCCACCGTAAAAGTTTCATTTTTCTTTATTGGAATGTTGTGAACAAATGTTTCGCTGTATCCTGCAACCTATTCGGATTAGTGTGAACTATCGAAAACTGCCTTCTGTATCTAATATCAAAAACCTTGTACCTCACGTGAACAATAATTTTCTTGGAATTGGGGTTTATAAGTGTTATCATATATCCAAACTTTACAAGAACGTTATAAACTTATAATTCCTTCAATCCATTTGTGTATTCTATTATATAAACATTTTAATCTTATTCTATAGATATTTTCTGTAGTAAATTCTGTCAATCCAGCATTATTTCCCATGGATAATCTACTTACTGTCCATTTTAAAGATACGATATGTGTTTCACAGACATTGCGGGATGGAGATATGGCATTACTGGATATGGGAGCCGAATTTCATTTTTATGGCTCTGACATAACCTGCTCCTTCCCTGTAAGTATATGTGCAATAACATATAGTGCAAATACTTGATACTGCCTGACAGAGACTTGCACATAATTTTAGAAATTTTTGAATAAATAATGTGTAATTAATTTGTTTACAACATAACCCTAACAGAACTATAAATAGTGCGGTTTTCAGCAGTAAAATATGGTTTTCATGCATGCTTAGTTGATGCAGAGTTATTCTTTAGATCTTATTAAATCACACTGACATCTCAATCATGAATGTTGTAAATGCTATATGACACCTCTTATTTCATGCTAAATGCCGATTAAAAATCAACTTTTAAGTTATAGGTTTTTTCTGACACACTTAATCATGCATGTAGGTGAATGGGACATTTACCAGCAATCAGCGTCTTATTTACAATGTAAGGAAAAATTCTATTTGAATTTGATTTGCACCCTTCATGTCCTAAGTTTTTTAGCATGGGTTCTTTTTTGGCCCTAAAACTCGTCTTTTAATGTGTCAACATACATTTCCCCTTTTTGACTTTCAGGCTGTCCTCGATGCTCATGACATTGTTATATCTGCCATGAAGCCAGGAGTAAACTGGGTGGATATGCATAAGTAAGATTCAGGACTATGCTGAGAAATTTACCTCGATGCTCATCTTGATTCTTCTTTCCCAGATGAATATTAACGAGCTATTGTTAGTGAAAATGTAAAATATGAATAATTTATATTGCTGGCTCTATGTAATAAATAGAAAGATTACAGTTCTGTTGCTAGGTGGTAGAACCGTAGAGGGGATATCAATCTATCATTTCAAAAGCTTAAAAGGCATCGTAATTTAGTTATCATCAGATGACTCTTGCTTCATGTGCATTCTTTAAAAACATGAATATCAATGACATGAACTAAGAACAATTGCATTTAGAAGTTTTCTGTTATAATGATTATATTAGAGATATTATAAGGTTATCATGGTTTGATATTGTTTTTCATTTCATTGCGATCAGACTGGCAGAGAAGGTTGTTCTTCAAACACTGAAGAAAGGATCCCTCCTTGTTGGGTATTGTTCATTTTCCTGCTCACATTTTTCTTTAATGATATAAATAACTTCTTTTTGTTTAACAATCTTATTATTCATGTGACTTGGATCTAGTGATGTTGATGAAATGATGGTCGAACGACTGGGTTCTGTTTTTATGCCACATGGCCTGGGACATCTCATGGGACTCGATACCCATGATCCTGGTGGCTATTTACAGGTCCATAAACTTTACTATGCATTGTTTATTTAATTGGTAAATAGTAATTGGTGCTTATTTAATGATGTTGTCTGTGAAACATTCTACAGGGAGCTGAAAGACCCAAAGAACCAGGATTAAGGTCCCTACGCACGAGTAGAGATCTCATGGATGGAATGGTCTGTCATTATTCTTTAATGTGTGCATATACTCATATATAATAACGTTAATAGTTTGCAGTGCTGTTTATCGTAAATCATCAAAAGGACTAACATACCACTTTTGTGGGGAAACCTGCTCGATGTAAGATGAATTTTCGATCATAGAGGATGGGAATTAATTGCTAGTGTCATTTTCTTTCTAGTCTCGACTTATGTGGGTAGCTAAAGTGAAGATGGTTGCAACTTCTCCTGTAGGTAATCACAGTTGAACCTGGATGCTATTTCATTGATGCGTTGCTGATCCCGGCCATGGAATCCCCAAAAACATCAAAATTCTTCAATCGTGAAGCTATTAGCAAATTTAGAGGATTTGGTGGAGTTCGAATTGAGAGTGATCTGGTAAGTACCTTCCTAGTTAATTTCAGGGTGTCATTTACGTGGTAGTAATTTCATGTGTATGCCTTACATTCCCATAATTCTGACTTTTTGACTTTCAAGTTGGCTATTTTCCACTTTAGAATTGGCCGAGTTACCTTAGTTATTGTTTTATCTGACTAGCTAGATGTGTAACATAACTGGAATAAATTAGTTGAATTAGGTATCGCCACCTACATTATGAATCAAATGTTATAAAGCTTAATGTTTGATCTGTTTTTCCTTTTTTATTGTTTTAAATTTTTATGTGATGTGGCAGTACATTACCTCGGATGGTTGCGTGAATTTGACAAAGGTCCCGAGAAAAATAGAGGATGTTGAAGCTGTGATGGGTGGTGCACCATGGCCAATCAAGAAATCTGTGTTTGAAAATGGAGGATCTTATTAGCTTACATGCTGGTAGTGGTTGCCATGTATTCTATTTAGGTTTATTCCTACAGAATGCTAGTTAAAGGAGATATGGAAGTTTGGTTTAAATCTAAGTTTGAATATGCGATATATGGGTTGACATAAAATCTGCATTTATTGTTTTATTTCGCCTAAAAATAAAAATTTAAACCTTTGGTCCAGGATTGATAATTCGATCTAGCGACATGGTGTATGTATCAAAAGAACCAGATAGTATTTGTAATGCGGAAATAGTTTGATGTGCGCGAGGAAATGAACAAGAAGCTTACTTTTTGTTCTAAACTTATAAGGAGTAACAAATATTTAAAATCTTCAAAAGAATTCGAATGACAGGGCAATACATAATCAAATCTGAAATTGTTGAACTGAAGATGATGAGTAAACAATTGAAAAATAGCAAGAAAACTATACATTTTTTCTTTTTCTTTTGGAAGTAGCAACTATATATAATAAGACCCCAGAAACAACATAAGAAGAAAATTACAGACTCTAACAACACCATAACAACGAGAAACTAATTGTCACCTCATGACCTCATATGTTATGCAAGCAGTTGGATCGGATACCCAATAAGACCAAACCCGAGAACCCAAGCGAGCTCAGATAGAAATCCAAAGTAGCGAGAAAACGTCATCTTCAAGAATCCTGACTTTAAAATCAAGATCCACATGCATATAACAATTAGGCCACATAACCCCCTAAGGCATACACCATCGATATTAATTATATTTGAGCTGTTATAAACAATTTTCGATTGTTGTTTGAGAAAAGAAAGCAAACTATTTGTGATGTATAAATAACTAACTTATAGTGTATAATCGAAAATTTGTTCTATATAACCAAAATCATCGAAAATTTGTTCAATATAACTAAAATCATAAGAGCACTTCATTACATTTTTCTTTCATTTTTATCTTGCTTGTGCTAATAACAATAATAACAAATAAATAATATATAGTAAGTAAATAAATAAATACCGATAATCAATTAATAAGTAAAAGCTACTACATTTTCTACGGAGTAATTATTAAAATTTTTACTGTAAATGCATCTCAAGTCAACAGTTACTGTTTTCCCTAAAATTGTTAAACTACTTTTCCAATATTAAATATCCCTCGTGAACCATAAAACCCCTTTCATTCCGACCAACAACTTAAACCCTAAAAATATCAAAGCTCGCTCTACAAGCAAAGCAATTGATAATACAGAAGGTGAAACCTCAACAATGAATGATGCTAGTAAACCTACAAAGATCAGATTCGAGTACGAAGATGATGATGAAACAATTGAACAAGTTGCTACCGGCAGCTCAAACCTTGACGAAGATTCATCCATGTGCGAGCCTGCAGACGCTAATAAAACCAGCGCCGATTACTACTTCGATTCCTACTCTCACTTCGGTAAATTAACCAATAATACACTGTATATATATGTAGGTATATGTAATTATGTATAATTCGTATTTTGAACTTATGGTTCCTTCAGCTTTTGAAATATATCTATACAATTTTCTGTAGTTATTTTGCTACTTTTTTATTCTTCTGATGGTTTTTTGATGAATCATTTTGTTGTTGCAGGTATTCATGAGGTAAGTCCATTTCGATGCGAATCACGGTCACAATTAGCTGAATTCATTATTTTTTATGAGCTGGTTTAAAGACATGAAAAGAAGAAAGACAAAACAATCTTTGATTGGTTGACTCCATTATTTATATGATCTGGTTATCTCCTATTATCCTGACATATGTTTTTGTTATCCTCAGCTAATAAGTATTTTTTGACATCTGCTATGTTGATTTTCTTGTCTTTAGAGTTTTGTGCTCTAATTAGTAGTGTTTTAAGAAAATTTTGTTAAGGCCTAATACTCGTTTTGTTTGCAGGAAATGTTGAAGGACGTTGTGAGAACTAAGACTTACCAAAATGTTATTTATAAGAATACATTTTTGTTCAAGGACAAAATTGTTCTTGATGTTGGTGCTGGGACAGGGATTCTTTCCCTCTTTTGTGCAAAAGCTGGGGCAAAACACGTTTATGCTGTATGTATACCATTAACATGCTAGTATTTACATCTTTATCGTTTATTGGACTACCTGTTAATACAAGAACCGGAACCATTTTAAACTATGTGAGAAGTTGTCTCTGTTATCTGCTTAAATAATGAAAGCGACCATTTATTCATATTTTTGGTATATGGATAAACATCAAGTTTGATCTTTCTCATTTACTGAATAACATACCTTTCCCCAAAGTCATGTGCTTTGTTTTTGTCTGTGCCAGAAGTATCGTTTAAGAAAGTTTGTTAAAGACTGTATTTTCCTGCTAATTTATGTGTTGCAATTTGATTTATGCATTTTAAAGGTTTCAGGTTGTCTTTGCGATGCAAAATTCTAATATTTATACAACTTTCATGCTTTCAGGTTGAGTGCTCACAAATGGCTGACATGGCGAAAGAGATTGTTAAGGCAAATGGCTATTCTAATGGTAATGGATTGTCCAATTAAGGTTTTTATATCATCTAATACAATAGGATATGCCAATATACGAAATATCTAATCTGACTTCTTTTGGCTTAACATTGCAGTTATAACTGTTTTGAAAGGAAAGATTGAAGAACTTGAGCTTCCTGTACCTCAAGTCGATATTATTATTTCAGAATGGATGGGATACTTCTTGTTATACGAAAACATGTTAGATACAGTACTATATGCTCGGGATAAGTGGCTGGTACGTTTCACCTCCCTTTTGGCATCAGTGTGTCTATGTAAAAGTCTGGATTGTTGCTTATTTTTTATACAGAGTACCTGTTAACATCTATGTTGATTTGAAAATCTGGTATTCCACATTCTGTAGCGTTTTGTATCATAATTGTTGTTGTTTGGTTTATTGCCTCGTTTTTGAAATTAGAGTCGTCCTTGTGTTTCTTGCTTCCTGAGAATAAACATCTTTTGGATAATGACACTATGTTCTCAAGCTTCATTGTTAGTCTTGGTTGATACATCTCCAATCATTGTAACCCTGACCATGGATCATAGAATTGAAACTTTCTTTTGCTCTACTGCAAGGCCCTTTCCAAATCTTATTTGTCTCTCAACAGGTTAACACTGGAATTGTGTTACCAGATAATGCTTCTCTCTATCTGACAGCAATCGAGGATGCCGAGTACAAAGAGGATAAGATTGAATGTGAGTAACTTCCCCCCTCCCCAAAACCGTACTTACTGCTGTACAAGTGAATGTTAAAATGGTCCTCAACTTGATTGAGTAATCTGTTTAAATTTCTCAATTGGGACTCTTATGAATCTGCAGTTTGGAACAATGTGTATGGTTTTGACATGAGCTGCATCAGAAAGCAGTCCATTATGGAACCACTTGTTGACACGGTTGACAAGAATCAGATTGTCACAACCTGCCAGTTACTCAAGGTATGAGATATATGCACCAGAGGAGGAATTTTGAACCCACTGATGTAACAATGATGTCATTTTGGTTACATTTTATTGAAAACTAGCTAAATACAATTGATTCATACAGTTTAAAGTTGCCCAAAATATCAATGAAAATTGCTTTACTAAAAAAAATTGTTTCACTAATCTAATTTTGGTTTCTGTAACCATAATAAATAAATATAATAATTATTCATGAAATGTAAAATAAATAATGGACAAAAAAGTGGTCGTGAGTTAACCCAAATATTTTCAGCCTTGTCCAACCGGCGTGACCTTTCTACCCTTTGACAGTGTTTAACTTGTTTCTACAGACCATGGACATCTCGAAGATGACATCTGGAGATGCTTCATTTACATCACCCTTCAAGCTGGTGGCTGAGCGTGATGATTACATCCATGCGCTAGTAGCATATTTTGATGTAGCATTTACTGTATGTCACAAAATGACAGGGTTCTCTACAGGTTAGTTATTTCCCCCATTCTATTTTACCAAGCGGTGTAAACCATTTTAGGTCGATAAATCATCATGCATTCGAATCTGCTTATATAAGAGTCAAAATCTGGTAAGTTAGGTGGCTTGGGTAGTGAGGCAAAACGGGTAGGATCGAGTGGTTGGGTCTACCATGTGTTCAACACCTTTTGTACAAATTGGTAGTTGTATATATACTTTCTATATTCTATATATATATGATCTTACATCACAAGTCATATTATTTTGTTTGGATAATATAATTTCAGAGGTATTATGGATTGAAATTTTATCCTTTTAGTTGATCCTCTGTCATGACCTGAATGGTCAAATTGCCACCTCTAACTGCCATTATATATCATATCGTTCGATGTTGCAATCCAGGGCCACAGTCAAGGAATACACACTGGAAGCAGACTGTGCTATACCTGGAAGATGTGCTGACTATATGTGAAGGTGAATCCATAGTCGGAAGCATGACAGTGGCACAAAACAAGAAGAATCCACGAGATGTGGACATCACCCTCAAGTACTCATTAAATGGTCAACGTTGTGTTATCTCGAGAACCCAGCAATACAAAATGCGTTAATACACACCTAGTGTCTCAAACACAGTAAAGAAGGTGTTGCATGGCAGGTTAATTTCATGTACCATGGAAGGTCTTTTCCCTGATTTATGTATCAAATTTGTAACATGAATTGATTCTTTTTATTCATCTGATGATAACCATCGTATGCTAGACAACTTTTTCAAAGTTATGATGTTCAAAATTGAACTTTATAAACATGTGTGTTCATATTGAAACTTTGACAAACATTATACAAATTCTTACGATATTCTATTCTAAAAGGTAATATATATAACTCTGTCATATGTAAAATAGATAATAAACAAATTTCATGTCTAAACTAATGTAGTTACCTAATGTGTTATGAGTAAGTTGATCACATGGTGTAAATTGTTCATAGATAAGTAGAGCATGGTTCATAACCTATCATAGTTCTCCTTAAAAAAAATAATCATAATTATACAACTAACTTTCAAAAAAAAAGGAAAAAAAAAGGCCGACTACAAAAATCATGTTGAACAGAGCATGCCCTCCTATAGTTCAGCTTTACCAGATTTTGAGTTCTGCTGTGTGAAGCTTGCCTTCTTTGCTTTCCACCATTTTTGCAACTTAAAAGACATTTTAGTTGCATGTTTCTTTGTTGCTTCACCAACATCTTTGATTCCTTTTGTGATCTTTTGCTTCCAGTCCACCTTCTTGCTGCTGCTGCTTTCTTTTTCCCTCAATATCTTTCCCTATTCAAGTCACAAAAACCAAGAAAGTTTCAATAGTTGATTTGTACCATACAAATTAATCAATTTCAAGAAGACGAACATTGTTATTTCCTAGAGGCAACATAATGAGAGGGTATTACAGGCTAGAAAACGGTTCAAAAGGGTAATTTTAGTATATACCCTTTTTAAGAAATGCTAGAAATACTACAATAACTAATTCTTACAAACATAATACTCCATATAATATTTTGGGTATAACGATAGGTTGGACGGCCTATTATTAAACGATTTAGGTAACTTGGTTAATCTTTCCACCTAAACTCTTACCAAATTTGAAGGAATTGATGGTTCATCGTCTTCATCTTCGTCTGCGTCTTCATCGTCCAAGCTTTTACCACTCATCAGTTCCTCCCTTGAATACATTTTCATGCCAGGTGCTCCAGGCATACCCTCCATTGATTTCAACATCTTCTCCATTTCAGCCTCTTTTTCAGACTTCGGGACAAAAGTTTCCCCTGGCTCCCTACCCTGAAATTTACACAATAAATAAGTAATTTAATGTGAAGCTTTAAGTGGACTAGACCTTAACTAGAAGTATATGAAAATAATCGAAGTGCATGCTGTGCAATAAGCAGGTATGGTTACCATTAACTGCACACTTCACCCAAGAACCAAAATGCAGTTCTACACATAAATTTATGTCTGTTTGGTTTGGCTTCAATCCTCTTTAAGTTACCCATATCATATCCAACTTAATTATCGGTATGATGATGATTTTTGATATTATGATGGATGTCTCATGAGAACTACAATATTTTTCTTTTTCCGGAAATTTTTCGTATTACAATTTAATTATTTTCCACAAAGATGATGATATTCATTTGGACCCTTGAGGGTTGAGATTTCCATATTATTGTCATTAATCGTCACATTATTAGGGAAATAAGATCATCAGTAATGGAATGAACTTACCATAGGAACTGGTGGTGGTTTAGTACTACATGCTTCAGTGAGATCTTTACAGAGGAAGTTAACTAACGCACTCATCTGAGGCTTCCTTTTGTAAATATACTCTGCAACATCCGTGTCATAGTACCCTATAACCTAAACAACAACAACCAAAGTACAAGAAATCGTAATGGATTTGACAACTACAGAGTGTTATCTGAGAAAACAAGACCTAATTTATCAAATTTTACCGAAGCTTTCTGAAAAACATTTAGAAAAATTAAAAGAAAACAGATAGTTAGTTACCTCTTGACAAGCTCGTTCTATAGTTTTGCATTCTGAACCGCATTGACCTTCAGATTCTTGTTCAACAAGCTGCCAGTGGACCAAAAATAAGAGATAAGATACTGCCTAAAGCATCAAATGAAGTTCCCTGTTTTTACCATATTTATATTCTTTATTTCCGGTTCCTCCACAATTACATCTTTACTTCGCTCCACACCACACAAATGAGACCCAGAAAATGGATACCAAACCTCTACGTTTACATTCTGATCTCTATGTGTCGTTACATATCAAAATCAATATAACAAAAATCCATTATTCTCACGTTACATTACGCTACGTTCATCTCACAATAAGTAAGCACAACCCTAAAGCCACATTCGTCCAATGCGGAACATCTAAGTCGGACCACAAAATAAAAATACATATATCTAGCATCATACATTTATACCTAAAAATGTTTGCTACCTCACTTCCCACATGGAACTACATCTTGTTTATTCTGACAGTTACTACAAAATACAAACATCAAATATCTTCCTAAAAACCCTAATTCTATTCTTGCAAATTTCCTATCCATAATAACTTAAATATCAAATACTAATACAGATCAAAATCAGATTGATTATTAGTTTATTACCTCCAATTTATCACCTTTTTCGACAATATCAATTTTAAGCATCCAATCAGCTTCTGGCTTCTTCAAATTACACACATTCTCCGTAATCTCAATCACATCATACTCTAAAACCTAATACCAAACATCAACAATCTAGGTCATCATCAAACTAAAGAAACCAAAATTAAAATTAATAAATATAAAAAAAATTACCTTCTTAGGATGAATCTTATCTTGTTTATCTCTAACTTGTACGTATAATTCCTTCGCAAGTTTCTCACAAACTTGACATTTAATAAAAGGTATATCTTCTTTACGAGCAACTCCAGCTTGTTTTGCACAATATGATATTTGTATATTTGATAAACATATGAATAATGAAATTAAACTTAAAATTAATGAATTAAACATGATTTTTGCCATTACTGTGCGTGTAAGATCCGGTTGAGAGTTTAGTAGTAGTAGCAAACTAGCTGATTATGTTAATAAATTATTTGGACGAAACTGCCCTTGGAGACTGGTTGACGTGTTTACTTGTTTCTGATTGGTTGGTTATAATGCGACGTGTAGTGGGCCACTGTTGCAACCAATTAGAAACTAGATTTCACTTGTTTGTAAAACCAAAAGTTTGCTACTACGAATCAAAAACTACGATATATTACGAATAATAAAAATAAAAAATAAATGTGTAAAACCAAAAGTTTTATATCGAAGAACAACCATCAAGATCTTAATGCTAATAAATCTCTAGCTCTATATATAGTGAAAGAGAAATGATCCATAGTTCCACACGCTAAAATTTTTAATACGTACACCACACTATTATACCATTATAATGCATAAGTTACAACACTTCTAGTGTGTATTGGAGCTATCGAAGTAAAAGAAAATGTAAAAATTACTCCCTATCAACAAAAATTCCACTAAATTACAAAAACGGTCCCTTTGTTATACCACTTTTATCGTTTCTTGTTTCTTATTTCTTAGAGACTGAACATATAAAATATATCATATACTTTAGCCATTTTATTTTTATATAAATAAATGGATTGTTGATATATATATTAGGATGATCTAAGGGGAAGTGTTTTTTGGGAGGAAGGGAGAAACGTTATTATTCATCAAGAAGCATATTACCTTCGCTCATACAAATTTCACAAAAAACGAAGTAAAATTTAGAAAATGTTAATCCGAATTGATGCTACGAATGTTAAGCTTCCTTGATAAATTCTTTCTACATGTTATAACACCGATTGATGAATATTATATCCAAAATCGTTAATATTCATCGCGGTGAATGTTAGTTAACAGTCATGGTGATGAATATTAAAATTAAAAACATTTTATGATAATGTGATGTTTTAACATTCATCGTAATGAATGTTAGTTAATATTCATCACGATGAATGTTAACAATTTATTAAATATACATTAATCAACTAATGTTATGATTTAAAAATGAAATTCACCCGTTAATATATTCTTTATAACATCGATTTTGTTTACTATTTATTGGTAAAAATAATTTTGTGTTGACGTTTTGATTGGTAATTGTAAGATGTTTCATGATGAATAATAACACTTCCTCCTTAAAAAAACACACTTCCCTCTTGATCACTCATATATATATATATATATATATATATATATATATATATATATATATATATATATATATATATATATATATATATATATATATATATATATATATTAACAGGATCAAAAAGAGGGAGAATAATTTTTTGTTACTATGATTCAATACTTTATTGATATGATTTAAATTTTTATTAATATAATTCTATATTGTATTACTTTGGTTCAATATTTTATTAATAAGATTTAGTCTTTTGTTGCTATGATTCAAAAGTTTATAGTAAAAAAAAATTGAATCTTAAAACAAAAATATTGAATCATAGTAACAAAAAATCATTCTCACTCTTCTCTCCTTAAAAAACCTTTTCCCTTATAATATAGGAGTATAAAAGTTTGCTACAGAATTTGCCACATAAACAAATATGACACGTGGCAAACTCTTAAAATTTTGATTAATAATTATTAAATAATATTAATATTAATAAAATAATTGTATATGAAAAGAATTATATTACAAACAAAATTCCTTGTTATTGTTTAGTCGGAAAAATTATGATATTAAACATTAGTTAATATATTACATACTTATTCATTCATGTATATCAAAAAATAAAAACAAACGAGGATACACACCAACATTTAATATTAATATTAATATTAAATAATATATATATATATATATATATATATATATATATATATATATATATATATATTAGGAGGATAAAAAAAAAAGGAATTTTTTTTAAAGAATAATGAGAAGCATTTCTGACCATTCATTTCAAAATGACATTAAGGAGTACTGTGGGTACTTAAGCTTTCAATTAATTAATTAATTAATCAAATTATTATTCAAAATTAAATATGCCATGAGAGTTTTATTTTCACCACATTTAATGGATGGTCAATTTTTCTACCAGTATTAAATTAGAAAGGGTTTAAAACAATCTTTTGATTGATAATCAAAGCAACATTCATCCTCCATTACTTTAATCCTCTTCTCCACTTTACGTCCGTTGCATTTGACCCTTTGTATGACCGCTCCCTATGGAACGTCGGTGTGTGCTTTGGTTTGGACCGACGGAACCGACGTCATAGGCACGGTCCGTCGGTTGGTCACCGTCGGTTAGGGCTTCGGTTTGGCGACGGAAATTCGGAAACGGTGGGGCCCGCGTCAGTGTAACGGTCACACAGAAAAGAAAAAAAAAAGGAGTATCCGTTGGAGGAGCGGAGGAGGTAAAAAAAAACATTTTTTCCAACCTCATTTTTACACTATATATATAACATCTTCAAATAACATTTTTCATACATTCAAATACAACATCAATACACACATAAAATACAATTTTCATACATCCTAAACACAATTTTCATACATCCTAAACACAATTTTCATACATCCAAATTCAACTTCACAAAAATGAGGCGAAATCAAACAACTGAAAACGATATGTGGAACAATTTATTAAACAATCTCATTCCGACCCCAACCCATAATCCAAGTTCACCAACGGCCACGTCTTCTGCTCAATCGAGCAACTCGTCACCAAGTCAACCGCTCGGGTTTTCAGCATACGCAACACCGAGTACACCGTATCAACCCTTTGGCGCCGGTTACCAAAATTACCACGGGTTTTCACCATACGTCCCTATGACACCCGGCAAATTAGGCCGTCATTTGTGTTTAATCACAGATAATTATTACTTGTATTTAATATGAAATAGGACTAAGTACAGTAACATTTTGTATATATGTAAATATATATACACGTACGTAATTAATTTTAATTACGCGAATTCGATCGGATGGAATCCGACACACTAAATACGGACGTTGATGAAAAACATTTTCTTAAATAGCGTGACAATATTAAACAATCGTTATTTAAATTATATTATTACGAAAATATATAAATATTTGACGTTTCGTATAAAACGTACCGTACACGACGAAAACGCGCAAATCGCGCCCGACAACCGAACGAAACTCGAATTATATTTTAATAATTTAAAATGAAGTATTTTAAATAAAAATTCAATCAAAATATACGCGAATAAATCATTAACAAAAAATTGAATAATAAACGTTTAACGTTTAAACGAACGACGAAACGAACGGGTAAACGGGCACCGCGCGTAAAGTAAACTTGGGGAACAAATTTAAACATCCCATACCTCAAGTGGGGCCCACAAAATCTGCCATCTCTTGCCCTCCATGCCAAGACACCCCTTTTACTCCCTCCCATACCTCCATACCTTCTCATTCACTCCAACACTCCAACAATTTCACACAAACCTTTTTTCTCTCAACTCTCTCATCTCTCTCTTGATCTCTGCAGATCCCAGCCCCAAGAAACCCCGAAGTTACCACCACAAACCACCGAAGTCATCACCACAAACCACCATAACACCCCCTCTTCGGTTTGCAAGAAAACGCAAGAAAACGAGCTCTCGGCGTCCATTTATTTGTGCTTTCATCATCCTCTTTGTAAGAAACTCCATCTTCCTTTTATGTTACTTGAAACATACATATAAACATGTTATAATGTCCATATAACAAGATTATATCCAAAAACAAAGTCGAAAAATATTTTTGAAAACATAAAAACGCCAACAGTTTCTGGGCAGAAACTTGGCCCGACTTCAAGGGGAAGTTTCGTGCTCAAAACTTAACGAAAATGGACGAATTAAAAGAAAATTAAGCTTAAAGAGTTATCTTTCATTTTCAAGTTGTTTCGTAATTTTTAGACACCGTTTGATACCCGAAAACAATTTTACAAAAACGTGTCGCAAATTTGTCTCGGATGACAGATTTTTGTGCCAACTTCTCGAGTCCATAACTCGAGCTACACAACTCCAAATGACCTGAAATTTGTGTCAAAATCTCACAAATCTCGTTACCTTTAAAAGTTGTATGATTACGTCTCGTGAAGTTTTGTAGATCCTTCTCAGTAATTCGATCTTTGAACATATGTCCAGATTGGTCAAAATTGGACCCTAGAGGACAAATATAATTATTAAAAATATTTAGACTTATCCAAAAATTCTAGAAAAATTACCGAAAGTATTTAAGACATATATGAACAACTGGTAATTTTCTCGGATTTTATCTCGATACTTTGACTAGTCAAAACGAGCCACAAAAATGACCCAAAATTCTGGAAAAATGACCAGAGGGACTGTTTTGACATTATTTTAAAACGACACTTTCGGGTTGACCACAAAACGTAATGATAATTTTCCTAAGCTTTAAAAACATATTGACTTCCCTAAAAGTTTCGGGTCAAACCGAGCACATTTGACCAAAATCCCGAACCCGAAATCACAACAGGTCCTCTGTGTCACAAGCCCTGTGTCGCACACCTATTTAAAATCTCGACTTGCGACACCAACTCTTGTGTCGCACAACTATTTGAATTTCATACTTTGCGACACTACCTTTGTGTCGCCGCATCTCATAGCGACACAACCTCTGTGTCGCATAAAACAGACTAATTGTAAAACATATTTTTACTAAGGAATGTTTTCGCGAAACAACAACTATGTCATATACGACACTACTCGTAACACAATACATATACTTTTATAAGTATACAACGAAATAATGTCTTTGGGAATTATTATTACAAAACGTCACCAACGGGCCGTACATGTTTTCTAAACACAAACAAGAAACAACCTTTGGACATAACTAGTTGAATGAACGACTAGCACAAGTGGACATTAACCACCACTTGCATACATAAGTGGACATTAACCCCCACTTACCTACAATCTTATGCGTTTAGGGCGCTAGAAGATTGCACCTTGGGACACGAACACCCACTATTTGATATAATCGCTTACAAGACTCAGGTGAGTCTCATAGCCCCACTTTTACTGTTTTATACTATGGGGTGAGATTACATACACTGTTTTAAATTACAAGTACTGGAACAACTCTTATACGGATTGCATGAGACCTTTAATCCACTAAAAGTCCTCACTTTATCATAGTTCGTTAATTGTATGAGCGCGAGTATTATTGGATAGATCTATCGGAGATTGACATCCCCGTCCGGGCTAGTCGCTCTAGTCGACCCACGAACGCATTAATATTTGACTGTTACGGGTGTATTGGATTATGCACCTGCCCGAGGCACAAACCTGGTTAAGCGTCGAACTGTGAGACTCATGGCAATAGTATATACTTATTTTGTATTCGTGCCACACTGATTAAATCTTGTGATTATTACCAACTTTTGATAACTGTTTCAAACTTATGAACTCACCAACATTATGTTGACCGTTTTAGTATGTAATCTCAGGTTCTGACACAGTAGGATGGCCTACAAGGAACCCTAGCACGAGTCGCATATATTTCAAACAAACAGAGAGATTTTTCTGCATTACTGTTTTGTAATAGTAGTTATGTACTAGAATCTCTAGGCTATCTAGTGAACTCGTGGATTAATACAAGTGTATTTTGTAAAAAGTATATTTTTCGAAATGTAATTTACAAACGTCTCATTTAGAAGTCGTTTGCTTGTAACTTTGTGTAATGATCCATGATGAGTCGCGCCCCGACCCGACTTCCGCTGCACTGTAAATTTGGGGGTGCGACAGTCCCATTCCAACAAACCCCCCCGCCGTTTGGAAACCCACAATTTTTAACCCAACAACCACCCTCGGGTTGTTCTCCATTTCCACCAACTCCAATTAACTATCCACAATTCGGAAACATCAACACTCCACCCGAACCCGAAGCCGAGCCCGAGCCCGAACCCGAACCCGTGCCAAACCCGAACCCGAAGAAAGGAAAAGGAAAAAGGGTTCAAGTTAAATAGTCCGACGAGGAGGCGGTTATATTATCCGAACGTTGGATCCACTGTTCCGAAAAATCAAAGAAAGGCGTTTCACAAAGCTTCGAAGCTTTTTGGGACAAAGTTTTAAGAGATTATAATTCGATGGCACCTCAAGAACGTACTTTGAGCCAACTTCAAGGAAAGTGGAATAAAATTCGTAGCGATTGCAAAATTTTCATTGCAATCCACAAACATGTTACGAATCCTCGTCAAAGCGGGGAAGTGACGACGACATTATTAAATCGTGTCGTGTTGCGTTTAAGTCGCAACAAAAACGCGCGTTCATTTATGAAAAATGTTGGAATGTACTCAAACATTGTCCGAAGTTTATGGAAAATGATGGAGTCATGAGCAACCGACAGTCAAGCCAACCCGATCTCGAACCGATAAATCTTGGTGACGAAATGCCTACTTCCGAGCCTCTTGCAACTAACATGGAACGGTTGTTCCAAAACAACACAATTCGTCGCCCGCCCGGTCGTACTACATCAAGGAAAAGTCAAAAAAGTTCGGGTTCGAGTGATGCGGCTACTTCTTCAAGGTCTTTGAAAGAACAAGAACGTCTTGCGAATATAAGAGCCGCGGAAGCACAACACAAAACGTTGTCCACGATCGACCAAAATTCGATCAAAAAGACTATCATGAAATCATGGAAAATGTTATATAAAAAAATACCGTCGGGTCTCAAAAGTAAGGAGAAGAAAATGCTCAAACAAGTGCGAAAAACCGTGGTTGATAATTATGAGTCGGATTACAAAACGGTTTTTGGTCACAAACCGGGTTCGGGTTCCATCCAAGTATCCGATTCGAATGAAGACGAACACGAAATTGAAGACGAAGGTTCGGACGATTCGGAGTAGACGACTAGTTGTTTATTTATTTTCAATAAATGTATTTTTATTTTTTTAGGAATTGTAATGTTTTTTTTTTTGGAAATGTAATTTCATTTTTATTTAATGTAATGTTTTTAATTTTAATGAATATGTTTTATTTAAGTTTGTGTTTTAAATAAATAAAAAAATTAGTGTGTGGGGCCAAAAAAAAGAGAAGTGATGTTCACTGTAGGCAGTGAAGCGTCAGTTTGTGTCAGTTTTGAAAAAAAGCTGACGTGACGCTGATGTGGCACCAACTGATGCGTTAGTTTGTGTCACGTGTTGGGAGGAGTCTGATAATCAATTTTAATTCTAAAGAATTTAATATGAAAATGTTAAATGTATTTGAAAATCAACGCCCAAGTAAGTTTTCTTCGTCATTTGTGTCGATTAAATTTATTCTAGAAATAATCAATTTTTAAGAAGATATATGTTTACTTGTTTTCACCAGTTTCCATCAAATCAGTTTCCATCATTTTATGATAACAATGATATCTTGATTTACAAAGGCATAAATAACTTTGATTCACAACATAATTAATTGTTATTTTCGTATGTTGATTCACAATTTTTACAATGTTTTAACTATGATTCAGAAGTTTTACATTGGCCTTAGCATTGTTTATCATGGGATAAAACTTAAATATTAAAATTCGTCACATTTTACAACATTTATGATGTTTAATTGACGTAAAAGTAAATGATTCACTAATCACTAAATTTTTAAATATGATTCAAAAATCCATAATAGTAGACAAATTTTTTGACGTTCCATCGATTCAATTAAGTATCATTTGTAATTTTAATATAAAAAACGCCCAGTGAAACTTTTATTTTATATTATATAAAAAAATATATCAATAACAAACTTGAGAAGAAGGAATCATATATATTTGCAGGGATATTTTGAAACAAATAATTAATTAAATATTATAAAGATAAATATTACCAAATCAACATTCCTAATAAAAATCCTAATTTCTAGGGCCACTTTTTTTTCAAGAAAAATCATGGACGGTTTTTTATACTTTAAATTTAATAAAATCTAGTTATCTCCCATTTCTATGGCCGGTTTTTTCAGAATATTTAAAAATGATAATTTAATCATTTTGAACCAATTAAGTGTACAATTTACCCCTAAAAAGTTAAAATTATATTATATGATAAATATTACAATTGTATCATTTAGTGATCTTGTCCACTGCTTCAATTATCATATGGGTAATTCTTTTTAATTAATTATTATAAGATCAGATTATTCAATCATGACAATTATATCTTCCTTAAAATATGAAAAATTAACCTTTTCTAATCAATCAAACAATTATCTTAACTTTTATGCATCAGTAATATATATATATATATATATATATATATATATATATATATATATATATATATATTGTACATAGTTAATCCAATCCCTCCACGGTTTCAATGTTTCATTACGGTTTTTAAATTTTTATCAAAAGTTTTGAATCACAATTCATCTTATCTAATTTCTTCTACATTCTCATCCTATTTATAAAATTATATAATTAGACACATGATTCAATTTTTGTCAACTGTTTATTTTATTTAACATAATTCACAACTATTGTTCATTTTTTCTACAACAATGATTCATTTTCTACAACTATGATTCATTTATTTATAATTATGATTCATGCTGGTATAACCATGATTCATTAAGCATGATTCATATTTAACAACTACGGTTCAATACTTTACAACTATAATTTTAAAGTGTCACCAAAAGATCGTTGGCTTAGCAGTATTGTGGGGACCCTCTAACTTTGAGGTTGTGGGTTCAAGTTCACTGTTGGACATTTGTATATATTCGTGGAAAAAAATTGTACATATTCGTGATATGTATGTATGTGTGAGTTTGCCTAAAAAAAATAATAATTCTAAAATCTCTGATTCAAAAATTAAAATAATAAAGTGTGATAATACAGTTCACATCATGATTAACAAAAATATTATTATAATTCGACAATTAACGATTATCAATTTCAAATCATACCTTTTAACCTTGAGTTGATCAACTACAGTAGTATCATTGAATATTCAACGACCTTTACTTTGTATTAAAATTGATTCGGAAAAATATGCATTAATGGGTTTTTTATTCTTTGACTTGATGATTCAGTTTATTGAAATTGATTTGCTTGATTTTTTAATTTTTTGTTGTTCTTTTCAACCGTATATACTTGTTGGTATAATTTTTGAATCAGTAAATAATTTCTAAAAACAGAAACAAAAAGTAGGGACGGTTTTTTCAATTAGATAATGAGAGATAATTTTAAGCATTGATGATTCAAAATTTCCTAATTTCTAGGATCAGTTTTTATTCAAAATAAATTGATTTACAATTATTATTTTTCTGCCACTCAAATGTACATTTTTACCCCTGAAAGTTTAAAATAAGTTCATAAATATTACAGTTGTGCCATTGAATAATCTCATTCACTGATTTACAAATTTAATGGTCAAAAACTCTTCTCTCCCTTCTCTCATCCTAAATCCTTCTTCCTAGATACAACTCCTATATTTTATATATATATATATATATATATATATATATATATATATATATATATATATATATATATATATATTGTATATATTAATGTATCTCCTAAGAAAGTCCTTTTTGTGAGATTTGAATCCACATGTAATACATATTTTGTTAAGGGGAGTCGTTTGCATCTCAAAACATATTGATACAGATGAATACACTATTCCATTGTGTCTTTTTATTCATCGTTTTCTTACCGTATTTCTTTCAAATTGATTGTGTTTTTCTTTCCTATTTCATATTGTATATATAAATTACAATCACAGTAATGCATATAAATTTTACATTTATTTGTTAAAAGTATTTTTCTCAACATTGTTGTTATTGTTCTACTATTAACATTGTTATTATTGTTCTCAACGTAGGCCATGAATCATGTGTCAACGTAAAAATATTCTAAAATAATTAATTTAATTAGGTTTGGATATGACACAAATGTTAATTAAAATAATTTAATAGATTTTTTAAAAGATTAGGATTCATTAAGTAAAAGTTGACATCAAATAAAATAATAAACTTTTTACGAGTAAAAAATAAATATAAAGTAATTCACGGATCTTACTTGGGTTTTGGATATAGATGGAGATATATTTGATTTTTTAATTGAAAATAAACACTCCATAACTTTAGCTGATAGATTGCATGATAATATCTCGAATTCTCGATCGTGCGTTTATATATTTTGTTGCTGCTTGAAATCATATAAATCAAACAAAAAAGAAACAAAATTTCATAGCTTATATGATACGGAGTATACCATTCATCGTAAAGTAGAAACAGGTGCAAAACATTCCTAATTCATATTATTAACTGAATTTTGTAATATTTTTTATTATAGTCGTCAAATTGATTATCTTTATTCTTTTTGTTTTATTTTTATGCTTATAACGGTGATTGGTGAACACAACAATAAATAACTAGATAGCTGTTATTCGTTATTGCATGTTTGTCTTTTCTCTCTATTATTTATTGTGGTTTTTTTATTTTTCATGGATAAGTTTCAGTTCAAAGGTTACGATGTATCTAACAACTATGTTTACTTACTTTGGTTGATTTCTAAATTGCTTCCTAGTGCTTTAGCTAATAACGAATAAACTTTAGTTATGGCTTTTGTGATTGTGTATTGATGTATTTTTCTACTATTAGGATATATATGTAGCATACCGATTTAATTGGAGTTGAATGTTTCTTAGAAATCTTACAAACTTTTATATATTTAGATTGTCGTGCATCGCACGGGTTTACATCTAGCATATACTCCCTCCGTCTCAGTTAAAATGTTCACTTTGACTTTGCACACGGTTTTAGGATTCTCCACTAACTATATTTTTCACCAATCAAATAACATATCTACCCACTAAAGTTTTTTTCGATTGGTTGAAACATGAAAGTGGACGCTTATTTGGGACAACCCAAAATAGTAATGTGGACACTTTAAGTGGGATGGAGGGAGTATATATATAATAGCATTCAACCCCGTGTATACCCACGGTTCTTTAATGTTAGTATGATATTCTAATATGTGTTTCGAACATTTAGAGATATAGGCGAAACTTTGATTGGTAAAATATCTTATATCTATAATACAACCATAAACCCGTGTGTTACATGAAGTTATTTTATATTAACTTTTGAAATAACACGTGTAAAATATTGGAAAGTATACGATATGCTATATGGTATAGGTTATCACAAACTGTTATATATGGGTTTTAGATCTTACAATTATATTATTAATTATAAAACAAAAAAATAAAAAAATAAAAAAATAAATTAATAATGTATAAATATTAATAAATAATGTATATAAATCACACTTCTAATTTAACAGGTGCTCCTAGTAAAGAAATATATTTGTTCTTGATTTACCTAGATGCATATTTTAACAATTTAATTTAATATAAATAAATAAATTAAAAAAGTAAAAACGTAAGATATAGATAGATGTGAATTTAAGTGTTATAATATTTGTTAAAAGAGAATTACATTATTTTAGTGAATTTTCAATTTATGATTTATATGTCATATTTTTTTTTTTTAATTTTAGTCAATTTGTGCAAATTAAACATTCTTATTGGTCAATTAAATATTTGATGACATCATCTAGTAATTCTTATATCATCTATATATAGTGGAGATGAAGAGAGAAGTAAAAAAATGGAGGAAGGAGGAAAACTATTCCTAACCATAAATTCTGGTCAACTCAAAAGTCAACGCGGTGGCAAAATTGTAAATAACTCAAATTTTTTTCAGAATATTAATATTCATTTGGAAAGAATGTTTAAAATTACAACTTAATAATTTTAAACATTCTTTTACGATGAATGTTAACTCATATACATTATTATACACTGATGAATGTTAAGTTAACTCGTTCAACAATGTATAAAAACATATATAAGTTAATATTCATCATAAATTATTGTTTATGAATATTAATTGTAATTTTGATCAACATTCATTCAAAATGAATGTTAATGTTCTAATCTTTTTTTTTTGTGAAATTCAATGGTTAATGATAACTATAATTAAATTAATTACTTGTTTATAAGTTTTGTATGTTGAAATTCGTTTAATTTTTTTTGTATTCATTGGTGAATCAAAATTTTCACAAAAACCCAAAAGTTATACCCAAAATTCTTAATATTCGATGAATATGAATTATGACGAATTGAAGATATGTATGAATGTTTTTGATGAATTTGAAATTTATAATGTTTTGATTGATTTACATGCTTTAATTTTGAATTTTAAATAAAAATTGATGAAATCGGTATTGTATATGAGTTGGAGAATATACAAGAAAATGTGTGGTTGAGGTTTGCTTCCTTCCTTCTCTCAAATTTAGAACTTTTTTCTTGATCATTCCCATATATATATATATATATATATATATATATATATATATATATATATATATATATATATATATATATATATATATATATATATATATTGTGTGTGTGTATATGTATTTATGTATAAAATTCATGTTATAAAATATACTTTCTAATCACTAAAGATAAAAAAAAACATGATTAAAGCTCCAAAACTCAAAAGTAATATAACACAAAGACGATTTTTATAGCTTACCCTACAAAATATAAATTTTATTAAAACATTTCCACTTTAAATAAAAGTATATGATAAATATTAACATAGCACTGTGAGACAACGACGATATTATTATCTACTGTAAAAATTATTAATGTTATTTATACTATATGATTTTTATTTTATTTTTTGTTCTAATTAATAACTTTTAAATAAACTTCATTTATTTAGATATATTAAAAAATGAATACATCGTAGTGTCAAATTTATCGACACTTGCCGGGTTCCGTCCCTGTTATCAAAAAAAAAAAATCTGTTGATACGGTTGATTTGAACCGGTGATGGTGTCGGTGTCGGCGCTGAATGGTTATTATAAATTGAAATCAGGAACAACTTTTTATTGAAATTCAAAAAATAATTGGGGGTTTCTCAACACTAGTGGAAAGAGTTAAAAAAAAAAGATGATACTCGTATTAGCACTACTACTCTAATCAAACGAGGTAAGAAATTCAATTAAGAAGGGTTATTTGTCGAATTAGCTTTTCTGACCTATTGGTATGCTATGGTATGGTATGCTCTTTTGATAATAAGTTGCAGGTGGAGTTAAAGATGTTTTAAGATAGCAAGAAAGCTAACGTTTTTAATGGGTCTGTGACAGAAAGGGCTAGGAGTGATGAAGATGTGATTATGTGTTACTAAATGTTTTTTTATGTAGCCATTGGCGGTTATACATTTAGGGGGATAAAAAATTGGCCGAAATCAAATGGTTTGGTAGGTAACCAAAACCAGAAATACCAATAGTTTTGTTGTGACAAACCGACCAAATCAAATTGCGGATGAAGATGGTTCGTGTAAAGGCTGAGAATCTCCGGGTATTAATCAACAAGGAAAACATCTTCAATGCTCTTTGGCACGAGTTTGACGATGAAGGTACAATCATCGAGACCTATTGCTACTAGATTGAATTGCCAATGCAAGGCAATTTTACTTGTTCTCGAGGAGGGTTTGCTGCGGATTTAGGGCACGTCGCCCTAATTGTCGAACTTTACTGGCTCGATAGGCGGACACTAGAGCTTATTATGTTTTGATCGAGGTACATGGTTAAAAGTGGTTTTCTTGGTCGATTTTTTATTAATATTGTACGTATTGGTTATGTTTGGATTTTTTAATACTGTTAGAGTAGGCCTCCGAACTACATCTTGCAGTTTGGGCGTATTGTCACAGAGTTGATTCTACTAGTTCACGTGCGACACTTAGTTTTCTCGAACTAAGTCAGCCTAACTCGGATCGTACTTGTAAACAAGGGAAGTAGTGCAAGAAAGAACAAAGCAAGACTATAAGTGAAAAAGGAAACTCACTTTATTACTCATGCATGAATGAGTTACAATGGGAAAAAACATCTCTATGATGATTAAAAATGAGGGAGGGGTAGCTATTTATACTTGAAACCCTCCTATTATTGTATCTATTTAGAAACCTCCTACTCTATAGATACATACTCTAGAATATAGGAACGTTCTACACCATCAAAGTTTCGAAGCTTCCATGGCCTTCCATTATCTTCACTTGAAATATCTTGACTACTGTAGAATTTTCGGAATCTCTACTTAGTATTCACATTAAACTTCATGGGTTGTGAGAATATGCTTTGTTTTTGTTTCTGGTATCGATTTATAATTTGTAACCAAATTAAACTTTGTCATATAGATCATTGATCTCTATAGGAAATTTGTCTCTACATATTACTCTCTATTCAAATTTTGAGATTGCTCCATTTTGATTGTCTTTAAAAAGTCAACTTATTAATCACTTTCTTATATAAATATATAATTATAGTTATAATTATAATTATATATAATTATAATTATAAAATATATAAGTAGATAAGTAGATCGATATGAAAGGTGGGTAAACTAAAAGAGTTAATTACGTATAAATTAATTTGAACTCATACTTCCTCCGTCTCAAAATAAGTGTTCCTCTTTTCATTTTAGTTTATCTCAAAATAAGTGTCCACTTTCAAAAATAGTATATTAACTTTATCATTTTGCCTTTAATATACATTTTTTCAAAACTGATACAAATGAGTTGTGCAAAAAGTAAGGCTAAAAGTGTCATTTTTACTATTAGACAATGTAATTTTTTAAGTTACGTAAAAACTAAAAGTAGATAGTTATATTAGAACGGAAAAGAGTAGTAATTTCTATACTTATGTAACTAATGAGAAGCACATCAATGTAATATGTTGTCTTTAGATTTTTAATCATTAAAGATGGGGAGCGAACCATTTACAAGACTTTAAGATGATAGATTACTTGTTGATAATTTTAGTTTTTTATAAAGATAATTTGTTTTAATATTCATTGTTTTCTTAATGCAATTATCACGTATGAAGTATTCTTTTCAGTTCGTTACTTTATAATTTATATAATTAATATAAAGTCTCAAAGTTTTAAAATGTCAAGTCATATTTACAAATACACAATGTTACATAAAACTTCAGGTATAGCTAGTAACAATACTAAAACAATAATTTATTGGTAAGTATTAATTATAGCCTTCTATATTGCTTTTTAGAAAGTTAAATACTCACAGGCATATATCAAGAATCATCAAGATCAAGAATGTATATACGAGTCCATGAATATATTCATTTATTTCATTCCTACAACTTGAACACGCAGCCTCATTATTGAAATATTAGTTGATATCGCCAGATCAATAGCGCTTTATTTATAAGTTTCTATCTACTACAACGATTTCATAACTTAAAATGATTTATATATATAGTTCATGTCTGTTTTTTTTTCCTGGCATCAAATGAAGTCTTCAAAAATATCATCGTACCTAATTATTTCAAAAACATATTAGATATCTGATGATACGTAGGATTACAAGACGAGAATATGGTTTATGATAACCGTACACGTGGACTTGCCTATCAGTATCACTTACGAGAGGGGGTTTAGGAGATGATTATTGTATCGGGTGGCGATTCCCTTTTTGGTAACACGCGCTATACATAGATAGGTGCGGTTTTACGGCACGTATCCTAAATAGGAACCGAATAAATATGTGGATGAGTATATACAAACTGGTATATTTCTCTTGCTTAAGGCTAGACAAATTAAGATGTTGTAAGCATAATAATATTATATTATGGCATGAAGTTGTAGGGAGGGTTTCGTTGTGTTAACTTCTGTGTCTAGCCTTACGTTCTCTGCATGTATTTATAAGTAGTAGAAATAAGCTTTGGGTTCATTCTATTTTCCCATGAGTTTAATTATGTATTTAGTTGGTCCAACTTGTTGGCTCCTTTTGTTGGTCCCATCCAGATAGAAGCATTGTGCATGCTCTAACCCCATCAGACTTTGTATGCATGACGTACAAGTCTTGTATGCATAGTCTTTATCCTTTAAGCAATTTATTTCGTATGCAAGACGTCATTAGTTAAATTTTGTGGTTTAAAATACAATAGGTGGGCGGCAACCTATTTATAGCTAATCATATATTTTCCCAGTTTACACCAGATACTTTTTCCAAATTTCTCAGTCATTTATTCGTAGTCCCACTTCAAAATAGTGTGTATTTATTCAGGTGAGTCCTCTGTAATATTTTTTGTTCTTGTATTTCTTTGCTTTTATTTAGCATAATGAAACCCAAAGATATTCATAAGTGTTTTTCAATGTTGACACCTTTGTCGGTATCATTATTGCGTGATAAGCATAAGGTCAGGCATGATCTAAATATGCATGCCCCCCAGAAGAACCTAAGTATCTTGAATGCTCCGGTTGATATGGTTGGTTTGTATTTGGAATTTTTGGAGGCTGGTCTCCTTCCTGTTTCTACTTTGTTGTCCAACATTTTAGTACACTATGGTTTTCATGTTTCACAACTCTATCCGAATGCATATCGTAAGATCTTGTGTTTCGAGCTCCTTTGTAACGCTCTGTACTTAGAGCCAGAGCTAGACTTATTTCGTTATTTTTATTGTATTTCTAGTTGCGGTGAATGGTTTAATTTTTCGGTGCGAAAGCGTCGGGATGTTATTGCCACTGGTTTTAAAACTTATATTAAGGGCTGGCACTCTAAATTTTTCTGGGTAGACAAAAGTCTATTCCCTTCAATGCGATGGTGCGCAATGAGGGATGAGACACATGATACATGCCCGGGACTGACCCGTGTGTTACAGGAATCGGCTGACGTGTTACGAAGATATAGAGTGTATGACCGTGACTTTCCACAAATCATTTTAAAGGAAGCGAGGATGAGTAGTGAAAGGTGCAAAAATATGACAGGGGAGATAGGTAATGTAATGCTTATAGTGAATGCTAATCTTAAATGATGTGTTTTTTGTAATGATTTTTATGGATTGCGTGTTTTTTTATGGTTATAGATGTTGGTTTATTGAGCTATTTGGTCCAAGATCCTTCCCTGGTGGCTGATATAATACAGAGGGGGGTATCAACATCCCCTGTCTTGACCGAGTGTGTCCTTGGAATGGAGTATACAGGTGAAAATGTTGTGTCACCCAGGGAAGGGAAACGGGACAATGTTATGACTTCTGGGGGATTGTTGACGGGAGGTGAGCTATCTCTCCCTTTGAAGAAGAGGATTCGTGCAATGATTGATAATGAGGCTCGTCATAAGAGTGATGGTGTTGTAGCCGAGGCATCAAGTAGTTTGGTTGCTGATATGAATGTTGTGGCATACCAACCTGGTGGCCCACAAAACGATGCTGCTGAACGTAACTTGGAAACACTGGGTCCCGAGATATGCACAGAACCGATGTTACCTAATGGATCCAATACTTCGAAAATACTTGCTGCTAGTGGATCAGAAGAGGATGTTTGGGATAGTAATTTGTTTGATAACGTGTTGTCGTTCGAAGATTGTTTTCCTATGAGTCTATTAGGTCAGAACTCGTCCCGTCCAAGTATGGCGCCAAATGGCCAAATGATGATACGTAGAATAACAAGTCTAGAATACGGGTGGTGATCACTGCATGCGTGGACTTATTAATCAGTGTCACTCACGGTATAAGGTTTATTGTTAGAACGTATAAGAAAGTTTAGGGAGGATTGTTGTACCGGGTGGCGATTCCCTATTTGGTAACTCACATTACATTTAGAGTGTAATCGGTTTTACGCCACGTATCCATAGTTGGAACCGAACACATGTATAGACGAGAATGTAAACGGGATGATGGGATCGATTACACTAGAACCTTTCGGTGTGTGAGACTAATCATTAGAAATGAGTTTATCAATTTGTTAGACATTTGAGTCATGCGATGAACCCAAGTATTAATTGGATCATACTATTATTGATGATGCAACATAGAAAGTAACAACAGATAGTTGTTGGTGAATTGTTGTGTCCTCCTTCACTTACATTGCCTTCTATTTATAGTAAGTATTGTTGCTTTAGCTTGTTGGATCGAGCAGTACGTTTTGGTTGGTGCATTCAAAACACTCGGAACAAAAGTTGGCCCTTTGTTATTTTATAATTGTATATATTACAAGTTTATCATTTTGGTTGGATGCTAGCCATAATATAATACTATTATACTCACATGTTGGATCATTTTAAGTGTTCATAATGTAATAAAATAATGGTAATTAGTTGTTACTATATTAAGTCCCCTAAACTATGCATGCATGGTGTAATACAATTGCATGTATAGTCTCTTGTTTTATTTGACGATATCTTGGACTTTTGTTGAACGTGATACCATGGCATACAATGATGCCATTAGCTAGTTTACAACCGATTTATGCAATGAGTAGCTTCGTACATGTTCTGTTTGTTACCAACTCCCAAGGATGTTAATTAACATCTTGTAGCTATAATGTTGAGATTCAATTAAGAACTTGTTGTATTTTTTAATTTAAGCTTTATATATATATAGCTCTAGTTCCCTTTAGTAGTGGGATGATATCGTAATCTAAATTATGATGCTTTGGTATGGTACATATTTAGCTTTATAGCCATCCCGTTAATGGTGTGACTAGTGTCATAAATGCGGTCATGCCGCTTTGCACGATAGATATACCGCGTTTTTAGAGAAAACATTACTCTTTTGCGTGATATAATTTCACGTTTTTGGAGTTATCGATCATGTCGCTTTTGCACGATGATGTTTTCGTGTCTTTTAGAGCATTGCTTAGCTATGCATTAGCTTTGCGAGTTAACCATTTCGGTTCTTTAATTCCTTTTTAATGGCGGGACGTTGAAACGTTGCTATAGCTTTTTATCCCTTTTAATGGTGGGAGAGCGGTTGTGCCGCTATGCACGATGATGTATCGCGTCTTTTGAGTAGACTTGCTGCTTTGCGTGATAACAGATCACGTCTTTGGATTTGTCGAGTCATTTTGCGTGATGATGTTTCACGTCTTTTGAGCATTCTTGTTGCTTCACTTGATGAAATATCAAGTCCTCGGATTAGTCGAGCTATTTTGCGCGATAAAGTTTCGCGTCTTTGAAGTAATTTGTTTACTTTTTCTTTGAGTAGCATTACCATGTGGCTTGTACGTGATATAAAATATATAGTTTCTTTGCTATTTGAAAACAATCTTATATAAGAGTACTAGTTGTAGAAGACAATAACACAATATATATTTCATTGTACTTTATGTACTTATCCCATTATTTAGACATGCATACCCTCATATTTGAGTTATGCTTTGTGAACTTGTCGAATATTGCCTCGATTAAGACTTGTACATGCACCTGTGCAATCCATGACTTACTGCATAGACTCACGAAGCCGATTTTCGTTGTTTGCTTCATCAGCCCTTATGAAACCGTTGACCTTTATGTATAGATCTTCTAGCGACATAGGTAGTCGGGCGATTAAGTCTTTAAAAAGCCTACCTGGACGAAGTCCACTGATGAAGGCTCCGTTCATCATGCCATCTGAACGATCACTCATATGTAGTGTTTCTTTTCCAAACCTTGCTAAGTAATCCTTCAACGATTCATTCGATCGTTGTCGGATGCCTAGTATTTCTGCTTGGGTTTTCTGAAATCGTCTTTGTTGCAAAAAGTTAGCTCGAAACTTGTCTCTTAGTTCATGAAAACTGTCTATGCATCCTGGTGGCAAGTTATCGTACCAAAATCTTGCAGCGCCGCTAAAGGTAATTTGGAAAAACTGACACCAAGCAGGCTCTGGGAGTTTATGTACGTCCATGGTTCCCATGAACACTGTTAGATGATCATCAGGGTCTAATAAACCGTCGTATATTTTTAGATTAGTTGGTACCTTGAGTCCGTCAGGCATGTCATAATCTCTAATCCTTTTTGTAAAAGGGGAGGCCACAAGACTGCGTACGTTTCTTTCTGTCTCTTTGAAATGGCTCATTGTAAAGGGTATTAGTGTTTGTGGCTTTCAGTTTTGTGGATCCTTCTTGGTTTTTAAGGGTAGTGCCAACTCGGGTTTTTTTAAGAGGTTGGTTGGTTGGGGTATTACCCAAGCCTGGATTTGGGTTGGGATCATCGCGTATCTCCTCCGCCATGGCACAATAATGGGCTGATCTTCCACGTTAAACAACCGTTTTGAGATGGACTCTTTTCTCTTGGATGAAAATGCAGAATACATTGAATTGATTTGCTCAAAATTCTGGACTATGAATTGCATTACTGGATTTTCAAGGGTCTGTTTAAGTTGTTCTTGGTTTATCTGAGGTTGGGATGTGTCAGTTGGCATGCTTATTTTCTCAGGTTGTTGTGTTAGGAATTCAGAATCGCTTAGCCCTTCCCCGAGATGGCGAATGGTTGAAATAAGTGAAGCATCTCCGTCCATGGTGCGTTGGCTGAGGTTACTTGTGGGTTTAGCTCGTGTCTCACGGATGGCGCCAAATGATGATACGTAGGATTACATGACGAGAATATGGTTTATGATAACGGTACACGTGGACTTGCCTATCAGTATCACTCACGACAGGGGGTTTTATCGTTAGGATAATACGAGGGTTTAGGAGATGATTATTGTATCGGGTGGCGATTCCCTTTTTGGTAACACGCGCTATACATAGATAGGTGCGGTTTTACGCCAAGTATCCTAAATAGGAACCGAACAAATATGTGGATGAGTATATACAAACTGGTATATTTCTCTTGCTTAAGGCTAGACAAATTAAGATGTTGTAAGCATAATAATATTATATTATGGCATGAAGTTGTAGGGAGGGTTTTGTTGTGTTAACTTCTGTGTCTAGCCTTACGTTCTCTGCATGTATTTATTAGTAGAAATAAGCTTTGGGTTCATTCTATTTTCCCATGAGTTTAATTATGTATTTAGTTGGTCCAACTTGTTGGCCCCTTTTGTTGGTCCATTATAATTTAAAATAATAAAAGTATATGAGGACAGGTACTCTATTAATATCTTTTGGCAAACAGATAACGCCTTTTAAGTTCAAGTTACTCCGGAAGAGTGAGTATTATTAATAGGATGTATGCGACCTAATCAGGATATTCACGTGATCGTTTCTGACCCTTTCTATAGCACTCAAAAAATGTAAAAATAATGATCGAGGTTTGAATATGAAATCTCTTATTATTAGTATGTAATGATGCCAACTACTAAACCCTCTTTGTGGTTTAGACCATCCTTTGGTAATTAACTAATTATACATTATATCACATGCATACAATACATATAAAGCATATACACACACATGGACATATGAATACGTAAATGGCATAGAAGTATGATCCCCTTGACCGTAGCCTTATGTTGAGTTGTTACATTTAATGAAATAGGTTTTGGTCCTATATAAGCTAATGTGCTATTTAATGTTAACAAATTAAGTGTTAAAACGACTATTGTGACTTTAATAATCTTTTTATAAATGTTTCCTATTAGTAGTAGTATTAATTAATAATTAATTTTTGAGCACTAGAATAGGTATTTTTAGAGGAAACGCGTACTCCTTAACAAGTTACAACAAAAACACATTTGAGTTTAAGTACATATAACTATAATAATTATTATTTCATTTATTTTTTTAGTCCCAAATAACAATCACTTCCCCAACAAAATTAGCTACTCCTGAGTAAAGGGCATACTTAATTTATAAGACTAGTTAATTAAACATTCAAATCTTATTTGATATCTAGTTAATTATTTGATTAAGAGATTGCAATGATAACCATAGTCCCACATGATCATATTTAATTGAAGAATGAACATGGTACTCCATATTATATTTCCCTATAAAATATTGTAAAATCTGTAAATAGTTAACTCTTAATAATAAAGTCATTTTTAGAGTATATGTACTTTGGTTAACATAAATCAGTAGTGTACCATTATTAGGCTTATATGCCGTTCTCATTGTTCACAAATACTAGCAGATGTAATGAGATTACGGTTGTATGTCGTAGTTTTATTTGTTATCCTTAAAAGCGATTGGCTCATGATTGGCCAGATGTTAACGTTGTGATGATTATATAAAACTTTTATAATAAACATTTAAATGATACAAACTGATGAATGATGAATGAACGTAAAAAACCAAACTACATTGAAAAATAAAACCCGAACACCAACGTTGTAATTTTATGGAGATTTTTATTTTAAAAATTCGTCAAGGTGAATAGTTCACAATAAGTTGGTGTACAGATTGTATCCTAAAGCACATCGATCAAATTTTATGAGTTTTTTTCTCATGTTGTTTGGTTTTTTACATCATTACTCCTAACAATTAGAACTATTTAAATGAATACTATTACTTCTAAACAATATAAAAATGGTATTTATTAGCATCAACCGTGCATTGAACCTAATTTTGGAAATATTTTTATTATAGTACATGCATCAATCTCAATGTTTACAATGTAAAGCAACCTAATTAATTAAGAAAAATTTCTATCAAGTACAAGTGGAAACATAACTGAAAATGCGAAAGTTGTGTAATTTATTTCCAAAACCAGATCTAACAACAGTTGAACATATCAACCCTATAATGAATACATGTATTTTGTTAGCACATACGGTCTACGGGTTATTTTCTTAACCAAACATCGATCAATATGTAACAAACGTAATTAGCATTCTTGCTACGTACACGCCTTCACAGAACTTTGTGCTTTATAAAAGTGCATTACGTGTGCACGGTTGGAAAATTTAGTAAAACCATGTGAGTTTTCACTAACTTTGGACACATATTTTTAAATGTATGTGTAGTACATATAAATATTTGTTTACGTATTTGTGTCCTTCTCGATGAGAGCTTCGAAACGAGATAGTATGTGTCCAAATCGGAGCTAATATGAATGAGACATCGATTAACAAAGTAGGCATTTGATTTGTAACTTTTGTGTTTTTGAGTTTGTCCCACATCGTTGGGTGAAGAAACTTGAAGGGACTAAGTAAGCTATAAATAGAGAAATCAAGCCTCCATTCAAATACATACAAAAAGACAACCTTTTCATTAAAGAAGATACGAGTATTCTCCGATGAAATCTCGGGCAGTGTTAGTCAAGTCCGGTAGTACAAGCTGCTTCAACCGTTGTACTCTGGGAACAGACAGCGAATTTGTTTTAAGGGAACCGTGTTAAACACGGGCCTCGATAACATACGGTGAAACTGAGTCGACTTTATCATCTGCAGAGATCCATTAACAGCGAACATTCTAATGTATGGAATTTATGTAAAGACAAAATCAAAATTTCATTCGGTAATATAAAGATTTGGTATATTCGAAAACCAAATCAATGACAACAATGATGTGAGATTGTTTTCATTTGTGATTTAGAAATCGGTTGGAACGAATTTGAATTTGAAGATAATTATAAGTATAAATATGTGTATCTTTTGTTATATTATCTTAGGTTTTTTTTTATTAGAATTCAGATAAGTGAGCTACAATTTGAGTGCAGAAATATTGTTAAGTTGACTAAATTCGACGTCTCTAGGTCATACCTAGATTATGACCAAGAATTACTCAAATTGTGATAAAGTCTAAAACACAAAAGATGTAAATCTTATGTGGGACATTTGACCGCATCATGGATTAAGATCATATTATATGTATATAATTATGACTAAAACTTATATTAAGTTGCAAGACATGTGGGGGAAGCTTTACTAACTAAAGTAGTAAACCTAATTGATTGTGAATAAGGAGAACTTTTGCACAATAGCATGGAAATATGGGGGTGTCTTGCATTTTGATATTAAGTGCACAATTCATGATAAAATGAGTTTTTGAAAGGCTAGTTGATTCTGAAATTTTATTTCATTGTAGCCAATGTTAATCAGGTATGGTACCATGTGAAAGTGTTCTTATACTTGACATTATAGAGTCATGAATAAAAATAAATTAGAAGTTATCGTACGTGTACTACTACATATATGATACACTTGAGAGAGAATCCTAATGTTGTATAAATATACTCATAAGTTATCTTGATATTTAATATACAAGATATCGAAAGTTAAATTGGAGAAATGTTGAGATAACAGCTTTTGTTAAAGTTGGATTTATTAGATTTTACAATCTAAGTTGGAATTGTAATGACTAATTGATCGATATTAACATAATCAACATAATACCACTAGAACAACTTATCTCTTTGTAGGTTATCTTTGATGACTTATTAAAGTATAATGATAACATTTCGGATCCGACAACCATAGGGTTGAGAAGAGATGAAGTTGTGGAATGAGACTAAAGCCCTTAAAATGATAGTTTATATGAAGGAAACCTAACCTAGTTGACTGGAGATCCCAAGATCTAGGTTCAATAGGACAACCTAATTGTATAAACTAAGGGAGGTCAATGTGGGAGAGTTCGTAAACCTCCAAACAACCATTTGAGGGAGTTATTCAACTTCCTAATCCATTCCAATGACTAACGGTGACATTGATACGAGGTTAAACATAAAGCTTTTAATGATTCTAGAATAACTACAACGATTTAAGTTATTAAAAAGAATCACCTATGTGAGAGAGAAGTGTGGTCGCTTCGAAGGGAATTGTGGGGGGCGCAATTCCTAAGTGCTCTTACAGAACCGGGCGAGTGTTTCAGGACCATAATGAATACGATTATGAGGATTTGACCTTGTCAGGGAGAATCATGTGTGAAATGTATTATCGTCTACACAAATGGCATATCAGTTCAAAAACATCGCCGTCTACTGACAGCTAGGAGACTAAGTGCATTTCACAAGGGAATGTTCAAAGGGTAACACCTACCTATCCTATGCAAGACTCAACCGTTGAGATTTCATTGGAATTTTGATGTGTTTTTAATCGATATTCATTCATGTGGGGGATTGTTGAAAAATTTAGTAAAACCATGTGAGTTTTCACTAACTTTGGACACATATTTTTATATGTATGTGTAGTACATATAAATATTTGTTTACGTATTTGTGTCATTCTCGATGAGAGCTTCAAAAACCAGATAGTATGTGTCCAAATCGGAGCTAATATTAATGAGACATCGATTAACAAAGTAAGCATTTGATTTGTAACTTTTGTGTTTTTGAGTTTGTCCCACATCGGTGGGTGAAGAAACTTGAAGGGACCAAGCAAGTTATAAATAGAGAAATCTAGCCTCCATTCAAATACACACAAAAGGACAACCTTTTTATTAAAGGAGATATGAGTATTCTCCGATGAAATCTCGGGTAATGTTAGTCAACGTCTGGCAGTACAAGCTGCTTCGTCCGTTATATCATGGGAAACATACGGCGAATATGTTTTAAGGGAACCGTGTCAAACATGGACCTCGATCATCTTCAAATACGTTTGCGGCTCTCGGTCTTTGCCAAGATAAGTTTGATTACTTAATTCTTGTATTTATATGTTTATTGTTTCTTATTCGTTTTCTATTATTTGTTTATAGTTATTTATGTTTAGTTGTAGTAATCCATTGGAATTGTCACACATTTTATTCAATATCTAATTCTATTGAATTACATCCGGTAAACAAATAATAAACAAACATAGGGTTCGGGTGAAAAATTGCATGTAATCGAACCCGGGTCTCCTGGGTGAAAGCCAGATATCCTAACCGTTGGACGACAATGGATTATCGGTTCATTGTCAACATAAACAATTTATCTTGGTGCAAAACATCGTTAGTTGCAGCTTGCAGCATCTTGTATGTAGTTTGATAATTGTTGTGTTGTATCTGCAAGTTGCAAAATCTTGAACTTCCATTGATGTTAAATTCACTAATGACAATAATACTTATTATCCGAAAAGATGATATTGCAAGTTGGATGCTTGGATCAATATGAATTCAATATCTATGAACAAAAATTCATCTACAAAAATCGACTTCATATGCTTCACTTTGTATTGATACTTTATGTAAGGGCGTAACAAATAAAAAATAATAGTCACATATGAACTAGTGAATAAGTTAGACATGAGTACTGTTTTATACAGCAGTATGGTAAGAGGAAGAGTTTGGTTGCACAGATTAAATAGCTCACAAAATTTGCATTTGATGCATAGTTTTGTAAAATAACACGAGATTTGGTATAATTTCTTTCAATAGAATTTGTTGTCACACTTACTTTGAAATAGTGATGATAGTATATATGGCCACCCAATTCTTTTTTTCACTTTTGAATCATAGACCAAATATTTGAAGGAAGTTACACTTGAGTCTAAAGAGATTGAGATGTAAAATTTATTTGGGAAATTTTGTCCCTAAGTTGCAACCTCATTCAGCACACATATTTAAACCCGAATGGTCAAGATGATGATAGTGTAAGGGCTACTATCAAAGCAATCATTACTGGCAAAACTATAAACATATAGTACAACCACTGTCGATCATTAACGTTGTTGCCATTACTCTCCTCACTTTTCTTACTTTCCTTACTTTCCTTACTCTTATTACTCTCCAATTCCATTAAACTTTTAGGTGCAGATAACATGTATTCATAAAGCAATGTCTCAGAAAGAAAACAATATCCGATACAAATGACAGACATGACCCATTAAATACTCAAGACGCTTGATCAGAACTTGAACTTCAAAGTGCAAAAGCAACATCATTTTGAAATGTAAATGTCAAAAAATAAATAAAATGGGAATCACATCCGGGATTTTGATGGGAAAAAAAATAGGAATGTAAGAATAGGAAATGGCTGAAACTTGCATTCATATTTGACCGATTACCCTCCAAAGTGGGAGACAGGGGTCGTAACAAAGTGGCCATCCTGGTACGTGTGAATGTACTGCTGTGGCAAAGCATGTTCCGCCTGCAATAGAAAACATCACAAATTTTTGTGAACATCAGACGCGTACTTAGTAGAAACTGCAATATCAACCCATTAGTGGATAAACGGGTCACATGTGTAAACAAAAAAAAAACTGACCTAAATGAGAACGAGTTGAACAGGTTGAAAGTCGCCCAAAGTGTATCGACAATACATAAAATCTACTAACTAGTATACTTTTAAATATTGTTCATATAAAAAAAGAAAAGACAAAAAAAATGATGTTTGTGAGTTTACCTAATCCAACCCGTTTTGATCCATACTAAATTCCGCGTTACCGACCCACCCATTTTGCCACCTCTAAGATTTAGTAACCGAAAGTGAAACTTTGAAAGGAAGATATAAGAACAAGATCGAAGCATATATACCAGATCAGCATTAGGATCTTCAGCAGGAACCATGACATTAACTTCACTTGTCTTAGCAGTTGTTATAGAAGAACTGAGTGAATCTTTGCTCAAGTATAACTGGCAACCTGCTGTGTTATCTATTGAAATTGTAGGGGATGCACCCTGTTTCACATGTATTGAAATGGGTGAGCTTATTGAAATGGGTGAGCTTATTGAAATGTATTGAATGTACTGCTGTTGCTCTATAGACATTTCTTAATAAAACGGTATATGATTGCTCAAGTAAGATGCATCCTTACTTGGCATTGCACCTCAATGCCACTACAATTGACAATCTCAAAAGCAGCAACAACGTCCTGCAATTAACTCTGGCAGGTCAAATTGGCAAATAAAGTAATTTGTAAGGGTAAAAAGGGAACAGGTCAAACGGGTGAAAGTAACCATACATGCATTTAAATGTATAAAACCTCCTAAATCATTTTATTCAAAAGAGTTATTAATAAATAATATAAGTTATTTAATCATATTTGACACAAAATTAACTTATTTGTGCTTAGACTGTTGGGTCAACCCAACCTGTACAGATGTTACCAGCTTTGGCCCATACCCATGTTGACCCACTACACAACCCCCTGCCGTCTTATTTTTCCACCTCTACAGTACCTGTCATGTTTGACAAAATTGATAAATTTATTACTGACCGTAAATACAACACCCATTTTTGTGCATTTGTCAACAGTTATGTTGTTTACTTTCCCTGCACAAAGTAAGTAGATCTCTTATACAGAAACATAGTAAAGAAAAACATAGATTGAATTAGATTTAAAAAAAAAAATGTTTTACCTTTGATCTGTAGAACTGAATCTTTGCATCCAAAAATATAAACTGTCTGCCTGGGATCACACCTATCAATTGATAAATCCTTCACGCCAATTTGATACTCAATAACCCATCTGCATATCATGTAAAAAAGTACGCAGCCACCATGAATAAACCAGATGTAAGTCTTTGTTACGAAGAATACAACTATACTCACTTGCGGTCCATCACAAGCTCGAGCTTTGGAGGTCCAACTTTAGCAGCTGATGGCACACTCTTGCGAACTTCTTTTTCACCAGAACTCACAAAGCCTGCTCTATCTGTGCGGTTTTTAGTCTTCATATCATCTGTAACTTTTCTTAATCCTGAAGAGATGAAACTGAAAGTCAATAACTATTCAATGCCCCTATAAACTAGAGGTTTCGATTACAACCAACTTATGTATGATTGGGTCGGACATGTATAAGAAAGTTAGCTTCAGAAACGGGTTAACTAGGTTGAACGGGTCAAAACTCGAAAGTCATCTAAATTATCTTTTCAATACATAAAACCTGATAAATAGATCATTTTATGATACAGTAGTTATTTATAGAAATTTAGAACTTTTGGAAAGAAAGCCTTGCAGGTCAACTCAACCCAACCCGTTTTAACCCGTGCATACACTATCCGTTCGATAGAAACTCATTTTGACCAGTCAACCCGCCCATTTTGCCACCTCTACTAGAAACACAACATAAAAAAGGGAGTTTTGAACAAGAATATATTAAAAGGAAAGCTACCAGCAGTAACAGGCTTTGAACTAATTTCTTGAAAAATAGCAGCCATTCCTTGCTTTGGTTTAGATGAAGATGATGATGCTGATGAAGAACTTGAGCTCGCAAGTGATGCTGGTGGAGGATTTGGAGCGCTAGGAGCACCTGGTTTCGAAGACTTGGCTGGAGCCGATATGGTAGCTCCTGTTGCACTCCAAACGGGGCCCAACGGATAGTGACTCTTCACGAAATCTCTCAAACCTGGTACATAAAGTTCCTTCAAAGCTTTTACCCATTCCACGTGATCCGCATCTTTATTTTTGTATTCTACCAGAACCTACAATATACCAACAACTATGTAATGCAAGAAAAAAATATACACAATTGAGGCAGAAATTTAAGAAAAAATTACATTCCAGTAGAAATCTTAAGTACCTTGTTACTGTAGAATTCGGCTGACTGCCAACAGTCTTCAACATGTCCAATAGGCATGCTCATTCCTGGAAAGAAAAGAACAAATAACAATGATGCAAGATTCCATATTCTTAAGTGAAACACGAAAAAATTGAAGAACAAATTATACTAACCGCAATCTTTCCCTGTATATGCAATCCATGCTAAAGAAGTTAGGCTCTCAGAAGCAGATTTTAAGTGATTAAAGAAATCAGAAAGCCGTCCTTCTGACATGTTATTTGCTTCTGTTAACTTTTCATTTAACGGCCTCAGAAATTCGGCCATTCCTCCCGCATCAGGTTTCTGCACGATTAATACATGTAGAAAACTTAGACATTATAACACCAATTAGCAAAGAATCAAACAAATAAGAGCAGAGTCTACAAGAATACACGAACAGAAGAGTCTGGGTGCATAAAATGAGGTTAATGCAATAGGCAAAAGAAAATGAAAAATGATTACGTCATCTCTCAAATCAAATAAGACTATTAGATGAGCTTTTATATTACTTTTATAGTAATATCAATAACTTGTTTTTGTGGCTTTCTTCAAACCCAACTACAACTCTGCATTATGCATCGTGACCCGAATTTTTTCATAACTGTGTTTTATGGAGAGCCTGTGCAACTATTATCTAATTTTTTATTTTATTTTTTAACCGAGGTTTAAAAATAATGACAAAATTTTAGAAGCCCTGAAAAAGTTTGTTTATTTTTTTATAGTCCTATCAAGTCATTAAACTAACAAATGACAATATAACCAAACAACCGATACTGAAAGATAAAGATATATCTGCATACATGTGTTTGCATAAAACGGGCAAACGGTCACTTTTTAAGATGATCCTTAACAGTTAATAGAATACATTTCCATTACTTTATAATGAAACGATTAATTAATTGATCCCATGAAGATTTATAGTAGCATATAAAACAATATCGCACGTAGACTCGGATTTCATACATGATCCACGAAATTATAATCACAATATAGTGTACATGAAGAATATGTAACAAAAATTTACCTGAGTTTGTTTGATCTTAACAAGAAGCTCCTTTTGAGCGGCGAAAGCCTGACTAAGAACATTCGTAACATCCTTAACTTGTCCACCAATCTTGTCTGCAACAGCGGAAACCTTACCAACGTATTCTGTGATCAGATCTTCGAATGCAACAATCGATGGTTCTGATGAGGCTGACGCGGAGTCAAGTGAGACAACTAGCGGCTGAGAACGTCCTACAGATATCGATTCAAGCCGCGTTACAGCGGCCTCTAATCTTTGTATTAATTTTTCTTCCATTTTTGCAAGTTTTCGTCTGTGAACAGATCTGGTGTTTTGTGAAGGTGACGAGTTTTTTGGTTTTGAAACATTAAAATAGATGGTGAGTTTACTGGTTGTTTCATGGAAATAGTTAACATGAAATTGTCCGTGTGACACGTGTCGTTTGTTTAATATTTTCTCTTTACTTTTTCTCAATGATTACATGCATTTTTCCAACGATTAACATAAATCGGATCTTTTTCTTTTCTTTTTTCTTTTTATCATTTAGAGTAGTGTACCATTATTAGGCTTATATGTCGTTCTCATTGTTCATAAATACTAGTAAATGTAATGAGATTACGGTTGTATGTCGTAGTTTTGTTTGTTGTCCTTAAAAGCAATTGGCTCATGATTGACCAGATGTTAACGTTGGGATGATTATATAAAACTTTAATAGTATACCTTTAAATGATACAAAACGATATGAACGCATGAAATAATAAAACCCGAACACCAACGTTGTAATTTTATGGAGATTTTTATTTTAAAAATTCGTCAAGGTGAATAGTTCACAATAAGTTGGTGTACAGATTGTATCCTAAAGCACATCGATCAAATTTTATGAGTTTTTTTCTCATGTTGTTTGGTTTTTTACATCATTACTCCTAACAATTAGAACTATTTAAATGAATACTATTACTTCTAAACAATATAAAAATGGTATTTATTAGCATCAACCGTGCATTGAACCTAATTTTGGAAATATTTTTATTATAGTACATGCATCAATCTCAATGTTTACAATGTAAAGCAACCTAATTAATTAAGAAAAATTTCTATCAAGTACAAGTGGAAACATAACTGAAAATGCGAAAGTTGTGTAATTTATTTCCAAAACCAGATCTAACAACAGTTGAACATATCAACCCTATAATGAATACATGTATTTTGTTAGCACATACGGTCTACGGGTTATTTTCTTAACCAAACATCGATCAATATGTAACAAACGTAATTAGCATTCTTGCTACGTACACGCCTTCACAGAACTTCGTGCTTTATAAAAGTGCATTACGTGTGCACTATATCGTTTCATATTAAAAATGTCTAGGTTTTATTGATGCGTCAATTTCCTATTCGCCTTTAAAAAGCCACGTAGACGATGGCCCTAAGGCTCAATTCGAGAGGACCTATATTTGCTCTCCCTCATTATGATGCACCAAAAAGAACATTCGACTGGATCAAAGATCCATACTAAGACAATGTAAACTTTGTTTTATAACTTTTGTCATCCACGTTCTTTATTAACTTACCTTAATAAATGTTTTTTCGCCACTCATCTCCGCGTAGTCAAGCTGCTTCCGCTTAAAACTTTAAAACGATTATTTTACATCTTTTGAGGTATTATGTTAATTTTACACTTATTAACCATCATAATCTTTTGAAAATTGCTAAAAGAACAATTAACTTTTCCTTCAATCGAATTATTATATATAATCTCTATTAGTAGGTGAAACCATGAAATCAACATATTTAAAATGACATATCCTCTACTAAAATAAATTACAATTCAACTTCTAAAGCATAAAAGGGTCATATATATAATACTCTAATAAAGTTATGGAGCAAAATGGCGATCATGATTATTATTTAATGACAATGATTATGAGAAGAAATATTGGAGTAATAAAAAAGTGTATGTATCTTTTCATTAAAAAAGAAAGAAAAGAAAAAATGATCGTGACGACGACGTTTAGATGTGTCGGTAACCATGGTTAGTTTTGACCAAACGTCAAGTTAACAGCCGTTGTCACGGAGAAATCGATATCATCCTTCGCGTCCCCATGTGACTAGCAAGCAAAGAGAGAATACCGTCGGTGGAGGCTAACCGCAGCTCATTATTTTCTCTTATTATTTTATTATTTTAATCTTTTTATTAAAATTAAAAATAAGAATATTCTTATTTTAATAATGTTTATATAATTTGTTCACAGAGAGACAGATGTAAAATGTAGAGAGAGAAAAATAGATACAAACAACAGAAAGAGAGAATTGCTTCGTATATAAGCCACCGAAGCTTACAGCTTATATATATATATATATATATATATATATATATATATATATATATATATATATATATATATATATATATATATATTATTATATAAATGATAAATGATAAATGATAAGAGAGGTACAGGAGAGTCTTTAGAGAGAGAAAAAACCAAATAAAAATAATAAAATCCCTAAATACACAGGGGAATATAGAGAGAGAGAGAAAGAAAGAAAGAACAGCTAGAAGAAAACGGCTATGGCGGATTTGAGTGATTCCGTCTCGGTTGATATGGAAACTATCTATCTTGGTGGAAAGGTTTGTGCTTTTTAATTCAGTATTTGTGTATTCTATGTAAGGTGTTTGATGAAATGCCTGAATGAGCTCATGTGCGTATAGATTGTATAGTTTGGAATTATTTGATTTGGTTTTTAATTTGTTTACTCGAGTCTAAGGTGTTTGATGAAATGCCTCAATGGGTTTGAAGTATACTTTTGTTATCTTTGAGTTTCCTTGTGTGTTTTCTGTATGTATATTGTGATTTAGTGGATTTTGGATATACCTTTAGGGATGAACTCATGTTTATTCCCAATTTAGAAACCCCCTTTTTCTTGATTTTTACCTTTGTTTATTGACTGGAAGGTGTTTGAAGAAATGGGCAAATTATTTTTATTAACTAATTCTATCTTTTGTTATGTAACAAGTTTTATGTTTTTGTTTTTGTTTTTCTTTATGTATACTGTGATTTAGTGGATTTTGTGATACACTTTTGGGGATGAACTCATGCTAATTCCCAATACAGAAGCCCCCTTTTTCTTTCTCTTGATTTTTAGGTTATTTGTTGACAATACAATTTATGTAAGCTGTCAATGAATGACTTATGGAATTGTAGATCTGTTGACTTTCAGTTTCATTGTTAAAATCTTAAAATATTAAACTAAATTCTAGGTTATTTCTTTTCGAAGCAAGTTCCTGAGTTATGTATTATGTCAACAACTTGCTAGCTGTTTGATTAGTTTCCATTTTTGTTTGTATCTTTATTTTGAATGTTACACAATCCATTTTTTTAGAAGTATTCTATTTTGTTAACGGGTCTTAATTATGTGTATGGTTATCTGCTGCTAAATTCACACAGAAAAGAAATATGATTTTGTGAGGCCACATTACTTTAATTTGGGCTTTTGTTGCTCATCAACTATATCACATCTTTTCTGTCATACTGAATGAGTTGGCTTAAGTTGTAATCCAAGATTATTGTTTAAATGGTAAAAACTTGCTATCTTTAAAAGCATATGTGTTGTGTTGTCGTTATCTTGAGGTCAAAACTCATTATCTATGCATAAATGTCTTTTTTTGTTACAGATTAGAAGTTGCAATCTTATATTTTATAGTTTGTCCATCATTATCAAATATAAGCATCCTTAAATTCCATCTTTAATATATAAACTTACATTGACATCTAGAGAGTCCAAGGGCTACGAGTTTGTTCTTTTTTGTTTTTATGTAGTTTTTTAATTCTTTCGAATATTGTTCAGCCGACTCCTTGTGGAACATAATAATGATCAAGAATTACGTCTTGAAGCTTAAAACCAATGATTGTTCATATAAAACTAAGTAATCATTCTTTATGATAAAATAATTTTATTTTTCAATAGATCATAACGGTTTTATGTGTATCCTTATCTTGCAACTGAAATGTGCCGTGAAATTTGTTTTCAGGAACATATTGTTCGCACTGGCCATGGTCCTGTGTCTGTAATCGTGTATGGAGACCAAGAAAAGCCACCTTTGATTACTTATCCCGATTTAGCTCTAAATCGTAAGTGGCATTATTTTTCTGATTTCTTCGTGTTCTTCATGTTCTCGATAGGTCTAATTAAGGTTTGATTTCGTGAACAGATATGTTGTGTTTCCAAGGGCTTTTCTTTTGTCCCGAAGCAGCTTCCTTGCTCCTCCATAATTTCTGCATTTATCACATCAGTCCACCTGGGCATGAGGTCTGTGAATGCGCTACTTTCTGTTTAGGAGTGTTTGGATGCGCATTTAGATGTGATTATGTGATAGTGAATGATCATAATCAATTAACCAGCCAAATGAAACAGGCTGGAGGACTAACATTTGGATGTGCTTTTGCTGGTTAATCATGTAATAATCAGAAACGTTCTAGTGTTCGGAAATTTCCAATTATTCGAGAAATAATAGATAAAATGACCTATAAGGATAAAAAAAAAAACTGACCAGTGAAATGGGAGTAGTGTCTCAAAATAAGTTATAAGAAGTGTTATTTTATAGTAGTTAGTCAGTCGGCTTTGTTGCCACTGTACGAAACTCATTATTAGCCTCTTAAATAACCAGATGATCGGAAGCACAATATGTTTATCCAAACATTAAAAAACTGATTAGATAATCAGATAAAATGCAAATCGAAACACGCCCTTACTATCGTGATGCATGACAGTTATTCTGTACTAAATTATTAACGTAAAAATCTCTTCTGGGACTTGTACAAGAGTTGTTGCAGTTAGGAGCAGCAGCGATCTGTCCCGATGATCCCATTCTATCGGTGGAGGATCTTTGCGATCAGATTCTCGAGGTCCTCAATTATTTCAGGCAAGTCATTTACCGCTGATATGTGTACTTATTACGGAGTATATTCTTTCCTTATTAACTTTAAGATAATTGATTGTATTTGTCGTGTTAGTTTAGGCTTGGTGCAGTGATGTGCATGGGGGCAATGGCAGGTGCCTACATACTTACACTCTTCGCGGTGAGACTGCTTGTTCAATTGTTATTAGAGTAGGCATATAAACCGTATGTCATATGTGTGTTTTACTAATTATGATTTTATATTACAGACAAAGTATAGAGACAGAGTTACTGGTTTGATACTCGTTTCTCCTCTTTGCAAAGCACCTTCATGGACTGAATGGTTTTACAATAAGGTTTGTTCTCTTGCATCCTGCTGTTTGGAGATTTAATTGTCATACTCAAAGTTTGAAACCTCAAGTAGGCTATTGCCGTCATGTGACTGTGTGATTTGAATTAACTGAATCTTTATTTGTTATGTGTAGTTGATGTCAAATTTGCTCTATTACTATGGTATGTGCGGCTTATTGAAAGAGTGTTTACTTCAAAGATACTTCAGCAAGGTACATTCCGGCTTCTTCCCATAAGATCGTTGGTTACTACCGTACCTTTTAATGGGTTTTAACGTGATATCTTTAAATTAAATCAGGAAGTTCGTGGTAACCCAGAAATCCCGGAATCAGATATAGTTCAATCATGCAGAAAGGTACCTCTTGAATTCCGTTTGTGCCTGCTACCTGTAACAGATGGAATTTTATGCTCGCACATTTATGTTTTCCTTATTTTTTGCAGTTGTTGGATGAAAGACAGAGTTTTAATGTGTGGCGGTATCTTCAGGCAATTGACAAGAGACCTGACATTACCGAGGGTTTGAAGAAACTAAAATGTAGGACACTTATATTTGTTGGCGACAGCTCCCCGTTCCATTCAGAAGCCCTTCACATGACTGGAAAATTGGATAGACGATATAGTGCTTTAGTTGAGGTATGTTATACTTGATATTTTTGATCTTCGTAGTTAAGATTAATTATTGCATTTCAATGACACAGATTGACTGCCTTATTAGATATAATACAAGGATTACTCGGTAAATAAATAATTAAATGAGGTGTTCAGAATGCATTCTAAGTTTGACTTTTGGAAGTACTAGGTTTGAGTTTAAAGAGTAGTACTTTTTATCATAAAACTGATGCAAATCTGTAGAATCTGCGAATCACTACTATTGACATCCAAACTAGAAACAGTAGTACCTTCTATCTATACAGTAAGTTCTTTGACTTTGATAGTCAAACCTACTGATCTTTAGCTTTAAATTAAACCATACAAAAAGCACTTCAGAGTGACAAAAAGGTGATAAAAAGGTTTAAAAGCTTCCTAAAGCACTGGTTTTGACTTTGACATTATGCAGGTACAAGTTTGTGGATCAATGGTGACAGAAGAGCAACCACATGCAATGCTGATACCCATGGAGTATTTTCTAATGGGGTATGGACTTTATAGGCCAAGCCCTTTCACAGGAAGCCCGAGGAGCCCACTAAGTCCATCCTGCATTTCCCCGGAGTTACTATCTCCCGAAAGCATGGGGTTGAAGCTAAAACCGATAAAAACTCGAGTATCCTCTCCCCATTCAAACATCATCGAGAGGTAGATATTGGTTCTGTTGAACGAAGATGGTTCAAGGGGTATGCGTACAGATTGTTGGTAAATTTTTCTATCATTTTTTGGTTTTTGGATTCAAGGGTAGATATATACATCATATCATATATGTAGATATAGAGGAGAAACGGGGAAAATATTCTTTTAAATGGTGGACGTATTCAATTGTAGGATTGGTGGTCATAAAACAGAAACATTGTAGTATTTTGTAAAGGAGAATATAAAATGCATTTATTTATTTATGATGAAAAGCAATAATACCTTGTCTTTTTTGCCTGTCAATGAACTGTCATTTTGTTTGAGTGGAATTGAATATATAACAAATCTACATGATTGGTTTGTGTATATACATATACACCAAAAGTGGTCTTAATTTATCTATTGGTTTTGATAGCATACACCAATAGTGGTTATAATATTCCCTTTTTAAATATTCTTTTATGTTGAATCTAAAGTAGTTATAATATTCCCTTCCAGAAAATGTAGCAATGTTCTTGTGTGTTGTATCTGTATATATTTAATATTTTTATTCCTGAATTAATTTAAAAGTACTCCTTATTATTACTAGTAGAGAGTCGATAAACTGGTTTGATTGCAATATTTGGATGCATCTTGTGAATTATTAATCGAATCGAAGTAGTCAACGTTGACCTTTATGAGTTATGCTTGTGTAGCTGTGTGGACCTCATGTATAGTAGTGACTGACAGCACCAATAGCTTTTGAACAATCTTTAAGAATGTTGGATTTAATTCAAGTAGAACTAAATTAAGAATACTGACTTCTGGAGAAGTTATTAGTATGTGAAAAAATATGATTTCTGTGATGCGTTTGGACATGATGTTTATATGTAAACAGTTTGACCATATATATATATATATATATATATATATATATATATATATATATATATATATATGAACAGTGGGACTATTAGCAAAACTGGTGAAGAAACATGTTATAAGTTGGGTATGAATTCATTAGTAACAGACGAGTTAATTAGACCTTTTACTTAACAACTTTTAAAACGACTAAGAGCTAATGTTCTAGTACGATAACATTATACTTTCTTATCAAACCGTAACGTTCAATTTCCCAAATTATCGGGACGAACAAAAGAGGATATAGGAACCATTGTAAAGAAATTTAAACTCGCACCAAAAGCTAAAACTTAAGTTGCATATCAGTAATAACATCATCAGTCACTTGAAATGCCTTTGATAGAGTATCAGTTGATATATCTGGATTCGAACCAAAAACTGCACTTGCTATAGGAATCACTCCTGGGTTTTGGCTATTCAACGCCACCATAGCAACTGCATAACCATTCCCAACATTACGTTGGTAATGCACAAGGGTTACTGGAAACACGAAAACATCACCTTTATTGAGTACTTTTGAAATATGACGGTTTTCAGGGTTTGATGTCACAAATCCAACTTGAATTTGGCCTTCTAAAACAGTCAAAATTTCAGTAGCACGAGGGTGAGTGTGAGGTGGGACTACTCCCCATGGTGCAAAGTCGAGCCGTGCAAGTGAAATACCTAGCGTGTTTAGTCCTGGTATTTGGAACACAAATGCTGGAGTCACACTTGATCCCATGGCGTTTGAGGTGTTCCCCATCATATGCATCCCACCATAGTAGAAGTCATTCGCTTGAACCCAACTCGGGTTCTTGCAAGCAAATCCGTTCACCCGTACTGCCATAAAAATATGATCCGATAAGGTATTAAATTTTGAAAACTAAAGTTCAGTGAGTTTTACAGATTTGCATAGAAAAGTGAAATGAGAACGTTAAGATGTCTAATGCATCTAAGATGCTCAAACATTGTACTATAATTACACGAAAATCAAGAATTTTTTTTTTCCAACTTAACAGTATCTTGTTCCATCCCTGATCACGTAGAATTGTAGATGGCCAAACTTAACTTATTTCGCCAAGTATAGTACTATAAATCTATAATGTTTAGCATGAAACAAAATAATCATTAATGTACCTTGATTACTCATATCGGCAACACAAAAGTCTTGAAGAGGACTATGGTCAGAGGCCCAAGCCGCAGTGAATGCCAATACTAGAACCATGATCAAGCTCAAACCGTGAGCCATTTTTTAACGCAGAGACTTGGTTTAAAGATTTATAAACTGGTGGTTTAAATGTGGAAAATCAGGGCTGTTTATATAGGAGAAAGTTTTACCAAGTCTTGGCCGTCCTTGGGTTCATTTGAACTAGTGATAGTATAAATATATGCAACGAAAAAGGCCATTCGATCTATATATGCTTGTTTTTACTAGTAGTAGTGAACCGGCGCTTTGTGTTTGATTGTTGGGACATAACTAATACAGGTTTTTATGCATGTTGTACAACCCTTTGCAGCATGCTCAACGTTTGCATAAATGTCTACATCATGTAAAAGCATCATTTTATTGACCGTCCTGCCTAGCTCAGTCAAAATACTCATCCATACATGTTAACGAACTGGTAAACAGAGTCACTTTTCAGATTACTCGGGAAGATGAGTCGCAGACATATTGGGATATTTCCGTGAGCGTTTTGATTGTTTCACTGGTCATTCAAAATGTTTACCTAAAGAGGTTCTTGTGTAAAAACATATGGATGCATTACTATCGGGTTACCTTGGTGATGGTTTCAATGTTCAACCTTGATGGATAAATAATTCAATGCTCAGTAGTATATTGTATTTTTGGTTCATTAAATGTTTTAATGAAATTGAAATTTATCGAATAAATTCACATTTCAAGGAAGGAATGTTAATTCTTTTGAACTGAAGTTAATTCTAATTCAATTTTATTTTTGAACTAAGCACCAGTTTATATACCTTTATGTAATGAAAATGAAAATTTAAATTTAAATTTACGAATTTTATAAAATTCCGAACCAAACAACGTGTCCAACAACTTTATGACGCCAATAGCTCATTTCCTATACTGAAAATGACAGACATTTTTTTAATTGGTTCAAAGTATTAGCTTCAAAATAATAAGAATGACAAGAGTATTTCGGTAAAAAGTCAACTAAAAAATAATAAGAATGACAAAAGTATTTCGGAAAAAAGTAAATCAAAACTCAGGAGAGTAAAATGTAAAATGTATCTGAGTACATATGTTAACATTTGTTCACCTCAATTTCTTTTAGTTGGATGTATGTTTTATGAAAATCTTTTTCTTAAATTCATTTGTAAGTTGACTTTTAAATTCATGTATCACTTATTATTATTGTTTCTTATAGTTATAGTATATAACAAGAACATTAATGTTATTAAAACAATTATTTATTGCTTATTACCTGCTCATAAATAAAATGTATAGAGTAGTCACTAGTCTTACATATATAATAATTAGCTTGTTCCCTGACTTAACTTATGTGTAGTGTTCTCCTTCTCTACAATCCAATGTGACATCTTTATATTTCATACTTTAATTTATCATGTCATGTAGAATCATTCTTTGTGTTATCATAAAATACTAAATGCAATAATAATATTTAATTCAATTCAATATTAAATGAGGGTAACTTTTAGTATTAAGAATAGTGAAAAGATTTTGAATGGATGCATCATTACTAAAGAATTAATAATTTATTTATTGTTATTACTAAATGTTATAACTATATGTGAAGAGATATTAAAACAATTAAATACTTATATGAGGTTGCAAGTTAACACTTTTACAAATTCGAAAGGGAAGAATCGTGCAAGTGAGTTACTAACAACGATACAATCTTCCATTTTTTTCAGTTTTAAACATATACGTCTTTTAAATATTAATGGAGTACTATCTTTTGTGTCAACCTAACATAGTAGATAGATATATATCATTTACTCAGTTGTTAAAAGATCTAATCTATTTTAATTTCTTAACCTCTCAAGTGTGTAATATGCTTTATATTGAATTTTAAGTGGTTTACTTTATTGTTGGAAAACACCACGGTTTTCTTCATTAAGTTTAAGATTCTTATTTTAAATTTGAGTTATGTGATTCAACATATAGACATATTTGCTTCTTTATTCTATGATAATCATCTCTGTATATTACTTGAAGAATTTTTTTCTCGGTAATCTAATATATTGTTTAACCTTTTTATATCAATTGTTTCTTGTGGTTCATGTTTCTAACTGCGTTGTAATTTAATTAGCTCATTTTCTAAGGTGATCTATAATAATTCATGTATTGATTTATGATTATTTATATTTGATGAGATCAAGTAAATTTTTTGATGAGATAAAGTGTCTTGAAAATGTTACTTATTTTTCTATATAGTAATATTCTATTAGCTAGCATATACAAGTTGTGAATGCTAATGAAGAAATATATTTTTGGGTAATTCATTTATTAATTAAGCCGATAAACTCACATCGTTGACTCATTTGTTTATATATTTAATATACTTTTATTAACTTATACGTAATCATCTAATCTAATCCAATCTAATATCTAATATGACATTATAGAAGTATTGCCGCATCATACGAATTTTACATTAGTATATTATATCTTAGGAAGTCGTTCGATATTATATCTTACGAAGTCGTTCATCGAACGAGATTTACACTAACTTATATGTATTGGAAGATGGATTAAAATCATTAGAATAATATATCATCATCATATATATATATATTTGCTAAAGTTATAAATGTCGGTTTAAAACTTATTCATTAACATAAAAGTTTGTCTTTACTCTTCAAGTATACAACATATATACGTGTAGGTAACTCTATCATATTCTTTAGTAATATTTTTCTTTTTGTACACTTGTTTCTTATAAAAAAATGTAGATGTAGAGAGAAGACTTTAAGAGAAGTAAATTAGAAAATAGTGACAATTTAATATGAAAGGACTATAATAACCTTGAATTTATCATGAGACACTTGAAATTCATGTTTTAATGAGAAAATGAGATAAATTATTTAAAATATCATGATAATTTAAAGATATATTTTGCCATTTGATCATCATAATAACGATAGTGATAGTAACTAATTGACGATATTTTTTTACTTTAAGATAACAGAGAGTTTTTCGTACACCATTAAAAAAAATTTATACACCACTAATTGTGTCTGATAGTGTTGTACAATATAACAATGTAAATTACAATCAGAGGGTGTTTGGTAGAGATTATTTAAAAGGTATTTTAGCTTATTAGACTATCATATTGTTCAAAAGCTCGATGCAAGTGTTTGGATCAACTTTTTTGAAGAAGATTATCACTATTTGAAAGGGTAGAAAAGTTAAAAAGTCAAAAGTCATAATTTAAACATTTTTCTTACTGATAATACAAGGTTCCGCAAACACTCCCCTCGTAGTAAGGTTCCCCAAACACTCCCCTAGTAGTCTAGGAAGAAATTTTGATGATGTACCAATATATTTCATATATTGTTATTTATATAACTCGCCATATTTGTTTCTCACAACTAAATTTGAGATTCAAATTAATTGGAAAACACAAAGATGACATTTGTATGCATTAATGAATACATCATTATTAATTTTATAACTTCAAATTTATTACTATATTTTATATATTTATTATTTATGTAAATTCCACGGAATTATAATATATTATAGATAGGTGTACACCTTAGTATTAATACAAATTCAAAAAGTATAGTATCATTTATATTGATGATATTACATATGATTACACTTATTTGAAACGAGTTGACTTCGAATGATAATGTAAATTTTTATACGAATGAAAAATCAATCTCAAACATTCATTTTCATCAATCCTCACTTTTCTTCACATTTTTAAAAATTAAATATCTCAAAAAAGATTAACCGAAGATTATAAAAATTGCACCATAAAAATCAACATTTTTTCTCTTCGATTATATATATAATATGGTATACTTTCGACGAATTTTTTTCTTCACTTTTTGGTGGTTTTATAAATTGGACAATATAAAATCGCAAGTGATACTGTATAGTATCACATTTGATATTCGTTGTTATGAAATGTGATAATTGTTGTTATCGCATATGATATTACACAGTATCACATGTGATAACATATTTTGCATTTTTCAAAACCCACCAAAGAATCGGAAAAAATTCTTCAAAAGTACATCTTGTGAGATGTCTAATCGAAAAAAAATGTTGATTTTTATTGTGCAATTTTTTAGTATGACTAGCCGTTTTTTAGATATATAATTTTTAAAAACGTAGAAAAAGTGAAAGTTTTATTAAATGGAATTCTCTGATTGCTTCCTACATTTTCACCAAAATTTCTGTACTTATTTGGAGCTTACTCTGTTTTAAACATATCCTAAATACTAAAAAACAATTAATTTGTCTAAGTTGAAATAAACTATTACCTCCAACACTGATTACCATTATGTATTTCTACAAAAGTCAAAAATCATTGATGGATATACCAACAAAAAGAAGCTCTATATATACATAAATAAATTAGCTAGAATTTATTCAGATGAATCAAACTGATTTTTTCTGATGAGAAACATGTTATTACTTTTCTTCATCATAGCACTTACCTGCTTTGATGCAACTCATGCAAATGTTGATAACAATGAGGATGATATTCATAAGTTTTGTATTACAGCACTAATCAAGGTTCGTATTAATAGTGAGGTAAACAATCTTCACTTTCATTGCAAGTCAAAAGATGATGATCTTGGGGATGTTGTTCGAAATGCCGGAGAGGAGTTTGACATCAATTTTTGTTTAAATTTTGGTGGGTCAACACTTTTTCATTGTGATTTTACGTGGGAATCGAAGCAACAACAATTTGTTGTTTTTCACCTGATTAAGAAAAGATTTATTCCTGAATATTGTTATACTAGAAGTACTGGGCTACAACTTAAAGGCGATTGTTATTGGCGAGTACAAGAAGACGGATTTTACGTTCCCGGATCTTTTGAACCCGAGCCTAATAATTGGCACAAAAAATATGAGTGGAATAGTTGAATAATCTAGTTTATAAGGCGTATTATCATGATTTTGTGGGTTTGTGTCTTTGTTTATTTTATCTTATTTTCCAAAAAATAATAAAATATGGCATGAATATATTTACATTGGATTTTAGTTTACATATTTTAACTCTTAAACGGTGTATATACGGGGTACATGATTACTAGTTATTTGAGAATCGGTGCTTATAAAACTCGAGTCGTACAATATCAATAATATCAATAATTGAAAGTTTAAAATACTTAATTGAAACTATCAATATTAAATACATACTACTCAACATATATACTTGCATAGAACTTTGAATCTGACCAATATAAAATAAACTATTTATTTTCAATTTAATGAACCGATTAAATTAAAGAAGTCTCATGTAAATTATGATGACCTCTCTACTATCAATAAGAAAAAATACTTTTCTTCCAACATAATTTCAATTTTCATATTTCTACGCTCTCCTTTATTCATTTCTTCATCTTCATTTCAGTTTGTCACAATACATTATGAAAATGTAATTTTATGTTAAATTTAATTAAGTTTTATTATTTATTGTAACTTTTTTTAATGTTTTTTTAATTAATGAAATATTATGCTATTTTTTATTAAGAAAAATAAAAATTAAATAAAATAATGGATCAAACTTATGAACAGTCGTAACATTTATCATTGTAAATAGTCATTACACTACGTATAGTCGTGACTGTCGTGAGTTGACGATCGCAAGTGGACAAACAATAATAACAACGTGTGCTCAGATAATATAAAAAGGGGTCACCCTAGTCAAAAAAGAACCCTCGTTTTTCAATCGATGGCAACTGACAGGCACATCAAAATGGCAATAAACCAATAGTGTTTCTTGAATAAAACAAAATGAATAATCGAAATTACTTTCCATACATATAATTACATTGATACATATAAACCATTCAACATTCAACTTTTCTCCATGGTGTTAAATGTTCTTATTTGTAAAACATAACATAATAGCTGCGTTTTTACAATTAAAATTAAAAGATTTATAATTTATACTATTTTCCATCACATTAAATAATTATAGCCGCATATTATTATCTCATAAATAAATACTCGTAATATTTACTGATAAATAAATAAATAAGAAAGGGGTCTCGTTCTCGTCTCCTTCTTTCTCTGATTCCCTCCCAATTTCCCCTTCCCTCCTTTCTTTCACACTTACAATCTTTATCAATATTCTGTATATCTAATAAGATAAGAAACATAACCTAACCTTTTCTCTCTCTCTCTCTAGATTCTAGAGAGAGAAAGCTGGGCACGCCATCGCCATGAATAAAAATAATAAAACGACACCGTTAGAAGGTATTCCTTTATTTGCTAAAGAATTGATCGCCGGTGGTGTCGCTGGTGGTGTTGCCAAAACAATTGTTGCTCCGCTTGAACGTGTCAAGATCTTATTTCAGGTTTATCTATCTATTTAGTTAATTCATTCATTATTATGTTGATTAATTGCAGATCGCCGTTTGTTATGATTCGATAGTTTTGTATATTTGCTGTTCTTGATTAAGTTATTATTGAATTGTTCATATTTTTGGATTAGTTTTGTGTTTTCGTTTTTAATTGTAGTAGAATTAGGTATATAAAGCTGTGGAATTAGGTTATTGGGGGTTTAAATGGTTATTTATATACTTCGATTGCGAATTTGGACAATGTGATTGATAGAATTTGAGATTTCCCTTTTTGGTCAAACAAGTTGGACTCATGCTACATTGCTACCTACCACATATATATTCAAAATTTAATGTGGAGTTAGCTAGTTATTTACGTGTCGTTTAGGGGTGTAAGCGAGCTGAGTCGAATTTGAGCTTGGCTCTTTTTACTTCAGAGAGCTCGAGTTGGAACGTGATTGATATATAGACAAAAGTCTGACGTTCTATGTTTTGAATCCTATTTTCAGCTTGTTATTCTTGGAGCTTTATGCACGTTCACCCGTGTCACATATAAAGTAACCATTGTGTTTCTTTGCTGTTATATTACAGACTAGAAGTGAATTTCACAGTATAGGATTGTTAGCGTCTTTTAGAAGAATTGCAAAGACGGAAGGACTTATCGGGTTTTACAGGTTGGAGACAAAACCTCTGTAGCTGTTTCTTTGTCCTTACTTATTTTTGTTTAAACCAATATTCTTTTTTTGCATTTGGATGACTCAGGGGAAATGGAATTAGTGTTGCCAGAATCGTTCCTTATGCAGCATTGCATTATATGGCGTACGAACAATACAGAAGGCATATAAACTACAACTTTCCTGGCATCGGGAACGGTCCAGTTGTTGATCTGTTAGCAGGATCTTTATCTGGAGGAACTGCTGTTCTTTTTACATATCCACTTGATTTAGTTAGAACTAAATTGGCTTACCAGGTATACAATCATCATTTCACAACTTAATCCGAGTATCATTCTCTCTTTTACCGCACAAATCTGCATGCAAACGTTGCCTGCCCAACATTGTGTACTGAGTCCAAAAACTAGAGGCGGCAAGATGGGCAGGCCGGGGTAATGAGTCTGGTTGAAATCAGTCACTTTTAGCACAGTATTAATGAGTTGGGTCGAGTTGACCCATTAACATATTTTTTAAACTTTCTTAATGATCATTAATAATCTAAGCATGATAACAATAATAATATTATGACAAGAATAATCCAAATATTTTTATATAGAACCATTTAGGAAGTTGCATACATTATTAATACACCATGATCAACTTTTAAGCTGTTTGACGTGTTCAACCTATTTCACCCGTTTCACATTGACTCACAACGAAATCAACCCTTTCGTAAGTAAATGTATTGTAATACATCTCTACCAAAATTTGTCTCGTCTGATAGCACAGGTTGTGGATACTCCCAAATTAAATGTCAAAGGAGTGATGACTAGTGAACAAGCATATAAAGGAATTAGAGATTGTTTTTCGAGGACTTATAGAGAGGCTGGGATGAGAGGCCTTTATCGTGGTGTAGGTATGAATTCTTATTCATCTTGCTAGTACAACTCTGGTTAGATGTGGCAAATGGGCAGGTGGTCAGGTTGGCTAATGGATATCTTTTACACTGGTTGAAATTGGGGGGGTGGTGGGGGGTGGGGGGGGATGCAAACCTCTTTTTATCAAAATTCTAAAGGCTTTAACAATAGCCCTAAGGATTACATAATTCCATTCTTTTGATGATTACGAAACAATAATGATTAAAATACCTATATCGTATTAAATAATAATCTGATAATTTAAAAAGAATGATTAGGAGTTTTTATGAATTAAAAACATACTTTGGGCGACTTTCAAATTGTTTCCTTTTATGTTTTTTTCTTTTGAGTCACCCGTTAGAGATAAAACTTAACCTGTATCTACACATTAAAAAGTAAATTGGTCGATATAGCCACATCTAGATGCGGGCACTCTTTCTTCATCGAGCCTAGATATAACACATTTTAGATATTAGTTTTTTAACTTCAAATCTTTCTTTAGCTCCATCACTATACGGAATCTTTCCTTATGCTGGTTTGAAGTTCTACTTTTATGAAGAAATGAAAAGCCATGTCCCTGATGATTACAGAAAGAACATAATGGTCAAACTTGCTTGTGGGTCTGTTGCTGGATTACTTGGTCAGACTTTTACATATCCTTTAGATGTCGTGCGTAGGCAAATGCAGGTAATCTTTCAAGTTTGGTGTTGTTTGTAATACATATGTGTATATACTTGTATGTATGCATGCAATCCAAAGTAGGAAACACGTAAGAATGAAGATGCATGCTCTTAATTTATCACAGGTTCAGAGGTTGCAGGCTGCAAACAGCTTACAGTTGAAAGGAACAATAGGAACTCTTGTTATAATTGTCCAGAAAGAAGGATGGAAACATTTATTTTCCGGACTGAGCATCAACTATCTGAAGGTGAGATTCTCCAAATACTATTCATATTCCAATTTAGAGATGGAAAGTTGGGCAGGTTAGGCGGGTTGGGTAAAGGCTCAAAATGTCTCGGGTTGAAATGGCTCACTATTAGCACACGTCAAGACGAGCCGAGTTGGGTTGACCCGGTAACACTTTTTTGTCTGATTTTTAAATTTTAGTTTTGTGATTTAAGTCCCTAAACTTTGTTTTTGCATGACTAAATCCCTTAACTTAAATCCTTTTTAAATCCTTTAAGCTGTCAAAAGTTTAATAAAATAGTCCTTTTCTACGAGTCTTATGAACAATGGGTTCTGATTATTCATTTGTAATGTCAATTTTCAGGTTGTGCCATCAGTTGCAATTGGATTTACTGTCTACGACATTATGAAAGCATACTTGAAGGTCCCACCACGAGATAAAGCCATTGAAGAAGTGGCGACAAACAAAAGAGAGAGCCAAAGCCAAACATCAACATTGCCTTCGTCACAATCAGTGTCCTAGTATTTTCCATATAAATGGTATTCTTTTTCTCATTAGTATTCAAGCCATTAACAATTGTACAATTGATTCTTCTGTGACCTAGCCTAGGTTCTATGAGAGTGTATAGATTATAGATACACATATCCCCCTCTCCACTAATTTGGTTGAGGTGAACAAAAATACTCATTTCTTAGATTGAGAATAATGCAGGGTATATGTTACATGTCAAGATACAAACAATGTACATAACAATAAGATTTGTAAATTACTTTGTAACATCTATTCATGAAGTGTATTTTCATTCGAAGGTAGTCAGCATAAATTACTTTAGTTTGAGTTTTATAACAAGCATGTAATATACAATGCTGATGAATTAAAAAAACATCTGCTGGAGTTTATCTACTAACAATAGCTAGCTACCTTTATGTCATCCTCTGCTAATATCAAAGTGGCAAATTGCAACAAATAACCAACTTTGTTTAAATTTATGTTTCATGCAACCAACTTTCTTTTAGCCAGAAACCACCAAAGTTTCTAAAATCAAATTTTACCAGTAATCTCCACACGAGCATTTACCATTCTTAAAATGATGAAATCTCTTGTTGTCCCTTACAATGAGCTCCCTCCCAACAATCTTTGACATAATCTTGATAGCATTATGACAATCACCACATATCCTGAGATTCTTGATGATCCTTAGAGTCGTTCTCGCAGGGGTACTAATTAAACCATATGCAATTGCTAACCGTTCACTATGGTACATCAAGGCCTGCTCTTTGGCCTCTTGGTCAATGTCATGAAGCACGTAACGTGTGTCTGGCACGTACCCAGCATCCCTCAGTTGACCATTTAATCCTTTTAGCTTATCATATGCATCTTTCCTGTACGGTTCTGCATTTCTGTATTCGTTCACCTTATTCTTCCCTTCAAGCATATTACTTGCAGATTGTATCCCTGCTACTAACGCAACGTTATCAGATATCCTCATTGATGGAACCAAAATCGCTTCAGCACGGTCTTCAAGCTCAATATCACCATGGATTTTAGCAGAATTCATCAAAGATTCCCATATTTCAGCTGTAGGTTCAATTGGTATGCTTTCAATAAACTCCATAGCTTCATTCAAATGTCCTGCTTTCCCCAAAACATCTATAACCCTTAAATAATGTTCAATCCCAGGAACTAGATTATACTCGTTTTTCATTGATTTGAAGTGTTCCAAAGATTCTTGAACTGAATCAACACCAGCACAAGCCAATAAAACTAATCTAAAAGTCTCCCCATTTGGAGTCAAACCCATTTCTTTCATTTTTTTATATAACAATAAACCCGAATCGGCTTCACTGTTCTCTACATACCCTTTTATCATCGAATGCCATAACGTTAAATCCTCTCGTTCCCGCATTCTATCAAACACCCTGCGTGCATCCCTCATACTGTTACACTTTACATACATTCGCACTAGCTTAGAGTTCAAATTCACATCACCGTAGTAAGGTGATCGAATAAGAAGCTGCTGAATTTTCTTCCCTAATTCAAGATCATCACACGAGTCCAAAACAACCTCAAAAACATCGTATCCTGCGGGCACACCTTGAGACATTAACTCAACTGTTTCTTTAATTAATCCATCTTTGCATAAAGCCGATAAATTTACATCTGTAGTTGGAACTTTGGTATTGGGTTTTTGGTTTAATTCGTTCTTTTTGCGAATAAATGGTGCTTTTGGTGATGGGGTGCGACGGCGATCGGTAGTTCGTGTGGTGGCGTTATTTCGTGATGTGGTGCAGAGGGGTTTGGGTGCAGGGTTTGGAACGGGAAACGGAGATTTGGGTTGTTTTGAAATTATGCGAAATTTGAATTGGATAGAAGAAGAGAGAGATGACGCCATTGGAGAACCAGAGTGAGCTCCGGTTAAAGTGTGAGTGATGATAATATGAGGAGGGAAATATCTATTGGGGAGTTACATAATGCCCCCCTATACTTTGATGAAGTTTCTATTTAGCTGTCAAAGTTATAGAACTATTAAAAAATAAAATGGTCAAAATATTACATGTATAAATTCATCAATTCGAGTTATATATTACAAAATGATAAAAGAAAAAAGGTACTTGAAAATGAAAATGTTTTTATTTAGAAAATGATCATAGTTGTTGTAAGAGCTTGATTGATGGGATTAGAAACTTTAAAAACTACAATTTTTTTTTTTTTTTGAAGAAAAGATACATATCTAACCTATCTACCATCCATGTTCACAGTTGTGTCATACAAAAAAACTATCCATGTTCAAAAACAAAACAAATAAAAGATGAAAGGAACCTTGTACCCTGAAACAAACAAGCATCCTGAACAAACAGAAGTGTCAAACACCATAAAGTACATACCATATTATTTATTGTAATGACTAAATATTATTCACAAACTATCCTTGATCTTCGCTAAATGGCCAAGAAAGGTCTACATGGTCCGAATAAATCTAAATGGCTAAACTGGAGCTACAAAACATGATCTCAAACTGGTTGGCTGATTATTAGATGTCCAACCTTCAGCTTTATACGGCTTTAATCAAGCCGTGCACACCAACTTAAAAGACATTGCACACTTGGAAGTGACATAAAATGCTAAATTTTAGAAGCGTGAATTCATATAGTGTAATCTGACCAATCTGATATGAATGATGTATGATCCATAGACATCCCAGGACATTCTTCAAGCTTTGATGCCTCTTTTCCTTCAACCAACCTTGCTGGATTCCCTACTGCTGTTGCTCGTGGCGGCACATCGATCAAAACGACCGATCCCGCACCAATTTTCGCTTCTGCACCAATCTTTACATTTCCCAGTATGGTTGCCCCTGCACCAATCAACACCCCATCTGCGATCTTTGGGTGGCGGTCCCCACCAGCCTTGCCCGTGCCTCCCAAAGTCACGTGGTGCAGAATGGAGACATTGTTGCCAATAACTGCAGTCTCACCTACAACAACACCCGTTGCATGGTCAAATAGTATTCCTTTTCCAAGTTTAGCACCCGGGTGAATGTCGACAGCAAAGACATCAGAGATCCGAGATTGTAAAGCTAGGGCAAGTGGTCTCCGGGATTGAGTCCATAACTTATGAGCCACCCGATGAGCCTGATCACAAGATAAAATAACATTAGGGGGTCATATTATATGCTAATTTTGATATGACATTGCAGATGAATCCAACTAACTGCAGTTGCACACGGGCCATTGGTTGAAAAGGTTCCTCCTAGAGGTAGGATAATGGTAGACTGGGTGGGTTGGGTAACGGTTCAAGACGGGTTTTGGATTGGTAATTTTTTACGAGTCGGTTGACCCTTTTTAGCTAACTTTATCTTTAACCATTACACACATAACAAATGAAAGATAACCTGAATCAACCCACTCATGAGAAAATTGCCACATCTAGTGACGAATACTACCACATGGTTATAAATCTAAAATCCCTCAATACAGGGTTAACCCGCATATGCTATCAAGTATAGGATCCCACTTCTCACATTCTTAGTGAAAAGTTTAATAGCAACACTATCTGATACTCCTAATGTAACCTTGCCCAATTTGGGTTATCATAATTCATATCGTCACCTGTTTCCTCTTATAGTTACAGTAATAGATATGTTCTAGATTGATACATATATTTGGGATTGCATAGTTTAAGTGCTGGTGGCTTAAAAAGTACAGTTTTTTCTCTAAAATAAGCTAAAACAGAGCTATATCCAAACACTTGACAAAACTCCAAACACTCACTTTATATCAACTGATCTACTACCAAAAAGCTAAATCTACAAAAGTTTAAAGCCTTTATTTTTATAAAAGTTTTAAACTTTATATTGCTAAATTATGAATCATGACAAAATTCAATTTTTATATTTTGAAATTAACCCTAAATACAATAAAATATCATTTTTTTATATAACAGAAAACAAAAACTAACCTGACAAGCAAGGAAGCCTTTATAATTAAGCAAACAATGAGAAAACGAAACACAAGCAGGGTCACGTGACCTAGCAGCACGTAAGTCAGCAACGGCGGCTAACCGGAGATCAGGGTCGACAGAAAAGGTGTTGAGGAACAAATCATAAAGCAGAGTTGATAACAAAGTGGATGAACAAAGTTTATTTCCAAGATGAAATGAAAGTGATCGATCTAAAGTCGAATGAGAAAGTATCGTTGAGTATAAGTAACTAGCTAACGCCGGTTCCGATTCCGCGTCACGGCGGGCTTCCGCCTTGATTTCCGCCCATACCCATGATGCTTCTTCGTCTGGGTCCGCCGTTAATGGCGGCGATGGGTAGCGGGGTTCACCGGCGGGCATTGGATACAGTTAACAGCAGGGCGTCGTTTCTTGTTTTCAGGGTTGTATTGGGTATATTTTTATTGATTTTAACGAAGTTGTTTACTAGAAAATATCGGGTTAGTTAGATTATGCCACGTTAATGTTTGGAAAATGGAAATGAAATATGTTGTTGTCGTAATTTTGAAAAATTAAATAGATAACGTTACATGTGTACAGTATGGTTTGGTTTGGTGGGCTTAAAACAATTTGGAATATGATGAAAAAAGCAACTTCAAATTTTAAATTTGAACAAAAAAATAATATTAGTGATCGAAACTTGAAGACTAGAAAATTTTGCAAATTTTCCTACCACCATGTACGATATACGGAACTAAGAACTTTTATACTCTGTATATTTAATTTTGCACATATTTTTTCTCATTTTTCTAGTTTAAATGCATCCTTTAACTGTTAAAATTCGAGTATATCCATTTTTTCTTTAATCATGTCATTAATAAATAAATATATCGATATCAAGTTTTAACTTTTAATTACAAAGTAGTAATTTTGATGACCAACACACTTTGGTGTTGGCAGAATGGAGTAAGAACTCATTGTATTTTTGAGAAATTGCACCCGAGCCTAAATCCCAAGCTCTAACAGCCGACTTTGATAGAATATGTGAGAACACATAAGCCTTTTTATAATGACACTCTTTCAAGCATACAGAGTTTACAGACAAACACCAAAGCCTTTTTATTGCAATGGGAAAGCTATACATGTTCTTACAACAAACGATTATTAAACAAAACAAAACAAAAAAGAATTATATGAATTGTATAAGTATACCTTTCTCAGTAGCAAGGAATGCATGTATGATGGCGTCTCAAAGATGAAACTCGTTCTCTTAACTAATTCTGGAGTGTTGCACAATGCCACTATGGAGTGAGTGATGCTTTAATGCTGAGAGCCCCTTTGTCATACTATTTTTTCTATGAACAGAAGGTACCCCATTTTCATAAGTCTGAATCATGAGATGAGTGATTAATCTTCGTCCTAACTGCTTCATGTTGCCAGCAATACTTGCTATCCTTACCTGGTTTCCTTTTACAAAAGGAACCATTACGTGTGATGGCTACACAAGTCAATGAATCAACACCAGTATCACTACTGTACTCATTTTTCAGAATGCAAAATGTCCCAGTTTCTAAATCTAAACAAGAGCTTGGTAGGTAAAGTTTATCTTGCATCTTGATTCTCATTCCTTTATGCTCTTCACATCGTTTTCTCCCTGCAACAGGCACGCTTGTACAGAAAGAAGCATCGTCTAAGGTGACTCCACAAGTAAGATGATGAGTGTCCTCTGTGTTAGTATGTAAATGAGGTTTTACAATTGCGTTGACTTTCATCCCTTTGTGGTCAACACATCTCTTTCTTCCTTCAACTGGATGCCTTGTACATATAGACCCTTGACCCAAGGCTATACCGCATATACCGCCATCATTGTTGTTCATATTATTACCCTCTTTTGATACTAATGTGGGGCGCGATCGGGTAAACTTGAAGACTCTAGAAAGGAAATTTGTGTCCTTTTGGTTGGTATAGAAACTAGATCCGTTTTCTAACACGGGTGAGTCACATCGTTTAATCTTGAGACCTACTTTCTTTGGTGGGATTACATGAAGCTTCTTGAATACCAGAGGTACCCTTTTAGAACTTGAAGCCGATGCTTTGCATTTTTCGAGTATGGCAACAGGACGTCTATCCCCATTCATCCCCCTGTTCCATGCATAATCGAAGGTTTTCAAAAGCTGGGATTCTGTATTCTCAGCATCTTTCTTAGTTTCCATCTGTAAAAATCAAATAACACATGACATTTCTTTTACAGTCATGTAAACTCAAGAAAAAATCATAGAGTGATAGAGTTATTGCAATGAACCATTTCGGCAGGTTATGGAACATAGAAATGTCCTTGAGTTCATATGAGCCATTTGAGCAGTTGTGAACCACGAAGTAGCAGTGGAAATGAGCAGGCCGGGTGGGTTGGTAATGGGTCAATATATGTGATTTTGTACGGGTCAGAAAGAGTCAGGACGACCCACAAACCTTTTTACGTCTTCTCCCATCATGATGTTTAGAATTCACTAACGTTTTAATTATGATTGAAAGGCCTACAATGTTAGAATGATAATCTAATTATAAAATATAAGATATAGGCCTTTATGGGGTCTTCTTATACATCGTAAATACAGATGACTTTTGACTTGTTTGACATGCTTGACCCGTTCAACCAGTTCTCATTTTTGTTGATTTTTAAGTTCACCCGTTTGACCCCTTAGAGATGTAGCACATCCCAAATTAATCCATCTATCTATGAACAAGTTCACCCATTCGAGTGAAGTTTTTTTTCTTTATCAGAATTCAGAAACTTTTTTGTATATTGACTATCGGTCTCCATTAAAGAAGAAATAGAAATCTAAATTAGAAGAAATTTCTTACCGGAGCCCATCTAAACGCAATGGCAAATCCACACGAGAATATATCTGAAAACAGTCCAAGTACTTTGCGGTCATGTTGCTCACCATTAGACAAGCCATTCTCCAAATGGGCACCATCTCGACCATACTGCTGAAGTCTGGTCCTAACATTATCTGCTTGTCCAAGATAAACAGGAATTATGTTTTTGGAGCTAAGTTGGCCGCTACTATTTCTCTTTGTTCGTGAAAGTGAAACAACTATCCCGAGCTCGTAAAGCCCTGGACAAGAAGAACAATTTGGAAGATTGTGAGTCCTGTATCTCTCTGCACCTTCCTTGTTCAACAAATAATCTTCCCAATCACAAGGCCCGATAAGAATCTGGAAAGTAACATACATTGATGTGGTTAAAATTTTATTACAATATGGACCGAATAAGCTGCAATATTAGGACTTGCACACAAGTTAAGAACCGATGAAATGACAGGTATATCACAGGATACTAAATGAGCAATGTGATCAACCTAGTGAGTATATCCTAAGGATATGAGATCACAGTGTCTAATTGCGAAAATAGCTACAACTTTAGAGGCCACATTAGGTTAAATTCCCAAACATGATACTTCACTTAGTTCCTACGTTTGTTCTACTCCTAAGCAATTTAGATCAAGTTCTATTTAGAGCATCAAATTGACAAATTCGAGTTCTAATTGGCGCATGGGTAGTCACTATAGTATCAATACATAACTTGATTATATCTATTGAATGATACGATTGTAATACTGTACCAAAATATAGTAGTAATCAGATCTGAAAAGGACTGAAATCACTGTTTTATTATTTACTACTCCAATATCTGTAAGTCTGTAACCAACAAACATTCATACGAATCATTGAACTATAACGAAGCTGAGAACAAATTTTGCTGATAAATAACTCAATTTAAAGCTAAACAGTTTTATAATTGTTGCTGAAAATTCAGATCTACTTTAAAATCAAATTATAGAATTATAGATTATAGATATATACTCCGTACATATGTAAGTATTTAGAAATATAAGAATTTACCTTCCAATTGGAGAAAGCGGAATCGTGTCTAGTGCGTTTACAATTTTCTCTCTTCAACAGCGATGTTACGGTGGTGTTGACGGTTATCACCATCGTGGCCCCGCCGTACCGGTCTCGGAACCGCCCCGTTACACGGCAATAAAACGCCCGTTACAGTTCTATCTGGAACATAAGCGGCGCGGTTACTTTTTTAAAAAAGTAAAAGCGGCCCTCAAAGTATTATGTTATTTACACTTTATCATTTAACTTAAACTTCTTACTTTTTCGGTCCCTTAATGAGAGAATTTGTGTATAACGTTGTCCATTCCTTTTAACTCTTTTAAGTAATTTATAACCGTATATATTTTACAGGGAAAATGTATAGTTGGTTTAGTTAGAGGAGAGAAAATATGTGATTATAGAAATATGATGAAATACAAAGTATGCAGGGAAGAAGATATCTTTAATAATTTAATTTTATTAAGGATCTTAAAAAATATTAAGAACGGCGAACGAATTTGATCTTTGAGTTCAAGTTTTCTAGCTCGGTCCATCATACTATGATAGTTGTGCGTAGGCTATGAATGAACCGAGCTAAACTTAAGTTTGTTTAGACGTACTCAAGCTTATTTCATGAGTGGTAAGTTAACCAAAAGTCTATTAGAGTCTCTTAAAAATGTTTGTAGGGAAACTTGTACCATAGCTTATACTTTGATTAGCTAGAATGCTAACTAGTTATTTTTTTTTTCTTCTTCTAAACTTTGCATATGAATACAATGTAAGGAAATAGTCATATGATTTGACCAACTAACAATAACACTATATTTATTTATTGAATGTTTATTTTATACAACATGATATAATTAAGAGTCATGTGATTTGACTTAATACTAGTATTGAACTATTGATAAATTATTGAATGGTATGGTATGCTATGATGGAGTCTTATTGGCCTGATTTTACAATAAGAACAACTAGATGAACCCAACTAGATTTATTAATTTTTTGTTAAAAGGGGTATCTAGTATTACCACGACAGAAACAAAAACAATTTAAAATTTAAAATGAATATTTACAATAATTCAATCAATTAATAAAGAAGAGTTAGTCAACTTAACATGATTTGGGAATAATCACATTTTGGATTTTTAGACTAGTATTTCTTATTTTATTATTTTGACTTATACGTGCGGAACTATTTGGTATGCATGTCTTTGTCTACTAATTAAAACCATTTTCATAAAGTTTGGTTAGTATATAAATTTTAAAAAGTTTTCATATATTCAATTCAAATAAATTGTTTGCCCATTTGATGTCGATCAGAAGTTTAACCGACTGTGATCAATCATAGGTTAATTTTTAATTTTTATATTGTGCTTTTTGTTATCTTTTAACTTTCATTATTGTAATTTTTTTTTAGGGTTTAGATTAGACGTCACTTAGATATCTACATCCAATTGATTGTATGTACTTAAAGAAAATATAATTAAAAAATGTGATGTGAATAGGGTGTAATCGTGCTATGGTTCGTATGAGTGTAGATATTTGACTTTTTGTTTACCTGTCACCAATATTTTACTTAAATACTTATGACATAACTTAAAATACTTCGTAACATTTAACCATTGTCATTGTCATTTGTCATATCCAAAATCAAATCCCACGTCTTGATTTCGGTGATGTTAAATCCCAAAATAGTGAGAGGAAATTATTACTTTTGAGTTTATCAATTTATAATTATAATCATTTGAGTTTTGATCGGCGCAATTTTAATTCACCCTTTTGAGAATTATTGATCATTACGAGTATAGTTATATCGTTAATTTTATGTTATATATATGAAATGTTAAACATAATATACTTTTGTGATAAATAATTATTGGGATTGAATCTATACAAATGGTACATAGGAAGTCAATAAGATGGTGATAAATGTGTCACATTCTTCTCTTCATTTCTCCCCTCGTTTTTCTCTTTCCTTTGTTTTCTATCGTACTTTTCCACCCATTTTTTTTAAATAAAATTATTTTTTTTAATATTTCTATTTTTACTTTTTTTTTAAAGTATTTTTTTAATCTTTTAACATGTCTTTAACTTTTTTTAATTTGATATTTTTTTACTTTTTTTTTTTTGTTTTTATTTTCTATTATGAATTTAGTAATTAATTGATTTACTTTTTTTTCAATATATTATCAACTAATTTTAACTTTTATTTTTGATTGCATTGATGTTGTGTACATTCAACCATGATGCACTACATAATTTTTAAATTCGGTGCACTACATTATTACGATGATGTATCGTTAGAGTATATACATGATGCACTAATACAATGCAATTGACACAGTGTATTTATTATTATGATGCATTTGATTTTTAACTATAGTGCATGCAATTATTAGGGTGATGTATTGTATTTATTACCATGATGCTGTAACATCCACCCTAAGAGCCTAGTATTATTCGGGTAATTTCCTAACTTAAATTTATTATTTAATGTGTTAGGAATAATTTAGTATTATTATGATTATGTGATAATATTAGTCAAATGGATAAATGAACTATTGTGGCTGATAAATAATTCGTTGTTTTAAATTAATCTAGTAGACGGTAAAATAAAATAATTGGCTTTCGCAAAATGGTTTTAGGTTCCAGACAATAGGTTAAGAAGGGAACTAAAATTGTATTGGTATTGGGTTAGACTATATACATATATATATATATGCATATACCGTATCATTCTCAAAGTTTCTACACATTTTCTACTTCCTGCGAACCGAAACAAAATTGAGAAAAACCAAAACCGAAAAAAGCTTTCTGAGAGATTATAATCTTCTGTAGTATCATCATCTTGATTCAGAAACGAGTTTCATTTCATCATCATCATCATCATTCTATCAGCAGAAGACTCAGTAACATTAGACTTCTGAGTTGTTGGACTGAGACTGACAGGTGAATAGATCTGGAACTCAGAAGTTTGATTTGGTTGTAACGGTTTGGTTGCAACAAGTAAACGTAGATAATTGATAGACTGTTTAGTCTGATTTGCTGATTATGAATCTACGTGCAATGTGTCCTTCGGGCATTGGTTGTTATTAAAGAGGTCAACAGATTGTTGGACTTGGTTATTACAGGATTACAGATACAGGGTTTGTACATGTGTTGTATTAAAACTTGTGTCGTGAAATGGTAATATCAAGTTATTGGTATATTCTGTATAGGCCAATACAGATTGTGATAAGCGTTCTTTGAGGGCCACCGCGGCAGTAGGGTTCCTCAAAAATCACCGATCCTCTTTGACGATATGTGTTTACGATTAATTGATGTAAACAGATTGTTATGCTAAGTTGAACTGTTAGTTTCAAATTCATTCACTTAGCTCTGTGCTAATCCCCCACATTAATCCCTGCAGGTCAAAATGGGCGGGCAGGAAGATTATATTCAAGGAATGTTTGACCAGCTGGCAACTCTGATATATTTTTGATAACCTAAATGAAAGTTGAAATGATGTAACACCTGATTATGTACGATGTTTTTAAACAATATATATATATATGTACATTTTATAAATGGAATAATGCAATATATGAGTTTTGACCTACGCTTCCCAAAGTAAAAATATTTTATACTATACGAAGAGAAGAGTGTTACAGATGCACTATGATTAAACTTCTAAAAATTAAGTGTATTATAATTCAACCAAACGGTACAACATTTAGTGACTATGAAAATATATACCAACAAGTCAGTAATGATTGTAAAAAAATATATACCTGAAACCCGTTAAAATTCAGTTTTTAACTTTTTTTTTTTTTTTTTTTAATTCGTGTTTGACCGATTGGCTATGAAAATAAACCAACAATTTAGTAAGTATGTTGTTCACTTTTTCCATTCAAAGAAAAGAGCGACTTTTGCTTGTTCACTTCTGTTAACAATCGGCCACCGCCACCACTTTAATGAGTTGATCTTCTTCCTTCTTCTTTTGATTGCACCATAGTCCGGCAGCTTTCATTCATTATAAGACTTAACCCTTTGACCAAACGAATAAAACAAATCTATAAAGAGGTGAAAGATTAGAAGATGAACATGAAGTAGATATAAAATTATACGCTAGCTGATAGATAGATATATAGATGTAAAAATGCATTGTGTAAATAAAGATGGAGATGTGGTCTTAAAGTCAAAAGTTATAACATAGATGTGTACTTAAAAAATGTGTGCGGTGTATTTTTTTTATACTAAATCATTATCCGGACGATGTATGAATAACTCAAATATAATGTAAATTAGTGTAATTAAGTATTGCATATTAACATTAAGTCTTGAAAAATTGTTATAGTTGACAATGATTTTACATTTTATATTCATTTGGTTGCTTGTACTAATATAAATTGTAATATGCAATTGTGTCTCATGGTTGATATATCAATTTTCATATATTTTTATACAACATAAACATCAACATCAACATATGACATAAAATAAAACTTTCATGAAAACACATGACACTAAATTATAGATATAAATTTGCGTTCAGTAATCTTTTCTAACTTTATGTAGAATATTAATCCGCTAGTACAAATGTATGTAAAAATATTCTGAAATTTTATCTGTTCTAGTAATGGAAACAACAATATAGCTTAAATTATATATAGAAAACCGATTGATGATGTCATCAATTAATAATTTTCAATTAGGTCTCTTAGTTTTACAAAATTTAAAAATAAAACCCCTTAAAATTTTCATTTTTAATCTAAATAACAATAATTGTTATTATTATATTAAATAAATTAAAATAAACAAAAAGTAAATATAAAAATAAAAAGTAGTTAATAGAAATTTAACAAGCATACTAAATTAACGTTTTGAATTGTTTTATTTCTTCTTTTAATTACTATAATAATAATATTTAACTATTATTTTCTCATATATTTTCAAAAACGTTGCTTGCTACTTACAATTCGAATACAATCACATCACAATAAAATTTAAACGAGAGCAAATAACATTAAATAAATTAAACTACAACTAGAAAATTTGATTTATGAAAACTTATACTACTAAATATGTTCTAATTTATCACATATTATACAAAGATTCTATCAATTTTTATAAAAAATAAATACAAATCTATTGGACCGTGTGTATACACGAGTTTTAAGACTAGTTACGATATAAAGGAAAACCTACATGGAAACACATGACTTTATAAATTTGTATTTTACTTTGACCAACTTTCTCTAAAAAACTTTTACTATACGAAATAGACATCAACATATCTATATAGAAAAATAGTATCAATTTCTGAAAAATGTAAACAATAACATATGATATTATCAAAAAACATCCAAGGAAACACACGACATTAGAAAATGGTTTTTTCCTTTTGGTATAAAAATTTTGCAACTACAAATCTATATCAGAAAAGAAGAAAGATGATTAAAGAAGAATTGAGACAAAGAGGGTTATATTGTAGTCACCGTGAGGGATAAATTGAATAATTAGTTTTATGAAGATTGAGAAAAAATAGTTAGATACTTAGATGTGACGGTTAATTTTTTTAAAAAAATTAATCCTAAAAGACATTATCCCCATTTTGTATGAGTGAAAGTCGCTGGAGGATTGTGATGTGAGATTATTATTGCAATTAAATATTAATTAATTAATATAATTTAAATACGTACATCGATACATTCATGTCTGTGGCCTACAATGCGGGTGTAAAATTTTTGGCCGGAAAAATTAATGACGTGGAGGATGGAGATTAGGAGCTTAGTATCCTATTTTATTGTTTGGGATAGATAGATAGATGAATAATTATCTTTTTTTTAAAGATGGCAGGTGTAGAAGAGAGATATACAGGAATACATGATAGCTTTATTAAATCGGGTACCTAATGGTTTAACCGAATGACCCGGTTAACCCGCAAACTGAATCTCACGTCGGGGTCAATTTAAAACTCGAATTTCAAAACATTGGTTCATTCTTCTCCGCTGCTTTCAAATAAACTTTTTGTTGAATATATATGATTTTGAATTTTTTTACAAAATAAACAAGTAAAAATAAAATAATTCTACATTATGTTTTTGATTTCACGGAAAAATGGGATCCGATGATAAACATTAAAGTGCATTAAATGTCACATGTTATTAAGACTTTAGAAGCAAGTAATACTATATTTAATCGATAGAGCCGTAGAGTGTGAATCGGAAATGATTATAATATTCTTGAAAATAATTCGGTGGAAAAAAAAGGATTAGTCATGCATATTATAGTAAGAGTATCCACAAGATAGTCTTTCGAAGACTTTTTTTTTAATGCCAAATCACATTTCACTAATTTTCATAGGAGGACTGCTATATTTACAAATAATTTATACAAAAATAAAATTACAAACTGATAATGACGTAATTATACTGAATTTTTTCTCTATTACATTACTCTCTCTACTTGATGACACTTCATTTTGTATCCTAAATTTTATAAATTGTTTATATCTAAATCATTTATCCTTCCATATAATAAAAAGCCTTCAATGCATAAAATCTTTGTATAGCTTTTTTTTTTTCCAAATGTCACATTGATAACAAATTTATTTTGCTCAATTGAGTCATTGAGTTTTAGCTCAATTTTGGCAAATCTTTTGCCTAATCGAGCTATAAACTTCAATGGAATTGAGCTTTTGGAAGGATTCTTTTATGCAAAAAAAATTCAAAAAAATTACTCATTGGAGATGCTCTAATGAATGGATGTCATACACAATATTTGCTTTGACAAAAAATGATTAAAAAAAAAGATCATGTTGTGTCTAAAAGAGAAAATTAGTTTATGCATTTCACCTAATATGTTCTGCTACTATTGTTCTTACTACAGCCTTTTTCATATACAGCTAACATTCACATATTGTTAACTATGTCAAGGTGCTTGAAGATGATTCGGTTAAAATACAGTACTCCTGATTCCTGAATTCTTCAATAGTTACTAAAAGCTATGAATTGTTAACTAATTTCATACTTCATTCAATGATTAATTAATGTTAATGTTTATAACACAAATGGTAGGTGATGATGTATGTAATTTTTAATATAAATATTTTACTTTGGTCCTTTAAGTTTTGATATGTACACTTTTGATCCATGTTTTTAGTCTAACGGCACATAAAGTTAAAGAGTAAATTCTATAAATGGTACATGCGGTTTACACCAGTTTATGAAAATCATCCTTATACTTTAGTTTTCACTTTTTAAAATTCAATAATTTTACGTTTTGCTCGAAAATAGTCCCTCATCCACCTAAAATGACTAAAATACTCTTTGACTATTTACTACCTGAAAATGATAATAGAGAGGGTACTTTAGTAATTTTAGGTGGAGGATGGACCATTTTTGTGTAAAACATAAACTTATTGGACTAAAAAAGTGAAAAATAAAGTATAAGGACGATTTTCGTAAATCAATGTAAACCACAAGGACCACTTATAGAATTTACTCTAAAGTTAAATGTTGTTAGCTGCACATAGAGGTGTAAATGGTACTAGCCTACTCGTGAGCTACTCGAGATCGAGTCGAGAAATACTTGAAATCAACTTGGTATAAATAGAGTCGAGCTCGAGCTACTCGACTATAATTCCAAGTCGAGCTTAAGTATTTAAGTATTCGACTCGAGAGGCTCACAAGCCTAAATGAGCTTACATTGTTTTACAGTTTTAACCTCAATTCATGTACATTAATATTAAGCGTGTTATTATATAAACTTCGAGCCGAGTCGAACATGAAAGTATCGAGTCTAACTTGGGCTTGGGAGTCGAGCAGGAAGTATCAGTTCATTGGTCGAGTCGAGCTCGGGCTTGAAAATACAAGTTCGATCGAGCTTGAGTTGAGTTTTTGCTTCAAGTTTTCTCATCGAGTCTAGTTCGAGCTTGATACTATATCAATTCGACTCGATTACACCCCTAGGCCTACGTCTACACATAATATTTGTTTTTTGTTTTTTCAAATATTAAATCAGATATAATTAATGAATCATAATGTTAAGTAACCTCATAGCAAACGATTAAACTACCGACTCTTAACCTACATGATCCATTTAAGTATTATTAATTAAACTATACGTTTTATAACCAACTCAAAAAATTATTATTATGGGTCACCAAAGTACCAACCCACTTCTCCAGAATTAGAGTTTCATCCTTAGATCATCTCTGATGGTGTTCATACACCAAGTCTATAGTCTAAGTGAAGATGACATGAAATCCATACATATTCACGAGGAGAAGTCCCGTGGATGGTCTTATGAGCATCCCTGCTAGTGTCCAAGATTTAAAGCAACCTCTTTCATTGCTCTTGTTATAGGGAATGAGGCTCATTAAATGTGTCCTTAACAACTTATAATAGTATTATTATTATTATATCTTACTTTAATTTTAATTTTAAATAAAGTATAACAATCAAATAGAGTAAAATAGAGATAGGCTTCCAATTCCATACATAATTGACTCGATAATTTTGGTATTTTTCAGAGAAGTGGGTCACACTTGTCATTACTTTAAACATCTATGTCTCCTCAAGTTTTTGTTTTTTTTGCTCATTTGACTGTTATTTTCTGATACCCTTGTTCCTCTTGGCTCTTCTTTTTTGTTGTTTTTACACATAAAATAAAAATTAACCCTATTGTCCAAATAATGTGATCCGATTACCTTTGCAGGCTTTCTTTGTTTTCTTTTTCATCTTCCCTTCATGCATTTCTTGTGAAATCTTTGACCAAAAGTGCTCCCTCAAAATCATCTTTTGGGCTCTGATTTTGGTATAAAAGTTACCACATTTTTCTTGCTTTACACCATGAAAGATAGAATTTTGTTAGTGGGTACTTGATTATTTGAGCAAAGAAAGCAATTGGGATATTGGGTCTCTTTCATTTTTGGATAAAAGTGCTCCGAAACATACTTTTTGGGTACTGATTTTGGAAAAAGTTACCACATTTTCTTGTTTTTAGATAATTTCTTGAAAAACAAAATAGAGTCTGTTGGTGGGTGTAAAATGATTTGAACAAATAAGGAAATTGGCAGTTGGGTTCTCTTTCATTTTGGGTAAATCTTGCTGTTTTCGTTACACACAGTGAAAGTTTCTTTTTTAGCTAGTTTTATTTTTGGTTCTTGAAAAATGATGAAGAGGCAAAAGAGTAGTACAGTTAGAGATCATGCAGGGGAGAGAGTTGTGCTTATTGCTGTGAAAGCAACAAGAGAAATTTCAAAAAATGCTTTGATTTGGGCTTTAACACATGTTGTTCAACCTGGCGATTGTGCTAAGTTGCTGGTGGTCATCCCTGCTCACACTCCAAGTAATCCATTTTATGCCCATTTATGTATTTACTCTGTTTTTGTTTTAACTTAGGCTTCATAAGCTTTCTCTGATCTAGTGATCTTGTAAATGTGTAAGTTTGACTTTTGATGTTGACTTCTTAGGGTTTATCGGTTAAAAAAACAATGAGTATGTAAGGCTTCATATATATATATATATATATATATATATATATATATATATATATATATATATATATATATTTAAGCTTAAAAACCTACTTATAGCTTGTGTTCTTCACTTTTGCTACCAAAACTGTATTTATACAACTGGTGGGTCATGTGCAATTGAAGTTATCATCAAGTTTGATTGAAGGTTTAAATGTCTTGTTACAAATTGTTTTTGTAGCATGCATGTGGGCCTGAGTTAAAAAAGAGCTTATATTCATCTTTTTGTAGTTAAAATCGAGGTTTTTTTAGATATATGGTTAAGGTGTTTTGCTAAGCTCAGTTTTAACGCCATATAAGCTTATATAAGCTTCAATATATGGTCTATTAGATGATTGGCTTATTGTCTTGTGTATGGTAGATAGAAACTCGAATAAGCGATTTGAGGGTGTTTTCATGATTAGAGTCCATGAACTAAATGCCTTTGTTGATTTTTTTAGGTCATAAGTTGTGGAAATTTTCCAAATTCAATAGTGATTGCTCTACGGGGCAATGGAAATCTCATTCCGGTGGTATTAGGGATCAGAGGGAAGATATTACTGAATCGTGCGCTCAGATGATGCTTCAACTCCATAATATATATGATTCGGACAAGGTGAGTCGTGTTGGTGTTCGTTTTACTTTCTATTTTTAAAACTTATATTCAACTGTCTTCTGAATTTCCCCTCGATTGATTTGTTCTTGATAGATAAAGATGAAAATCAAGGTCATTTCTGGCACCCTTTGTGGAGCCGTGGCTGCTGAAGCAAAGAAAACCCGAACACAGTGGGTTGTTTTAGATAAGTAAGTAAATATACAAAATGATGGACGACATAAAATTAGCGTTTGTTTCCTTATTTTGTGGACTAATAAATGTTTACATGATTTCTGATCACAGGAACTTGAAGAAAGAGGCTAAAGTATGCATTGACGAGCTAGAATGCAATGTGGTAGTGATGAAAAAATCGCGGCCAAAAGTACTTCGCTTGAATTTAGTTGGATCACCAACAAAAGAAGCCGAACCTTTAACTTCTCGTGTAGAAACACATTCAGACTGTTTCAAAGAAAACGAGCATGTTTGGATTACAACTAAAGTCCCAAACGTGACTCCCGTAAGCAGTCCTGAACATTCATCGTTCACCACAACCGAACGTAAAACTTCTTCATTATCAAGTTCAGAGCTCGGTTTATCTCCATTTTTGGTAGCTGATCATGATTGGGATACAAAGAAAGATGAGTTTCTTGATGAATCTGATTCTGACACCGATAGTGAGAATTTGAGTTCGTCACCATCAACAAGCTTATGTTCTCCATGGATGGCTGATGTTTATAGTTCCTCCGATGAATTCTTGAAAGATAAAAGTATCAAATCAAACGAAAAAATCTATAACAATCCGATTACGGATGCACTACGTTTGAAATTCACCGAGCTTGACCACCGACTCGAAAAGTCAACCAAGAATGTGAGAGAGATGATTCCGGAAACGAGACTCCTGCCTCTGAAATCTCCACCACTTTGTACAATTTGTCAGCACAAAGCGCCAGTGTTTGGGATACCTCCGAAATGGTTCAATTTTAGTGAGCTTGAAGATGCTACAGAGGGGTTTTTGAAGGCTAACTTTTTAGCTGAAGGTGGGTATGGGTCGGTTCACCGAGGGGTTCTGAAAGATGGTCGGATGGTTGCGGTTAAACAACATAAGATTGCTAGTACACAAGGGGATAATGAGTTCTTTTCGGAAGTTGAGGTTTTAAGCTGTGCACAGCATCGGAATGTTGTGATGTTGATTGGATTTTGTGTGGAAGATGGACGACGGTTGCTTGTTTATGAATATATTTGCAACGGTTCCTTAGATTCTCACCTCTATGGTATAAATCTATATGTCTATCTACATTTAGAGGTGTCAATTCAACCCATTTACTTCTAAATGGGTCAAGTTGGATTACATTTTATCTCTAATCCATTAAACTGATCAAATTAATATGTTTAACCAGAAATGTGACGTCGAAAATGGGTTAAAAACGATAACGAAAAAGTGTTTGTGGGTCGGTTTAATCTGACCTGACTTGTTTTGACCTGCACTAAATTTACTTGTTTTGACTGGAGCACTTGACCCTCTTCGATACCATAGTTGATCAAAGGTGCATTTTTAAAATGTAGGGCGTGATCACGGGCTATTGGAATGGTCTGCACGACAAAAGATTGCGATTGGAGCTGCTCGAGGTCTAAGATATCTTCATGAAGAATGCAGAGTAGGTTGTATAGTTCATCGGGATATGCGTCCAAACAACATTCTACTAACTCATGATTTTGAAGCTTTGGTATGTATTGATGTTACCTTGTTTCTGAAAAAAAAAAGTATACACTTAGACTTTCAAAGTCAAACCTAATGAGATCTCGTTTTGAACCCAGGTTGGAGATTTTGGACTGGCGAGGTGGCAACCAGAGGGCGAGACGGGTGTAGAAACCAGAATAATTGGAACGTTCGGGTAACTATATGACGCATATTTTAGGATATATGATTACACTCATAATAACAGTTGTAGGTAGAAGTGTCCAAATGGGCTGGTTGGGTAACATGTCTAATTGGGTAATTTTTATGTTCTGGACAAAACGTACCTATTCGTTTTAGTTTCTGTCAATAACTAATGTCACTTGTATTGTTTGCTACCGTGTTTTTGTTTCGCTAGGTACTTGGCTCCAGAATACGCTCAAACTGGTGAAATTACTGAAAAGGCTGATGTCTATTCATTCGGGGTAGTGTTGGTTGAGCTGATTACAGGACGAAAAGCTGTTGATATTAACCGGCCAAAGGGCCAACAGTATCTTACCGAATGGGTACGAGTTTTGAACTCTCACTTTCATCCTCTCTTTATTTTTGAAGTTCATTGTTGGTATTTTGATGAACAGGCGCGGCCATTGCTCGAAGAGAATGCCATCACTGAGTTGATAGACCCTCAATTAAGAGGCAGTTATTCTGAGTCCGAGGTTCAGTGCATGTCACATTGCGCCTCGCTGTGCATCAGACGGGACCCATATTCGAGGCCTCGGATGTCTCAGGTATGAACCTTAATACCCTTTCTCATCAACTGTTTTTATATGACCATTTTTAGTGATCATTATTTTACTTTATTATTAATTTTTTATTTTTTTATTTTTTATCATTATCATATATAGGTGCTATGGATGCTGGAAAATGATGATATCAAGTGATTGATATGTACTCCAGGCAGACGGTGTGATTCCGGCCACCATTTTCAGTCAGACCGGAGCAATAGTTTTAGTACAAATAGTTCATGGATTGTTGAGAAATAAACATGCTATGCATTCAATGGAATACATGTACATATACATATTCGTACTATTTATATTTATTTATTATTATTATAAATTCAAAAAAAATTGGGTGAAAATCGAATAAATTAAACTCTACGAGTATTCAAGGGTGGAGACTGGAGACTGATGGGAGGATTATATGACTGTTGGTGCCTTGGTGGTGGAGTTCGTTATGACCGTTAATGGGGAGGGTGGTGTACGGAAAGTGAGGTGGTGTGGGCGGTGTTGCAGTGTGGACTGTGGACTGTGGAGTGGTTCGAGCTATTTTAATCAGTGCAACGGTTTGGATTCAACATAAAGAGGTCAATAATACTGGGCTCCAGGGAACAGGCTAAATTCCAATCTGACATATTTGACACAAAGTTTGGATATGTAAATAACAAGATGCGTAGCATTACATGAATATTTTTACGAAATCTAGTGTTTTAACTAAAAACAGTTTTTAAACCCAAATACGATATTTGTTGTTAATATTCAATATGGTTTACAAAAATGCATATATCGTATAATGATTATCGGTCACGAAACATGTGATCAATTTATATCCCAGGGACATAACACAACTTATGTTCCAAGGACATAACACAAAATTCATTTAATAAACTCACCGATTTTCAATTATGCATGTTTATTAATTATAATTCATATTATTTATGAAATTAAGCTTTAATGAATGATCATTAACTTATGTTCTTAAGGCATAAGTTAGAAAATTTATGTCCTTAAATCATAAGTTAAAAAATTCTTTAATAAAACTATTCGTATTCATGTTTTGTAATAATAATATAATATAATATATGAATTAGTAAAGTAAAGGTAGTCCAGGACTCCAGGTGTCAATAACTTAACAATAGAGGGACCTTATTCGCTTTGGATAATGAATATAGGGGTTAAATAATTCATTTTAAGAATTGTAGGGGGGTAAAGGTATGACTATTTGTATAATTTTAAACTCGTCCCCAACACATGGCCCAGTTTTGAGAAATGGCAGCTTCACCCCTCGGAGCACGGCGGCAGGTCGCCGTTGGTCTACTCCGGTCAATTTCCCGGAGACGGATCTCTACTCTCAAATGTAACTCTCTCTATCCCTATATCTCTCTATTTTCTATCCTTATATCATCTTTTGTGTGTATTTACAAAATAACTTTATGTAATTAATGTACAGATGTTTGTAAAGACAATAATGATAATGAAACAAACCCTAGCTTCATACATCCTTCTTCTGTTGTTCATCCTAATGCGATTTTAGGTCAGGTATGTATAATATATTAACTATGTAGACATGTAGTGTACTATATATGATTCGTGCTTGCATAGCTATTGAATTTAGCTTTTATCTACTTTGACAAAAGTCAACAAAATGTACTTGGTCACAATTGTAATTCATAAATTGCCAGAATAACAAAAATTAGAAATTACTTAAATGCATAGTGATAGAAATCTATTAGCTTGCAGGGTGTTTCGATTGGCCCGTTTTGTACAGTGGGTTCTTCAGTAGTGTTGGGAAATGATTGTAAATTGTATCCTGGAAGTCATGTTTGTGGGAACACCGAATTGGGAGATAAATGCATATTGATGAGGTTATTTCGGATCGTTTATGTACTTTGATTTATAAAGACGAGAGGGGGCAAGTGGGTGGGTTGGGTAACGGTCAAAGTGGGCAAGTTATATTATTTCAGTAATATTATAAATATGTTGAATATAGTGATTTAGGACAATTTATGCATTAAAAATACAGTTTGTGAGTTTCGACCCGTTTTCTTTTGAGCTATTATTTTTCCGTTTTGACCGTTAGAGATAAAACATAGTACTCGAACGATTCACAAGAAAATGGGTTGAAATTGCCACCTCTACTAAAGATTGTTCTTCTAGCCGTAATTCTTATTTGTTTGCTATGATCAAACAGTGGGGCGGTCGTTGGAGATAACATTCCTGGGCGAACAATAATCGGTTACAACAATGTTATTGGTCATCATGCTGTTGTTGGCATCAAATGCCAAGACATGAAGTATAAGGTAGTTGGTTGATTGTATTATACACAAACAAATTATTATATAATCTTATGGACAAGTATTATGGGTAAGTTCAATATTGTTGTCAGGCAGGTAGCGAATGCTTTCTTCAAGTTGGTGATAACAATGAGATCAGAGAACATGTTTCTATCCATCGATCTTCAAAGCCTTGTGACAGAACAGTATGTGAATATCTATCCCTTTTTGGTAATTGTAAACTTTAGTTAAGCTTGGTTATGAATTCAAAGATTGCTAACCAGGTTATTGGAGATAACAATCTTATCATGGGATCTTGTCATATAGCCCACGATTGCAAAGTGGGTAACAACAATATTTTTGCAAACAGCACCCTCTTAGCAGGCCATGTATCTGTGGAGGTTAGTACTCTGTATGTGATCAGTTGGGTATGCTATGATCAAAGTTATTGTTTTACGACTCTAAATTTAGGACCATGCACACACGGCTGGAGCCATCGTTGTTCATCAGTTCTGCCATATAGGCGCCTTCTGTTTCGTTGGTGGTGGTTCAGTGGTAATATTTTTATTAAAATTATTTATTCCATGAAAATCATTTTCTTGTAGTTTGCTTAAAATTATTTATTCCATGAAAATCATTTTCTTGTAGTTTGCTTAATCAAGATTTAGAAATCTAAATTCTTTGTTTGGATACATAAGGTTTCACAAGATGTCCCCAAGTACACCATGGTGGCTGGAGACAGAGCAGAGTTACGTGGTTTAAATTTAGAAGGTCTTCGACGAGGTGGCTTCTCAGTTACTGAGGTTAGCTTCTGGTTGTAGTCTCATAAACATATATATCTTTTGTGTAGCAATGTAAATGTTCTCAGTAGAAGAGTAACAGTTTATTAGAAAGATATATACATATCTCTGTCTCGGTGTATGCCTCAGTTTCCACCCATTAAGTTATGAGTGACTTGATTTGGGTTATGTTATTTTTAAAGGGTCAAATAGGTGAAGTAGAAAAAAAAAAATAGTTCGAAAGGAAACGGGTTATTTGGGTTGAAAGTTGCCCAAAGAATTTTTAATGCATTAAGCCTCCTGAATCGTCAAATAAAATAGATTATAATTTAAGTAATGCAAACGCTGTAATCATTATTTGACACGCTAATTTTCTTTTGGATAAAGGTTGTACTGTGTCAACCCAACCCGACACGTACTATATATTTCTCATATTGACAGTTACCCAACCACCCCATTTTGCCACGTCTAACTGTAAAGATCTTGAGCCTTTTCACTGTACACATATTCAATTCGATATTGGTTAAATGTTCACTGTATATCATAAGTGCATGTAATCGATGCCTTCATCTGCTTTTATCTGCTCAGTTATTTGATTTGGGCTACTCTAACGATAGTGGTAATTCATGACACTTATGATATAGATCAGGAGCCTGAGAGCAGCTTACAGGAAGATATTCATGCCCACTAATGCAAACCTTGGAGGTATTGACGACCGTCTTGCTGAAGTGGTAACGAAATCGTTCTTTTTTTTTGCAACTTCTTTCGTGTGTTGTTGACTTCCATCGAGATAACATATCCATATCTGGCAAGTTATTATATTACTCAAGAAAAAATAATGTAAATAATTCAGGAAAGTCATGAAGACTTGTCACTAGTTCCTGCTGTGCTTTCCCTGGTGCAATCAATACGTGAATCTCTTGAAGAAGATCGTCGTGGAATATGCAAATTCAGATCTTGGAGTTTTTCCTGAGTGTAGACAAGAAAAGATTGATGTGATTCGTTTTAAAGAAATGGTAAATACAATTCATTGAAACAACTTACTATATTTTTCTTGTTGAATTCAAACTTGTCTTTGTCTATTTTTACCTGCAAGTTGGTACTAATAACATGATATAATTATAATTTCCTAGTTATATACAAAAGTAGATACCACTATTTAGTTTGAAGTGTTTGTTTCTCGGGGTAACTTGTGGTCCAGTTAGCATTTAACTTACATAGTTATACCTTTTCGACCTAGTTGCGCATGTTGTGACACTAATAGGTGACCTACACGTACTATTCTAAAGACTTTTTCTAGTTCTATTCGTGTGTTCTTTTCCATGCTAAAGTGGATCGGAGTCATTAAGAATTTGTTTAAACAAATGTGGGGTAGTTGAACAGTTCTCTTTGTATTTTTTCTTTTGTAACTAGTACTAGATTTGCTTGATTATGATAATATACCGTAAAGATGCATGCAAGTACAAAAGCGTTGGAGTTTAGTTTAGTTTTAAAATAGCTTTGTACTTCTTTCGAAACTATTAATAAGATCAAAGTGATCTTGTACTTGGAATGTATCCAGATTTGGTCCCTAGTAATCTAGTATTAGTGCTTTTCCACAGCTGATATGCATGAAACCTATTAGCATGGTCACAAAAGTAATCGATTTTAGGCTACGATAGTATTAGTGCTTAAAGATTGTGTACCTTTTTACATTTTAAATAACATATTAGGTAAAGAAGATTGTAATCATGATACTATGATATTACAGATTTTGAGAATCATTGAAGAAGGTGTTTAGATGGATGTAAACTAGTTAAACATATCCCTTTCTTTAGTCAACATATTATCTTGATTTTGATTCTTCGAGTTGCAATAATCACTCTCAAACGTTTATTCCGATAACTTTCCAATCTTAGTTTTACTACAAGTGTCGATCCATCATCAGTCGTGAATGAGTTTCATCGCTTGCTTTTCATGATTGTACGTGATGCGTTGATAGAGGTACCTATTTGAAGACTTTTGCTTTGTTAGAAGGAACCAAATTGTTAGTTAAAAAACTGATGTTGGCAAGTTGCTGTTTTATTTATGTTATTTTCACACGATGCCAACCTCACTCAAACTTTATGATTTGTGCAGAGTGGGAGACTATCTTGTTTGGCCAATATGAGACTTATTATATAGTTTTTTGAACTGTTTAACAATGTTTTGTTGATATTTAATTAAGATAATTTCCAACTTGTCGCATGATTATGACAAAATAATATTGTCATGGAAAGGTATAGTCAATTGGGTTGCATATTTGATGGTGTTGAAGATTCCTTGTTATAGTAATGCCAATTGCCATATGCTTTTCTACATCAGCCAATGATGTGATTTTTCATTTTTGTGTGTGTTATGGATCTCAATTGCTATTTCAACTTCAATTGTATTAAAAAAATGCAAGTCATATCATTTTTTTAAAATATACAATAAAAACTAATTAATGACAAAATTATTCAAAACTTGTATGTAAAATATTAATCATTCATAGAAGAATATACACACCCTCAGTTTAATCAAATATGAAATGAATCTTTATTTTGTTTTATCTCCAGATGATTAATCATTATTTTAATTTTAATTAATTTAATTTAACTCCAATCTGATTTGATTGGTTGAACATGACGAAGAGTCTAGACATATTATCTTAAATAAAGAAAAGAAGAGCTTTAGTAAACGTTTAAAACCAACAACGACCCAATTAATTGGATTAATTGTTTGTATATGTCGTATTTGTTTATTAATGACGCCTTTTGATAAGTTATACTAAAAACATAAGAGTCAAAAGACATATATTATCATACCGGATATGGAAAAAATAACAATATACTTCTTATCTTTTATATATATATATATATATATATATATATATATATATATATATTTGTGAGTTAAAATAATACGGCTAATTTTCATGAAAATGTAGGAATGACTTCAAATCACCTTTTAAATATCCAAAATATGTTATTTTATAAAATTTTCTTAGTAGCTCCTTACTCGACTAACTTTTAGAAGCTATTTTTTCAATAAAAAAAATTTCGACCTTTTTTTATTTTTTTTATTCAAAATAATCATATTTTATTACTTGATAATCACATGAATAATATGTGATTATCAAGTCATATTTTGTGATTATGTCGAACACATGATAATCATATTATATTAGAGAATAATCACATGTGATTATCATGTTATATTTTGTGATTATCTTAAATAATCACAACAGTAACAACTGTAACAAAAAGTTCAAAAACAAAATTAATATTATTGTTTTATATTTATATCATAGCTTCAAAATTTTATTTTAATAATAATTAATGAAAATGTTTTGAAGAAAAATGTGTTTCGGATAGTTAAAAAGAGATTTTGAAGTGTTTTCTACCTTCTCACGAAAATTAATCTTCTTATTTGAACCCACCTCTGTATATGTACATGCATATACACTATAGTAGAAAAATAAAAATAAGAAATTGAGGTAAACTTTTTAAATTTTCTCTCTTTATTTTACTTGTTAATACTTCAGCTAGTGCCTCAAGGCATTGGGTAGATGTGTTATGATAAAATATTGGCTTGTGAGCTATAAAACAAATCAAATTAATCCTCATATTTTTAATTTTCTTACCAAACACTCTATCTTTGGTAATCTAAATGTTCTTGAAAGTTTCAAATCAATAAATATTACGTCTTTTTAAAATGAAAGAAATCTATTTTAAAAGTTAAAACTACCTTTTTTAGTTATTTTGGTTTTGTTCAAGTGACATAATCTTACAACACGGGTTTATACAATTTTGTTATGTTAAGCTCGAGCATAACTCTGATTTGTATCTAAACTTCAGAATCAAATCAGTTGAATTAAAGTAGCAAATGAGACCTATTTCTTTCATCATATTAGGATCTAGAATGCATGACTGATGGTAAAGGAAAGTACATAATCTTTCGCATAATATTAAAATTTGTACTTATTTTGAAAGATTAATACCCGAATTTCGTACTTGGTCTTGGTTGATCAAACCACTATCAAACAATTGAAACAAGCTTCCAATCTTGATGATCGGTAATCGTTTATTTATACATCATGTCAACATATGCTTCCAATTTCTATGATGTTAATGTAAAGATATTTTAACAAAGTTAGCTACTTAATTGAGGCTTAATTTACATACTTTAATAATAGACGCCGGCTGTTAGTTAGTGCAATATTAGGTTCACGATCAAACTTACAAATTATCTTTAGGAATCAAATATGTAACTTTGTATTATTCATATATGGCATAAAAATACCCCAAAAGGACAAAGGAATGTTTTACTTTTTTAAACCTATTATGTGTGTACAAATTAATCACAAACACACCATATCCTATCTTCTTAAGATAGCCTTTTTAGATGCCAAATATAATGCTTCAAGATTATTTTATTTTTTTCCCCTATAAATAATGTTTTTCTTGAAGATAAGTGATTCTAGTCATAAAAATGTTATCTTTTTTGTTTTAGGTAAGAACCCAAATTGTAAAAAGGAATATCCATCCAATCATTTATTCTTAGGTTTGCATCCATTTTTGCTAAAAACCCCACCTCCCACCACACATATATCATCATCATCATTTACCATTTTGCCAAACTTAACACTTCTTTATCTTTCTCTCTTTAGGTGTGCTTTTAAGTTGTTGGGTGATTGTGGGTCACTCTTATTTCTTTATTTTTGCAAAAGAAGTTTGAACAAAAATGGGGAGAAAATGCTCACATTGTGGAAACATAGGCCACAATTCAAGAACTTGCACTAGTTACAATAGAGTCAATGTCAATAGCACAATTTTGGTAGGAGGTGGTGGTGGAGGAGGATTAAGGCTATTTGGAGTTCAACTTGACTCACCACATTCAGTGGTCATGAAAAAATGCCTTAGCATGGATTGTTTTCCTTCTTCTTCACCATTACCGGCTTCAGCTTCACATTCACCTTCATCTTCTTTATCTTCATCTCGAGTCTCCCTCAGCGACTTCAATTCCGATAAGAATATGTCGGTTGGTTATCTCTCGGACGGTCTCATCGCAAGAGCTCAAGAAAGGAAAAAGGGTATGCGATAATAATTATGTCCAACAATATTAGTTACTTAATTATATCATGCATGGATACTAAAAGTTGTTACATTGTGTGACATGCATGTGTACAACTTCAAAATTCTTGTGTTGAGCATTCAAACTTGTAGCTTTCAAATGTATAACATATTTAAGTGGTTATTTTATAGGTCAACCATGGTCCGAAGATGAACACCGTCGTTTTCTAACCGGACTCGAGAAGCTAGGAAAGGGTGATTGGAGAGGAATTTCTAGAAACTTTGTGACAACAAGAACCCCTACACAAGTTGCAAGTCATGCTCAAAAGTACTTTCTCCGGCAGGCAAGTCTCGTCAAGAAGAAACGTCGTTCCAGCCTCTTTGACTTGGTAGGTATTTCGAACGTTCATGGATATGCAATGTTGTACCATGTGCATTAACAATTGTATTATTACCCGACTTTAGGCTTCACCTGAATGCATTATGGGGTTGCTTTATTTAACAATACAAAAATGAAATATGTGCTTAAATTTACTTTCTTGGTGTTCACAGGTAAGGGGGAATAACAAGAATGTACCACAAAATAGAGAATACAACTGTAATTTGAGTCAAACAAGCTCAATTGATGAAGAACAACAAGATCACAATGACCATACTTCTTTAATAGATTTCAGTTCTATAAACCAAGAAAATGTTTATTACAACTCAAAGGTGAAATCCTATGAAACTGCAGGATCAGTATGTTCACAAGTGCATGCTTCTCCAAGTGGTACTATTGGCTCCAAAAGTGGTACTCTTGATTTAGAACTTACACTTGCTGCACCAAAGCCAATTGACCAAAATAAGTCATCTACTACTTCCCTCCAACTTGGACCAATTATTAGTGTAATTTAGTTATGAGTTTCAAATTTGTACGTTAAGTTAAAAATCTTAATCATCACATGTACGTTGTAGATATTTTCTTGAATTTAATGTTGAGACCTTTGACTTGGGGTCCGGTAATTGAGTTAGATTAAGATATTTTTGTAACTACAAAGATATATATGAACCCTATTAATTCAACTATATAGCTAGGGCTTAATTCTTGCGTTTTTGCACATCTACATGTATCAGAATTATATTTTATTATTGTCTAGTCTAAAGTAGGATAATATATGAAATTACATTCTGTATAAGATTTGTATCAATGTAGTTCTATTTTTTTTTACATTAAAAGAAAATACGAAGTCACACTCATATAATTAACGCTTTACTCTTCTCCCAAAAATAATGATTCCTCACGGATCCATCCTTCGCCTGAATAATATATAGTCCTTTTGTTTAACAGAAGATCTAAGTTTTTTTTAAATAAAAAAAAGAATAACATATCTTCCATAATGATATCCATATCATGAACCATTATTTTAATTGGAAAAAGATCCCATCAATGTCAATACCTAATTACTTCTCCATTCAAGTTTACTTTAAGTTTCTTGGATATATATATATATATATACACACACACAAAAAGATCATGCAAAAAGATGCTAACAAGAACATGATAAAAATGTGTCTTTTCAAGTTTTTACTGTACCAAGATAAATGATACTATATTTACTTGTATTGGTCCGTACAATGTGAATAATACCCGAAAATAGCACTCAAAGCTTTGGAATTTTATGCAAGAAAAAGTTTATGAAAAATACAAAACCATGAAAAGATGATACAATGTAACAAAGGTACGTTTTGAGTCCTTGGATTTAGAAAAGAGTGTTGGGATGTCATTTGCCACAACTTTAAAAACATGGACCACTTTAACAAGGAGTTGTATACTTTGCATCATAATTTGTACATTAACATCCTGCAAACTAGAAGGTATTAAGATTAAGACTTAAGAATTGATATGTGGACCTTTTTAGAGAATGAAGACAAGATGGAAAGATTCAATCAATCTGAGAAAAGATTTTAGATAGGTCTAGAGAGCTTTATGATCAACCTTTGTCTCCTTATCATTCAATCCAACCTACAGATGTACAAGAATCAAAGAAAGATAGATTTTTTGGAAAGATTTTGGTTGTTTGAAAATGATAGATGCACCTAACTTGTACAAGTTTCAAAATTTTATCAAGATATCTTCATCCATCTAATTACCTCTAAAATTTGTTGTCTTTTATGCGTGTAATCAATGAAAATAGGCATGCTAGCAGGTTTTAGTTATTATATTATAAAAGTACACTTCTCCAAAAGAAAAACGTTGATAACCTGCAATACTAACCCTAAAAAAATTATTTATCGAATTCAATCTAGTTAGACCTAAACATGTAACCGTTTTTTACTAACCCATCTGATTATAGCTATACGATTAACAAATTCTGTTTGCATACCTAATGAGAGTTCAATCTTGGGATAACTATCTATTGATCAATTGAGTTTAGCATACACTCGATATGAAGTACCAACTTGCCTCATTAGAAGGTGACAACTCTCATTAAATTTCTTGTTTTATTATCACATTCTTGAATGTGCACTTTTTAGAAACAAAGACCCAAATAAAAACAAAATTCATTGTCTCGTTTTCTAACCATTTCTTGGATGTCTTTTAATATTTTTGTAGTATTGTATTTGTTTGTTCATCTTATGTATCATCATTTATGTTCACATGTTCATGTGTGGAGGATACAACTTTGTCTCGACCAACAAAGTCAAAAAACTTGCAATCTATACGTACTAATATACTTAGGGCCGGAGTTGCACATTTAAAATGAAGGGGGCAAAAAAAAATATTTTATTCTTTTCTATAGTTTTGAAGGGTAAAATTTTAAAAATATCAGTAATAACCTTAATAAAATATATTATTTTTATGCATTTTTAAATTTTTTGGTGGACAGCTATCCCTGCTCTCTTCTAGATCCACCCATACTGATATGGATATGAAATGAAAGCCAAAGTATATATGCATGGATATGCTAAAATATGAAGTAATTGATGTATTCTATTAAAAGTAGAAATAGTGTGCCTTCTAAAAAGGCTTTTTTTAAAAAAATAAAAATAAATCATGATTATACATATGTCCTGACAGAAATTTATAAGTCCCCTACTACACAAGCTTTCAATGAATTTAAATCTATTATTTCCTTATCATCATGGATTTATATGTAGGTATATTGTTTCCAATAGTGTCACCATCAATCTCATCCAAGACTTATCACATGTGTTCTAATGATCTTGGCAATTTGTTTACATCAATTTCAACCTTTTCTTTTAAATTCTTGAAATAATTATAAAATTACCCATTTTATTTCCATATGAGAAAATACATGGGGTGTTGAAAGTTCATTATCCATGGAGTCGGTAGTTGGTAGTAATGTTACACAATTTGAGTTGTTAATTAAAAATGAGAATTAAAAGATTGAGGAAGAAATGAAATTAAAGGTAGGTGGGTAATGGTATAGTACCTTTTTTTTCTGAAAGAAGGAAATGGTCCTCACAACATTAATTAACCTCGTCTTGCCTTACATCAAACATGATACTTTTTGTCACATTTAAGGATAGAAACTTTTTTCCAAAGGTGATTAATAGTTAGCATGTGGGGATGGGGTTATTATTCCATCATACCATACTATATATATATATGTCAGTAATACTGTGTCATCATATACCACAACCATATATTACTGTATACATTTTCAGTGTTTCGTTTATTTTAAGTCCATTTATTAACGTATCTTCTTATTACTTTGTTTCTTCCAATCACTAATCGGGTATTGCTCAAGTGGTACTACCACCGAAATGCTCAGACTCCATTAAAATATGATACGGGGATCAGAAACAAATTACCGTTTATTTGTTTTTTTGTTTCTTCCAATCTTTTTGATAATATTTGTGTAGCTAGTTTTTTACTTGATTAGTAATGATGAATTATGGGCCGAAATAGTAATGGACTATACTAACCCCTCTACTCTAGTAACATTAAGCCCGTATGGGAGTTTAAAACTTCTCTAATTGACTAAAAAAATTCAAAAATCTAAACAGTTGATTTTTATGTGTAGAAATGAAAATGATGGCCTTGAAGCTAATTTGTAGTCATTTAAATTTATTTGATAAAACGTTATTTTAGCTTTTATTGTAGGATGAAATTATGAAATTATGAAATTGGGAAATCCTATATACTTTTGTACATTTATCATCTACATAAGTCCCTCATTTCTACACTAAAAAAGTAATTTATAGGTCTAAATTTATGGAGTTAAACTTAGACCTAACAATGTGATTTAGACACGTGTCAGATTGATTGGTTGAAGTGATGAGATATCATTAATGTATTACAATTGTCACAAAATGAATAGATTAGGTCTGTTATTATCCCTATTCATAGGTTCGAAATCTAAATCTATGAATTGAAATTTCTGAATGATCCACAATATTTAGGATTGAAATTTCGAATGATTCTTGGAGATCTATGAATTGAATTTGGTTTTTAAAGGGATATAAGAGTACCACGCTCAATTTGTGTTTACCACTCACCACTACACCAAAATCCAATCAACTTGTGTTTGGTTGGGAAATAAGTTGCCACATCTCTATCTCTATGCTTTGAGCTCTTGTACCATCACAATCATCAAACCTACAAACTCTTTACAATTTACCCTTTTTGTCAAAGTAATTTTTAAAATATATATTGTTTACTAAGGTTTAACTATTCGAGTTCAACCATATATAATTTGACACTTACTGTGATACGGGGATTACTTATTCGTGACTGGAATTTGAATATCATATTGACTGAAAATAACTTTATAGGTCACTAAAGATATACAAAAATCACAAATATGATTGTGTATATAACTTGGGAACAGAACAACTATTCGAAAGCCCACAAACTAATCGCATAAAGCTCATGATGGGTAGGAGGTTGTGGCCTACAGTATTGGGCCCAAGTATCAACATATTCGAGCCCAAGTAAACTAGAAAGTGATCCGAATTCAACGTATTCGGTTGTCATTTTCATGTATGTACTAGGTCAATGACGTATTTGAATTTTGCGTGTAAATTTTAGCAAAAATCATTAGTTACTAATAGTTGACGCTGTAATTTGACTTGTTGACCAACCCTACCATAAATAGAACCAAACCGTGTGTAAAGCATGGTCAGCATTTTAATAAGTTTATTTACCGTAGCAAAAATGTATTGGCCGGAAGAAATAACACAGCCTATACATGAAGTACCTTATAAAAAGCACTCTATTTTTAGAAAACGAATTTGGCTTGGGGGAGGCGAATTCAAATAAGAGGCGGTGTTTGCAACTTTGCGAGTGTCTTTCTACATAAAGTACTGATAATATGTTCAATACATTCAACTTTATCGGTCATCAAAAAAAATAATTGGTATTTATACTTTATGAAATTTTGATAAACACTAGAGTGATGTTTACAAATGTATACATGTATTATTAAAAATCAAGTGTCAATTTAAAGAAAATTAATACATAATTTAATGGATTACTTACTATAGAAAAGTTCATTGTAGTACAATATATTTTGAATAATGAAAATACCAATAAGAATGCATTACGTGTACAAAAACTCATTTATCTCAAAATTTTACAGATTAATTATCTCAAAAACAGCAAATCAAAAAATTATAAAAATTACACCATAAAATTAAGTGTTTTCTCCTCTTCGATTAGACATCTCACAAAGTATACTTTCGGCGAGTTTTTTTTTTTTCGTTTTTTGGAGTGTTTTATAAATTATTAACATATATGTTAGTATTTGGTTGTACATTTGATTTAGGGTTACAGTTAGGGTTTAGGGTTTAGAGTTTAGGGTTCAGCAGAGTTTAGGGTTTATAGTTTAAGTTTTTGTAGGGTTTAGGGTTTTGTAAAGCGTTTAGGGTTTGAGGTTTAGTAAAAAACCCTAAACCCTATCCTAAACCCTATCCTAAACCCTAAACCTCAAACCCTAAACCCTAAACGCAACATGTTAACACATGTGTTAGTAATTTATAAAACTCACCAAAGAACGATAAAAAAAACTCGTCGAAAATATACCTTGTGAGATGTCTAATCGAAAAGGAGAAAACACTAGATTTTGTGGTGCAATTTTCATAATTTTTCAATTTTACGTTTGTGTGATAATTTAATTTTTAAAAGATAGGAGTAAACGAATTTTTATACAAATTGCACAATCCAATTGATCTCTCATGGTCGTAATCTTTATACAAAAAGGCAAAATGGACTTAATTATAAACCCCCAAACCCCATGACACACACACCATTTTTCTTCTCACTTCTCATCACACTCCAACTTCTACTTCACTCTCAATGGCAGTAGCTAACAACATAATAGCAACACTCAACTTCATAGCACTGTTATGTTCAATCCCAATCATAACCGCCGGCATTTGGCTCGCTTCTAAACCCGACAACGAATGCATTCGTTGGCTCCGTTGGCCCGTTCTCATCATAGGAATCTTGTTCCTCCTCTTAGCCTTAACCGGTTTTGTCGGTGCTTATTGGAACAAACAAGGCTTATTAGCCTTTTATTTGTTCTGTAATGCTGCTTTAATTATTACTGGTCTTATTTTACTAATATTGGCTTTTGTTGTTACGCGTGAGTCTGGAGCCTACGCTGTTCCCGGAAGGAATTATAAGGAGTATCAATTATTTGGTTATTCGAAATGGTTACGTGATCACATAACTGATGAGGATCATTGGACGAATATTAGATCGTGCTTGGGTTCGTCTAACACTTGTACGAAAATGGCGCAGGATTCGTATACTGCTCCTCAGTTTTTTGCTTCTAATATTTCTCCCCTTCAGGTAATGTTTTAGCTGATTTCAATTGTGTTCTTTTTAGAGAACATGTTTTTTTTACTGCAATGACTTGTAACTTGTGCATCGATAGATGTACTTGCTTTTAAATTTGGTCACAACAGTCATAAGTCATTGAGACAAATCATTTGATAAGAAATAATGAAATATGATGGTTTTTGTAAAAAATTAATGACCATAGTTTTTTTAAATTTTTCTCTAGTCTTTAGTCATCAATCTTGTCCCTATGATTATTTGGTGCCTGTTTTCATGTGGCAATGAATTAGAAAATAGCACCCCACTATCCATTACGGTTGAATTTTTGTCATTTTTCTCCATGAAAAAGCATATCACATGGCATCCAATTTTCTTGTCATCTCCATAATTGGTCATTGGTCATTGGTATGTGTCCCCATGATTAAACTACTCATATATATTATCTACTCCGTAGTTTATAAAGTTTGATTTAGCGGTATTGAGGTAACTTATCGTTAACTTATCGTTAGAATACTATGAGTTCGGATATAGAAAAATGTAAATAATATGTGGTGTTATATAAGTTGTCTTTATTAAAAGTTAATGGCTTTAAATGTTGTTGTAGTCGGGATGTTGCAAGCCTCCAACCGTGTGTGGATACCAATATGTGAACCCGATAATGTGGATCAACCCGACAAATCCAACAGGAGATATGGATTGTCCTATATGGAACAACGACCCTAACCAATTGTGCTATAATTGTGACTCTTGTAAAGCTGGTTTATTGGGGAACCTAAGGAAAGAATGGAGGAAAGCGAATGTTATCTTGATCATAGCCGTGGTGGCTCTCATTTGCCTTTATCTTATCGCTTGTAGCGCCTATAGAAACGCACAAACTGAAGAAATTTTCAAAAGGTACAAACAAGGCTGGACTTGAATACTTGTACCAATCGCATCCCAAAAGTTGCTACATCTAGTTTCTTTACACACCCAAATTTTCGAGATGTTGTGTTTTCTGGGTTATTTAGATGCTTAGTTAATATTTAGTTAAGTGTTAGCTAGAGGTGTGTATATGTACCTTTTTGTGCACTTTTAATGGTATATCAAAGAATGCAATTTAAAAAAGGGATTACCTTTTTTTTTTCAGTGTAACGGGTTTAGTTTCGATCCAACTACGTGTTCGGTTTCGTAAATCAAACACCGGAGTACTATTTTATGTCTGTCTCGAAGCTGTAAACGTACTAAAAGTACATCGATTTGTGATTCAATGTTGGTGGTTGTAAAATATGCGCACCGACCGATGTTTTTTTTTCCTTCTCAATATGCCTTTTTTAATCCTTTGGTTTCTGATTTCTACGTAGTAGTCCCTCCGTTCTAAAATAATTTTCATGTTTTAACTTTTTAAAAACTTTATTTTTCAATTTTTAAAATTTTATTTGTATTATATAATACTTGATACAAAGTATATGAATGGATTGGTTTTAAATGTATTTTCATTGGTATAATTTTTATCAAGTATTATATAACACAAACACAAATATTTAAGGTCAAAAGAGCACAATTATTTTGGAAGTATATTATTTAACCTTACTAATCTTTGCATTTATTATTTATTAATAGAAGCAAAGAAAATCTCAATTTTTGTAAAGCGTGGAGTCAAAATATTTTTTTATTTTTTTGGGGAACAGAGATTTTCTGGCTAATTCCATCTTCATACATTTCAATATGTTTAAACCTTTTAATTCTAAGTAATGGTTTTAATGATTAACGATTTGTTTACTACAATATGAAGTCGTGACAATTGTGTTTCCATGATATAGTAAATTACTTGAACTTGAAGATTTCATAAACCAGAGAACACTTGCCTTTTTGTATAGATGAAATGGGCTGGGCAAAATGGTTTGGATTGTTAAATTTGTAAGAAATTGACCCAAATCACCCTCACGAAGGAATAGCCCAAGATATCAGCCCACCTCATCTTTTGATCCATTTCATCATCTTGCTTAAAACTTTTTTTCTATCATTTTCTACTAATTTTCATCATTTTCAAGTATCTTTCATGCACCCATCTTTTATAAAAGTAATTACTCATTGATTTATTCATCCACACTAGATTGTAAAGAAATAACCTTTTCTCGTTTCTAGCCTTCTAGGTCGTTAGAACAAGTTGCAATAACACTGATACATCTTTATGAATATTCTACAATATATTTACATTTTATTAAATTAAATAAACTAAGATACGATAGGGATAAATATAATCAATAACATGATCGTATGAGTTCTCAAATGATAGACTCGAATGCGTACCTATTAATTAAGAATAATATCTATATTTAACCATTTAACAATTAACTTTGTTGCTAAGTATGAAAATTGGGCACCTCTCCTCCACTAGATCAAATAAAAAATAGAAACTGGTAACTGAATGTAAATTGCGTAGCCCGCGATTAAAAATACATGGAAACAATACGTTGCATTTCAATCACCACTTGTATACCATCGCGGGCACGATTAAATATAGGACAGTTTAGGTGTAAATTAAATCATATTAGAGAACTAATTTAAAAATGTCAAGCAACACAAATATTAAAAAGTTGAAAGATGCTTGAAGCTCCAAAAATGTTGACGATGAAATGTTTGGTATGTGTTAGATATCCTGTTTAATATTAAATAATAATAATGATAATGACTAACGGTGATGATAAATAAAATATTGAATAAATGATCTACAAGAATATATAATTGCTTGCAAGCTTTCACCAACTACTAATTATTATACAAATAAGCGAATCAATCATTATAAATCATGTTTATAATTAAATAAACCACATACTTAATTAGATTTGATAGACATGTACGTATGCATTTAATTAAGCAGTACGTATAAGCTATAACTATATTATTATTTAATTATGTTATAATCTGCAAAGTACTAAAATATCACGAGTCATAGAATTAACAATTCACTTGCTCGATCTTATTATTGGCTAAATTAAAGTGAAAGAGAAAGCAATTCCAAAAGGGGAAAGTGTTATATACTTACACTAGTGTAATACCCGTGCGATGCGATGTACGGCAACTTAAATGTCATAAGATTTTACGTAGTTGATTGATAATCACGTAAAACAATAAAGATAAACCTTGATTAATAATTAAACTGTTCAAATAGATCAAAACTTTCACAAGGCTATGTCAATATATAAAACCAACTAATAGAAGATTCAATTTGATGAATTAGAGATAATTGACGAGAAGCACTCCCTCGTGGCTACAAACTTTAAAGCTCATCATGATCTCAACAACCTGTTGTCTTTAAAATCCATCCGACTAAAATGATGAGAAAAGACATGAGATGGTGTTGCACTTCTTCAATAATCCAAAACAGTGACTAAGATTTAGATGCTACAGAAAGAAGTTTAAGACCATTGCCACAACTAGGAGATAATGGAATCAAGAAAAGCATCGAAATAACGCTAGGAGATGTTACGATGAAATCATGTTCTATAAAAAAGATTGAAGGTATAAACCTATTATATAATTCTTACTTTGATTTGAATCTACACATTTATGATCCATCACGTTCATGAGTCTTCTTTCCTAACAAAGAAGCACATATTAATAATTATCAAAGTTTACTTTGTGTAACCAAAAGAGATGGAATACGTCTATTGAGAAGATCAGAAGATGTAAGTGAGACATAAAACTCATTTAAACTACTTTTCATGTTTGGAATTCAATCGATTATAGTATTTATTGATTGATGATTCATTTGTCGAATATTAAGTATTAATTAAAGTATATTTTCATCAAAATCAAGATGAAACCCTTTGAAATTGAACGGTGCCATATTGCATCAATTGATTGATTACAAATTAAAAGAACACAAAAAGCAACTTGATTAACAAATTAAAAGGACACATGTTGTAACATTTAAGCTTGAATTTAATATCATAATTCCAAATCAGATTTCTACATACTTGTCAAACTATGATTATGCCAACTCAGATTTGAGTTATTGTGATTAATGGCAAGGGGGATACTCACTTATTTAATAGGGAAGATATATATATTATTATTATTATCGTCAATACTTTTTACTGCATTTTTTTAACGAATTAACGAGTAAAACGATGACTAGGTTAAAATATATATAGCTAAAAAGCCAACTATTTTTTATGGAGAAAACATACATGCAATCAAACACTACAAAGTTATAGTTAACTGCACGTACTAATCATTTTTTCATCTTTTATTGATGAAATAATATACCAAAGACTCGAACCTTTTTCAATTGTTCGATCATCATCTCTTAAATGCTCATAATTTTAGGTTTTGGAAAATGAATTTATTATATCCTTTGATTCATTGGTTGATATTTATAGTATGTCTGTTTGCCATGGATGGATTAAAAACAGAGCTGCACAAAATGTAGTACAAGCATTGCTAACCAATCTTTTTTTTTTTTTTTTTTACAAAAACATTGCTAATCAATCTTGAATCCATTTTTCTATCTAATAAATTCTTTTTTACATTTTGGATTTATTATATAACTAATTAAGGAGAAAGCGAATATGCGTTTTAGCCACGGCAATCATAAATTCATAATCGTCTTTTTTAATGTTGGCTTGTTCTCGATAAGAGCTACGGAGTATTTTGATCAAGATAAATAAACAAATGAGTGGATATTTCAAGTTCCATACGTAAGAACAACTAAGAAGCCATTATGCTAAAGTAGGTTGTCAACTTCAAAATTGCAATTTTTGATGTACATATCACATGCCTTTTAAATACAAAAGCATGTAAGAGTTTGTTGCACGGAATATTCTTCAATAATTTTATGTAAAAATAGTTTATTGTAAAAAGAAAAAACACTATAAATATACAAAAAGAAGGATACATTTATCATAGCATATCAACTTACCATGAATAATCATCTTATTTCTATGTATCAAAAAAGACTTCAAAACAGGTTTGTTTAAATTCAGGTATTTCGATACAAAGGTCGTACTTAAGTCACATTATCATCTTTTATTTCCGAGTTAAGACACTACCATTAATACCGATCTAAAAAAATCATTTAGGTTTGGAGGCGCTGCCCAAACCCCACGAGGGCGGCCCTCGCTTGAGCCTCGCCCACTCCGAGTGTACTTGTTGACGAATTTTGACGACATAAAACAACTAGATTGAAACCGCCGCTGGTTGTTTTGAAAAAGTGGTGAGCCTAGGAGTCAACCGTCGACTGGAATTGTTGATGAATTTTACTATATATTTTTCTTTTAAGTTGGGAACGTTAATTTTTTGGTAGACAAGTCACCGCTGAACATTGAAAGGAAACAAGAAGGTGATATCCATTCTTCAAAAGGTAATTCACGGTACTTGGTTTTAATTTTTGGAGATATTGTTTTTTTTATGTAACATGTTTGTATACTTCATTAATTAATCTATGTCCAGTACATGACAATATATATAGCAGATTTAAAAGTTATACATACATAAAAGACAATTACACAAGCTTCATTGTTTGTATATTAGAATTATTATTGTGTCCAGTTCAATTTAACTTTCTAAAACTTAAATAGGATATTGGACAACAACTGATGACTCCAATGTCATGTATCTTTTATTGTTATTGAAATACTCCTTATGAAATAAGTTTCCATATAGAATTTAAATGATTTACCACTAGAAAAATATGTACATATATGGATCTTATATACAAGAATGCTATGCTATAATGATAGGTCAATATTGTGCATTTTTAAATCTCAAGTGCCTAAGAAGAAATTTTTAATATCGAATTGCCATCGTTCAATTAAAATAGTTAAGTATAAAGATATGTTATCGAAAAGTAATATCTTTAGGACAACGTCCTGTATTGTACTATATTTTTATTATAAACTTTGATCAAAATGGTAAATTTTTTATATAACTCTACTTAATTATTTGTTACTATATGCTATTTTTTTACAAGTTAATATTAGTCTTCATTGACTGTCCATTGCACAGCCTGAAATACTACCTACTATAATATATATATGTTGATTTAATTCTAAATAACAAGTAAGCTAATACATAATTGTATAAATTTAATTACACTGATATTTTTTACTGCGTTTGACAAATGCTATCCAAAATTGCAAACGTATATATATACTCCAACAGATTAATTGCTAGGGCTCCAAAAACCTATCCTGTCACCAAGGGCGGAACCAGGATCAAATGTCACCGGTCGCCAAAATTTTACAATTACTGTTAACTAAAATAAGTCAATTAAAAATGTACGGTTTCAACAACGCACAGAAGTCAAATCCTTTTTAATCAGCTATAGGGAATTATAGAAAGAATTTAAGTTTATTAGATTGAAATTTTTTAAAAATGGGACCGCATGTAACAGGTAGCACAACTTTTTCACAAAATACATTTACTCAAATCTTTTTTAATCAAATAAAACAGGTTATAAAAAGAATTTGAGTTTATTAAATCACAATTTTAAAAACGGGACCAATTGTATTAAAAATTAAAGGATATATAGTTTCACATAACACACATGATTGAAGAATTAAAAACGGGACCGATTGTATTAAAACTTAATGTTGATGCATTCTAGTGTGACAACATCTTGTTTAGAAATATTAACTTGATTTAGCGATACTGGGCTAGTGTCGCTAGTGTCACAGAAGCCCAACCCAGCAATTGAAGCCCAGCCCAGCCTATATATATAGTTCTAGGGTTTCAGTTTTAGGGGGCGGAAAATTTGAGTGTGAAAGAAAGTTTGAGAGAGAGTTTGGTGTGGAGCTTAATTGTTTGTTTTCTGTAATCATTGTGAATCAATAAACAGAAACATTATTTACATTCTCGCGTTTTACATATTCACGTATTCAAAATCAATTGTTTATTTCTGCTATTCAATTGATTCGATTCATCTACGAGGTCGTTACGTGGACTAACATGTGGTATCAGAGCGTCTATACACAGGTATAGGGTGATTTGAATCGAAATTGGTCGTGTTATTTGGTTTAAAATCAAAGGTACGTATTGTTTTAACAATCATCTACAAGTTTCTGCGTGTTTGGGTTTATTTAGAACGATTTTGGGTTGATTATTTGGGTATATTCGTCGCCGGTTCGTCAAAATTCGTTAGGGTTTGTTTTAATTCGAGTTTTAGGGTTTTTTTGGTGCTGCTTCCCGTAATAACGACACTTCCTGCGACACTACATGCGACACCACAAGCGACACTTTCCTAGTGTCTCACATATTAGTGTTACATACTTTATAGCGACACTAACTTACCCTGCGACACTTAGCTAGTGTCACATACTTCATAGCAACACTACCTTGCGACACTAACCCTGCGACACTTACTAGCGACACTTCCCTAGTGTCTCATAAAAAAAAATAAAAAACTAAAAAATTTTAAAAAAAATTTATTTCGCGGGAAAAATTGTCGCATTACCAAATTTTGTTTTTGAGCTTAAAAGTTCTTAGTTTTGGTGTTGAAAAAGTTTCGTGGTACTCGCGTATTTTTCGAATTTACTGTACGAAATTTTGGAACATGATTTTTACCTCTTGGGCTACAAGGACAAAAATGGTAAGCTCTGGGTAATGAGAAGAAACCTACTTGATATTACAAGGATGAAAGGATCAAAAGAAACTGGAATTGGCCATAATTATGGAATGCTACTCAATCTGCATATCGACACGCATACTATTGTAACGGCCATTCAATTCACGAGCTTACTGAACCTCAAGAGGGACCAAATGATGTAGCAAGCAGTTTCACTAAAATGTGTTTGGTGTTGAGTGAAACGTCTCGATTTTCCCCAATTGGCACAAAATTCAGTCTAAGTTTGATAAATGGTTCGTTTTTCTTATCAAAAATTGGGAGTTATTGACAAGTATTGCTGCATGCGGGAGGAAAATGTGGTCATAACGGATATGGGAAAGAAAATTTTGAAAGAGCGTCGTATTACCTATTTCCATCTGAACGAGTCTGACTATAGTAACAGTCAACATAGGATAGCGAAAGCAATCATTGCACTTGGTATTTTATTATTGTGAGTAGCATTAGGAGTTTACACATCAGCGAGCAATCACTTCTTCTTCTTCTACATGCTACATCATTTGGTTCTAGCACATCTGAAACGCCCTTAAAATATATATTTTTTCTGGGTTACGCGATTCTGACCATTACTTGGGATAGCGTACTTGTACACAAAAACTCATTAGAGAGTTTTCTTCATACTTACGCGATCCCAGGTAATGGTCAGGATCGCGTAACCCAAAAAAAAAAAAAATATTTTAAGGGTGTTTCAAGTTGGTATCAGCGCGATGGTTTAAGGGAATTGGGTAATCCACGATAGGGTTGCCTAGACTTAAACCGTTATAATTGCATGATTATATGTATTATTAAAGTGTGTTAGATTCTTTATACTTAATTGATATGTGGCATCAAGAGTAACTTTCAATTGGACTTTATTATGTTTAGTGACGTTGAATCGAAGTGTGGACTTAATCTAATACAACGACGCCTGGCGAACATAGTTGTATTATACTAGGACACATGGGTGATTGAAAATCATTAAACATATGAGAGGACAAGGGTCGTGTGCTCTTGATGGATAGAAATTAAACAATGATATATTTGATTGTGTTAATAATAATTTGTTAAACTTATAGTAAATGGAAGCGCCAAACGTAGAAGAAGGTGTAAGTAGAAAGAATGATGGATCGAGTGGGAGATCGTCAGAGCATTCTTCTATTCGAGATGATAGCATTTTTAATGAAAATTTAAATGCACAGGATGCTAACAATTTAAGGAGTATAATTGGGCAAGCTCTTGAAGAATTTGCCCCTACGATATTTGCCAGAGTTGAACGAACTATTGAATCAAAGTTGGGGGAATTTGTGCAAAAATACCCTATTTTGAAGACACCACAACAGGTATTAGAGTTACAAATTGCCAGTCGGGAAATGAATAAGGAGAAGGAACGCTTTGATTATAAGAATTTTGCTAATTGTAAGCCGCCAGAGTTTCAAGGAGAAATTAATCCGATGATTAGTATGCGATGGTTAGATGAAATAGAGGAGACATTCATGCTTTGTGAATGTCCTGAAAGGTTGAAAGTACTCTTTGCGGCTCATCAAATGAAGGGTCGAGGACACGAATGGTGGGAACTCCAAGTTAAGATGTATGGTTTTCAAGTGGCTTCCAAATTTTCGTGACAGACTTTTAAAGATATGTTCAAAGAGAAGTTTGTTCTAGTGGCTGAGGTGGATAAGTTGAAGGGAGAGTTTCTAGCTATTGACCAAGGGGGGATGTCTATCTCCGATTATACGGGAGTATTTAATGATAAGTCCCGTTTCTGTCTAGAATATACTTCAAACCCAAAGCTTTTACATGATCACTATTACCGTCACATGAATGTGGAGATTCGGGAGTTTGTTGACCGACAGTTGTATGACACCATTCATATGTAGTTTAGGGGCTTTTCTGAGAAGTGTTAGAGAAGTGTTAGAGAAGATGTATAATTAATTAGGTTGTCTCTACCATCTCACTTTTTGACCCAAAACCCAGACCCAGTTTCATGGAATCATTCTTTCTCACAATGCAAGCAGAAAGCTTTGTTTGAACTCTTATAAACTTGATCGAATCATTATATATTAATAAACAATTAACGAAATGATATATAGGAAAATGATGATTTCGAATGGAAATGTACCTTCAAAATATTGATCAACTGGAAACACTGATCACTAATACAAATCTTCACGGACATAAATCGTATGAAAAATCTGTTTCAACATTGCACAAACAAAGTTAACATATAATGACACTTAAATAGAAATATTAAAGATTCAGAGTTCGTTTAAACAGAGTAAATCGAGAGGCTTTTTATGAAATGTGTTTGATAAGATTCATAATTAAATTAGTTCGTCTCTACCACCCCATGTTTTGACCCAAAATCCAGACCCAGTTACATGCAATCAATCTTTCTCAACACATAAGCAGAAAGCTTTGTTTTGAACTCTTATAAACTTGATCGAATCATTAATTAATAAACAATTAACGAAATGATATATTGAAAAATGATGATTTCGAATAGAATGTACCTTCTAAATGTTGATCAACTGGAAACACTGATCACTAATACAAATCTTCACGAACAGAAATCGTTTGACAAACTCCTTCAAAGAAAGGGAAGTTTGGAGAAAAACAACATCAACGTCGTCAACAATCGCAACAACCGTTTAAAAGTGGAGGAAGAGATGTACCTGTTTGTAGTAATTGCGGTAGGAGGCATTTTGGGGAATGTAGATTGGGTAGTGGGAATTGTTATCGTTGTGGTCAGCCTGAGCATCTTGCTCCAAATTGTCCAAGCCCTTACAGGTTATGTTATTATTGTTATAAGGACGATCACTTGCAAGCTGATTATCCAAAGCGTAAGGAGGATACGAAGAGGGCAAATCAAAGAAAAATTTTGGAAAAGAAGGGATGTGCAAGTAAATCGAAACAAAAAACTCGATCTTTTCAAATTACTAATGAAGAAGCGAAGGAGTCTCATGATGTGGTTTCAGGTACCTTTATTGTTAATTCTATACCTGCCCACGTGCTTTTTGACTCCGGAGCTACAAAATTTTTTGTCACTTTCATTTTGCGAACATTTAAATGTGCCCATTGGTAAATTAAATCACCCCTTAGAAGTTGAGATTGCGGATAGCAAAATAGTGATTGTTAGTGATGTATATAGGGGCTGTAACATTGAAATAGGTGGTGAGATGTTTACAATAGATCTTATCCCCATGCAAATGGGAGAATTTCATGTTGTTGTAGGTATGGATTGGATGGGAAGAAATAAGGGGGTTATTAATTGTCATAAGAAAATAATTTTGTAAGGACTCCTAGCGGGAAGGAAGTGACTATCTACGGCGAACGTACCAATAAGACTATCCCAATATGTACTTATGCTCGAGCTAGAAGGTTTTTGTCACACGGTTGCCAGGCATTTCTGGCTCACGTAGTTGATAATTCAAAAGCAGTAGTAAGACTTAATGATATTCCTATTGTAAATGAATTTGCTGATATCTTTCCTGATGAACTTCCCGGTGTACCACCGGATAGACAAGTTGAGTTTCGAATTGATTTGATTCTGGGAGCTGCTCCTATTGCCAAAACCCCATATCGGTTAGCTCCTACCAAAATGCAAGAAATGATGAAGCAATTGCAGGAACTTCTTGATAAGGATTTTATTCGCCCCAGTAGTTCGCCTTGGAGAACCCCGGTACTGTTTGTAAAGAAGAAAGATGGTTCAATGCGGATGTGCATTGATTATAGAGAACTGAATAAGGTAACCATCAAAAATAGGTATCCCCTACCCAGAATTGATGATTTATTTGATCAGTTGCAGGGTGCCAGTTGCCTTTTAAAAATCGACCTTCGGCCTGGTTATCATCAATTAAAAGTGAAAGAGGAAGATATTCCAAAGACAGCTTTCCGTACAAGGTATGGTCTCTATGAGTTTGTTGTTATGCCCTTTGGCTTAACAAATGCCCCTGCTACCTTTATGGACTTAATGAATCGAGTCTTTCGGCCAATGTTGGACAAGTCTGTTATAGTCTTCATTGACGACATTCTCATTTATTCCAAAAGTAAAGAAGATCATGCAGTCCATTTGAGGCAAGTTTTGGAAATGTTGCGGCAGGAAAACTTATACGCCAAGTTTTCGAAGTGTGAATTTTGATTACGGGAGGTCCAATTTCTTGGACACGTGATCAACGCTGATGGTATTCAAGTAGATCCATCTAAAGTAGATGGAGTAATGAAGTGGGATCCTCCTTCGAGCCCAACAGAAGTCAGAAGTTTTCTAGGGTTAGCGGGGTATTATCGCAGATTTTGTTGGACATAGTGTCCAAGTGCATAACTAATTGGTAAGTATATCATTAAAAGTAGAGTCCTTTTTGGGTCGCCCTCAACGAATAGTTAAAGAGAAATAAATGAGAGATAATATTAATTGGAATTAATATTATAGTTAATTATTTGGTTTATTAATTATCATAGTGATAAATTAATTAGAAACTAAATGAAACGGATGAAAAATACTGGAAGCTGAATCCAACCGCCGATTGGAATGTTCAACCGGCGGCTGGAGTCAAATGTTGTATGGCGGTGGAACACGCAAGTTCAACCGCCGGCTGGATATTCCAACCGACAGTTGGAACCCGAAAACCATATGTCTCACATCGGCCAAAGAACAAACCTAAGCCTTCCCTCTCCCTATATAAATAAGGGGGCATGTCATGGTTTCAAGGTACATTATTCTCTCATTCTTATTCCGACTCCTTGTAAGAGTTTACTTCATTTAATCGGGACCTTAGGAGTTGAAATTTTCTCTTTGGTTCGTGGGTGTGAACCATTAGAGGTACTCTGGTCTGAGTACTCGCCTCCAAGTCAAGAAGGTTTGCGTGTGAGAAATCCGATTTTCTCAAAGGTTAGTATTCTCTTATCTATTTATTTTGTTTTGTAGCTTATTATTATTATGTTAAGATCTTTTAGGGTTTAGTTTCCTTTATACCCTAGATTAATTGTTAATTCCGCATTCTATGTTAATCTAGTAAGGGAATAGAAAACCCATCAGATTTATCCAAGATTTTTCAAAGATCGCGACTCCATTAACCAAGTTAACAAGAAAGAATGTTCAGTGGAAATGGGACGAGGAGCAGAAAGTTGCCTTCCAGTTACTGAAAGAAAAGCTAAGCCAAACGCCTATATTGTTTTACCCGAGGGCAATGAAGATATGGTGGTCTATTGTGACGCGTCCAAACTTGGTTTAGGTTGTGTACTTATGCAACACGGAAAGGTTATTGTTTATGCCTCACGACAGCTGAAGACGCATGAGCAAAATTATCCAACTCATGATCTCGAACTTGCAGCAGTAGTTTTTGCTTTAAAGATCCGACGGCATAATCTTTATGGTGTTAGATCAACAATTTATACCGACCACAAGAGCCTTAAATATTTCTTTGATCAGCGGGATTTGAACAACCGTCAACGAAGATGGTTGGATTTGGTGAAGGATTATGATTGTGATATACTTTACCACCCCGGTAAAGCTAATGTGGTGGCTGATGCACTTATCCGAAAAGTCAGTCATTATATGCTCAAAGTAAAATCATTAAGGATGATAGTATCGCCCGAGTTATTTGATCACATTAAAGCTGCACAAATTGAAGCTTTGTTGACAAATGATCCGAATAAGCAACGATTAGCAGGTCAGCTAGATCAACTTGTTGATGATTCAAGAGGTCTAAAGACTCGTTATGGTAGAATTTGGATACCTAGAACGAGTGATTTCAAAAAGATGTTGCTAGATGAGGCCCATAAGTTCAAATATTCAATTCACCCAGGGGCTACAAAGATGTATAGAAACTTATGATTCGTATGGGGGCAAATAGGAAATTTAACAAAATCCCTTAAAAAGTCAGATCTTTTGTATTAGCGCCGAACTTTAATAAAGAGGCTTACTCGGTTTACGATGGAAGAGGGAAGTTGCTAAAATTCATAGGACGTGGTTCATAAACTCTTGTAATATTTAGCTTCTTGTGACATTATTTATCGTTTGATGTTATTTAATTTCGCTACTCTAAACAACCATTTGTTAGGGGGTAACGATGATTCCTACCAAGTTGGAGCAACAGAACGAAGAAGATCAACTAATCCGGCTCGTCCTGACGTGCATAATAAATCACGCGCACCTTACGAACTCAATGGTGATAATTTACATGGAAAACACGCGAGTCCTTGTTAGATAAAGTAACTTTAGGGGTTACAAGTTACATTTATTATTTGATCATTTTGAAAGTGTTTGTAAAATTTTGTAACTTGACTTTAATCGAGTCAAGAGTTATGCGCGATCAAAGTTGGTCAAAGGATTGTGTTCTTGCTGAGTTCCTGGTTCAGGGGGCAGATACGCGATCCCAGTGAGTAGTTAGGATCGCGTAACATTACATGAAATCTTTCTGTCGCAATTTTATGAATAAGTACGCGATGCCAGAAAAGGGCTAGGATCGCGTAAACATGAAGAAAGTTTTCTGTTTCGTTTTTGTGAACAAATACGCGATCCCAGAGAGTAACTAGGATCGCGTAACTATGAAGAAAACTTTCTGGTGAATTTTTGTGTACAAGTATGCGATCCCAGATAATGGTCAGGATCGCGTAACCCAAAAAAATATATATATATATTTTAAGGGCGTTTCAACATCTCCATGTCTACTTTTTGATGTGTTCTTTGTAATACAATATGTATTGTTATTCTTTATGTTTGGCTTACTAAATGTAGGTAGAGTTAACATTTTCTAAAAGATTAATGGGGTTGACATTTGCTTACCATACTTTATATATTCTCATATTAGATTCTTGATTACAGAGTATTGTTGAAAGATTAATCCTTATTGTTTGTGTGTTCTTAATTGTTAAGGCACTAAGTAACTAATATAATACCAAGTATAGTTGGCAAATGTGAAGTTTGTTTGAGCTTTTCTCAGTATTTACATTTGTACACAAGTATCAGCCTAGCATAGCTATCAGCTTGATACTCGAATGTTATAACTTATAACATGAGTTGGTAACTTCTGGTTAAGTTTTTGTCTCTTTTTTCATTTTTCTTTCATCCTAAATAAAAATGAGAAAACTGCATATCTACTATTTTTATCAATCCATTCGTTAACACACCATCCTCCAGGAAGACTTTTATATTTTTATTTCATGTTTTAGTTTTCATTTTTAGATGGTTTTGATTTTTAGCTACATATTTTTCTTTTAAGTTGGGAAAGTTAATTTTTTGGTAGACAAGTCACCGCTGAACATTGAAAGGAAACAAAAAGGTGATATCCATTCTTCAAAAGGTAATTCACGGTACTTGGTTTTAATTTTTGGAGATATTGTCTTTCTTATGTAACATGTTTGTATACTTCGTTAATTAATCTATGTCCGGTACATGACAATCTATATAGCATATTTAAAAGTTATACATGCATAAAAGACAAATACACAAGCTTCATTGTTTGTATATTAGAATTATTATTATGTCCGGTTCAATTTAACTTTCTAAAACTTAAATTGGATACCGGATAACAACTTATGACTCCAATGTCATGTATCTTTTATTGTTATTGACTTATAAAACCAAATCATCATCATATTTATCATTATATATTTATAGTATAAGGTTATTCTTTTAATTTGTATACTCATCCTTATTAAATTAAATATACATACAAGAATGCTATGCTATAATGAGAGGTTAATATGGTGCATTTTGTAAATCTCAAGTGCGTAAGAAGAAATCTTTAATAACAAATTGCCATCGTTTAATTAAAATAGTTAAGTATAATGATATGTTATCGAAAAGTAATATCTTTAGGACAACGTACCTATATTTTTATTATAAACTTTGATCAAAATGATAAATTTTTTATATAATTCTTCTTAATTATTTGTTATTGTATGCTATTTTTTTACAAGTTAATATTAGTCTTTTTGGATTGTCAATTGCACAGCTTAAAATACTACCTAGTATAATATATATATATATATATATATATATATGTTTTGATTTAATTCTAAATAACAAGTAAGCTGATACATAATGGTATAATTTTTTTTTAATATATGTGATAATGATGACAAATAATTTCTATTATTTATAATAATGATAATGATAATGATAATATATACTGTTATTGTGAATGTGAATTATGATAGAAGTAAGAGATTATTTAATTTAATTTAAATTATTATTAAAATTAAACTGATTATTGTAAAAGAAATATAATACGAGTAGTAAATATGTGATTGTGATTGGTGGGATTCAATTATATTTAATAATGAAACGAGAATATGAAACAGAGAAGGAACCGGATGGCTGGCAAGAGATCACATCCCACTATTCCAAACCAATTAGCAAAACTGATGGTTCTCGTATTTAATTTATGGCATTCAATTTCAATACGTTTGCGGTTTATAATACTTTACCTGTCAAAATTTCATACAAGAATCTTAACATTTTAGAAAATAATGTTATTAATGTGTGACAGATTATAACAAAATTATAACCTTTCTAGATGTAAAAAATATTAATTATAAAGCAACATAAAATAAACATGGCAATCATGTTTCTGTGAGCCTTGAAATTCATTATTTTCTGTACCAGTAGGACCATCCAGTACTTGTGCTGTTTATTCTCTTATTTTTGTTTAAATATACATGCTGTAAAGTTGTGAAATTTAAATTGAAATAATATATATTTTATTCCTCAAGTTTTGTGTGCCTTATTAAATATATTATTATGAGGATGAGGATTAATTAAAAATTAATGATGCTTCCTCCCAACCCAAACTATACTTGTTTGTATTCTTGTTACGTAAATGGATGTCACCTACAACCTAATTACTTAATTAGGCCATCACTGACACAAACTTAAATTGTCGTATAGTATTTTGTGATTGTTCACAAAATAAAAGGTTAATGAATGTATTTTTATTTTTATTATCTATTTAAACTTGTTCTGTAGTTTATCAATCGATCATTTTTTTCTACCTTTAACTTTTTTATACTATATTTAAGTTAAATAATTAATCATCATTAAATAGATAACTAATTATTAATTAATTAAGCATTCAGGATTGGTGAAGGGTGAGGAAAATTAGTTTATTTTCCTAAGTTTCACATTCATTTTACTTAAAGAAAAGTTTTCTTTTATTAATGTTTACCATCAATGCTAATCTTAAATAATATTGATCAAAAATACATACATTTGTTCCCTCAATGCATCGATATATCCTTTTGGAAGATAACTATATCCCATAAATAATTGTGACCATTAAATTAATTTTAGGGTTACTAGATGATTTGCATGTTTATTTCAATAAATTGAGTAATATTGAATTATTAGTCAACGTGACAATATAGTTCACTTTCACAAGCTAGGTTGTACCTCATCAGGACTCGCATAGGGCAAATATGTGAATCGAAAAACAAGGACAAAAGATGTGTTTTGACTTTTGACTAACTTAAATTTTAAAGTAGCTTTGGTTTTAGTCAAATATTAAATATGATTTCAATTCTCTTACTTGTCACATGTATGTATTTATGTAAGACTTATGAAAAATGGTAAACATATAAGGTCTTAACTAAATAAATGTGTTAAATTTAATATTAATTGGGGATCTATTTGTGTTGCTAAATAATACATTTAGCTTGTTTTTGATGTTGAGTTCTTGGTCGTCTTTTATATTTGTTACCTATTTGGACTCTAATATAATTCGTTGTTTTTTCAAAAAAGATAAAAAAATCAAAAACGTACCAATAGCACAGATACAGTCAAATAAAGAGTACCATATGTTTAGCACTGAAAAGATTAGATATATTTTAAAATCTATATATACAAAAGATTATACTGTTTATAGTCTATACTCATTTATAAATTATTAAAATTTAAAATTAGATAATTAAAAAGAATATTATCTCGATCTCAATCCCTTATATATATATATATACATATATATACAACTCCCATCTGCTATTCGATTCCCCCTCCCATCTTCTCTGATCCCTCTCTCTTGATCACACATTTTTTTTATAGAAACAAAATAATGTCAAACAAATACATAATCTCTGCTTCAGATGCTGAATCATTAGCCAAATCAAAAGGTCTCACTGTTCCTCAACTCCTTCCATCACTTGTTAAATCAGCTCAAGATCTTGCTCGTCCACCAATCTCCAACTTCCACGTGGGCGCCGTCGGTTTATCCTCCGATGGTCGGATCTTTTTCGGTGGTAATATCGAATTCCCCGGTTTACCACTCAACCATTCCATCCACGCTGAACAGTTTCTGATCACTAACCTCGCCGCACACGGCGGAGGTCCAAAACTTCTTTATATCGCTGTTTCCGCCGCCCCTTGCGGCCATTGCCGTCAATTTCTCCAAGAACTCCGGGGAGTCTCAAATACCCAGATCGTAATCACTGATCAGCCCATAGAAAACCCTGTTTACAGACCTATTTTATCGATTTTACCAGACCCATTTGGTCCCTTCGATCTGTTGGATCAAGAAATGCCATTAATTCTTGAAAAACATGACAACAAATTGTGTTTCGATAAAGATTGTAACTTTATCACCCAGAATGGAAATTTATCGAATTTGTCAAATGGGTATTCTGAATTGGTGAAAAAGAATGATCGGAGTTTGGAGAGTTTGGCTTTGGAGGCCGCGCGTGGTTCTCACGCGCCGTACAGTGGGTGTCCTTCTGGGGTGGCATTAATGGATTGTGATGGGAATGTGTACAAGGGATCTTATATGGAGTCTGCAGCTTATAATCCGAGTATGATGCCGGTACAGGCAGCGTTGGTAGCGTTTATGGTGGCTGGAGGTGTTGGGTATGAGCGGATTGTGGCGGGTGTGTTGGTGGAGAAGGAAGGAGGGATGGTGAGGCAAGAGGATACTGCTAGGTTAATGTTGAAACACATTTCACCAAAATGTGATCTGAGAGTTGTCCATTGTGTGTAATTCGATCAAACATTATTGATGCAAAATTGTGGTAATTAATCAACATGTTGATTGATATCGAGCCCTGCGTATGTAACCAGTTGTTTATCGATCTAAAGTTATAATTTATCAACGTCGGGTTTTAAATAAAATGATTAACCTTTCAATTTGATGAATTTTGTTTTCGTTACACGAATAACAAATCTTGTACGTGTGATTGAACACTACAGCCTAGTGCCTTGTATATCTTGTAAACTATTACAAGATATAATCTAACTTCGTCAACGAATGTGACTTTAAATGTTTCTATATAAGATGGTGTGAATGCTTTAGTTAGAGTTGATCGAACAAATATGATACATTTGATCAGTACGAGAGTTTGAACTGATTTAGGCACACCTGCAGGCAACCAGAAGACCAACATGCTCTACCTGATATTTTAAAATCTTTTTAACCATGTTCATTTTAGGGTAACCATGACTTTCTATTTTAAGGAAGGATTAGCTATGTTTAAGCATTACCAATCCTTAATGCGATAAGACCACCCTCCACCCTTCTTATTCACTTTCCACCCATTTGTCTCTAAAAGGGACAATGGCTCTAGCAAAACAAATCCTAATCCTAATCCTAATTTCTGCTCAAATCATTTTTGCAACATGCAAGGATGACTCTTCGGCAACTCTCCCCACCCAAGACACGAGCCCCGCAAAATCGGACACCAAAGATGACAAGAAGGTCAAAGATGACAAGAAGGCCAAAGATGACAAGAAGGGCAAAGATGATAAGAAGCCCAAAGATGATAAGAAGCCCAAAGATGATAAGAAGGAGCGCAAACCTTCTAAAAAGGATGAATTCTCGTTTCCTGACATCACAGGAGCCATAGATAAGGCAAAGGGTGGAAGCCAGGCTGAAGTGGCTAAAATGGTGGCAAAACAAATGCAAGCCGTTGAGAAACAGATAGAGGAGTTCAATGCATTACTCAAGAAGCGAATGGATAGCCCTGGGTCATCACCAGGGGCACACGAGTGTGTTTCTGAGTGTGACGAAGTCTTTGGTGCTGCCATTGATGATATAAAGAAGACTCTTGATAGCCTTGAAAGCGAAAACCTCATGAAGGCCAATTTCGATGTTAGTGCGGTCGCCACCAATGTAGACACCTGCAACGATTGTTTTAAGGAAATGGTTGGCGGTGATCGTGATGTAGAAAAGCTAAGCAATTGGGTACGAAAGATCACGGGGGATGCCCTTGAGGCTCTCCAAAAAGCCACCTCCTAAATCATTTTATAAAACATACAAAGAATTCAAGTAACATTGTTTCATCATTATATCTCTTGATCATGCAAGAAATTTAATGATCCATACACAACATTTGGGATAAACAAGCTTCTACAAATGAATCTTTACATCAAAAAGAGCTTCAAAATCCTATGCTGAATATATTGTTAAGAACCATTTTATAAGTGAGCACATATCTTAGATTATTTAATGAATGCAAGGAAAATAACGGAATGTAGTTACTAATTGTTTGTACAATTTATGTTAGATAGACACTTAGACATACCAAGATCATTGTATTATGTAAGGAACTTGTAGCATCTATAAAGTTTTTCTTCCATCATACGAGCTTTCATTATTTTCTGATTTTCACTTGTTGGGTGGAAGTACGGTTCCCTTGTATATCTTCACTTGTTGGGTGGAAGTACGGTTCCCTTGTATATCTTCCAAGGTCCGCCATAGAATTTGGGTCTCATAATTGGCACCGCCTCGCCAGGATGATCCTCCCAAAATCTTTCCTGTATGTTGTAAATAATAAACAATAAACACAAACTATTACATGTCATGACGTCATCTATTATCAAATTTCTTTAATTAGCCCAATTTAACATGTTTTGCCTAATGCAATAAATTCATTATGAGGGTTATGGCTCAACTTGGGATGAAACTAAGGGAGTGTTGGGATGTGAATTTTAAAATTAGTCAAGATATTGAATAATCAGAAACAAATAATCATCTGTAATACAAGTTATCATAGAAGAATGTGTTTGTATGAGCGTACGTTGTTCGAAATTGTAAAATTCGTTTTCAAAAAGAAAATGCAAACAGGCTCTAAGATTACCTTGTAGAGTTGCTCGGTGATTGCAGCTCCAATGACACCAGTATAGAAGGCACATACGTAGATTGTAACAAGAGGAGTAAACGATTTTGGGCGCTTGTATGGATCAACCATGGTCCAAAGAACTTCTTTCTCCCATTTAGTGTGCAAGTAATCAGCATATTTTCTCCACAGATAGGTTGCCATTCCCAAATTTGCTTAAGATTAACCTAATTTGTAGCAATTAAAAGGTTCATATACTAAAAGGTTATAAATAAAAATACTATGCAGCTCAATACGCCCACACAACATGGAAAGCAATCAAGCTAACTTATCAAAATCATGGAAGAGAAGAAATCAAGATAGCAGTAGACGTACATATATGGCCAAACTTTTATAAATCAAAACTTGAAATCTACGATCAAGAATATACACAATCCAATTGTAGATGAAAATACAAGATTGTTATATGGAAAATATAATTGAGCTTTGGTTGAGCATTTCTACAAACAGTTGGTGTGCATAGATACAAAGAAGCATAAATATATCATTAACAAGCATCAGGGGAATGGGAAAGTGGGAACAGTCAATTCAAATCATAAACATTATATAAAATCGGCTAACTGATAGCTCATCAAACTCATTGGTTTCACGAGATGGGGTTACCCTATATGTTTTTCACTAATAAGGTAAATTAATATAAACAAAGACATATTTCAGAATCGAAGAGATATTTCGATTATTAATAATTAGGAAATAAGAAGCCATACCACCGGAGAGACTGAAGAAACCGGTGATTCCTATCAACGTTGAGGAGATTGGAGATTGCTAATTTCGCAACTTTTGTTCGGATTTTTTTTTTTTACTTTATATTTTTCAATGTCATGCATCGACTACTTGTACTCTATGCTTAGATATTATACTTCTTATTATTTGTCACTGTTTTGTTTAAATATATTTGATATATGTTTCTCTTCTCCTGTTAAAAGACCTTGTTTATATTTCTAGTACTAGTAATCTAGCACGTGCTTGAAAATGGTGAGGAATTTTATTATGAGTAGCATAGCAGTGTGCTCGTCTATAGCGGTGACCACGAATAAATTTACAGGTTCATGAAAATCTTGATTTGAAAATTTAAAAAGATCTAATGAATTATTCAATGTTTATATATTTTGTAAAAGATTCTTTGAAATAATATGTTAAAACTTTTAAAAGGCGATATGTAAAGTTTAAAAATGAGAGGTTGGAGTAAGGTTCAAATGAGTATAAAAACTTTAGGTGAGAATGGAGGAACTAATAAGAACGCATCACGTGTCACAAAACTCACTTTTCTCGCGTTTTTAAAAATTTGAATCTCTCAAACGGTAAGTCGAAAAATCATAAAAATTGCACTATAAAAATCGACGTTTTTTTCTCTTCGATTAGAGATCTCACAAGGTATACTTTTGACAATTTTTTTCCGTTTTCGTTGGGTTTTGTAAACGAGTACCACATGTGTTACTTATATTGTACAATCATAAAAAAAAGTCGTCGAAAGTATATCATGTGAGATGTCTAATCGAAGAGAGAAAAAATGTTGATTCTCATGGTGCAATTTTTATAATTTTTCAATGAGCCATTATTGAGATATTTAATTTTTAAAAACATGGGGGGAAATGGGTTTTGTTACACGTGTCACATTTCTATTGGTTTTTCTATTCTCAACAATTTTAACATTCTCATTTGAACATCACCCTGAGAGATTGTTGTAAATAATACTCCTCCGTATAAATTAATGGTTAATTTAAAAAGATTAAAATTATTAATTAATTTTGAAAGACAATTTAATCATTAAACATCATTGAGTATAATTTTAAAATCTGATAGAGATGTTTTATTATATGTGATAAAGATAACATAAATAAAAAAGTAGGTCATTATGGTGAAATTTTTTATTTATCGATGTTTTACCAAACGAACCAATTATTATTTATTGTTTCTTTTTATCATTTATGAACTCCATCTCTAAGTTGTATACTGTATTTGACTTTATAATAGATGAACAAATGAACATCAATGAAATTGCCCCCAAAAAATAAATGAAGTTGCCTGCTATATTACCCAACTTACCTCACTCAATTGTATTGAAACACTAGTCAAATTTTAAGGCTTAACGTTACTATTTAAGATATAAATAAAATATTAAAACAAACAATATAATAAAATAAGATGTAAAATGATTTTTTAAAAATATATACCGTATACATAACAATATAAATGAAAGTCTATGAAATTTACATGAGCTAGCTAGCTAGTTATGAATTAGGCAAAATATTTCTTGCAAATGTCAAAAGTTATTAAACAGTTTGGATGAAGAAATGTTAAAATGTATACAATCGACTCACTTTTGTTTTTTACAAGCTCTAGCCACTCGCCCGGTCAAAGTCAAACAAAAGGAAATCAAGACCATATCCCTTCGACAGTTCAACTACTATGCTAGTAATTGTTGTAGTCGAGCACAATGTAATAAACACCTAAATACAAAGTAACTTTTTGAAAAATATATGGCAGCCAAAAGCATAGATTGATAGATATATATGTAATAGATTTGATAGGACAATACCTACTCTCAAACTTTTCATTCCGTTCTAGTTTTCTATCGCGCCTTCACTCTACACATCATATATTTTTTGAACGACTCTACACATCATATAAAGTCATACTCCATACTCCATACCCTCTACCTAACACCACACCACGAGTCAAAATAAACTTTTAAAATCTTATTTTATTATGTATTTTAAATTATAGTAATGTTATTAACATCGTAAAATTCGAACAAAAGTTCTCAAAAGATTTAATCTTCCAAAATATGATATGTACATATATGGTCACGAGTCATGACACTACCATAATCTTCCATTGTTCCTTAATTCCTTAATCACTACTTAGTTGAATCACACGTTTCTTATTTTAGAGCCACCCTTCACATTCTTTGAATTTAGATATACAGATAAGGGTGAGCATTAGTACCATATTCTCGATCCCGTATCGGTACTGAATCGATACCGTACCGAACTGGTACCAATCGACTTTAAACGGTTCGGTATTCGGTACTCACTTTATGGCCATAAAGAAAACCGGTACGTTTGGTTTGGTACCGGTATTATCCCACTATTTCCGGTTTGGTACCATATCCGAAAAATATTTTTTTTCTTTTTCATTAGTTGTTTGGTTCTTTCGATAATCTATATATTATAAGATTTATTTAATAAAAATGAAAGATAGTCGTGAAATTTTATATCTATGATCATATAATGTATCTATGAACACAAAATGATATTTGTTGGTGAGTAAGAAGTACAAAATCATACTTGACTATCATGTAGGAATACAATTATAATTTTATTGAAGTCTACCTAATACTCTTTGCCCCACAAAAACTCACATTTTAGCACCCCAGTTAAATCGAATCTCAAGCGTATTGATTATTAATATATAGTTAAGGTCCGTAACTTTGTATTATTACCAAATCAGATAACATGGTACAAAGATATGTAAAATATATGAAATGTAGTGAGGTAGTACTAAAACTAAAAATAAAAGAAATCTTGCATTATATTTTTGTTTAACCAAAAGAGTTGCAAAGTCTAATATGACATATAACCATTCTCTCAATCTTTATATAATCTTCTAGTACACACAAGTGACCTACGATTATGGTCTTCCATCATTTTCTGTCTTTACTGTTTACCCCTTACAAATGTCACATTGCAAACGTTTATCATATATTCCTATGTCTTAAAAATTTTTGTACAATCAAGTGATCAACCCATCAAGTGCTTGATCCGTATATATTTAGTTGATAAAAAAGCTACTCGTAAGATTCAGACTCAAGCCATTCCCTACACCTCTCTCCCTCAAGTCCCATTATATCCAGCCACCCTACACCTATATATGTCTTTCACTCTTTCAGAGAGTACCACCAAACCAAACAGCCACTCTACATTATGAAACAACTCACAACTCCGATCCAAAATTACTATAAAGTATTACTATACTTCGTTTTACTCCAATCCATTTTTAAACTAATATTGACAAATGATAATTTGACAAACAAAACGTTAACATTGCGAAATGAACTCCAGTGTGCACGTAAACACTTATTAACACCTAAATTAGCCATAAGTTGACGCATTAAGAGATAAGGAGTATCAAATTTCAAGAAAGATTATTTAGTATATACAAATTATAAAAATAGTAAACTCAATCTGATATCAAACTATTGGCCAAAGATACCTCAAACACATTAGTAATAAGTAACTCATAATTAACCATACATCTTTCATATACTACAACCATGCACCTTTCATATACTTTACAGAGCTACTTCCAAAAACTTTCAATCCAAAACTCTAAAATCCGATTTGGTCGGGATATTATACCATACAACTTACATAAAAAGTACGTATTTATATACATGTACTATCGATCCTACTTTCATGCATACACACATGTCGTCATGTCCCACCTTTCGTTCTCTTAGTTTTGTCTTGGCCGCCTTCAACAACATCTGCACAAAGGTATTACAAACCTGCAAGTGAGTCATCCCTATTGTTGTCGTCACAATCACCACATAGCATTATCAAGATGAAAAACAAAACCAAAACCAAAGTAAATATATAAAAACTTACAAAAGTAAGAGGAACCCACCGGCAAAGTTAGTGAATCGGGCAAGGGAAAGTACGTGATGGTGATATATCACCCCTGATGGTGTGGTTTATTTGCTGGCAGCAAGTTGACCGAAACATGATCAATGATATCACATCCGATGGTGTGGCTTATTTGTTGGCAGCATTTGTGAGGTCCATTGTGTAGATGAGTGTCCATTGTGTAGCTTTTGTGAGGTATTTAATGGAAAGATGGGTGAATAGTGTCCAACTATTTACATCCACGTGGCATTTTGTGAAAGGCACACAGTATTTAGAGCTTTCTTTGTATATAGAAGGTAGATATAGATATATACGAAAATTACATATATCAAGTACCAGATTTCAAATTTTGACTACCACTTCTTCCATGAACATTACATTACATAACTATAAATGAAAAAGCTATAAAAATCATATCAAATAGATTGAATCAAGACGTTTTATGTCGATTCCGCCTATTTGTTCTTCTGAGTCGGCACGGTATCAAGGTTTAGCTCTCCAACACCTTTGTTTGGTCCAATGCTGCAACGATCCGTGTTGTGTGTCAGAATTGCATCCTTGATTTTCTGAAACTGCAAATGCCGTACAGATATAATGTTAATGAATTACATATAACATATGGTGCTTGTGATGCAATTTCACGAGTATTACTGGGCTGTAAATATATTAGAGAGGATTGAATGCATTGTTTGACCACCTAATTTGACCTGTTTTCTCTTTGGCAATTTTTAAAAATTAAACCTGGCCAGTTAGAGATAAACATACCATGAATCGACCAATTCTTAAGTTAACTGATCAAACTGGCACCTCAATTAATTTGTTCTTTTTATAGCATATTTATTATTTAACATCAAACGAATTTAAAAAATTTCAAAAAGATTGGACAAAAGTGTTTGAGAGTCAACCTGTCCCAACCCGTTTTGACATCTAATGAAAATTACTCATTTTGACGGGATACCCGACCTGCCCATTTTACTACATCAACCATGTATCAGGTGGCTGTAACTTGTATATGGATACACAATCACGTCTTGTTTGTTCCATACCTAATCTATTTAATACCCAAATAGAAAAGTTTATCAGAGAAAGATTTGCTTACTTTAGCGAGCGAACAAGAAAAGGATTCGAGTTGTCCATCAGATCCACGATAAAAATGGAAATAAGGAAGGACCTTCACGTTCAAGTTCTTGCACATTGGCTTGTTCTCATCAAAGTTGACTTTCAAGAATAAGATTTCGGGGTGTTCTTGCGCCGTTTTGCAAAGCTGAAATTTATCAATCAAGCGATAAAATCTACGACGTCTATTTAATGAACCATGATTACATGATCTTATGTTAGATATCAACATATTACTCCACCTCTGCATATCGATAAAGCCTTTAGGGTCATACTTTTTAATTTTCCAGATCAAGAACATTCCTCAAACTCAAAACGAGTTACAACTTTACCCCATCTATATAGGTTATCGTGAACAGCAAAAAAAATCTCAAAACTTACAAAAGCACTATTAAGTTTTTTTGAACAAGAATCACTATCAGAATTGAAGACACAAGTTAGTCAGACTGATCTCAAAAGTCGAATCATACTAAATAGTTGAATCACATGAATACGAGATACTCGAAACATTAATAGCATAATCATATTCATGTTAAGTAAATATAAGTATATACCTTTGGGAATAAAGCACGACAAGAAGCACACCATGTCCCATAGAATTCAACAATTACTAACTTATCTCCAGCCTCACTCAAGGCTGTCAAAAACTCTTGTGTCGAATGGATATCAATCATGTTTGGTCCTCCACTTTTCTCCCACCATTTTGGTTGTTCAGTTTCAGTGATTGTTGCTTGTATCTTAAAAGGGCATCAAAAAATTTAATTAAAGAAAGGAAATATGTATTGACTAATACTCACATTTCTCTTATACAGTTATACTCTTAAAGATTTCATAAATCTTGAAGGTGTATCATAGCTCATTGTAATATCGTTACATAAAAACTAGGACTATGTTTTATATCACAAGCTGGCGACGCAGGCTAAAAATTGGGAGTGATAAAAACATGACACAAGAAATGAACAAGTGAGGACCCTGCAAAAAATCATCATTGTCATGCTATGTTGCTGGTAAACACGATCATGAATGTTATGGTCATGTAAGGTTATATTATCATTGTGAAATTTTAAAACTAAGTTCATCGGAAACAATAACTGCAGAAGCAAAAATCGGGTTAACGATTCAATAATCTCATTCACATGTAAAGGGGACTCATAGTTTTCCAATACAGTAATCCAAAAATTATACCATACATTGTGTATTTAGTATTCACTACTTAAAGTCCGGTCACTATGATCCAACTTCTGAGCTAAATACACTTTTTAAGCTAACTCGACGAAATGAGTCCTCTTAAATCTCACTAAAGCAATAATAACCTTGATACTAATTTGGTAAACACACATTCCAACAATAAAACCTATATGCGTAATTAAACCGAAAATCAAAACTAAAAGCAACCTAATTTCTCATCATGACACAGATTGAAAGATAAGTAATCTACCCAATTTGACAAAATAACATCAACCCTAAAGCCTCAATTCACAAATTTGTACATAACTTCACTCAAATTGAATCCAAATGCAACATAGTTTCTCATTCATTTTCATAAATTCAAGAAACCCCTTTAAAATTCCAGATAAGGTTTACAAATAATCAAACTAACCCCAATTGCCCCATTGAAAATCACTCACATGAGTTTAAATTTCTCACAAAACCCAGATGTAAAAACCCCAACTTAAAACCAAAACCCTAATTTACTGAAACAAAGAAAAGACAAGAGTTTTATAAATTTTACCTTGAATTGGAGCGATTGCTTTCTGGGATTGATTCCAAATCGAGAATTTATTATAAAATCAGAAGATAAACAAGAATCAGCAGCAACCGATAACACCCTTTTGCTGTTGTTATTGTTTTTGGTTAGTAACTGATTTTGGTGAAGTGAACTCAATGACGTTGATAACGAAGATGAATTAAAGGATAACAACCGAACAACAGCCGCCATTGAACACACCCACGCACACAAATTACAGATATAGATAAAGAAATATATAAGATATAAAATAATTTTTTTTAATATATACGCAATATTGAGTGTTTATTGTTGGAGGTGGAAACTTTATGAAAGATCAAACTTTATGAAAGATCAAACTCTATGATTGAAATTCATGTCCAAGACTTTGGGGAATTTTGCAATAGTTCGTTGATGAGTATGTGCAGAAGGATTTCATGAACATGTGAGGAAGGGATTTGTGTGAACCAGAATATACCAAAAATGTATGTATATAATAGAAAAATTAAATAAATCTTAGTTTGAAATACATTTGGGTTTAATTCCATGTGTTTAGCATAGATCAATCATGATCAATTATAATCAATGTTCTAAAAACAATTTTATCATTGAACGGGTAAAGGGTCCAATTTCGATTTAAGGATTGAACCGGATAAAAATTAAAATTAAAATTAAAAAATATTTATTAAAGTAAAGTATCTAAAAGTAAAGAAAAAAACTATAAGTAGAAACAATATACATTTTAGAATAATTTTTTCAATTAAGCATACGCCATTTAATTTTATTTTACTAACATACGGAGCAGTAAATAAATACTACGTACAAACTCATGTTAACAATTATAAAAATAAAATTAAAATGAAATTAAAATTAAAAATGAAAAATCAATTTTTCTTTTCCGATTTAAATAGCAAGTTTAGTGCTACACTTTCAAAACTTTTACAAAAATATGCATACAAAATGATATGTACTAATCATGAAAAGAGAAAGAATCAAGAGAGAGAGAAAATAATTTGTTTTGATTGGCCCAATTCTTAATTCACATCACTATATAAAAAAGTTTTTATAAAATTTTTGTAAGCATGTCTTCTCTTATACATATGATGATACGTTAAAATTAGATTGATTAAGACCATCTTTATTTTGGAAGACAAATAAATAAATAAAAAAATTGGAATAATAGTGAATATGGTTGTTGGGCTTTAGGCTCTTATAGCACTATAGCAGGGTTAAGATCGTGTAACCCGTAACCGATCAACCCGGGTTTATGAAGATGGTCCGGCCCAAACAAAATATTAGTCTCAAATCTCAATATCTATAGCCCAACTACATCCAAGTTTTGGTAATAATGTTTTTATTACTTCGAGTCCAATAGAGAGAAAAAACCCCAAATATCTGTTATAAGAAAAAAGTTCAACTAGATCCAAAATTACCCATTAAACTAAAGTTGTATTTATTCCTACTATATATATATGATCTCTAAGTAGCTTTTGATGACCATATATGGGGCTTCGAGTGGACTCATAAAGCCAATTATTACGCCCTAACAAGCTTTATCGATCGTAGCATTCTATATTTATGGATTAACGTTATCGAAATGTAACGTACTTGGCTCAAACTTATCAACATTGAGATAAACTAGGTAACTAGGTAATCGAAATGTTATTACTTATCACAGTTGTTGACGTGGCTATATTTTGATTACTTGTCGCTTGTATGATTTTTTTTTATACAGTAACGTACGCGCGCTTTATATATTAACCTTCCTTTCAAAGCTTAGACCATAAAAAATAGCGTTTCTTGAATACTGAAGATAATGATACAAAAAGAGGCCGGAAGACATAATGACATCTTTCTTTCAATTCTCTCAAAGCTGCCCTAAATGTAGACTGTTGTCGAAAAGCAGTTATAAACAAATTTCATGCCTGAGCTATTTTGTTCACCATTTTTACTTAATTTACAACTTCTTGTTTAACTATTATAAACCCACCTATTTATGTTCCATCGGCAAATTTTATTACGGAGTATAAGTTTTTAGTCGTGTTGTTACTTTTATTTCACTATCGTCTATAACTTGAGTCAGAGCATTTCTAACCAGTCATACCGATTACCACAGGTTTGATATTACGTATAAATTAATATTTCATGTATGGTATGTGTGAAAATAAAAAATCCAGATATGATATTGATTGTTCGATCAAAACATGTTACATTTCGATAAACTTAACCTTTCGATTTAAACTTTCTACAAGGAAAAAAAAAAAGATATATAAATGTAACATTATGGTAAGAAATTATCATCAAGTACTACTCACTTGTAGTACTAATATTATTCACTTTTGTAGTAGTGATAATTTAGGGAAAGTGGCAACTAGGGTGTAAATGAGTCGAGCCTGCTCGCGAGCTACTAAAGCTCGATTTGTTAAAAACTCGATTCGACTCGAGTCGAGCCTAAACGAGCTCGTGCTCAACCTTCTTATATCGAGCTCGAACAAGTTCGCGAGCTTAAAATTTTTTCATTTATATACATTAATATTAATATTTTTTTATATAAAAATATAATATATAATTATATAATAATAATAATCTACGTATATAATACTTAGTATCATAATAGTATATCGTATTATCTATACATAAATATTAGATAAATAAATAAATTAATAAACTAAAAATTGATAAATATTATCATGGAATAAACGAGTTGAGCCTCAGCCGAGCTCGAACTTGTATAATATGAAACGAGCCGAGATCAAACTTTACATACTATGTTCGAAACAAGTCGAGCTCGAGCTAGCTCGGCTAAGCTCGTTTACACCCCGCAGTGGCAGCAGCCTCCAACCGACATGTAGGTTCATACAAAATTTAAAGATTTATGATTCATTATTCCTGCATGGCTTCTCGTGATCAAACCATTTGCAGACACTTTTCTGCAGTATAAAGTTGTTCATTTTATGTCTCTCTCTCTCTCTAATGACTTCTGTCTCTTTTCATTATGCAACTGAACACATATTTTTAGAGAGAGAAAGCTAAGCTAGATCGAGGTTGAAGAATTGAAAAGTCTACTAGCTGTTTGACTCATCTCTCTACCGTATCATATATTCATCTTTTTCTGCAACCCTATATCATTAAAGATTCAATTCATAGATTTTGCGATCTTATATGAATTAAAAATAACAAACAACTGTACAATATGTGTGAACCAAATTAAAAGTAATTCTTGATTATTGGAGTCGTACAAAATTAATAACCATAGATGAAGAACATGTGATCCATGATTACATTTGGTTATCAACATGTTCATCACATATATTCTAATAACAAAACACTAACGATCACTAACTGTTAGCTACCGAAATCGAAAAATTGAAGGTAATCAACCCTTCTAAACATAACTTATAAAATCACTATCACTCACTTGGAAATTGAAAAAACAAATAAAATGGAAAACATGATTCAGGTCTCATGAGCATAGCCACAAGAGAGTGCCATTAGTAGTATTGCAGCTTCTTTCTCATCTTGTGGGAATACACGGTAATATGTCAAGTTCTTGCTTAGGCTTACTAAAAATTCTTCCACACAATTCTTTCTCGGTGAAGATGATGATGATGGTGATGCTAATGGTGACGGTGATGGTGATGGTGATGGTGATGGGGACGGTGATGGGGATGGGGTTGGGGTTGTTATGGTGATCTGCTTGTTGTATTGCCTTTTCTTGTATTTTGTAATATGCCCATTACTTATTTTTTTGTGATCTATGTGTTGAGTTTTTGCAACCTTTATTGGTGCGATGATCGGTACCGAGACGTTGCTATTTCCATTTTCTGCGGCAGCAGCTGCGGCAGCCAATGCACGTCTCGCCTTCCTTTGTCGAATTCCACAAGCATTGCAAAGCGACTACATAGAAAGAAGAAAAAGACAAATCAGAAGGAGTGGTGATTGGTGAAATATTTATTGACGAATATTCAGTTGATCGCTTTATATATTTTGTGACCATTCTACTAATGAGAAATATAGCTATGTCAATAGCTGGAGTCTCTGATTGCTCAATTAAGAAAAGAGAATTGTGATTGTATATACCTTGGGACCTCGTGGTCCACTTCGCCATAGAGGAGTCTTGGTGGTGTTACAATCTGAACAAACCCTAATAGGTATATTGTTGTTTGAAGATGTACTATTGCTTGAATTATCAGTTTCTTCCATTGATGAGGTTGGTGGTTTTTGATCTTCAACTTTTGTTGCTTCTCTAGTAGATGAACTATAGAATCTAAGATTCACTGGATCTGATTTCTTCATTTTAAGCATTACTCTCATCTTGGAAGACATCCACTTCATTGGAATTTGATCATTATTGGCCATATTATTGATTCCACTCTTGTTCCAAGTAGAAATTTCGACGCCTTTCCCATCGTTGTTCCCAATTCTTTGATCATTGTTCATATTTTGATTGGTGTACGGTTGTGATCCAAAATTATCACCCTGCAAATGATCAAGATCAAAACAATTAGTCACCAAAAATTCAAAATCATTGATTGATCGTTACAAATGATATATAAAATTTTTGGTAGCAATCAAAAAAATTGCTCTTGAACTTAGATTATGAATTAGAATATACAAAAAAAGTTGGTAGAAAAGGAAACATTTTGTTTTGAAGAATCTGTGACCATCTAGATCAAAGTGAACTCTTTTGTAGAAAATCAAAGTATATTATACATGAATGATCAAGGTTACTTACTTCAAGTTGGTTTTGTGGATACCGTAATTCTCTATCAAAAATCCCATTTTGATCATGAACGCTGGAGTTCAAAAACAAATGGGTTGTGAGAGAATTCGAAGATGAAGAAGCTTGAGAGTTAGGGCTCAAGAATTGGTGGTTGCTAAGGTGATGTTCATGGTGGAGATCACTTGGGTATGGTGAATAATTCTGAGAAGATGAATCGAAGAAGATTGGAGTCATTTGTAAAATGATCAAATTTGCAAAGAGGATGGCTAGCTACTTAATTAGCTATGGCAAGCAAATGGAACCTAAATGGGTGATTGAACTCTTTTAAAGGGGGGGATTGTTTGCCTTGCTAGTTGCTGCATACGCCGGTCACGTGATTTTAAGGCACACTTCTGAATATACATTAATATTATATTTTTGCATAAAAATAGAGTTGTAAAATATGTAGATTTTGGTCTTGATTGGTTATTATACTAAATATTCCCCATAGGCCCATACTCCTATTAGAAGTATATTAAGTTTTAAAAATTAATAAATTTATTTGATCAAAACGTACATTAAAGTTTTATTAAACAAGTTAAAATAATTTTCATACAACTACGACAAATTTCTAAATTTTTATCTAGTTAATTTTCATCCAAAAACTTCATTAAATATAGTATTAGTGTTGTAAGTGTTTAAAATTTGCACAATTTGTACTTGAGAGAAACTATCTTCTTAGTGTAATATCTACCAATGAAGCTGGTTGAAGGTAAAATGCATGGCACGAGACATTGACAAATCTCTCTGCAAAAATGTTGAACACCAAAAATTGTGTCATGACTCATGGGGTCACAAGAGTTTTAAATATTATATGAAAATTATTATATATTTGCGAAAAACAAATTTGTGGCCACGCATACGATAGACGTAGATTCACATGATCATCATATCATGAGCCATGAGATTTCTGGTTACCACTTATAAAGGGGCCTACATTTACTAACGGTAAAAATTATGATAATGATTTCGAATCAATAAACTAATTAACCCATATATATTAATAATTAGCTTTCAAACCTGTGTATACATACGAGGTGTTGATTTTTTATTTGATTTTAATAAGTGTGAAAGTAATGTATAATAAAGTTTTAACATTTTATGAGTTAAATTAATAATAAATTTTATTCTTGATTAAGCTATTTTATATTACTAAATTTTTGAATATGTTTGATATTCGTCATGTTTAATTATTTTATATTTTCAAATAAGATAAAAGAAATAAAATAAAATATCATATTTTTTGGTTCTAACGAAACACCAAATGATATTTATAAAGTTACTCAATCATCTTACTTTTACACCTACATGTACTATAAGCATGAAACACCTAAATTGATAAACCTTTGTCAAAAAGTAATTAATTAAATTAAATGAAGTACTAACTATCTTATCCTAAATAATATATACAGAGTACAATATTTATTGTTTAAAATTTATCATGATTAAACGAATTTATTTTAAGGGCACGATTATATGGATTGATTATGAATTGTATGTCATTTGTAACAAATAGCAAAAGTATAAGGATTCCTACTAGATATCGTACTATTTGTAACAAATAGTAAAAGTATTAGGATTCTTAATATATATCGTATAAGTAAAATGTATTATCTTTAAGTAATTCAAAGTATGAGGTTTTATTATTTAAAATTGTATAAAATAAATGGATCTAATTGTTTAATTTAAATATTTTTAAATTGATGACATCATCAAGGTGAATCTTATATTATCTTTAAATTTAAATAATTCAAAGTATAAGGTTTTATTATTTAAAATTGCATAAAATTAAAGGATCTAATTGCTAATTGAAATAGGGAAATTGAATGATTTGTCCCAAAATCCGAACAAATATAACAATTTGCCCTCTCAAAAATAAATTGACGATTTGCCCTACCCGTAAGCAAATCGCAAATTGCCATTTGCGTCCCAGAGTTTGCGTTTGCGAGCCGTAGCTGTGACCGAGAACCTGAGCATGTGAACGAGAACGATGAACTGGTCGCAAACGTTAAAAGCAAAAAGCAAATCGCAAATACGAATTTGCGATTTGCGACACGTCTGCGACTTAGCCTTGTGACCGTGAACAAGTTTATGTGTGACCGAGAACGACTCAAACACCTTTCTAATCAATGTATTGTTAGTAAGATCACCACTAGAATTTGCGATTTGCTTTTTGCTTTTTGCGACCCGTTCATCGTTCTCGTTCACAGGCTCAGTTTCTCGGTCACAGCTACGGGTCGCAAACGCAAATTCTCGGCCGCAAATCGCAATTCAATTTGTTTACAGGTAGGGCAAATCGTCAATTTTTTTAGAGGGCAAATCGTTATATTTGTTCGGATTTTGGGACAAATATTCGGATTCTAAGTGATTCTCTCATTAATTAATAATATACCTTAATCACATATAAAGAATCGTTATCATGATTTTAAAATTATACTTAACAATATTTAATAATTAAATTACCCTTCAAAATTCATTAATAATTTCAGTCTTTCCGAATCAATCATTGATTTATAGTATTTACAACAATATTTCATTTTAAATTTGCATATCGCCTTTTAAAACTTTTAACATATTATTTCAATGAATCTACAAAATATATAAAAATTTAATAATTCATTAGATATGTCAAATTTTTAAATCGAAATTTTCACGAACGCGTGCATCTATTATATTTGGTGAGGTTTCTTTATATACAACAAAATGATATATAACCATAGTTTTAAGGGTTAATTCAACATTTATCAATACTTGTATTGATTTATAAATATATAACTATAGTTTTAAGGGTTATCAATGTTTCGTCCCACTTCAAGTGTCCAAGTTACTATATTTTGATTTGTCCTATTAAGTGTTCACTTTGTTGTTTAACCAATAAAAAAACAAGACTATATTAGGTAGATATGATATTTGATTGGTGAAATTATAGTTATGGGAGATTTCTAGATTTATGTCTATAGTCAAAGTGGACACTTTGATTGAGATGAACTATATATATATTATAAGAAGATATTTACAAATTTATAAAGTATTAATTTAGGGTGAGGTTCAAATGAGAATGAGAAAAGTGTTGAGAATAGGGGAACCAATAGGAATGCGCTACGTGTCACAAAACTCACCTTCCCCCATCTTTTTAAAAACTAAATATCTCACAAACGACAAGTCGAAAAATTATGAAAATTGCATCATAAAATTCAGCGTTTTCTCATGTGCGATTTAAAATCTCACAAGTTATACTTTCGACGAGTTTTTTTTTTCATTTTTTGGTGAGTTTACAAGTTAGTAACACATGTGTTAGTGTTGCGTTTAGGGTTTAGGGTTTAGGGTTTAGGGAACGCTTTACAAAACCCTAAACCCTAAATCATACTAAACCCTAAATCATACTAAACCCTAAATCCTAACCCTTGCTAAAACTTAAACCCTAAACCATGCTAAACCCTAAACCGTAACCCTAACCCTAACCCTAACCGCGAATAAAATGTACAACTAATCCGTAACACATGTGTTACTAATTTGTAAAACTCACGAAAAAATGAAAAAAAAACTCGTCAAAAGTATAGCTTGTAGGATCTTAAATCGGAGAGGAGAAAACGCTGAAAAATATGGTGCAATTTTTATAATTTTTCGACTTGTCGTTTGTGAGATATTTAGTTTTTAAAAAGATGGCGGAAATGAGTATTGATGAAAATGAATGGTTGAGATTGATTCCCCAATTGTTACAGTACTCGTTTGAACCTTACTCTGTTAATTTAATATGAATATAAGGTAATGAACGATTATATCTACCTTGCCGTTTAGAACAGAACAAAAAGAATGTGTCGCTCCTTTTTAAATTGAGACGAAATGGAGCAGCTAGATAAAGACCATATATATTCATGATAGGAAAGATACGAATCCATAAATGGAAGAAAATAATTTGTATTCTAACCAAAATCAACCCTACAGGCTACAGCCATGACATGATTAATGTAAGCATTCATTCAGGGTTAATTACCTAAAACAAAACGTATTTTAGTTTTGTTCTTTTTATTTTTTCCGGTCTCCTTTTTATACATATTGCTTTGTAACTAACAACCTCCACTTTGACTATAAATTTTCTCACACCTATTTCGCATGGGCTTATATCCTTCACAAAATCTTTATTGAAAAAAAAAAGATAAGAAATTGAAAATACATTATATTTTTATATAATTAATATCTTTTGTATACATAGACGTATGCAAGACTCGAAACAACCCAAAATCTAGAAGTGAGATATGTATATATTGGGTGGGGGTTGGGGTTGGGGTTGGGGGTGGGGGTGATAGGATATGATATTGCATGGGAAGATGAATTCCGGCCCATGATCATACTCTATATATATTGCCAAAAATCAATCAATTCCTGTACAGGCTTGAGACAAGATTACAGCATCTCTTCCCCCACACACACCCAAATTATTTACATCGTCACAATTATATATAATAAGCCAATTTCTCATTAATACTCCTCTCATTATTCTTTTTATTACATCAAAACGTACTCTACCTTCATATGTATATGTATATGGCCCCTCTTCAATTCAACATCAACTTAACACATGCCATTTTCATTTATGAACCTTGTTTCCACTCTAATATTTAGTTTATAATAGTAAAATATTTTGTGCTTTTTTAGTGGAGGACTAATTATGTATTTTTAAAATATTTAAAGGACCGAAAACATGAAATGTACAACGTTATATGAATAACTTTAGGTCCAATACATGAATAACTTTACTAATCATAATTAATTAATTACTTACTTGTTAATATATTTATCAAACGTTATAAAATGATTATTCAAGTATAGTCACTTTTGATACACACCAAACATTCCAAAATCATTCAACTTGAGGCCGGTACGATTTGATTTGCTTATTTTTTTCCAAGAAAATCTTAATACGTGAGGTACATATTCCGATCGTACGTTTAACTTACTAGGATGAATTACAATACAAATTTGTGGTTTGGGTATACAGAGAAAAAAGAATTAACTTGACCCACATATCGAAACAGCTAGAAACCGTTGGTGAATGATCAGAGTATATGGAATCTAGAAACCGTTTGTACCGTACAACAGTAATATGCGCCCAGTGAGTGTGTGAGTACACGAAGGTAGTGATAAGGTGGTGTCTTATCGGAGGTTGCTAGAGGCAACTCTTATCTGGCTTCATTTTTGTTTTTTTGATCCATCTGTACATGGCTTTGTTGTTGTTACTTGATGTTCTGTAATTTCACAACTGTTAATGCGTAATGTACAAGTTATTATAGCTGACTTGGAAGGACCACTTATAGTTTCATGATCGACCTCCAATTGCAACACTAGGGTTAAATTTCAGTATCTGATCGAGGCACACTACGTACTGAACGTTACTGCACCTTAAGACTGCATCTACATCAACCTCTTTCTCGAGTCGGCGTCATTTTAGGATTGTAAAATTAATCACCATACATATCGTGCACAATCGAACGATATTTATCTTACAAGATCTTTAGAAGTTCCATCTTTTTAATCGAGTGTACAAAATGTGTTTGTGAATGTTTGTTGTTATAAGAGACAATATTAGTTATTAGAGAACGATGTACGCTAAAAATTTCAACATAATATAATTCTTAATGAAATTATATTACTCCGTACGCAATGAAAATGGGTTTCGATAAAAATTGTCCGGCAATTGATAACCATATCATTTAATTAATTATAGGTTTAAACATTAATAAATTTTTATGGGTTTCATAAAATTTTACATATATGATGTACTTACGCATTGCTCTTAGGGCACTTTTTATCAAAACGGATTCGCGATTTCATGTTCCACCCTAAGTTAAAATCTCAAACTTGAAATATGTAGGGAGTAACAAATACTCGTAAATATATTGTGGTTTCATGATCAGTCTATTCTACTATATCGTGATCTAAATTAAGACAGAGTCATTATTGGAAGTATTATGTTAACTTTTGGGATAAAATAAATAGATATATTTAAGTAATAGAAAATATAAAGCAATAAAAAAGTAAACGTACGATGAAGAGGATGGCTACGTATGCTAGTTATAAATCACTCCCTCTTGAGTAGCATGTTGAAGGTAAAGACAAACGATCGAGACATCGTTCTTAGATATATGAATTCCCACACATAAAAATTTATGTGTATTTGTCAAATTTTCTTAAATTATGACCAGTAATTATAATTAGTAGTTTAGTAAATAGTAATTAATCAAATTTGTTGAAATTAGTAATTTAGTAATAGTAATTAATCAAATTTGTTAGATGAAAATCCTAACATCTATCTCACCATAGGTACAATTCACACATTATATACTTATTAACATATTGTCTCTTCTGAAACGTAAATGAATTAAAATTCATGTAACGAGGTACTTACATACATACTGCTAGGCGCCTTATGTTAAAGACCTTTTGATATGAATTTCATATAAAAAAAAAACTAAAGAGATGCAAGTAATAAGTAAACGTGAAGTATTAAATTAACATGATACGGCTAGCTAGATATGTTACATTATATATATAGGATGATCTAGAGAGAAGTGTTTTTTTAGGGGAAGGGGAACAGTTATTATTCATCGAGAAGCATATTACCTTTGCACATACAAATCTCACAAAAACGACGTAAAATTTATAAAATGTTAATCATAATTGATGCTATGAATATTAAGCTTTCTAGATAAATTATTTCTATAGGTTATAACACCGATTGATGATATTATATTCAAAATCGTTAATATTCATCGCGGTGAATGTTAAGAAACATTCATGGTGATGAATATTAAAATTAAAAATATTCTGTGATAATGTGATATTTTAACATTCATCGTAATGAATGTTAATTAACATTAATCACAGTGAATGTTAACAATTTATTGAATAAATATTCAGCGACTAATGTTATGACTTAAAACTGAAATTCATTCGTTAAATACTAATTATGAAATGATAATATCCACTTTGGTTAACATTCATCAATGATGAATGTTAACAAATTCGCTTAATATTCATCATATGATGTTATAAGTTATAGAAATTAGTTTTTCGATGAATGTTAATAGTTATAAAATCGGTTATGATTAATATTTATTGGTAAAAATGTATTTTCTTACATTTGATAATCATCATCGTGAATGAATGCGAAACTTCCCTATTTCCCTCAAAAAATTGCTTCCCTCTTGATCCCTACCCTATATATATATATATATATATATATATATATATATATATATATATATATATATATATATATATATATATATATATATATATATATATATATATGGGAGTGATCAAGGGGGAAGTGACAAAATAGGGGGAAGGGGAAGTGAAAGTAAATCCTAGCCATTAGATCACTTCATTTAATAAAAATCTAATTCATCTTTGTTCCATCAATAATTGAATAATCTGATTACAAAAACACAAATTCATCCTAAATACATAAAGGAAATCATGATTAGCGCCTGAATCGATCCATAACAAAGGCCGAAGTTCAAGTTCATCATATTCAAAAAATCTGGATTTTTTGATTTTGCAATTTTTGTGCGTAACCTTTAATTTGCGATAGAAAACATGAAATTAAACTAATTTCATCATACAAAGCATACAAATAAGGAAGTAATTGAATTATTACTTGATTCATCATTGAATTTCAAAAACTCGATTTGTTACAGAACGTTAATATTCATACCGATGAATGTTAACCCAAAATATTGATTAATATTGTCTAGTGATTGTTAATTGCTGTTATAAATTGTTATTATTCAAGTAATATTAAATTATTAGTATGCATCACATATTGATTGTGTTCAACACTTGATTCATCACTGAATTTTAAAAATTCAATTTATTACAGCACGTTAATATTCATACTGATGAATATTAACCCTAAGTATTGATGAACGGTGATGATCACACTTCTCCCTTCTCTCAAGATTGAAGCTTCCCTCTGGATCATCCCAATATATATATATATATATATATATATATATATATATATATATATATATATATATATATATATATATATATATATATGTAGGGTGGGGATCAAGATGGGAGTAAAAAATGGGAGAAGAAGGGAAGCTATTCCTAGCCATATATTCTGGTCAACTCAAAAGTCAAAACGGTGGCAAAATTATAAATAACTCAAAAGAATTTCAGAATATTAATATTCATTTGGAAATAATGTTAATCAAAATTACAACTTAATATTTTTAAACATTCTTTTACGATGAATGTTAACTCATATACATTATTATACACCGATGAATGTTAAGTTATCTCGTTCAACAATGTATAAAAACATATATAAGTTAATATAAGTTAATATTCATCATAAATTATTATTTATGAATATTAATTGTAATTTTGATCAACATTCATTCCAAATGAATGTCAATGTTCTAAATTTTTTTTTTTTTTTGTGAAATTCGATAGTTATTGACGACTATAATTAAATTAATTACTTGTTTATAATTTGTGTATGTTGAAATTCGTTTAATTTTATTGTATTCATTGGTGAATCAAAATTTTCACAAAAACCCAAAAGTTATACCCAAAATTCTTAATATTTGATGAATTTGAATTATGACGAATTGAAGATATATATGAATGGTTTTGATGAATTTGAAATTTATAATGTTTTGATTGATTTACATGCTTTAATTTTGAATTTTAAATAAAAATTGATAAAATGTATATTGTATATGAGTTGGAGAAGATACAAGGAAATGTGTGGTTGAGGTTTGTTTCCTTGCTTCCTTCAAATTTAGACTTTCCCTATCCTTCCCGTATATATATATATATATATATATATATATATATATATATATATATATATATATATATATATATATATATATATATATATATATTCATGCATGTACAATTACGTTAATAAATACTTTCAATTCAATTTCAATATTTGAAGTATAAGATAGTATAAAAAACAAAAAGGGATTTATGTGTGGCACCCACGCGCATACAGTTAGTGTGTGTTTGGCAAATGATGGTTGTTATCATTGTAATGCTGTAAAATCTAAGAGGGCCATAGTATTAGTAGAAAATGCCATATTTCTTCCTTTTCAACAGGCCCTCCGATCCATCCATTTGATCAACCTTCAGAATTAAGCTGGCCATATATGCAAATGATCATACATGACGTTCATGCAAATTTGAGTCCAACCAAACACAACAAACATATATTCACGTTAACTCTAATTTCTAACGTAATTGCACCGAGTCTCCTAAACTAACTGATTGCACAGTCAAGAATAAGCGCATAAATTACAAGATTCCGATACTCAGAGGATGAGCCAATCAGGGGCGAAGCCACATTGAAAGTAGAGATATGGTAGCTATAGCTACGAGTCTATTAACTGTACGCAATGTAAATGACTTAGAGTAAAATGATTTAGAGTTTAATAATTTTTAATAGTTATTTTTTGTAAGTAAAATCATTTTGAAACGAATATAAATAGTAAAGTAAAGTGAACATTTATATTTAATCTAATAATTTTAATAAACCAGTTGACAACATTTGATGACTCTTCCCAAATCTTTAGTTAGTTGTCATATTAGGCTATTTGCAAATCAAATTAAATTACTTTGGAAGGAAGAAAGAAACCAAAAACTCTAACACCACTTAAAACAGTTAACACAAACTGACGTGTCAATTTTTGTCAAATCAATATCACGTCAGTAGTTTACAAAACTGACACTACACTGCCAACATTAACATCATTTCAGTTTTTTCTGTACCCCGCACATTATTTGTTTTAATTATTTAAACTATAAAATTAAATAAAATATATATATTTTTTATATTTTCTAACGATAAAAATGAAAAAAAAATATTTCATCGCTAGCTCTGTCCGTTCCCGTCATAAAAGTGACGAGAAAAACTGACGATCCCACCGACACAACCGTGCCAACGGCGTCGGTTCCGTCGCCAAAAACCGACGGCCGTTGGCAGTGGTCTAACACATTTCCTTTAAGACAGGACCCCACAATATAGATTTTCTAATAGATTCGACATGTTCAACCCGATCTCAATTGATCATATACTTTCGATCTTTATATATATATATATATATATCTACTTGATTGATTCTTGACTATATATACCGATTGGATTGGATATGTTATATATATATATATATATATATATATATATATATATATATATATATTATATTTTATATGTATGTATAACTTCGTTTCTAATTTTCAATTCGTTTGCAAGAATTAAGTTGCTAGCTACAAGAACCACGAATATTATATATAAATTTATATGTATATATATATATATATATAATATATATATATATATACTAGTTTTAAGCCCGTGCGATGTACGACAATTTAAAACATACAATTTTTATTCCTATTTATTTTAATCAAATAAATTAATTATTAAACGATTTGTTAAATATAATTGTTCTAGTACATACTATTATTACATTGTGAGATGTTCATCGTAATATGATAATAAATATTATATACAAAGTCCATGTCATTACACTAAATATAAGATCGTAACTAAATATATGTCAAATTGTATAATGGTATTTTATTTTTTAATTAGTTATTATTATTAATATAATAATAATATTAATTAAATAATTTGTAGGAGTTTGTTTTCATATAGGACTTCTTATTTGAATATTAGTATTTATATTTATTAATTATTAAATATTAAAAAATAATAATATAATAATATAATATTAATTAAATAATTTGTTAATTAAAATTAAGATATTGACACGTGACATTTGTGCTTACGTGGCAAATTTTAGAGCTTTCTTTTATACTCCTTTAGTATATATATATATATATATATATATATATATATATATATATATTAACATGATTAAAAAATAAGGAAATTTAGAGAGAGAAGAGGAAGAAAAATTTTTTGTTACTATGATTCAATAATTTATTGTTATGATTCAATTTTTTATTAATATAATTCTATATTTTATTGTTTTAGTTCAATATTTTATTAATAAGATTTAGTCTTTTGTTGCTGTGATTCAAAAGTTTATAGTATTAAAAAATGAATCTTAGAATAAAAATATTGAATCATAGTAACAAAAAATCTTTCTGAATCTTCTCTCTTTATCCCACTCCTCTCTCTCTCTCTCTCTCTCTCTCTATATATATATATATATATATATATATATATATATATATATATATATATATATATATATGCCGGTACGAACAAGATTACATGACAATATAGTCATGTATTAACCTACATTGACTTTTATTTTATTATTATCAAACACACTATGTATACTTGATCGATCATCAGTGACATGATGGAGCTGATGTACTTTGTATATGTGGGGACTAATATACAATTAAATTTTTTAGGGGTCACATATTTCAACCTCACAATTTTGATAATCTTATCCTCATATACCTATAGTTAGAAAGATATAAACCAATAATTACTAAAACATAATCATATTTTTCCGCCTCTAATGATAAGTTAAGCATATATATCTTATCTTATAAATTTAATATATACTTCCTCTATGATGTCATCGATCTATAAATTTTCAATTATTCAATTGAGTCACTCAATTTCATTAATTTTACAAATAAACCCTTTAAAATTATCAATTTTTAATATAAGATTTAAAGTTAAAAAATATAAAAAGTATAACAACATATGTCGACACTTTATATATTTGATTTTAAAAATAAAGTTAAACTGATTATCTAATATGTTTTCCTGTCGACATCTTAACTAGGTTAAATGAGAAATAAGTAATTTTAACATTAAACCAAGGACACCCATATAGTTTGACCAAAATCTTTATTATATAGTTGGGATTATTCACTTTATTAAACACTTTAATAAGATTTGCTCTCGAATACAAAAATAACTGACTGATTCACTATTTGCTAAGAAATTTACTTGATAAATTGTGTTTCTCCTTAACTATATTATAGAACTGAACTCAATATAATCTTAAATTCTTTTCTTGAAAATGTTAATTATTTGGCAACTCAATCAAATAACACCATATCGGTCCGGGTCTATAACATACACAAAGAATTTTTTCTTTTTCAAATGAGGTTCCCTTCTTGGAGTGAAAATTGAAACATATAATTTCAAACGTTGTAAATAATTTCTTTTGTGACAATGAAAGCCACCAAACAAATAAGACGACAAATGTGGTGCATAAAGAGGTCTTACAAGGATATAATTTCTGATTCGTATTCAACGTAATCGTTCATAATTGCAACTTATCATTATTACTTCAAACTATTCATTTGTTTATGTATAATAAGATACCTTTACAATTAAATGTATTTTGACTTACATAAAATGTTTACCGCCGTTAAAAATTTACGATCTATACTCTCATCAATATCGACTACCTAAAAATATTCTAATTCCAAACAATATTGAATATCTCTTAACTCATAAAAATGTTCTAATATATCACATAACATTTAAAAATTTCTTTCAATAATTTTAAAAAATAATTACAAATTTATCAGACCGTGCATATACACGGATTTTAGGGCTAGTATATATATATATATATAGGGATCAAGAGGAAAGCAAATTTTTGAGGGAAGCGGGGAAGCTAACCATACATTCACAATGAATGATAATCAAACGTAAAAAAAAAAAATCTTTTTATCAAGAAATATTAATCAAAACCGATGTAATAGCTACTAATATTCATAGATAAACTGCTTTCTATAACTTATAATATCATATGATGAATATTAAGAGAATTTTCTAACATTTATCATTAATGAATGTTAACCGACGTTGATATTATCAGTTTATTTGAAAACTTATTCGTTAACATTCGTCCACGATGAATGATAATCTAAAGGTATAAAAACATATTTTTACCAATAAATATTAATCAAAACCGTTGTTATAACTAATAATATTTATTAATAAACTATTTTATATAACCTATAATATCATATGATGAATATCAAGGGAGAAAATAATGTTTCCCTCTGGATTCGAACTATGTATATATATATATACATACATATATATATATATATATATATATATATATATATATATATATAATGCTCAGTCATTATGCCTTGTCTTGCAACGATGGCTTATATCCAACGGAAACTCTTTGTTAAATGTGTAGTTTTATAGCAAAGGGCCTTTGACGTAGCGGTGTGAGAGAGAAGCCTATCAATCGATAAGTTGTGGATTCAAGCCTCACTTCAAATGATATAACATGCGTATTAGTTTGTAGAAAAAATGTATAGTTTTATTTTTGTTTTAAAAAGCAACCCAAAAAATGTGAAGAACGATATATTACGATTGGTTTGATTATTCGTTTGAATGTTTTAAAGTACATCTCCTAACCGGCCAATCATTAACTACAAAATTCAAGGCAAGACTTTTTTAACAGTAAACTACATCTCGATCACTGAAAAATAAATGGCATAAAGGTAATTAGTTTGATCACGAGGATATAAGTTTCCTCCGAGATATTTATAACTAGTGTAAAAAACAAAAGTTATAACATGATTGTAGCAATAAGTAAATGATCATTTTGACTATGGTTGACCCTACGTATGCCTTAATCCGACAAGCTGTAGCCTTACACTTTTGCCAAAATACACATGCGTACATGATAGTCCATTAATTCTTGAATTGGCCTGAAGTTGGCCAAAAAGTCGAATAACTTAACCTAAAATCCGATCCAATGAACAAAGTGCATAGCGTATGCTCTCTATAACTAGATCTTTATATCACAACCAATCCGCACACTTATGATTGTATAAATTATTAAGCGAAAAAGCTAACTACCAACTGAGGGGTATTTGGATTAACCTTTTTATCACGCTTACAGGTTTATTTGATTTTCAAGAAGATAATAACCTTCATTTTTCGGCTTATGAGTGTATCACTGAGTTTATAGTATAAAATAATTAATAAGCTCAATCGATAAACTGACAAGTTCGGAAAATAAAGCTTATTGGCTTATTTGAAAATCAAATAAGCCCATAAACCCCATATTTTAAACTTTCTAAAAAAAAACAAGTTTCTTTTTGTTATAAGACAGTTTAAACTTTAAATGTGCAGATTAAAAGTTATGGTATGGTTAGTTGTCATGTTAGGGCTTAGGCTATTTGAAAATCAATATAAATTTCATCGAGTACAATTATTGATACTGATAGGGCAATTTCCAATTAGTTGCAAGTTGAAGGGCTAATCGGTAAAATGTAGAAACCAAAGGGATAAGAAACAAAAGGTTTTGGAGGCAATGGTTGGGTTGAGACAAATATATTTGCAGTTCAGGACCACACTCCAGAGCTTTATTTGTTACTTTTTGAGGACAAATCGATATTTCATCTTTTTCATGTATTAAAATTTAAATTTTATGTTTTAAATTAAGGTTACAATTTACCGATTTACACTTGTTACAATATGGTAAAGAAGATATTAATTTTTTTGGTTTCATAACTTGTATTATTTTTATTTAGGTTGAAAATTAAGGGAAATTGATCGATTTGTTCCAATAAAAACTAATATATCGATTTGCGCCCGAAAAAGAAAACTTGACGATTTGCCCTACCCGGTCACAAGTCGCAAACCTGCGACTTGCGACCCGTGGTTTGTGACCTGCGACCGGACACCGTGAACGAGTCGAAACTAGCTATGACCGAGAACGTGATTGTGTCCGCGTTCGGAAGCAAGTCGCAAATTTGCAAATTGTGACCGGTTTCTTGCGACTTGCGACCCACGGTTTGTGATTTGCGACCGGACACCGAGAACGTGATTGTGTCTGCGTCCGGAAGCAAGTCGCAAATTTGCATCTTGTGACCGGCTTCTTGCAACTTGCGACCCATGGTTTGTGACTTGCGACCGGACACCGTGAACGATTCGACACTAGCCATGACCGAGAACGTGATTGTGTCCGGGTCCGGAAGCAAGTCGCAAATTTGCGACTTGTGACCGTCTTCTTGCGACCTGCGACCCAACACCTGCGACTTGCGACCCCGTCAACGTGTAATCCGTGAATGAGTCGGAACTAGCCATAACCGAGAACGTGATTGTGACCGGCTTCTTGTGACTTGCGACCCCGCTACGTGTCCTGGAACGTGTTTGAATACGCGGTGTCGTGGCCTGATTTGCTGGTCACAGTGTCCGGTCACAAGTAGCAGGTTTGCGACTTGTGACGGGGTAGAGCAAATCGTCAAGTTTTTTTTTCGGGGGCAAATTGACATATTAATTTTTTTGGTGGACAAATCGATCAATTTCCCCATTGATCTTTTGACATAATATTTCACATTTTTTTAATGAATATTTATTGAACTTATTCCAAATTCAAATAGTGTATGTGTGTGCGATTAAACTGATTATTGTGTATGACAAAGATTTCACATAAATACATACAATACAATAATGACTAATACAGGACTATGAGTACAACAAGCTAATGTGTTTTCTCTTTTATCGTAGGGAAAATAGCAAGAATTATGTTCAAGACTTGTCTTTTCGAGTTTGTTTCCTAATTGTCTCGTGATCATTTCAAACTTGTTTTCTAAAGCAAAAGGATGATAATGAAACAACGCAAAAGGTGAAAAGAACATGAGCTTTGGACAATTTTTATCTTCGTACTAAGTTCGGGGAGCATCATAACACGAGGATAGGATAATTACCTGACACTTCAATTTTTGTGTTAAGTGTATTTGTTTTTTACACGTTTCAACATTCCCTAACAATAAAAAACGAAAAGGGAAAGGAATAAAAGTAATAATAATAGTAAAAAAAAATTACATTATGAACAGAATGTATCACCTTTCCATTTCATGTAAAGGAACCAATTTGGTTTTATTTTGTTAATGGTTTACTGCAACCAGGCCCATGAACGATTATCTAAACTGTCTTCATTTGGGCTAACTAACAAATGAGAAATTTGGCCCGGCTTATTTAAAACTTAGATACTTTTAAACATAATTGTTTAGAACAATAGTTTTATACTACAGTAATACTTGCAGAAACTACTAGTATACCAAGATAATATAAAAGCGAGGGAAAACATTAAGTTGGTCGAATAACTTGAGCTCGATTAAGAACTTCATATGAACACTAAAATAAGATATTCAATGTTACACAAACATTTCAGAATATGATAAAGAGTACTTGCTGTGTTATATTACATTTTCGTGAGAAACTCTGCAAATAGTCCGAGTCCAAACCCATGATCTATTGTAAAAGGCTCAAAAATGTCCGAGCTAAGACAATTTAATAACATCAACCTTCAAGCGTCGTTCTTCGATGGATCCCCGTTTACGCATGAACACTTGATTCTTTAACGCACGGGTATTTTCCTTTTTCTTGGCATTTCTGTCATGAAGTTATACACATCCCCAAGTTGCAAGAATTTAGTTTAGCTCATAAAAGTCATGAAAGCAGTTTACATAAAATGCTGCCACAAACCAATAACGCCCTATAGCTCACAAAATGGACAGGTCTTCTAAAACGGGTCAAAAAGGGATGGGTTGGGTCAGACCCACCAACATTTTATGTTCATTATCTATAAATTCAGTTAACATGCTAAACATGATTGCAAAAATGTAACAATGACAATACTTCTTTTTTTTCTTTTTATCTAGATTTTTTACTTTTGATTATTTGATTCAATCAAGAAAATACTACCCGATGACCAGTTTGACCACTTTTTACACAGAGGGGTTGAAATATCTCCATCTTAATAACCCATATCCGATGAAGATTCAGTGTGTAAGAACTCGAAATGAGATATTGAAACATACCCAGGTTCCCTTTGTCGAAAAAGGAGAACAAGTACTCCAAATCCAACCACAAGCGCGATTTTTAATGCCTGAAGACAAATTCAAAATTCAGAACTGAAACACGCAAAACACATTGTGTTCCTAAGATCGAAATCTCTATATTCTTTACGACGATTATAGGAGTAAACAAACCTGTCCAAGTGATCCATTAGAAGCATCTTCCTCTTCGCCTTTCGGAGTTATGTTTTCTGAAACATGAACTGTTTCTTCACCTTGTTCCACAATGCCATCAATACCACCATGCACTTTACCCTGAAGAACATTTTCCAGACACAGAATTAAGAAAAAAGATGCAAACTTATTTACATGTCGCAACTTATGGTTACAGGCAACAATCTTGACCCATGTACCCAAAAATGGGTAGGTTTGAGTTATTTGTCCCCGCCAACCCCCCCGGCAAACCTTTAAATTAAGCTAAAAATGAAAGGGATATCATAGCTGCTGGGGCCTTGGGTCAGCAGCTAATTAGCTATGTTTCACATATAGTTAGCTGCTTGGCCCAAATGTGAGTATATTCCCAGAATGTTAAATGGGCCAATTAGGTCGAAAGCAACACAAAATGTACCCAAATGCTAACAACCTCCTAAATCGTTTTATTAGAGAAAATAGAGTAATATGTTAATAATAGCTTTTACAATTATATATAATACATTCATTGATTATAACTTTCGAAGATAACTAGACATATAACATTGACAGGACAACCCAACCTGGTTCGTTTCGACCCGTTACCTAACTCGACTAATCCATCCATGTAAAGGTGGCAGAATGGAGAGGTCACGTAATAAGTTCACACAAGAACGGGCAAGATTGGGTTTGGTTGAACTGAAACACTTATTGTTTAAAAGTTTAAAATTGTCATAAGTAATTGATGAGTCAAATATAATTACAATAATAATTAGTGAAATAATAATCTCATTATTTTGAACAAAATGATCTAGGAGGTCCCATATGTTAACCATACACTCTAGCCAGCTGCCAACCCGTTTCCTATTTACTTAACTTATTTATCATACCCATTTGACCCACTAGAGATATAATATAACTCAAATTGACCTATTCATATTCATTTGGGTCGAAATGACCTCCTGTGCATTCATGTTGCCACCTCTAGTTCACTATGAGAACTACAGAGATAAATACACTTACTTTTATATCGATTTCAGGTATTGAAGCAACTATCTTTTCTTGATGACCTTTATCTTCAGTCTTGCTATCACTTAATAACCTCATTGCCCTTTCACCTTGGGCTGTCATACAAAACTGTCTTTTTTCATCAATAATTATCCATGGAACAGAGCCATCATGGTCAAAGGACTCAAGATTGTCTTTTGAGCTCTTTCTACCAGGAACACTATCTGTTTCAGTACTCTTAAAATCATTTGGAGGCATTCTTCCTGAAATTGTAGCATCCTCCTCACTTGAATTCAGTACATTCTTTGGGTTAGTTTCCATGAAAGCAATCTTCTCTTTGTTATTTACACTTATATTTGTATCTGCAACAGAATCTTTTGGTAATAATTCTGTTCCCTTCGGATTATTTTCGTTCGATTGCAAACTTGTTTCACTTGGTTCTACATAATTGTCTTCCAAAGAAGCTTGCTCTACTTTTGTTATAATACTTGAGAGGTTTTTCCTCAAATCGCCCGTACTAAAAGAAGTTCTGAGCCTAGTTGAACTCAAAGTTTCTGAATTTTTTAGGCTTGATTCTGACCTCTCATAATAATCTCCAATTGCTGAATCCTTCAATGAACGTAATGTTCCAACTCTGTATGGTTTGGTACTTAGAGGCTTGAGAGGTACTCTATCCTGGAATCAATATGCACCACAGAAACTTTTTAGGAGGCAATTTCTCCCCATTTAGCTATATGAGGTTCAGTTTAGGTTATCTATTATCTCCAGCGGACAAAATGAGTAAGACTAAAAAAGTTGGCTAAACTGAAGCGGGTCAAACGTAGGGGGTGGAAATCAGGAAGGTTAGGTAGAAAGTCAAATGGGTTCAGGTCGAACATGTAATTTTAATGTGTGGGTCAAAACAGGGAGAGTAAAGGGTGGGCACACTGCAACACTTGGTGTCATTTTTTGTAAGTTTGTAAATATAATATACTCCGTATTAAATAAAATATAAGTATAGCTACATATAACTTAAACGATTTGGAGCACTGTAAGCATCTGCATACACTTTACACTTCATTTGAGTTGTTTAACCCATTCAACTCGACACATTCATTTTAATGATCTTTTTATATTTACCCATTTCATCCATTATGAAACAAATACACTTCAAATGGATCATTTTTATGTATATAGATATATATGGGGTGAAATTGCTACCTTTAGTCAGCACAAAAAAAATTGAAAGCCTATTCAAATGCATACAATTTCCTAAAATCCTTTTATAAATATTGATAAGTATTTTTTTTAATAGTGTAGTTTCTATATTTATATTTAATCTATGAAATCTTATAATAAACCTAAACAAATGTAAGAAAATATATTAGCAAGTCAACCCAACCCGCCCAGACCATGTTGGGCACACGTTTTGATCGATCGGCCCACCCAATTCTCAACCTCAAAATCTATATAAATATATGAATACATTGTTATAACACTATTTATATTCAACTATAGAGTGGGTAAGCAAACACACCTGAGATATACTACTTTCAAATACGCTAATCATCTTTTTTATATTGCGAGGAGTTGTCTGCGTTGAGCCCTGCTTATCCGGTTCACCTGTAAGCTTAGGTGAAAAATTCTTGACCTTTTCTGCAATAGTTGATCTTGATGAGCCCACGTCACGAGAAGATGTATCTTCCGATCTTTTGGGTGGCACATACGCTTGTTTTAGTTGAATCTCATTGTCCTTGTATGAATGAACTTTGGTTTCTTGTAACGAAGGAGTAGATGTGCTTTCACTTGAGACTTTGTCTTCAAGATTCTGCTCATATAATTTCTCAGCCATATTACCCAAAGAATTTGGTTTTGTGGTTTCATTCTTGTTTTGTAAGTCGGTTGGTGGAGCCTGACTCTCAGTGTCCTCAACCAATGATTTTTGCATGATCATTTCCGTCATAGGAGAGGTTGAAGTCTCATCCTTTCTACCTGTAGCATTCTAAAACACGGTGATTGGGTGTTAATCTCAAATGGGTCAGATAAGCTAAAAGGGAAATCAGTCAAACGGGCTGAAAGTCGCCTTGAGTCATTTGTGCATACAACCTCCTGAATTCTTTCATATGTTCAATATTATATTATATAAACAACAAAATGAAACCAGAAACACTTCATGAATTGTTTTAGGAGAATATCCAATACAATACTTAATCTTTAACTGTGAATTAAATAGATACCTTGGCCTTCGCAGAAGTATCATTAAGCGAGATAGAGAGGCCATCTTTTGTAGCATCACTTATGAAACTGCTTCTTCGGATATCTTGAGAAGATGTAGTCCTCAAAACATCTGGACAAAACCTTTCAGAAAATTTTCAATGTAAGACCGAATTGATAGTCAATAGATTACTCATTTTAGTTCGTCCATTTGTGCTTGAGGTGGAAATATGGAAGGGGCAGGTGGGCGGGGTTAACGCTACAAAACAAGTATCTTATATACCAATCTAAATGGGCAGCAGTGGGTTGACCCAAATATAACATTTAGCCAAAAAAGTTCAGTTTTTTTTTATGAATAACTAGTGTCAAATATAACATTTCGACGCGTTCTACCCATTTGACTCACTTCCTAATCAGCTAATATTTGTAATTTAGCCATTTGACCCATTAAATATGAAACATGACCTGAATCAAACCATTCACAAGTAAATGAGTCAATATTCCAACTCTAAGTTGTGGTTGAATGTTTCTTTAGACACTGCAAGATCAAACCTGAGACCTCATGGCTGCCCATTGGTAACGCACGAGATTGGGCACTTTCTGCATTTCCTAGCCTGCTACCAAGAATCTCCGCTTGCTTTTTCTTCATCGCAGATTCCCTCTACATATAAACCAAAAAATGTAACTTCTATAGAGCAATAAATATATTCGTCAAATTTTGTATCATATAATCGATTAGGGTACCATCAAACGAATCCGGTTGCGCTCCTCATCACTAAGAATGAATTGCAACTTCATATGTATAAGTCCACCTCCTTCAATTGGAAACACATCATGCCATGTACCCTTTTCAATTATTGTCATTGTTCGGATACCTAATCACAAAACTAACCCCATTAGTGAATTACAGAAAATGAGGAAATTAGCCTATTTCTGCACAATGTGCTATGAACCCCATTCTTAATGTTAAAATGATATGATAAAACCTGAATGTGATACTTGATTTCCCTCGGAATCATGAACTGTAATCATCAGATTATCCCGCAAATTCGTCAACCGACTGTGCTAAAATCAATATTTGGAATCAATGTTCATAAACAATAGTAACAAAATACGGAGTATGAATCAAGGGTTCAGAATCATACAAAGAAAAAGTCCCTTTCTCCATAGCTTCATGCTCAACTTTCCCTAATGAAACTACATATAGTGAACTAACTTATTATAGCGAAAACAAATAAAAATGTATCAAATTTGTCATTAGCAAATAAATAAACATAAAGTACACACCTTTAACAGAATTTGATGAAGATGGAAGCTCCTTGAAGTCCAAAACTATGAAAATAAATATACACAATAGAGGGTATCAATTATCATTACTTCAACAAATTATTATACAATTACGGATAAACTACCTGAAACCTGAACGGATCCTGGCATTGGATAGTGAAAAGGAATGAAACCAAGTGATTACTGATTAGTATTTTTGTGTAAATGAATGAAATGTGACAAAAGTTTTGGATGGAAAGATTGGGTGTGTGGGGGGTGGGGTAGAGTGACCTTTTTAATTAATTTTAAGCACCACATATTCTCTGTGAACTAACCTCAAACTTGTCTTATATGTACTCGAGATAACACAAACCCTACAAAAAAACGTTTTAAGAAACCGGTAACATTATAAATAAGGGGATAGCATACGTAAGGAACCAAATTATTTATAGTTTGATCACTGATTATTCAAGCTTGCAGATTTTAATAGAAAACATTTTATGTATCAAATTGAACGAATTCAAATGTGTTGTAGGTTAATTAAGTATATTTTTAAAAGTTGGAAGTTTAATATGTAAAAGGTAAATGTTTATCAGGTTTAGTGTCGTTGACAACACCAATATTTAAATTGAATATGATAGTTTCTTGTACCATTTCTTAAAAATCATTCCAATTCAAGTAAGAGCATTTTTTGACATTTATGGGGGTTTATAATTTTTAATCCGATAATATATTTGGAGTTAACAACAATCTTTTAAAATGATTTTGAATTCCACATATATATTATACAATACAATATTTTCATGCATAATGTCGTATATTTTACAAAAATAAATATACACACACGTGAAATAGGAAAATGCGCAAATAAAAAAGGCTAAATATCTTAAAAACGTATGAATGACTTTAGAAATACTTTTATACACACTTTTCCATGTATCACGAGCATGTTAAAATAATACTCCTTCCGTCCCATTACAAGTGTCCTGTTTTGACGTAATAAAGTCTTTCTTTTTCAACTTTGACCGTAACTATTTTTGTTTGTATTATATAATATCTGATGAAAATTATATCAATGAAAATACATTTAAAACTCAATTCATTCATATATTTTACATCAAGTATTATTTAACACAAACAAAAATGTTTAAGGTCAAAGTTAAAAACAAAAGACTTTATTAAATCAAAACATAATACTTGTAATGGACGGGGGAGTAAACCATAATTTTATATAAAGGTTATTCTAAATATATCGGAATACCATAAAGTGTATCCATTATATTATCTCCCAAGTGATTTATGTGATATTCTTTAGTTGAAATTATCTATGTATTAAATGGTTTAAAAAAAGATAAATACATTTTATCGACATCGTATCCTACTAGTTTGTCCTGAAGTCGGAAATGAACCATTTTTAATACCAAATGTAGGGTATGTAACCGAATGTTTTGTGCTAAAATCTTTGTAAACCTCGTTTTTACCTGTTACTGATTTTGCATGCTGACTAGATAGCCACTTCATGTGCCAACTAGATATTTTGCCACGTGTATATAATATGTACAATGTTTAATGGTTATGGTACAATCTCTGTTTCTCTTTTATGACTTCCATCTTCATCAGGTACATCCACCACCACCACCGGTTACATCAACCACCACCACCGGTTACATCCACCACCACCACCACCACCGGTTACATCAACCACCACCACCACCGGTTCATCGATTTAGAATTTCATCAAAATCAACTTACGTTACATAAGGATCTGAGTTCGTTTAATCGATAAAGTCGACCGACTTCAATCTCGATCACTTTTTGAATCTCACCTCTTTGATCGAGCTCTTTCATCTTCATCTCCATCATCAATTCTCTTTCTCTCAACATCTTCTCCGCTTTCTCTTTATCTAATCTCAATCGCTCCATTTTCTCGAATCGCATTTAGTTCGTCAGCTAATGATATTTCAAATTGCTCGATTTGCACCGGATCTGAAGTAACTGCAGCAATCGGAGATCAATTTTGATCCAGATCAGCTGTAAGTGTAACATTTCGTTTCGGCACATCGTCCCACCACCACCGGTTACATCAACCACCACCACCGGTTATGATGATAAAATTTGTTGAAGAAGATGATGAGTTTTTATTTTTATTTTTTATTATGTTTGATGAATTTTTAAATTATAATGCCACACAAGTAAAAAAATGACATGTAAGCACTAGTACCGTTTTTCAGGTTATCGGTCACCGTATTGCCTATATTAGCACAAAAAATTTCAGTTCGTTGCATATCCAAATACTAAAAACGATTCATTGTTGATCTCGGAACAAACTAGTAGGGTAGATGGCTGACAAAATGCATTTACCCTTTAAAAAACTTCAATGATAAGTCATAAAAAATATTAAAAAATCTCAATTCACATTTTCTTTTATTTATTGTAATAAATAAATAATTAATAGTTAAGTGATATTTATATCAAGCAGGAACAATTATATTTTGGCATGATCTAAACTTGCGCATAAATATAACTCAAAGTGATGAGAACTTACGAACTTTTTTGATTGATTATAGGTCGCGAAAATAAAGTAATCGCATGTAACGTTGTGGATCCAAAATCAATTTGTAATTTTATTTATATATGAAAAAGGATCCATCCTACATTCATAAGACTACTTATTTTAACTAGTTACTTTTTTGATTTATCGATCTTTGTATTTTCGGAGCACGATTGATTAACCCCTTATCGATGCGCGAACGTTTTTGTGGTGGAACTAAACAAAAACAATGACCTTTAATGCACACGCCAAACCCAAAACAACGTTTGACGCATTCCTTGTCGCTATGACACTTTTCACCCATAAGATGACGAGGGAGGATGTCTGAAACTGCAACAAAGTTAACAAGACCTGTCACGAATTATAAACAAACACACACTTAGTCATGTAACAATAAATCTATAACAAATACCCACGAGTATCAACGACTTATTAACGTATAAAGTACAAGGGATGTTCATTACCTGACATAAAAATCACAAAGAAGATGAAGATTGCTCGTACCATTATAATATTTAGCAAATTGATTTTTGCAATCAATGAATATATATTTGTTCATGAAAATCGTGTGTGTGTAGATTTATATATAAATACGAGTAACTTATATTATATAGAAAATGCAAATGTTTCACCCATTATTAAATGTATTTATTTGGTGTTGAATCATAAAACAATATAAGTAATAATATTACGATGTATTTGAATTTGAATTTGAATATAATATATACATGGTTGAGTTTGAATGAGTATAGAAAATCTTGTTAGAATATAAGAACCAGTGAAAAAGCTTCGTTTTGATAAAACTCACACGTTTCTCTCACGTTCTTTAAAATTAAATATTTCAAAACGGCTAGTCAAAAAATTATAAAGTTTGCATCATAAAAATCAGTGTTTTTTTCTCTTCAATTAGACATCTCACATTGTATATTTTCGACGAATTTTTTTTGTTCATTTTTTGGTGGATCTTGAAAAAAAACTATTACATGTGATAACAACTAAATATCATATTTGATAATGACTATCACATTTGATACTAACGATTGTCACAAGTGATACCAATGAGTATCGCATATGATATTGGCTAAATATCACATGTGATGCTACACAATATCACGTGTGTTAGTCTGCTGTACAATTTATAAAACCTGTCAAAAAACGAAGAAAAAAATATCGTCAAAAATATACCATGTGAGATGTCTAATAGAAAAAACGGAGTTTCATTATCCTTGATTAAAATAAACTGCTGAGATTGATTCATTTATTCTCACAAGATTTTATGTACTCATTCAAACTCAACTCAATATGTACAAATACGATTTAACATATTGTATAGTAAAGTAATATAAGATTATAATCAACATCTTCACATAAAATCAATTGAAATTATTCATTAATTACTCTTCAATTACACTATAAAATGTTTGATTACATTATCATATTTCACTGAAAATAAGAAATATATATTTTGTTCATTAAAGTACAACATTGGAATACTAATGAGAATGCTCTATGTTTACACAAACTCATTTACCATTAAAATCTTAAAAATTAATTATCTCACAAATGTCAAATCGAAAAATTATTAAATTGCACCATAAAATTCAGTGTTTTCTCCTCTTCGATTAGACATCTCACAAGGTATATACTTCCGACGAGTTTTTTTTTTCTCCGTTTTATGGTGGGTTTTACAAATTATTAACACAGTGTAAGTTTAGTTGTACATTTGATTTAGGGTTAATGTTAGTATGTATATAATACATATCATATTACGATGAACATCTCACAATGTAATAATACTATGTACTAAACACAATTATATTTAACAAATCGCTTAATAATTAATTGATTTGATTAAATTAATAGGAATAAAAATTGTATGCTTTAAATTGTCGTGCATCGCACGGGTTTATAACTAGTATGTATATATATATATATATATATATATACTAAAGAAGTATAAATAATTGCTTCACAATTTGCCACTTAGACAAATATGCCACGTGGCAATCTCTTAAAATTTACATATAATAAAAAATAAAATAATTTAATTATTAGTTTGATAACCATACAAACAACAAAAAACATTTTTTAATAATATATAGAAATACATATACGTACAATTTGAGGTATCATAATCATCTCACAACACATCCTAAATTTCTTAATTCAAAAAGATCTTTTAAAAAAATTATTTTATATTTATTAAAATATAAACCACCGTTTTTAATTTATAAGAAGTGGTGTTCTATATTTTATTTTATGCCAACTACATACTTCGAATCGAATATAAATATAATAAATAGAAGGATTATCCTTAAATACTTCGTTATTAATATAGTTCATAAAAATTTAGTTTCTGACAGATTTTGTAGCTGTATTTAGTTTCGAAGGATTAATCGAAGTGACGATTTATTATGATTTTAGCTATCAGGTGATGTTGGTAAAAACATATTTGATCTTGTCGTGCATCGCACGGGTTTGTATATATATATATATATATATATATATATATATATATATATATATATATATATATATTAAAATTTAAGGTTTAAATGAGTACAACAATTTTATGTGATAATATAATAACCAATAAGAACGCAACACGTGTCACAAAACCTATCTTCTCCCACATTTTTAAAAATTAAATATCTTCCAAACGGTAAGTCGAAAAATCATAAAAATTGCATCATAAAAATCAGCGTTTTTTTCTCTTCGATTAGAGATCTCACAAGGTATATTTTCGACAACTTTTTTGTTTCGTTTTCGTTGGATTTTGTAAACAACTATCACATGTATTATCAACGAGTAATACATGTGATACCAACATATAACACATGTCTCTTTTTATTTATTAAGTGCATCTCATCTCTTTTTATGTGATATATCACCCGTCTTTTTATTGGAAACCCGGTTCTAAATTTGTTATAGGAATATTTATGTAACACTCCGAAATTTGTTAAATTTAAAAGTTGTGTACTGTTATGCGACACAAGGGCTAGTGTCGCAGGTAGCGACACAGAGCCCAGTGCGACACAAGGCTTGTGTCGCAATGTCAAGTAGAGAGGCGGTTAGCAAGGGTTAATTATGTAATTAAATGAGAAATTAAATATTACCTTTCTTCCAAACATTTCTAGAAACATGTACCAAGTGAAGAAACATATTTTGTATGTGTTTTGAAAGTTTTAGAGAGAAAAAGTAAGCAAAGTCAAAGAGAAATCAAGGAGAAATCAAGAATTGTTAAGGAATTGAGTCTTGAAGGTGTTGATTGATAATTACAAGCTATCTCAAGGCAAGAATCCGAGTTTATTATGACTTTGAAAGTGTTAGTTTGTTGGGTTAGTGAGGATGAAATTTAAAATGTAAAAATTTAAGAATTGGGTAAAAGGTTTTGTTTGTTAAAGTAAGCTTGGATGAGTTGTGTTGTGCTTTATCATCTACAGAAACTTAATTGAGTTAAAGAGTGTGAATTTTACCCGCAAATTAAAACTGTTGCTTTAGCGACACAAGGATTTGTGTCGCTAGTTTCCACTGCTAGTTAGTACTGTTGCTTTAGCGACACAAAGAGTGTTAGTGTCGCAGTTTGTGTCGCTAGTTTCTACTTAGTTACAACTGTTGTCATAGCGACACTAAGAGCTAGTGTCGCAGGTTGTGTCGCAATAGTGTGTTGTGCGACACTAATTTAGTGTCGCCGGGGAGGTGTAGCGACACTAGGGGGTAGTGTCGCAGGGTTAATTGATATTTTAAATAATATTAATTATAATCAGAGTTAATTAATACAAATGCCTCGACAGGTATTTCGGGTAGCAAGTCATAAATATCTGAACGTCGTTCTCGAGGTAAGTAGTAGGAAAGGAAAGAATTCAATTGTCTGATTTTATTAATACTAAATGTGTTACGAGGTTGCACCAAATAACGATAATTAGATCACGTGTGTGGTTAAGTATCGTTTATCTGAGCTGAGTAGCCAATTGCCGAGTAATCAATTGTGCCCATGAGATTGAGTTAAGTGGCCAATTGCTGAGTGATCAATTGTGCCCATGTATATGTGAGTTAAGTGACCAATTGCTGAGTGATCAATTGTGCCGATTGAGTATATGTTGAATGTAGTAAATGTATGATTGAATGGTAAAGACATGAGATGTCTGGTTTATTATAATACAGTGAATGCATTTTCCTTTACTTACTGAACGATGTGCTTATGTGTTGTTGGATGTTGTGTTGATAGGTACGCTTAAAGGGATGAAGGGCGGGGATCCGGGCAAACGACCCGAGAGCTATTAGTGATGGACTTACTATAGCAAGATAGTAAGGAGTCGATTTTGAAAATCATGCTCTGTGTAAACATATGATATTTTGTGAAAACAATACAAGTAATGTCAGATAATGTTAATAGTATTTATATTAATGGATGTATATAATGTTTTTGAGAATTGTAAAAAAAAATAAATAAATAAAATAAAATCTGGGACGTTACAATTTATATGTCACATTTTTTTCCTTTTTAAATTGTTAAAATAAATCTATAACTTTTTATGTAAAATTTGTTTGAAACTTGTATAATATGTAACTTACTTCAATGATATTCTAAAACATTAGGTTTTAAATTTACCGCTAAAACATTACTTTTCAATATTCATCAACTAACTTATTACCTCAAATAGACGAATACAATATCTCAAATCTTCATTCATTTTCATTTTCGTCTTCCGATTTATCACCTTAAATTTAACCTATTCGTAGTTCATATCGTTTCCGAATTATTTGACCTTAAAATTAACCCATCTATAGTTCATATCGCCATCCAATTTATTACTTTATTTTACTATGAATTGTATTCTCCAACTTTTTATAAATTTTTACACCAATTAATTTGCTTTCCTATTTTTCAAAAGAATATTTTAATTTCAGTAATAGCATAATTTTGATATTTATTATGTTAATAATTTTCAATTTTCAATCGAGAAATATAATAATATTTCTGGAGTTAACAATGGTGTTTTGTGAGGATTTTGAATTCAATATATAATTTCTTTACAATATTGTCATACATTATAAATTTTACAAAACTAAACATACACATATAGAGCTAAATGTTTGAATGAAATGACAAATAATGAGAGAATAATTTTTTAAATCATTTAATATACATATAGATGTATCACAAATATATTTAAGTAATCTTTAGATGATATTCTTAATGTGATAAATGATTTAGATAACGTATAGATGTAATTGTCTAATTGAAAATTTTGAGGGAGTACTTGGTTAACAATTAATATTCGATGTATTTTTTTGCCAAAATTGTCCTTTTAATAAAGGTAGAATCAAATGTTTTCTCTTTATTATTGAAGTATTAATAATCATTAAACTAATTACCAAGTACCAACACGACTTTAATACATGTACTAATATATCTTCTTTTTTATTTATCATATCATAAACAAATAATTAAGTGATCATGGAATCAAGTAAGAAAAAATTATAATTTGACATAGTCAAACCTACACACGACTACACACATTGTGTTACGAAAATATAATTCAAACTGATGAGAACCTGTGAACTTTTCAATATTGATTATAGGCAGCGAAAATAAAGTAATCATATGTAAGTATGTAACGCTGAGGATCTAAAATCAATTTATAGTTTTATTATATATATATAATATATTTATTATACTTATTTACGAAAAGGGATACACTTGCATCCATATGATTTATTTTAACTAGTTAATTACTTTTTCATTTATTGCTCGTTGAATTTTGGGAGCATGATTGTTGAACTCTTCATTGATACGTGAACGTTTCGGTGGTCCACCTATACAAAAACAATAACCACTCAGGCACTTGCCAGACCCATGACAAGCCACACGACACTCATCGGCACCCATAATATGAGGCTCACAACGAAATTAACAGACCTATCAAACTTTATAAGCAAATACACATTTAGTTATATCACATCGAAACTATAACAAATTCTCATAATAAATTGTCCAATAGGAAAAGAAAATATACAGAATAAGTTGATTACCTGAACCAAAAATTAGAAAAAGGACAAAGATTGATCGTACCATTCTGTCTAAAGAGCAAATTGGTTGATGTATATTATTTACGAAAATTGCATGTGTTAAGATCTTTAAATACAAACAACTTTAATTTATATTAAAAAAAAGCAAGTTTTACACTCATTAAATTAAATTAAATGTACGTTTATTCGGTGTTTGACTGATACCACAACATAATATGAAACTCAATCGTTTAAATAACAATTCTTATAGAATTCTTTATTAACCTTCGATTACACTATAAAAAGTGTGTTTACATCGACAACTTTTAATAAAAGTAATAAATAAATATTTATTATATGTTATTCAAAAATTTAACAAACACATATTTTGAATATAAATAGTGTTTAAATGTAATAATTTTTTATTTTTTTTTGTTTCCTAGAAAGGAAATGTAAACCATAGACGATTAAATAGTTGTCAAATTTAACATTTTGTATATTGATAACTAAATAATATAATATTGAAATCAACCTTTTCACATATAATTAATTAATTGAACTTTTTATTAAGCTTTAGTTACACTCTAAAATTTTGATTACATCGTCATATTTTTTTGTCTATTAAATGATGTTCAAATGTAATAAATGTTCTTTTTCTTTTTCAAGAAAAACAAGTTTAGAAAAACGTTGATGATATATAATAATTTTTTAATTTGTAGTTATAAAGATGAAACATAAGTATTATTTTTTCTTTTAATTTAACTCGTAAGGATTTAATTACATAAACATAAAGGTCGATGTAATGCACTTTTTGGTTGATATATATACTTTATCTTATTTATAATTATAATATTATAATTGACCATGTCATATGTCACATTCCTCTCCTAACTATAACTATTTATCAAGTTTCAAATTCTTTGCAACATAATAGGAACTTATACACGTTTTTGTTCCTATTTCCTTTTTGTCACATGTTTGACTGTTCTAAATGAATAATAACTAAAGTATATAATGGAAAAAAATTCTATATAATTATATCGGTCCTATTTCATTTGTTAGATTTCATCAGACAAGTCCAATGGGCTTTTTATTGTCCTCATCATACATCTGATAATTTACATATAATCCCGAAATTCCCAAACCAATATTCACTTATCTATGTATTCAGAATTTTTAATCACTGGTGTCACAAATATAATAATGAAAATATAAAACAAAAAATTTAAACTAACAGAGTACAATTTAATATAAGAAACATTAACAATAAATATAAAACTGATCACTTAAACTGAGAAACGAGTATCTTAGAATTGAAATTTTCCTTTGTGATCTTTCATTCGCTGAAACAATCAATTACGGCGTTTAGTAACACTAGTGAGTGTAAACATATAGGTCTTAAAATAAAATTGTACTCTGTAAAATGTAAAACCTAAAAAATAAACCTTAGCATTTAAGAAATAACTAATTTGAATGTTAATTTTTTAAGTCATAGTCTCAAAAGAGACTTTCTTGTATCCTTTATGTGATTCTGTCGAAAACACATACACATTTTTTCTTTTTCCTTTGTAACTTTTAAGTTAGTCGGTTAAAAGTTATGAAGCACCGAGTTGAAATAAAATATGTACAAACTTAGTATATGTGCCCTTTTGAGCCGACTAGTGACACATAATACATTATATGGTGACACTAGTAGAAAACCTTACAAAAAGTACACTTCCGAGGCTTTAGTGACTGGTGTCATGGGCCACTAGTGCTCATTAAGTGAGTCCGCCTCTGCATGTATTACAAGAAAAATGTTTATTGGGTTAGTTTGGAGTTGCATTTTGAGGGTGAGGAGGGCACACGATGTTAACAGTTAATTTTCGTAATCAACAGTTCAGATTCGCAATACTGTATTTTTTACTATGCAACGAATATGGACTGTGGATTACAAAAATCAACGACTGCTACAATTTAACATACATTTTTTTTAGTAATATAATATAATATAATATATTATTATTGTAAAATAAAAAGTTTTCAAGCAGTTAAGTAAACATAAAGTTTATACATCTCGTACGATATTGTTAGCTATTATAGAAGTCTAATATTTTTAATTAAGAAGATTATAAATTAAACATTTTTTTAAAAAATAATATCGTCCCGCAATTCGTAACCTTATTGGCACCTCTCTCTTTTTGTGTATGCATATCTGAATAATAATATATGGATCACTTAAAAATTGTGACACTCAATATTATAATTTTTTTTAACCATTAAAATTGGGATTAGGTTATCCATGAAATAGAAATACACGGGACATCGTAAATTCAATTGTTATTGTCAAATGTAACTGGGTTTAATGTGGCCCAGTGTCTTAACTGGGTCCAGTTGAGGTATCGTTTGGATAAGGCTTGGCTTTCGTCAAATAAATAAATAATAATAAAGTATTTTTTTTTTTTTAAGAAAATAAAAATTATATATAGTGAATAATAAAATAATTCCGTTAAACTGAGATGCATGTGTATGGATGTTTCACCCATATCAAGTTAACAAAAAAACATTACCAACTAATTTGGTGATGTGTCGTGTACTAATTTGGTATTAATCATAATTTAGTTATCAAACTGATAACTATGTTGCAAAGGATAACAAAGATATCATAATCACTTTCTATTATTGAAACTTGAAAGAGATTGACATTCACAAATCACTTTTATTTAGGGATAAGTAACAATTTCTCTAGAGGTTGAGTGTAGTTTAAATAAATATATATACATTTACATTTCTTTTAACAAAAGAAAACCTAATTTTTCAAATCTAAGCTTGTATTTCATAAAAAAAAAAGGTCATTTTTGTTGTAATAATTTGATAACATAAGATTTGATATGAAATGAAAAAAAGAGAGGAAAAAATAAGAATGTTGTAGGTTGAAGCAAAGCAAATAAGCAACCACTATGTGTGCATCATAGTATGGGTGGTTTCAGTTTGTAACCAAACGGGCCTAACCACATGACAAAACGTCTCAACCCAACCAACTTTAAGTGCATAGGTGTCTTTGGTTTGTTGTAGGATTCAACCAACTCCTTCACTAACTTTTTTTTTTTTTTTTTCTTTCTCCATTAAACAAAATTGGATGCAACTGTTACTTCATAGTATAATGATAAATAAAATTTTATTTCGTTTATATTGGTGGCGAACTCAATTGTTACATATATCATCATTAAACAATCGATTCCTCTTTTATATATATGAACATTAGCGCGAATCAATTTCTTTTAGACTAGTTAAGGGTCATATGAATAACTTAATTACGTACGTGACATGCATTGCATGATTGCGAGTATTTTTTTATCGATATTCGAAATTAATTAATGTTAATAGATATCGAAATTAGTTTAGTAGTGCTAATTAAACCTAATTTTGTTAAAAATCGTACGAGTACTTCATTAGTTGAAGCTGCTGCAAAGGTAGTTCATAAGTCAAATTATTGTCCCTTTCTCTTTTCAGGATAATGCTATTTAACACAACATTAATGGAAAATTGCAATTTCTACATTACTCAAAAGATTTTTTTTTTATTAAACTTATACAGCATGATACAATTTTCTACATAGAAACTTTGGTCTTCTTAGAAGTAAGAAATTATTAAACTTACCTTAAAAAGGGGATAAGAATTAAGAACGCGTATTAAGCTTCAATTTCTTTAATATGATAGCGAAAGACACACAAAATTGACTTAATTTATTTTTTAATCCAATAGTTTAATACATGTATTATGACTTTGATTACGCTATATTTTGACCTATAGTCGTTTAACGTACGATAAGAAAGACAGCATGTCAATTTTACTAACACACTTCACAATTACAAATCAACGACGATAAAAAGACAATAGCATTTCATATAATTCTAGATTAAGGGAAGTATTACAAAAGGTTCATTTATATATACTTTAATTATACTATTAATATTAATTAATACTTTAATTAAAAAATTAGAATTTTAAAGATAAGAAATATTGTGCAAAATGGAAAGAAAGTAAAGAATAAGATATTGTACAAGTTGCCAGACTTTGAATGCTTGACATTGAAAGCCGATAGATGTGACCACTAAAATTTGTTACAACCGCCAATAAATAATAGTGTTGTATTTCAATTTCAATTTTCAACATAACATTGTTATAACATAACAAGTTTTTTAATTTAATTATTTAGTTTAATGCTATATTTTTAAGTCGTATAAAGAAATAATGGTACTATATCTACAATCACATACACTGACACACAACTAGTTTCAAATGAAAAGATCGTTAAGATCTTAGTTAAAATAAAAATATCTTTCTTGTATTTATGGTATACTAAATAAATAGTAAATACTAATGGCATTTAATTAATTTACAACTGTTATTCAAGGCCCACCCAAACAAACCTACACGGTGATATTAATATATTGTGTGCATGCTAACAAAATTTGCAGTCATTTAAGTAAGATTTATATAGAAACATAAATCTAACCCGAATGATACGAATACTTTTAATTAATAAAGTCTAGTAGGGACGAATGTTTGAAATATATATGTGGCTTTCTCATCCAAATTTTTAAGGATAATGATTGAATCAAATTGGATATAATCCCACGTTGCATGAAAGCAATTTCATGATCATCACTTCAGAGTTTATATCAACTCGCTAATTATATTTCATCATCAGAAACACATGTAATTTGAGAATTATACTGTCAGTAGTCAGTATCTTTATCATTGATTTTTTTTATTGGTTGTCATATTAAAATGAATATTCATTTTGGAACGACTCAAAATAAAATAAGACACTTAAAATGAGATGAGACGTATAAAGTATAATTAGATGTCCTAGCGTGACTAAATTAAAAAAATATGTATTAACAAATTAGTTTTTCGCGAAGGCATATCAATTGTTGTAGAAGGACAAAAGTGGATTAGTGACTTATCGTTTTAGACAATACACTTTTAATATAAAGAAACAAGATACTTTAATTTCTGTTTTTCAACCTATGTTCTCTGCCACTTTATTAAACATATTTGTTTGTTATAACCAATTTAAAAGCATATTTTCAAAATCATGTTAAAGGAAAACCTCTTATACTATCTATAGAAAATTAGAAATAGAAATACTTTGTATTCTTACGAACTAAACCCAAAAAATGTCACAATCAATTTTTTTTGCTAACCTCATGATTATCCAAATACCCAAATTTAAAATATCACACATTTATGTTCTTGTTAACCAAGTGGAGATTTTCCTTACCTAAAAACTATACTTTCAATGCTCTATGTATGCATAGTGCATACAATTTTTTGATTCTTTACAAGATTTCACGGGTGATCAACGTTAGTAGATCGACCATGATTTATGTACTTAACGATATGTTTTGTTAGCGGTAACTATCTTGATCCCTTTATAAGACAAACTAAAGCATCTTACGTTTTCCTTTTAAGTAGCGTACAATCTTCTTATCAGTTACAACAATATTTGGCGTTTGTGTTATGAACCCTACTAAGACTTGATCAAAATGAAGTTATGTATATGTATACGTAAGATAAAACGAAAACGAAACGAAAACGAAACAAAAAACGTTAAGATGCGTTGTGGTTAATTGGATTAAAAAGGTCAAGAGATTTGGGGTAGTATTTGTCAAGAGATTCGGGGTAGTATTTGGCGTACCGTAAGAATTATAAATGATAACAATCTCTAATTGGTTTATTTGTGATATATGTAGCCTAAATTTATTTATAATACCTTTTGTTTAAATAACTTATAATTTGATTTTAACTTAATTATTAAGACTAATAATCTGTAAATAGCATTTATTCTCTCATGTGGTTTTATTGTTTAACGATGATCACTCAAGAATTAAAAGTTGAAAAATTCAAAAAAGTTTAGGTAACAACTAACTTTATTTCCGGGTAAATAAATTATATATTTTTTAATATCGCTTTACCGTATTAATTAAATTTTTAAATATGGTAAAGAGAATTTACGTTGTGAGGTGACTTAGAGCTTGGGAAAGTATATATTTGGAACTACTTTTGCCTTTAAAGATAGTAATTACTTTATATTTTTCAACATAGTGACTTGTACGTTTTGATTTAACTATAACCGAAAAATCTAATAGCACTAATAAGTAAAATAAATAGACTTGCAATTCTTGTCGTAAAAGTACTTTCACTTACATAAAAGGTTACTGTTGCAAAAGTCCAGTTTAAAAACTAAATAATATAATAATAATAACAAATAATATTAAAATGTAATAAAAAAGAGTTTTATAAAAATGTTTACTACTTCTATTAGGTCCTCTATTATTATTATTATTATTTTTAAAATAAATGTATTTAATTCTAAAAAGAAGTTTGGAAGCCAAAAAGGATGTCATCTCAGTATATGAAATTAAATGATTGGATAAGAGGATTATCACGGATCAAATTGAGCTAATAGTAAATGTAGATGCATTTTCAAACAATCCACAAATAACTGTGGACAAAGAAAATACTTTTTAATAAACATCTAACTATAGCTTTAAAACTTTACACAAAATTGTCATTAAATTTGTTAATAACATGTTCCTGTAATTTTATTCCTAGTAAGAACACAATTTAAGAAAGAAAAACATATGAACCAAAATCAACATTGATAACTGATAACGCAGACATCACCTGTTTTAAATAACGGTTATTAAACTTTAACAGATTAATGAAGATTAAAAACTCATCGAAAGAAAAAAACTTTACTTTTCTAGATAATACAACATAAATTTATTTGTATTTTTTGGATATATAAAATAAAATATATTTTTATTACTAATTTGAAAGGAAGGAAATTGATTGGAGAATACCGAATTGTTTGTTGGTTATGGTGGAGCCACTTCTACAAACTTAAACAAAAAGAGAAATAATAGGTCCCACTTGAATCTTTAAAAGAAGTTGCTCAACTTCTTGAATTCAGCACATTTTGCAACATAACATAACTCTCTACCCCCACCCCCTCTCTAAAAAACCCATTTATACTTCAACATCAAAAGCATAAAAAAGAAGCTCAAATAAAACAAGTTTCTTTCTCTGAAACTTTTTAATATATGTAAAGAAAAACAAAAACAAAAACAAAGGGAGGGAAAGTGTACAGAACTTAAAGTGGTTTTCAAGAATGTGGAGAATGCCCAGAATCAAAATACTATTGTTACTGGTTATATTTTCTTGTGTTTATTCTTCTATAAATGCAACTGTATCTTATGATGATAAAGCCATCATCATAAATGGCAGAAGAAGAATCCTTATGTCTGGTTCAATTCATTACCCAAGAAGCACCCCTGAGGTATTTCACTTCATCCTGTTAAAGATTGTATTTTTATTTTTATTTCATATGGGTTTCTTTTTATTTGATTTTTTTTTTCTGGGTGCACTTGTTCTTGATTCTTTCAATGCTCCGTCTAAAAGTTAAAAATTTATTATGGGTTTTGTTCACTGTGAGTCAGGTACTCAGGTGTGTAAAGATTATGTCTTTTCATCTGGGTTTCTCTGTTTTACTTAATTTGGCTGATTCTTGATCTTGATATTGATCCTTGGTTCTGAGTCTTTGTGTATGAGAAGTTTGATTTTTCATATGGTTTTTCTTGCTTTCCATTTTTTGGGTGATTTTGGTATTTAGATCTTCAATGTCCCAAAAAGTTGTTACCTTTTTATGTTTTGAATTATTTAGGATGTTTTGTTCCTAATTTTTCAAACATTTCTTATATTTTCCTGTAATTTGTTCTGTCTTTGGGCAGATGTGGCCAGACCTTATAAAAAAGGCCAAAGATGGTGGCTTGGATGTCATACAAACTTATGTATTTTGGAATGGACATGAACCATCTCCTGGGAAGGTATAATTTAGTTGCAAAATTAAAATATATAAACATTCAATTTATGTCTTATGATGTAAATTTGTGTGCTTTAACAATTCATCTGATGAATTCTCATATTTCCAGTACAATTTTGAGGGGAGGTATGATTTGGTGAAGTTCATAAAATTGATACAACAAGCAGGCCTTTATGTTCATCTCCGCATCGGCCCTTATGTTTGTGCTGAATGGAATTTTGGGTACACACTAAATCTTTTCATGTTTGATCACAATTTACACTTTTGTAGTGGCGGTTTTTCGCATCTTATGCATAGCCCAAATGAGAAAAAGGACAAATACTGTGGAACCCGTGGTCCATATAAACTGTGACTAAAACCAATCGCATACCTATGCATACTATCGTCGTGTAGACATCTAAAAGGAGAAAAAAACATGTGACTTATCAATTCGAGATGCATATAGCTAAGTATGCTCTGTTTTGGATTCAGGGGATTCCCTGTTTGGCTTAAATATGTACCTGGAATGTCTTTTCGAACAGACAATGGACCTTTCAAGGTTAGCAATTTAAATTTTGAAAGTTGTTTCGAATAATTCGTTAAGGTAATCTAATTTTGTTTAATTCTTTCTGTTTTTATCATCATAAAGATTGCGATGCAAGGATTTACGGAGAAAATAGTCAACATGATGAAGTCAGCGGAACTATTTGAACCTCAAGGAGGTCCAATTATCATGTCTCAGGTTTTGACCTTACCTAATTGACAGAAGTAGTTAAATACTTAATCCTACTTCTTAGAATCTATTCTGAATGTTGGTGGTTGTGTTTTTAGATAGAAAACGAGTACGGTCCAGTTGAATGGGATATCGGTGCCCCGGGAAAAGCTTACTCTAAATGGGCTGCCCAAATGGCTGATGGTCTAAAAACCGGTGTCCCATGGATCATGTGCAAACAAGAAGATGCCCCTGATCCAATGGTAAGCAATTTTTAAAAGCTTTCTGAGCATGCACACACGTACGTTAAAGTTATATAGTGTAATATGTTGTAGATGAAGTAAATAAAAAATCAAAAAGTTGTTATTCTAGTGCATTATTGAAATCTTGTATATGCCATGTAATTTGGGTACCATTAATTTTGCGGATTTACAACCCATGAAGCTCATAAGGCGTTTATTTGGTTGTACATACAACTTAGCCTGAAGTCCTAACTCTGTATCTCTCTAACATGTTAATTACATGACAGATCGACACATGCAATGGTTTCTACTGTGAGAAATTCACTCCTAACAGGCCATACAAACCTAAAATGTTTACAGAGCTTTGGACTGGCTGGTAAGTCATGTAAATCTTATCAGAATTATTTTGTAAACGATTCAAAACCACTTCCAAAAATTTGAAACTTGTTCAAAATTTTTGCTTTGAAGGTTCACGGAATTTGGTGGCCCGATTCCTACCAGACCTGTAGAAGATATAGCATATTCAGTTGCAAGGTTCATACAGAATAACGGTTCTTTTGTTAATTATTACATGGTAAGTCACTATCAAAATTGGGTAAATTGTTATATTTTACTTTTTCTCTAGTTATATTTATATATATATATATATGTTTTGGCTCTAGTACCACGGAGGAACAAATTTTGGGCGCACAGCAGGAGGTCTCTTCATCACTACGAGTTATGATTATGATGCTCCCATAGATGAATATGGTATGCAAATATGCAATAAGATTTTATTTCTAATCCTTATATTATATATGTAAAGATTAGGACTTTGATAATGATGGTTTATTCATGTAATGTTTCAGGATTACTGAATGAACCCAAATGGGGCCATTTAAGGGATTTACACACAGCCATTAAACTAGTTGAGCCTGCTTTAGTTTCAGCTTATCCTACTGTTACCTATCCTGGAAAGAATCAAGAGGTTAGAGTAGTGAAATGCTCAAAAATATTGTATTCAAACACCTTGATTATCCTGAGCTTATATCCCTGTATGTTATACCCAACCACAGATACATGTATTTCAACCGAAATCTGGGGGTTGTGCTGCATTTCTCTCAAACTATGACCCGCAATTTTCAGCAAAAATGACCTTTGGAAATGTACAATATAACCTCCCTCCTTGGTCAGTTAGCATTCTTCATGACTGTAAAGACGAAGTATTCAACACTGCAAAGGCAAGAAATTACTCTTTTACCCTTTTCTTATTACCATCTACTTACATATTCCAATCATAGCTGCCAATTGTGTTAAAAACAAGTAAGAAAAACTCGGGCCAAATAATTTACAGGTTAAAGCTCCAAGCACACAAAAAAAGATGACAACTGTTGGGACCTTCAAGTGGCAATCATACAATGAAGAAGCTCCATCTTCTGATGGTGGTGATACTCTTTCAATGGAAGGGTTGTATGAGCAGTTAAATGTTACTAGAGATGCATCTGACTACTTGTGGTACCTAGCAGAGTGAGTAAAAGACTGATTTTTTTTTGGTTTTATTTTTTATTTTATAATTGATAGCTACATAATACATGATTACACAAATATTTAACTATTTTTATATTTGATTTTCCAGCATAAATATATCACCCAACGAGCAATTCTTGAAGAATGGGCAGTTCCCTACGCTCACAGTTATGTCAGCAGGGCATGCTTTGCATGTTTTTATCAACAATCAACTGTCAGGTAAATCTCACATTTAATGAGTTAGGGGTGGCAAGATGGGTGAATCGGGAAATGGGTCAATTTAGTACCGGACAATATGGACCGGTTCGCATTGAGTTGACTCGCAAAACACTTTTTCATCCAAGCTGTACAAAAAATGCTTAAATATGATTACAAAAATAAAAATAAATGTTTAGAAGGTTACCATAAAGCACAACCCGACTTTCAACCCATTTGCCCATTTGAAATAAAGCACATGCCAACCCAACCCATTCTTAAGTAGATGGGACGAAGTTTCCACCTTCACAAAGCACACTTGACTCTTGATTGTACCGTCCAATTATAGGAACGGTCTGGGGATCACTTAAAAATCCAAAGTTGACGTTCAGTCAAAACGTAAAGCTGAGAGCAGGTGTTAACAAGATCTCTTTGCTAAGTGTTTCTGTGGGACTTTCGGTTAGTTCTTACACTCGGTGATTCATTTTAAACACCTTTTCTCATCTGTCAACAAACACAATTCATTTTACCGAGGAATAATTATTGTATCTAATCACTTCAGAATGTCGGCACACACTATGAGACGTACAACGTGGGGATTTTAGGACCAATTACCTTGAAAGGTCTAAATGAGGGTACACGAGACTTGACGAAGCAAAAATGGTCTTATAAGGTTAGTTCATTAACTTTGACGTTTACTTGTACACTTATGTGATGTAATTTATGTTGAAAATTTATATAAGGTGTTATATTTGTTGCCCAATAACTTGAAAATCTTTGCTCATGGCAGGTTGGTTTAAAAGGTGAAAGTTTGAGTCTCCATACACTCGATGGAAGTTCCTCTGTTGAGTGGCTACAAGGATCCTTGGTGGCTCAAAAGCAGCCTCTTACTTGGTACAAGGTAATTTTGTTGCCCAACTTTAGTGAAATGCACAACTAGTGTTTGTGGGTCAATTCCATCTGACCCGACCTACTGAAAGATTAGCTGTTTTGACGCAGTCCCATTTTGACCTGTTATCCAACCCGCCCACTCCACCCATTTCCACCTCTAACATCAACACTTTCTACCTATGTCATTTACTTCTAGACTACCTTCAATGCTCCTGAGGGAAATGAACCACTAGCTTTAGACATGAATGGCATGGGCAAAGGTCAAATATTTCTCAATGGAGAGGGGCTCGGGAGACACTGGCCCGGAAACAAAGCTCACGGTAACTGTAATAAATGCAGTTACACAGGGATCTACAATGAGAATAAATGCAACCAATATTGTGGAGATCCTTCTCAAAGATGGTAAGGCTTTTTCCTTGCTTTCATTTTGTTAATTTGTTAGTATTGATTAATGCATATATCAGAATGTTTCCAGATTCTATAAAGGCTTCTAATTATTTTAGGTATCATGTTCCCCGTTCATGGTTAAGGCCAACCGGTAACTTCTTGGTTATTTTTGAGGAATGGGGAGGCAACCCAGATTGGATCACTTTAGTCAAAAGAACAACTTAAAAGTGATTATTGCTTACACCTCTCAATGGATTTCATAGGCTTAGTAAATACGCGTAAAGAAGATATGATAAGGATGAAAATAACGCTATTGGTTACTATGGGCAGTGTAGATGTAAAGGCATATCACTTGCTATATTGGCCAGTTTAAGAGCAGTATAGTTGTATTTGTTTGTACGAAAACAAAGGTGCTGTATTGTAAGAAGTTTATTTTGTATATTATACGATTCAACAGTCTATTTCTATTAACAATAGACTGAATCAAAATGTTGTTCTGTACTTCTGTATAGCTTGAACTGTCTCACTTTTAACAGACTTTCAGAATTGATAAATATCTAAATGCATGTACTAATATAAGCACCAAAAAAACGATTGATATACAACAAGCAAACATCTTAAGATAACTTACTAGCAATCACATTGATAGCATCATCAAAGTCTTTGTAACCGTGAAATATATCATTCCCTTGATATCTCCAGCGCAACATTCTTCTGTGTAGATCCTTAATTAAAATATCATTGTTTTGATAAAATTCAAACTCCAGCAGTCTCTTGACACACTTAAGTAGGTATTTAACGATCCTTAATTTGATCTGGCAAATAAAATTAACTGCAACTTCTCGAGTCTCGGATATTGAATCTGACATTCTTTCTGCAATATCAGTTAGATGGAAAACAATACAAGCACCTGCAACTGCCTCTTTTAGACTGCATTTATCAATCAGTCCATAATTCCTTATTCTATGCTTTAATCCAGCACGTTGACTTTCTTTTGTGTGAAGAATTGTACCAGTTGCAACATAATGAAGAAGCGATTCACATTCATCATCGTTTATGGAACCAGAACATCCAATCAATATGCCCAATGTAATCCTCCTAAACATCACATTGTTTTTTATATCAACCGTTTCAAACTCTTCAAGCCAAAGTTGAAAAGTTTGATACTTATGAAATGCATCATCTGTCTTGTCATTAGGTTTGGGTTTCTTAAGTTTTATCTCATCGGAACCGATTCCTTCTCTGTATTCGTATGCGCTCGAATGCTTGTCGATCAATGTTCTCGACAATTTTTCCAACTTTTTAGCCAATAGACCAGAAGCTGATTCATCAACAGGATCTATAATCCATGCAATATACCAAGCTGCAGCAGCTGAACACAACGATTTCTGCAGTTGATTGTCCTCATTTACCCGACAAATAAAGCTGTCACTAAAATTCTTTCCTGAAAGTAGTAATGCAGCAAAATAAAACCAATTTGGGAAATTCATTGCCATGGCCCTGTTCAGTTAAAGAGTTAAAATGTAAGCCTAAATTAATTAATTGAAAAAAAGTCAAAATTCATAATCCTTTTGGTAGAGGTGGCACTTTCAACCCATTTACTCCCAAGTGTGTCAATTTGGGTTATGTCTTATGTATAATGGTTCAAATAGCAAACGATAAAAAAAATTAGCTAAATAGGAACCGTGTTGAATGAGTCGTCCAAGTGTATTTTTAATGCATACAACCTGCTAGGTAGCTATATTCAAACCATCAAATGAATATTGTAATAACTTATATTTTGTAATCATCACTTAGCAAACAATTCATTTGTAAAAAATGAGAAAAGGTGTTTTCGGGTAAATCCACTCCCCTGTAGTTTTGACTTGCCCATTTTGCCCCCTCTACCTTTCAACATCGGGTGAGAAGTACCATGCAGCTTTGTGATCCACCATGGAAGTTGTTGCAGAATGTTTGAGCTTTTTCTTCGTCTGAAAAACGGACTTTTTTATTTTATGAACCAAGTTGAGAAATCCATCAAATGACAAGGGTCCAGCCAAAGTTCTGAATAGTTGGTGTTTGAAGAGAAAATATGCATAAGAAAACGGCAGCTTTGATCCTACTTCTGCAGATAAACCCCACCTCATTGGACTTGAAAGTAGATCTAGTACCATTGAAACCAGTTCAACGTGAAGCTCGAATACAGAAGCAAAACCCCTGTTATTAATAGTCAAACCTAACAAGATGTGACCCAGAAGTTTAACCAGGGTTAAGTGAAGTAAGAACGAAAACTAGAGTTAAAACTAGCTACTTACGTTAGCAGAAACCACCGATGCAGTAAAGACCGAGTTTCAATAAACATTAACGGAGAAAGTGCCAAGCAAATTATTATCGATCGCCATTCCAATTTTTCATACAGTTCTACACTCAGACAAATGAAGGGTCTCCCAATAGCATCCTGCAATACTTGTGATACATCTTTTACAAGATTTTGAGGGTCAAGAGACCATGATAGCAACCTGCAAAAGGATTGAATAGCAAAAAAAATCACTAGAAGAAGGAAAATTAAATAACATTTGGCAATGTTAGTAATATTGCACACCTTAGTTCTAATTCTTGTTTCTCAAGAGAGATTCTTTTTGGGATAAAATGCATTAACTTTGACATCGCACGATTCCTTCCTTGAGTTGATTGAACAGCAACAACTGGAGTGAGTCGCGTTGTGTATCGGAATTGAGTTGTCACTGCAGCTAATCTTACAACAGCATACAGTATTGAACGAGAATACATCCCTTCAAAATTTCAAATATACTAGTCAGCTTTGACATCACCAATTAGCTAAATTACAATCAACCTCTTGGGTAATTTCTAGTTCCTGGCACTTTTAGCTACTAACATGGCTAAAATAAACTTAGACAATAAAATTACCATACTCCCCCCTTTCCAATATTGCAACATCCACTTTATACAGTAAAATTTACAATTCCAAATATAAATCTAAGATTCTAACGTAAGTCATTATAGATATAAATATGATAAGCAGGGTCGTCTCTGAGTTTTGAGAGGCCCTAGGCAAAAACTGATAAATTGCCGAAATGAGGCCCTTTATCTAGCTATAAGATGCTTTCTTTTATTATTCCAGTTGTTGCGTCTCAGTTAACTATGAAACAACTAGAACACACACACACACACACACACAGAGAACCATATTTTGAGGCCCCTATAATTCGGAGGCCCTGGGCGGTCGACCACTTCGCCCACCTTCAAAGATTGCCCTGATGATAAGCATCAAAAACTTATGATGGATCTTTCACAAGTACTACAAACATGAAACACAATTGATGATAAATTAGTAACAAAACTCTATACCAACTTTGTATTTAAAAATCATCATATTTGTAACAAACTAGTCCAAAAACAATTTATTTTTTTCAAAAATAGTTAGCATATAATGAATTATGTAAGCTTACTTTTGCAACTCAATATTACACAAAATCAACTTTATAAACTCACCCTGTTCACTTAATTTCCCCAAAACATCAGCACAAGCTTCCATCACTCCCTCACAGTCTCGACACGAAATCGAGCTACCAATCCGGAAAATTTCTTCTTTACCAATTATTGTTACTTTACAATCGATCAACGACGATAAGACCGATACAATTGTGTTCACTGAATAGTCAATCATCGAATCAAACACCTAAAAAAACAACAAAACAATTTACATATAAGATAGGAGTGGTCATTATATAAAATGACATTGATATTGATTTTTCTAAAATTGATGTTCACCTGAGGTGCTGTGAAGCACATTATAGATAACGCAGCGTCCAAAACCCTAACCCTAGGCACTTCGTTCAGATTAAGCGATTGATTTAAAGCTGTCACTAAAATGTCGTCGGATTGTTCATTGTTTATAGTTTCGGTTTGAATTTGAGATGCGAGTCTTGCGAATAGAATCGTAACTTCCGACGAATTTGACATCGGCGGGAATAGAAGACCAATGACAACGGTGACTAGAAATGAGTTTTCGCGCCAAATTGTATAGTAGTATACTAATGTATAGCTTTTAAGAGTTGTGAGAGATGGTTTAGTTTTGGGCCAAAGGCCCAACTAAGAATAGGCCCAACGGATTAGAAAAGTACAACCCATTATATTGCAACAATTGTTCGAATAAACATTATGAAAATGATTAATGCGTGAATAATTATGTATTTTAATATGATTTTTTTTCTACTATTAATAATTTTTCAACACATTTTTAACCACTTATTCAGATTGAAAAATGTAAAATAAAAAATGAGATATTATAATTAGTTGTGGCTCATCCAAGAAACTCTTTATTATTTGGATATTTTGAAAGGATTGGGGAAAATTAAATTTAAAAGTTTATACATCACATATTTGTCTATCTTTGGGTGAAAATATTTGACAAAGTTCATGAAGGACATGTTTGTTGTCAAAGTTTACCAACTATTCTCAATAATAGAGCATTCATGGGAACATAAATATTTGTTTTGAAAGGTCTTGTGCATTTACAAACTGTCTCATTTTGCTTATAAATATATATATATATATATATATATATATATTATATTGTTAATCATAAAGTAAATTATATTTACATATTGTAGCAATCTTGATTGATATGGAACACTTGTTAATTTTGAAGAGCTAAGGTGATAATAATAAGTTACCATATATAGAAATCTGTGTTATTTTTGGATCATAACTACGGTTATAAATGAAAAATAAGGACCATTGATAGTGTGGAGTGGTGGACCATCTTTCATTGGATTTACATGTGGGAGTTTGGTGAGACTTGAGAGGCATCATCATCCTATTATTGACCCCAACACATTCATTTAACAACAATATATTTAACCCCAATGGCCCCAAAAATATATACAACTTACTATATCCATTAGTAATAAATGATAAAACCTAATTAAACATATATAAACATTTATGCATGTAATTAAACTTATATACTTATATATGTATATATGTATATATTCACATATGAATGTATACATAGTTTACTTTGTGTCCCAACAACAATCATCATCATATGGATAAGTTGAAGTTAGAAAATATCACATCTCCTTCACTGAAATCTGAAGAACCAAGCCATAGTAATATTAATATTTAAAATAAGATTACCATGCTCCACGTTACATTAAAGAATTTGATAATTTGACAATTTATATTTAAGTGGCTTTCTAGATTGAAACATAAAAACAAAATAATATTGATATTTTGGTGATTAACAAATAATAGATTATTATTATTACATAATTTGGTTAAAAGAATGGAATGAAAACATATGTAAAACGACGTATGTGATTAAACAAAATATTCAGATCGAATATCTAACCGGTCAGATTTGTGATTACCTCACTAACATATATTCATATCTGTTTGTTCGTTTAAAACGACTATATACTTCATTTATATAAGCAAAAACGACTAAAAAACACTAATTAAATTTTTAAACATCCCTTAACAACCACGTAATGCGCATGTCCAAATAGTTAATTACAATAAATTAAAAGTAAAAATCAAAACTATGCATCAAACCAAAGTTGATACAGTCATGCATTCCCTACATTTGTTGTATGCATATGTCAGGATCTTACTGGAACTGTGGGTGTTAATTTGGCTACACCTATGGTGGCAAAATTTATAAAGAATACAAATTCTTAACTTTGTTTGGAAGATAATAAATGAAACTCCGTAGCAACCATGATATTTATCGTAGTAATATTTTTATGCTTCTTGAATGTACGTGGTGTCTTTATTTTTATAAAAATATATAGACAATGAACTTGCTGATTGTCATGGATTTATTTATAAAAAAATGGAAGTTATAATTAGGTACATACAAAATTTATAAGTCCCATGAGGCTTCTCCAACATAAACTAATTTTTTATGTTTTCTTCTTTAGTTAAAAACTGCAACCTTATCAGTCAGTCATCACTCCCTCTCACTCACTTGATTCACTTTTCACTCAACTTCTTTGTCTGCTGATAGTATCCTAAGCTCAAACCCACAATATTTTCTGCAAAAAGATTCTATCTTTCTTAAGAACCCACACGTTTTAGAAGTATTTTTAGAAAAATGGTTCTTAAGAAACCAAGAATAGTAATAATTGGAGCTGGAATGGCAGGATTGACAGCTGCAAATAAGCTTTACAAATCTGGTGTTAGAAAAGGTGCTTTTGAGCTTTGTGTTGTTGAAGGTGGAAATAGGATTGGAGGTAGAATTATTACCTCAGAATTTGGTGGTGATAGAATTGAGATGGGAGCTACATGGATCCATGGAATTGGTGGTAGTCCAATTCACAAGATTGCTCAAGAAATCAATTCTTTGGAATCAGAACAACCATGGGAGTGCATGGATGGGTTTAGTGATGGGTATGTTTTAAATCCAATCACCATTGCTGAAAATGGGTATGTTTTAAATCCATCTCTTGTTGATCCAATTTCAAATCTTTTTAACAATTTAATGGATTTTGCTCAAGGGAAAAAGAAATCTATAGTGGGTGGGATTGAAGTTGACATCGATAGGAATGGGAATGAAAGTGTTGGGTCCTTTCTTAAAAAGGGTCTTGAATTTTATTGGAAGATGGAATCAAGAAAAGAAAGAGAGGAGATTAATGGGTGTGGGGAATGGAATAGGAAATCATTAGAAGAATCAATCTTTGCAATGCATGAAAACACTCAAAGGACTTATACAGCTGCTAATGAGTTGCATAATCTTGATTACTTAGCAGAAAGTCAGTATGTTATGTATCCTGGTGAAGAGATCACCATTGCTAAAGGTTATTCAAGCATTATAGAATCGTTAGCATCTGTTTTACCACATGGGGTTATTCAGTTAGGCAAGAAAGTGAATAGTATTGAGTGGCAGCCTGAATGTGTGATGGGATTAAGGGGAAATAAGCATGGTGGTAGTTCAAGACCAATAAAGATTCACTTTCTTGATGGTACAAGTATGTCTGCTGATCATGTTATTGTTACAGTTTCATTAGGAGTCCTTAAAGCAGGAATCTTTAACAACAACAACAACGATTTGGGTATGTTTAAATTCAATCCCCCACTTCCTAATTACAAGATTGAAGCAATTTCAAGACTTGGGTACGGTGTCGTTAACAAGCTTTTCTTGAAACTAAGTCCTGATTTTGATCTTGACCGATTTCCGTTCCTACAAATGTTGTTCCATAAATCGGATCATCAAATGACGAACCCGAAGATACCATGGTGGATTAGAAAGACAACGTCTTTGTCACCAATATATGAAACATCGAGCGTGTTATTGTCTTGGTTTGCAGGTGAAGAAGCACTTGAGTTGGAAGCACTTCCGGATGATGTGATTCTCAATGAGGCCACAACGACTATTTCTAGCTTTTTGCTGCATAAAAAACATAATGGAGAAATGATCAAAAGTTCAGTGAAATTTGATAAGATTTTAAAAACTAGATGGGGGAGTGATCCACTGTTTATGGGATCATATAGTTATATAGCAGTCGGATCAAGTATCGCAGACATAGATTCACTGGCCGAGCCGCTACCAAACACAAAGGTTTTCGAGTCAACAAGTGGTTCACCCCCACTTCAAATTCTTTTCGCAGGGGAAGCGACACATAGAACTCATTACTCCACAACTCATGGTGCTTTTTTCAGTGGTCTTAGAGAAGCCAATAGGCTTCTTCAACACTATCACTGTATTGATGTATGATCAGAGGTATGCTTGTTTGGTTTATTAGATAATTAGTTTTTGATTTTCTATTTTTTTGGAACACCCTTTTCTCTAATGATTTATCATACTCAATATTTGGGGAATGAAAGGGAGAGATGGGGACATTTTCAAGAAGCTTCTTTTGAGTTTTCTATTGCTATTTGATAAGCTCCTTAGTTATATTTTCCTTTTCTTTTTTATGTTTGAGATTGTCTTTGTCATTGAATATATGTTTTATTGATTTGCTTATAAATAAAGCTTTGGATCCAATAAATTCACTTATTTATGTCAACCTTAATGCTTGTCTCTACAATTATAAGTGAGCATTTTTTGTTATTGTAATGCACCCAACAGAAAAATTATTACTTGATACAAAACTCTGCATCTACCACTACCCATAAGGCACCCTTGGCCTTTGGTGGATGTGCATCAGTAAAGGAGGTTGTTCTGTTTTTCAAAATGTTCCAAGTAATGAGACAAGTAAGAATGCTGATGGTCATTTAATTGGCTTGATCTTTTAGTGCAATTAAGTGTTATTGGTCTGTGTAGGACACTAGGACCCATTAGCCTTGATTCATGCACATGCAGACATACATTGGGACATCTAGTCTTGTACTAGTAAGAAACAGAACCCTTGACATTTTGGTACAACAGTACTCGACTATAGTCTATAGATACCTCTAAACAATGCAAAATGCAAATCAACCACCTCTATCTCTCCCTTCAACTACCATAAAAAACAGGACATGATTGTCCTTAGGCAGCAAATTTGGCATCACCATAAAATGTGCAACTTGAATTGGACTTGTTTTGTAAATTTCCTTCATATTGAATGCAAGACAGAGCTCAAATCAAACAAAAGTGAGCCCATGTTCTTGAACAAAAGTGACACCAAAAGGAGATTTTATATTACAGTAATAATTTTGTGAAAAAAGGACCTCTTTGTTGTCATGTCATGCTGCCATTGGTTAAAAAAAATCTTTGGACTTTCCAATTTAATGGCTAATTATAAAACATGTTTATGCAAAGCAAAGATGACCCACCTCACCTATCAAACATCATCAATGTCAATATCACTTTCATCGCCAATAATCATTTACTTTAATTTTGTATCATCATTTCACCCCCAATATATTACAAATTAACTTTTTATGAATCATTGTATCAACCTTTTCTTTTATGTGAAAAATTTATGTGACATAGACATAATAACTTTTTTTTTTGGGCAAATCCTAGCCTTTTAATTTTATCATGTTAACGTACAAATTGATCGATATGGCATAATTATCATGACCAAATCTGAATAAGTTTCAAGTCTTTGGTCACTGGTGATTAATTATATGCATACGAAAAAATAATGATTAATTACTTTAATTAGGTGATGTTTTCTTTTTAGGAAAGGTTAATTAGGTAATGTTGGTACCTAACCTTTAGTTGATTATGTCCACTAATCTTGGATTTCACAAATCATGAGGGACCATGCTATATATATATATATATATATATATATATATATATATATATATATATTTGTGAATGAAAAGAAAAAGAATAATAATGAACCGATATATAATTTTAAAACTATGATTATATAAAATTTTAAAACTATTACTAAAGTAAGAAAAACGGTTTAAATTATAGGTAGGCATAGACAGGGCGGATGTGTGTAGAACCAAGGGTATGCACTTGCATACCCTATGGACAGTAGGAGCAGTACAAAATTACTGAATTTTTAGATATATTATAGACTATAATAGAGAAGTGCATGTAACACCCACTTTAAGGGCCTAGTGGTATTCCGGTAATTTCCCTAAAACTTTAAATTATTATTTAATGTGTTAAGAAATATTTTACTATTATTATGTCTGATAATATTAGTAAAATGAATAAATGAATTATTGTGACTAATACATAATTCATTGATTTAAACCGAACTAGTTGACGGTAAAATAAAATATTTGGTTTCGCAACATGGTTAAAAAGGAAACTAAAATTGTATTAGTATTGGGGTAGATTATATATATATATATATATATATATATATATATATATATATGCTTCTACCGTAACATTCTCAAAACTTCTACTCACTTCTACATCACTGCGAACCGAAAACCAAAAGCTGAGAAACCAAATTGAGAAACCAAAACCAAAGGAAACTTTCTGTGAAGAATTATAATCTCCAGTAGTAGCATCAGCTTGTTGAAACGAATATCATCATCATCTTGTTCCTGTGAGTAATTTGTGTTTATAAACTTGTTTTTATGAAAATTAATCAATTTGCGAATTGGTTGTGAAAAAGAAGTTTAAAAGATGTTATTTGATGATATTTGATGCATATGAGTTGTTAGAAAGCTTGTTAGAATGATAGGTAGTCGAATTTGTGAGTTTTGGAAGAGAAAAACTCGGTTTTTCGGTTACAGCAGGCTCGGTTCGCAGCTTGCAGAAGATGAACTCAGTTCGCAATGCTTGACTGCGAAGCAAACTGAGTTGACCTGCGAACTGAGTTGTTCTGCGAACTGAGTTGCGCTGCGAACTGAACCCTGCGAAGCGAACTGAGTTCCTGCGAACCGAGTTAGGCTGCGAATTGAGTTTGCTGCGAAGCGAACTGAGATTCGCGAACTGAGTTCTTGCGAACTGAGTTCTTGCGAACTGAGACTTATTGCGAAGCGAACCGAGATCCTGCGAACTGAGATTTTAAAATTTTGTTTTGCAAATTTTGAAATTGCGTAAGTGTTTTCAGGGTCGCGACTGAGTGACAATTTCACTAACTCGGATTGGGTTGAGATTCGCATGGTCACTCGAAAACGACCCAATAATCAAGGCTCTATCCTATGAGCCTAGGCAGTTTTAGGCCTTTCGGGGTCATCTTGGGGTCGAAAATGGCATTTTTCAGTTTTAAACCTCGTTTCGGGATTTTCTGGTTTCGCTTCGGATTGAACGTTTGTTTTCTTAGACTTCAGGAATTTACCTGCTTGTTTAAATATGTTATATGATTATGGAATGACTTACTAACTCATTATTTGTTGTATTCTCAGATCAACATAAGACTCAGTAACATTAGACTTCTGAGTTGTTGGGCTGAGACTGGCAGGTGAGTGGATCTGGAACTCACATGTTTGATTTAGTTGTAACAATTTGGTTGCAACAAGTAAACGTAGATATAATTGATAGACTGTTTAGTCTGATATGCTGATATGCTGATTATGAATCTACGTGCAATGTGGCCTCTGGGCCATGATTGATAGTAAAGAGGTCAACAGATTGTTGGACTTGATGATTTACAAGATTACAAATATGGGGTGTCGTACATGTGTTGTATTAAACCCATATTGTGTAGTGGTAATATCAAGTTATCGGTATATTCTGTAATGGCCACTACAGATTGTGATAAGCGTTTCTTGAGGGCCACCGAGGCAGTAGGGTTCCTCAAAAACCACCGATCCTCTTTGATATTGACGATATGTGTTTACGATTATTTGATGTAAACAGATTGTTAGGCTAAGTTGAACTGTTAGTTTCGTGTTCACTCACTTAGCTTCGTGCTAATTCCCCACTTAATCCCTGCAGGTCATGATTGAATGGGCGGGCAGGCAGGTTTTGTTCAAGGAATGTTTGATCGGCTGGCAACTCTGATATATTTTGATAAATAATGAAAGTTGAATTTTGTAACCCCCGTCTTTGTACGATGTTTTGAACATTATATGTATTTACCTTTTTGTAAATATTGTTAATATAATATATTTTGACCTACGCTTCCGAATTAAAGAGTATTTTATAATATACTAAGAGAGGGGCGTTACAGTGCACATCCTATAAAAAAGTTGTACACACCCTCTTGCCAAATGAGAAATTAAACTAACTACCAAGTTAAACTATAGAAGATTCAATAACATAAAGAAACATCATCGTAGCACCATTTTGTATTTTGTCCAAGCCATTAACCAATAGTTAAGCTTCTAATATGTGTTTTGTTACCCATAGGTTTTTTCCCCTTAAATAATAAAACTATTTTCCTTTGTTTACTGTGTCAGCTACTCTAGTCCATATTTGATATTCCTCCTTGATCAGTTGTTTATCCACCGAGTAAAATTGGTTCCAAAGACAATTTCCATTGGTATATCTCTCATCCTTCTTTTTGAAAAAGACGTTTTGAACTTCCCATTGAGAAAAGCTAACAGGGTAAATTACATAAACGGCTAACAACATGTACCCGTAATTTCTTACTATCTTGAAAGTTAACTTAACAAATTAAAATTAAATACTAAGCCTTAACTACCCAAGTGAATATAAATTATGCTTATTATGATATGTTTTGTAGTTCCTTATTTCCTTTCACATTTTAAACTTACATCCATAAAATAACGATTGACATCATTTTACTATCACTATGTGTATATAGAAGTTCAAAGTCTTATTAAGGTATTAAACATGTCGATGTTTGATAATGTAATTTATTTTGTATAAGTAAAATATGATCAAATTTGAATGACCAAAACCTCAAAACAACTAGACCCATACTTCGAAGACCCGGACCAAAAAATTAAACCGTACTCAAGTTACTGGAACCCGAAAAATCAAACCATACCGAAATACTCTTCGAAAAATCAAACCTTAATCGAATAACCCGAACCCGAAAAAATATATCATATTGAAATAACCCAAACCCGATTAGCCGAATAGTTAGAGTCGACGCAATTATATTGTGCATACCCCATCTCGAAATGCTAGATCCGCCACTGGGCATAGAACGATAGAAAGAAGTGTGTAGTTGTTCATAGTTAACCTCACATGTACAAGTTCATTCATATTCATAGTTATAGTTATATTAAAAATAAAAAATTACACAAAGTGTTAGACTTAGTACAGAGTCGAGAGTCGGGACCATCGAGCCTATATCTAGGATCTGTCCTATATTTGAAGCCAAAATTAGATCTTGTAAAGATCAAGACTAATACGATAACTACTAACGTTTTTTGTTTTGTCTTGGTTTATAAAATGATTAAAAATAAATGAAAATAAAACGTACGTGGATGTCCCTTTCCATATCTAATTATGCTTTAAGGGGCTTTAATTAATTAATTAATTAAGTATTAAATATGTTATCTAAGGGCATATAAACTTAACCTTGCTTTAAGGGGCCCTTTTATGATCAAAGCTTTAACTACTTTAACTCAATACCCCCCAATAAGAATTCAAGTCAAGATAGACAAAATGAGAGAGGAATCAATCTATTAGGTCTTTTCTTAGAGGCCCAACATGACATAATTTTGGTGTCTTCTTACTTTAAACTTAAAATTATGATTTTTATAAGATCAGTTGAACTAATTTCTCTAAGTTCTTGATGTTATAGCTTATCCTAACAAGCATATAAGTTGGTATACTGATGATGTGGCTAGTAGTACTTGTGTAGATGACTAGATAGGTATTTTTGGTGTAACACTGGTCTATTTTGATTTTGATCAAGCATATTTCGGCTTGAGTGCGGATGAAGTAGAATCACCTATTTACTCTACATAAATGCTGTAATCCGTATCGAGATTGTTCTCATCGAGTGTGGTAAAGAGTGATTAAGAGTACCCATCTATGAAGATGGAGTTTGGGATGAAGAGAGAATGGAGGCTACAAACAATGTTGTGTGTGTAATTATGTGAGATGCATTTCCCATCTAGGATTTATGCTTTTATATATTGGAGAGGGGTGAGCCCAATAGGAAAAGCCCATGTGTCAAGTTATGTGGAAGCCAAAAGTGGGATTTACACTATCAGATTTCAATTTAATACATTTTGAAAAAAGCTATTATTCACCCACCAGAATAAAAGCCTCCTGATCTTGATCAAGACTTTTCACCCGCAAGTCATGAATCGATTCAAGTGTTTTACCACACCCAAAAGGCCAAAACTATTTACACCCTTGACAATATTTCAAGGATTATTTTTTTCGGATTTTAATAAAGAAAAACAATTGTCATTATATTCTTTCTCAATACTTGATTATCATAGTGATGATGGTTTATCAAACTTCAATTCAAATAGAGAAATGACATACCTATTTTCTCTCTCTTTATCTACGATGATAATTTAGCCGGACATATTTTTAGCCATAACTCTCAACAACTATTTTAATAAGTAACTTATGATAGATGGTAGGATTATAGTTAAACCTAATGAAATATATCAAGATTTTGAAACCCCACCTAAATCTTTTTCAAAGGTAGTGCATATAAATATATATATATATATATATATATATATATATATATATATATATATATATATATTAAATGAGTATAAAAGAAAGCTTCATAACTTGACACTTGGCATAAAATCATACGTGACAATTTCTTATAATTTTCAAATTAATAAATTAATTATATTTTAAATAGTTTAAGATAACAGTTATTATCACAAGTGTCAAATTATTATCAAACAAGAATTTGTTTAAACTAATTAATTTATTAATAATTATCTATTAATTATTATTGTCGTGTGTAGTTCTATTATGTTTAAGATATATTTTAATAATTGTATTGGTGCATTTTCTTGATTATTTATGTTTGTATTATGTATTTGCATTATTTAATTGATAATACAGTTGATATCTAAATTTATTTACTTTTCTAAAATATTTCGACATAGATGATCTTCTTTTGATGTACCATAAAATTAAATATTGTAAATTTGAGATTGTCGTACATCGTACGGGTTTGCATCTAGTATATATATATATATATATATATATATATATATATATATATATATATATATATATATATTAATTGGTGGTCACATTAAATTAGATTAAATATAGTTCGAGCAAGGAGTTGATACCCCTATGGAAGCAATGTAATGGGTTTCCAATAGTTATTATTAGTATAAAAAAGCAAGCCCAATAAACAAAATAAAACACTTGAAAACCATATTCAAAATAACACTTAAAGCAAGATTTGTCAAGTACAAATTACACGTAACACTCAAATATATTATTTTAATCAATATAAAATACAAGTTAACAAATGGGATATAAAGGGTAGTGTTGAGGTTGTGCCAAAAACACAATTTTAATAGTAAAAGAGTTGGGTTTTAGTGAGTGATTGTAGTTTACATCAAGTAAAGTAAAGCATTATTAGATTATTAGCGATGATAATTAGGCATTAAGTTGAGGCATCATTATCGAAGTCTAATCAAGCCATTTAATTAGTCAAAATCTCGAGTCCCTCCTAATTGACTATTAAGGCCCCACTTAATTTGTTTTGTGTGACAAACCAATTTTTGTTATTTGTGGATGGGGTATTATGTTATAGTGAAAATAATTGGTGCAAATATGCGTCTAACTTCGATGGTGTTAAGTTTAAATGAAGGGATAAAATGGGTATTTATCATAAAGTTGAAGGGTAACATACGTAAAATATCATGCTTGTGATCGATTTTAAATGCATGCATACACACGAACTGTTGAATTTTTAAAAAATTTATATAAGTTATTCAAAAGAAAAGAATACGAGAAGAAAGAACAATCTAATAAGCCTATCATAACATCAAACTTTTAATCTCTTGTATATGAATAACAATTTATGATTAATTGTACATAAAAAGTTGCACATTATTTGATTTTCACCGATCAATCAAACATATTCTTCCTTGGCCCAAACAAACGTTAACTATCTTATTTGTAATATTTTTTTTGAAGTCTAACAGGTTGTTTTTATTACCAATTAGGTTCCTAGTACAACACAAATTATCTTTGTGTTTATGTAAGCAAAACTCATTCAACTACTTTATGAAGATAAAGGTACGATTTTGTCATGATTATATCCATAATAGATATATTAGCTAATTTGTGTTTATAAAACCACCGAAATCACAAAAGGAGATAATGATAAAAACTCAAGTAAATTTTTTGTTTAATTGAAAAAGTAGTAAAATGCAAGGGTACAATTGCTCAATTGAAAGTTTAATTAGATTGATGAAATCGTAAGGGTGTTTCCTATAATATATTTATTTAAGATACTGATTACCTTTTTTTAACATCTAAACTCTTGAATTGTATTTCTGCAAATTGTTCATTGTTATAGCTTTAATACTTTAATCTAATTAATCTAATAATACAAATACAAAGTTCATCAACATATCGCACAAAACAAAACTTGAAAAAACCTGTGGGTTTTAAATTCTGATAAAAAACAACGACCTAGAATTTTAAAATAAAGACAATAAACCGATGATAAAAAATAGAGATGCACAAAAAAACCGGGTTAAAAACCCAACCCGAAAAAACCCCAAAAAACCGACCCGGTCAAACCCGGGTTTGACCCAATCCGGTTCGGGTTTTCTAGTACCCGGCGGGTACAACCCGGTTCCCCTTGTGACCGTTACAACCCGGGTCCAACCCGGTTTTTTTTCAACCCGGTTTCAAAAACTGGTTTAAAAACCAGTTAAAAACCGGTTTTTTTAACTTTTTTGACCGTTATTGACTGAATTTGACCATTTCTTTGACAATTTATTTACCATTTTAGCATCCTAAGTTTACTATATATACAAACCTTGAGTTTAGGTTCAATCACAACATTCAAACACTCATACAAACTCAAAACGCTCTCAAAACGCATACAAAATTCTCATTTTTCAAATGGCAACTCAATCTTCTTCCTCTTCCTTCGGTGTTGGTTCTTCAAGTTCACCAACGATTGTTCGAAAATTGGTTAACAAAAGAAATCCGGAGGTGTGGGATTTATACGACAAAGTGTTGTTGTCGGATAGTACGACTAAGGCACATTGTAAACAATGTGGGAAATTCTTAAAAGCCGACTCCAACACAACGTTGAAACATCATAAAGAAAAGTATTGTGTGGGACTCAAAACTAATCCGGAAGCAAGTGGTCAAGCTTCTATGTCATGAGATGGAGCTATATTTGCATACAAAGCGGAACGGTGTCGAGAAGCTTTTGCGGGTTTTGTGATTCAAGAAGCTTTGCCGTTCAACCACTTCGACAACCCTCGACTTACTAGGGTGATTCAAAATACTCTTCAACCGCGATATAATCATGTAAGTCGTATTACTCTTAAACGTGATGCCCTTAAATTGTGGAAAGAAGCTAAAAAACAACTAATAATCGGTTTTGAAAACTTAAATACAAGTGTATCATTAACAACCGATGTTTGATCGGCTCCTCATGGTTTGCCCAGTTCGTAACTTTGTGTTACCGCACATTGGGTTGATCCCGTAACTTGGCAAATGATGAAACGTACCATTGCTTTTGAAGACTTTGAGTATCCTCACACGGGTCAAAACTTGCTTTACATGTTACGATGTATAATTAAAACGTTTAAATTACAAGAAAAGGTTTTTTCAATCTCGTTTGATAACGCGAGTAATGATACACTCGCCGTTTCAAAATTAATACTAAAATACGGACGACCTTTGAAGGACATTTTTTATCATAATTGATGTGTTGCACACATCATTAACTTGATTGTGCAAGCGGAACTAGCGGTTGAAGAAATAGACGCCGTAAAATTGGCGTATAAAACTATGTTACAAGACATATTTCAAAAGGGTAAACTTAGATACAAAGCTTATATGAGATTGTGTAAGGAAACGGATTCCATTTTTTTAACCCCTAATTGGGACATGCCCGTTAGATGAAATTCGACCTACCATATGTTTGTATGTGGTTTACGCCAACGTGACTGTTTACAAGTTTTTCATAATTAACTTGTTCAAAAAGGTCTTGCAACACCATTTCCCATAGAATTTTGGGAGGTTATTAAAAAACTAACCGAATTGCTCAAAGTTTTCAAAACCGTAACTACTTTAATATTGGGTGTTTATTATCCCACTAGTCATTTGGTACTTAATCAAATTTGGTTGATGACTTCAAAATTAAACGGATACGAATATGAAGGTGCTTTATTTGAAAAGATGGTGGCTCCCATGAAAGAAAAACTAAAAAAATATTTTCAAGAAATGCCACCGGTAATTACTTGTTCCGCCGCATTGAACCCGTGTTTGAACATTTCGGGGGTGGAAATGCTTATCGATAACATTTGTCACAATTTGGATTTGAATGAAGGGAACCCAATGTTTTCACATAATACAAAAACGTATTTTAAGAGTTGTTTACAAGATTTATTTGGCGTATACTTTCAAAAACATAGTTCAACAATAAATGTGCCGGCTAGTTCGATTTCCACAACGTTTAGTTCAACTTCTTCCAACAATGCAATGCTTAACTTCTATAATAGTTTAAGACAAGAAAACCATAAACGGCCAAGGGGTGATGGTAACCAAACCACTAGCGAATATGGGAGATATACCGCAACGGATTTTTTGTCCACTATTCTACCCAATGAGTTCGAACAATTTGATATTTTGGCTTGGTGGAAAGAGAGAGGATCTCAATTTCCCGTTCTAACCATCATGGCCCGAGATTTACTAATCGTCCAAGCTTCTACGGTAGCTTCGGAATCCGCATTTTCTCTTAGTGGCAGGGTATTATCTATACGAAGAACAAGACTCACACCGGCCTCCTTAGAGATGTGTATTTGCTTGAAGGATCACTTGGACGCCGCTGAACGAATACAAAATGTTTCAAGTCTTGAAGGTGAAATGGAATACGAAGGAGATATACATAATGTCGAGGTGGAAGAGGGTATGGTAATATCACTTTCCGACGAAGAAATTGCTCTCGATCAAGCTTCGCGCGAGGCTACCTCCGAAGAAGATTTCGACTTTTGAAGAATTCAAGATTAATATAAGTTGAAGATTATGAAAAATTATGAAGATTATAAAGACTTATATTCAAGAAGATTATGAAGATTATGAAGAATTATGAAGACTTTTTGGATTCAATAATATTTTTAAGAAGACTTAGAAGACCTTTGTTTAAGTTATTGATCAATTATGTTTCCATTACTAATGTTTTATGAATTCAATGAAATTTTTTTGGCCTAAACGTTGTTTTTCTCTAAAACGCTTAACGCTCGAAAATAATTGAATTATATAGAGTTTTTGGATTCAATAATACTTTTAAGAAGATTTAGATGCCTTTTGGTTAAGTTATTGTTAAGTTATGTTTTCATTCTTAATGTACTAGCATTCTATTGATTTTTTTTTGAAAAATACGTTGTTTTTCCCTAAGACGATCAAGGCTCGAAAAAAACGCGATTTTATAGAAAAACCGGGTTGGAACCGGGTTTTCAACCTGAACCGGTTCTAACCGGTTTGTATCAGGTTGGGTTTTTTCCCCTTCAAATCGGGTCGGGTTGGTCAAAAACCAGTTTTCGTTCGTTGACTAAAACCCGGTTCGAATTTTCGGGTCGGGTCGGGTTTGGTCCAACCCGGTTTCTGTTCACCTCTAATAAAAAATACAACAAATCGTAGTTATTGTGATTCTATTTTAAAAGCATTGGGCTGTATATGATGTATATGAAGTGGGCTTTATGGGCTATAATCAATAATAACTGAATCAGTATTCTGGGCTTAGGCATGCGTTTAACTTTTAAACGGGACATACAGTAAGCGGCCCAATTTGCGAGTATCTGAATTTTGATGACTAATTATACTATGCCTATAGGTGTATAATGCTCGTTCTATAATTATGGATACTTACTTACGCGTTCATTTGAAATAGTACGTGATTATCCCCTGTGAAACTCGATCAACGAAAGAGAACACTAACGGCAGATCTGTGAGTTTCTTCATTTTTAATCCTCCTACTATATATATATATATATATATATATATATATATATATATATATATATATATATATAGGAGTGGAATATATGAAGAAAGATTTTAATGAGAGAAGAGATAAAAATGATCTTGGTCTTTGATTTTGAAAATCAATGACTTAGAATAATTAGTGGCATGAATGTAATTATGTAGATGATTATGGTAAATTGTTTAAATTATGGAGGGTAGGATTGTAAATGTGTTAATCGACTTTTTTGGAAACCGACATATACCATTTCAAAACTGAGAGACTTTTATTAATGGAGCAAGATTATAGGAATCACTTCCTTGAAGATAGGACTTCTATGATTCATATTTAACTTTCACGTTAAAAATACTTCATATGTAAAAAATGATTCATAAATTAAAATTCATATTTAGCTTTCATATGAACTAAAATATACTTGGTGCTTTTGAATGAATCAACATTCTAAGAAATGAAAACAATTTTATTTTAAAATTAGTGAATCATCCATATAAGGTAGAAATCTAAATTAAAGCAACATGTTCATTTGTTTCCATATATGTACAAACTAGTGATTCATGCAATATGAAATTTGAATCTTGGTATAAAAATGTGACTCTATTATAGAAAAATGATTATTGAAAAATATAATTTTTATAGAATTTCTGTAACGAACACATAATTAAAAAAACGATAACCATTGGTTAAAAACTGAACAAGCTAATCGTAATAATTGTGTTAAAAAAAAGTACCCATCATCGTCTTTAAATAGCCGTCATTCTTAAGAAAAAAATTAAACAAGAAGCAACAAATTAAACTTACTCGTTTATTTGTTTTCATCCAAATTAGTCAGCACCATTTTCGTATTTATTCCAATTGCATGTAGTATTGTAGTGGATAATATTTTAATAAAGGTTGAATAGTGCTTTAATAATTTACTAGATTGCAAAAGGTTTTAAATTTCGTAACAGTAACTAATCGTCAATGAATTTAAAAATTAGGAATAGATTTGTTAGAGTTGGTCAACAGGTTAATTAATTGTTTTAGCAAAGTTACCATCATGCCCTTAGTTGATCTAAATATGTGGATGGCTAGGATCCCCCAAAATTTCTTTGTTTTTATCCTCCAACTATATATATATATATATATATATATATACATATATATATATATATATATATATATATATACACACACATATATGTATGTATATACACACATATATATGTATGTATATAACTGTTAATGTTATACGAGTATATATCAGTAACATAAAAAATTGTAATCGAGTGTCGACGTATTTAGTAGGGTTTATTAACATGAATTCGGCAAAGATATGCAATATAATTCATGGGTTGAAGCCGGCATTACTGATGGTGGCGGTTCAGACAGTGTTTGGAGTTGTTAATGTGTTTTATAAACCGGCAGCTAATGATGGTATGGTTCTTGCCCTTCTTATCGCTTATCGGTTTATCTTCTCTGCTGCACTCATTGTTCCACTTGCGTTTTTCGTTGAAAAGTAAGTAACTCTATAAACATTTCTGGTTATATTTTAATGTACCCACTTACTATTTTGATGGTCTTGATTTTACAAGGGGCAAACGCCTAAGATGACATGGGTCACCATTTTTCAAGCTTTTTGTTGTGGCTTATTTGGGTATGTTCTTACATCTCTATTTCAAATCATATTTGTTTAGTTTGATTTTTTTTTTTTTATGGGTACAAGTACTCTAAAATATACTTATTTATGGTTTGACATTCATAGTATGCAACAAAGTATTCATACTTTCATTGTGTGTGATAAACTTGTTATTTATTGTTATTGTATGCAACTTTTGGTACTTTTACTTACACCTCAGTTGTATGAGGTAACACGTGACATTATTACAAGTTGTCACGTCACAAAAATATATACAATTGAAACAAATTGAAAGTTTATTACACATAATGGAAGTATGAATACTTTGTTGCATATTATGAATGTCAGATCATAAATAAGTACATTTTAGAGTACTTAACCCTTATTTTAAATGTCAGAGTAACATTGAATACTAATATGTATATGTTGTTACTTACATCTTAATATTTTTCCGGTTTTAATTGACCCCGCACCATATTTCAACGGTACGCGTCCACCCCACCCGCAATGAGCATCAACGCCGGGTAAATCACATGTCCACAAATCAACCACATTGCTGGGGAACGGATTCGAACCCCTGACCTTTGGGCAACTGTCGTGGTGATACCAGTTGATTAACATAGATAGAGTTAATGTAACTGTCAAATTCTGTTTGTCTTGTAATCAGGCAAAAATGATCAAAACGTACCCATGCCCATATTCGGCCACAGCTCTCACGTCGACAATGGGTGCAATTCAATAAATTGTGTTTGCATTATGCACATAAAGAAATTGGAGTGATTGGAAGCTGGGTTGGGATATTAGACTTGCAACGGTTGCTTACTCGATACGTTTTTCTACTCAACTTGTATTGGTTAAAAGTTAAAACCACATGGAGTTTTTTGTATTTGTTGCCCAATTCTTAATGCATCACATTTTTTCTTTCTTTTAGGGCATGTTGTCATCAGAATTAATGTTTACAACTATCACATGGTGTGAGCAAATGAGGGTACGTTATTTGTATCGACTTTCAATCCTCTGATTAATGTAACTGTCAAATACGTTATTTATATCAAAATAAATGTAATCAATAACTTAATATCTATTAAAATATATCATTTCAGTTATGTATATAATAAAAGAAATCAAATTATCATTGAGTTAGATATTTTGTAACCGAAATTGATTATGACATATTAACTTATATTATTAATTGCATTAATAAAGTGTTAAAATTGTATTAAATGTCAAAAGGGTATAATAGTCATTTGTTAGCTCTTCTTATTAAGATTTTATGGTCCAAACTCTTTATTTCATATAGTATAGATATATAGATATAGATTAGTACCATTATATATTTTTTACAGATGGTCTAATTTAGAGAATAAGTGAAATAGAAAGAAAGAAATAATCGAGTTGAACGTATTTACGTTTGGTAGTGCAATAAATGATACACAGGGTACAAACCGTAAAGCATGATGGCTCTTTTCACCCAATAGAACAGAGCCATGTAGCTGATTACTGTAATTACCCAAATAACTTTTGTATTTTTTGGGGGTTTCTTTTCCCTTTTTCCGATCATCGTTTTAATTTAAGCGTTTTCCCCAAATTCTCACTTCACTGATTAGATCACTACAATTCTACTACAGGTACGTCTATCAATTTGCTTAATTTTCACTTAATTCTATCTGAATATTCAGGATCTTTTCAGTTTTATGTTCAAATTTCATTAAGTCATGATCAATTTACCTTTTTATCCATTTATGATCATGGATATTGGTTCTTTTTGATTGTTGGTCCGTAACGTTTGAATCTTTTTATCTTATATACAATGAAATTATGCGAATTTTAATTATATGTATACATATATATGTATACATATATATGTATATATACAGTGTTTGTAGGATTGTTTGAATGGCAACCCCAGGTGGACCTAGACCAGGCAATCTCCCACCCAATTATAACCCAAATTCAGTTTTAGATAATATGCAAAACCTACAAATTAATCGCCCTAATCAGCCACCCAACCCTGCCAATGGACCTAGAGGCCCGCCTCCCCCTTTTGGGCAACTACCACAATCACAACCATTTTCGGGACCTAATCGTCCTGGACCTCCACCGCCAGGTGTCGTTCCTAGAGGTGTAGTACCTCCATCTAGTGGACCTCCACATGGTACATTGCCATCTTTCATGGCGGCTAACCGGCCCGTTGGAGGTGGAGGTCCTCCTGGCGGTAATGCACCTCTTGCTTCGAGACCTATGCCGCCTGGACCTTCACCATCGATGTCGGGTCCGCCTGGTTCACGTCCTGGTCCCTTTGCATCAACCCCGTTGCCAACGGGTCCGCCTGCACCGTCACTAGGCGGTGGTGTGATGAGTAATGCGCCACCAACGTTTGGACCATCACGTGGTGCACAAGACGGTCCTCAATATCCTTCGAGTGGAGTTAGACCAAGAGCGTCAACTGGACCACCACCTCCTCCTCAAACCATGTCGTCGTTTCTTGGAGGTCCGTCTGATAATCAACCAAGAGGGACGCCACAAGTAGCACCACCCACTTTTTCAGCACCACTGCGTGGCGGTATGCATCCTTCTTTAGGACCCCCAACATTTTCATCTCAGGGACAAGGCATACCTCAACCACCAGGTCCTCCATTTGGGGCTCAACCGTGGCAAATGCAATCACGACAAGTAAGTTTTAAATTTGTTTTAGAGCATGGTTGGATATGTGCTGAAAAAATGATTATTGGAAGTCGCAATAACTATTTCTTAGTGTATAGTTTAATCTGATACTAGGTGGAATAGAACTGATTCCAAATATGCAGACTAAAAATACCCTTATTTTTACTCTTATTTGATCTATTATTTCCATAATTTTCAAGAATTGCCAAAGACTCAGACACCTTCAGAAGTGATTATAATAAATTCAACTCGTACAACATTTTATTACAACTGATTATGTTGTATTGATTATACTCGTGATATGAACATTTTTAAAGCCCGTATCAAAACACCCCCTTATCTTCATCTTCATACTTAATGTCTATAGAATATGACACATGTTTAATTATCTGATATGGAGTAGTTAATAAACTGGCATGTGAGATAGTGCAATAATACATTTATTTTGCAAATTACAAAGCGACACCCTGAAAGGACTTGTTGTGGCATATTTGTTTCGAGTTCATATAAAGATGTTGAGATTGATAGAATTGCCGAACATTAGCCAAAAAGACTTATAAGTTGAATACTTGTATCGCTCATGCCACTTCGATTAGAATAAATATATACATAAATATCGGTGATAAATGGTAACGGTACTCATATAAACTTGTCTCTAAGTGATCGTGTAAATATCAAAAAGGCTAAATTTATATACCTTCTTATGTGATAAATGTTTTACAGAATGTACCACCTCCTCCAATCCCTGGTTCTGCCCAACCACCGAGAATGTATGGCATGTCACCACCTCTTCCTAACCAACAATCTATGGCTACAATATCACCTGCAACGGGTCCTAGTGGGAATGCAGTTTCAGGACCATCAAAGATTGATCCTAACCAAATCCCCCGTCCCGTTCCAAGTTCCTCAGTCCTTCTGCATGAAACTCGCCAGGGTAACCAAGCTAATCCTCCACCGGTACTTATCTTAACTTTTCTCAATTCTTTTTTCTTTAGTCTTTTTCAGTGTGTGAATGGGTCTATTCTGGTCATGTTTTATCTTTCAAATGCCAAGTAGGTAAGGAAATAGTTTTAGTGGAAACATGTCAAGTGTGTTGCACTATTCAGAAGGGTGCATATCGCCCAAGGATTATATCTAATTCAGAAATCTTCCTAAATTATTATAGTTTAGAGAAAGAAATCGTTATTGAAATATATACCTTTCGTAACTATATTTGACACGCTAGTTATCTATAATTTTTTTTTATAAATAAAATTCATGTTTTGGGGTTGATCTAACCTGACCCACACCAAATTCCCATTTTGACCTGAACCTATTTCTTGCCGTTACCCAAATCGCTCATCTTTCTTGACTCTTATTATGAAAGTATAAGTTGCAATCTTATGTCTTCTGATATGGTGTTTTATATTAAAGCCTGCTACAAGCGAATTTATAGTAAGGGATACCGGAAATTGCAGTCCTCGGTACATGAGGAGCACCATTAATCAGGTAACACTATCTCTATTCATTACTTTTCTTGTAAATGTTTGTTAATGTAGGATTGCTTTTTTGTTCCCTCAGATTCCTTGCACTTCTGATCTCTTAAACACGTCTGGCATGCAATTGGCTCTGTTGGTCCAGCCCTTGGCACTTCCTCATCCATCCGAAGAGCCTATCCAAGTAAACCTTCAAGTTATTGTATATTTTTCCTATATTGTCCTTGAGATATCATGGTACTTGTTTCCTTTCATAAGGGTCTTCCTCGGTTATTGTTGTTTCTAAGAAATTAATTGATTAATAGGAGGTTTTAAAATTGAAGTATATTCGTCATAATCGTCAAATATGGGATGTAAGTTTGCTGAGGGAGTTCTTTTTCTATCATATGCTAAACATGAATTACTTTCAGATAGTGGATTTTGGTGAAGATGGTCCTGTTCGTTGTTCGCGTTGCAAAGGCTACATCAACCCATTCATGAAGTTTGTCGATCAGGGAAAACGTTTTATTTGTAACTTCTGTGGTGAGTACTGATATCTCCTCTTTTCTACCTTTTGCTTATAATGTAATTCAAAGAAAATTTAGCATATTCAAATCTTGCTGTCAACACTAAATTTTGCCACTCGAATGTTGCCAGCTCGAGTTGTATGATTGTTGAAAAGATGTATTTCTGAATGGAAATACAACTTCTCATCATTAGCTTTTCTGCTCTTCTGTTGAATAAGTGGAAGTGTTGTGCAATTTAAACTATTTTAGAATTTTATAAGCAAACAATATCCTCAATATACTTGAGATACAACTATGCAAGCTAAGTAATTAGTGGCTCTAAAGATACAGCAAAATACAAGTTTTTTAGGAAAGTGACATGCTACCCAGCCTGCCCGATCTGACCATCTTGCCAACTATACTTTTAATGATTAACTAATATCTTTGCCATATATGGATTTTGTTTCTTCAAAATTATTGGTTGTCCTTGTCTGCTTACAAGCACTCTTTTTCAGGCTTCACGGACGAAACTCCGCGTGATTATCAGTGCAATCTAGGTCCAGATGGCAGGCGTAGAGATGCTGACGAAAGGCCTGAGCTATGTAGAGGAACCGTTGAATTTGTTGCAACAAGGGAGTTTCTGGTTCGTGAGCCAATGCCTGCTGTATTCTTTTTCCTCATTGATGTATCAATGAACGCCTTGCAAACTGGTGCAACCGCAGGAGCTTGTAGTGCTATCAGCCGAGTTGTTGCTGATCTTCCAGTAAGTTTATGTTGGTTGTGGCTAGATGTGGTAAGATGGGCGGGTTGAGTTACAGGTCAAAACATGTTATTTGGGTTGAACCAGACCATTTTTAGCATGGGTTGAAACTGGTCTGGTTTGGGTGACTTGTAAACAATTTTCCATCCTTTAAAAAACCATCTAGTAATGCATTATATAAAAAGTATCGTTACAATAATAGTGCAAGTTTTTTCTGTCACAGGAGGGTCCTCGAACAATGGTGGGAATTGCAACATTTGACTCCACCATCCATTTTTACAATTTGAAACGTGCATTACAACAGGTAACCACAATGACAAATTGTTATTAACTTCCAAGATAATTTTGCTGTTTGTGCTTAAGCTTGTGTTGTGGCAGCCACTGATGCTTATAATTCCTGACGTTGAAGATGTCTACACTCCTCTCCAAACTGATGTTATTGTTCAACTTTCCGAGGTAAATAAATCATGCAAGATGTTAAAACTTTTATGGAGTTCCCTTCTCGCCAGCGTGTGATTAATTTTATCTTATATTTAAGTTATAGCTATTATTATTATTATTATTATTATTATTATTATTATTATTATTATTATTATTATTATTATTATTATTATCATTATATTTTTTAGAAAGGCAACCCTACAATTTAACACATATACTATATACAACCCCCACGAATATATACACTGACTGCCTCAAGTGAGGCTTGAACCCACAACCTCCCGGTTGATAGGCTCCTCTCATACCGCTAGGCCAAAGGTCCTTTGGTATTATTACTATCATTATTATTTTATGGAAAATGATAACGACATCCCTAATTTTATTAGTATTATTAACAGCATCTGCTTTTATGTAAATTTGGAACTGATTTCAAGTGAATTTGTCATCATGAGATTACAGTGTCGTCAACATCTAGATTTGTTGCTGGAAAGCATCCCAACTATGTTCCAGAATAATAAAACAGCTGATTCCGCTTTTGGTGCCGGGATGAAGGTATTAAGTTTTATGTTCGGTTGATATTAGATGTGGGAATTTCAATCGATTATGAATGGGTTGATATGGGTGGTGTTTCATCTCAAATTTGCCAAATGGGTTGAACAAAAATATATAGCGAAAAGAGGAATTGGTCATGTGGGTTGAAAGTCGCCCAAAGTCTCTTTTAATAGCACACCACTTCCTAAATCTTTTTGTTTCAAGATTGAGATAATAACGCTGTATTTAAAAAAAAAAACTTAAGATAATAATGAATTAATAATAATAATAGTACTATTTTTTTAATTGTAAACAACACATTATTTATTTCTAAAAAATATATAAAATTGACAAAACAAAGTTTGTGAATCAACCAAAACCAGCCCGATCCCTTTTCACTCTTAGAAAAATGACCCCTTCCAACCCCTAAACTCTTTTTGACCTGTTATCTGACCCTCCCATCTTTTCCCCCTCTAGTATTAATTTCTGAGTGAGATGACTGGGATTTGCTTATCGTTAGCAGTTCTAAATAAAGGTATGATATACTGTGGTATCAGTTTAGCAGTTTATGTGACTATTGTTACCTGTGTATCAATCAGGCTGCATTTCTGGCAATGAAGAGTACTGGAGGCAAACTTTTGGTATTTCAATCAGGCAAGCAAATCTATAATCTCACCGTATCTTTATAATTTAAATTGGTGGAAGAAACATAGTATCATATCATCTGACTTTATATATCGTCTCAGTCTTGCCTTCTGTCGGTATTGCGGCTCTTTCTGCTAGAGAGGCTGAAGGAAGAACTAATATCTCTGCAGGAGAGAAGGTATTATCAATAAAAGCTATACTGATATCTCTGATGAAAACCGAGATTAATTTGAAAATGCTTTTTTTTGTTCGTAAACTGAAGGAACCTCATAAATTACTTCAACCAGTAGACAAAACTATGAAGACATTGGCTATTGAATTTGCAGAGTACCAGGTGAAACTTCTACAATTTCATTTTTTTAACCTCTTGAATGCCTGCTAGAACGGGTCAAATCATTATAATATGATTGTTCCGGATAATGAATATATAATCATGAATGTTTCAGGTCTCTGTTGATGTCTTCATTACTACCCAGAGTTATGTTGACATTGCTTCGATCTCCGTCATCCCCAGAACGACTGGAGGGCAGGTAGTTATTATAATATTACTTATAATTTATTTACATATTGAGACAATACTTTGATAAATGGTTAGGTTAGTTTTCTTGCTCATTTTGGAGAATTTATGTAATAAGTTTCACCCTTTTTTCCAGGTATATTATTATCACCCCTTCTCTGCACGTTCGGATCCTGCAAAACTCTACAATGATCTTAGATGGAATGTCACAAGGCCACAAGGATTTGAAGCAGTGATGCGTGTTAGATGCAGTCAGGTGAGTCGTTCTTCTTACGGTTTCTCAAACCGTTCTAAAAAGAAATATACTTTGATTTAACTTTCCTGCTGTAGTCTCTAAAGGTGGAAAACTGGGTCAGTCGGATGGGTTATGTAATGGGTGACCAGGAACATTTATTTTTACAAGTTTTCAAAACAATTAGCTTTTCAAATATGACTACAAAAATTATATTATTCCAACAATAATCTGATTATTAATTAATATAGGAGCAGTTATGCATTTAGAATATAATTAGGCGACTTTCGACCTTTGTCCGTTTAAACTAAATTGTATTTTTTTACCGGTTAGAATAAAACATGACCCGAATCTGTCCGTTCTTAAGTAAATGGGTTGAGATTGCCACCACTGATAGTCTTTAAAAGTGTTAAAATTAGTAAAGCTCATTTTGTTGCCTCTTCCTTTGATTCTGTAGGGTCTTCAAGTACAAGAATACTCTGGAAACTTCTGTAAGCGCATTCCCACAGATGTTGACCTACCAGCGGTTGATACTAAACTCAGCTTTAATTTCTTGTTAAACTTATTAGACTTTATTTCCCTACTTAAAAAATAAATATTTGCAGGTTGATTGCGACAAATCAATCATGGTAACTTTAAAACATGATGATAAATTACCCGATGGAACAGAATGTTCTTTCCAGTGTGCGCTTCTTTATACTACTGTGTATGGCCAAAGAAGAATACGTGTCTCCACGTTGTTGTTGCCATGCACAGCTATGCTGAGCAATCTTTTTCGGTCTGCTGATTTAGATACCCAATTTTCATGTTTTCTAAAGCAAGGTACTTGATTAGGTCTCATTCCGTAGGGGTATTTTTATTTGCATTTCAAAGCTGTTTCGTTATATAAGCTTCCTAAATTGAATCTGTAGATGTTCGGCGATTTGGGTTACAGATTCTTTAAATTCCTTTGTTCGAATTATATCACTTGTATATATGTACTTTTCCAATACCCAAAATTATGAGACTTTATATGCACGGATATAAATCTGTTTTTTTTTATAAGTCACTTTTGTTTTTTGGTTTTGTATTTAATTTTACTAAATTTTTATGGGTGAATAGATTAATTTCCCTTGACTTGTGTCTATTGTAAAACTATTAGTTATGGAATGTTTAGTTAAAAATGGGTATGCAGGTCATTTTAAATTCTTTAAAATAAGGGATCAAGTCGTTGGGTCAAATACTTATAATATAGTATATATGTAGATAGGTAATTGCTCTAAAGACTTATCCGTCTTATTGTATGTTGCAGCGGCAAATGAAATCCCTTCTACCCCGTTATTGCAAGTGAGGGATCGGGTGACAGACCTTTGCATTAGCATTCTTCATTCTTATCGGAAATTTTGTGCAACCGTTTCATCATCTGGACAGCTTATTCTTCCAGAGGCACTCAAATTGTTGCCTTTGTACACTCTTGGTACGTTTTCTTCTTCATAATAACCAATTTTAAGTTATTGACCAGAAAACTACTGGTTAAGAGCCCTAAGTACTACTATATGATATGTACGAGTTACCTCATTTGTTTCCCAATTTCAGCTTTGATTAAAAGTATTGGACTAAGAACCGATGGGCGTGTAGACGATCGGTCATTTTGGATCAACTACGTCACCCCACTCTCCGTACAATTAGCAATCCCACTTGTGTATCCCAGGATGATTAGTGTTCATGACCTTGACACAAGGGTATAAATATCTAAGTATCACAAATTGTTTTATCAATATTCTATGTCTGCACCTTACATGTGATTTGATCTTTTTTTTTTCTACGGGAACAGGAAACAGATGGATCTGTTATTCCTCCTCCTATACCACTCTCGAGTGAACACGTGAGCGATGATGGGATCTATCTTCTTGAAAATGGCGAGGATTGCTTGATTTATGTCGGAGGCTCCGTGGATCCTGATATAACACAAAAATTGTTTGGCATCTCTTCTGTTGGTGAAATCCCTAGCCAGGTACATATGATGTTATCATTAAAGACATCACCAGAGGTTGTAAAATAGGCAGTTCAGGAGGGTTGGGTAACGGGTTACTGTTGACACATGTTGATTTTTGTTAAACAAGTATTGTCCATTAAATATAACTACTAAACTTTATTGTTACGTTTATAGTCTGAAACTTTGAATAACATATTTTAGGAAGTTTTACGCATTAGGTAGAGATGTCAGGCGAGTTTCGGCCCATTTGACATGCTCAGCCAATTTCATGTCACCTCTTCACTGTTAAGATAATTTTTTATTTGACTAGTTAACAATAAAACATAATCCAAATCGAGTGATCGACTGTTTCATAAGTGGGTTAAAACTGTACCTCTTTATATGATCATGGTAAAGTTTTGCTCCTTTTCGATGCTTTAAAGTTGATGTTTTGCTCCTTCTCAAAAGATCTTTTCATGTACCAATGCTGAGTCTCAACTGTGCTGGGACAAATAAAGATTGTCAAAATGGAATGATTTTTTGGGACAAAATGTAAACGAGCTTACAATCATGTACTTTTCTATTCAGTTTGTATTGGAGCAATATGACAACCCTTTGTCAAAGAAGCTAAATGAAGTTGTGAATGAGATACGAAGCCAGAGATGTAACTATTTGCGGTATGTGATGTTTGTGGCTTATGTTTTTATTATTTGTGGCTAGTTTTTTTCGCTGTAATTGACTAATGATCTATTTTTTAATCGCATTTACTTCTGGCAGGTTAAAATTATGCAAGAAAGGAGACCCGTCAGGTCAGTTTCATAACTTTCTTGTATGCAAAAATCTCAGTATTTGATATGACTATGTTTTAAATATCTAAAATGAAACCATGAAGAAAATATTTTGAACCCAACATCAAAAGTATTATGCCAAATAGCTAAGTTTGACATGCAAGCGTTCCATGAAACGCTGATATTTTATGACGAAAATATGGCGCAAATAAAGCCACTTAACTTGGAAACATTACGAGAAAGTTAAGTGTTGCAATTTTTTGTTCTAATATTAGATTCTATCTCAGGAATGACATTCTTCTCGTATATGGTTGAAGACAAGTCTCAACATGGTTTGTCATATGTTGAGTTTCTAGTACACGTTCATCGACAAATTCAAAGTAAAATGACTTGACGTTGTTTACAGACGCTACTTCAGTTTTGTTTACGGTTTTTGGTTAGTCCTTACATGTGGACACAGTTGGGTTTGAGCCAAAACAAGCAAAGTATGAATTTAGTTCGAAAACTTGGGCTATTCTTCATGGTTTCATCCATTTCTTGTAAAAAATAGTTGATGAAAGTTTTATTGGTAACATTTTTGTTGGCAATTTGTGTAAGGGTAGATAATCTAATTATAACACAAACAGCTTTTGGTCTGCTTCATGGTTATTACTGTAAGACTAGTGGTGAGATATATAATTAAAGGGTTTTTGTTTAATGAGATACAAGTTGTATACGCAATGTTCTTCCGTACAATGTCAATTTTGACCTGTTTTTATTGTTTATGTAAAAACAAGTTGTTTTGAGGTGTTAGGATTGAGTTTGTAAAATAGCAAGATTATAGTACATGTTTAATCGGTAACCGTGCTATGTAAGTTATCAATAATAATAGTTTGTGCACCTGCATCTTCTTACCAGTTGCTGTAATATAAGTCGACAGTTGCTATTGTTGTAAAAAAGTTTGAAAATGTTATTAACCTGTGATTGATAGCAAAATGCGTTGTTATAATCAGTAAAACATCCTGCTATACAATTTATTTGTCCCTAAACACATTCACAGGCTTACTTCCACAGTATTTAAATCTAATTAAAAATAGACTACTAATCTGATAAATAGCCAGTGATCAACTTTCTGGTAGTTTTTATATGGTGATTTTCAAATGTTTTCGTAAACTCTTTTTCTTATTGGGTTTTTTGTTTAGTTATGCGCTCAACTTTCATTTTAAATAGCAAAAACTCTTTTTTTTTTAATATCATTTTAAATTTATTTTAATTTAAATATGACACATTTTTCAAGTTTTGGTTTGTGTATCTATATTTGCTTATAGGCATACAATTGCTTTTAAAAGAGAACTTTATGTTTTCATAGTTAACAGAAGGTTTAGTAATTTAGACAACTAGATTGTGGCTTAAAACTCTATGAACAAAAGGTATAGTGATTTATATGGTCTCGTAAATAAATTAAATATATTACGAGTATTACTAATATTAAAACTTGTTAACAATGGAGTTTTTACATAGAACCAGTTACTTTTGTTGTCGAAGTGTTAGTCCAGTTAGCTTCTAAATGATTGGTTATTATTTCTGAAAAGATTAACCATGTGACTCATTTGACTTGAAACTGATCCGAAAACTTGAGAATCACCCGAAAACCTGCTGACTTGATAAAAATCGGGTTACTCGGGTTGGGTTGAAAAATTCAATCCGATTATAAAATCAGGTTGGGTTCGGGTTGACCATTTCTGACCCGCCAACTTAACCCACAAACCCGACCCAACCCGAATGACACCCCTGATATAAATTAGACATTCTAAAATTTTTATCCGAAAAGTTCATTTTATACAATAGAGGGTATGAAAATTGAGAGTATACAATAAAAGTTTTAGAAAGTTGAGAACATATAATAGTAATTAGCGTAAAGATGAGCGCACAACAGAACAATTAACCTTTTCCTATTTGAAGACTATTCATAAAATATTAACTTTTAAAACCTTTTGCACAAAGATTATACTTTACTTCAAAGGACACCCCCAACCTCTTGAATGCTTGCTGCTCTGTGTATTTACAACTATACCAAGGATATAAATTCCCAGTACAATGCAACGCTTATATCTGTACATTTCATGCAGCAACTTTCTGGCAAACCCAAGGATGGTTCAATTTGTTGACTGGGGAGCGGGACGACCCATGGTGAAAATGAAGAAAACGTACTAAAAAATGTTAGAGTCAAATATGTCATTATCTCTGGTCAGATATGTGTTTCACTCGTATCTCTTGCCCGATGTGTAGTCTTAGTCAAGATCTAGCTATTTTTTTGTGATACATACTGAGAATTTTTTTTGTTAGAGTCAAAGTATTTGTAAGCGTTAATGTATCAAAGATTAGCATTAAATATTTATGGTTTGTATATCTTGAAGAGTAAAACGTAGGCTTGAAAAGAGGTGCAAGATCTCCACTTTGTAAAAGTCAACAAATTTGACTGTGGCCTGGAAGGATATAAAAATGTTACTTGAAACTGTGTATCTGAATATAATTTATTGTATCTTAATTTATTATTAAGTTGTGTATCACTATGTTAACAAATTTTAAGTTGTGTATCACTAGTGGTTACCAAAAGTGCCCTTTCACCAAGATGATGATGATGAGTTGCCTTTCTGGAGGACCTTGCGAGCTCTTCTCGACATATTCTGTGGTTGTTTGAAAGGGTCCCATGGTTCTTGATAAAAATAAAGAGAATTCTTCTGTTAACAAGTTCTTTGGCTTGCTGTACAGAGACGATGTAGGTAACTTAAACAAACCAACATTTTCAAGATTTTATGTCTGTAGTCAATATTTTTATGCCATCTGATCATATTTCATTTCCTTATTGCAGCTGGATGCACATGTTGCGTTCCCAGAGTCACCTGCGGTTGTATCTGTTTTTGGTTAGTCTTTGCAAAGATAGAACTAAATTTAAGATTAACTTTGTGGGACCAGATGTTTATATTTTCTTGAACCCTTTTTAGGGATTTCACTCCTGATGGAGAATAAGACAAAAGAGACGTCGAATAAGGAATGGATCTACATCTATCCGCTATACTAACCTGTACAGATCAAAATTTGAGTTGAATTTACTTGTGTAATACTACTAGTTGAATCCCGAGACTAGTGGTAGTTTTGCATTAATAGTATAAAGTGGTATCATCTCTATGTACATGCAGAAGCATGAGTAGGCCTTACAATTTTTAAGGCTTCATATATATCTATATATGTATTTATATATTAAAAAAATTATTATTTTTTAAATATTTTTTTATAATTATATATTTGTAATTTTTTTTTTTTTTAAATCTAGCTCCCTTACAAGGCCTCATTTTTATATCTAGAACATTTATAAGGCCTCATTTGAATTTTAACCTACAATGCCCATTTGATAGCCCATTAGGTGATAAAAAGACTATGACAATTAGTTAGATTAGAATTAGAAAACATAATATAATGTAATTTTCTCAATTTCTTTTCTAATTAACTAATTTTCATCTGATCATCGTTGACCGATTGACGGTTCGTTTTTAACGTTTTATTTCTTTTCCAAACGGCTCTATCTAATCTATAATCTTCCGATCTCCATTTATAATAGTAAATCAATTATCAACTATTTTGCTTCCGAATTTCATTGCTTATCTAATTTTTCTACACATCATCACTTTCATTTTTTGCACAAAATCAATAATGAATAAGGCTTTGGAACGACCTTTCTGTCAATTCGCATTAGCTTGATTTCGTGATTAAAAAGTAAATTATTTTTAATCTTAACTTCAAAGAATGTTCACTATTGATATATGTTTTATATGTACTAATACAAGTCTAATTTATTTGCTTTTCTGTTTAGCATAGCAAAATTAAAGTCTCTTGATGATAAAGATCTAAAAGATAGTTGTGTTAACTTTGAAAAAAAAATTAAAACACAAAGATTGTACTTATATTAATTGTTCTGACAAATGAATTGATATACTTTAACTATATTAAAAAAACTTGATTCTTTTTCAAATGTTTATACTGTAGATATTATTGTGTTAACCATTCTCGTAACAGTTACTTCAGTCAAAAGAAGTTTTTCGATGCTTAAATTGTCAAAAACTATTTAAGATCGACAATGTCATAAGAAAGTTAATTGATTAGCTACTTTATCAATTGAAAAGGAGTTAGTAGACGGAACTGATTTTAATCATGTAAATAAAGATTTTACATAAAAAAGCGATTAAAATAAATTTTATATAAAAGGAAATAAGTTAAAACATTTTATTAAGAAAGGCCCCATTTTAAAAGTTCGTTTTAAGCTCCGGAAGAGCTTGAGCTGCTCCTGTGCAGAACTATGTTAAATTTTGCATCAATGTCATGTTTGTATGTACAGTTCCCCTTTTATTCTTTCTGGTTTTGCCGGGCACCAAAATTCTAGATATGGTGAAATAGACATGTCGAAATGGGCCAGGTTTGAGCCCTGTTAATTAGATTGCAATGAATGTTATGTTAGCAGCGTATCTGAGGTTTGACTTTAGAGAGTCATATAGGGTGATATAACATCTCTGGTAATCCCCTTCATGATGCCATTGCGATTGAAGATGTTGCTGGTTTTGGAAGTGAAGTGATCATGTATTCCCTGTATGGATTCAGATTGTAACAGTTACCTTTTGAAATGTTTGAAAGCTACATAAACTATGCTAGGATGATCTCCATTTGGTATGATAACAAGCTAACTTTAACTACCCAGTATACAGAGTATTTTACCTTTGCCGTTTTTTCAACCCACGCTCAAGTGTTCAACCCCTATTATACAGTTTTTGGTCGGCTTTTGGGAATTATTAGATATTTCCTACATGTTATTGTTCCTTGTATAACAAAAGAAGTAAATATATATATATATATATATATATATATATAATAAAATAAAATAAAATAAAATGTCAGTTTCTTGGTAAAAAGTTGTGTCCAATTTGCTTTTTACCTTGTGTAAACAAGTTAACTTTAGAAATTAAAACTTTTGGCCTTAAGTAAAATCTTGCTAACTGATTCTTGAAAATTAAGTTAATTTTACATTAGTAAATTGGTATGGTGATTTGCGGACTAGTAGCAAGTTTTGAGCTCAAATGAAGACATAGTTATTTCATCTCATTCAGTAGCGGATTCAGAATTTATAATGATCCGTATCACTAGTATCATAGTTTTTTGAACCCGTAGCACAAATAAATAATGCAACTAAATATGTAATTTTTCACAAGCAATTTACACTGGTGTATTGCGAATTGATCCGTATCAACTGCTACTTCTAGTTTCTACATGGCTCCACCTCTGATCTCATTTCAAAGAATCAAACATAATGGTAACAGAAACCACATATTTCATTACTTTCCTTATTCATATCCTCTCATTATGAAACACCATCTTTTTATGTTGCATCAAATATCAGAGATTTGTGAATACGAAATTTATGCCAAATCTACTATGATTTCAATTATTTATTTTATTTAATAAAAATCCTCACAAGTATTCCAAACCCAATAGCACTTAGCAAAGCAATGTAGAGCATGCATAACATCAACTGAAGAATGGAATTGAGATCCACCCTTTTTCAAGTAAAGTACCAATGTGGAAGTAAAACATGAATAATGATATATGACTGGTTGATCGTTTACAAGACGATTTGATTTCCTTTAGTTTAATTTGTGTAACTAATTTAGGGATGACACCCGCAGGTAACAAGTACGGATATGTTAAACCCACGACTGTTCGTGCAGTTTTTTTTTTACCCGCTAACTTTTTGTTTTTGTTATTGAGTTTATTTTTTTATCCATATCCGCGACCCGCCGGATACCCATGAGTACGAGTTAACCCGCGGGTTTTATATAATGCGAATAATTTTTGAAATAATCAAAGATTTTATTATCAAAATGACACAATAAATAATTTATTGTCTATTTTATTTTATTTTTAATTTTTTAAACCAACTAATCGTAAATTTAAACAATGATTTGAATATTAAAATTATAACATATAAACAAATAATTCCATAACTATCAATTTATTTGATATTCTTTGCTCGACCGTTTTGTAATTTTGTTATTAGAAATATGAATAATATAATTTTATCCTATACGAATAGTTATAATATATATATATATATATATATATATATATATATATATATATATATATATATATATATATATATATATATTGTTATATTTAACCATTACACATAAATATACATATTACATATGATAAATCATACAGATATACCCGTGGGTAGCTGTAACAGGTTTCTCGGGTGCGTGGGTTGTGTATACCCACCGATAAAAGTGCATACTCATCACCCACCCGCAACCTGCCAACAGGTACAATCTTTCACCCATATCGTATCCGCGTGTAAAATTCCACGGGCCACCCACGATAGGCGGGTACCTACGGGTGGCGGGTTTTTTCTCGCCATTGCCATCCCTAAACTATTAAAAGACTTACATAAACCCAATACATTTGTATAGTTTTTTATTATTGGGCTGAAGGGTTTTTCTTCTTTATTACCATCTAGCTAGTTTATAAATCCGTGTATAAACACGATTCATGTAAATTAAATAATTATTCAAGACCTTTTTTTTTCTTTTCATAATTGATTAACTCCTAAAAGCTAAACACATTGCGTTTGTTAAACTAAACACTAAATTTTTGATGTGTAAGCCTTCTAAAAATAAAAACAGATGACTCTTTTAGAAAGCTAAACACACAACCTTCCAAGACTTTGGCACAAAGCCCTTCTCAAATGAAACGCATAATCCTTCCAAAATCATGACACTTCCTTACGACATTGTTACGCCCTTTAGAATGCTAAACACAATAAACAATACAAATAAAAGTTGCAATAAGTTGTTTTCAAGCATCTCTTTTAAGTTTTCAATTAATTAAAAAGGAAAAATATATATGAGCAACATCATTAATATATTATAAATTTCTACAAAATCATTAATAATGAATCTTTTAACAATTTCAAGAACGACTATTTGCCGAGTATAATAAAATAACGTATGTGTGTATTTGAATATTGATGATAATTTTGTTAACTTTTTTTTTCTACTTCATCAAACAACAAACGTGAACAAACTTATAAAAACAGGTGTTTACAACAGATAAATGTCAAGTGATGCACCATTTTTATTTAACTATGAATCTATGATGCACCGGATTGGTGAGCCTCATAATTACAAATAACGTATGTGCATTATAGTTGCAACTATACGTCATTATAATTATAAAGTATGACAAACATTTGAAATGTTTGATGCATCATAATGCTAACTCATAGTTATTTAAGTGCATCATAAATAAAATTTTGTGCATCACATACCTTAACTTAACCCAACCAAAAGCTAGACACTAAATTAATGATACAAAACCCTTCTAAAAGCTAAAAATGTCACCTCTCAAAAAATTTAAACACAAATAACTAAATCCATAGACGGATAATCATTATAAAAAACTAAACAAATAACCCTTCTAAAATAGTTATACACAAAACCCTTCTAAGATAGCTATACACGAAACCTAACCTTCTAAAAACACACACAAATAACTCTTCTAAAAAATTAAACAAATAACCCTTCTAAAATAGATATACACAAAACCCTTCTAAAGATAAACGTAATACCCTTGTAAAAAAAACACAAATAACTTTTCTAAAAACTAAACACAAATCCTTATCTACTAAATATACTACTTAATTCATGAGTAAATTATATTGTCAGTCCCTGTAGTTGTCGCTATATTACAGACCTAGTCCTCGGGTCGGGTATTGTGCGGATCTCATCCCTTAAACCGATTTTTTGTTTCATCACAAGTCCTTCGTTCATTTGAGTCCAAATGAAAAGACTAAAATACCTTTGATCCGGTTTTTTTACCAACTGCTTGTTCTCATTGTGCCACATGTCAAAATGCTATCAGTCCACTTTTAAGCTTTAATTAATTAAGAAAAAAAAGGATCAAAAACCCATTTATCCCATTTTTATCTCATAAAAACATTGTGGCCACCCTTTTCTAAAAAACCACCTGCCACCATCCATAACAAGTTCATCACCCCCAAACTCACGGCTTTTTTTATCGTTTTCTATTAATTTCTTCATCCTGCTTCAACTTAATTTATTAAATATCAAAAACAATAAGTAGAATTAAACAATCTGAAAAACCATAAACTTAGTTAACAAACCCTTTAGCAGTTATCGTCACCACCATTTAATTGTGTTCTATCTCTCTAAGAACACCACTAGACCTAAAATCGGATCTTGCAAATAAACCCAAAAAGAAACAGCCTGACTTAATTTAGTGGCGGTTTAATAGAAGTTTACTGACATTTGAATTGAATCTCGCCGGAAGTTTAATCGAACTCAAAGCACGCCGGAGGTTTTTCAACTTCAATTTTGAGTCGAAGTCAAGTGTTGTTTTGGGTTGCGACTTCCTGATCTAGTTAGGACTTTAAGGTTGATTAACATGAAGGGTGTTGATTATTGCCGGAAAATCGCAGAAAAATCAACAAGGTGGCTGGAGAAGAATGGGGACAGGGTGGGAGAATGATGGATGGTGTTGGTGTTGAAGGTGAGGAAACCCTAAATTAAAAAGAGGGATGATGGGTTATGTATGCCGATAATTATTCAGTTATTTTATTTGTTTTCTTTATAATAAAAATATGAAAATGAAAAGAAACAAGAAAAAGACTATTATGCCCTTTTCTTAAATGGAGGAAGGACCGACGACAATGAAATAGAAATTCGGATCAAGGGACGAGATCTGCACAATATCCGACCCGAGGACTGGGTCTGTAATATAGCAACAACCACATGGACTGACAATGTAATTTACTCCTTAATTCATTAAGCCATTATATTTGGGTAACCTTAAAATTCAACGTGCCTTTTCTAACTTTTGTAATATTCATTTACTAGGTTATAAAACCGTGATTACACGGACTTTCTAAGAGGCTTTTGTACTTTAAATATAAGTAATCTAATATGTAACCATTATTTACTTAAACATTAATAATGTTAAGTATTAAACTGTGTAATTAGTTCTTGAGATAAATATATAAACATACGGTTATAATAATTAAATTAAAATGTGCATTTCGTATAGTTATCTTTCGTTTATTTTAATGTTAAACCCGTGAATACATACGAATATCGAATAAAAGTATTTTTCATAAACCTCTGTGAATACACATACATTTCGCATAGAACTATCTTTCGTTTATTTGAATGTTAAACATGTGGATACATACGGATATCGAATAAAAGTATTTTTCATATAAATTCGTATACACACACAGATTGTTAAATGTGACTTTGTCGTTAAATATAACTTTCAGTTGTATTAGGGTGATTAAATCATTTACACATTAAATTATTTTATCTAATGAGGGATTATTATTATTATTATGATATTTATGTTAATTGATTAATTAATTTAATAAATTAAAAGTTAGAGTAATTTTAATAGAAATCTTCGAAACTACGTCGTTACCTCCTCAATGTTTGGTAATTCAACTTTTCGAAAATCATATTTATTTATTTATTTTATTTAGATAGATATAAAAGGGGTAACTCGTTTATTTAGATTATATATAAAGTATTTATCTATTCAAAAAGAGAAATCTTAGGGGAATAAATGTATTTGATTGGTTAATTGAAAGTGTGATGAAATCAAAACATTTTGATTGGTCAATAGAGGTTTATTAAAGAATCATTGAAGTATGGTACATTGTTGAACTACCACTGAGTTTTGCAGCAAACATGAATAATTAGAAATTGGAAAGATTGAGTAATTATTTTTTTCATAGTTAATTGATAATATCGTTAATTATAATAATTAATCAAATAATTAGAAATCATCTAGTATTTTTTTTAGAAATACGTTTATCACATTAAGGGCCCTTTCCCATTTGTTTATTTGTTTTTTCAAATAGAATTTTTAATTATTAGGCGATAATATTAAATTAATTTTGATCGTAATTTTTAAGAGAGACAATTTTAGGTAAATGAGTACATTTAATTGGTTAATTGAAAAAGGATTGAAATCTAGCTATTTGATTGGTTAATAGGTGTTGATTTTAAGTAAAATTGAGTGTATGAAAGTTTTCTTTTATTAATATTTAGATTAGATTTAGATTAGATTAGATACATATAAATAATAATAATGTTTCATCAATCCATTTATATACCATCATATTATATATGAGTCCACAATTTAACATAAGAATAAGAAACGAAAAGCATACGACTATCATCTACTCACACATTTGTACTTTCTTGCATTCCTTGAGAATTATGATAGTTACATTTACAAGTTTATCTTTTTTCAAAAATTTCATATTGTTGCCACAAAATCAATGCATAACTTTGTTAAAAATATGTACACTCACTTTAAATCAAAACACTTAATCAACATACAAATACACAGACATTTGAATCACCATGTAAATCGTCAAACTACATCTTGAAAAACATTATATCAATATCTATTATTAACTACAACCACCGTATTGCACGGGTACAATGCTAGTAAAAGTAAAACACATGACCCTCTAAAAGTTAAAAAGGAATTACCTTTATGAAAATGTAAATTCAACACAAAATCCTTACAAAAGTTAAACACAGTCGACCCTTTTAAAAAAGCCAAGCATTAAACCCTTGGACATAGAACAATTTTAAATGTTAAACACGTTAGACCCTTCTAAAATAGCCAATTAGTAAACCGTTGGACACATAATTTTATAAAAAGCTAAATACATTAGGACATTTTGAAAAGCTAAACACCAAACCCCTTGTACACATAACCTTTATAATCAGTAACACATCCAAGACATCCTGCTACACAATTTATTAGTCCCAAAACATATTCACTTGCATGCATACTTTCTTGTACATTATTAAATCTAACAAAAAGTAGACTACCACTTTGACAAATAGCTAGTGATCAACTCTTTTTCCTATTTAAAACTTTCTAATAAATTCTCTTTTTTTTAGTCCAAAAGCAAAACCATTGTTTGTAAAGGATCTCAATTGTAACTAAAGACTATTCATAAAAATATTAAACTTGATAACCTTTTGCACAAAGATTATACTTTACTTCAAAGGACATCCCCAACCTCTTGAATGCTTGCTGCTCTGTGTATTTACAACTATACCAAGGAAATATATTCCCAATACAATGCAACACTTATATCTGTACATGTCATGCAGCAACTTTCTGGCAAACCCAAAGATGGTTCAATTTGTTGACTGGGGAGCAGGACGACCCATGGTGAAATTGAAGAAAACGTACTAAAAAATGTCAACGTGAGCGTGACAATAACCTCAAAAAGTCTCCATAATCACTCATGCTACCACTCGAAAATCTCTTCATCCTTTCCCAAATTTGCAACCGTCTTTTTGGCCTCAACGGACCTGAACTCGAGCTTATTCTATACGAACCTACATCTAGCCCTAGACCAGAAAATCCGCTCTCTACGTCTAGTGGAGACTCGTAGCTTGGATAGGTGGACCTGGATGGGCCCGGGTCTGGGCCTGGGCTTGTACTGGTCCTAGGATCAAAGTCCATGGATGTAAGATCCTCTTGGCTGCAAGTTCTAGAGCCCAGGTCTCGTGTTTCTTCACACTCATTGCAGACCAATTTTAATGCCTGAACCACCTCACCCATGAACGGTCTATGTGACACCTCGGGCTGCACACACATTGATGCTATTGCAGCTACTTTAGATATACTGTCAAATGGAACTTCAGGACAAAGTGATGGATCAATTAGCAAGTTTAGTCCTTCTGGTGTAGGCAGTAGAGGGCGGGCCCACGCCACTAGGTTTTCTTGGCCCGATGGCATTGACATGTCAACGGGCTTTCTTCCAGTTAGGAGCTCAAGTAGCACCACTCCATAGCTATAAACGTCGCTTTTCACAAGAAGATGGCCTGTCATTGCATACTCAGGAGCCACATATCTGGTTTAACATGACCAAAAAAATAATAATCAGTAAGCACCTTTTAAGCTTAAAATTAATCCATTTGACCTTGATAGTTCAGATCAGGTAATGGGTCAAAACTGAAATGATTTGTACATGTCAAGACGATTCAGATTCGGTTGACCAAAGGACTTTTCTTTATTTATCTATTTATTTATACTTTGTTGCATAATTAATGTGTCAATAATGATTAGAGAAAAGGCTATAATTTCAATAATAATCTAATTTTCGAATAAATCATAAATGAGGTTTGTAACGCTTTACGCATAGATAAACACTTGTGGTACTACGTGCTTTTTCATCAAAAAAGCTACTGTATTATTTTACATATTGGAATAATCTGAGATAAAACAAAACCTGAATTGACCCATTCATAAGTAAATGGGTCGTAATTTCCATATCTACTATAAGCGTAAGACTCTCATTTTGTAGGAAAAGAACGTACCCGAAGGTGCCCATGACACGTGTAGAAATGTGTTGGTTCTCTTCATCTAAAGCAGATCGAGCCAAACCAAAATCAGAAACTTTAGGAGTAAAGTCATGTTCTAATAAAATGTTGCTGGATTTGAAGTCTCTATGTATGACTCTTGGGCTTGAATCTTCATGCAAGTACGCAAGTCCTCGTGCCGCACCCAAAGCTATCTTCAAGCGAGCCCCCCAGTCCAACGGTGCAGTTTCCTTATCAACCCCTGCCCAACCACATTTTCACTCAATTATAAAGCATCTTCATAAACAAAAAACAAAGGATGAATTCAAAGCCAAACACACTACTTCTAGGTAAAGGTGGCAATTTCAACCCATTTACTTGTTAATGGGTCAACTTCAGGTATGTTTTATCTCTAACATGTCGGATGTGTCAAACCGAATGAATTAACAAAAAACAGTCGAGTGGGTCGAATCGCATAAAGTGTAATTGTATGCGTACAACCTCCTAAATCCTTTTATGCAAAAGAATTATATCTATGTTGCAATAATACACACTACTTATCTATTACAAATGGAGTTAAAACAAATATCTATTAAAAGGCTACAAATATGAGACAAAATTTAAAAGTGTTTCTACATTTTAACCCGACCCGTTAATAAAATAAAAAAATAAAAAAATTGTTAACCCAAATCCATTTCAACCATTACACATCCAATTGCATTACCTCCACTTTTCAGATTTAAATTAGATATAAACAAATAAGGATGATCATAAAGCATGTTTTTAGTAATACCGTGAAGATGAGATTCAACGCTGCCATTTGGGATGAGCTCATAAACCAAGCACCGGTTTCTTTCTTCTGTACATATACCAATCAACCTAACCAAGTTTCTATGGTGCAAGCGGCTAAGCATCTCGACTTCAGCCAAGAACTCTCGATCACCTTGCTGATCATCGCGTTTCAGTACTTTGACTGCAATATTTGTCCCATCTTCAAGCACACCAATATAAACACGCCCAAATCCACCTTCACCAAGAACTCCCAACTCATTGAAGTTATCAGTTGCTTTCTCCATATCACTCAAACTAAACGTCTTTGCAGATCCCTTGTAATGTATACTAGAGCGAAATGACAATGAAGCCGACTCAGGCCCACTTCCTATCATAGATGCACCAACCCCTATAATACAATACATTTTGACAAAAATGGTCAAACAATCGAACTGAACGTTCAGATCAGATATATTTACATTTAAAGTTGGCAACTATTTTGTAGTCATAAAGGAGCTACCTGATGATTTCGTGACAGAAGGTAAAGTGGCTGTTGTGTTTGGTCCCGAATGAGCTCTGTCCCTACGTTTCACCAGTAGAACCCAAACTGCGACACAAACAAGAACCGCAGCAACAATCGCTGACAAAGAGATTATAGAAATCACACCACCACTTAGCTTATTGCTACGCCTCTGATTACTCACATCAACCCCAAGTGGCTTTATGTCCCTACCGTTGTTGCCATGACCATATGGTTCACCATTTACACTATTTGTAGATGGCATAGGTGGTGATGGAGGAAGCCCTATCAACAACATATAAATATCGAATGTAAGCAAACAGAATTTTGGTTTGACCTTTAAGGTCAAACAAACTGATTTTCAAAGTATAGCAGAGGTGGCAGTTTTTCTTTTACCCATTTACTAATGAATGTGTCAATTTGGGTTGCGTTTTATAATAGAAGGGTCAATGAAGAACATTAGCTAAGAGTGGAATAAGTTTAAAGCTTCCCAAAGTCTTTTTACTTTAAAAACAAATTGACAAAAAAGTGTTTGCCAAAAAAGAAAAGGATTGTTTCAACCCAAACCCGTATTTGGTACCTGGATATTTGACGTAGAAAACTTCATAATCACCAAAAAGGGAGGACTTGATAGGCACTTGTTTCAGCCATAATCTTTGAGCTGTTACGTATGCGGTAAAGTTATCAAATTTTTCACCAAGGGGTACTAAGTTAATGATAACCATGGTCTTCTCTGAATCCTGGTTGTCTTCGTTTGCTCCCATGATTCGAACTTGACTTGAGCTCATGAAAAGCCCAGAAGCCATTTCAAAAGCTAGCTCCGAAACTAAAGGAAAAAAGGTGTACAGTGCAACACCAAGGCCGAGCTCAACTTGCATGGGCAGAACGCACTTGCATGGTGTTCCAGGAGGGGTGTTGGTCAATGGCTCCATGCATGTAAACGATGAACAATCTACAAATTAAATAGAAGTCAAGTTTCGGGAGAAGCAAATTAAATGGGTCACATTTTAAGTTAGTTTATATACCTTCATTGGGAGGTGGAGGTGGTAATGCTTGAAGTGGCTTTGGAATCCTTGGTGGAGCTCGAGTAGGAGAATCTTTAGGTGAAAGAACGGGCACTTGCAAATATAAAGATGGTAAATAGGTTAGCTTTAAAATTTAGAAAGGAACTAATGTGACAAAGACTTGACCGCCCTTTCTACTTGTTAACAAGAAAGTAGCATAGAAACACCCGAATTCCTTACTTTTAGTTTGTACAGATGGAGACCTTGTGGGTGGTATTGAAGGCGGAACAGAATTTTCAACAGGAGGTACTGTCAAACCTACCACTCAGCTAGTCAATATGCATAAAGAGATGCGAATAAAATTACAAAACTTTTCATATAAAATAACTATGGGTGATTTTGAACAATAAAAACACCGCTGGTTAAGTGTTTCTTGTAATGATTTCATAAACTTGGATTCTTTTAGTCATGAATTTTAAATCTCCAAATTATATATGACATGAAAGTGTGATGCCATTTATTGCAATTTTCCCCTTTACTTGATGTAATACTCCGTAATAACATAAAAAGGTTTGCAAATTTGAAATTTGTACATGGTAATGCATAGCCAAATTTATTTTTGTAATGACAGTGTATATTCATACCTGAACTTGGCGGTGGAGAAACGGGGTTACTGTCGGGACCTGAGGGCGGTGGAGGGTTGTGATAAATCGGCCTACTCTTGGGTCCTGGAGGTGGTGGAGGATACAATGGCGGTAATGATGGTGAGGGATGGGATTTTGAAGGTGGAGACTTAGAACCACTCGAATATGGAGGAGGAGCTTTAAGCAAGGTTGGAGCTACTGAAAAGGATGAATAAACTCTTAATTATTACCATATCAATTAATTTCAAGTATAATTCGTAGTCAGAAAGAAAATAAAGAGAGTTCAAGGAAACCTTTCACCGGAGGCGGAGAACGTTGAATTGGAGCGATGTTATTGGTTGTTTGATTAGGAGGTGGAGGAAGACTTGGAGTTGATATGGGAGAGATGTGAGGCTCTGCAAAATAAATGAGGAGCTTTCAGTTCAGTACAGCATTAAGAACTTTACTATCGGATTATTATTATCAGATTTTGATTCTAATTTTGTAAATAATTACTTTAATTACTCTAATCCAAACGCCTCCTTAATATTTCCTTCCTAAGTTACTTGTAAGACATTGGTAACTAAAATACAGTATTCCCTCCATCCCAAAGTAAATGCAAAGTTGATTAAGAATGTAAATTAGTGAGAGGGTTAACTATTAGTCAACTACCTAAAATACCCACAATAGAGACACGATAGACAGACAACGTCAATCAATACCATTTTGTAACGGTTACTAAAGGGAAAATATGCCAGAAAAGAAAAATATTACATTTATCTTCGGACAAACCAAAGTAGAAATTGCTGCGTGTATTTTAGGACAGATTACAGACGGGGTAATATATGAATAGCCGACCTGGTAAGACTGGAGGAGGCATGGATGCGTTATGGTTACTTGGAGGCAATGCACCAGGAACTGCATTAAGAAATTATGGAAAACATTAGCTTTAGATGACTAATTCACTGGAGAATAAGCAGCAAAAAGTCAAAGTCATATATTTAGTTTACTTGGTAAACTAGACGGCGGTACTGCAACTGTAGGGCGAGGCGGTTGTGCATTTCTATGGGGTGCAGATGGTGGTGATGCAACAGCCACAGGCACTGTGATACCAAAATTTATGACAAGTATTTAAACGTACATCATACCATCATATTTAGTGCGAGTTCAAACGTGTAAAGGCTTGGCCAACACGTCAAGATTTCGTAATCTGATTTCTTTAGTAAAGTGATTTAGCAGGTATTTAAGTATTTGAAAACACTTTTAGTGACTTTTCACTGGCTTGATCTGTTTCAATTATAGCAAAGTTTAAATATTTTATCAGCTTGAGCTGGTGGAGATAAAGAACACAACCTAAATAGGCCCATCTGTTTTCCAAATGGGTCGAAATTGTTACCCCTAATACTAATGTAAGGAATAATAGGGGGAAAAAAAGTTCTTGTTCACCTGGTGAATTCGGTGGAGGCGCGGTCAAGGTAGGACTTGGAGGGGCATCTCTTGGAACTGTGCTTGGAGGTGATGCCACAGGGCCTGATTAGCGAAATTCATAGAAACAAGTTAGGAACAATAAAAAATGTTATTGAGAATCTTATGATAAAAAACACAAATCTTATAGGTTGTTTGGCTGTATGTTTTCGAAGTGATTATCTGATTAATGCAATTTCAACTTCAATTATCACTTTACTGTGTTTAGGTAACATATTTCTGCTTACGAGTATATAATAATTCAGGAGAGTAGTAGACGGCAGTGTCATACCAGCTGCAACAAAACTTATTATCAAAGGATAGAGTGAAGCTACTTATATACGCTTAATATATCTATCATTTCCTCAAATAATCAAAATTTATCAAACACTCGACACAAAGTGATTATTAAAACTTAAAGCAGTAAAGTAGATTTAAACAGTATCTCCTGCATCACATTTTTATTACCGTTAATTATCGTATTCTGGTTATTAAATATCACATTAACACTTTCACAACACCCATCAATACACCCTTTTGATTCAAATAAGATGAGATATAAATACACAGAACTAATGTACAGAGCAAAAGGTTAAAAACCCACCTGGCAAATTTGGTGGAGGTACGGTCAATGTAGGCAGACTCGGAGGTGAATTTGTTGGTAATGTGCTTGGAGGTGGATTTGCTGGTAATGTGTTTGGAGGCGAAGCCACTGGGGCTGTTTAGCATATATTAATTAAAAAAATCAAAATAAGTAAAATCAAAATGTTATGTAATGAATTCGCAAAATATCCTTTATTAATAGACTTGTGGATCACAAATACAACCTAATTATTATGCACATTATGTCCCCAAAATAAATGAAGAATTGAACTTGTTCGTTATTAGTTAAATATCTAACAAGCCTACAATAATGAAATGATAATTACCTGGCAAGTTAGGAGGCACAGGCATTATAGGGGGCGTAGGCGGTGACGTTGGTAATGTGCTTGGTGGTACTTCAACAGGAACTGCATCAACAAATAACATGTTCTGCGTTAAAACGTGTTAAAATTCTTACAGCATTTGGGTCAGAGAGGTATACTGATAAGCAATTAGATATGTTCTGCACATTTTTGTACGGAAGAAATAAAAGAATAAATTTACAATTACTTGGCAAGTTAGGAGGCGGTGATGCCGTCGGAAATTTAGTTGGAGGCGATGCAGAAGGCTCTGCATATTATATGTGAATATTAGTTGTAAGTATGATTCTTAATTGGACAAAAAGATCATAATTGTAAACATTAGTGCACCAGGAAAAATGGAAGGTGGTGCTTGCGGCATTGATGGTGGCACTTGAGACACAGATGGTGGTGGTGCTTGGGACATGGATGATGGTGGTGGTGCTTGGGACATGGATGATGGTGGTGGTGCTTGGGGCATGGATGGTGGCACTTGAGACTTGGCTGGTGGTGCCGCTTGAACCTCCGGTGGTGGGCTTTGAAGCACATCACTTGACGGTGGTGGTATTTGTACTGCATTCAAGACAATCCAAGTTATCAGAGGTATAAAGAAACTTCCTACAAAATCAGTAAATAAACTTGTTTGGCACCGGTCCCATATTAACACTACAATCAGTATGTAAATTACCAGACGTGGTTGGCGAGTTGACAGGAGATCCTATAGTGGGTCCCTTTTCCGGTTGAGGAATTGGTGGCACCAATACTGGCTGGATGACTGGTGGACTTGGTGGTGACCCTTCTGGAATTGACATAATTGGTGCTGCAACTCCGAACAAAAAAATATAATTGATATGAATACTTTAACTTTCCAACTGAAGGCTCAATGACCATATCAAATGGCACCTAAACTACCCTACAAATATTCTGTAACATTTTGTAGCTTAAAGATGGTACAAAAGTTTAAATGTTGCTACTCTATTCGAGTGCATTGCCTGAAGAAAATTTGTTATGGGCATACCCTGATCGGAAATTTTTTACTGTTATTGCCTCGTCTTTAAGTTTATTACCTAGCTCATATAAATTTTCACTTCGAGAAACATTACATTTGACCTGAAAAGTCAAATTATACCTGCTGCATCTGATGGTGGTTCATTTAAAGGAGTGTTTGGAGATGTGGAAGGTTCGAGATGTTTAATTCCTTCGGGTCCTTGTGCAGGCTCAAAATTTGGAGAAGCTGAAATAAAACTAGTAAACTTAAGTAATAACTCCAATTAAATAAACTCTAATGCATGACATTGTGTTTATGCACAATCAGAAAACAGTAATCTAGATGGATCTGAAAAAGAATTCAAGAATGATGGATCTGCTGTATTTAATTTCTCAAAGGTGCAAAAGTTTATGAATTTCCTGAAAAGGTTTAAAGCCTTCCACATTTAATGATCAAATATAAGCACAATTTCCTTAAATTGCAAAATAATCAAATATCATATCTCTATCATCCTAAACTGATTCAATCAACATTCTATCTGCATGTTTCCACAATTAGTATTCACAATTCAACAACAACAACTTCTTCTCACATCAAGATTCATCGGTAATGTAGCTTAAACACAAACACAGGAATTAAGAATCCTGAAACAACCAGACCCACATAACAATTTCACAAATTTACCAAATGGGTTGTCAAGAAAATGGCTAGATTTGGATAGTAACCCATAAAAAATCCAACCTTTTGAAAAGGGTAAGAAGGTAATTTATTACCTGAAGATCCTTGAAGAATAGCAGAAGCAGCAATGGCATAAACTTGCAACACCAACAGAATATACTTCACCATCAAATTCATCCCATGAAGATGATACTCAATACTCAAACTGACCCAAAAGGAATCAACCCAAAATAATAAAAACAATATAACTCATGTTATTAATTATAATAAATACTCTGAACATGTAAAAACTTGAAACAACAATAAAAGAAGAGAGAGAAAGAAGGGTTTAGAATTGGAGTAGATCAAATATGACCCACAAACAGTGAGAGACAAGCAATGAAGAGAAAGAAAGGCAGTTCCTTCAAACTCTCTGATTTAAAAAGCTTTCATTTTTATTGCTATTTTTAATTGTCAAAGTATAACAAATTGCTCTGTAATTTGCAGAGCTGATTCTTGAAGGTTAGCAGCCTCATGTTACTGTTACAGTTGCAAAAAACTGTACTCTTTTGTTTCCAAGAATAAATAAGTTAAATACATAAAAATAATATATTATTTTACTTGTTAGTAAAAAAGTAAATGAAACAGAGAGAACATATTCTTGTAAATTACCAAATGTTTACACTAGCCCAAGATATATAAAACAACAATTGAGACAGTCAAGATAGATTCTTTATTGTATTAATTTTATAAATTTAACATATTTCAAGAATCAATGAGGAGGGTAGTAGTAGTACACTTATTATAAAAAAAAAACGAAAAAGAATGTTTATACACTTTATTACATGGGAATTTTCTTGATATATGGAATACATAAACCCTTAAATATATTGTGACAAAAAAATTAAAACTAAACACGGTCAGATGAAAAGATTAAAAAAAGGAAAGATGTTACTTGTTAGCACCTTTAATTGGTTTATTATTTTATCTCTCTTAATCTCGTCCGATCAATTTTTCAAACATTTGAATTACATCTTTAGATTTATATTTAATCCTGTAAATTTATTCCGACGGATCATTTTGAAAAGTGTTGCTTTGACTATAGTTTAATGGGCTCCTGGTTTAAGTTTATGAAATTGGGTTGGGTGTAGAGGAAACGAGGTGGCATCTGTCAATTTGCATTTGACAACTCACCTTCTTTTTGTGTAAATATCAATCCAAATCATGATAACGATTTTTTATTTTTAATTTTTAAGTTGAATTTCTTTTATCATTCTTTCTTTACACTAAATTTAGGTTAAGGTTGAGAGGGCCGTGCTATTAAGAGGCAGTCAACTCCTCATCTTAATCATTGATTTCTTCGATCAATGGTTCAGATTTACTGTATTTTAAATTCATTACAGTTTAAATGTAAAATAAAATGTAATGAATTTTAAAATGCAATAAATCTGAACCGTTGTTCGAAAAAAATTAATAGATGAGATTAATTATGTCTCTCCTGCCACTTATATAGGAGTTGCACCTCTAATCTCATATTACGATAAAATCAATATATTGGTTGGTTAAAAAAAATCACTGCAAAAGTCTTCTGAACTTCAATCAAACTTAAAACACATTTTAGTGTAATAAAGGCCAACTCTAAAACCAACATGTTGTTATAGATAAATATTTAGACGTTTTGAAAAACAGTGCCGATAAGTCAATGGTTAAGACTACTCCAATCAAACTATTTTATAAAGTTCAAACCTTTCGTCACCTCATAAATATAACTCGCACCTTACATCTCATTGTATATGGCAACATTGCTATTTATTTTATGTTTGAAATTACTTATGGTTAACCATTGCCCGAAGAGCATCGGTAATCAAAACCCAATATATATTGGTCGTTTGAAGATGGTTACGAAACATGAGTATACAAGTATAAACTTAATCCATAATGAAATGTCAGTTTTAATTTAGTTCGTTTTAAATCCTGAATTATGAAATAAGAACTTTAAGCTTAACGGATTTATGAATAAAAACCTATTAATAATGAGTTGTTAGGATTTTTGTTTTTTGCTTTGGTTTATTGATTTTCTTGTAAAATTTAAAAACCTAGCTATTGTTCCCAAATTTTGAGAAAGATTGATAATTAGGTATTCAACCTTATTAGATGTTTTACAAAATATGCAGATGAAAATAAATGGTACAAAGTTTTAATTATAGATCTAACGGGTCGGGTTTGGCCAAGTTAGGTAGATCCGTTGAAATGTTTTCATTTCAACTTTTTTCCATTTGTCAAACGGAATATGACAACAAGTATATGCGCATAGAAAATTAACTAACAGATACAATCCACTAATCCACTAATATTTGTTATAACAAAAAATAGGTACGGTTTTTTTAGAGGATAATCACTAGTGAACGTACGTAAGATTTTTTTGTATGTTGAAAAAGTAGAATTGTATTTTAAGACAAGAAAATCAATCCAAGATTTTGGTATGGTTATTAAGAGACAACTTAATTTCTATCGATGATACGAAGTCTAAATAAATAAATGAATGAATGTTTTTTTTTTTCATATTGACTAATGACTACACTTCAATATTTTCTAAATAATAATATATATTATATATATTTTAATTTAATTGAACTCACTAATGGGAGTAAACGAAGAAATGAAATATGATACATGATACGTCTGTTAAACGTAAATCAAGGTTAATGAAACTCTTCATCATGGATAACTGAATTGAAAAAGATCATACTAACAACTTACATAAAATTTATTTCGACTTGTCATTTTTATTAGTTTTGGGATCAGAGGGGCACGCCTCTTAGAGATGGCAGGAGGAACAAACAATCTCATCGCTTAATTTTTTTTATCTACGGTTCAGATTTACCTGCATTTTAACATCACTGCGTCTTATAAATGTTGCATCTTAACATCACTGCATCTTACCCTTACAAATAGAGATGAACATAACCGGTTTTTTGACCAAACCAGTTCGGGTTGGAAAACCGAACCGGTTTTTGGTCAACGGTCAAGAACCGGTTTTGCCAAAAACCGGTTTGGAATCGAACCGGTTTTGGACGGTGAAAAACCCAAACCGAACCTACCCGGTTTGGGCCAATTTGGAACCGGTTCGGGTTCAAAAACTGGTTTTTTCTATATAATTATGTTTTTTTTTCGAGCGTTGAGCGTTTTAATTAAAAACAACGTAATCTTCAAATTTTTTCCGATAGAATATTAGTACATTAGGAATGGAAACATAACTTAATAATAACTTAAAACAAAGTCTTCTAAATCTTCCTAACAATATTATTGAAACCAATAATTCTATATAATAAAGGAGCGTTGAGCGTTTTAGGGAAAAACAACGTAATCTTCAAAAATTTTCGATAGAATACTAGTACATTAGGAATTAAAACATAATAAATCTTCCTAAAAATATTATTGAAACCAATAATTCTATATAATTAAGTATTTTTTGAGCGTTGAGCGTTTTAGGGAAAAACAATGTAATCTTCAAAAAAAATTCGATAGAATACTAGTACATTAGGATTGGAAACATAACATAACAATAACTTAAAAAAGTCTTCTAAATCTTCCTAAAAATATTATTGAAACCAATAATTCTATATAATTAAGTATTTTTCGAGCGTTGAGTGTTTTAGGGAAAAACAACGTAATCTTCAAATTTTTTTCAATAGAATACTAGTACATTAGGAATGGAAACATAACGTAATAATAGCTTAAAACAAAGTCTTCTTGTAACATCCACCCTAAGGGCCTAGTATTATTCGGGTAATTTCCTAACTTAAATTTATTATTTAATGTGTTAGGAATAATTTAGTATTATTATGTTTATTTGATAATATTAGTCAAAAGGATAAATGAATTATTGTGACTAATAAATAATTCGTTGTTTTAAATTAATCTAGTTGACAGTAAAATAAAATAGTTGGTTTTCGCAAAATGGTTTAGGTTCCAGACAATAGATTAAGAAGGGAACTAAAAATTGTATTGGTATTGGGTTGATTAATACACACACACACACACACACACACACACACACACACATATATATATATATATATATATATATGTTCTCAAACATTCTGTAAACTTCCCGTAAGAATATTTTCAATTCAAAGAAAAACACACACTTCCTTTGATACTCTGAAGCCATTTAGTTCAAGATTAGAAAGAAACGAATTTCATATCATCATCATCATCTTGTTCTTACTCTTAAAAGTGAGTGTTTTAATGTTTATAACTTGTTTTTATGGAAATTAGTCAATTTATGAATTATTTATGAAATTGAAGTTGGAAACATGTTATATGATGATATTTGATGCATATGAAGTGTTAGAAAGCTTGTTTAGAATGATAGGAAGTCGAATTTGTGAATTATGCAAAAGAAAGTTCGGGTTTTTGAGTTACAGCAGGCTCGGTTCGCAGTTTGCAGAAGATGAACTCAGTTCGCAATGCTTGACTGCGAAGCGAACTGAGTTGTTCTGCGAACTGAGATGCTGTGCTGCGAACTAAACCTTGCGAACTGAGCTGGGCTGCGAACTGAGTTTGCTGCCAAGCGAACTGAGTTGCCCTGCGAACTGAGTTCGCAGTTTGCAGGAATTGCGTAAGTGTTTTCAGAGTAGCGACTGAGTGACAAATTTCACTAACTCGGATTGGGCCGAGATTCGCATGATCACTCGAAAACGACCCAATAATCAAGAGCCTAGGCAGTTTTTGCCCTTTCGGGGTCATCTAAGGGTCGAAAATGGCATTTTTCGGTTTTTAAACATCGTTTCGGGATTTTCTGGTTTCACTTCGGATTGAACTTTTGTTTACTTAGACTTCAAGGGTTACCTGCTTGGATAAATATGCTATTATGAAGATTTGAAACTTGATAATTGTTTATCATTTTGATACTATGTGCTGAAATATGTTAAACGAATTATGGAATGAGTTACTAACTTATTATCTGTTGTATTCTCAGATAAGCAGAAGACTCAATAATATTAGATTTCTGAGTTGTTTGACTGAGGCCGACAGGTGAGTGGATCTGTGATCCTCAGTGTGATTTAGTTGTAACATGTTTGGTTACAACGGGTAATGTAATACTACTGTTGATAGACTGTTTAGTCTGGGTTGTTTATATTATCCATGATGATTATGGATTATGTGATATTTGGCCATTGGGCATATGTGATATGCATATTCAGAGGTCAACGCTGGTTGGGCTTAGTTACTATTGTTTGGCCAAACAGGGGTTCCTTATACACATAGTTAATAGGAACTGTTGTTGGTGAAGATAGTAACAAGCTATCGGTTAATCACTGTATTGGCCTGCAGTTGATTTTAAGTGTTCCTTGGAGGATACCTCAGGAACCACCGGTCCTCTTTGACGTTGTGTGTTTACGATTATTCGCTGTAAACAAATTTGTTATTTCTGAGTTAGACTGTTGGTTACAGTTCTTCTCACTTAGCCGTGTGCTAATCCCACCACCCTACTTCTTGCAGGTTAATGTTTGATTAGGAGATGGACAAGAAGCTTTTGGTTTAATGGGATGTTTGACGACCAGCTACTCTGATTTTGTTTTGATACATAATGATGGGATTTGTACTGTATAACACCCAAACTGATGTATGTTTTATGTTTTTAAACGATATAACTTTAGCATATATTGTAAAAGTATGTTTTGACCAGACGCTTCCGATATTTCGAATATAAAATGATATTTAGAAAGTGGGGTGTTACACTTCTAAATCTTCATAAAAATATTATCGAAACCAATAAGTCTTCATAAATCTTCATAATCTTCAACTTTTATTAATCTTCAAATCTTCTAACATCTTCAAATGCGTAATCTTCAAAAGTCGAAATCTTCTTCGGAGGTACCCTCGCGCGAAGCTTCATTGAGAGCAATTTCCTCGTCGGAAAGTGATATTACCATACCCGCTTCCACCTCGACATCGTGTATATCTCCTTCGTATTCCATTTCACCTTCAAGACTTGAAACGTGTTGTATACGTTTCGCGGCGTCTAAGTGATCCTTCAAGCAAATACACATCTCTAGTGAGGCCGATGTGAGTCTTGTTCTTCGTATAGATAATACCCTGCCACTAAGAGAAAACGCGGATTTCGAAGCTACCGTAGAAGCTTGGACGGTTAGTAAATCTCGGGCCATAATGGTTAGAACGGGAAATTGAGATTCTCTCTCTTTCCATCAAGCCAAAATATCAAATTTTGCGAATTCATTGGGTAAAATAGTGGACAAAAAATCCGTTCCGGTATATCTCCCATATTCGCTAGTGGTGGCCCTTTGGTCACCGTCACCCCTTGCCCGTTTATGGTTTTCTTGTCTTAAACTATTATATAAGTTAATCATCGGATCTTGAGAGGAAGATGAAGCAAACATTGTGGAAATCAAACCAGAAGAAACATTTGTTGTTGAAGTATATTTTTAAAAATAATGACCAAATAAATCTTTAAAAGATTTGTTAAAATTTTCTTTTGTATTATGTGAAACAAGTGGGTCTTGGTCATTCAAATCCAAATCGTTACAAATGTTATCGATACGCAACTCCACCCCGGGAACGTTCAAACACGGGTTCAAGGCGGCGGAACAAGTAATTACCGGTGACATTTCTTGAAAATATTTTTTTAGTTTTACTTTTATGGAAGCCACCATTCTTGCGTATACATCACCACAAAATTCGTGTTCGTTTAATTTTGAAGTCATTATAAAATTTGATAAAGTAACAAATGAATCGTGGGATAATAAACACCCGATAATAAAGTAGTTGCGGTTTTAAAAACTTTGAGCAATTCGGTTATCTTTTGATTAACCTCCTAATATTCGGAGGAAAATGGTGTTGCAAGACCTTTTTGAACAAGTTGATCATGAAAAACGTATAAAGTGTCGCGTTGGCGTAAACCACATACAAACATATTGTAAGTCGAATTCCATCTTACGGACATGTCACAATTAGGGGTTAAAAAAATGGAATTCGTTTTCTTACACAATTTCTTATAATGTTTGTATCTAGCCTTACCCCTACAAAATATATCTTGTAACATAGTTTTATACGCTTCTTTTACTACGGTTATTTCTCCCACCACTAGTTCGTCTTTCACAACCAAGTTAATGATGTGTGCAACACATCGACTATGATAAAAAATGCCCTTCTGTCACACCCCCAAAACGGTCAACGTTGGTCAGCGGAAGCAATTGTGTATGGAGGTGGGGGCGTCGACGTAAACATTGGACATTCATACATATCAGAGCATATGATTATCGCAGAACATATATGTATTAAGATGCCATAATTAATTGTTTACAAAAATTTACGATTCATCGAATCGTAGAAGTAGAAATGTAGTTTAAGTTATACAAAAGTGGATTTTGTAAACATGACTAAAACATATTAATTATACAAAAGAACTCCCATTGGCTTCAAAAGATGGTATCCTAAATTCTTCGTGGGTCGCCTAGTTTCATAAGTATGCATGCTTACTGGTGCAGCTAATTCCCTGAAAAACATAGTAAAAAGTCAACATGGTTGTTGAATGAATTCATAGGTTTTATGTTCAGAAGTATAGTTTAGTAAACCAAAGTCGTTTGTGAACCGTTGTTGTTGCCATAACAGTCAAATAGTGTTTCGTGGAATATTATCAAAACTTTAGTTTAAAACTAGGTTTAAAACATTGTGCTGGTCGTTCTCCAACGTAACACATTTATCAAAAAAACTACCGGTCGTTCTCCGGTTTATCAAGCAGCTGGTCGTTCTCCAGCGAAACAAAAAGGTACCGGTCGTTCTCCAGTTTATCACAATGCTGGTCGTTCTCCAGCGTATCAAAAGTTACCGGCTGTTCTCCGGTGTATCACACTGCTGGTCGTTCTCCAGCGAATCAAAAGTTACCGGTCATTCTTCGGTTTATCACAAGTAGTAAACGTTTTTGTAAACAGTTCGTATAAGAGTATGAAACTCATTTCATAAATACAGTTGCACAATAGTATGAACACAATCATAAACAGTTGTATAAAAGCATTGAAAGCAATTATATAATAGTTTTAGATTATGGCAAATAGTAAAACAGTAACTATGTTTTTCACCCCTATCTTAAAAACAGTAAAAGAGGGGTTGTGAACTCACCTCGTGAGCTAAATACGTGAGTGCTAGCAAAGCGTGTGTCCAAGTAAAGTCCCTAACGTCCTAAACGCATGATATTATAAGTATATGTAAGTGGATGTTTTAGTAGACCATCCATGCTAGTGATCACTCAACTAGTATGTCCACTTGTGTTTTGTTTTTGAAAATAAACGTGTAGGACTCGTTAGTGAAAGTTTGTAATAATAGAACTTAAGGACATTTTATTAAATTTGTTTTGTTGTACCATTTACAATAGTAAATGTCATGTGTTATCGAATTGCCTTAGTATGTGGTTATCAGTTGTCACGCGAATTTAATATTTTGTGTCAACGTCTTGCGGTTTACGTCTCGGTTCGAATATAAGTGTCGTTTTTCGTTCGGGTTATCTTTACAAGTCTCATTTTTGGTCCAAGTCACTTAATAAGTCACCCAAACCCACTTTTTTTACAAGTTGCCAAAAATAGTAAGTTTGACGTTTTCGAAACCGATGCCCGTTTTTCTTGACTCGGTCAAACCTTCTTGGTTTGACCCGAGACTTTTACCCAAACCTTAAACATGTTCATAGATCACAAAAAGTTAGTCTTTTCCTTTATAGCAAGTCCATAAGTGTTGGTTTTTAAAAGTTATCAAAATCAGTCTACATTTTATATTTTCTAGAAAATACATCCCTTTGTCGAAATTTTTATAAAATTCGATAATCCGAAATAAGTTCCAAGAAAAATATCAATTGTTTCCCCATATGTTATTTACCTTCAGTAATTTTTACAGGATTTTTAGAGAAGTCTAAGTATTTTTAATAATTACTTTTATTTTCTGGGGTTCAAAAACTGACCAATCAGGACACATGCATGAAGTCAGAATTACTGGGCAAAATCTACAGGTTTTCAGCAAAAGTGGTCAACACGACATTTGTAGCCTACAAGATTTGTGAGAGTTTGGCAGTGGTTTCAGTTCATTTCAGTGTGTATAGCTCAAGATATGGTCAAAACCATAAGACCAAAGTTTTTGACTTTTCTGGGTAGATTATCTATGTTTTCTTACAAAAATTATTAAAAATAGTAAAATATCTCGGAAAAATATGAGGCTAGTGGAATTTGAAAAATAACTTCTTGAACTTAATTTTTGACTCTAAAACCGTCCATTTTCATGAAGAGATGATTTTTATAAAAATCGTGGAAGTGGTTACAACATTCTGGACAGAATGTTTTTCTTACATGTTTGTGAGTTTTATGTTAAGAAAAAGGATTTTTAAGCAAAGTTTTGTTACATACATGTTGAGTGAACATTAATACATGTAAATAAGAGTGTAAAGAAGGAGAAGAAATCCTCACAATGTTGTTTATGATGAAAGAATGGCAGATATGAAATGAGGAAGAGATGAAGCTTGCTTTTCTTAAAATTTCTTGTAAAATGGTGAAGGATTCAAGTGGTGGTTGTTGGTGGTTTATGGTGGTGGAGTGGTGGTGTTGTGGTGGTGGTTTTCTCCAAATTTTAGAGAGAGAGAAGGGTGTAGAGATAAGGTGGAGCAAATTGATGAAAGTGGTGAAGTGTGAAATGATGAGAAGTGAGTCTTGCATGAGATGTGAATGGAAGTAAAAAGAATAATAATGATGAAATTGCATGTATGGGGAGAGGGGGAGGGGGTGGTGGTAGGTTTTTGGGGGTCCCACCTTATGAGTTTGTGATTTAATTCTCAGTCTCGGTCTGTGTTACGTATTGTGGTCGTTTACCCGTTATTCGTGTTAAAACGTTAAATCGCCTAACGTTTTCTTGTGTCGTTTTAATTTACGATATATTTGGGATAATTTGAGTTACCGAAATATTTATCGAGTTTCATTTGGTTGCCGAATTCGATTCGCGCATTTTTGTTGCGTTAGAGACGTTTTAACCAAAACGTATAGGTTTTTCGTGTATTATTATATTAAAATAATAATATAGGATAAATAACTATTAAAAATAGATTTAAGTTATTTATTGAAATGTTTTCACCAACGTCGTATATTGTGTTGGTATCTGTCCGATTGTTTCGCGCGTATTTACTAATAATTACAACTTTTGTAATACCTCGCGTATTAATTTGTTGGGCTTTGCTAGATTTATCTCATAAAAATAGTGTGAATTCTCTTAAGTAGGGAATTATCGTAGGACATGCATGTGATTAATGTACGTAATTACACCGAAATTTGAGGAGTGTGACACCTTCAAAGGTGGTCCGTATTTTAGTATTAATCTTAGAACGGTGTTTGTATTATTACTCGTGTTATCAAACGAGATTGAAAAAACCTTTTGTTCAAATTTAAACGCTTTCATTACATCTCGTAACATGTAAAATAAATTTTGACCCGTGTGAGGATACTCAAAGTCTTCAAAAGCAATGGTACGTTTCATCATTTGCCAAGTTACGAGATCAACCCAATGTGCGGTAACACAAAGGTACGAACCGGGCAAACAATGAGGAGCCGACCAAACATGGTTGTTAATGATACACTTGTATTTAAGTTTTCAAAACCGGTTTTTAGTTGCATTTTTAGCTTGTTGCCACAATTTAAGGGCATCACGTTTAAGAGTAATACGACTTAGATGATTATATCGCGGTTGAAGAGTATTTTGAATCACCCTAGTAAGCCGATGTTGTCGAAGTGGTTGAACGACAAACTTTCTTGAATCACAAAACCCGCAAATGCTTGTCGACACCACTCCGCTTCGTATGTAAAAATACCCTCATCCCGTGACATGGTTGCTTGACCCTCCTCCGGATTAGTTTTGACTCCATCACAATACCGTGTTGCATGTGATTTCAACGTTGAGTTGGAGTCAGCTTTCAAAAATTTTCCGCAACGTTTACAATGTGCCTTAGTCGTACCATCCGACAACAACACTTTGTCGTAATTACACCAAATCTCCGGATTTTGTTTGGTTATCAAAACTTGAACAATAGTTGGTGCATTTGAAGAACCAACACCGGCGGAAGTTGAAGAAGATTGAGTTGCCATTTTGAGAGCGTTTTGAGATCGGTTAGAGAGCGTTTTGAGAGTTTTGTAAGCGAATCGTAAGCATTTTTGAGTGTTTTAAGAGTAGAATGAGCAAGTTTGAGTGTTGTGACTAAATCATACCCAAGGTATCTATTTATACTAATTTTAGGATGACAAAATGGTAAAAAAAATCGAAAAAAGGTCACAAACGGTCAAAAAATACAAAAAAAAAACGGCTACTTTCGTTCAGCTCAAACCGGTTCCCCAACGTTAACATCCAAACCGGTTCCCCAACGTTAACATCCAAACTGGTTCTCAAACCGCCGGTTTGTAGAAAAACCGAACCGGTTTTGGACAAAATCGGTTTTGACCGGTTTCGGTTTCGGGTTTTTTTTAGTTTCGGTTTCGATTTCGGTTTTTTTGGTCACCCCTACTTACAAATTTGTCTTAAGATGCAGCTATTTTATGTGATTTTTCTTACATATTGCCCCCTCTTAACTACATCATTTTTATTACTTTTAAAACTTATTGAATGACATGCAAAATTAAAAGAAGTGAAACGGTTATTAATTACACAAATCCAATCATTTACTATGTCAAAAATCAAAATGGTGTCGCCTTTCACGTGGCGAAAACCCCATCATCAAAGTTAGTAACGAAGACTCCATCGATTAGATTCCCCTTTTGTAAGGCCACCTTAATTAGCATGCATGTGATCTCTCGTTTGGACACCCAATCTTTGGTGGGCTCATATTTTGTCACCCCCACCCAAAACTCGTGCAGTTCAATCATTTTTCCAATTAAAAACCCTATATTAATTAATTTGTTTGCATGATTAATCTTTTTTTAAACCTCAGTCGCATGAACCAAATGTTGTGTAATCATTTCAATATTAAATGGATTAAAGTGGTTAATTATATATATATGCCCCTAGATAGCTAGGGTGACATCACGACACGTTTTTGTTACATGCCGGCCGGCCACCTTATCATATTGTTCCACATGAGATGATAAGCATGAAGCCATAAATGACTAAAAATAGAAGTCGATATGATGACCTTACAAGTATACAATGGCATTTTGGTGGAATTTGAATCATACGAGGATATTCTTGCCCCTTCATCGCTAGAGATACGTCCAACTTATCAAAAATTAATAGACAATAGGTGATGTTTATTATAGAATCATTTAACCGTAAGAATAATATTTTTTATTTTTAATTTCATCATATGTACGCTGTTTGTAAAATAAATAATACTAATAATATTAGAATGTTATTTTAAATATGAAATTGATATATATATATATATATATATATATATATATATATATATATATATATATATACACACACACATGTATATATATATATGGTGGGGATCAAGAGGTAAGTAAAAAAATGGGGGAATGAGGGAAGTTATTTCTAGCCATACATTCTGGTAAACTCAAAAGTCAATGCGGTGGCAAAATTGTAAATAATTTTTTTTCAGAATATTAATATTCATTTGGAAAGAATGTTAATCAAAATTACAACCTAATATTTTTGAACATTCTTTTACGATGAATGTTAACTCATATACATTTATTATACATTGATGAATGTTAAGTTATCTCGTTCAACAATGTATAAAAACATATATAAGTTAATATTCATCATAAATTATGGTTCATGTTCTAAATTTTTTTTTTGTGAAATTCGATGGTTAATGACAACTATAATTAAATTAATTACTTGTTTATAAGTTTTGTATGTTGAAATTCGTTTAATTTTATTGTATTTATTAGTGAATCAAAATTTTCACAAAACCCAAAAGTTATACTCAAAATTCTTAATATTTGATGAATATGAATTATGACGAATTGAAGATATGTATGAATGTCTTTGATGAATTTGAAATTTTTAATGTTTTGATTGATTTACATGCTTTAATTTTGAATTTTAAACAAAAATTGATGAAATGAGTATTGTATATGAGTTGGAGAAGATACAAAGAAATGTGTGGTTGAGGTTTGCTTCCCTCCTTCCCTCAAATTTAAAACTTCCTTCTTGATCCTTCCCCTATATATATATATATATATATATATATATATAAAGGGGTGGAGATAAAATAAAAACAGTGAAAACAGTTGACTTTCACAATTTTATTAAGTGTGAAGTTGAATTTTTTGTTCTTCACAATTAATTTTTAAATGTGAAGCTTATTTTTTTTTGCTTCACATAAAATTTATGAATTGTGAAGGTTGAAAATTAAAATTCACAGATTCATAAATTTATGTGAAGCTAAAAAATTTAAGCTTCACAGTAAAAAAAAATTATCTATCTTAAAGAGCATAAATTCTAAAAATTTTGATATAATTTTTTTATAAAAAGAAGTTAGTTAATCTTAGACTTAAAAATAAAAATATGTGTTCTTACTGTTCCCAGCATAAGAAGTGGTTCTATTTGAACTTTCTTCGTATATCGTATATTATTGTTAAAAATATTAGTACAATGAATAAAAATTTTCTACATACATTATATATGGGTTATTTGTACATGGTTCACATTTACTTACATTAGCTATTTAAATTTATATAGTTTTTGATGCTCTATAAAAGAAACAGTAATAATTTGTGTAAAGATGTGAAAAAGAAAAGAAAAGGGTTTGCTCAAGAAAAAAAAAGGACTGCTAAAAAAAACTAAAGAAAAAACAAAAGGGTTTGTATATTTATTATTTAATAGTATGATCTAGAATGATTTAAAAGAACAATATTACCCTTGATAATATCATGAGATCTCTAATTCTCTTGTTTCTTGATAATATTCCCATAGTTTCTTTAAAAAATCAAGAGAAAATGGGGATTTAGTTTGCAAATTGAATATAAGAGTAAATCAAACATCACATATACATCTTTGATAGTCATAAATATTTAAATGCGATATTTGTAAAAGTGCAATAATGTATGAATACAAAGTTCAAAACATATTTTTCTTTTCTTTCCAAATTTCAAGAAAGTTATTACAAAATTGCGGTTTTTTACATTCTAAGTCGAGTTGGATTGAAATTCTACGGTTCAAAAACTTATATGTATGAACTCCATTTGGCAGCTCAACATGAATTCAAGTTCAAGTATCGCAGTTCCTTTATATTCAAATTCGAATCATTTGAACTTCACCTTTTTGTAATAGCATTTGAATAGTGTAATCAAAGGCAAGAAATACGTACAACTGGTGACCTACGACATATATAACACTCACGTCCCTATTAAATATTAAATATTATGTGTATGATCAAAGGCTACAAATTGCATTGTACTATTATTCATAGACCAACAAAATTAACTACCGGCGACATAAAACGTTTTCAAATGTAATTTCATCCGTTAAAATTAAACGAATCCAAGAGTGACATTCTCGTTAAGAGAAACAGACTCACATGAAAGTTGTAAAGATTTAGAAAACAAACAATATTCCTCACATCACATGGGCTGGCTGGCTCCTTCCAAACCTAACCCTCAAGAAAACTTTAGCATGTGGTTCATATTAACGACTTTTGCAGACATATATTATCTACCATGGTTTAATTTAATTTACCTGCTCTTATGACACTAAATAAAGGTACAATTGTATCTGTGTATTAAATTTCATGTACTCCAATCCACTCACTTGTGCATTCTGATAAACCGAATCTTCTTGTAATAATAGTGGAATAAAAGATGGGAAAATAGATGGTACCGTCCATTTATTGGCTAAGAATTTCTTTAACTGTTAAATGGGTGGATTAAATAGGTATAAAATGCAAAGGAAAAAGTCGATTAAATGGGTGGGAAAAGAAAAGGACAAAAATACCCTCACGTGCGTGTCACATGTATAGATATAACGACTGATTTTTGAGAAAATGAATAACCACAGGTATGTTTTTTGTAATTTACAAAAAAAAATATTTATTTTGTGATTGGTTAGTTGCACATTTCAATTGTGATGTCAAACTTACGATTGATATCCCCGTAAAAGATTTGAGTCATTTTTATATAATAATAAATCATGGATAACACGGTTCGTTCATATGATGTTGGGCTTCTTTGTGGGCTAAGTTGGTTCAATGACTTCAATCTACTGTGATGAACAGAATTGGGCTCAGTTTTTTAAATCGCCTCTCACTTTGCATTTATAAATAGTTAGGGTTAATAGAAAAATATTATTGTAATTTGTCAAAATATTCAAGTAAGTTACTGTACTATTAATGTTCATATTTAAATTAGACTATTTGCATTATAATATTTATAAGTCAAGTAACTAACTTGAATTCAAAAGTTAAGTAAAATAAGCTAAAGTAAAATAATCTTAGTGTTAATATTTATAAGTTAAGTAACCTACATATCATGTTTTATTAAATTTAGTAATTCAATCGAACAAATTAAATAATTCAGTAATTTAGTTGAACATTTTTATAAAGTAGTAAACATATTTGTCTATTAACCCAAATAGTTATTTTGTGGGCTAAGTTGGTTCAATCTACTATTATACGATGAATTTAAATTTATTAGTATACTACTCGCGCTATAAAGCGGAATACAATATTTTATTTATTATAAATTGTGACTCGGTGATTGTCAATATTTATTATTTATTTATTATATGTTTTAAAGTAAAATATATAAAGAAGAATTTTTTTGAAAGTATTTATTATTTATTTTTTGTTTTTAAAGTAAAAATATAAAGAAGGGCAACTAAAGACATTAATAAATCTGGCAGCTGCAATCTTATTTTTTCACCCGTCGTCACCATTTTCATTGATTCGCTCTTTTTACACTGTATCACAAAAACCCTAATAAATACTCAAATACCCAAACATCACGAAATCAAAACGATTAACAACAATTGATTTATCTGGTAACTAATAATGGCCGAAAAACCTCAACCGGTTCAAGTATTATACTGTGGTGTTTGCGGGTTACCCGCCGAGTACTGTGAATTCGGACCCGATTTTGAAAAATGCAAACCCTGGTTGATCCAATTTGCGCCCCAGGTTTACCCTCATCTTCTTCAAGGTGAAATTTTCATTTTTCTTACACCCTTTCTACTGAATTTGAAAACCCTTTAATGTTGTTTCAATATTATGATATGCTTTTAATTTTTTATGAAATGAAATGAAATGATGATATAGATGCAAATGGGAAGGATGTAGAGACGGTTTCGAATCAACTTCAATCGTCTTCGATTTCTGATGGCAATTTGGCTTCTGGTAATATTAATTTTGCTGTCCTTTAACCTTTTGAATTGTTTAATTCACTATACGCAATATTGTATTTATTAAGTCCTGAAATAATGAGAATTTGGAATTATACTCCATATAGAATATAGGGTGAGAACTGAGAAGGACAAACCTAAAAGATGCGAAGTTATCATTGTCTGTTCATGTATACATGTGTATATTAATGTATTTATATGTCATATGCGTTGTGTAGATTAATGTCTTGTACATATACGTATGTTTCTGCGTTTGTTTGCTTAGTGTTGCAATGTATATTACTCAAGAGAAATATATCGTTCTACTTCTATATGATTTTGCTGATATGGTATATACGACATCCAACCTCAAGTTAGTGTTCGTTTTTAGTTTTTATACATCCTAAAATAGTACTCTCTTGAGCCTGACTATGAACCGCTGCAATGGTGTATACATCTACAAGAAATTTATATCAAATGACTATATGTGCAAGTAGATTATAAGTATACGACATGAGTGAAACTTGTTTGCTCAAAGTATTTCAAAGATCATTCTTTTCAAAGCTCTTATAATATATGGAAAATTTTGGGTATTTATTGTCATGGAAAATGAAACTCAGTTGACTGTGAGGGTCCCAACAGTTTTAAGTTATAGTCACTAGTATTCCCGAAGCTTTGTTAACTTTTTTTTCATTCAGTAAGCTTACTTCTCGAGGGCTATACTGTGTTTTAGACAATCATCGTAAACTTCTTTTTACATGTGATAGGATCGTAGAAGTCACGACATACTATAAACATGATTGTTGCATATGAAAGAACAAGTTCGTCAATCATCAAAATAAGATAGATGTAAATTTGGAAATTGTGATATTCTACATTTGCAAACACCATGTATGAACTATTGAACTGAAAAGAAGACTCATCGGGTTTATTGGGCTGTTTATATATTATTGAAAGGTAGAAATATTGAATTCTGGTGTCCAAATATTGTGCAATTGTATCGTTGTGCTTGTGTTCATGCCATTTAGCGAGTTATAACAATTTTCCGTTTGGCCAAGATCACTGCTGAGGAGAATATACAGTTGAAGACCATATACGGATATACCTAGTGCAATATAAATATGTCACAAGAAACTTGATAATTCTCAACTGCAATGTTTGAGGTTATATATTAGGGTTTCATTTTACATATTTTTGGTTAATTAGTTTATTAGACCTTTTATTCCTTCAAAATTATAATCTAGGGATTCTGCATGATTAGACTTTTAATCCTTAGTTGCAGGCTCTTCAGCACCAAAGCAGGAACCAGTAAAGAGACTTCCAGGGGGAAAGGTGAAAAAGAAGGTAAGAACCGGACAAGTTCCTTATAGAACGTTCATATACCTAAGTTTGTTTAACATATTTGCAGCACACCTCTTATACCTTTTGTGTGTGTGTGTGTGTGTTGTTTTTGTTGTTGTGTTCTATTTGGCACATAATGGATCCTTCTTAAGTTACTTTGTCAAGGTGCCGCGATCTATATTCCTTTAATGTTTTCTGTAAGATGCCTTGTTCTTGATGATGCTATGCTGCGATCACCTGTTTGTAAATTAATTTTAGGGATAATGGACTATATAGGTATAAGATAAATACTTATGACTATTTCCAGAAAACATATATTGTTGACCGTCCATTCCGGTGCCCTTGCAACAAAGATACTATATAATGCTAATTAACGCTCAGTACACGAGTCTTATGATTTTGATGTCTAGAAATGATCCAATATGTGTTCGTGAAGCATATGTCATGTTTATTATATTATACCATATTATAGTTCACTTATTACTCTTAGAACATAAACTTTTTAAAATGGCACAATTTGATTTCAAAGAAACTAAACAGATATAGAACCGTTATGGAGGTTATCTAAAAATTTACCTCTGTTTCTTGAGATGAATTATGGACACCTTTTTGTGCCTGTGGGTATAGATCAAAGAGGGAGTAGGTTTAAATCTATCGGTGGCCTTGATGAAGTTTTCCAACTACACGAAATAACTTTGATGAATTTGTTTTGTAGGAGAAACAAGAAGTTATAATCGAGAAGGTAACCCGCAACAAGCGAAAGTCTATCACCACGTTGAAAGGTCTTGATCTTTTTGGTAAGCATAATGCCGCATCATTGTTTTTATGTCGTTGTTTATCGTTGATCATATCATTGCTACTTCTCTTGTTTATAAATTTCCATGATATCTGGTACTTTTGACCCAACTACTCCACTAAGTTACCCCTTTCACATGAACTAGCTAACTTAAGGTCTTATGGCTGTTAGCTTGATGTTGAAGGAGTTGATACTAATAGTTCTATGTGAACTAGATATGGTAATTCCGACTCATTTACTTATGAATGGATCAACGTAGGTTATGTTATATCTATAATAGGTCAAACGGGTTAAGTAAATTGGTTTTATTAACGAAGAAATGGGTCAAAAAAATCTATTTTTTTAGAAAGGCAATGAACTCACACACCCCACCACGAATACACACAACTTTTCCCACGAATATATACATATGTCCATCCCTGGACTTGAATCCACAACCTCATGGTTGAAGGGCACCTCGATACGGCTAGGCCAATGGTCCTTTGGTAGAAATGGGTCAAAATTGTATTTTGAGAATCACGTCTAAAGCCTTGCGCATAAGGTCAACGCATTGTATTCTTTGGTGGTCGTTTCTACGCGTTCTGTTAGAGCTTTCACATTTTATTGTTTCTAATTTATTGTATTCTCTTAATGCATTGTAGGTGTTAAACTAAGTGATGCTTCAAAGAAGCTTGGGAAGAAGTTTGCTACGGGAGCTTCTGTTGTTAAGGTACAAATTCTATCGTCTGCACAGTTCACAAGTCTTGATATTATTCAAATATTCATCTGAATGAACAATTAAAACCTTGTGAACAGGGGCCAACCGAGAAAGATCAAATTGATGTACAAGGAGACATAGCATACGATATCGTGGAGTTTATCACACATACATGGCCTGATGTAAGCAGATAGTTACTGTATTTTTGTACTTGTGGGAATGCATTTGTCATGCTTGTCATCATCTTATAAGAACTAATATTCCTTGTTTAATATTGCAGGTTCCTGAGACAGCAATTTACTTTATTGAAGATGGGAAAAAGGTTCCGGCGGTTTAAGTTTTGGAGATTTGTATGGTATTTCCCTTTGATGACTGTTGGATATCTAAAACTCCAACTGTATTTGCGATAGAAAGAGCTGTTTTTGTTGTTCATAAACCAACTGCTATATACCCCTTTGTGCGTTTTCCTCATCTTGAAATCATCCTATGATATGAAAAAACATCCATATGATTTTCTATTGAGTTGTGTGTTTGCGACAAGCTCTAGTGACCTCTTCATTTGTGATTCTTGGAGTTGTTTCGATGTGTGTTTTAAAACTGATAAATGTGACTAGATTACTACAGAATAATTAGTTCAAATTTAAATCCAAACAATCCCTAAATTCATGTGGCCTTGTACAGTCTGTTATGCACGGAGAAAGGGTACGATGTTCATTGCATCATAATGTGGTCAATTTGGTTACTGCATTGTGAATTACTGGCCAACTTCTGAGATTGTGTAATGTTTGCATGAATGAAAGTGGTTGACCTGTGTCTGGTCTGGTCAAGTCTTGTGGGCTCATAACCTGAAAGGAACAATATGATGGTGCTTGTGGAACATGTAACATCAAGGAGGGACAAAAAGAAAGAAATGGAGTAATGGTGGGAAATGTGACGTCTATCTTTATGGTTCAATGTAGTATTATTGACTTTGAAGTTTGACCCACAAAGATTACTAGAATCTAGTTTCAAGATCTTTGTAGACCTTGCCGTGTGTGCTTGTAATGCAATCAAGGTGGATCTAAATGGGGCAACAATCTTCCGAGAAAGTTGAAAATACTTAAAAAGAGAAGAAAATAATTTCTTATGTCCTCTCCATTTTAAATGTCTAGCTCCGCCCTGAATGCAATTGATCTTATTTTGTAGATATGGCTAGATACATGTTTAGACATAAATCTAACTTACGACTCTTAAAGCCTTTTTTCGGATTTCATTAAAATCGAGACTAATATCATTTCAAAATATTTACTCGGTGTATGTTTCCGGTTACTTTTTGTTTTATTATTTTTTATTTCTCATGAAAGCATTACGTACCGACTGTGCGTAGAGATGTTAAATCCCTCATGTAGGATGATATGTCAAACAAGGAAGAAAATAGCGGTGGATTCTTGTGTCCCTTAAAAGATTTAGGACCCTTGAGCCATCTGAATTTGGAAAGATTTACTAGATTCATTGCATATATTGTAAAATCTTTACTGAAAGAGTGAAAAAGATAGAAGAAAAATGAAAGTAATCTAAATCTTTCAATTGGTGATGTTTTTAAGTAATTAAATAAACTAACATGTTAAAATGTCAATTTTAAAAGTATTCTGTTAATGTCAACTTATATATTTCTAAACATTATTATTGTATAAAAGATAAAACAAACTATGCATATTATATAAATTAACTCAAAGATATCAGAGATCTGTAACAATGAAAATACAGCAGAAAATTAATTTTTGTAACAACTGGAGTAGCTTGTAATTCCATTCTATTATCGTTTATTTTCACAAAAGGTTATTTCAACGGGCAACTCTAATCCGAAATCTTTTGGAGCCGATACGGCCCTTCCCGAAGGATCATACCTCTAGCAATTTTCAGTTGCACCGGAGAATGATATCATTGGGCTCTATTATCGTTTATATTATGTAAACGGATTCTAACATCTTATCATTACAACTGTAGTCGCTTATATTATTGTGGTATTCAATGTGTAGAAGATTGATATCAATTTTGTGAAAACCATGAATCTTTCTAGCGATGGCATAGTCATTTTCAAAACTGATTCAAACCAAATTAAATGAATCCGTTTGCCTATGGAAACCTAATATTTTGAACCGTTGAGATTTGACATGAAAGATTCTTAATATAATTCATAGATTGCTTCTACTTTCCGATTAAATTCAATAAGATTTTGTAAGCCAAATCTTTGAACATGATTCGCTGGCATCGACAGCTTATTGTCTCTTTCTTACTTGATCAAGTAGTATAAATTTAAAATTTTCATACAATCTATCAAAATCTTGACTTATATCATAAGCTTAAAATTTGTCCCCACCACTTATAAGATGGGAAATTTCTTAAGTTTATTACCAAACTTTTATCATGTAATCATTTTTATTAAAAAACAAAAGGAACCAAAAAACGGTCCAAGAAAGGTTTAAAGTGTCTATGTTTAACGCCCAGGAGTGTGGGATGTTTGGTCCTATGAGAGTGTGTAACACCCCGTAAAATTTTAAATACATTCACATGATTTTATATTAAAAACCTCGTGTGGTGTTTATATATACGACGATAATTTTTAATGATAATAGTTGAGATGAGAGAATGGTAATGATAGATGTAACACGCCATAAGTTTTAAACTTATCATATTCATGATAAATATATTTTCTTTTATATATATATATATATATATATATATATATATATATGCACATGAAGATACAAGTACTACAAATCATGCTCATAGTTATATGCAATATTTAATACGATATATGATGCTAAACTATGTACACATAACCTTACATATTCACATATAATAGAATAACAATAAATGTAAATAAAGATATATGTAAAAATGTAGAGTAAGTACTTATCATCTGATGTCGGTGTCTTCACAATGGGTTGCCAAGAAGAAAAAGAAACAAACACATTAAATGAGTTGTCCCTATTATATAGTACTAGTTAGTAAATGATATTTGTCATCTATTGAATTTAAAAAGTGAATATGCGAATTTCACGGCATAATATATATACCTATGTCGAAATTGTACTTATAAAGAGCATGAGAAATTCATAAATGGAATCACAAAAACCCCATCTTCTCTCTAACAATACTATAGTAGAAAACGATCAAGTGTTGAGCTATTCAGAGAGTAAAGAAATCAAGTCACGTCTATTATTAAAGTTATATGATTAGCCATTTCTAAAACACGGCAAGTTTCTATGTGTCTCCACTTTGAGCCTATTGTTCATTTCTTTATGTTGGATCAATTATGTTTCATTTTTATTTTGCTATTACCTAAATTACTGCTATAGTGCATTCGACATGATCCAATAGTTTCATGATTATATTGAGCGATATTATTTATCGTGCATTTTGTTATTCACTGATAACCCGAACGTTTGAGCATGCATAGTTAAAGTTACAATGTACGAATGATAAGGAATGAGTCATTTCTATTAAATTAGAATGACTAAGTTGAATGATGATTAAGGAGTCTGTCACTATTAAATTAGGGCGACTAATATGTACGGCAAGATGTTTTATATGAACACACTCGTGTAATGATCAGGAACGTTAAAGGAAAGTATTCAGAGTTATATTTTTAAACAGAATTCTAGGCTTATAGGAAGTTATCTTTGTACTCATTTAACTCCATCTTTCAGTTGGCAACTGAACGTATTATTGATTACCTTTTCTACTAGATGACCCATATACCCACTTGCATAAAATATCCCCACCCTTGTGTATAGAAACTTGCTGGGCGTTGTCGCTCACCCTTACATTTTCACACTCAGGTTATGAAGCTGGAAAGGTTATCGAGAACGAGAAAACTTACGAGTAGTTATAGTATTTATTGTTAATGTTTTTCTATTGTATACGTTAATCTCATTGAATTGTAATAACATTCAAGTAATGTTTTTCTATTGTTCGTTGCCATTAAATAAATGAGATTTACGGCACTCGAAAGTAAGGGGGTGCCACATATTGTGTAACAAAACATGTCTTAAAGGAATTGAACACGAAAAACGTAATTAAGGGACTAAAACTAAAAAAGTGATATAACATAGGGATCATTTTTGTAATTTACTTTGGTGGAGATTAATCCTTGTTTAGCTTTTGTTAGATAGTCATTATCAGTTTATCACACTCTTAAAATATATTTAAATCGAACAAGCATTTAAAAAGTAGGAATTCTTTTTTCTCTTTTTTTTTGGGTGGTTAGTCATCGTTTTGTAAGTTTGTAACTATGAACTTTGCATAATAAAAGCATCTTTTTCTTATATTCCACTATAACAACAACGTTGTATAATAAACTGAATATATATTGTATGTACGTCAATCTATTTAAACAATCTTGATTCAGTCCGAACAAAGATTACGAAAATCTTTGACATACCAAAAAAAAAAAAAGACTGACCAAGTGACCATATTAACTATTTGACGTGGTGTATTTATCTTTTGATGTGAAACTTTAGCTAGGGGCGAGGCTAAAATGAGAATGAGAAAAAGTGTTGAGAATGAGAATCAATAGAAATGCGCTACGTGTCACAAAACTCACTTTCTTCCATATCTTTAAAACCAAATATCTCACAAACGACAAGTCGAAAAATTATGAAAATTGCACCATAAAATTCAACGTTTTCTCCTCTTCGATTTAAAATCTCACAAGTTATACTTTCGACGGGGTTTTTTTTTCATTTTTTGAAGGCTTTAGATATGAAATTTGACTACAAAAGGTGGACAACCTGCCTTTGGCTGTTTGGTAACACGTTCCTCTCGTTCCAACATTTCCGTCGATAATTGACACGTCTCATAACTTTTTACGTTTAAAAAGTTATGTCATTTATTTATTTGCTTAAGTTTTAATGATTGTATTATAAATGATACTACGTAGGTATATTTTTTAAGTACGTTTTTCAACTAATAAAAATATGTAAGGGTAAATTAGTAAATTCACTCTTAAGAAAATATTATATATTAGTATACATATATACATATAGATGGATATATAAAAAATTTAATTATTTAGAATTAAATGTCACATGTTTAATACTTTAAAGTTTAGTAATGATGATATTAATGAGATTTTAATCCATGTAGAGGTATGTTAGTAATTTCAAGTTAATGTTAGAGGGATATTGGTAATTTTCTTAACAAAATATCCAAAATGTGTTATATATATTAGTAATGGATAATAGATGTAGAAGTATGAATAACTTGATTTCACATTTGATTTATTTAATTGTATAAATAAACAAATAAGATTAGTAATCTTATTATTATTGTTATGTTAATTTATTATTTATTTAATAGAACGATATTGCAAGTTAATAATTTGTTAATGCAAATTTTTAAAAATGAAAAAAAAAAGAAGAAGATGGAGTGTATGTTGACCGAAAGCCGACTCCATTAAACGATTTAAAATCGTGTATTTTTTTGCGTGAATGGTGTAAATTTTACGGATGGAGTAAAGTGAAAACAGTTTGAATAGCTTGAAAATCATACGAAATACAGTTTGCTAACACGATCTTCTCGTTCCGACCTTTCTATCAATAATTGACACGTCCCATAACTCTTTACGGTTAAAAAGTTTTGTCATTTATTTATTTGCTTAAGTTTTAATGATTTTATTATAAATGATACTTTAATATATGTAAATAAAAATATGTAACGGTAAATTAGTAAATTCACTCATAAAAAAAAAATTACAAATGTATTATATATTAGTATAGATATAGATAGATATATAAAGTTTTAATTAATTGGAATTAAATGACACATGTTTAATACTTTAAAGTTTAGTAATGATGGTATTAATGAGATTTTAATACATGTAGGGGTATGTTAGTAATTTCAAGTAGATTTTTCAAATATTATTAGTAATGTTAGGGGCATATTGGTAATTTTCTTGTTAAAAACATCCAAAATGTGTTATATATTAGTAATAGATAGATGTGTTGTAATTTTTTTTTTCTTTTTAAAAATAAAATAAAAGATTGAATAAATTTTGAGAAGGAAGTAATCAAGTTGCAGTTATCTGATACACATCAATATAAACGTACGCATACACACAAGTTAACGTACACATGCAAAACACGTACACAACACACACGTAGATATATGGTTTCTAAAGATGTCTCCCTTGGGATTTATTTAGTAAATCCAATTACTAATGTGTGCTTACATATATTTGGTCTAATTATATTAAATTAAACTATTTAAGTATTGAGCGAATTAAGTGATTCCTAATTAGAATCCAAGTCCATATACGATTAATGGGACATTTGATGAGAACATGGTAGGATTATGAATTATGGTCTCCAATATACCAAAATCAACTGTTGTGATCTCGATTCATTACTAATGGAGCAAGGTACACAATCTCTATGCTTGTATTATTTTTGTACTAGACCTCAAACCTGTATATTCACACAGTCCGTGATATTTTTAATTTGTATTCTATATAAAGCATATTGTTGCTACAAAATTGAGTGGGTGGGATTAATTTTGTACTCAGTAACATTTGACAGATGTCAAAGATCATTAAATCATAAAGGAATATAATTATACATATCGAATTCAAAAGTATAAAGGTAAAAAGAGATGGTAGCAATCATAAATGTGACGTTGTAGTACAAAGCAATAATTATATTTTTTGTAAAACCTCTTTGTACACCATATTTGTCGTTTTATTTGTCTGCTTGCCATACTTGTCACAAAGAAGTACTTTCAGTCCCTTTTTGGTTTTAACATGTGAGACCGCCACATACAGTTGTCCATGAGAAAAGACCGGTCGCCATAAATACGATCCCACCGTTTGTAACGATTGTCCCTGGCTTTTGTTTATTGGCATTGCGAAACATACTGCCAGATGATATTGTCTTCAATTAAACTTGAAAGGTATGATTTTATCAGACGACAATAATTTCATTCTTGGAATATGAGTTATGTTTCTGATGTGGCTACCTGAAATGATCTTTGCTCCAATAGTATGTTCTCCAAGCCTTTGAATTTGTAATCTTGTTCCGTTGCATAACCCGTTGGCCTAATCCATGTTCCGAAGTAACATTACTGGTACGGTTTTTTTGAGTGTGAGCTTATGGTTTGGTTGGATCATGTCAATAAAGTAGTTAACCTTGAGTAATTGCCTTTCAGATCTACAATAATCCTTTTTTGGTTGTCCCAAAAACATGCAGCTTCTACGTCCCAATTCAGATATTTAACCAATACTGCCAATTCAAATTTTGCAGTTGTTTAAAGCTAGAGAGTATTTAAACTATTGCATCCACTTCAGAACACATGCAATTCAAAAGACGTATACATACTGATTACCTAAAACAGCAAGAAAACTCACCATGAGACTCTTGACCAGGAATTAGTCCAAAGCCACCATCATATGACTGCAATAAAACATTCCCTTATAAGCCATATGCTTAAACTAAGAACAAGAAACCTAAAGCTAACAGGATGTTGTCTTCAGTAAAAAAGGTAAACGGAGTCATTCCTACCAAAACAACTGTATTTACAAACTACTCCAGTCCTCTTCAATAATTATTTAAATATAATACTTAACGCGGTTGAGTGTTAACTCATACTCTATCTTAAAAACCACATGACAAAAATAAATATGTACAGCAACTAATTTAGCAACAATAGAACATGAGCATTATACTTGACACAATACCGGAGGGTTAGATACTTGAGAAGGTCTCCGTATACCTGACAACTCAATATGTAGTTCTTGGCTTTCTCTTTATCCATGCCACTCCGGTACCTCTGAAGAAGAAGAGAATGGAGAATGGAAAACGGAATTGGACCGTGATTTTTTTTTAATATCAATTTATTCCTTAATTCAATTTTTGTTGAAAAATGCTTGACCCTGATTGGATAATTGGATTTTTAATTTGAAAGCTATATAATTTAAGATTCTTAATAATTAATAATTCAATGTATTAATATTCTATCGGTCTCAATTTAAATAGTTGGGTTTTTTTAACGTGTGCCCCTGTGGCACACGATAAGGTGTGTTTAATGAAGTCGAACCTTCTTTAAATATTATAATTTGTATTTAATACTCATTAATCAATCTAATAATTACCTTTTTTATCTATATATCAATTACAAATTCTAATATTTAAAGAAATTATGGGTTCATTAAATGCTTCTTAACGTGTACTGCGGGGCACACGTTAGAAAAACTCATTTAAATATATTCATAACTTCAGAATTAATTAATCAATACTTATATTCGTGGACGTACATACGTCCTGGCTTTTTCCCATTCCCACAAAAGGAATTAATTTAATTATTTTCTAAAATACTAATCAAAACTGTATATTGAGAGTTGACAAAATAAGAAGACAAGTTGAGGAGAAAAACACCTTCAATAGATTGAATAAATAGAAATAAAAGATCAAGTAAAAGGGAAGAACGATTACATTACTCGATTTCTATTTGGGAAACGCTTGCATAATTCTTGTTTTGAATTGAAAATTAATTGTTGAGCCTAATTAGATGGATATACCTAAAAGTTGGTCTAATATTATGAAAACGACAAGTGACAAGTTCCCTGGAGTATAATATGAAGAGAGGGAAAATAGTTCAACTAAAAGATATATTTAGTCATACTGTACGTAGTTAGGTATAAATATCATGTGTACGTCCGATGTCATTACTCAAAATGAATCTAATTGATTCCACACTTCCACATCAAATAATTGAGCCCGGCTACATGACCTGTTCGAAGAAATTTAGTTTAGGCATATATATATATATATATATATATATATATATATATATATATATATATATATATATATATATATACATTAAAATTTATAAACACCATAACTGTTTCTTGAGGTTATATATGTGCGTACGTAAATAAATGGGCGTCCTCTCTTTTGTTGTCGGGGTGGAATGTGATGAGTTCGCTAGCTTTCTAATTCATTGACAATTTCGAACGTGTTTAGAAATTACTAGGAAAATCCATATATATATGTAAGTCGGTTATTCTTTCATTTAATTAATAATAATTCCGTAGTTAAGTTTGTTTTAAAACTTTACTGTTGCCTAAGTTATAGAAAAAGTCCTTAAATGTTTTATAAATTCTTTTTTAGAGGGTTTTACTAATGTGTAATGTGTAACGGTGTATTAATGAAGTCAAAATTTCTTTAAATGTTAACATTTGAATCTAATAATTACCTTTCATATGTATACATTAATTACAAATTCTATATATTTAAGAAAATTATATGTTTATTAAATGCAACTTTTGTTTAGCAAAATTCTTTCTTAGATAGGCGAGGCAAAGAGAGAACCATTTTCCCCTGATCGATCTGATCTATACCGTTCAACAAGGCAATGGGCGGTTGTCCTTGCTGTTAATTATAATTACGTTGACCTCCATTTTTCAATTATTATTTATTTATTTTTTTATTATTATTATTGTATCCACTTAATGAAGCTAAACTCAAAACGAGAAAAATGGCACACTACATGCATACTGTTCTTAGTTTAACTTAACTTATATATATTAAAGAAAATATATGATATAATTGAATGAAATTGTCAATACTAAAATAATGTAAGAAATATATACAAATATATTTTAACTAGACTAGACTAGATATAAAACATGTGTTGTTTTTGGATATATCAATAATAGAATTATAAAGTCTACCACCCTGTGACGAAAACGAATATTGACCCGGCATATCTATCTATATCTATATAGTATATAGTACTAGTATGTACCAATATACTATTATGCCTAATTTAATTAATTAATTGTGTGTAAATTGACTAAGAAACATACTCTTATTTCAATTAAAATATTAATATATAAAAGTATATCTACAATGATTTGCAAAAGAATTTTTCTATAAAGTACCGAGTGATAAAATAGTAATTTAATATTAGAAAAGGTTATATTTGTATTTACTCAAAGGTGTATCTTTTTTACATTCAAGTTACATTTTGACTTTTTCCATCCCATGCAACTTCCCTTTCAATTCTATCTATCTATATATAATCACATACCTCACCATCTTACTTTCCATCCAAGATTTCAAATGTTAATCTCTAATTCTTTCAAGTATCAACCTAATTTTACTAGTCTAATGGCATATTTACTTATACTTTTCTTAATTAACATTCCTGTTTTCATAATTACACCAGTTTCATCAGCAAGACCATTACTAAACACTTCATTAATACCATCACTTCCATTTCAATTCCCAGAAAATGATCTATGTAAAGACCCCTTTTGCATCAAAACAGCCTCTACCGATTACGGTAGGCTCGTTCAAGAGATCCCTTACGGTGTTCTTCAACCTTCATCCGTTTCTGATATCGTCCAACTTGTAAAATCTTCTTACGACTCTCCTACTCCTTTCACTATTGCCACTCGTGGAAATGGCCATTCGATTAGGGGACAAGCTATGGCTAAAGACGGAGTGGTGGTCGATATGGCAGCTTTAAGGGCTGTCAATGTACTTACTAGAATTACGGTTTCTGGGAACTCTTCTTCAGGGTTTTATGCAGATGTTGGAGGTGAGCAACTATGGATCGATGTGTTGCAAACCACGCTTCTGCATGGACTCGCACCCGTCTCATGGACAGATTACTTGTACCTTACCGTTGGTGGTACACTCTCTAACGCGGGAATTAGTGGACAGACATCTTTTCATGGCCCTCAGATTAGCAATGTTCTTGAAATGGATGTCATTACTGGTATGATCATATGAATTGAAATATTTCATTACTTTTATATGAGTGACTTCTTGAAGTTGCTAATTTGTTTTATATTTTTATAGGAAAAGGAGAATTGGTGACTTGCTCCAAGGACATTAACCCTGATCTCTTTTATGCTGTTCTTGGAGGTCTTGGCCAATTTGGGATCATAACTAGGGCAAGAATTGTTCTGAATAAGGCACCAACTAGAGTAAGATCATCTCTTTCAAATCCGGTTTTTGAATTTATCATACAGTTCATGAAATATTGGCGAAAACATATATCTGTTTTATTTTTTGAGTAATCATGTGTCATGAAATTTTATTACATACATGCACACATGCATGCATGTGTGGGCTGATATAATAGTCTAATAACACGTGTCATGAATTTAAGATTTTGTTTACTAATTTCTGGTTGATGGACTGTATGTAGGTGAAATGGTTTCAAATAATGTACGAAGATTTTTCCAAATTCACAAAGGATCAAGAGCATTTGATCTCAACTGATGGGTTTGATTATGTGGAAGGATCTTTGATAATGAAACAGAGTCCTGCAGGCAACTTTTTCTCACCAGCTGATGCATCCGCGATAAATTCATTAGCATCTAAAACTGGAATTTTATACAGCTTAGAAGCAGTCAAATACTACGATGATCAAACCATAACCACCGTTGATGAGGTTGGTATACCTATGGCATTGAGATCTAAACCTTACTTAAATATACTCTAAACTGCTTCAAAGAAATCGTAACTATTCTTTTTGTAGGCACTTCAAACGATATTTAAAGAGTTGAGCTTCAATTCTGGATTTCTTTTCAATAAAGATGCACCTCTAATTGACTTTCTGAATCGAGTAAGAGGCGAAGAATTGCTACTACAATCGTTAGGACTATGGGATGTCCCTCATCCATGGCTAAGTCTCCTTGTCCCAAAATCTAGAATTGTGGATTTCAATCAAGGCGTTCTTGTTGACATTATTCAGAAACAAAGCTTGAGTGCAGGACCATTCATTGTCTACCCATTCAACCGAAATAAGTAAGTACTTCACATTATTAAAAAAAAAAATATTATTCTTCAACTCCCACATGTTTAATTTGTGCATAAGTTTCTTTTTTGATTTCTTGAAACTTTTCAGATGGGATGAACAAATGTCGGTAGTTATACCAGATGATGAAGATATGTTCTACGTGGTAGACTTATTAAACGCGGCGGGTGGCACTGTTGATCCTGCAGTAATCGACAAGCAAAATAATGATATTTTAGTATTTTGTCAAAAGAATGGGATCAAGATCAAGGAATATTTACCACATTACACAAAGAAAGAAGAATGGATAAAGCATTTTGGGAAGAAATGGAGTGTCTTTAAGCAGAGGAAAGAACAATTTGATCCAAAAATGATATTGTCTCCTGGACAAAGAATTTTTAGTTCTGAGTAAACTTTTTATTTATATGCTTAAATTGCATGTATAATAAATATTCTATGTGGGATATATGTATAAAAAAATTTATAGGACCTGCACTTTATCTTATTGATGTTACAGCTAGGTTTATTATGTCGCAACTGTAGTAGGATTTGATTATAAGTAATGTTGGCCTAAGGCCATTGCATGTAAAATATATGTGTCTGAAAAATACTATTTCCTACCTTAAGAGTTACCATGTTATTTGGCATGACATCAACACAAATATTGTGATTCAAAGTAAATAGTGTGAAAAACACAGCAATAATGCAAGAAAGGCAGAACAGCCGAAATGAGCTCTTTCCTGTGTTTGGTGAAGAAGTGATCTTCCCCTTCAATGATTCTTAAATTGTGATTACTTACAACATTATCATACTCGATGGCATCTTCAAATGGGATGACTTCATCAGCTGATCCATGAACTGTCATGACCCTGCACGCTTTCTCAGCTGATCCTTGTTCTACATTGACTACAGACATTGATTACTGTCCAGATATCGTGATGTAACAGTGCATATGGGAGCACACAATTCCCACCTGAAAAAACATATAATAGAGACAGTAAATTAGTTTGGAAATAATTTGAAGATCTCAGAATATTTATATTTAAAGATTTTGTATCAATGGCTTATACATACGTTTACTATGTCCAACAATTGCACTAATAAGTAAAGTGTTGGATGGCTGTTGGCAAGTAATCGGCTTCCTTGCGATGGTTACCAAGTCCAGAAGTGCCTTCAGTTTCCCTGGAATATAACAACAGTTGCTTACTATTAGACCCTATGATTCAATTTTGACTTTTTTTTGTTCAAAAAGTTACTAGTCAATTAGAAAGTTGATAAGGCTTTACGTGTGTCTATGTACAGCATGTGTGTTAAACCAAGGTAGATAAACATATACTATTTGCAGTTAATAAAGTTATAGGAGTTTTGCAGGTGTTTGACCCCAAAAGTCAAAGGGTACTGTATTCTCCTTTTAAACCAAGAGAGTAAAAGATAACAGAGATTAATATGCATTGTGCGACACTGATTATTGGGTTACCCATTCCCTGCGAAATCAAAGCGAAATACACAAATCCCTTGTCTTTCCAACCCAAGAGGAACCTAGCTAGGTCCACCATCAAGCTATTATCCTGGAGACGAGGATGCGTACATTCTCATATATTCAATCATCCCATAAGTAGCAAAATGGATGGATCATATGGATCGCGTTACGATTCAATATAAGTGAATTATTAATGAAAACTAAGGGTGGTCTTTCATGAACATTTGTTAAATGAATCGATTAATATTAGTTGTAGCTAAATTTATCTAAAAGAGCCAATTTAGAATTCTTCCCATTTCTTATTGACATAAATTTCATAGAATGAAAAGATATAAAAGTAGTTACTGCACAAAGAGGCCTACTATTGCAAACAAATATTTATATTTATTTAATTACCTATTATTTGAAAATTGGTAACCACTGATTGCTAATTGGTAAAAGTTTATTAAAATTTATTACTGTATTATGATATTTGATCAATTGAATGAATAAAAAATTTAAAGACTAAATTAGTCGTATGAATTCAATTATCTTCCAGTAATTAAAGTATAGTCATTTTCCACATTTATTCAACTTAAATTAGATTTAACCAGTGACTGAGTTGTTGTGGAAGATCCTTTATTGAATTCTTAGATTTGTTGCAATTTTGATTGAATTTCAACTACAATCATGCAGGCCAAATCTTCCAAGATATGATTTGATGACATTCATCAAGAAATTGCAATTTCAATTTCATTTATCACGTCTCTTTCTTTCTTGATTTAGTTGCTTAGATTTCATATCTGTGCTAAGAAATTTTACTCATACTATAAATATATTGACTTTATCCTTTATTGTATAAAAATACATTTACTTATTATTACCATAATGGACCACCATTATTAAGCTAACAGTACGTACATAATCATAAAAAGAATTTGTGAAAAGAATCTTGAAAAATCTTTATTAGACGATATTAGTAAATGTATTGTTATGGATTTTATGCTATGATACAAAATAATGGAGCCTTTAGGGGTGTTAGTAAGAATCATTTTGATCATGTGGTACACTAGTCGACAAATTATCAGTGATAATTGTAACGTACAACAACTTTATGCATCAAATTCATCGTTATCTTAATTATAATATAATTTCCCTATTATTACAGTAACTATTTATGTATAAATACAAATATGTATTGAAGTTACATCTGACAGCTGGTTCTAATTAATATTCCATGCAACTTCCTCTCTATATATAATCACATGCAAATCTATACCAATTAAGTTCTCATCCAATATTTGCAAATCTTTCAAGTTTCACTACTCTCATGGCTCACTTCCATGTACTTCATCAACATTTTCTTTTACTGTTGATCATAGCAAGGTTGGTCTCAATAACACCAAGCTCATTTATGCAATGGGAAATCAAACTATGTAAAAACACCAGTTGCATCAAAAAAGCCTCTAATGACTACGGTAGAATCATTCAACAGATCCCTTTTGGTGTTCTGTATCCTTCATCCGTCTCTGATATCGTTCACCTTGTAAAATCGTCTTACGAATCTCCTACACCATTCACCATCGCGGCTCGTGGAAATGGTCATTCGGTCAGGGGACAGGCCATGGCCAAAGATGGGGTGGTGGTGGAAATGGCGTCATTGAATAAAAGTATTATGGTTTCTGGGAACTCTTCTTCAGGGTTTTATGCAGACGTTGGCGGCGAGCAACTGTGGATTGATGTGTTGCGAACCACGCTTAAGCATGGACTTGCACCGGTTTCATGGACAGATTACTTGTACCTTACTGTTGGTGGTACACTCTCTAATGCAGGAATCAGTGGACAGGCTTCATTCCATGGTCCTCAGATCAGCAATATTCTTGAAATGGATGTCATCACTGGTATTTCAGGAAATGACATATTGCAATATCTACTTATAAATATCTTAAATGACTTTATAATCTTTATTAATTATATTGTTTATAGGGAAGGGGGATTTAATTACTTGCTCAAAGAACATGAACTCTAATCTCTTTTATACTGTTCTTGGAGGTCTTGGCCAGTTTGGGATCATAACTACGGCAAGAATTGTTCTAGACAAGGCACCAAGCAGAGTAAGATTATCACCATCGGCAGTTTGTTTTCGAGTTTATCATACAATATTATGACAAAAGTATCACTTATATATATAGTTCATACAAACTTGTAAATATGGACGCCCATAGCCCCATATAATTATAAGAGCGATGAATTCGAAATGTTGTTTACGTACTGCTTCTTGTTAATCTGTATTACATAGGTGAAATGGTTTCGGATAATTTATGATGATTTCTCTAAATTCACCAAGGATCAAGAGCATTTGATCTCATTTCATGGGTTCCATTATGTGGAAGGCAATTTGATGATGGACACTAGTCCTACAAACAATTTTTTCTCCCCTGCTGATGCGCGCAAGATAAATCATCTAGCATCCGGAAATGGCATTTTGTACACCTTAGAAGTGGTTAAGTATTATGACAGTAGTCATAACATAAACACCATTGATGAGGTTGTTACGAAAATCTTGAGGCCATAATCTTACTTTTAAGTTATAGTTATTAGAAGATATTAATACAGCAAGTCATTTCGCAGGAACTTGAAATGGTGTTCAAAGGACTGAGCTACAAACCTGGATTGATATTCAAGAAAGATGTATCTTTTTTCGATTTTCTTAACCGATTAGGAAATCTTGAGCAAGAGCTTCAATCGATAAGACAACACGATGTTCGTCATCCATGGCTGAATCTATTCGTGCCAAGGTCTCGTATTGTGGAATTTAATCAAGGAGTTTTTGTTGATATTCTACAAAAACAAGGGACATACCTTGTCTACCCAATTAACCGGAAAAAGTAATAATTAATCATACTAATTCACATTATTAAACAACTCACTAATCTATCTTTATCTCCCAACAATTATTGTATTCCAAATCCAAATGTTATGGGCTAGGTTTCTTACGTGGTTTCTTCAAACTTTCAGGTGGGATGATAGAATGTCGGTAATAATACCAGATGACGATGAAGATATGTTCTACGCCGTGGGATTATTGTACACTGCTGAGAGTGACGGCAGTTTTTCAAGACAAGAAAAGCAAAATAAGGAGATTTTAGAATTTTGTAATAAATCTGGGATCAACATTAAGCAATACTTTCCACATTACAGAAAGAAAGAAGAATGGATGAAGCATTTTGGCAAGAAATGGGGTCTCTTTCAAGAGAGGAAAGCTCAGTTTGATCCTAAAATGATTTTGTCTCCAGGACAAAGAATTTTTAGTTCTAAATAACTTTTCGTTTACGTAGTTATATAATATATAATATAAAGTTAAAAGTTACTATTATAATAAATTATTTATGTTGGGTTATAAGTTAGAAATATTTATTACGGTAAAACATCTTTTTAAAGAATGGAATCTCTTGAAAGAATGGAAGTAACAATCAGAATGCTTTACGTATACGAAAATCCATTTAACCTCGAGATCTTAAAAATTAATTATCTCACAAATGGCAAATCTAAAAGTTATGAAAATTGCACCTAAAATTCAGCGTTTTCTCCTCTTCGATTAGACATCTCACAAGGTATACTTTCGACGATTTTTTTTTCATTTTTTGGTGGGTTTACAAATTACTAACACATGTATTAATATTTGGTTGTACATTTGATTTAGGGTTACAGTTAGAGTTTAGATATTAGCAGGGTTTAGGGCTTAGATTCTAGTAAGATTTAAGTTTTAGGGTTTTGTAAAGCATTTAGGGTTTAGGGTTTAGAGTTTAGGGTTTTGCAAAAAAATCTAAATCCTAAACCCTAAACACTAAACGTTTTACAAAACCCTAAACGCAATATGTTAACACATGAGTTAGTAATTTGTAAACCCACCAAAAAATGAAAAAAAAAAACTCGTCGAAAGTATACCTTGTGAAATGTCTAATCAAAGAGGAGAAAATGCTGAATTTTATGGTGCAATTTTTATAATTTTTCGATTTGCCGTTTGTGAGATAATTAATTTTAAAAAAGATGGGGTAAATAGGTTTTTGTACACATGGCACAATGTCATTGGTTCTTCTGTAATTTAGATAATTGTTATAATCTGATGATCTGTAAGTTATAAGATGAAATCTTAACATATTAGTTTGGTGACATATTCATAATCATAAACCAATACAAATGTTTTGCGTAAAGCTTTATTTGGTAATATAACATGGTTCCTTAAAGCATCATATCTTTTGCAGGCTGTCCTTTATGAAAGACAGAACAACTGAAGTTAATATGTCCCTGTGTTTGTCGTAGCAATGGTTAGCCCATTCAACGATTCGTAATTCATGGTTTGGTATGATCTTGGCAAACTCCGAGGCATCTTCAACTGGGATGACTTCATCGGCTGATCCATGAATAGTCAAGACCCTGCAATCTTTGCCGATGCCAAGTCCTGCTTCACGCATGCTTGTGTTCAGTCGTTCTATTAAACTTTCCTCGGTCACACGAAACAACACTTCTCCTACATAAGCACAAAACTAGTTGTAATTCTATATTCGTGTCACCTTTGGTGTGTCAAATTCAAAACAATGGTTAACCTTTTCTGGATTTGATGTCGATAAACCCATCTTTTTTTACCCTTTCCAGATAATCTTTGCCCAATCGCTCCTCGATACCCCTGTCCATCTTATAACGACCAGATACGTTTACAACTGTCGGGATATCGTGATGTAAAGATGCATATAAGACCACCACATTCCCACCTTCAAGAAAATTAAATTACTATTACTATTCAAATATCCATGTGAAACTTAATGCTTGTTTGACCTCAAGAAGTCAAAACAGACAGATTCAACTTCAGGACAATAAAAATTTGCAAATTGAGATACCTTTACTATGTCCAAGAATTGCACTTACGATACGATTTGCTGCCGTGAAGTATTGGACAACTGCTCGTAAGTCATCAACTTCCTTACTATAGTTACCAAATTGGAATGTGCCTTCACTTTCCCTGCAACACATCAATTGTTTGCTAGTCAGTTGTAAATATGATAATGTTTTGACACATTTGATAATAAAGTGCACTATTTAAAGAATGTGTATTAAGTTTTATATAATTAAACAACTAACTGAAACTAAGAGGATCCATGGCAGCTTGAGGTTGGTGATGACTAATGAGTCTATCTGACCCCAAACATCAAAGCCTATCAAATTGCCTTGTTTAACTAAAGGAGTAAAAGATGACACACATCAACACGCATAGGGTAACCCTATGGACTCAGGTGTGATTCGTGTGAATCTACATACAAAGTAGGTAAGGAAGTGCATGCCCTGAATTTCTTTTGTAATGCCAAAAAAGAAAGAAAAAAAAAATAATGGCACTGCATAGCCAAAAGGAAAAAAAAAATGTAATGGTAGTGCATACGTAGGTTACAAGACGTGGTTTCGTCTCTCTTTGGACTTACCCATTTCCTGAAAAATCAAAGCGGAAGGCACTGATTCCCTGATTTTTAAATGCAACAGCAAGTTCCACCATCATACTATATTCCTGAAGAAAAGAACGCACTCACACTCAATCATCCCAGGGAATCAATAGCAGATTAATCTGTTTTCAACCCAAAATTCACTATGTGGCACTAATTTCTTGTCTTTACACTGTTACAGTAACCTTAGTACCTTACTTACATTGTTGGGGGAAAAAGAAGTAAAAAATGGAAATTTTACGGTAGTGCATCCCGTAAAACATGCATGTTACGTTAGAGCCACTGGTCAAGAGTTGTTGTTTACAACCACTATACATTTCGTTATTGCTTTCACCTTACTGTCCAAAATATTCAAAATTGAACATGGAAAGCGATCCAAATATCATATGTACCTTCGTGCCTTGAAAGCCATGGCACAAGATTACAATCTCTTTGGAACCTGTTTCGTGTAACAAACCGACAAGTTTCTCGCCACAATTGTTTGGTATAATAATTTTCTGCTGTTCAATTCCTGAAACAGTGTAAGAGAGGCAAATGCAATCATCTAAAATGCAAATTCCCATATCTCCTAGCATAGAATTTATTTTCTCCTTCCAAATAAAGTCCTTAATCACCCTATCCTCTAAATCCCTTTATTGTAACATATCAACACAATAAACTTTTGATGTAGATTACAATTAACGAAACAAAGATTAGACCTATTGATACGCGTTGATTCAACGAAAATTTCAATTTTCATAAAACTCAAAACTGAATTGTTCAATACACAATAAAACCCTAAAAAAGGGAGCAGAAATTCGAATGGGCCTAAAAGAAATAACGGGGCAAACAGAAAGCTCAAAACAAAAGCCAAAATATAATTAAAAAAACATAAATTAGCACATAACTTATTCTAGGAGGCGTTTTTGGGCCTCGAAGTTTATCAAGATGTGGGCCACGTTACAAGCTTCGATTCGACAGTTCATGGGCCAGAAATGGAGCCCTGTAGCCCAAGTTACGGCCTTTTTCGTGCAGCCCTTTAGTCACACGATCCACGCTTGGGCCCGCATCAACTTTACATTAAGATTGTTGTAAAACATTCGATTTCTAACTTAATCTATATTATCTTCTGCATTTGACACATACTAAGTTTGACATCAAAAATATCAAACAGTACTTGTTTATTGCTATTCAAGTATTCATGTATATCCATTTCTCAATTCTACATTTCTACATCTGGGATTTCAGGAAAAAACAAAGATTATATATTTATAAAAAATCATAAAATTAAAAAGTTCTTGAAATCAGATGGATGCAATCACAAGATCAAGTCAGCTGATGGGTTAATCATGAATTAAAAAATTAACCTAAAAGTACGTGACTTAAGTGTAAAATTGAAGTGGGTACGTGAAAAAAGATAGTCTAAAAACTAACCTGGGTGGTTGTTGATGGTGGTGGAGTCACTTGTGGCCATCTTCAAATTAATCTGTCTGCTGCGAGTGGTGAGAATGTGTGAGTGGTTGTCAAAGGACAGTACTCGTTTTTGTGAAGAATTGAAGGATATTAAATTAGGTCTACTGGTAGTGTAATTTATCAAATTGGAGGGTATTAAATATGCCTTGTAAATCAGTGTCCCCATTTGTTCAGGGCATTTCAATGCAATAATACTTTTGAAACCCAAATATAAAAGCATGTAAAAGGGTATGAATATAAGGTATGGGTAATCGGGTGGGTATTTTGAAAACCCGTCACCAAACCTTAATCCACCCCGGATCCGAGTCAAATGTTTCGGGTTCAGTTTTCTAGTCGATTTCGAGTGTTTTTACTTTCCTAATATTTGTTGTACTCATGTGTCTTAAGCAGGAGAATAAACTCCTTTACGTTTCAAGATTAAAACTAATCAAAACAGTATTTTAATATGATGCCAACTATTATGCTGAAAATTAGAATTTATGGCAATAATGCTTCATTGTATATGGTTATTAATAGATAAATTAATTAATGAATTATGGGTATTTTATGTATATATGTTATGGACAAGTTCTTTGCATATCATCTACGCATGTGTTAAAGTTTAGCGTGTGTGTTTGGATTGGTGCCTAAGATGTTCATTTTTAAAATTGTGAGTAGAAGATTAAAAGGTATGTAGTTTTCCTTGATAGGCCATTTTCATGTTGTATGTCTTGAATCGATTGCTTATATGAGAGTGATACTTTATGCTTCACTTATCTATCGACTGAGATATTGTAGCTTGACCATATCCCGATAGAAACTCGTACATCTTTTAAAGCAATGTATTATAGTATTTATTTGATTAAGACTAACATTTAATGATGAATTTTGTAACGCAATTAGTATTTTTTGACCATATCGTTGTCCTTGTCATACTTTTATAACGCAGGGACACACTTATATGTATACTTTAGTTAAATTTATATGTGTTTCATTTTTAAGTTTATTTATTTAGATTTAAATTGTTTCAAGATAAAAAATCTTTTGAAAATGTAAGATTAACAAGCTGGTTTACCCGCGCGGTGCGGCGAAAATAGAATAAAAAAGATTCATTTTTTAATATCTTATTTTATTTTTATTTTTAAATTTTAAATATAATTTGATTTTGTTATATTTTTTTTGTTTATATACACTTCAAAGCAAATATCATAATAATATGAGATGTCCTTCAAATTAAGTTTATGTAATTTAAACCTGTATGAATTTATATCTAATAATACTAGATAATGTCTTATAGATATCGTAATAGATGTGCTTTTGTGCATACGTAATGTAAGCAACAAAACTGACATCATGGGATATCTTCGAAATTCTTTGTACTTCATGGTAAAACCATTATATTGGTAATATAAATAATAAATTATGCTAATTATAATAATTTAGATTAGATGATTATGTGACATGTTGGAAAGTAATAAAATTCATAATATTATATAACACATATACCAACAAACATTTAAGTTATAAAATGATAAAAATATAAAAATAATATTTGACTTTAAATAAAACACAGCCAATAGTATTATGTTTTTTTTACTTCAAATTAAGTTGTTAATTAAAAGACAACAATTGATTAATCAGATGTTTGGATATTTATATAAGTAATGTATATATATTATAAAATATATAATTTTACAATTATAAATTAAGTAAATTAATCAATAATATATTTTTAGATAGTAGAATACGAAAGTCAAAATTCAACTAAAGTAATTACACTATATAAAATTTATATTATAATGGTAAATTTTAAAAAAAAATCTACTATTCATTGCACTATTGCACAAATAGTATTTACAAGTTTGTAAATGTAGTAGTTGGTAATATGAATATTTATAAAGTGGATATTTATTTACACACACCAAAAGAAAATGTAAAAACAAAAGAAAAAGAAGTGGATATTTGTTTAGTTATGGAAAACTTATTCATTTTTCTTGAAATTTTTCTAAGAAAACTGAAAAGGTAGAAAACGTGTTCAAGTTAGAATTCTCCGAAAAAGTTTTCAAAGAAAATGGAATCTATAATTCAAGGTTTTCTACCTATTCTAATTTTAAAAATGAAAACTCGAAGATATTTTTCTGTAAACACACATTTAGACAAGGTCAAGAAAACTTAGGTTTTTAGACCACTCTCAACAGTTGCTTCTTCAGTTTTGTCAGCTCAGCGCTACGTCAACACAACCAAAACTGATGAAAGACTGACTAAACACTGCCAACAGTCTTTTCTTCAGTTTCATTTCTGGGACCCATTGACTGTTAATTTAATTTTTTAAACACAAATTAAATAAAAACTATTTCATTAAACTTAAAAAACATTACATTAATTAAAATAAAAATATTACAATAATTAAAATAAAACAATATAATAAGTAAAAAAAATTTACATTTATTGAAAACAATTAAATAAACTAAGCACGGTTTTGATGACGGAAGCCACGTGGGAGGTGTCAAATGTGTTCGATGAGAGCATTACGAAGTTGACGATGAACCCTTTGGTAGCGTAGTTCCTTGTTCATGCGCATTTGTGTTGCAACCCTCTCGTCCCACGTACGTATTGGTATGTTTATCGAGTCCGACAAATAATCTTCCTCAAGTTGACATATATTGCATTTGTTGTCCTCGGTGATCATGTTGTGTAAGACAACACACGTATACATGATTCGTTTAATTTTGTTGACGCTATTTGGTCGTGCATGATTTTTAAATAATTGCCCAACGTCCTTGAAGCACTCCGAATGCGCGTTCAACATCTTTTCGTGCCGATTCTTGGTACCTTTTGAACTTCAGATTCTTTTCCTCTATTGGACATTTAAACGACTTAATAAGAGTCGCCCATTCCGGATAAATTCCGTCGGCGAGGTAATATCCTTTCGTAAAGGTTTGGCCCGCAATAGTAAACGATTATGTGGGCGCTCAATCTTGTAGTAGATCATTAAATAAATCCGATTAATTAAGGACATTGATGTCGTTGTTTGAACCGGCCGGACCAAAATAAGCGTGCCAAATTCACAAATCATAAGAGGCAACCGCTTCGAGCATGATAGTTGGATGCCCATGATCACCTTGCGTGTATTGACCTTTCCAATCGATGCTTCTGAGCATACCCGGAAAACTATGCAACTCTTGATGTTTGGCTTGTAAACGTTGAACATCTTAGAGTATTGGTTTTCTAAGGTATTCGCTCGAGAATATATGAAGTATACACTTGCAAAAGTTATCCAAACAATCATATGATGTTTGTTGACCCATGTGTAAATATTAATCAAAAGCATCGGCCGCGATACCGTACGCCAATTGGCGTACGACGGACGTTACGTTTTGGTAAATGTTGAAACCAAGTTTATCGGTAGCGTCATGGCCTTGACAGAAATAAGTAAAATAAGGAGGTATTGGTAGTTGAGCGTAAGATGTTATACCTTGACATAAACGTTCAAACAATGGCCGACTCATTCGAAATCGTCTTCGAAAGTAATCCGGCGGGAATGTGGGGTTTGGGCCAAAGTAATATTGGCACAAACGTTCGCCGGTTGCGTGTCGATTTCTTTCTAGGTATCTTCTTGGTGCTCTTGGCGGCCGACTAGAAGTTTCGGCAACATCTTCTTCATCTTGTTGATCCAACGTATCAACAATATCGAGCATCGCAACCGGATCGAAACATTGCGTGACCGCTAAATATTGTTGCATAAAATTGTCTTCGGAGGAGCTCGAAGAGGAGCTTGAATCCATTGTTACGATTTATAGAAAAGTGATGAATTATATAGAATAATTGGGTGGAATAATGTATTTGATTGAGATAATGGAAGAGAAAATTGTGTGTGAATTAGAGTTTAGTTGTGTGTTTGGGGTTTGATAAAAGGAGTAAAAAAAATATATTATTTTTTCAAAAAAACGGATATGTTACCGTTATATTTTTATTTATTTATTTTATATACTGGCTAGAATTAAAAAAAAAAAACAAACGAGTGGGACCCACCCCCACCCCGTCGCCTTTCATCGCCAAATCGAAAGGGACCAACCGACGATGCAACCGACGAAGCCGTGCCATCGGCGTCGGTTCGCCAGTTCCCCCAACCGATTAAGCCGTTGGGAACGCTCTTACTAGCTGTTCCGTGTATGTATAAAGACATAATTACCCTTGCATCCTCACTCATTTTTTTTTTCTTTCTTAAAAAAAACACAAATTAGTTTTCCGTCAAGACACCACCACTACCCCCTTTTAACCCTCTCACTTCCTACTCCCCACTTTCCACGGCCGCCATGCCAACATTTCTCTTGAGAAATACAAACCAGAGAGATAAAGAATGGACCCTCGTTTAATTTTCACTCTCGCCAAAAACCTTTCCAATTCTCCCAACACTCCACAACCAACATCCGAAGAGTTTCGTGACAAACCCTAAAAAAAAAATTACTACTTTTTTCCTCTGAAATCTTCTTTACATCAATCAGGTACTTTGACATTAATCCCCTTTATGTAATCTGTTTTGCGATTACTCACTCGATCTGTTTATTTTATGTGTATGTATTTATTTGCCTATTAGGTATATCTGTATCTATATGTTCCTTTTTCGATCTGAGCTTTATGTGTATGGTGATAGGTGTTGATGTAATAGTTTTATATATTTGTTCAAGCTAATAACTTTGAATCGAGATTGAAGTAAAAAATATTTTAATCTAGATCAGTATACTTACTAGAGGTATAAAAGAGCTTTGATTTATAATTTTTTGATTAGATGGATTAATAGTAATTAAGAAGAGACCTTAGTTTGTGTTATGCATACACACACATATAATTATTTGCATTATATATGTTCAAAGTTTTAAAATTATTTGAAGTATGTCGCTTTTCATGTTAGTGTTACCGTTGAACATTTTCGATAATTTACTAATCCAACCTTCATACTGAACATAGTGTGAACTTTATTAACTTGTCTGAGTTCTAAGTTAAAATTTGTGATGTTAAGGTTTGGTTTACTCATCTTGTTTAATTGGTAAAAGTCGGAATAATGTTATGTTCTCATGAGTCATAGACAATAAATTGATTAATTACATTATTAGTCATAGAGAAGGGATAATTTAAAAATTTATCCTGTTGAACATGGTTCTTTACAATATAGAAGCTGGGTAGGTTGCTGCTAGTATACCATCTAATATGCACATTTATTGACAACCAATATACAGAAGACACCATAAGCTGTCCAGCAGAACTGACAATCTTTTACAGAAGGGGCTAAAAGCTATTAACACTAAAGTCGAATACTTTAATGGCAAAAATTTCATGCGAGTGTTAAGTTATATGTTTTGGTTTAACTGCATTTTAGTAAGTAATAGAGTAACTGCAACGTTAAGTTAATATTGAAGTTGAATTACATATAATATATGATAGATTGAGATTATCTTGACATGAAACAAATGACATCACATTTAACTGCTTAAGTTGATGTAAATGTGTATTTGGTTTAACTGCATTATTTTTTCTGAAGTCATTGTAAGTAAGAAGTAAGAATGACTAATATATATCCACTATATATTGTGCTTGTCTTTTTAGTTTAATTATTGGTTTGCCATATTTTATTAGTCCAAAGTTCAATCGATACAATAATCAGTATCTTAAATACATTTTGTGTTATTATTTATTTACTTTGCCGCAAGATTTAACCCTGGAATTTGTTTTTGCCACAGGTTTATCATCATTTACATGCGATTTTCCAGCAGTGTGGCGTTCTGTTTCGTGGGCTGTTTTAGGTTTTTAATCGGAACCTAAAACAGTTAAGAATGGACCCACACAGCTTCATAGCCCGAGCAGAAGCTCAACGGTGGATTGGTATCGCCGAGAAGCTTCTTATAAGCCATGACCTAGTCGGATCCAAAACATTCGCAATCCGAGCCCGAGAATCTGACCCCAGACATGAAGCTGCCGATCAGATCTTAGCAATTGCAGATACGTTGCTATCCGCTGAAAAACGACTAGTCGGAAGCAACGGAAATCAGCAGCCAGATTACTATGCGATTCTTCAACTGGTTCGGTTCGTTCAGGATACGGATCATATCACCTCTCAGTATCGACGGTTAGCTGTTATTTTAAATCCACGTCATAATCGATTTCCCTATTCTGATCAAGCCTTTCAGCTTATTAATGATGCTTGGGCCGTCTTATCAAACCCTATGCGCAAATCTATGTATGATTCTCAACTTGATTTTGCACATCAACAACCACAAATCAATAATTTAGGGTTTAATATCGAACAACAACAACAACATCCACATCAGCATCATAATCCTAATCAGCATCACCATCATCAACAGCAGCAGCAGCAGCAGCAGCAACAACAACAACAACAACAACAACAACAACAACATAATTTCTTTTCCATTAATCAGGAATTAGCCGAACCCCAACAAACGTTTCAAACTAGGTTACAGCCCAGTCATCAACAGCATCAGCAATTGCAACAACATAATTTTCTGTCGCAACCCAATGCTGTGGTTCGTGAGCAGCAGGAGCAGCTGTTTCATCATCAAGATCAGCAGGAACAATTGTTTCAGCCTCAGGTACAACCGTTTCAAGTTACGTCACCACATCAACAAACTAGACCACCACCACAACCTCCTCAACCACAGCCGCCCCCACCTATACAATCGCCTCCTCGGCCTCCTGTTGCAGCTACACAATCTCCGTTTTCTTGGCCACAGGCACCACCACTATCACAGTCACAGCAACAGACACAACTACATTTACAGCAGCAGGAACAACAGAAGCAGACACAACTACAGCAGCAGCAGGAACAACGTGAGCAGGAACGACTGCAGCAAGAACAACGTGAGCAGGAACGACGGCAGCAAGAACAACGTGAGCAGGAACGACGGCAGCAAGAACAACATGAGCAGGAACAACGGCAACAACATGAGCAGCAACAGCAGGAGCCTCTACAACAGAATGCTGCAACTGTGGAGTTTCCTAGTCAGGTCAATAGTAACGTTAATGGAGTAAATGAGGAAGAAACTGAAGCAGAAACAGAGGCAGAACCAGAGGAAGTTGCTGAGGATGTGGATGATTCACCTACATTTTGGACTACGTGCCCTTACTGTTTCTACATGTACGAGTATCCTAGTGTTTATGCAGACTGCACTCTCCGTTGTGACAACTGTAAAAGGGCGTTTCAGGCTGTGCGTATTTCATCTCCACCAGTGATAGCTGAAGGCCAAGAGGCCTATTTCTATTCTTGGGGTTTTATCCCAATTGGGGTTTCAATGTCACATCTGCAGAGCAAAAATAACAAGGTTGCAACCTCAAAGTGGACACCTTTTTCACCATTATATGATGCCTCAAACAATGTCCAGAACCATTTAAATGAGTGTGCGGCCCCGAAGGTAAATACTTTTGTGAACAAAAGTTCGGGGCCGCGTATCTACATTGATGATTATACCGATGATGTGTTAATTGGAGTCTCTGAGCCTAGTGACGAATCTGATGTTGAATGGGGTCGTACCGTGAAAAGGAAATCAACGAGAATGACGAAAGATTTGGTACAAAGCTTTAAAGAGAGAGTACAAGTTTTAGCTCTTGGGGCAATCGATCCTAAAAATGGAGGCTTTAAGAAGTTGAAACATGGTATTCCAGTTCACGAGGGTGTGCGGCTGCCTACTGTTCCAGTGGTGAAGGCTAGCCAGAAAACTGTGGTTAGTAATAATCCAAGAAAGCAATCGGTTGCCGTTGCAAAAGAATTGGGGAAGTTGGATTTGAATGTAGAGTTCAATAACAATGAAGGGGAAGAGCCTGCTCCACGGATGACTAGTGGAACCCGTGGGCATGGGCACAGGGACGAAGACAACATTGAAGGTATTGGGTTTTTTGAAGGACTTGATGAGTTCCTTAGCAGCTTGCCAATACTCTCTGTTGTCAATGAAGAAGAAGTTAAAGCTGCTTAATTATGAATTAAGACTCCTTTCTTGTTGTAACTGTAGTTTGTTGTAGTTGTCTTAGCAGTTTCAAGTAATGAATGATGTAGTGCAGCTGGGTATTTTGTTTGTTGTTATGATTACTATCTTTTGTGTTGTATATCTGAGTGCAGCAACAGTTTGTTTACTGCCTTTTTTGCTGTTTAAATAGACTCGGGAGTTGTACCACTCCATTAGCTTTATGTGCTTCGTATTTGTAAACCTCTTAAGTCTCAAGTACTTGCATTTCTTCAATCATTACATTGAGTTTGATTAATTTGTTAGTTATAACTTCTTGTATCATGTCTGCAAATTGATTTATTTGTGCTTTGAGCATTTGGCATGTTTAATTGTTTGCACTTTGGAATCACAACCTGGGTATATGGAAAAGATCGCCTGAAAACTGACAAGGCTGGTGGTTGATGGTGGTGGAGTCACAGGTGGCCATCTTCAGAATAATCGGTTTGCTGCGAGTAGTGAGAGTGTGGGTGGTTGTTGAGGGAAACTACATGTATGAGTGAAAAAATGGAAGATATTAAATAAGGTTTTTTGGTCAAATTGGAGGGTGTTTTAATAGAGTTGTAAATCAGTGTTCCCATTTTGTTTACTAAATTTGATGCCTTGATGGTGCACAAGTGTCTGGGGCAAATCTCGACCTCTATATGGAAGGTCAAGTGAAATTTTTGGTAAGATGTAGCAATCTGCAATTAACTTTTTGGTAAGATACTGATTAATGGGATGTTGGAATATGCCATTTTTTATGTGTTTCATAATTTCAGTGTTCAAAATAAGAATCAGATAATTAAATAATCTAAGTTAAGGATAATATGTAAATTCACATGTACTATCAAAAATCTTCTTACATGACTCCCTATCCTAAAAAATACTTTTACTATAACGATTCAGTATTTTGAAAGTTCAATACAAAAATTGAATTCAGCATCCGGGGGTTAAAATTCATCCCAATAATGAACATAAACTTATGTTGAATGACTTTCCGAAAATGGGACGACATTATTAGCTACCTTGATGCTTGATGTTTTATTATCTAGAGGGTTCCTTTATGAAAGACAAAACGATGGAAGTTAATTCATTTTGATGCTTTGACTTTGTGAATCCATGGTTGGCACCTTTGATGATATGCAACTTGTGGTTTGGTATTATCTTTGCAAACTCGAATGCATTTTCTACCCGTGCAATTGAATCATTAGATCCATGAACTGTCAACACCCTGCATACAAAAATAAAGACTCGAAAAGTTATAACCAAATCTGACCATTTATGCTCCTAGTTACTGGTAGAGAATTGCTACCATCATCGTTATAAACTTATAACTGATACAGTCTGACCAACAAATAACCCAGATTGAGAAATACAATTTATAGTTGACTTTTGTGTGTCAAATAAGTTGTTTCTTAACTCAGGATTTGAAAAGCATCCTTTTCTATGTGTTGAATAGTGACAGCAACTTTCAACTATATAAAATCTATAACTATAACAGAAATAATTTGGAGATTTAAAAAGTGTATGTCAAATACGAATAGGAGAATTATTAGGTTAGACTCTCTGCAATGAAGGATGGGAGTAGTTTGTTCAACTTACTTGCAATCTTTCTGAATTTTCAGGCATGCTTCATTCATATTTGTATTCAAACGGTCCATCAAACTTTCCTCCGTCACACGATATAAAACCTCTCCTGCACACGAGTGAGAAAACGTGAATACCATGTCTTAAGAGGCGGGGGTGTTTGGATTTGTGGCATCTATTAGATGATGGTCATTGCATATTTGTAAGAAAGTTTCAAAAATTGAGTAAGCAGAATACCTGTTCGAGCTTTAACATCAATAAAGCCATTGTCTTTAATTCTCTGCAAATACCCTTTTCCCAAACGCTCTTCAACACCACCCTCTGTCTTATAGCGACCAGAAACGTTAATGACACTGTGTACATCATGATACTTAGAAGCATATAAGAGCACCACATTCCCACCTGTAAGTAATAAACAACAAAATGTAATTGAGAACAAGTTGGATAATAACAAATTGCTGTAAGAGAACATATTACATATGGTCAAAATAGTTGATGTTTGATGTGTACAAGGATACCTTTACTATGCCCAAGGATTGCACTTGAAACACGATTAGCTTCATGAAAGTGTTGGATAACTGAACGTAAGTCATCAGCCTCTCTATGATAATTACCAAATTCAAACGAGCCTTCACTTTCCCTTTAAATAACACATGCCAAATGACAAAATAGTTATCAGTACTCCCTGCATCTCATAATTAAGGATGTGTTCACATATGCACTTTCAAAATAATTATTGTGACTTAACGATTCATAATTTAAATCAATCAGTTGCTCTAACGTTCGGTAATTTAACATCTACCTCAATAAGCAGTTTACTTGCAACAACTTCTAACCCGCTAATCCAAATTTGCATTGAACTTCATTGTGTGTACGTAACAAAATTGACCGCCATTGTATGTATGGAACTATTTATTTTCGTACATTGTGTGTATTTTGGTGACGTGTTATCAAATACAAGGTGACACGTGACATCTTTAAGAGTTGACAAGTCACAAAAATACACACAATGTACAAATAAATAGTCTCGTACATACAATGAGTTATGTACACACTATGAAGGTCGACACATAGTTATGTACATTTTCATGCACTTAACCCTATCTGATATTCATACTTACCCATTCCCAGCAAAATCGAAACGAAATGCAGTGATCCCTTCCTTCTCTAGTGCACGAGCCAGGTTTACCAATGTATTGCATTCCTACATACAGACAAAATCAAGAATCATCATCAAAGACTTGAGCTACTAATTTAGTGTTAGACTATCAAAATCTACTTTATTACTTTAAAACATAATGTATTGGGAAAAGAAAAGGGTGATATAATTAAGGCAATCAAGAAAACCAAAAAGAAATAAAAGATTTGAATGTTAGTGACTAAAACCTTGGTTGATTGAAATCCATGACACAAAATAACAATATGGGTGGACCCAGTTTCATGCAAAACACCCACAAGTTTCTCTTCATGTTTGTTTCTTATCACTAGCTTCTGCAGGCCAACTCCTGAAACAATCAATCAATGTAAAACAAAACCCATAATCTTACACATCATGTTATCCATCCGACTATCCGAGTTGATTTATTAACTACTAAGGTTCTTCGCCGGAAAACTGACCTGGGTTTTGCTCAGGATGGCCGGAACTAGCTTCTCCGGCGGCGGACATCTTAGTTGTTCTTGTTTGGCTAGGATTGCAAGGGCAATGATAAACAGATTACAAGAAAGAATAAGAATTGCAACAACAAAAACTAAACTTGTTTAACAAGCTAACAACTTTCCCCGCGAAACTAACAAGTAACAAGTGAACTCACGTGTTATCCACGTGACTCATATAAGTGGTCATTCTTTATCGTGCAATTGCAATCGACAGTAATCAATCAAACTTAAAATTAAGAGGATTACATTACCTCAATTCGTGACCGTGTATCCTTGATTTATGCTTAATCAATCGTTTTTTCTTCTTCTTTATAATAGGCGACGAGGGTCGTGACTAGTATAATCCCTCACTTAAGTTCTAGTCCCTTACACTTTATGTGTTGACAACTATAATCCCTCACTTTTCATCTTTTGACATATGTCGACACAATCTGACCTTTTCACTATAGATTTCTAAATCTATTTTCTATTTGTTCTTTTAGCTGCAATCGTCACGAAATAACACACCTATATTTCATAACTTCTATATTTTTATATATATACCAGGTGGAAGACCCGTACAATGCACGATAATTTATTATAATTATTTTAGATATTACGTGATTAAATGATAATTGTAGTACATATTTTATAAAATAATTTATAAAATAATATTAATTAAATAATTTATAGGACTTTGTTTTCGTACGTGACTCCCCTTTCCATATTATTATAATATGTGTAGCATTTATTATTTATTATTTACTATGGGATAATAAAATAATAATATAATATTAATTAAATAATTTATTAACTGAAACTAAGAGATTGACACGTGGCATTCATGCTTAGGTGGTAAATTCTGTAGCTTTCTTTTATACTCCTTTATAGATATAGATATACCTTCTATCTATATCTTCTATATCTATACCACGTATAAAACATCCTAGTCTTCTGCTTTAGTAATTTTTTAGATCATACTTTAAGACTCAACATTAAATATTCATATTTTTTGAAATTGTATTATTATTATAAATATTTTATTAAACACAATTAACTCACTTTTTCTGTCATCAAACATGACTTTTTCAATACTTTTAAATGTGCAAATTTCATCATCATATCAAATTATCAGACAAGACGAAAAACAACGAACTAATATTATTATGGATCACTATTATTTATAGATTTTATTTTATGTTGCATGCACGGTTCTTTTGCTAGTTTATAATAAAAAATTAAGTCATAAAAAATCCGGATGTTACTGGAGGCGAATTTACATGTACGTTAGGTGGGTCATTGGATCCCACTTGGAAAAAAAATTACTACAACCCATATGATATTTTCTTCATGGACCCCCTTTGCAATTTAGTTTGGACCCCTCTTGGACTCTCAGTTTCTTATAAATGAATGTTTTATCGGTCCATCTTGTTAAATAATAGTAAAACAAGCTCAATTTATTAATTTACTCACTGTCTGACTTCCGCTTCTTTAAAATTTAGTGTTGACAACTGTTTTGTGTTAGACTATGGTGAAATTTAAGGGTTTTATATTATTTTTTTTATCTGGGAGATAAACAACTTTATAAACTTAGATTAGTATTGAAAAATCAAAATACGAGAACTTATAAATCATATGTAATAAAAATGAAAACATAGATGATTCCAGTGTTTCACATATAGAATCTTTCGATTGTTAAACATTAATTTATAGATTTTCGTATCATATATATTGAAAAGATGTGGTACATACTATTAATAACAATGCTCCTATGAATTATTTTCAAAATATGAAATCTCAGACGAAGAAATTAGTATTAACTTTAGATGTTTATTCAATTTATATTTTATGTTTCGTACTATTGACCCCACCCGATTTGACCCATTTATGTGGCCATTTATCTGTCGCTTTAACACTAGTGTTCTTAGTGGGTACTTAATGACCCACGTGAGTTTGAGTTATAGATTCGCCTGAGTTATAGATTCGCCACCGGATGTTACACATTCGGGTCAAAAATCATCCCCCAAAGAAGTATTATATCTAAACAAAAACTTATGTTAGTGACTTTCCGAAAATGGAGCTACATCAGCTACCTTTACATGTTTCATTGCCTTAGTTGTAATTGTAAGGTTCTTTTAAGAAAGACAAAACAATAGAAGTTAATTCATCTCGATGCTCCGAGTATCTGTGGTCTGCACCTTCAATTACATGAAGCTTGTGGTTCGGTATGATCTTTGCGAACCCCATTGCCTCTTCTACTTGGACTACCGAATCATTGGATCCATGAACTGTCAACACCCTGCATTCAAAAATGCACAAATTTCTAATCAACTCTCCGCAATAAACGATGGGACTATTTTGTTCATCTTACTTGCAATCTTTATCAATTTGCAGACATGCTTCATGCATATTTGTATTCAACCGATCCATCAAACTTTCCTCCGTCACACGATATGAAATCCCTCCTGCACGAGATAGTATCCCTCATATTGCATCACATAAAATGACTTTCAAATGAACATCCAAACACTCCCAAAATCATTAGCATCTGAGGTTCAAGCTTATAGACCAATGGCTGTTGCATATATGGTACAAATATTTCAATGCAGGATACCTGATTTGGATTTAACATCGATAAAACCATCTCTTTTCACTCTTTGCAAAAACCCTGTTCCCAAACGCTCTTCCACTCCCCCCTCTGTCTTGTAACGTCCCGACACATTGATGACACGCTGTACATCATGATTCTTAGACGCGTATAAGAGCACCACATTTCCTCCTGCAAGTAAACAACATACGTAGGTAAGAAGTTGTTGCATGAAAACTTATTACCAAGTAAATTAAGGTCAAAATAGTCAACATTTGACGTGTAAAGCCGTATGCTAGTATACCTTTACTATGTCCAAGGATTGCACTTATTACACGATTATCTCCATGAAAATGTTGGACTATTGAACGTAAGTCAGCAGCCTCTCTACGATAATTACCATATTGAAACGAGCCTTCACTTTCCCTAAAAAACAATACATGTCAAATGATGAAAGTCTTGAACTTTTATATACTTCTTCCATAGTTAATGTACTCCTCGAGTTTTCTCTATATTCAAAACATCTTTTCTCAAATTATGAAGCTTTAAATTAATAAGAAAATTAGGCTGCAAATATGTCTATTGATGAATACAAAGATCTTCAAACAATTCAACAGTAAATCTTTATTTTTCATTGATTACCACTACTTAAACTTACAATGCTAATCTTTACACTCCCACATCATGTAATCCTTTAACGATAATGGTACAGTTCCTATATGTGTTATTATATGATAAAACTTTAACTTAAACATTACAAAATATATGAAATTACACTAATCTTAAAGTCCCAATTTGCCCATAATACAAAACTTACCCATTCCCAGCAAAATCGAAACGAAATGCACTGATCCCTTCCTTCTCTAGTGCAGAAGCAAGTGACATAATGGTACTGCTTTCCTACATAACATACATTCATACAAAATCAAGAATCATCAGCAGACACAACAGACTGAAAAATCAGATTAAACTTTTTGTCAATATAAAAAAGATTCCATTTTGATACAGTTTCACCCCAAAGAATTGACCTAAACATGTAAAAGAAATTGACTTGACAAATTATACAAGTGACACAGACAGACCTTTGATGATTGAAATCCATGACATAAAATTACAACATCTGTAGATCCAGTTTCATGCAACACACCCACAAGTTTCTCTCCATGTTTGTTTTCTATAATTTTCATCTGCTGATCAACTCCTGAAACAATTTTAAAACCCTATTTCTTACTATTACCATGCATCATTTTATCCAATTTGATTTATTAATTACAAAAGTTCGCCGGAAAACTGACCTGGGTTTTGCTCAGGATGGACGGAATTGGTGCCGGCGGCGGCCATCTTAGTTGCTCTTCTTTGGCTACGGATGCAATTGCTTAGTTGTTTGATTTGCAGTAGCTGTTTGAGAGGAGAAACTGATAAAGAATGTGTTTTGGTTGTAATGGCAAAGTTGGAGGGGGCGAAATAAAAATTATTGATTATTAGAGTTTCCATGGTTATGTTGTGTTGTACTTTTGTGTTGTTTTATGTCACCGGATTTTGGTATTTCCATCCCTCTTTTACCTCCACTTTATGTATGTATCTACAAAGTATACTACTATATGATGATACTCGGTTCGTTTGATTTTCTATAAAAAAAAATTAAAAATTAAAAATTTAGAGAATAAGTTTGGTCATTTAGGCTATAATCAATCAATCATCACACACATATATATATATATATATATATATGTATGTATGTATGTATGTATGTATGTATGTATGTATGTATGTATGTATATGACTATCTACGTAAATAAACGAATCACATATGACGTTTTGAGTCACGTATTAAAGTTGAACACTTCAAATGAACTTCCTCTATTATGTATTTATGTGCAATCTCAATTGTAAAAGTTGCATCCACACTGGTCATCCTCATTTTTTAGTTGTTTCTGAGAATTGAGTTATACATATTGCATCGATATACTTTTTGCACTTCATACATTACATACACCTAAAAGGCTAAAAGTTGCCTTGTTTCTACTACAACTGGTTTTCTTTTAACAAAAAACTAGTGTAATACTTGGGTGGTGCCCTGCGCAAACTGGTTTTTGGTATGTAAAAAGAATTTGTATTGTTGTTTACGTTGACGCACAAACTTTAGTTTGCATTTGTCGATATAACAAAACAAAAGAAAACATATAATCAGAAAGAGCAATGTATGAAAAGGCAACATTACCAATGCACCAGTCGTGTATTAACTTAGTGACATAAATTAAGAATAGTAGTAGTAATTGTGACTCATACATGATTAGCGGCACAATGCATCATATTTGATTTCAAGTTTCAAAGAGATTTATCAGGTTGACTTTCTGCACTAACCAGAATTGACTATCTCATTCCTTCTTGAACCATTTGCCTACATCGAGAGAAGTCGTTAATTTCTCATGCATATAACAACTCTGCGAAACTGAATAACCAAAATGAACATCAGTGTCCACTTATCGTGATTCTCAATCTCATATGAAAGTGATTTTGTGTGTGTGTGTGAAAAGTCTATAAAATCATTAGGTGTGTGGCAGCCTTAGTTTGACATATGATGTCTGAGACCGGAAATTGGACAAATTTTAGGGAAAAGAGAATAACCAATAATGGTATGTACTCACATAAATATCATTTTATGTCGAAATGACGTTTGATATTGTGTAGAAATGTAGGCTCACGATGATAAGACTAACATTGTCATATCACACACTCTTCATTCGTGGACTTGGGATATTCTGATACACGTAGACATATCAATAAAAACCAATATCATACATTCATACAAATACATTAGAAGAAAACTATGAAAATGTTCAAAAGTACGATTAAGATGGTGTTTCGTTTGCAGTAGGGGTTTACTATGAAAATGGATTTTGTAGACCTGAGGAATGGGAATGACTAAAAATCTAAATTCACCCCCGTTTGATCAGTTGAAGATAACGCTACTTCTAGAGTTCGATAAAAATTTGTATTTGAGGAGCTTGCAACAAAAGCAAAAAGGAAAACAATTCATTAAGGAACAATGAAAACAACTCATCAAGATGCAAAATGGCAGAAGAACATTTGAAGCAATAAGTTTTGAACTTCTAGACCAACTTATATGCCTTATACAATGACGCCTTTGATTACAATTATAGTTTTAATTTCAACTCTTTTATTTATATTTGGCCGAATGGGTAGGATGTGAGTTGTGCTGTATCTCAAAGCAGTCAAACTTATGATATTTGTAAGAAGGAGAACATGCTGAAAGTTGTAAAAGTCTATTATTAATGCACACCACCTCCTAAAAAGTGTTATTCATAAGTTAATACTGAAATTCTATTTTTATAATGGACAAATAAATGTTCGCAGGTCAAGCTAACTTGGCCCGGAGCATTTCAACTTGTATCAAAATTAGTCTGTTTCAACCCGGACAATTTTGACCCATTACGCAACTGTGTGACCCCCCACCTCTAAATTAAATGGTAGATATTATCTGTTGATGCTGGAAAAGGACTGTACATCATTGATCAACAATTCAACCCTGACTTGCAACAAATTCATGTAAAGAGAGGCAATAAAACTATGACTGATTTCACAAAAGGTTATATCAGCATCTTTAGGATCAAATCAAATTCACATGTGGAATTTGTTTTATGACTGATAGTCTTGTAATGCTAAAACACACAATAAGCTGTATAGTAGGAAAAACAAAACCATTATTGTCAGATTTGAAGTGCAAGTATATTCCCTAAGCTAGGATTCTAGCTTCTTAATTGCACCCCTGCCAAACCAAGAAAAACTTTTAGATTAATCTCGATATTCTTTCAATAGTTCATAGTTAATCGCAGGCCATTTGTGATGGTAAGAGACCTTAAGACTTTGTAAGCTATAAAAACATGAATATTATTAGAAACATGATAACTACAGATACCGAGAGCTTTCCTCATATCTTTAACAAAATACATGAGAAACGCATACGATTTGCAAACTTAGCATTGCTTTGGAACCCAACCTCCTTTTGTACAATCATAACGTGATGACTGGTGAGATTAATACAGTACATGAAAAGCCTATGATTCACAAAGTTACCAAGGAATCAAAAAACAAAACTGTGAAACAAGTAACAAAGTACAATCCCGAATAAGCAATTGATCACGCCCGTCGCTTGGTCAAACACCACAAATTGGGCTCTTTATACCTGTCATATAGAGGCTCTATCCGTTCTTGTCTTTTACGCTTAGACATCTTTGTGGGATCAGAAACCTTAAAGAACCTTGGTGCCAATTCCACTAACCATTTTGGATATACAACAGTAGCCTCACGCATGTATTCCTTTGTTGTCATCACAAGCTCGTGGTAGATAACCCAATCCTGTTGCTTCTGGAAGAGTGCACTACTTGGATGTATGTAAACCGGCTGGTTTTCAACTATGGTACGGTATCCTTCTTGTGGGTCCTTGCGCGCGGCATGGAAGAAAAACCCCGCTGTAATTGCCTTCCGTATCTTTTCAAAGTTCTTCGCGGCACTCACAACATCCAATTTGTACCTGATCAGAAAACACATGGATCAGCAACATGAAATTTCAGAAAACATGTCGTGCCAAATTGGTAAGAAGAACTTTACATTATTACGTTTCAGATAATCACAGGCCATTGATCATAATGATAGAATTTCACTTAATCACATATCAGAAAACAGGTCGTGCCAAAATGGTGGGTCAGGACTTATCAGGTAACAGGTCAAAAGGGTCATTCTTGGAACAAGTCGGATTGGGCTGGCAACGAATGTATCTTTTATTTTCTTAAACTTCACAAATAACTAATGTTCTACGTAATCACTGAGGAAAGTATACCATGACGATATATGATCTAATATTTTAAATAAAAAGATCTATTATGAGGTTTCATGCTTTCTGTTTACTTCTTGAGTGACTATCAAGTATCTACCCTCTCAACCTATTTCCACTTATCATTTTTTCAAGTTACCCAATAGACCCATTAGCCAATAGTATAGCCTAAAACTACATGCTTATCCATTAATGGGTCGAGATGGCTGCTGCATATATACTTCTATAGTGACTATCAAGTTTCGACCCATTTCAACCTATTTCCACTTTAACCATTTTTTTCAAGCTATCCAATAGACCCGTTAGCCAATAGTATAGCCTAAAAGGCTAAAACCACATGCTTATCCATTAATGGGTCGAGATGGCTGCTGCATGTATACTTCTTGCGTGACTATCAAGTTTCGACCCATTAAACCTATTTCCACTTTAACCATCCTTTTCAAGTTACCCAATAGACCCATTAGCCAATAGTATAGCCTAAAACTACATGCTTATCCATTAAAGGGTCGAGATGGCTGCTGCATGTATACTTCTTGAGTGACTATCAAGTTTCGACCCATTTAACCTATTTCCACTTTAAATATCTTTTTCAAGTTACCCGATAGACCCATTAGCCAATAGTATAGCTTAAAACTATAAAGGGTTGAAATGGCTGTTGCATGCATAGAAAAACCATTAAGACTAGTTAAACAAAATTTAAATTATTGTTTTCACATTTAAACATTAATACAGAAAAAATTATGAAATAGTACACAAATAATGTAAACAAAGCAAAGAGAACGTACTTGTCCATAATGGATAAAAGCTGCTTCCTGACATCTTGTGCCCTCCTAAGCGATCTTGACTGAACAAAATTCTCAAAACACCATGGCCCTGAAAAGTTCTTGGCTTTCCAAGCCTTTTAAACAGCAAGCAATATTAGATGATCTCCTTCAGGTTGAAAGAACTTAGTTTTTTTTATCAGCTTTGGCTTGGTTTTCCCTAGGTCTGTAAAAGATGTTCCCAGTTGTATCATCGCAATTATGGTCAATGTCTCATCACTACAACCCAAATCAACACTGGCAAGTAGCATCTTGGAGAATGGAGGTTCCAGGGGGAACTCGGCCATTTTCCTACCCAGTTTAGTTAGAAGCCCTTCTTTGTCAAGAGCTACAAGAGTGTAGAGCTGTTTAAGAGCAGAATTCGGAGCTTGAGGGATGGTGGGTCCATGAAATCAAAAGACAGGAGATCATTAATACCCATCGCTTTCAAATTCAATGTTATTAATCCAAGATTTATCTTTGTATCTCTGGAATTGAAGTAGGCGACATTTCGTTGTTAAAAGCACCTTCAGTGTATAGGCTATAACACTTTCCCGGCCCTGTTCGTCCTGCACGCGCAGCCCGTCGCTTAGCTGATGCCTGGGAAATTGGAGTGATGACAAGTGAATCGGGACCTTCCAGAAATTGTCAAAGAAGCTTCAGCAATATTAGTGGCGACAACCACCTTTCTCTTCCCTTGTGGTGCAGGTTCGAATATCCTGGATTGCATTTTACTAGGAAGCGCGATATAAACTGGTAATATAATCAACTCCGGCACATTTTTATCCAATCCTTTTATTCTCTCAAATAAACATTCACACGCATGATCGATTTCCTCGTAACCAGTCAAAAAGACAAGTATGTCTCCCTCGGGTTCCGTCAAGTGGATCTGCATCACAGTAAATAAAGCTGCACCAAGATAATCGCTTTCAGGCTGTTTGGTGTACAGTATCTCCACTGGAAATGTCCTTCCAGAAATTGTAAAGATATTACAACTGAAGAAATACGCAGAAAACTTCTCAGCATCTAATGTGGCAGAAGTGACAATCAATAGAAGGTCGCGCCTTCTTTTCACCAGACCTTTTAGTAACCCGAAGAGTACATCAGTATGCATAGTTCTCTCATGAGCTTCATCAAGCATAATTACTGAATACTGAGATAGGTTTTCATCCACCAAAATTTCCCTCAAAAGCATACCATCTGTCATGTATTTTATCACAGTTTCCGGGCAGGTACAATCTTCAAAACGAATCGAGTATCCAACTTCCTCCCCTAAATGACAACCAAACTCTTCAGTAACCCTCTTGGCGACAGACACTGCAGCCACCCTTCTAGGCTGTGTGCATCCAATATAAAAAAAATTCCATTTCGATTCACCAAAACATGTAAAAGAAATTGACATTAATATTATCAATACAAGTAACACAGACCTTTGATGATTGAAATCCATGGCTACAATGTCTGTGGATCCAGTTTCATAACACACCCACAAGTTTCTCTCCATGTTTGTTTTCTATAATTATCCTCTGCTTATGAACTCCTGAAACAATTTTAAACCCAAAATCTTATTTCGAAAATTATGCATCATTTTATCCAATTTGGTTTATTAATTACAAAAGTTGGCCGGAAACTGACCCGGGTTTTGCTCAGGATGGCCGGAACTAGCGCCGGCGGCGGCCATCTTAGTTGCTCTTGTTTGGCTATAGATGCAATGGCTTAGTTGTTTGACTGGCAGTAGCTGTTTGAGATGAAAATGTGATACAGAAGGTGTTTTAGTTGTAATGGCAAAGTTGGAGGGGTTAAAATGACAATTATTGATTATTAGAGTTTCCATGGTTGTGTTGTGTTATGACGTCCAGTTTTTGGTACTTCTATTTCATGCCTCTTTTACCTCCAGTTCATGTATCCACATACTATGTTATACTTGGTTCATTTAGGTAAAATGTAATAAAAAAACATATAATTAAGTTTTCAATCACATATGATTTGCTTAAAGTTGAAGCATCCATTTGGAAATTTTCCCTTACAGGTACCGGTGTTTGTGCAATCTCACTTGTACAAGGTCAGCTTCTGCTTTAACTAGTTTATTACTTTTAACAAACATTTTTTGGATACTTGACTAATACAAGAAACTATACATAAGAAAAGGTAAGAATTACTGTATTTTTTTTTTACAAGTGTTCTTCCCTACACCCATATATTTGTACTTTATCTGTCCTGATTTGTAAACTTGGCATGCTTTGGAATACAACATCCTTTTGTGCAATCATAACGTGATGCAACTAATGCAGTACAAAAAAAGCCTATGATTCAGAGTTACCAAGAAATCAAAAAACAAAACTGCTTAACAAGTGACAAGGTACAATCCAGAACAGACTATGATCACGCCCTTCGTTTGCTCAAACGCCATGAATTGGGTTCATTATACCTATCATATAGAGGCTCGATCCGTTCTTGTCTTTTACGCTTAGACATCTTTGTGGGATCAGAAACCTTGAAGAACCTCGGTGCCAATTCCACTAGCCATTTTGGATCTACAACGGTAGCCTCGCGCATGTATTCTTTTGTTGTCATCACTAGCTCATGGTAGATAACCCAATCCGGTTGCCTCTGGAAGAGTGCACTACTTGGGTGTATGTAAACCGGCTGGTTTTCAACTATGGTACGGTATCCTTCTTGTGGGTCCTTGCGCGCAGCATGGAAGAAAAACCCGGCTGTAATTGCTTTCCGTATCTTGGTAAAGTTCTTCCCGGCACTCACAACATCCAATTTGTACCTGATCACAAAACACACGGATCAGCAACATGAAGTAGACACACAAGCCATTGATCATAATAAGAGAATTTCACATAATCAGGTTTCAGATAACAGGTCGTGCCAAAATGGCGGGTCAGGTAACAGGTCAACAGGGTCATTCTTGGAACATTTTGTCTTTTATTTTCTTAAACTCAGAGATGGCAAAACGGACGGGCGGGTCGGTTTGGGCAGCTGGGTCAAAATGGCTTTGGGTCACAACGGGCTCGGGTCAAAACAGGCAGATTTTAAAAGAAAAAGATTAATGAACCTTGAACTAAATTTATCTCAACCATACACAAACCTTATCTATATTTTTATACTCTAATCAATATGGCAAGCTCATCAGACTCTTGTTTGGGCCAAAACTAGAGTGAAATGTTAAAGACATTACATGTGAATGACAAGAAGATTACACTACCGATCCATGCAAATCATACCCTTACTTCCTTAGAGTTTAGACCAATCACATAAGAAATGACTAAAATACTTATAACAAGCAGCATAGCATTATTTCTTCAAAACAACAAAGGTCAAACTGCACTACCAAAAAAATATTCCACAATGAGCTATATAATCCAATCATGGGTCCTAATCTAGAAATAAAATACCATGGTAACAAGGAACAAGTTATATGAAGCATTGACATGCATATTTACTAGAAACACTAACCGACCCACAATTCAAATAAATATATTTGACTCAATAAAGTCAAATAGTAAATAGCACATTAAATATCAATATGGTTGAATAAATTGGTTAGTTTACAAATAAACCAAATACAACAACCCCAAGTTATCAATTATAAGACTTACAACTGAAAATTGCACGTAAGTGTTGCTAAAATGCAATTTATAATATGGCAAATTTAGGGTCTGTATAAAAAGCAAAAATGTAAGTAGAAGTAAAAAATTATATAGTTGATATTCAAATAAAGTGAAATAATTAACTGGAGCAAGTAGTATATGCAATACATGTGGCAGAAACACACGAAGTGAGGACAGAAACATACTGAGCGAGCCGGCAATGATGGATATTAGTTTTCTCCGTTGTGTGTGAATTGTGAAAAGCGATTCAAAATAGGTTGTTCAGTTTTGAAATGGAAAAGAAAGGTGACACCCGATTATCCAATCTGCCCATTAAGTTTTTCTAACATGAACCCAGGGGTGTCTATTAGGCCAGTCCAAAAAAGCCCATTAAAAATTAATGAAGTCCAAAATGAATCATTTAACAATTTTTTAGCCCAAAATCACCCAAAAATTACTATATGGGCCTATTTTGCTGGCTCTACTTGAACTTCACATACAACTAGAGATTTACGTAATCACTGAGGAAAGTATACCATTACAATAAGTAATCTAATATTTTAAAGAAAGAGAGCTATTATAAGGTTTTACACTTTCTGTATACTTCTTGAGTGACTATCAAGTTTCGACCCATTCAACTTATTTCCACTTTAACCATTTTTTCAAGTTACCCAATAGACCCATTACCCAATAGTATAGCCTAAAACTACATGCTTAACCATTAATGGGTCGAAATGGCTGCTGCATGTATAGAAAAATCATTAACGCTAGTTGAATAAGATTTAAATTATTGTTTTCACATTTTAACATAAAATCAGAAACAATTGTGAAATAGTACACAAGTAATGTAAACAGTGCAAAGAGAACATACTTGTCCATAATGGATAAAAGCTGCTTCCTGACATCTTGTGCCCTCCTAAGCGATCTTGACTGAACAAAATTCTCAAAACACCATGGCCCTGAAAAGTTCTTGGCTTTCCAAGCCTCATAAACAGCAAGCAATGTTAGATGATCTCCTTCAGGTTGAAAGAACTTAGCTTTTCTTTGATCTGCTTGGGCCTGTTTTTCCCTTGGTCGGTAAAAGATGTTCCCAGTTGTAATCATCGCAATTATGGTCAATATCTCATCACTGCAACCCAAATCAACACTGGCAAGTAGCATCTTAGACAATGGAGGTTCGAGGGGAAATTCAGCCATTTTCCTACCCAGTTTCGTTAAAAGCCCTTCTTCGTCAAGAGCTCCAAGAGTGTAGAGCTGTTCCAGAGCAGAAATCAGGGCTTGAGGAGACGGTGGGTCCATGAAATCGAAAGACAGCAGATCATTTATCCCCATAGCTTTCAAGTTTAATGTTATTAATCCAAGATTTATCCTTTGTATTTCTGGAATTGAAGTAGGCGACATTTCGTTGTTAAAGGCACTTTCAGTGTATAGTCTATAACACTTTCCCGGCCCTGTACGTCCTGCACGACCAGCCCGTTGCTTAGCTGATGCTTGAGAGATTGGAGTGATGACAAGTGAATCAAGACCTTGCTTCGGGTTATACACATTTTGCTTAGCGAAACCCGGATCAATGACATAAAAAATCCCATCGATTGTCAAAGAAGCTTCAGCAATATTAGTGGCGACAACCACCTTTCTCTTCCCTTGCGGTGCAGGTTCAAATATCCTGGATTGCATTTCACTAGGTAGTGCACTATAAACTGGTAATATAATCAACTCCGGCACATTTTTACCCAATCCTTTCATTCTCTCAAATAAACACTGGCAAGCGTGATCGATTTCTTCCTGACCAGTCAAAAACACAAGTATGTCCCCCTCAGGTTCTGTCAAGTGGATCTGCATTACAGTAATCAAAGCTGCATCAAGATAATCGCTTTCCGGCTGTTTAGTGTAAAGTATCTCCACTGGAAATGTCCTTCCAGGAATTGTGAAGATATTGCAACTAAAGAAATATGCAGAAAACTTCTCAGCATCTAATGTAGCTGAAGTGACGATTAACCGAAGGTCGGGTCTTCTTTTCACTAGGCCTTTTAATAACCCGAAAAGTACATCAGTATGCATTGTTCTCTCATGAGCTTCATCAAGCATAATCACTGAATATTGAGAGAGGTTTTCATCAACCAAAATTTCCCTCAGAAGCATACCATCTGTCATGTATTTTATCACAGTTTCCGGGCAGGTACAATCTTCAAAACGAATCGAGTATCCAACTTCCTCACCCAAACGACAACCAAACTCTTCGGCAACCCTCTTGGCCACAGACATTGCAGCCACCCTTCTAGGCTGTGTGCATCCAATCTTACCCTGAGTAGTGTAACCTGCTTCAGCTAGATACTGTGTCACTTGAGTGGTTTTCCCTGAACCCGTCTCACCAATGACAACCAAAACCTGGTTATCATTCACAGCTTGAACCAATTCCTTCTTCAATTTATATATAGGCAAACTTTGTCTCTGTTCCTGGAGAGAAAGCTTTGACCTTTGACCAAATGTCAATGCTTTACCATAAGAATCCTTCTTCCATTCAGGCATATCGTATGCAGACAAGCCAACTCCCCTCAGCTCTTGTGCTAAATGTCTCTCTCCAGACTCTGGCATCGGGTCTTCCCACGGTCGATTCAAATCTTTAGGGATCGAATCAAGCATCGTTCTTTGTTGTTGATCCCTAACCTCTCTTCTTTCCTTTATAAGAGCAGACTGCAAAGCTGCTGCACGACTCAAAGAACCCTCGGGGTTTTTAAATATCTTGACCGGTGACATATCCATCGAATAATGACTCTGCCCTTGCAGAAACGCGGGTTCATCTTCATTTAACTCAACCTCGAGCTCCTCATCACCACCTTCTTCTTGATACATCATTCCTTCATTAGTTTCCTCATCAAACATAGGATACTCTTTTACACTCAAAACCCCTGAAGCAATCAATTGATTCGCCTCCCATCTCTCTGGTGAACTCATTCTTTTCAATGGTCTCCTTGAAGGAACCCCAACATCCTCTTCAGTAAGAGTTATCCCAGAGAGTCCTGTCCTAGATGTAGAACCACCATACTTTGACCCACTAGACGGATTCGTCCTTACATCATCATCATTATCATTGGCACTCTTCTTCAATGGCAACAAGTCCCTCCCAGTATTCTGATCCACATCTCTCATCGAAAGAGACAATTTCTGACCCGAAATTGAGATCACTTTGACAAAAACCTCTTGATCGCGTTTAACCACATCTTTGGCATTTGTAATTCTCCTTGTCGCCATTTGTGAAACATGAACCAAACCCTCTTTTCCCTTAATATCACTAAGCTGAACAAAACAGCCCGTGTCCATAACTCTAGTGACCCTTCCTTTATATACCTGATACAATTCAGGCTCATCTGATTGTTGACTATGACTCTTTCTTTCCCTCCTATCATACTTATTATCTCGATCCCGATCTCGACCACTATCTCTGTCTCTTTCTCCGTCTCTATCTCTATCCCTACCACCACGGTTTCCTCTACCATCTTTATCTCCTCTTCGGCGGTCATATCGATCACTATCCCTATCATCCCGACCAGGGTGACTCCTCGGTTCATCTTCATACTCACTATTTTTATGAATCTTCTGTTTAGCTTCCAATTCAATTTCTTTCTCCAATGCCTTCACACGTTCTCTACTATCACCTATATTCAGAGCAGGAAAGCTCGATTTCGATCCACCGTCAGTATCCTTACTAGCATCCTTACGGGATCCCGATTTCGATTTCGGGGGCAAAATAGCGTGTATAATGGTTAACAAAGTGCGAACAAAGTAATCAGGCATCTCAGCACCATTTTGTTTCAATTTAGCATCGAATTCGTCAACAGTTTCACACTTTCGACCTATTGAGGTGATGAATTCGGCTAAAACTTTATCACCAAACCCTAGATGGGATTCGAGTTCCGTACAAACTTTGGATACGAGGGATAGATACTCGAGTTTTTTCAAACTCGGTTCTTTAGTTTGAGATACCATTATTAGCTAGGATTTACAGAATAAAAAAATTAGTAAAAGCAATAGATTGATAGCCAGGGTTTTGGGGGTATACCTGAAATTAGGTCACGCTCGTACGTTTGGTTTGGATATTGGGGACGAAGTTGTTTATACGGAGTAGTATTACTGATCAAAAATTACGGAGTAAAAATATGTATATGTATATTTATTTTAAATTTTAAAGTATATATAAAATAAAATAAAATAAAATATGGTCGGTTACGTTAAGTCAAAATATTGTAAGTTTTTTCATGGGCCGTTTCATAAGGAAGATGTTTTTAGGAATATAGAAAATGGCCAAAGTAACCTTATGCGCTTGTTTAAATAGCGCTTAAATAAAAATAATGGAATGGGCCTCGATGATAATTTCTCATACCATAGATTCTAGACGTCAATATACGTCTAACTTTTATCATATAAATTAAATAAATCCACCATCTTCTATATATGTATTATTTTATTTAATTATATTATATAAAAAATATGTGACTTTTATATTTTCATGGGAACATATTATTTCAACATTCTATTTCCAATTCTTTTACCGCCTATAAAAAATTTAATTTAACCATATATATATAAACAACACACATAAAACATCAAAACATATATCACGAATCTAAAACCGTACACTTTACATTAAAACTCCAATCACTGCCCTTGCTACTGTACTAAAACTTGTCGTTTAGTATGAGCTCACATAAATCAAGATTTAATATTCAGAACTTGTCGGTTAGTATTGAAATATTGATATTTATACACCACACACTAGAAATAGAAATTGTGATATAATCTATTTAAGAAAATAAAAAGAAAAATTATTGAAAAATGGAATTTGTTAGTTTGTGAAATAATGTATTATAATTATAATTATAAACTAGTTTTTCTACCCGTACGATGCACGATGCACGTTCATATCCATGTGGGTCAACTTCAACATTCACGGCCTCATGAACATATTATATGCAATTCTAATGGACAGCTTCATCGTATCATCATCAATTTCATAACCATCTTTCACGATCATTGACATTTTCTTCTTAAGTGCAACAGTCCAACACCAAGCTGGCTCCGTAAGGCATGCTACATGCATGAAGGGTGATTGGGCCATCATACGGAAGTCACCGTGGGACCATACGCTGTACTCCAAGTTATTTAAGGTTAAAGAAAGCCCAAATACCAAAACGAGTGGCCCAAATTTTATTCTAAAGCAAGAAACAAACCTCACAATATATATATAACTTTCACTTCCAATTCTCAACTCAAAAACCCTAATTCCCAATGTCGGACCAAATTCATTTCGATATTCAATCGGAAATCATCAAACGTCAAATTTCTTTTGATATCTAATCGGAAATCATCAAACGCCTTCCTGTTTTACCTTGTTCCTGTTTTACAACGTGGCTGCATCATATACCTTGTTCCTGTTTTACAACATGGCTGCGTCATCATTTTTAAATATCAACGAAAATAGTTGAGTAATGTCGTACGAATGAAGTTTTCCTGGAGTTTTTTTACTCAATGTATGCGGCCTTAACCGGGGTAGCCCGTGGACGTTTCCGACCCTTTCCCTGGCTACCCAACCAGGGGCGATTCTTCAATGTAAAATTGGGGTTCATTGCACCCACTTGAATTTCAAATTTTTTTACAAAGCCTTGTATGTACATACAAAATACACCATTTAAAAGATAACTTGGACCCCATTTGGAGGGAAAAAAATCCTTATATAATTATTACTTAAAATATCAAGCACATTATTCTCAAGTCTCATGGTTAGCTCAATTATACAACTATTAGTACATTATAATCGATCTCTTGGAATTTATTTCATTTAATTTACATACAAACTTGAAAATAATAACATCAAAAAAACTGCTACGTACCTTTCTATTCTGTTGATCCATCCTATTAATTGACAGTTGTCATTTATTTATCTCTTTATTTTGGTGAGTAATTCAATTGTAATTCTCTCATCTCAATCATAATCACTTATAATTGACTAATTGTTTACATAAAACTAAGGATTTTCTACTTTTTTAAATTGTTAGAAAAGTATATCATAATAATATGTATTGTTGCTTATATTACTTATTATTTTGATTTAGGTTAATTAATATATTAAAAATTTTAAATGTTTGTTTGTTTGAAGCTATTTATGTTAAATAGTATTTGTATCGATCTGATCCGTATAAAATAAATACCCCTTTTGATTTTTTTTCAACCAGACATAGATTTAATAAGGTTGGACCCTAGTACGTGTAAATTCTAGATTCGCCACTGTACCCAAGATGTGCAACTAGTGATGCTAATGGGAGAACTCTTGTGAGAATATTAGGACTCCAACCACCAGGGCACATTGGTGATGGTTATTTTCTGTATTCGATGTGAAAGATTATTAGCTGAAGATGAATAGGAGTTTGCTTTGGTTGTGATGAGGGTCTTGATGTTTATGGAGGTCCAAAATCGAGTTAAGAAAAGGGAAAACAATCATAACTTGGGCTACGTGAGACCGTTTCAGGCTCACGGGTTGGTGAAGTGAAGCTTGAAACGAGGACCATCTTCTGTTAAACAGCCATAGGCGGTTTACCCAACTCCCTGGCCCAAAAACGACTCCCTAGCTCAAAAACGACTCCGAGAAGAAGTTACGGACTATTTTATGTTTTTATTTTTATTATGGACTTTTATGTTCGGCCCGTTACGTTTTATGCCCATTTCGAATTTTTGCATTGTCTTTTTAGGGTTCATTTTGAGACCAAGATTATGGCATAGCGGACTCTTCACATCCCATATTTTAACGATATCTCTTGAGGCGCCTATTCCGAGGATGAACTCCTCAAGATGATAAGCTGCACGCGTACATCCATGAGATGCAGATATATCTCTAACCTACAAATTAACCCGAATAATCTTGGTCAAAAAATCATTATTAGCTACAAGTAATATTTATCAAATGTAGAAACTTGTGCAAGGCGCTTTGCAAAAAAAATAAAAAAAATGTGCAAGGCATAAGCAGGATGATTACAAATAAGGAATGCACCCGACATGAGCAGACATCGTAACCAACTCCATATAAATCTACTCATTTATAAAACTTTTGAAGTAAACATGCATATTCAATCTCAATACTCCATTCCAACTCATAAAAGGAATCACAAAACCAATTTTAAAATACAAAATTATAAAGAACTAATGCACATTTTGATGAGATATAACATTAAGTTGTATAAAGTTTTTATTAATGTAATTTTGCTTACAGAGTTGGTCATGTACTAAAACAATTGAAATATGTAAGGAAGTATCATACTGAGTTTTACTGAAACAAAAAAGAGACAGCATAAACACATAAGACTATTATTAAAAACTAGCCTTGTACAATTGTGTTATCCAGAATTTTGTTATAAAAAATAGCCTCATACAAGTATGTAAGGCCGCAAACAGAAACTTTCTTTTATAACTTTTGGGATTACTTTCGGCAGGTCAGGGGTTCAACACCCGTTCACCCCTTTTTTTTATAACTTTTGTAACAATGATTTGTATTTATATGTTAGTCCCCTGTCTTACTCATTTGTTTACTTAAAGCCCCTGTACTTTTAATATCTACAATAATTATATCTTCTTTTTTTCTTTTATATATATATATATACACACGTATATATATTGATAAAGTCAGTGTATTTTTTTATGTTCAACAATTAGTACTTCTTTTACTACTCTGTTTGTTTTACAAAACTATTATTTATATCATTTGGTGATGATGATGTTAGGAGGAAATAGGTTGGTTAACTTTTTTATAAATGTTGTCAAGAAGTGTTGAATTTTAAAATTTTTAATTTTAAAATATTAGTGTCTCTTGAAATGAGTGGTAGGAAAGTTAAATGATTGCAATTGTATAGAAGCTATAATATGTTAATTATAGGTTTCTTACGGTTTCTAAAATTAAGGTAAAAATAAATATTGTTAGAAAAAGAATATATAAATTAGGAAAATAAATTTCTTTTATCAACATTATTATTTTTGTGACTCATTAGAAATTTATAATGTTCAACAATACCTTTTAATTATCAATTTATCAGTATTACTTTTATGTTAGTATGACATAATTAATGCATAAATAGGACTAAGAAATAAGAAGTATTAGGATACACAATATATCATAAGCTTTTTTTGAGAAAGTGAGAAACATATTAGATTTATTCAAATCGTCTCGAGGGATAAGAATTAAAGTTTTTATACAGAGCAATATTTGAATTTATACATATTATCATTTTTATCTTTTTTTATATGTTCGTTGTATACATTATGACTTATAAATATTAACGAACAAGGTCAATTCCGTCTGTGTAATAAAATTTTTCGTTTTGTTAGATAAGGATTCTATGAAGTATTATGTAAGCATAGACACTTACATTATAAAAATGTATGTTATGATTAAGAAATTGTTCGATAAATAATGATATTTCAACCAAAGATATAAGTTTAACGATGATAAATTTGCATTAGTAAATGTAAGTAAAAGATTGACCATTTTTTTTATAGAAGGATCATCTCGAACTATAAATAGCTACATATCACTTTACAAAAATGATTTTCACAAATTAAATTAACTTGAACTTTACCATCTTAAAAGACAAATGTTTTTTTTACCATACATTAGAAATCATACATTCATAGTTTTGTTGTCATAGAGTTCATCTTCTACTATCTATGATAAATATCTATATATTATTTACCAAACATTTATACATAAATAAACGTTTTCTCATGATGAGATCTCTTATCGTTTTTTGAATGTCTTAAAAAAATTCAATTATTACATCCCGCTGCGAAGCACGGGTGCATTCAACTAGTTACTATACATTTATGTCTTGGTCAACAGTCAACACTACACATATCATAACTCAATAGCTCCAAAGGGATATAAACTTCATCTAAAGTATAATATACATATAAAGAGCTCTGTTTTGTCGATTATTGTTTGTGTTATAGACATACATATAAAATAGTTATGGTTATATTCTACGACCAACAAAATTTACAACCATAACGGAGGATGCTACTGTCACACCCCGCTAAAGCGGAAACACGAGGTGTCACAGCTAATGATTTCACAACACAAAGATATAGCAACCATACCATTTAAATTAAGATAAAACAGCCTTGGAGGCATCCAAAAATACATCAAATTGTTCAAAGTATACGGCCTTATTACAAACATATTACAAAAATTTAGTTCAAAGTCCGTTTAAATGGCTTGATCGACAAAATCCCATGCATTAGCCCACATATGATCCATGCTTACCGACGTTCTCCTGAAAAGCATGTCAAACAAAAGAGTCAACTTTGGCCATAGTTGGTGAGCTCACAGTTTTACGACCAATAAACCAAGTAATTTGTCCAATCGGGGACATAAATACTGTCCAATCGGGGACATAAGTAAATCAATGCGAGAAGAATTGGAGAATTAAGGAAGTGAATGTTCATGCCTTGAGGCCACTACTAAACCGGTTATCCGACCGAGGTTTGCCCCTATAGCTCCATGTTCTTCAACCAACATGAGTAATGGTGATATTATGCACCCACGTTGAAGTGTGAGTGAGGGGTGGTCTACCCTAAATAGCATGCTACCCATAATACCCACGGCTCGTAGCCACGAGTTAATTAGTAGTGTGAGTTCCCGGGGACTTTGCAATAACACTCAAGCATAACAATATGACATACTCCAATTCGCATAAAATTTGTATAACAATAATTTTGTAAGTGAATAAAGAACAAAACCAAGTTGGTAAGATGTATAAGCATGCTTTTCAGCCCCAAAACAGAAATCAGAAAAGGGGGACAGTGAACTCACCTTGTGAGTTGAGTTAACGGGTATAATCTGTGAGCAAATTACAATCTGGAATGATCCCTTAACCGAGACCTAATCCAAGTGAGAAAGTGTCCATTAATGTCTAGTGATATGCTTTAACACGTACGAGTTGAAACAAGGTGGTTACCCACTAAGTTAGACAATGAATCTGCCCGGGTTTGGTTGTTTATTCCGTGACTCTTTTATTAAGACTATTTCCAAATTAACAATCAAAACCGTTTTATGAAGATTGGATGAAGATAGGGTTGTCCAAAGTTAACTTAAAATCTGGTCAGGAAGTTGTCCAACTTTCTTATTTTACCAAAAACACATAACTTCTTATAAACCCGGATGTAAATATTTTGAATAGTTTTTAGGAGTGTTTTTATACAGAAAACATTATAAACTTTCAGGTATAAAACCCTAATGCACTTATTTAGTGAAGAACAGATGTAAAGCGAAATAGAAATAGTTGGGTTAGTGCGAGATAAAATGTAAACATTTTGCACTTCATGATTACCTCTTCTACCAGGAAATGTGGGTGTTGAGTGATAAGTTTCTGTCCACCGAGAGTTGAGATTGAGCAAGTTTTCTGGAGTGATCGATTTCCTGGTGAGAAGTGGTGAATATGTTAGGTGTTATGTTAAAACCGGATATAAGTGTTGAAAGAGTTGAGAGAAATGGGTGAGAGTGTTTTAAGTATTTGTGTGTGTGTGTTTAGTTCTGCCGTTGGATACAAAAGGAATAAGTGGTAAAGTGTATATGATTAATATCAAGGAGTTTGATTGGGTGAGGGTGGAGGTGATTTATGGGGAGTGTAAGTTAATTGATTTGGTTTTATGGAAAATAGGTTTGCTGGCCGTTTTTGAAAGAAAAGAGGTAATCATAACCCTTTTTGCGTGCACGATTATCCTTATTTAAAATATTAATGTTCCTTTTTACAGAATGCATGCACGGTTACTTCTCATTTTGTACAACTTAGATAACTTTTGATTCGGGCAAGATGATTTACTGAGAGTGTGGGTATCACTTGGTTGATTTTAGAAATGGGTTGAGCATATCACTAACAGTAGGAACTAGCAGTGGTAACATAAACCGTGGTAACAATGGGGGCAGTAGTAACTCGACTACCAGTAGAAACTGAACCAGCAGTAGAAATTTGTGCTAGCAGTGGAAACGGTGACAATTGCACTAGCAGTACTAACTGAGGTATTTGTGCTAGCAGTGGAAACGGTGACAATTGCACTAGCAGTACTAACTGAGGTATTTGTGCTAGCAGTGGAAACGGTGACAATTGCACTAGCAGTACTAACTGAGGTATTTGTGCTAGCAGTGGAAACGGTGACAATTGCACTAGCAGTACTAACTGAGGTATTTGTGCTAGCAGTATTAACTTAAACCCTTAAGAAGGTCAGGCCAGATTTAGGTGGAGATTAAGTTAAGTGTTAACCTGATATTTTTGATGGTTGTTACAGTATCTCCCCGTTGAAAAGAATTTCGTCCCGAAATTCAATTCGTTCCATTGGTTGCCGATGTGCTAGGAAATAGGTGAGGGTATTTGCGTCGAATATAGTCTTCACGTTCCCAAGTAAATTCAGGACCTCGTCGTGAGTTCCATCGAACTTTAACAATGGGTATCTTACTTCGTTTTAACCTTTTGACCTCGCGGTCCAAAATTTCGAGTGGTTCTTCTACGAAGTTTAGTTTGTCATCTATGTGAATTTCATCAAGAGGAACAATAAGTGTTTCGTCAGCCAGACATTTCTTTAGATTGGATACATGAAACGTGTTATGTATGTTGCTAAGTTCCTGAGGTAGTTCAAGTCGGTACGCGACTGGACCAATCCTTTCTATTATCTCAAAAGGTCCAACATACCTCGGGTTAAGTTTGCCTCGCTTTCCAAAGCGGATTATACCCTTCCAGGGTGACACCTTCAAAAGTACTTTGTCGCCGACTTGAAACTCTAAGGGCTTCCTACGGTTGTCAGCGTAACTTTTCTGCCGACTTCTGGCAGTCCTTAATCTTTCCCTGATAGCAACGATCTTGTCAGTTGTCTCTTGTATAATATCGAGTTTGATTAGCTGCCTATCACCGGTTTCTAACCAACAAAGTGGTGATCGGCACTTGCGTCCATATAAGGCCTCAAAGGGTGCACAGCCTATGCTTGTGTGATAGCTGTTGTTGTAGGAAAACTCCACCAAAGGCAAGTGAGTATCCCAGCTGCCTTTAAAATCTATGGCGCAGGCTCTTAACATGTCTTCCAATGTTCGGATGGTTCGCTCACTTTGGCCATCAGTTTGCGGATGGTAAGCGGTGCTTAAATTTATTTGAGTGCCTAGGGCCTTTTGAAGTTGTTGCCATAAACGTGACGTGAATCGACTATCTCTATCGGAAATGATGGAAAGTGGAATTCCGTGACGTACAACGATTTCGTCAATATAGATTTGAGCGAGTTTGTCCATTTTGTAATCTTCTCGGATGGGAATAAAGTGTGCTGATTTTGTTAGTCTGTCCACTATGACCCATATAGAGTCATGTCCTCTTGCCGTACGTGGCAATTTTGTGACGAAATCCATTGATATTTGTTCCCATTTCCATTGTGGGATTTCCGGCTGCTGCAATAATCCTGATGGCTTCTGGTGCTCTGCCTTGACTTTGGAGCAAGTCAAGCATTTTCCCACGAATACCGCAATATCCTTTTTCATTCCTGGCCACCAATAGTATTCCCTTAAGTCCTTGTACATTTTATCAGCTCCGGGGTGAATTGAATACTTGGATCTATGGGCTTCTTCAAGAATGATTTTTCTCAGTTCTTTGATATTCGGAATCCACACTCTTTCCTTGAAATACCGAACTCCATCGGACTTGATTTCAAACCTTTGATCCAGGTTATGCAAGGTTTCATTCTTTATGTTCTCCGGTTTCAAAGCTTCATCTTGAGCTTCCAAAATTCGAGTTTTCAGACTCGTCTGAACTTGTATTCCCAATGCTCGCACTCGCGAGGGTCTTAACTTTTCCTTCCTACTTAAAGCATCGGCTACTACATTAGCCTTGCCGGGGTGATACTTGATGTCACAATCGTAATCACCAAGCAGTTCTACCCATCTTCTTTGCCTCATGTTGAGCATCTTCTGATCGAGGATATGTTGAAGAATCTTATGATCGGTGAAGATGGTGCACTTTGTGCCATACAGATAGTGTCTCCAAATTTTAAGAGCGAACACCACTGCTCCTAAATCTAAGTCGTGCGTTGTATAGTTCTTTTAATGCTCCTTGAGTTGTCTCGATGCGTAGGCAATCACCTTATTCCTTTGCATCAACACGCAGCCCATTCCTTGGTGGGATGCGTCACAGTATACTACCAAATCTTCCGTTCCTTCTGGTAAAGCTAAGATGGGCGCGTTACATAGCCTACTCTTCAGTGTCTGAAACGCTTCTTCCTGTTCTTCTCCCCAAGAGAACTTTTTAGCCTTCTGGGTCAGCTCAGTTAGCGGTTTAGCAATCCTTGAAAAATTTTCGATAAACCTTCGGTAGTAACCAGCTAATCCCAGAAATTGGCGTATCTCTGTAGGGGTTCTCGGAGCTTCCCATTTCTTGATAGCCTCGACTTTGGCTGGGTCAACATGAATTCCTTCCTTGTTGACCACGTGACCAAGGAAGTGTACTTCTCGAAGCCAAAACTCACACTTTGAGAACTTGGCGTACAGCTTCTGCTCCTTTAGTAACTTCAATATTATCTCCAAGTGTCGCTCATGGTCCTCCTTGCTTTTGGAGTAAATCAGTATATCGTCGATGAACACAATTACGAACTTGTCTAGATATGGGCGACACACCCTATTCATCAAATCCATGAATACTGCGGGCGCGTTGGTTAGCCCAAACGGCATTACCAAGAACTCATGATGCCCATATCGCGTCCTAAAGGCTGTCTTTGAGATGTCCTCTTCACGGACTCTCAATTGGTGGTATCCTGAACGAAGATCGATTTTTGAAAAGTACGAGGCGCCTTGCAGTTGGTCGAATAAGTCGTCGATTCGAGGTAGAGGGTATCGGTTCTTTATGGTTAACTTGTTCAACTCTCTATAGTCTATGCACATACGGAATGATCCGTCTTTCTTCTTTACGAAGAGGACTGGAGCTCCCCAGGGCGATGAACTTGGACGAATTAGTCCATTACTCAGGAGTTCTTGGAGTTGCCCTGACAATTCCTGCATTTCGGACGGTGCCAGACGATATGGTGTCTTTGCTACGGGCGTCGCTCCGGGAATTAGGTCGATATGAAATTCGATTGGCCTAGGTGGGGGAAGTCCAGGTAGGTCGTTTGGGAAAACTTCGGGGTGATTTCTAACAACAGGAATGTCTTGAATACGCTTCTCCCCCGGCCTCCTGTCAACCACGTGTGCTAGAAATGCAAAGCACTGCTTCCCCAGGTGCTTGCGCATTTGCATAGCCGACACAATGTTCAGTTTCCTGCCGGGCTTATCACCTCGTATGACAAGGGTTTCTCCGTCTTGGAGTGGTATTCGAACCACCTTCTCGAAACAGCCAATCTCCGCTCGGACCTTAGTTAACCGGTCCATACCCACAACTACGTCAAAGCTTTTCAGCTCAATTGGTATTAGATCGATATTAAACGTCTTATCAGCTAGGCTCAAGGTACAATTTAATATGATGTCTCTAGCCTCGAATTCGTGACCGTTAGCATATTCAATAGTAAAAATCTCTTCTAGTTTCACTGAGTTCAATTCAATTAATGGCCTAAACTCCAGCGAGACAAAACTCCTTTCTGCTCCAGAATCAAATAGCACAGATACGTAGTGGTTGTTCAGAAGAAACGTACCTGTCACTGCATTCGGATCCTGCCTTGCTTCTTCAGCTCCAATGACAAATGCCCGGCCCCGCGCTGGCCCTCTCTGGTTTCCAGCGTTGTTGTTAGGGGTCCTGATCAGTTTTGGGCAGGCATTCTTGAGATGTTCTTGGCTTCCACATTCAAAGCAGGCTGCCTTCGGTCGGTTGTTCCCATTTCCAGCTCGGCAATACTTGGCGAAGTGGCCCGTCTGCTTACACCTTTCGCACACTGGGCAATTCCCCGAATGATGGAAATGGCACTTGTTACACCTCGGGTGTGGACCATTGTATTACTTTGGCCCTTGGGCAGCCATGCCAAAGTTCCTTGCCACCATCTGCCTCTTGTCCGAATTACCGCCACCTCTTTGCCTTGAATGGTTATCCAACTTTCTTTTACCGGCGTCATTCCCCTTTAACGCTCCGCCTGATCTAATTACGTCGTTCGTTAGACGGTTTGCTAAGACCACTGCGGATTGGATGGTTGTCGGGTTCGCCGCCGTAACCATTCCTCGGATTTCGGGAGCTAAACCCCAGATATACCGGTCAACCTTCTTCTCCTCCGGTGTAACCATGTGTGGCACCAGCCTAGCAAGCTCATGGAAGCGGGCAGTGTACTGATCAACGTCGGTTCCAGTCATGGAGTGATTCCAGAATTCAGACTCCAATTTCTGGAGTGCGTCCTTTGGGCAGTATTCTTCAGTTAGCAGCTTCTTGAATTCCTCCCATGTGAGGCTGTACGAGGCTTCACGACCTCGGCTCTGGATCTGATTGTTCCACCAAGTTAAAGCTCTCCCTTGGAGCATGCAAGCGGCATACTCGACTTGATCACCGGCCGCGCACTTGCTGATGTGGAGCACCGACTCCATGCTCTCTATCCATGACAATAATCCAACAGCACCTTCCGTTCCAAAGAATTCCTTGGGCCTACATGACATGAAGGTTTTATAGCTGCATCCTTGGTGGTTGTTGGCGGTCTGCCCTTCCGGGTTTCCTTGAGCAGCGTTGAGACTAGTGGTGATTTGGGCGACGAGATTTGGTATTGCCGCGTTTAGCTGCTGGGCAATTTGGTCAGCCACGTTGTTCGAGTTTCTTCTTGGAGGCATGATTCTACGATGTTCACAAAGTTTGTTTCAGTAGTACGTATGTTTAACCTAAGTTATAATTGGAATTTTCGCGTGTTGTATTATGTGAAGTTTGACAATAACGGATATGCAAAGTAGTAATGAACGTGTAAGAAAGTTAAAGTATCATAAGCATTCCTTTATTTGGAAAAATAGACGATGCTAGGATGCATAAATATTCGGCCCTCAGCCTTCCGAATTACAAAATAATAAAATGAAAAGACAATAGTTTACTTCCAATTCAAAGGTGCATCTAAGACATGGTCACCACAAGGAGCCAAACAAGAATGATCAACACCAACAAACCCAACCCTAAGCAAGCCCATACTAAACTCCTAGCGGTCCTCCTGGCCGAATCAGCAGATGTCAAGGCCCTGACCGTTTGGTGGGACAGTCCTTCCACCAATTCGGACATCTCATACAGGAGTTGCCCTTGGTGCTCAATCCTCCCTCGACAGCTGTGTATCTCTGTCGTCATCATGTACATTCTCCTGAGCTCTTCCACGGTCATTCCTGCCCTATGCCCCGTCGGCATTCCCATAACCGTACGGGATGAAGAAGCCTCTCCTGGTCGTGATGTGACAGGGTTCACGTAGTTGTCCATACGTTCCTGCCACGTATACCTATCGGTGACTCGTGTCGGGACAGGGGTGGACTGATCCCCAATGTGGTACTCACCCCTAACGGGCTGAGAAGTACGGGGGTCCATTTCTTGGGGAGGAACCTCTTGTGTTGGTGCTCTTAGGGTCACTCTAACGGGGTCAGCCACTCTCATCCTCGCAGTGTGTCTAATCCGGGGGCCTAGCTGGGCTGGTTGCGGTGGAATAGGTGTTGGTGATGTCCTAAGGGTTTGGGCAGTTCCTTCACTGCTCGTTTCTTGTTCTGTACTAGGCGAGTGATTCCTAGGACGACTAGTAATGTATCCGGATGCGTCGGCTGAGTAGGGAGTACGGGTTGATGATGACTGGGACATGATGAGACTGAAAAATGAAAGTGGGTTAGGTTGCTAATAACAATGAATGGATCATACGATATTTGAGGCGCATGCATGGTAAGGGTAAACATTAACATTAACCCGTGGATAACTACTCCAAGTTTCTCACTACTTTTCCCGAATTAGTCATAGGTGATCAGGCTATGCTTAATTAAGGCTAAATAATGAAATGCTTGTATTAGTTACACAAGTGTAATGTTCAATGCTTTATAAAGTGTTGTTTTGAATAAAAAGAATTTTGGTTATAGTTTGGTTTTATTTTTGAAAAACCGGTATTCTCTATAACCTTCGGCTCTGATACCACTTCTGTCACACCCCGCTAAAGCGGAAACACGAGGTGTCACAGCTAATGTTTTCACAACACAAAGATATAGCAACCATACCATTTAAATTAAGATAAAACAGCCTTGGAGGCATCCAAAAATACATCAAATTGTTCAAAGTATACGGCATTATTACAGACATATTACAAAAATTTAGTTCAAAGTCCGTTTAAATGGCTTGATCGACATAATCCCATGCATTAGCCCACATATGATCCATGCTTACCGACGTTCTCCTGAAAAGCATGTCAAACAAAAGAGTCAACTTTGGCCATAGTTGGTGAGCTCACAGTTTTACGACCAATAAACCAAGTTCAAGATGAAGCTTTGAAACCGGAGAACATAAAGAATGAAACCTTGCATAACCTGGATCAAAGGTTTGAAATCAAGTCCGATGGAGTTCGGTATTTCAAGGAAAGAGTGTGGATTCCGAATATCAAAGAACTGAGAAAAATCATTCTTGAAGAAGCCCATAGATCCAAGTATTCGATTCACCCCGGAGCTGATAAAATGTACAAGGACTTAAGGGAATACTATTGGTGGCCAGGAATGAAAAAGGATATTGCGGTATTCGTGGGAAAATGCTTGACTTGCTCCAAAGTCAAGGCAGAGCACCAGAAGCCATCAGGATTATTGCAGCAGCCGGAAATCCCACAATGGAAATGGGAACAAATATCAATGGATTTCGTCACAAAATTGCCACGTACGGCAAGAGGACATGACTCTATATGGGTCATAGTGGACAGACTAACAAAATCAGCACACTTTATTCCCATCCGAGAAGATTACAAAATGGACAAACTCGCTCAAATCTATATTGACGAAATCGTTGTACGTCACGGAATTCCACTTTCCATCATTTCCGATAGAGATAGTCGATTCACGTCACGTTTATGGCAACAACTTCAAAAGGCCCTAGGCACTCAAATAAATTTAAGCACCGCTTACCATCCGCAAACTGATGGCCAAAGTGAGCGAACCATCCGAACATTGGAAGACATGTTAAGAGCCTGCGCCATAGATTTTAAAGGCAGCTGGGATACTCACTTGCCTTTGGTGGAGTTTTCCTACAACAACAGCTATCACACAAGCATAGGCTGTGCACCCTTTGAGGCCTTATATGGACGCAAGTGCCGATCACCACTTTGTTGGTTAGAAACCGGTGATAGGCAGCTAATCAAACTCGATATTATACAAGAGACAACTGACAAGATCGTTGCTATCAGGGAAAGATTAAGGACTGCCAGAAGTCGGCAGAAAAGTTACGCTGACAACCGTAGGAAGCCCTTAGAGTTTCAAGTCGGCGACAAAGTACTTTTGAAGGTGTCACCCTGGAAGGGTATAATCCGCTTTGGAAAGCGAGGCAAACTTAACCCGAGGTATGTTGGACCTTTTGAGATAATAGAAAGGATTGGTCCAGTCGCGTACCGACTTGAACTACCTCAGGAACTTAGCAACATACATAACACGTTTCATGTATCCAATCTAAAGAAATGTCTGGCTGACGAAACACTTATTGTTCCTCTTGATGAAATTCACATAGATGACAAACTAAACTTCGTAGAAGAACCACTCGAAATTTTGGACCGCGAGGTCAAAAGGTTAAAACGAAGTAAGATACCCATTGTTAAAGTTCGATGGAACTCACGACGAGGTCCTGAATTTACTTGGGAACGTGAAGACTATATTCGACGCAAATACCCTCACCTATTTCCTAGCACATCGGCAACCAATGGAACGAATTGAATTTCGGGACGAAATTCTTTTCAACGGGGAGATACTGTAACAACCATCAAAAATATCAGGTTAACACTTAACTTAATCTCCACCTAAATCTGGCCTGACCTTCTTAAGGGTTTAAGTTAATACTGCTAGCACAAATACCTCAGTTAGTACTGCTAGTGCAATTGTCACCGTTTCCACTGCTAGCACAAATACCTCAGTTAGTACTGCTAGTGCAATTGTCACCGTTTCCACTGCTAGCACAAATACCTCAGTTAGTACTGCTAGTGCAATTGTCACCGTTTCCACTGCTAGCACAAATACCTCAGTTAGTACTGCTAGTGCAATTGTCACCGTTTCCACTGCTAGCACAAATTTCTACTGCTGGTTCAGTTTCTACTGGTAGTCGAGTTACTACTGCCCCCATTGTTACCACGGTTTATGTTACCACTGCTAGTTCCTACTGTTAGTGATATGCTCAACCCATTTCTAAAATCAACCAAGTGATACCCACACTCTCAGTAAATCATCTTGCCCGAATCAAAAGTTATCTAAGTTGTACAAAATGAGAAGTAACCGTGCATGCATTCTGTAAAAAGGAACATTAATATTTTAAATAAGGATAATCGTGCACGCAAAAAGGGTTATGATTACCTCTTTTCTTTCAAAAACGGCCAGCAAACCTATTTTCCATAAAACCAAATCAATTAACTTACACTCCCCATAAATCACCTCCACCATCACCCAATCAAACTCCTTGATATTAATTATATACACTTTACCACTTATTCCTTTTGTATCCAACGGCAGAACTAAACACACACACACACACACACAAATACTTAAAACACTCTCACCCATTTCTCTGAACTCTTTCAACACTTATATCCGGTTTTAACATAACACCCAACATATTCACCACTTCGCACCAGGAAATCGATCACTCCAGAAAACTTGCTCAATCTCAACTCTCGGTGGACAGAAACTCATCACTCAACACCCACATTTCCTGGTAGAAGAGGTAATCATGAAGTGCAAAATGTTTACATTTTATCTCGCACTAACCCAACTATTTCTATTTCGCTTTACATCTGTTCTTCACTAAATAAGTGCATTAGGGTTTTATACCTGAAAGTTTATAATGTTTTCTGTATAAAAACACTCCTAAAAACTATTCAAAATATTTACATCCGGGTTTATAAGAAGTTATGTGTTTTTGGTAAAATAAGAAAGTTGGACAACTTCCTGACCAGATTTTAAGTTAACTTTGGACAACCCTATCTTCATCCAATCTTCATAAAACGGTTTTGATTGTTAATTTGGAAATAGTCTTAATAAAAGAGTCACGGAATAAACAACCAAACCCGGGCAGATTCATTGTCTAACTTAGTGGGTAACCACCTTGTTTCAACTCGTACGTGTTAAAGCATATCACTAGACATTAATGGACACTTTCTCACTTGGATTAGGTCTCGGTTAAGGGATCATTCCAGATTGTAATTTGCTCACAGATTATACCCGTTAACTCAACTCACAAGGTGAGTTCACTGTCCCCCTTTTCTGATTTCTGTTTTGGGGCTGAAAAGCATGCTTATACATCTTACCAACTTGGTTTTGCTCTTTATTCACTTACAAAATTATTGTTATACAAATTTTATGCGAATTGGAGTATGTCATATTGTTATGCTTGAGTGTTATTGCAAAGTCCCCGGGAACTCACACTACTAATTAACTCGTGGCTACGAGCCGTGGGTATTATGGGTAGCATGCTATTTAGGGTAGACCACCCCTCACTCACACTTCAACGTGGGTGCATAATATCACCATTACTCATGTTGGTTGAAGAACATGGAGCTATAGGGGCAAACCTCGGTCGGATAACCGGTTTAGTAGTGGCCTCAAGGCATGAACATTCACTTCCTTAATTCTCCAATTCTTCTCGCATTGATTTACTTATGTCCCCGATTGGACAGTATTTATGTCCCCGATTGGACAAATTACTTGGTTTATTGGTCGTAAAACTGTGAGCTCACCAACTATGGCCAAAGTTGACTCTTTTGTTTGACATGCTTTTCAGGAGAACGTCGGTAAGCATGGATCATATGTGGGCTAATGCATGGGATTATGTCGATCAAGCCATTTAAACGGACTTTGAACTAAATTTTTGTAATATGTTTGTAATAATGCCGTATACTTTGAACAATTTGATGTATTTTTGGATGCCTCCAAGGCTGTTTTATCTTAATTTAAATGGTATGGTTGCTATATCTTTGTGTTGTGAAATCATTAGCTGTGACACCTCGTGTTTCCGCTTTAGCGGGGTGTGACAGCTACGTATAAGAAGACAAAAGAATCGTTGGTTCCTATATTGTTTCGGTTCTAGCTAGTTAAATACATAATCCAAAGTTACTGAGATCAGACACATCACACATGTAGAATTAAAAAATGTAAGCAATTCGTTGTTGACAAATTAAAACTTTAGTTGCCGAATGACTACCTTGTTGATTCCAACGCATAGTAGTGTGGTAACCAAACACCACACAAAGTATCTATACAACATTGAAATTGAAGTTTAATCCATACAGCATGATCAGTAAGTACATCTTCCCATTCTATAGCAATTGGGTGATCCTCTACAAATGGATAATTGCATACATACTTCAATAAATTATAGTATAAGCATTATCGAAAAATATATGTATATTAGTTGGATAAAATCAGGCAATAAATGGAAAGGATATGGTAATCATGAAAACATAAAGGGGATCTTCTCAGAGGGGCTGCAACTTCAAGTCGATGTAATATTTGCTGGACTGCAAATCAGCCTTTTACATACCAACAGAGTATAACTTAACGGTAACTCCCGGAGTCCTTAGACTTGAAAGCATACAAAACCGGAATAGGTGATAACAAAGATAACATACTCCCTAACTTTACGTACAGTAATATTCTGACGGTTCAAGAATAAAAATCAGTAATTTCAATTAGAAAGTGTACACATCACTTCTCCCCAGTTGAGCTTCAACAATGTATACATACACATACCATAAATGAAAGTAAATCAAATTTCTAACCAAACCTACAAGTTTCTTATAATTGTATCAAACCTTAGGTAATACTGGACAAACATATACATGAATTTAACAACTTCAATAAATACCACGAGAATCGTAACGCTGCCGAATAATATTCACGGCATGATCTAATAATAACTTTATTTCTAAAAAACCAAACACAATATCAAGTCAAAAAAGCATAAAACAAGTTGCAAAGTGGTTCGACATCATTATATGCATCAAACCACATTATAAATACCTTTTCTACATCACTTAAAAAAACAACTGATGAACTTCTAGTGAAGTAGTTAATCATTCTCTCTGCGAAATTGATGCCAAATAGTTCTAAATTTAGCCATAAAGGCCAACCCCATAAACCCGAAACCTAAAAGCTACCACATCTCCAAGACCGCCTATTGGTAGTTCATGATTTATTTTCTTCATCACCAACAGAAGCTTTAGCTGGTTGGTCAGGCATCATAACGCGTCCACTCAGAGGATCGACTGGACGTGTGTCACGTGGCCCACCTTTCCGTCCCATTGCCACCATGGGCGGTGGTGGTAGCAGGCCTGCTCTGAATAGAAGGCGTTGAACCGGATCCGAAGGTTGTGCACCAACTGATAGCCAATATCTGTACAACACAATCCTTGTTTTATCACATTTCATGCAAATATTATATAAAATTGTTTCGGAGATGAAATTTAGCCAATTTAGCCTCGGAAAACAACCTGTACTAGATAGTATATTTGTTTATTTCATAAGGGAACCGAAATGTGAATAGCTAGAATAACTCTTAAGTAGGCAACCATGTTTCTTAAATGAACTATCAGCTTTTGTTATGTTAACTTGATTGTTCATCAGTAACACAACCATGTTTCTTCTTTTTAACGAACTATCCCAAATTAAAAATAGACAGCCAACGACTTCCGTCTTCTAAGAAAAAGGAAGAGATGAAAATTCAAATAAGAAAAGTAGTAACGTTTACTACAACAAAGGAGAGAATGTCTTTGTTCCAATATTAAGTATTAACCATCTGGTTTAAGGTAAACCCTGAATAGAGTACTAATAATCATCACAGAAACAAAATAATATGAAATTTGCAGTTGTAACACATATATAAGTCAATGATCTCAATTCACAAATGTTGAAAAAAAGTGCAAATATCAACTACCATTTCCATCAAGCTAGCCCATCATGAAGGACCACTGACATGCAATTTGAATTCTAGTATCTTACCAAACATGTGTTTCTGCAACTATTGCAAAGGTTCAATCAACTTGAATGTTGATAGTGTTGGACTAAAACCGTATCACATGAAAACCAAGATGAATAAAAACAATTGTGTTTCGTAAAACTTACTTCACTCGGTCAAAATTGAGCCCCATCCGTTTACCGCCATCTTGAACTGTATTAATCAAACAATTGACAACAATTAACAACCCATATATCTTATTCTTACAGCAACTTAAGTTTACAAACATAATAAGAGTTACAACCAAATTACTTGGTTGACGTTTGAATGTACATTTTGAAAGTAATTTAACTTTTTATCACCAATTAATATCACATAATCACTTTCAAAATGAACATCCAAACATCCCCTTAGTTCACACTCTTACAGCAGCTACTAGAAAGACCTTTATCAGTCTAATTGAAAGTAAGCTTTTTTATATATTAAATGCTAAGCATTGGCCATTCGAAACAACGGTCAATTAAGGTCAATCAATAATAATAAAAGTTTCAACATTTCAATGGCATGTTTAGTGCAATCAAACTGATTATACCATATTAACATTAATTAAATACAATCCAAAAAAAAACAACCTAAATTTCATCCAAAATGTGATTATACCTGGCAAAGGATTGTAGTAACCCAAAACTTCGATATGTTTGCCATCTCTTGGAGATCTACTATCTGCTGCCATTACTCTGTAAAATGGCCTGTTTCTGCATCCTAATCGAGCTAATCTCAATCGAACCACCATTTTTCCCCTTCTTGCTTTCTTTTCTGTCTGTTGAGAAAAAAGGTAGCAATTACAATACCAATATTATAAGAAGATTAACAATGACAATTTTAAAAGCATATTAGATACATCAGCTATACAGTAGCAATTTTAGCACCCAGAACATCAAAATAAAATAAAAAATGCAATTCTATAAACATATTATTAGCTTACATCTGCACATAAACATGAGGTTAATGTTAAATTCCAAATAATCAGAGTAGCACACAAAGATGCACCAGAATGTTTATATCCAGAAACGACCAGCTACAACATTATTTTTTTTTGTGCTTCATGCCAGCAAAAACTACTTTAATTCTTCACGACAAAAAAATAAAATAAATAATTGAATTAACAGGAAACAAAAAACAGAGCATTCATTTTATTTTCGAAAAGATGGGTTTGTCTAAATACATGGGTTTGTCTAAATAGATGGATTAGCATAGATAATGGACACGGCTAAATTTGAATACGTTACATATAGAAATTGAGAGACAAATAACACGGGTGGGTTGGGTTGGTGTAGTCCTGGCAAAACGGGCGGGTTCGGGCAACCGGGTCCAAAAGGGTTCGGGTCACAATGGGTATGCTCGGGTCCAAACGGGCAAATTTTGAGAGAAAATAAATTCAAGAAAAAAACCAAACTATACAATCAGTAACACTTGAATATTATGTATATACTAGTTATCCCATATACTCAAATACCAAGTCATATAATAATCAATTTAAGCCAACAAAATGTACTTCAGTTAATTTAGAGAAAATATATCTATTTTGTTTGATAATAACAGCATATTGGTCTATTATTCCAAACTGAAAATTGCATGCAATTATTTGCAAAAAATGCAATTAATAATTTGGCATTTTTAGGGACTACGTAAAAGCAAAAATCTAATTGGATCGTAGTAACGTTTTATCCACAGATATTCAAGTTCTATTTATTTCTTTCTTCATATTTACATGTTGCCAACGAAAGATAGAACAAGGTATCTCAGTTTCACATGCATAAATTGAAATTCCATTTAAAAGAAATGAATTCAATTCAATAACAAATTACTTTTCGTATATGTATATATGTGCTTACTCATTCTTACTTTCTTTGTTACGAACGGAGGACAGAAACAGACAGCGACCGGAGGAGCAAGCCGGTGATGGATTTCAGATTTTTAGTAACTGTGAGAAGCGATTATATTCAAATCTGGTAATTGCTATTCACTGTTCTTCACTCAAAACTAAAAACCCTATTTTGATTAAAACCCTAAATTCGTATCAAACATACTTTCAATTAAAACACTAAATTCGTTATCATTGGAGCTAGTTAACACAACAATACACATAATCCAAAGTCAACACCTAATCATTAAGTATAACCACGAAACCCTAAAATATCGTTTAACGTTAAACGATTACGAATTAGTGTACTATCAGAGAGCGAATTCAAATCATATATACCGATAACACATAAATTTATATACATACACAATCAATACATACAAAATATTTACTTCTACAACTAACCTTGTTCAACTCTTATTTGCCCGCTGATTTCGAAAGGGTTTTTTAATTTCTGTCTGGATTATTTCTGGATGGTTCTGACTTCTGAATATCCCAAATTCATACTACTGGATCATTATATATTTTGTGTGGGCTTTTGTATGTAAGCTTTTTAATTGGACTTTAATAAAAGTAGCCTACATTTCGTTAGCTTAAAGCCCATCTCTTATTTTATTTTCTTTTTGTTGATAACCAATGTTCATTATTAAAAAATATAACATAACTAGGTGAAGGACCCGCGACAATGCGGGCTTTCACATTTAATTTTTCAATTTTACGATTTGAAATTTGTTCATTTCAAGATAAAAGAGTATATTAGTGATTGTAAATATTTCAAATAATTATGGTCATGTAAAGATAAAAGTTGATTTTATTTATACAATTTGAGTGATTATTTTTCAATAACAATACAACCAATACAATAAGTAAATCAATTTTAGCATAATGTGTCATAATCAAGGACGTTCAATAGCTCTAATACATTTTATTGTCATCAAACTTTATGCTTATGAGGTGTAACTCAACTAATGCACTTGCAATAGACACCACCAAGAAGCCAATGACCATTTCAAAACTTTCCAATAAAACCAAACATCGAATAATAATACATGTATCTACATTTATACCACCAAAAGTTTATCACAAGCTTTTGAGAATTTCTTCATAACCTCATAGGCCAAACAAATTATAAAATTAGTGATACCCAGATGAAAATGTATAGGAGTGTACCTTGCTATGTTTTGAGGATGTTATCAATGCTACGTTGCCTATATTCTACTCATTAATGATCTTAGATGCATATTTTCTTTCGGTACCCTATAAATTATAGCAGTTTTAACTAAATATGTCTATTAAAACATTAGGGTGGAAAAAATGAAGAAAATTTGTTAAATGCAAATGGGCTACTTTGAATCTTCTCAAATAAAACTTTGCAAAAAGGGATAACAGTTAGCACTTAGCATGTACATTAAAAGTGGATTTGTAATCTATAAACTGAGATATGATATTAACTTTTCAATTCAACGTCAATATTGAAAGTGGCTTAACTGTTACAACTGTTACTACTCGAATAAACTTTAAGCCAACAATTACAACATACATAATGAATCAAAAAAATCACAACTAAGTCTCACAACAACTCTAAAACTTAGGCAGTGACACTAACTAATTCACCCCAAGTGAGGAATCAACAAAACCATATCTATTATATACTAAAGGAGTATAAAAGAAAGTTCCAGAATTTGTCACGTAAGCACGAATGACACGTGTCAACATCTTAATTTCAGTTAACAAATTATTTAATTAATATTATATTATTATTTTATTATTTTTTAATAATTAATAAGTATAAATACTAATATGGAAAGAAGGAGTCCCATATAAAAACGAACTCTTACAAATTATTTAATTAATATTATTATTTTATTATTAATAATAATTAATTAGAAAATAAAATATCATTAAACAATTTGACATATATTTAGTTACGATCTTATATTTAGTGTAATAACATGGACTTTGTATAATACATTTATCATTTTACGATTAACATCTCACATTGTTTTTATACTACGTACTCATTATAAAAATTTGGAAAGTACATTTTACAATTCATTATATATTCATTACAATAACTGTTTTTTTGTTTTTAAATTGTCGTGCATCGCACGAGCTTAAAACTAGTTTATCATAAACAAAAATAAAACTACGTTTTAAACATCATATTTGGTTCAAGTAGTTATAAAATTCTAATAATTATATCCACTTTTTATAATCGTTTGTGATTGTATTCTTGTTATTATAATCTTTTTTAGATAAATATATAGTTGGTTCTAGATAATTGTAAATTACCCTTTTTATAGAAGAAAAAAAAAACCATTCTCTTAATTATAGGGTTTTAAATTATATATTGTGATATTGAATGAAGTAACACTATAAATATTCATGAATGTTGTTGCAATTAAGTTAAATGTATAGCTACATTTTACATGTATTTTCAAAATCTGATTATATGGATTTTAACACACACAAAAATATAATGAGAAACAAAGGTTGTCAAAATTGCAATCTTAATCGTAGGATCGTATCATCCTATCAAGCAAAAACGCAAAAACGTGCAGGATTGGAGTAAGATCACTCATGAGATAAAATTGTAATAGGATCGTAGTATCGCGCGTAAGATCGGTGAACGATCCGATCCTACAAATAGGCTAACTTTTTTTTTTTTTTACAATTCGGCTAAATATTTATATGGCCTTAGCCATAGTCCAAAGCACAATCACTGCTAAAAAATTACAGCACATATTGTTTTTCACATTCAATCTATCAGTTTTTGGATTTATCAAATTAAGCTAAAAAAAAGCTAAAACCCCAAAAAACAACAATTGGACTAGTGGTGCAATTGTACCTTGCTGTTATCTTTTGTTTTAGTATGATTATCCTTGTAAAATATGTTGATAAATTACATCATGTAACATCCCAAAATTTCAGAGTTTAAAAGTTATTAAATTTCTTTTGTGTTGCGAAACTATTGGAAGTGTCGCAGGTTGCGACACTTCGTCAGGTGCGACACTATGGGAAATGTCGCAATAAACGCTGAGTGGCGGCTGATAACGCGTAAAAAGTCACGTTTTTACCCACGTTATCTATTCCATTATAATTAAATAATTAACATTTTACTTCAAATATTACATTAATTGGTGTTATTATGTTAATTAGGAGATTACGAAGACAATGCAAGAAGAACCAACGAAAACGGAGTTATAACGAAGATTTTAGAGCCAAAACGAAATAACGAGTTACAACCTCGAACAGGAAGGCCAATGACACGTATACTCGACCAAGACTAACCGAATATATTTTCTCCTTAAACTTCATTCGATTACGAAGACGATGCCGCGAAAATCAACTAAAACGGACGAGTAACTAAGAAGTTATAGCGAAAACAAGTTACGATCCGCACACGAAAGCTCGACACCGCAAATACGGCCAAGACCAGACCGTATACGGCCAGACCAGACCGTATACGGCCTGCCCTGACCGTATACGGCCAGCCAAGATCATATATGGTATGCCTTGACCGTATACGGTTGGTCAAGCTCGTATACCCTCTAGTCTGGACCGTATACGGCCTGCACTGACCGTATACGGTCAATTTTTGCCCGTATTTGCTTAAAGATGCTTCCTTTATCCGGGCACGTAAATACGGTCGGGTCCTAGCCAAGGGAAATACGGTCAACAAGTCAAATATCCGGTCAACAGGCTTCATCTATAAATACAAGCTTCCAACACACCAACAAAAACACAATTTTTCTTCATTCTTCTTCCTTATTTCACTAGTTACTTTCTCACTCTTGTTTCTCTCTCTAGTTTAATTATTAATCATCATGTGATTAATAATTAGCTAGAGAGTAATTAGGATTAAATTAGTATTGTTAGTTTAGTCGAAGAAAGCTTGTATTCAAGGATATTCGGTGTACGCTCTGATTTCAAGAATGCAAAGTATTCGTCAATAATTTTCTGCTCTAATTTTCGGGTGATATCTTTTCCCTTACATACTTACATTATGTTTATTATTTTGCATAATTGTCTTGTATGTGATATAGTTATTGCCATGTCTTGTGAGTAGTTTATTATTGTGATTGTTGGAACGTAAAATAATTAGAAGTAAGAATGATAATCATTTAAACAGGAATTATTTAACTTTGTTTTTATCTTAAACTTTATAACCACTAAACCTAATTTATGGAGTACCCTCTCTAGTTATCCACGTGGCTATAACATAGAAATTAGGAATTGATCAAGTCTAATTGTGGTAAGTAGTTATATGTGCTAGATCTGTGTCAGGATTAAGAAGCTACGGGAGCACCGTGTAATACATAGTAAACAACTATGGAATCATTGTGTATTGCTTAGTGGATTCTCCGCCTAGGGCATGGTTGTAACATCCACCCTAAGGGCCTAGTAATATACGGGTAATTTCCTAACTTTAAATTTATTATTTAATGTGTTAGGAATATTTTAATATTATCATGTTATTTGATAATATTAGTCAAAAGGATGAATGAGTTATTGTGACTAATACATAATTCATTGTTTTAAATTAATCTAGTTGGCAGTAAAATAAAATAGTTGGTTTTCGAAAAATGGTTTTAGGTTCCAGACAATAGATTAAGAAGGGAACTAAAATTGTATTGATATTCGGTTAGATTAATATATATATATATATATATATATATATATATATATACATACTCATATTCTCAAAACTTCTACACATTTACAAATCCTGCGAACTGAGAACAAAACTTGAAGAAAACTCTCTGTGAAGAATTATAATCTTCAGAAGCATCATCAGCTTGTTTGAAAATCGAATTACATCATCATCATCTTGTTCCCTTGAGTAATTAGTGTTTATAAACTTGTTTTGAATGAAATTAGCCAATTCATGAATTATTGTGAAATAGTGGCTTGAAAGATGTTATATGATGATATTTGATGCATATGGAGTGTTAGAAAGCTTGTTAGAATGATAGGAAGTCGAATTTGTGAGTTTTGGGAAACAAAAGTTCGGGTTTCCTGGTAACAGCAAGTTCGGTTTTCAAGTTTGCTGAAGATGAACTCAGTTCGCAGTGCTTGGCTGCGAAGCGAACTGAGTTCCTGCTAACTGAACCGAGATTTGGTCTTGCGAACCGAGATTTTTGCGAATTGAGATTTTTAAAAAATTTTCTTTTGCAAATTTTGAGTGTTTTCAGGGTAGCGACTAAGTGACAAATTTCACTAACTCGGATTGGGTAGAAATTCGCATGGTCACTCAAAAACGACCCAATAATCAAGGGGTCGAAAATGACATTTTTCAGTTTTAAACCTCGTTTCGGGACTTTCTGATGTCGCTTCGGATTGAACGTTTGTTTTCTTAGACTTCAGGAATTTACCTGCTTGTTTAAATATGTTATATGATTATGAAATGAGTTACTAACTCATTATTTGTTGTATTCTTAGATCAGCAGAAGACTCAGTAATATAAGACTTCTGAGTTGTTGGATTGAGATTGACAGGTGAGTGGATCTGGAACTCACAAGTTTGATTTGGTTGTAACGGTTTGGTTGCAACAAGTAAACGTAGATATAATTGATAGACTGTTTAGTCTGATTTGCTGATTATGAATTTAAGTGCAATGTGGCTTTCGGGCATTGGTTGTTACTAAAGAGGTCAACAGATTGTTGGACTTGGTTATTACAGGATTACAGATACAGGGTTTGTACATGTGTTGTATTAAAACCTGTGTCGTGAAATGGTAATATCAAGTTATCGGTATATTCTGTATAGGCCAATACAGATTGTGATAAGCGTTTCTTGAGGGCCACCGCAGCAGTAGGGTTCCTCAAAAACCACCGATCCTCTTTGACTATTTGTGTTTACGATTTATTGATGTAAACAAATGGTTATGCTAACTTAAACTGTTAGTTTCGTATTCATTCACTTAGCTTTGTGCTAATCCCCCACATTAATCCCTGCAGGTCAAAATGGGCGGGCACGAAGATTATGTTCAAGGAATGTTTGACCAGCTGGCAACTCTGATATATTTTTGATAACCTAAATGAAAGTTGAAATTATGTAACACCTGGTTGTTATTTTGTTTGAACAAAAAAAATTATGTACATTTTGGTAAATGATATTAATGCTATTTATGTTTTGACCTACGCTTCCGAAGTTAAATAATATTTTATAATATCTGTAAGAGAGGGGTGTTACAATGGTCGCTGTATGAATCAATGTGAATACCAACGTATAGTAAGGTACACATTGTGCAATACTGAAAACATGGTCTGCATATGAAGCAACGCAAAACATTGTGAATAATCCAGGGATGTATAACTGTTTGAAGAGGAGAGGTTTATGTTAAAGATGGACGTTAATTGAACACATCACATAGAAAGAGAATCTAGATAAGAAAGTAAAAGTTCAAGTGACTTAGGATGCTTAAAACCCTAGATTCCATTGAGTCCAATAGTCTAGATAAATAAAGTTAATAATTAGTTACACATCTAAAAGAATGATAGATTTATATTGGTGTAAAGAACGGCTGGTATAAACTAGTCTGCTATCTTGTTCATGCTCTCAGGTTTAGCCAAGAAGGGTCGCTTGTTCTATATAAAGGGCAAGTGTTGAGAGTTGGGCATACCACTTCGGTCAGCATCACGATAACCTGGTTCCTTGTGACATACCAACTTAGGACTTAAACTAATATGGTAGGGTTCTAGCGTTTACACCAATGTCAGTTAATCCTGTAATTTAAGAGTGTAGGTTCCCTATACCGGACCTAAATCAGAACGTCACAAACAATCGAGAGGCGAAATTCAAACGATTGAATAAGATACGTTAAACACAAAGAAATCAAAACACAAATCAACTCGTATATTAATCTGATAACCAATTAGCTTGAATACACAAAGTTGCTTACGAATGCCCTTAAATAACCCTAGATTCGTCAACTCTCAAACTGAGGCCGAATGCTCCTATTTATACCGAAACAAAAACTAACATGCGACACAGAGGATGTGTCGCACAACTCACTAATGCGATACAAGCCTTGTGTCGCATAAGCGACACAGGCTCTGTGTCGCCTAAACAAAACTTGTAATTACATATAATAAACAAACGTCGTAATTATATAACAAACTATTACAGACTTAGACCAGCTGACAGACACACTAAATATGCACCAACAAAGAGTGTCTCTGTCTAACCCTATAATGATTATCATCCCGAAAACCCTAATTGTTGAAGTTCCGACAATCACATTCTACCTTTATCTACTTTATCCTAAATTTACTTTCCGTTTTTATTTTATTGTTTATTTAAATTTAGAAAAACCTAAATATCAAAACTATCCAGCTCTTATCTATCTGAAAGAATTATCAATCTAAAGCTATCTCTTCATTTCAATTCGTTGCGATTTTAAGAACGACCTTAGGTTATACTTACCGCTTACTAGTTTTAATAACAAGTAGGTAGTACATATAATTTAAGCCCCAGCTAAATATAAAATTTAAAGCACATTGATCGTCCCGCAGTCTAGAAATAAACGACCGGATTACGGGCGCATCAAGTTTTTGGCGCCGCTGCCGGGAATCGTACAACGTACGATGGAAGAACGCCTTAGATAATAATTCATAGGAGATCCTTTCGTTTAGGTTTACCTTTTCGAAAGTTCATTAGTTTTCTTTTGGATAGTTTAGCATACAATTAAAACAACTAAAAATACCAAAAAAAAAGTATGGAACCTTCTTTCTACGATTCCCAACCTACAAACCTCGTTTCTCCCCTTTCAAATCTTACGGAAGATGAAATGATGAAAATGGACGATGCCAATTTCTTCGATTGCCTTGAACGAGAATTAGAACCCGACTTCTATTCCCATTTCTCATCTGAAACCGAAGAATCTCCTGTCTCCAAAGAAGAAGAATCTGGAACGTTAAGTTCCCCCTCAAATCTGAACTTAGACTTTGATGAATCTCATCAGGAGATTTTACCTCCCGAACCTTGCATTCAATGCAATCAGTACTCAACTGATCATGAGATTCCATCATCTGTAGGGGATTACCCTCATTTTCCAACTTCTCCCTCTGGTATGCCAAATAATTCTCAAGTTTGCTTTTATCCATCATATGATGAAAACAAACATTTCCATGTAATGGAAAAAGAGGAATATCCATACCTTCTTTCTAAAGTACCCATTTCATTAACCCTCATTCCTGAACCTCAGTGTCCTGCAAAATTCTGATGGACTTCTGGAGTGACAGGTCTTTTCATCTCCTTCCACTTGAACCCAAGTATACCATCTATCAAGTGGCAGACAAAGTTTCACCAGATGCCAACAAGGATACTAACTTTGAAAAAGAATCTCACTACGTTGGCAACTCTTTCAAACCTGATAGGAGGTTAGACGTCTATAGGGCATTCGTAAGACAACTTGACTCATCTGACTTTCCTTTCTCGCATGAACAGAGAAAGACCATTGCCAGTTTAGGAAACAAAGTTAGTACCCTTCACCATCTACCAAACGTAAGGAGTGAAACCATCTTTACACCTTATCTGGAAGAAGAATTAAAGTTAAAATCAGACTTGGATCTACTTATGGATCTACTTGCCAACACCGATTATCATCATGTGTCTTCAAGACTAATCAATTGTCATGTTGCTGCAATTGTCTGTGAACTTGAATTCTGGATAGAGAGAGATCCAATGATTCCCATGATCATTCCTTGTAAACTTCCTTTCTTTGTCGATCCCGCTGCCTACTTAATCTCGAAGTTAGAAGACGTGTTCCCCGATTCAACCGAAGAAAAGATAGAAGCAGCATTCTTCACCACAAGAAAAGAATCTCACGTCAAATTAGCTCAAATTTTCTCTCGTTCCAAATTCCCTTTCACCTCCTTACAAAAATTAGATATTGAGAGAATCTCAGAGGCTGTATTACACACCACTAGTGATCCCGACTCAAAGGAAGAGAAAGAATTTTTTAACGTTATAGGAAAGTTTATCTATGATCTCACTTTTAAGGATCAAGGACAGCGAGATGGTATCTCAGTCACTAAAAGTATTAGCTATCAAAAACCGGACTGCATTACCATAAACAAACATTAGTACTTATGAGACACCCAAGCCTTGTTAGACTTGGGTTGTCCACTATCATTCATTGATGGGTTTTCTATTCCCTTACTAGATTAACATACAATGCGGAAATAACAATTAATCTAGGGTATGAAGGAAACTAAACCCTAAAGAATCTTAACTTAATAATAATACGCAACAAAACAAAATAAATAGATAAATAAGAAAATACTAACCTTTGAGAAAATCGGATTTCTCACACGCAAACCACCTTAGTAAAGCTTCCTAGCTTGGAGGAGAGTACTCAAAATAGAGCACCTCTAATGGTTCACACCCACAAACCAAAGAGAAAATTCCAACTCCTAATGTCCAGATTAAATCGTGAAACTCTTACAAGGAATCGGAAGGAGAAAGAGAGAATGATCAATTGAACAACTTGAAGCCAAGGTGTAACCCCCTATTTATATAGGGAGAATAACCCATAAGTTTAATATGTCAGCCGATGTGGGGTATACTGATTTCGGGTTCCAACCGCCGGTTGAAATATCCAGCCGCCGGTTGGACTTGTGCGTTCCACCGACTCACTTTAATTTGACTCTAGCCGCCGGCTGGACTTTCCAACCGGTGGTTGGATCAGGCTTCCAGAATATTCCTTTAGTTTCTCTTTAATTCATCAACTATTAACAAACTAAATAATTAACCATAATATTAATTCCAATTAATATTATCTCTCATTTATTTTTCTTTAATTGTTCGTTGAGGGCGACCCAAAAAGGACTCTACTTTTAATGATATACTTACCAATTAGTTATGCACTTGGACACTATATCCAACAGTCTCCCACTTGGTCAAGTCATCAACTATTATTGGTCTAAGTCTATCCCATTAACTAAGCAGAGAGTGCCATCCAACGCAACTGCCGAACTCTAAATCATATCTAGAGACAACCCTTAGATAAGTGATCAAATATTCCTTTGTTCTACTGATATCGTATGAAACCGAGACATGGATTTTAATCAATCTCAAGATTCAAGATTATGATTTCTGATCTCCGATTATTTTGACTATATAAGACTACTGATTTGTGCACATCAACTTAGTCTCGGCTAGGCCTAGCACTTTTAGAGTCAACTTTTAATCATCAGATGGCCTATGATATCGCTTTTACACTTTGCAAAAGGAACAAATAAATTTCGACTACATAGTACTAGTCAACTCATCATGATACACCTAGCATACCCTTTATAACTGGCATTTACGCGCAGCGTTTGAATAAACTAAAGTATAACAGATTTGAAAAACTAGAAACTCAATGTATCTCCATTTTAAGAATAGAGGATATTATCATCTTAAAATCACTCGTGATTTAATCCATGAAGTGATCTCTTTAAGTACGGGTCTCTCCTATACTTAAATCCCCATCAAGTACTCATGAGTGTTGCAGCATTCTCCATGCTATGTCTAATCTCCATAGACAATCTACTAACTCTCCACGACAGTCTTAAATCAACACCAACTTCCTGTACTATGAACGACTGAGGAGGTTTGAGTAAAACTAATTACTCGGGAAGTGAATTCTAAACATACAAAACGAAACACAATGACAAACAATAGTAAATGGTAGAACTCCTTCATATAAATAAATCTCCATTATTTAATCACCAAATCTATTACATTTCTATCATTGCTATAATGTTTCAGATTCAAACTAACAACTAAAACTTTATATTATCTGTTAAACCTATGCTCCTAGCATGTTCATCATGTTTGGACCTTGTCAGTGCCTTTGTGAACGGATCAGCCGGATTATCCTTTGATCGTACATGCTTCACAACCACGTGTCCTTCTTCTACCTTTCTTCGAACAAAATGGTATTTCCTTTCTATGTGCTTTGACTTCCCATGATCCTTGGGTTCTTTGGTCAAAGCGAATGCACTTTTATTGTCGCAGAATATAGCAATGGGGTCTTGGACTGTTGGAACAACTCCAAGATCTCCAATGAAATTCCTCATCCATATGGCTTCATTTGAAGCTTCGCAAGCTGCAATATACTCAGACTCGCATGTGGAGTCTGCTACTGTATCTTGCTTTGAACTTTTCCATGTCACCGCTCCCCCATTCAGTAAGAATACCCAACCAGACTGTGACCGACTATCATCTCTATCTGTTTGGAAACTTGCGTCACTATAACCTGTTACTCTGAGTTCTTCTTCTCCACCATAAACCAAGAACCTGTCTTTAGTATTTCTTAAATACTTGAGAATATTCTTTACAGCTGTCCAATGACCTTCACCAGGATTCTGCTGATGTCGAATCACCATGCTCAAAGCAAATGAGACATCAGGCTTTGTACACGTCATGGCATACATGATTGATCCTATAGCCGAAGCATATGGGACTCGACTCATTCTGTCCGATTCTTCCTAAGATTTCGGACATAGATCTTTACTAATCTTTATGCCATGATGTAAGGGTAGATTCCCTTTCTTAGAATTTTCCATTTTAATTCTTTTCAAAATTTTATCTAAGTACGTGTCTTGGCTGAGTCCAATGAGACGTTTCGACCTATCTCTGTAAATCCTTATACCAAGAATATATGTTGTATCTCCCAAGTCTTTCATAGCGAAATATTTTCCCAACCAGTCTTTTACACTTTGTAATGTTGGGATATCATTTCCTATGAGTAGTATATCATCTACATATAATACTAGGAAGACTACAACACTCCCACTGACTTTGACATATATACAGGACTCATCCTCGCTTCTAGAAAATCCAAACTGTATGACTTTCTCATGGAAGCAGAGATTCCAGCTACGAGAAGCCTGTTTAAGTCCATAAATGGCCTTTTCAAGCTTGCACACTCTTTTAGGATACTTTGCACTTTCAAAACCCTCTAGTTGTGCCATAAACACATCCTATGTAAGTTTTCCGTTAAGGAAAGCGGTTTTGACATCCATCTGCCATATTTCATAATCATGAAATGCAACTATCGCAAGCATTATCCTAATCGACTTTATCTTAGCTACTGGTGAGAAGGTTTCCTCATAATCAATCCCAAGGGTTTGAGTATAGCCCTTCGCTACCAACCTAGCTTTATAAGTGTGTACCTTCTGTTGGGAAAAACAATGATCAAACCCAAGTTATAAATCTGAGGAGTCAAAATTTAACTTAGTTGTATTCAGGAAAAAACTTAGTGGTTTCCTGAGTCTGTGTCTCTGAGTCTGTGCTTCACAGACTGAAGAATTCTCACAGACCGAAAGCCGTGTTCTATTTGAAGATTTATGAATTCATCATCTGAAGAATGAAGATTGAAGACAGAAGACTTCACAAACTGAAGATCACATACTGATGATCATAAATTGAAGATCACAGACTGATGAGCACAGACTGAAGAGCACAGATTGAAGAACAAAAGTACAATCGTACAAAAGAAGTTCTTCTTTCCCTAGGCTACGGTTCAACTGAAGAGATGTTTGAGTAAAGTCAAACTTTGAAGAAAGGTTTTCTTCTCAGCAAAGAAACCTTTTACCTTTTGCTTTTTCTATTTCCAAGAAAAGCAAAAAGGAAAGAGTGCAAAGTTGCCCAAGAAGGAGCTGTTATCCCTTGGACAACAAACTGAGCTGGATAATATAGAGTTGATACTCAACTCTATAAATAGCAGCTCAAAAGCACTTCAAATTTGAATCCAAGACAATTAGTATACAAGACAATTAGTATACAAGACCTTTAAGCTTAGGCTAAAAGCATTACAACACTAACTGTTTAAGTTTGTAGTGATAATTGTATCATAGTATACTACTTGGATCGTATTCAAACAATCTGTGTGTTTGAATACTCCGTCTTACTTGTAAGACAAACCATTTATTGTGAATAAGACTTTAATTCATAATATATTCTGTGCTTTAATTAATCTTGTATTCCGCCTTGAGTAATTAACTTGTTTGATATAACTTAGATATAAACTAATATATTAAATACTTGTTATTTAATCTGTATCTAAGTTTTGGGACCTTCAAGACCTAACACCTTCCCATCCATGTCTGTCTTCTTTTTGAAGATCCACTTACAACCCACCGTCTTAAGACCGGGTGTAGTGTCAACCAAATTCCAAACTTGGTTGTCATACATAGACCGAATCTCGCTTTTCATAGCTTCCTTCCACTTGGCAGCCTCAGAGCCTGCCATCGCTTCCTTGTAGTTAGCAGGTTCGTTCAAATCAACTAGTGTACTATCACTAACCTTGTCCTCTTCTTCAATATGAAACCCATAATAGAACTGAGGAGGATTGCTAACTCTACTTGTTCTGCGAACGGGTAAGGATATGTCTTCAGGTTCAACAGGTGTCACCACCTCTTGTTAAGTGTCAGTGTTTACTATAGGTTCTTCATCGGTCGATTCCTGAATTTCTTCAAGATCTATCTTACTCCCACAGTCCTTTTTAGATATAATTTCTCTCTCAAGGAACACTCCTCTTCGAGCTACAAACACCACATTTTCCGTGGGTCTGTAAAATATATATCCAAACGACTCTTGTGAATAACCGACGAAAAGACACTTTTCAGATCTGGACTCTAGCTTGTCCTGAGTTTCTCGTCTAACGAAAACCTCGCAACCCCAGATCTTGATGTGACCAAGAGAAGGACGTTTTCCCTTCCACATCTCATAAGGTGTCTTTGAAACCTTCTTAGTGGGTATTTGATTTAAGATATGCGCGGTTGTCTCTAATGCGTAACCCCAGAAGCTTATTGGAAGTGTTGCCCGACTCATCATAGATCGAACCATGTCTAACAGAGTTCTATTTCTCCTCTCCGCAACTCCATTTAGTTGTGGTGTTCTAGGAGGAGTCAATTGTGAAACTATTCCACAGTTTCTAAGATGATCAAGAAACTCGATGCTAAGGTCCTCCCCTATCGGATCGGAGTACCTTTATCTTTCTGCCCAGTTGATTCTCTACTTCGTTTTGATATCTTTTGAATATTTCAAAAGTATCGGACTTATGTTTAATCAGATAAACATATCCATATCTACTGAAGTCATCAGTAAACGTAACGTAGTAGCGATTTCCATCTTTTGTGGCGCATCGGAATGGTCCACATACATATGTGTGTACCAAGTCCAATAGTCCTTCACCTCTTTCACATGATCCAGTTAATGGTGATTTAGTCATCTTGCCCAGTAAACAGGATTCGCATATATCATCCGATTTGATGTCGAATGATTCCAACACTCCATCCTTTTGGAGTTGGGCGATGCGTTTCCTGTTTATGTGCCCAAGACAATAATGCCACAATTTGGATTTATCAAGATCATCACATGAATCAACATTTAAAATCACATTGCTTACACATTCAACATTTTCATATATGCCTTTGTAACGAGAAGCTTTAAAAATAAAACTACCATTTAAATAAACCAAAATATCTCCATTCTCATTATCAAATGAAAATCGATAACCATCCTTGAACAATGCATAAAATGAAATTATGTTTCTAGTCATTTCTGACGAATAACAGCAATTATTTAAATCAATCCTAACTCCTGACTTCAGCATGAGCTCGAACTTTCCAATCATGGTCAGAGGTGTGAATTTCCTGTTTCTCCATGCCTCAAACTTCTACTTTTCTTTAGACCCTGTAATACAGTGCAAATGTGAGTACCACACCTTGTATCCAAAACCCACGAATAAGAAGTTGTAGTATTATGGAGTTCGATCATAAACATATCTGAGTGACTACTCTTTTCGACCTTTCCGTCTTTAAGGTCATTCAGATATTTTGGGCAGCTACGCTTCCAGTGCCCCTTTGTGTTGCAGTAAAAGCACACTGCTTCCTTTGGATCATTTGCAGATGCAATCTCAGAATCAAACTTTCTTTTGGAACCACAACTAGACTTTCCAGTCTTACCTTTCCAAGTTTTTCTTTTCTTTGCATTTTGACCAATAGCCAACACAGGAGCTGCTGAGGCAGAGGGACATCAATCTTCTTGATCACTTGCTCAGCGATTTGCAGCAGGTTATGGAGTTCCATTATCGAGGTTTCTTTCTCATTCAAATTCATTTGATATGAGATTATAAACTGATTGTAGACAGCTGGTAGGTGAGATAGAATTATATTTATCGAGAGCTCAGTATCAAACATCACGTTCAAAGATTCCAACCTATCAAAGTACCCTTTCATCTCCAAGACGAAAGCACAAAGTATTCTCAAAAGTCTTTGCTTGCCTTTGCGTGAAACATTTCCTTTAGTTGTCGGTTCATTTCATAAGCCTAAGTATTCTCAAAAGTCTTTTGCAATTCAGGGCTCATGGAAGATGCCATGATACAAGACACTTTGTTTGCATCTTCATAATGTTTTCGGTGAGCTTCAATCTCTTCTTGGGTTGAATCAAGATCAATAATGGGAATCTGCTCATCGAGAACATACTCCTTGTTCTCGTACCTTAGGGTAAACCTAAGATTTCGCATCCAGTCCATATAGTTTGGACCGGTAAGTCTTTCCCTCCCAAGAACTGAGAGTAGTGAGAAGTTCGAGTTATTTGCGGAACTGGGAACGAGTTGATTTGAACCATTTTCGGTAGACATCTATAATATAAAATAGTTTTAGTTAGTATGAATATTCCTTAATTGTTTAATTACCCAATTTTGAATTAAGGCTAGGATCCATATTTTCGATTCGTTTTATGAAGAGGTTTGCCGTAATCATATCACGAATTTATTTTAGGTAGACAGTGCTTTTGTCAATTTCATTCTCTATGAAATTCCTAGTTCTTTTGAGATTCATTGATTCAATCAATGGCATGTTAATCTCGGATATGCTTATCTACCATTCATGACTGGGATGCCGAGGATCATGAATAAGACAGTGAACTTAACCATGCAAAACCCGCGTGGTCCCCGGCCCGAGTACGCTCGAGAATCGCGCGTCTCACATAACCTCGCACTTATGTCCTCTCATTAATGTGCCGGTGAACCACACACGCTCCATTAACAGTCCATATGAGAGATCTGCGATTTTCATGGGATAGCATACAATTCACATTTGTTATACTTAAACGGGATTTTGTTTTAGTACTTTAATTCAATACTTTTTGATCTTGACATCATCCTATCAAAAGTCCTCGGTAGCTCCATTGAACGCACAAAGAAGCGGAGAAGTAGGTCAGCACGAAGCATATTAAAAACCCACTTCTTTAGGGAAGTAAAGTGTCCCGCCTTATACCTCTCTTATAGTTTGTTCACCATGGGTGAGCCGATTTATCAATTGACTGACAACGTATTTAAACTTTAAATGATACATATATATTTATCATAATATATATAGGTCTCTTTAAACTTTTTAAGTTAAGGGTTCTATTTTAAACATTTTAAAATTTAAGGGTATCATTTAAACAATTTAAATATTAGTATTTGCTCTAGATCCATATTAACATTTAACGATCATATAAATTTATCTATGGATTACTATTTACAATTAACCATTAACTAAGCAGTAATTCCATGTTAAGTGCCTATATTATTAAGCTAAGGCTCTGATACCACTGATGGGTTTTCTATCCCCTTACTAGATTAACATACAATGCGGAAATAACAATTAATCTAGAGCACGAAGGAAACTAAACCCTAAAGGATCCTAACTTAATAATAATACGCAACAAAATAAAATAAATAGATAAATAAGAAAATACTAACCTTTGAGAAAATTGGATTTCTCACACGCAGACCACCTTAGTAAAGCTTCCTAGCTTGGAGGCAAGTAATCAAAATAGAGCATCTCTAATGGTTCACACTCACGAACCAAAGAGAAAATTTCAACTCCTAAGGTCCCGATTAAATCGTGAAACTCTTACAAGGAATCGGAATGAGAAAGAGAGAATGATCAATTGAACAACTTGAAGCCAAGGTGTAACCCCCTATTTATATAGGGAGAATAACCCATAGGTTTAATATGTCAGCCGATGTGGGGTATACTGATTTCGGGTTCCAACCGCCGGTTGAAATATCCAGCCGCCGGTTGGACTTGTGCGTTCCACCGACTCACTTTAATTTGACTCCAGCCGCCGGCTGGACTTTCCAACCGGCGGTTGGATCAGGCTTCCAGAATATTCCTTTAGTTTCTCGTTAATTCATCAACTATTAACAAACTAAATAATTAACCATAATATTAATTCCAATTAATATTATCTCTCATTTATTTCTCTTTAATTGTTCGTTGAGGGCGCCACAAAAAGGACTCTACTTTTAATGCTATACTTACCAATTAGTTATGCACTTGGACACTATATCCAACATTCATAACCATCACATCAATGAGTTTATGATATTTTAAAAACTCAGTTGATTTCATTGATGTGTTGTTTGTGGATTTAGGTTTCCAAACCTGGTTAGGTTCAGATGATTTGTTTTCAACAATGTTGCTCTTTTGAACTAAGGGTCTACTAGGCACAACTTTGTTTACTCTAGCCATAGGTTTTGGAGAGTTCGATGCACAATTACATACAGGCGAAAATGAACCACGCGTTGAAAAGGGTTTTTGAAAAGAATTTCTAAATAAGGAAGTTCTTGGCATCCCTCTTCCAAACCTATCTTTGGATAATAACCGACAATCCCTAATGATGTGGCGCTGTTGACCACACCGAAAACATGACCGCCGTTCCACATACGTCCTTTTCCAGTGACTACCCTCAAATTGTTTCGACGGAGGATTTACAGAGGGAGGCATAGCGGATGAGGCATTTACAGAACATGAACATTTATGCGTACATGTTGATGTAGAAGCCTCTAAAGCTGAAGAGGTAGATGTTGATGGTTGTTCATTCTTAGATTTTTCATTTGAATCCTTCTTTTGAGTTTTCATCTTCTTGGATTCATTTTCAACTTTGTTTTTACCCGTATTATAAAAAACCTTTTCAGATTCATTAGTAATTATATGATTTTCGGGTTTAACATCAACCTTTTCAATTTAAATCTTAGCCTCTTCAGTCAAGTCCTCTACCTCAACAATCTCCTCAACATTAACTGGAGGCACAACTTTAGCCTTAACAAACTCAGGCTCACTTATCTCTATGCTAACTGCAGGTTTAACAGGTTTTATCTCTATCTTGGAGTAGATAGGTACAAAATCATTAATGACTTCTCTTACAGGCATAGGGAGATAATCGTTAGAAGGCGGGACTTGATGATAACCAAGTCCAGCTTTACTTTAGGTATCACTCCTTTGAGCCTGAAGAATTTCATCAAAGACTAGAGAGGATGTTGAAAAGTTAGATAATTTTCTTTTTAAATCTTGAACTTCAGCCTGAGAATCAGCAAGTTGTTTCTTTACTAAAGTGAGCATATCAACATAACTTCCTATTTCATCTTGCTGTTCAAAATTTTTGGCTTTTAGTTCTTTCTTTTCTTCAAAAATAGCTTTTAACTTTTTGTCACAGGCCTTTTCATTCTCTTTTAACAATTTATTTGAATCATTTAACTGTTGGTTCAATATTAACCTCGTGTATGTTAGCCATGAGTGCTTTGTTTTGTTGGTCATCCTCAGCTTCCAACTGTCCAATAAGATCATCGAGAGACATATTCATAATGTCTGGATCATTTTCCATCATTAACACCCGAGTATTCCACTTGTTAGGTAGGGATTCTAGAAGCTTCTTGTTGACTTCATTTCGATCCAAAACAATTCCACCTTCAATTAACTCACTAACCAACTGTGAGTATCTTGAAAACAAGTTTGAGAGGGACTCGTTTGGAAGAATATCAAAAACATCATATTGCTTCTTGACCAGTTGCAATTTATTCTTTTTGTATTGTTCACTTCCACCGCATCTTTTTTCGAATGCCTTCCATAAATCATAAGCAATCTCGAGATGTCTAAATTGCTTGAGGATTGACGGTGGTAATGCCATTGTTATGACAGAATGAGCCTTTCTATCATTATTAAATGTTTTGCGTTCATCTGGAGTCATAGACTTAATAGGCTCTAGAGGAGCAACTTCAGAATGAAGTCCAGTGCATATTGGACGTTCGTATCTCTCAGTTAAAGCAATCCACATTTCAAGATCGTTGAAAGAAACAAAAGCTTCAAAACGTTGACGCCAGTAAGCATAATCCATACCAAGCGTATACATTGGTGGCTTGTTTGTACTACCAATTTCTGAATTCTGCTTAAGTAGATCACCAACACGTTGTAGCGAAGAGGACGCCATTTAAATATCACAGTCCAAATAGCGACACAAGGTTAATGTCACACTCCAATAGCACAGGAAGTCTTATGTCGCAGAAGTCTTATGTCACAGATTATGTCGCAACACTGGGATTATCCCTTTTTGAATTTCCCCTTTTTCAAAATCAAAATTAAGAACTTTTAAGCTAAAGTTCAAAATTTGGTAATGCGAAAAATTTCCCGCCAAAAGACTTTTTTTTTTTAACTATCCTTTAGCGACACTAAGTTAGTGTCGCAGGAAAAGTGTCGCAATGTAGTGTCGCACCCTAGTGTCGCAAGCTAGTGTCGCAAAATCTGATCCAAATAAAAAACACTAGTGTCGCAGATCGTGTCGCCGACTTGTGTCGCAGTGTAGTGTCGCAAAAACCCTATAGGCAACACTAAGGTTAGTGTCGCTAGATCGCGGCTGTAACCTCCAAAAACCCTAAAAACGAAAATTTTCAAAACCCTAACGAATTTCGAAAACCCCAAGTCGGATGAAACTTCCAGAAAACTCAATCTTCAAGCAATCAAACCCGGAAACAAGAATTAATCCCTTAAAACCTTCGTAAACAAACCGAAAAACGTTCGTAACACGATCCGAAACCGTTGAATAACTGATACCACTTGTAGGTTCCTTTTACCGGACCTAAATCAGATCGTTGACCTCGAATGTAAGCGCGGAATACAAACAAACGAGTATTGAACGTTTAATCGATTCACCCAAACACAAACAATCCTTATAAGCTTTTGTATATATTAATCACTGATAATAGAAACTTTACAAACTCTCACACCTCTCCTCTGCTCTCTACCACTCGTCTGCCCAGCTTACCAACATTATTAACCAAAAACGAAACCCTAACTCGATATATATACTAACCCTACTGGACCCTGCGACACAAGCCCTATGTCGCAGGCCCAGCCCATTACGACACAGCTCATTGTGTCGCTATAGCGACACAGGCTTTGTGTCGCCTGAATAATATATTTTGTATATTCTATATTTACATTTCGATTACAGACTCGAACATACAAACTCAACACTTCGCATACTTAGACTAATTGACTTTGACAATTATAAAAGTTTGACCAAATGACTGACACACGTTATGCACAAACACTTACGATCTCGATATTGCAAAGGTAAAAACGATCCTACGTAGAATTTCAATTCTGACAACTTTGTGAGAAATGTAGTTGTTGAAATATGCAAAAATTAGTATTTCAGATTTCGGTCACAACTGAAACACTCCTAAAATACTAAAAGCTTAAAAAAAATTTAAATAAATAAAATAGTTGATTACTGAATTGGTTTAGTGTTTTTCATTACCCAACCTAACATTTTCTTAAATTTGTGATGGCACCTGCAGGTCATTGGTGTGGATTCACTCGATTCATTACCCGTACCTGCAAATTTTTTTAACCCATGAACCTACGGATCTTCATTGGCAGGTTTATTATTAGACCCATACTCGCGACCCGCGGATATCCATGGATCACGAATTTATCCGCGGATCTTACATAATCCAATAATTTTATGAAAGAACATGAATTTCTGTCATCAAAACATTCAAATAAATTATAATTTTAACAAAAATTTAATAAACAATTTTAAAAATATAAATTCTAGAAATTGAGCTAACATTTCCAACCTTTAATCTTTACAAACAAATAACTAAATGATTAGTAGTCTATGGACATACAATTATTTACATTAAACTCATGAATATTACTAGTATAGTTACACATGTTTATATTTTTACGAATCATTTGTTTATATTTTTACGAATCATTATCATATTACATGTAATAATTAACACATATTTAACGATTGTATGATATACACACGGGTCGGGTTTACCCACGACGAATAATGCATACTCACGATCCGCCCGTGACTCATCGGCGGGTATTTTTTTTGATCCATACCCATGTTCGCAAAAAAGATTTAACGGATTTATCTACTCACGACGGAGATACCCGCAGGTCATGAAATTTAAATAACTTTTATATTTCGGTACAAACAACTAATGATATACACTAGATTTATAATTTGCCCGCTCTTTGTCAACACCAATTAATATATGGAGTACCAAACTTGTTATGAAAATAAATTTATGAAATAATAAATAAAAACCAAGTTAGAATGTGTTTTACTATTACACATCATACATAAAGACTTGTTTCATATTAATTACTGGAGTTATCATATAATCAGGGGAAGTTAGAAATTTTTATGTGGGGGTAAACTTTTTATTTCTTTTTTTTTATTATTTTGAGAGTTAAAATTTCTAAACTCTAACTAATTGTCTTAAAATATTTTTTTTTTTTCATAAATTTAGATATTTTGAAGGGGAGACTGCCCCCTTGCCCCACTCTAGCTCCACTCTGCGTATAATTAATATATATTTGTAAACTTTAAGATATGATTAATGCATTTTTACAAAGACCATAATGACCTTCAAAATATTATGAGAATCATGCTTTAATGGTGAAGTTACACTTTTACCCTAAAATATACTGAGATTTTAGGATTTTACACTTTTACCCTAAAATATACTGAGATTTTAGGATTTTACACTTTTACTCTAAAATATACTGAGATTTTAGCATTTTACACTTTTACTCTAAAATATACTGAGATTTTAGCATGTTATTTCGCCAATTGATTATAAGGTATAATTATAATAAATCTCAAAGATCTTATAATACCGCACGAAGTTGCTAATTAAAACAAAAGCGATTCAAAGTAAAATATCGATGTTAAAAACCCCCAATATTACGCAAACCTTTTTTTACTTTTTATTGTAGATGTAGATATAAACGTTAATAAATTCAAGAAAAAAATATACACTTCCAAACACTCTTATAAAAAAATTACAATTTGAACGGCTATCTTTTTTGAACTTTACATCCAATCTAGCAAATCTATCATTATGTTTTAATTTTAAATATTATATATATATAGTAGCGATCAAGAGGGAAGTAATTTTTTGAGGGAATGAGGGAAGCTAATCATTCATTCGCGATGAATGATAATCATATGATGAATATAAAGAGAATTTTTCTAATATTCATCGTCAATGAATGTTAACCAATAGATATTATCATTTTCTTTGAAAACTTATTCGTTAACATTCGTCAACGATGAATGATAATCAAAATGTATAAAATCATATTTTTACCCATAAATATTGGGTGTTGATATTTTCACCACTGAATTTGATAAATCCACCATCAATGTGCATCATTTGTGTGTACAGTACAAGTACTTAATGCACAGTTATGGTGGATTTATCAATTTCAATGGTGGAAATATCATCACCCATAAATATTAATCAAAATCGATGTTATAACTACTAATATTAATCAAAATCGATGTTATAACTACTAATATTCATCAATAACGTATTTTTTATAACTTATAATATCATATGATGAATATTAAGAGAATTCTTAACATTCATTAATGAATGTATAGCTTCCCTCTTTTCAGAAAAACAGTGTTTCCTTTTAAACTGATTTATATATATGTGTGTATATAATATATACGAGGGGCCTAAAGTGCATATTATACAAAAAGTGAAGATTAAGTAGGTCCAAGTCTAAGACATACATGTCCCAAATTCGGACTATACAAATGGCAACACCTCCATGACCCTTTCGACACCTCTCTGTCTCTCTCTCATCATCTTTTCTCTCACTCATCTTCCACCACCGCTAACCACCGGCAACTTCATTTATCCTTATTATATCAACAATCACACACACCCCTTGACAAAAAGTTTCAATCTTTCACATCCAAGAATACACACCAACTCTTTTTTCACTCATGCAAGGTGTAAAAGAAACAAATCCGGTTGAACTTTCCACCACCTCCGGCGACGACGGGGGTAGTCAAGATTTCTTGAAAGTCAAACAAGAACATGAACCAGTTTTCAATAATGATAGTGATGAAGGAGACCTATCAGATGAGATAATGAAAATTAAAGAAGAACCCATGTTAGTTTATGATGATGATCAAGATGGTTTTCTTGGTGGTGGTAGTTTGTTGAAATCTCCGGCCGTATGGGTACCGAAACCGATAGAAGGGCTGAGAGACGGCGGACCTCCGCCGTTTCTGAAGAAAACATTTGAAATGGTAGATGACCCAAGAACAGATTCAATCATATCATGGAGTGATTCTAAGAAAAGTTTCATTCTTTGGGATCCTCATAAGTTTTCTACTGATCTTTTGCCACAGAGATTCAAGCATAATAACTTCTCTAGCTTTGTTCGTCAACTCAATACTTATGTAAGTAATCTTTAATCGCCTTGTTTATGAACTTTTGACTTTTTTGCATGTCTCAAAGTGATCAAGCATGTGTTTTTGTATCAATTTGTTGTTGTGTTTTCAATTTAATTTCTTTATATAATTTGTTCCCATGTGTTGTATATATGTTTCTTTAAGTTTGACCTTTAGTCAACTTAAGGCAAATAGTGTATTTTCATGAAGGAATTTTAAGCAGAAATCTTGATTTTTCATATATCCAGTTTGCATATGTACTTGATCAATTGCATATATGATGGTTGAGTAGTTGATCTCGAGTATTAATATTGGATAATATTAAGTCTCAAGTTTATTTGTATTTTTGACTTGATGCTTGCTTAATTAATGTAGAGGTTCAAGAAAATCGATCCTGATCGATGGGAGTTCGCAAACGAGTTATTCCAAAAGGATAAGAAGCATTTGTTAAGAGACATCAAGAGGAGAACAAACCAGGCACAAATGATGCAAAAACAAGCAGAATTCGAACAACAATCTTGTGTTCACCAGATACCTTCAGTGGAATCTGAACTCAAAAATTTAAGGAAAGATAGAACTACACTTAGGCAGGAGATCATGAAAATGAAACAGCAACAAGAGAACACTGAAAAGCATTTGAAAATCGTCCAAGAACGTATGTTAAGAATGGAATTCAAGCAACAACAGTTGTTGGTTTTCATGTCGAAAGCATTTAGAAATCCGGTTTTCGTTCAGCTTTTGCAGCATTTAGTGCAGAAACAAGAAATGGGTAGTGTTGAAATGAGCAAAAGGCGAAAACTTGAGAAAATACTAAACACGGGTCATGCTGATGATGAAGTCAGTCGTGCTCGAGAAGTGTGGAATATGGTCAACCCTGATGCGTACACCGTGTTTTCTTCTGATGAATCAATAAGCCCACTTGAAGATCAAAAGACTAGTGAGGAATCTGGATTGAATAGTTCAGATTACAATTCAGCTGAGAACTTCATATTGTGGGAGAAGCTAATGCAGGATGAATTGATATTTGATGATAATGAATCTAGAAAGGATCATTCTGAAACTTATCTTCAAGAATGGGAAGAATTGATTCCTAAGGTTTAAGGAGTCTCCAACTCTCCATATCCATTCATACAATCTTTGTCCGCGGATCTCTTTTCGTTCTTTACAGCCATGCATCAAACACCTGACCACCAGCTCATTCGGTGTTCGAATAACAGTGTGGATTGATCATTATAGTAAGCAATGATAGGAGTAGATAATGACAGAAATAGTGTACACTTGCATGTTTGGGTTTGTTTTGTTGTACTATTGGATCTTGTAGGAATTAATAATGATCTGCTACATAGTTTCTATATAAGCCTGTATAGGTAGTTTCCATCTGTAGTGTACATGTATGCTCATAGTTTATACTATCTCTACTCTGTGGAAATGGAAAGGGTAATTAAAATGTTGGTTTTACCATCTTTAATGATTTGGGTATAACTTAGATATATATATTTGATCTAATATGATCTTTACTTGTACCAACTTACAAACCAAGACAATGAACACATCAAGTATGATCTTACAGAGGTCTATCAATTTAACATGCAACCATGCAAGTCTCCTCCATACATAAACTACAAAATAGACAGAAAAATGTCTTAATGTTTCTATGGTTAGCTAACTTTTAGAAGGTGAAAACTAAATAAAGAAAAAGAATCTTCAAGAGGGTTGGAGAGATCATGTGAAAGACGTGGCATAATTTGATCCTTAATCTTGATGTAGTTTGATTGGATGATTATGTTAATCAGGCCATATTATATCTTACTTTGGGTCACTTTTATGATGCTAAACTCCATTAATTAGAGATACATCTAGATCTTGTCCCCATATTCACAACAAAAGCACAAAACTTACCATCATAACATTAATGCCCTCACTATTTTGACAAAAATCAAGTTCATTATTGGAACTACTAATAATGTAGCATTTTCATAATATGTAGTGTATCAGTCCTTATTTGTATTATTATTTTTTATTTTTTAAATATATTATAGGGGAAACGATTCTTGATGTTTATGTTGGACTGTAGAGTGTATGTACAATATAAATTTGTGGGTACATGAACTTCGTGTGATTCAACATATAATAGTACATACGAATATACGATGCATACTAATTACCATCACAAAATTATATTCTCTTTATACGTTAGGAATTATGGACTCATTCAAGAACTAATACAATTCCAAGATTATACTCCACGACAATAAACGAAATCAAACTTAGCAAACACACAATTAAGATTACGAGAAAAGTAAATGAACACGCAAGTCTAACATGGTTATATCCAATCTACTCGATTGGTTTAATTCACGACCAACTAGAGCAGGGGCGGATGTGTGTGGAACCAAGGGTATGCACTTGCATACCCTATGGACAGTAGGAGCAATACAAAATTACTGAATTTTTAGATATATTACAGACTATAATATAGAAGTGCACACCCTATGAAAAAGTTGTGCACACCAACTTGCCAAATGAGAAATTAAACTAGCTACCAATTTAAACTATAGAAGATTAAGTAACATAAAGAAGCATCATCGTAGCACCATTTTGTATTTTGGTCCAAGCCATTAACCAATAGTTAAGCATCTAATATGTGTTCTTTTACCCATAGGTTTTTTCCCCTTAAATAATAAAATTATTTTCCTTTGTTTACTGTGTCAGCTACTCTAGTCCATATTTGATATTCCTCCTTGATCAGTTGTTTATCCACCGAGTAAAATTGGTTCCAAAGACAATTTCCATTGGTATATCTCTCATTCTTCTTTTTGAAAAAGACGTTTTGAATTTCCCATTGAGAAAAGCTAATAGGGAAACTACATAAACGGCTAACAACTTGTACTCGTAATTTCTATGCTTATTATGATATGTTTTGTAGCTCCTTATTTCCTTTCACATTTTAAACTTACATCCATAAAATAACGATTGACATCATTTTACTATCACTATATGTATATAGAAGTTCAAAGTCTTATTAAGGTATTAAACATGTCGATGTTGTCATAAGTGATAATGTAATTTATTTTGTATAAGTAAAATATGATCAAATTTGAATGACCAAAACCTCAAAACAATTAGACCCATACTTCGAAGACCCGAACCAAAAAATTAAACAATACTCAAGTTACTGGAACCCGAAAAACCAAACCATACCGAAATACTCTTCGAAAAATCAAACCTTAATCGAATAACCCGAATCCGAAAAAATATACCATATTGAAATAACCCAAACCCGATTAGCCGAATAGTTAGAGTCAACGCTATTATATTGTGCATACCGCATCTCGAGATGTTAGATCCGCCACTGAACTAGAGATAAAATCTTATTAATTTCGTAGGTGTTAGAATTTACAGGAGTAGGGGTTTTACTTATATTGGGGATACAAAACTTTGACAACAAAAAAAAACAAAATCTGCTGGCCGACCTAGAGTACACGCTGGGTGCATTTTCTACCCGCCGGGTAGACCATCAAGCCCAAATTTCGGTCCCGTTTTGTACATAACTTACCCAGTTCCAAGGCTAGTACCCACTGGGTACACCAAGACTACCAGCCGGGTACTCAAGTACCCACTGGGTACTTCATCATATTTTCAATTTCTTCGTTTTCTTCTCCCGTTGCTTTGTTTAATCTTTACACCCAACAATCTCCCACTTGAAGATTCAACAAACCCTAAACTCTTAACCCTTCAATAATATCAACGTCACTTTAATAGAACACGTTCAAACCTATACCACCGAAACCATCGAGACATGCCGCAGGACCACACCGAATCAGAAGACTTTCGATACGAGTTAATAGAACTCCTCTATTAAACTGTGACCAAGACCTCTCTCTAGCTCAACACCCTCTCATTAGTTCATGAGAAGACCGATTGAAGCCCGACACGGCTCCAACACCTTCGTTGCACACACAACCCCTCCATACAGCTTTCCGTCTACTCGATCTTCATTTCCAATAAAAAGAAGACCACACGGTAGAACAACCACGTGAATAACACCTTTAAGGAAGTCGTGTGAAAATACCATCACACCCTTGATCATCCACTCCATCAGTCTCGCTTTCACCATTGGATCACCGACCACAAACATACGCATGAATTTCGGCAAATACATCTTTCCTCAACAAGCCAACTCCCACTGTACATAATCATTATCAAACGCGGCTCTCGGAAAAGCATCTTGTTCATCACCCTCGATCAGTCGCAACCTAGTTGCCATTGGAGATGATCTACCCGAAGACTCGAAAACCACTAGTAATACCGAGATGACAAAAAGAATTCATGGAAACCCCAAAGCTCCCACTCAACGCAAAACTCCCACTAGTTTCAATTCTTCCCTAACTCCCACTCGTTCCAAACCTCTTAGCAATCTCGTGAAGCTCACGTCGACTAGGACTTTCCAAACCTACTTCACCGCCTAGCCCTTCATCATTCGGAACCTCAACCATACACAAGGTTCACTATTTGTACCCGCGAGCAGTTAACAAACTCCCATTGATAACCGTCCATTGTTGATCGTCAAACCGAACGTGGTACCGTTCATCATCCAATTGCCCAATCGAAATCTATCGCTTCTTGAGATTGGGAATCAACCTCACATTCCCGAGGTCCCAATCCGTACCAAGATGATTTTTGAGGACAACATCCCCAATACTCGCAACTTTAAGCTTCCTTCTGTTCGCAAGACCAACCCTACCGAATGAGACCTAAAATTCGTCATCTCTTCCATGCATGGGCTCGCATGAAAAGATGAACCCGAATCCAAAACCAAGGATTCCACAAGATTCTCCTCGCATGAAAAGATGAACCCGAATCCAAAACTCCCCTTGTTGCTTGCAGTTTCAACACGTGACGTTCCTATTCTCCGATTGCTCTCTCCGCAATTTAGATCTACTCATACTACTCCCCCTGCCCGTCGTATTCAAAGCTGAACCCGAATACTCACCAGAATCTTTCCTCCTAATTCCTTCACTGAGTATCAAATCATGGATCCCCTCAAAAGTCAACTTAGTAGTTCCAGATGAACTACTAACGGTTATAACAGTACCGGACCAACTCTCGGGCAAAAAAGATAATAAGAAAAGTGTCTCCAACTCATCTTCGAGTTAAACTCGTTCACATGATCCGCTGGCGATACACCTTTGGTCATCTTTGAGTTCACCAACTGTCAAATTAAGAAAACCTTATTCAAAGCCGAGGGTTGCTCGTACAAATTAGACAAAGCCGCTATCACACCTGTAGTCGTAGTTTCTCCAACAATATTGTAGGCGACATTCCTGGCAGAGAAACTCGAACTACAACAAGTGCCTCACGATCTAATAACGCCCCAATCGGCATCGCTCATACCTTCAAGTTTAATACCCGATAACGGTTGGACAACTTTTTCTCATACAAAAGATCCTCGATTTGCATTTTCCAAAACCCAAAATCGCTACCATCAAACTTACCAACCTTATTCTCGTTTTTATCCGCCATTGTTCCTAAACTCGAAAAACCACAAGCTCTTATTCCACTTGTTAGGAATTATGGACCTAACCAAGAACACGTACAATCCCAAGATTATACCCCACGATAATAAACGGAATCAAACTTAGCAAACACGCAATTAAGATTACGAGAAAGTAAACGAACACGCAAACATAACGTGGTTATATCCAATCTACTTGATTAGTTTAATCCACGGCCAACTAGAGATAAAATCTTATTAATTTTTTAAGTGTTGTTGTTTACAAGAGTAGGGGTTTACTTATAAAGGGGATACAAAGCTTTGGCAATAAGAAAACAAAATCTGCTGGCCGACCTAGAGTACCCGTCATGTACATTTCTTTCTTACCTGCCGGGTAGACCATCAAACCCAAATTTCAGTCTCGTCTTGTTCATAATTACCCGGTTCCAAGGCTAGTACCCACCGGGTACACCAAGCCTACCAGTCGGGTACTCAAGTACTCACCGGGTAATTCACCAGATTCTCAATTTCTTCGTTTTCTTCTTCCGTTGCTTTGTTTAGTCTTCACACCCCAACATTATATTCTTAACTCTTATTAACCTGGACGACACACACACACACACACACACACACACACACACACACACACATATATATATATATATATATATATATATATATATATATATATATATATATATATATTAATACCTTTCTCTTTCCAGACACCTAGAATTCAAGGGCGGAGCCATGTACAAGATGAGTTACCTATCGTTACGGGTCCGTTTAAAGTACTAAGTATACATTTCTTTTTTTAAAAATTGTATTTTTTACTACTGCTATGGGTCCACAAAAATTTAGATACCGGTCCTATACATAGAAAGCTAATTTATATGCTATCAATTTAAAAAATCTTAAAGCAAATTTTATGTGATTAGATCAACATAATATATGAATACATACAATAAGGTCCAATTAAATAACTAGCATAATACTATTCAAACAGTTAGTCCAATACTGTAATAGTTAAAAAGGTAAATCCAATTCAATACTTCCTGTTTAAAAAAGTCCGACCACTTCAATTTAATTAGTTACTACATAGCCCAGTTCTAACTCTTTTTTTTTTTTAATCACATAATTACAACCCCAAAATTCTCTTGATCGTGAGTAATGAGTTCCAAAACTAGGTTTTAAGCCTTATCTTCTCTATTACTAAATTAAACAATCAGATCGCATACTCGCTTGTTCTAATACTTCCGACTTTTGAAAATCAATCTTCTATTCAAGATGATACAGGTAAACTTTGCAATTTTCATTTAACACTTTCGACATGAAACATGTTATAATATTGAGAAAATTACTCAAATGAACGGTCAAAGGACCCATTTTCATTAACTAAACGTTGTCAGAGTTTTTTTTTTTCTCAAAAATAGACATAAAAATCGCCGAAATAGAAATTCGCTAATTATTGCTCGTCACGTGTCCAAATAAATTGGCAGTCAACATAAATTCGCCAGTCAACGTTTAAATCGCCTACCACTATATTCTCGTCACGTGTAGTTAAAATTTTGTCGAAATAGAATTACCCTTTTGACCACCCGACGATTTTTTATAAAAAAATTCTTGCATTTGTGAATATTTCTCAATTTTTTTTTTTTTTTTACTTTCTCTCTCACTTTGTCTTTTTTTTTACCGTATAGACTATAGACATCTTTACGTTTGTAGTGAGTGCGACGGTGTCGTTTGGCTTGTCCGTTATGCCTTTCTTTGAGAAGCTCTAGTATTGAAGTTTTTCATGTCATGACGCAGACCCAATAGTTATTTTTGACGAGTTATATGGGACCATGTTTAGCAAGGGGTACATATGGAATTTTGCAGTGTAAAAAGAAAGTAAAGGTTGAAGGATATATTTTATTTAAATCATTTGTGTTGATGTTTTCTAAACGAGTTATCATTCTTATAAAAATCTTAAAATACATCCAAATTGTAGAAACAAACAATATGCGGTGGCGCCGGAATCTCATTTGTCTCCGGAGTTGAAAGTAAAAAAAAATAATAAATAAAAAAAGTGATAAAGAAATGTTCACAAATGCAAGGATCAGCACGCAACTCGAAATTTTTAAAAAAAGTCGCTGGGTCTCCGAAATGGTGATTATATTTCGGTGAAATTTTATATACACGTGGCGAAAATCTAGTGGTAGGCGATTTAAACGTTGACCGGTGAATTTGTGTTGACCGGCGACTTATTTGGACACGTGGCGAACAAACGGGTTTGATGCAATTTTGAAGAAAGTCTCTTCTTTTTGTCAAAAGGATGATAGTCAGACGGTGAACATGTCAGATCATTATGTTACTTCAAGAAATCGAAGGACTGGCATAACGAATGAGCATCATTTCAAAGTTGATATTTATAACACAGTTTTGGATATGAAAATTCAAGAGTTTGGTGACCTTTTCGGTGAGATAAGCATCGGATGCTATCAAATATGGCAGCATTAAGTCCTTGTGATTCATTTTTTTATGTTTGATGTATCAAAATTAGTGAAGCTTAGTGGGATGTATCCACATGATTTTGATGACTCGGAAATGAATTCTCTTCCTGGTCAACTTACACGTTATTATCACACCTAGCAAGAAGATGTCAGATTTGCTAACTTGAACGGAATTACTGACCTAGCTCGTTTGATGGTGAAAACAAATAGGCATCTTTCTTTTCCGTTGGTGTATTGGTTGTTGAAGATAACTTTGGTATCACCTGTCGCAACCTCCACCGTTGAAAAATGTTTTTCACAAATGAAGCTTGTAAAGTCGAGTTTGACCAATCGAATGGGTGATAACGAATGGTGCTCTAATGTGTGCTACAGAAAAAGAAGCACTTGAAGATGTTCCGACTAAAGTGGTGATTGATAGTTTTCAAGGAATGAGACCACGCAAAGGATAACTTCCATAGGGTAACTTACTTAAGTTGTTATCCAACTTTATTAGTTAGTGTGTTTCTACTCGGTTTTATTGTATTTTGTATTATGATAGAATTAGTAATGGATTTGGATTACTACTCAACAGCTAACAATATTAGTTTTGTTGGAATTTTGATCGGTAGGTAATACATACGGGTAAACGAGGATTTTTTTAACCCGTGCGTTGCGGCGGGATTTATAAAGATTACAATTTTAAATTCCTATATGTAATATATATTTATTATCTAACTCATATCTAATATCATTATATTCTATTTAATCAATAAATGTTATACGAATTCACATATTTTGGTTATACTCATCAACCTTTTTAATCTTTTTAATTGTATGATTCATTTAACTTTTGAAATCATGCAATTAAAGTAAAAGTTCTATCACAACTAAAATTATACTTATTTAAGTACTCACTTTAATTTCATATTAATACTCATGTAGTGATGTATATATGTTAAATCTATAAATGTAATTATAATTAGTTACATCTATGAAACAAATAATTAAATAAATAAAAAATCAAACGTACGACGTGTTTATAGGCTATGAAAATCATTTTACCACTTACACATAATTATAATTATTTTAGAATATTAAGATGATAAGTCAATAAAAAAAATAACACATTTAAAAATCGATACATCATGTTTAACATGCGTATATATAAAAAAAAATATATACGATATGATGGTGTTTCTTTTGTCTCATCATTAGAAAACTTTTGTAGTTAATATTGTATTATTTATCATATAAAACACATATGAATTAATAAAACCTATGTAAATAGTAACGGAAAGTTTTAATAAAAAATTAGTAAAAAAATCTTTTAATTTCTTATGTTAGAACTATAGGATATATAATATAACTATAAATCTTTTTTTATTATTATTATAAGCATTAGTTACAATTAAATAGTAATCTTTCATAAATTATAAAGTTTCTAATAAGAAAATGTGAATGTTTTAAACAATCAACGACATATTTTATTTTGTCACTAAAACAGCACCCATTTTAATTATTTAATGTGCATATTTATTAATTTAATAATTATTAAAAAAATACTATTCATCAACTATTAAAATAATAGTAATATTTAGTTTCCTAAATGTTTATATAGGTAATAACAAATAGCATATATGTAGGTTTTCGTCTTAAAGGAGTTTTGTGATCAATGAAGGCATTATTATCATTTGTGGAATGTTCAAGTAGCACGTATAGAACTTAACTTTTGTATAATGTTTTTTCTATCTGTAATCTAGGTTACATATTTGTCGATCACTGTTTTTTATTTTTTTCATTTTTATTTAGACTTCCATTTTTATTTTATTTTTCTATTTTTATTTAAGGCGACAAAATTACATATTGTAAGAGACGAGTTTAAATGGCATCCAAATCACTTGTAAAATATCAGAATATAACCCAAAAGAAGCACATTTATATACGATTGATCAGATTGTCATATAATTATTGCAATTATGAATTATCCATATATTGTAGATAGTGAGCCACTCAATTCCATTTATGATAAAGATAATAAAATGTTATATTCATGGCATGGTTGTGGCTAAATAAAAAAATTGGCCATGCTTTTCCTTTCTATATCTGGAAATGCTTTATTTTTAGTAGTAAAAACAAGGCCCATAAAAAATATTGCCACCAAATAGATGATGCTTAAGGCCTATATGCAACACCAGCTCATCAATGCAGGGTGAGGTCAACCCACAAAGCTCATATCTGTAGAAACATGACCAAAAATTGCCACAAAAATTAATATTTTAGTTCAAATGATGACTAACTTTGATGTCCCTATGTAACAAAGATTGAAAAAACATATAAAAGGTTGAATTTCTGACTAAATGCATTATACAATATTACAGTTGTGTCTAGTCCAGAAGCAGTTACTATTTTCCAAAAGTGAATTGACTGGTTCGTGGATTGACCACACCAGATGTGGATGAAGATGAAGACGAGTTGGCATTGGACCTGTCGAATTCTTCTTTGTCCTCATTAAAAGCTTTGTTTAGAGCTTCTTGAACTTGTGTATACTTTTGTTTCTTAAGTTCTCGTTCTTCAGGTGTGTTTTTCCATTGATGTACTTCTGGGTCGACTATCTTATTTAGTACTTCTGAACATCGAGGGAAAAAGCGCTTCCCTAGTTCCACTGTTCATGTGCCAAAAAATGGTCAATTTTTATCATCCCGTAACATTATAATAATTCAAATAGATATACTCAATGTCACTGATCATTTATGCAACGGAACTTCACTATTTGGACCAAACGTGCAAAAGGTATCGAGGAGGGACAAAACCATAAAAATGGAAAAACCACAGGGACCATTTCATGCAATTTACTCTAAAACTAAATGAAGTAATTTACCTGTTTTAGAAAGTGCTCTTAACCTAACCAAATGCTCCTCTTTGATCAAGAAAGGTGCATCATTCAAATCCATTGTTCTCTGTGCATTCGCCAAATTCTGGGAGTATACACTTTCTAGTGTGAACTCAGAAGTTGCATCAACTTGAGCAATCTCCATTGCAACCTTAGCTTCCATCGGGAATAGAAGGCTAGCCAATGCAACTAATATAAAAAATTCAAGTGGCAAAAGTGAATTTTGTGTAGTTACCAGAAGTGTTTAAAAAATAATCAAGTAGTATAAAACAATAATTTGACCCATTTCAACCTAATGTTGACTTGGTAGCCAACCCGCCCATTTTGCCACCTCTATTACTAAATATCAAATTGCAAGTATTGCACATTTATTAAGATGAGAAAGACACATTTTGAGTTTTAATAGTAAAAAAAACTGTACCTCTATTTTCAAGATACAACAACTTCACACGCAAATCATCTCCTGCCATAGCTAGAGAAGCAGAAGCCTCTCCTAGCAACGGGTTTCGTCTTTCTGCTTGTTCCAGTATCTCAATGCACAAACGTCCTTTGCCACACTCTTTACCTTCCTCAGTTGACTTATAATAGTCCATCGCTCTCGTGAGTCTCTTTGAAATCTGAAGTGCTTTTCTGCCATCCGGGGTAAGATCAGTAGGCCGGGCTCCCTTTGTGAGAAGAGATACAATGATATTCGGTTCTTTTCTCATTGCAGCAACGTGAAGTACAGTCAATCCCCTCGAGTTTTTATGATTCACATCTGCAAGTGCCAAATCAAGCAACTCGGTTGTCGTTTTAGCATCCGCATAAGCAACAGCATAGTGAAGAGCACAGGAACCATCTAAAGACGTATGGCCTTCTCTAAGTAACATTGTGACTAACTCAACATCATCTGAATCAAGAGCTCGGTGCACCCGTTTTATGTGCTTGTCTGGAAAACTACTGCTTCCAGGCTTGTCCAAACCAAGGTTGAAACGAGAATCAATAATTTTTTTAACTATTTGTTCTGGCAAAGCTTTATCGAAAGTTACAAAGTCAACGTTAGATTTGACTAAAATGTCGATACACTTAGAAAGAAGTTCCTCACATGATTTCCCACATGTGTTTGCAACTGATAGAATCACTAGAATGTCATCTGCTGAAGCCTTGTCAAGAATGTCTAGCAACCGTTTCTACATATTCTCAAAGTTATAATGATTAAATTAAATATAAAATTGCTTTTAATAAGAGATAAAGTAAGGAAATTTTGGTTTATGATGCCACTACAAAGGTTACTATCAACTGTTTACGTTTCTCTATGTTGTCGAAAATAACTTGTTATCGGATTAAAGGAATGTTTTGATGTGATTATTATGGTCTCAAGTCGTAATAAGTAATTAGTTTCCAGTGTTCAACTAACCTACTATTGATTATGAAATGGTAGACTAAAATTGCTTAGATATCATTCGTCAATCAATTACTTCATTAAATTATCGGAAACATATCCAAAGACAATCTAGTATCTCCTACACCAAATGCTAAATGATAAGAGTAAAACTACTGATTTCTATTACTTCCTTAAATAATCCAAATTTCGAATATTACAACTACAAGCAGCATAAGCACATCCAAACTCTATCTTGTTGCACTAGTGTTATAAGAGCTGATATTATCTGATTCAAATTGTTCAATATCACACGTCCAAAAATGAACATAACAAGTGTTCATTACACAAAAATGCAGCTTTAACCGGAAATAGAAGTGTATCAAAAGTGGTTATTGTTTAACCATGAAAACTGAAGTATGCAAGTCTAATTTTTTGGAAGCAGCAAAACTACCTGCCACAGAGCAACCATTTCAGGGATCTGAAAAATGTGAAAAGCATACACCACCTCCACCATGAAATCAATCGCGGGCCGACACGCTTCATGTGAGCATTCTTCATCAACACAAACACATACATCTTTAGGCAAACCCATTATTTTACCAGTGTACATATACTTCAACACACATATCAATGATTCATATCCAATTTCATAATCACAAGCCAATTCCTTCATCTTCAATTTCACATTTTTATCACAAAATTTATTTTTGAAAAAGGGGCTCCGGCCCGATAATATACACCTGTGGACAGGGATTTCCCGGCCACCGGAAAGTATAATTTTGGCATCGGAGAATGAATTAACAGGTTCTAACAAGATTGATTCTAGGGTTTCTGATAGACGATTGAGAGCAGAAACATTAGGCGATTCAATGGAGGTACCCAAACATGATACACCACTGCTTCCACTTATTATATCAGTTGAATCAGAAAACCCAGTTCGATTATCCATCAAGAATCGATCAGAAACTATACAAGAATCGAACAGAAACTATACAAGAATCGAACAGAAACTATACAAGAATCGAACAAGAAACTGAGAAATGGTATGTGGGTGTTAATTTAGAGATTGACCCAGTATTGATTTGAGTGAGATTAAGCTATGGGCAACCATACGTGAAAAAAAGGTAAGATCTTTGGGGAAAATGGAGTGAAAGGGTTGATGGGTCAACTGTGGTTTGTTTGAATTTGGTGTACATGTGAAGGAAAGAGGAGAGGTTGGATTCATGATGTGTATGAATATGTTTTATTTTATATATGCAATAAAACTATTTAATTAGGATGATGAAGTCAGAAGTGTGAGATAGGGAGGTGATGAGAGAAGCTTAAAGTGGGAAAAAAGCATAGGAATTTTCTACTTGAAAAAAATGTGGGTTTCATATCATTGGGATTTGTCCCTTTACATAAAACTTAGTAACGTCACTTCAGTTTTTTGAATTTCACACATTATTTACTTTAATTATTTAAACTATAAAATTAAATAAAAAATATTATATTATAATATAAAAAATTACGTTAATTAATAATAAAACATTACAATAAAAAAATATATTTATTGAAAAACAAAGTGAACTAGTCGTCTATTCCGAATCGTCGAAATCTTCAGCTTCGTCTTCGTCCTCATGTTACTCCTCGTCCGAGTCCGAATCAATTTCTTGAATCGGAACCGAACCCGAAGCTTGACCAAAAACCGTTTGGTAATCCGACTGATATTTACTAACCGTGGTGTTTCACACCTCTTGGAGAATTTTTTTTCTCATTTTTCTTAAGACCTTTCGGTATTTTTTAATAAAGCATTTTTCACGTTTTGAGAATGGTCTTTTTTCCGAATTTGATTCAATAGTAGACAATGTTTTTTGTTGTGCTTCCACGGATTTGATATTAGCCAAATGTTCTTTTTCCTTCAAACTTCTTGAAAAAGTAAACGCATCACTCGAACCCGAACTCTTTTGACTTTTTCTTGAAATTCCACGACCGGGCGGACGACGAATCCGATCGTCTTGGAACAACCGTTACATGTTAGTGGCAAAAGGATCAGATGAAGGGATGTCATCACCAAGATTGATGGGGTCGATTTGAGGTTGGTGTGTACGCCGGTTGGCCATGACCCCCTCGTCCGAATAGAATTTCGTATAAACTTTTAGCACATACCAACATTTCTCATAGGATGTAAATTTGTGCATTTAGACGATCAGTCTCTTTTACCATGTACTTGTTTTATCGTATTGATCTTCTACATCTTTCTTTATACATTTTAATTAAAATGTAGGCATGGTATTTCTTCACCATTTTATATAATCAAGTATCCAATCCAATAGTTGATTTGGACAATACTACTATTGCTTAACTTCAATGTCACGTGTCAATGATACGATGGTATGATTTTCATGAATGTGCGCAATATCTAGTTTAATCTGTACGACTCATTCAAGAATCAGTTTACTACATTGGTGACGGATGGATCAAAAATGGCGATTTGTCATTCAAGAACCATCGATCCCTAATTGTTAACATCCAATGACTCTAAATTTTCGCTCAAGAATGACATATAACTTGATGAATCCTCGTCTCAAAATAAACACCAATTTAGATCAACAGTAAAGTCTCAATGAATAAGCAAATTGGGATATACAGTTAATTACAAATGATCAACCAAATTAACTTCAATTAGCAGACATAAGTTGGTAATCTCAATCTTGATGATTGTGAGTCTTTGTAGATGAAATCTTTTCCAACCTTTTTCCAATGGAAGCTCGGAATCCACCTTCCTTCTTTGGTGGGGAAACGTACGGATCATATTCTTTCTTTGGATGAATTGTGTCGACAAGCGCCTCAAACTCTTCCTTTGCTCGCTCGAAAATACTTGGACCTCTAAATTCGCTTATTGGGGTGTTCACGTCAATATCATCTCCCCTTCCATGAGTCTCTTTACGATAACGAGGTGATGTTTCTTTTCTGAATCCCGCTCTCACTTCCACCTTCAGATTATTTACTGCCACCACATTTAAAAAAAATAAGAATTTATTCATTATAATTATTTTGAACACTCACATCCAAATCCAAATTATAATTATTAGATTATATAATATAACGACATGGATTAGTAATTCAAATGAGATTAGTACCCGGAGATCCATTGTGTTCTGACATTGAAGGTAATGGTGCTAATTCAAAAAAGAATGATTCATAATAATTATTATTATTTATTAATTAAGGATTATGAAAATGTATTGATTGTTTTACCATAAAACAAGGGTTGTCAATAAATTCATCTTCATGTTACAACCAACCAAATTTATAGTAGTTTAAAAGTCAAACGTAATATGTCCAACTATTACGGTTTATGGGAGAATTAAAAAAGTGTTTGTTGAATATCTAATTACGAGTAGTATTTTTTAATAATTTCATATATTGAATACATTTACTTGCTACTCCAACTGCTATTTCTTTAATATTTTATTTATTTATTTGAGACTTGTATTATTTAATAATTTTTATTTACCGACTAAAATGACACATGAAGATATAAAATAGGTTGTCTTGATTTATATAAAATGGAATGACAACAAAAATAGACTTAAGCTTGAGATTTTTTTCAGTATTATTGTAACCAAGTGTATTTTAGAATATGGGTACATTAGAAAAATTAAATATATTCTAGTAAGATTCTAAATTATGTTGTAATTAGTAAATAAAAGTAGATCATACGTTTAACTTTATATCTCTTTTTATATTTATATTTAGAGTAAGGTTTTGAGAATAAGACCTCAAATGAGGAAAAGTATGACAAAGTTTTAAACTATTAAAAATGCGGTTGTGTCACCTAACAAAACTTCATTTATACCCCCTCCACTTTTATAATATTATATATCATCCTCCTACTTTATAATGCATTTTAAATAAAATTATATTGCATTTTGTATATATATTTTTGATACATATTATTTATTTTATACTGCATTTTATATCATACATGTTATCATTTTTATACGGCATCACTTTCCTCTCAATTTGTCATCTTTCCAACTGCAAAATCAGATGTTTGGAGTAAAAATTACAATTATTTGATGATTTAATAACATGAAAAATATTAACTATTTGATGAATAAAGTTGAAGAAACTACGTACTATTAATCTGTAACAATTGACATTGGGTTCATATTATAATAATATAATAATTAATAACGTACGCATAAAGTTGGAAATTATTAACATATATACCTCATAAAAAACAACATTAGGAAAATAAAATTACATATCGATGCATAAAAATGCAAAAATAAAGTTGTTAGATGGAAAAGATGATGTAATATATATATATATATATATATATATATATATATATATATATATATATATATATATATATATATATATATATAGGGATGATTTATGGGGAAGTGTTTTTTTAGGGAAAGGGATAAACGTTATTCTTTATCAAGAAGCATATTACATTTGTCCATACAAATCTCACAAAAAACGAAGTGAAATTTAGAAAATGTTAATCAGAATTGATGTTATGAATGTTAAACTTCCTTGATAAATTCTTTCTGCAAGTTATAACACCGATTGATGAAAATTATATCCAAAATCGTTAATATTCATCGCGGTGAATGTTAGTTAACATTCATGGTGATTAATATTAAAATTAAAAATATTTTGTGATAATGTGATGTTTTAACATTCATCGTAATAAATGTTAATTAACATTCATCACAGTGAATGTTAACAATTTATTAAATAAATATGCATCAACTAATATTTATTATCGTGGACGAATGTTAACGAATAATTTTTTAAAGAAATATTCATCACAGTGAATGTTAACAATTTATTAAATAAATATTCATCAACTAATATTTATTATCGTGGACGAATGTTAACGAATAATTTTTTAAAGAAACTGATAATATCCACGTCGGTTAACATTCATTAATAATAAACGTATTAGAAAATTCTCTTAATATTTATCATATGATATTATAAGTTCTAAAAAGTAGTTATCCGTGAATATTAGTAGTTATAACATCGGTTTTGATTAATATTTCTTGGTAAAAATATATATATATTTTTTTACATTTGGTTACCATTCATCGCGAATGAAATGTTAGCTTCCCTACTACTCTCAAAAAATTGTTTCCTTCTTGATCACTACCCTATATATATACTAATTTTAAGCCCGTGCGATGCACAGCAATTTAAAGCATACAATTTTTATTTCTATTAATTTAATTAAATCAATTAATTATTAAGCGATTTGTTAAATATAATTGTGTTTAGTACATACTATTATTACATTGTGAGATGTTCATTGGAATATGATAAATATTATATACAAAGTCCATGTTATTACACTAATATAAGGTCGTAACTAAATATATGTCAAATTGTTTAATGATATTTTATTTTCTAATTAATTATTATTAATAATAAAATAATAATATTAATTAAATAATTTGTAAGAGTTTGTTTTCATATTAGTATTTATATTTATTAATTATTAAAAATAATAAAATAATAATATAATATTTATTAAATAATTTGTTAACTAAAATTAAGATGCATAAAATGAGAACCAGAAAAGGTACAGAACTATATATATATATATATATATATATATATATATATATATATATATATATATATATATACTATGTTTCAGTATTTTAGTACTATGATTCAAATTTTTATTACTTATAACTTTTGAAAATTTAGGGAGAAAAGACTAAATCTTATTAATAAAGTATTAAATCAAAGCAATAAAATGTAAAATTATAATAATACTTGTATATTTGATTTGATTGAATTTGGGGGCGGGATACAATATTAGCAGCCGTATATATGACTAGCTAGATAGCTGTTCAAATTAAATGAAACTTTGAATTGAATTGTAGATAATTAAATAGGAAGTACAGACGTACATACAATAAATTAAAATTAAAATTAAAATAATTATTTTGAAAACAAAAACCGAATGAATTAAAAGCGTGTGTGATCCAAACGTAGACGTGAATAAAAGGTCAGTGGAGTTGACGACTTGACGAAACAAAACCCGCCAAGGATGTTATAATACTTCATAGTACAACTTCCAAATGCATATCAATAAAAGCACAAAATTAGTATTGGTGAGGTTATACTAAATGCTAGTGCACATGCTTGATGCTTGCACTCTATCTTTCTGTAAATAAAAAATATATGTATTTAATTTGCACGTATATATGAATATATATGTACACGTACGTGTATATATATATGATAATGAAAATTTATGAATGTACACATATACATAGTCGTGTAGATATATGTACGTGTAACAATAAAATATAATGTATACATATTAGTAGTCATGGGTTACCAAGCCAACATTTTTAAATTTTTAGAAATGCTACACTTATAAAGGATTTATTTAATATTTAATTCACCACATCATATTATTTTATTTTATTATTATATACAAAGGTATATAAATATTTTATAAGTAAATGTAGCACATTCCTTAGTTTTTTGTTATGTTTTCCGACCAGCCATCATCTAACTATCCGAGGTCAGTTATCTATGTTTTTCTTGTTGTATTTATGTGAGTTTTGAAAATGTGTATTATTTGTACTTGTAGTACCGAGTCAAGAGGTTATTTTTTCCACTACAAGTTATTGTGACTTTGACCAGCAAAAAGCATTAATGTGACCCTGGATAAATGTTTTGGCAACGGAATTGCTATGAAATGATTGACTCGATCAATAAAAAGCTTACCTTAATATCTACACTATATATACTAATGTGATATATATATATATATATATATATATATAATATATATATATAGTAGTGTCCCCTTTATTTAAGCAAATACATATACGTACGGAGTATAATGATATGCAGAAAATGACAACTACGTACCTTTGTTAAAGTCATTTCACATTTCAAAAAACGAGCCAAGGTGATATTTCACTATTACAGTTTAGAAAAAACTCAAAAACTAGATTCCAAGTCACTAAAGTGCATTTATGGTTTGTGCAACATGTCACAAATACAGAAGAAGTTTTACCAATCGGAAACTGTGTTATTGACTTTTTTTTTTCCCTTTCTTTATTTCATAAGTGGGACATGGTTTCCTGCGACTTATCTTGAAGCCCCTTAACAACAACTTTCTTTCTTTGACCATTCTATCTCTCATCTTTAAAATTCTACTGTACATATTTGAGATCACTTGCTATATTTAGCAAGATCAGCTACATACACGCTCATTGTAGTCTCTAAAAGTAGAAACTTTTGTACAAGATATCAACTCTACAGCGTATTCCACATTTTCAAGCTTTGAAATAGCAAAAACGTGCAAGTGGGTTTCTTTTATTTGTTCACATACTAACTCATAAATCAAAATCAAACCCTTTGTTTTGAAAACTTTAATAATCTTGTCCCCAGTCAAGCATTTACGCGAATAAAAAAAAAGTTATTTTCTTCTTCTTCTTCTTCTTCTTCTTCTTCTTCTTCTTCTTTCTATTTTATTCCACATACGTGTTTAAAGGGGGGTTGTTGTATATATAGGTGAAAGGAGGGAGGGAGGTTGGTCATAATCATCAACATCATATCATTTTCTAGAAAACTAATCTTGCATTTTTAGGCAAGAAATCAACAAACTTTGTGCAAGTATTTGGGTAAAGATCAAGTCTTAATTGAAGGTGAGCAACTCTTTTCCAAATTTTAAATGCGTATGTATATATATCCGATTTTTCTATTTGGGCCTGGTTTATAAAGATTAATCATGCATTGGGTTTCTTTAAAGTTTAGATTTTTATGATTATCAGCATATTAAATATGTGTGAGTTTTTCTCATGTAGGGTTTTAAACTTGGTTTTTTATTTATTGTTCTTTATGCCAGTTTTCTCAGGTGGGGTTTAAACATGGATATTGTAGACAAAAAAAGTTTGTGCTTTTGTGAAAATTTCTCTGTTTGACATATGCACTTGGCATCTTTGTGTATTTGAATTTTAATTCAATAATGGCAGTATTATTGATAAATTTTGATGATAAATTTTCTTGATTACCCAATAATTTTATATGTTTTGGTGCAGAAATCTTAAATATCTTATGGGTTTGTCCTTATCACTGTTATCATCAGCCTGGGAAGAAATCTTGGACCATAGTTTTTTAATCGTGCCTTATGAACTCAATATCGTATCAAGCACCAAAAACTGCAAGAAATCTGAATCACAAACAATATTGAAAGAATCAGAAGATTCATTTGTTGATTTGAGTAGAAGAAATTCCATCAATTTGAAGAACCATGAACCCTTAAAGATAATGCTTGATACCACCCTTTCTTTCAAGAATCTAGTTCAGGACTTCAAAAAACCAGAACCCAAAATTTCAGAATTTAAAACAAGAGGTTTCACTTCTCCGGGGGCAACCGTGTTCTTTTCGCCTCGACCCGTAAGTGAACTCAATGCTGCTGCAACTACAGTTCAGAAAATATATAAAAGTTACCGAACAAGAAGGAATCTAGCTGATTGTGCAGTTGTTGTTGAGGAGTTATGGTTAGTTTCAATTTAACTCAAGATGCACCATTTTGGTTACTAATAGAAACGAGCTATAGTTTGACTTTGACTCAGGGTCAATTTTTTACTCGTTTTATTGAATCCATTTTAAGTTTGGTTTTTTGACTTGGGTGCTATGTTGTAGGTGGAAGGCTTTGGATTTTGCAGCCTTGGATCGGAGTTCTGTTTCGTTTTTCAATGTTGAAAAACCCGAAACTGCGACTTCGCGGTGGGCCCGGGCACGAACTAGAGCTGCAAAAGTGGGAAAGGGTCTATCCAAGAATGAAAAAGCTCAAAAATTGGCCTTGCAACATTGGCTTGAAGCCGTGAGTACTTCTCTTACATTCTATCATGGTTTGTTTTGAAAAATCAAAAATGTTATACTTCATGTAGTTTTCAAAATTTCTTGGAATGGTGTGTGGTTAATTGGTGTGTTACTTGAACTGTTTCTTGAAATGTTTCTTATTGGCCACTTGCAGATCGACCCACGCCATCGCTATGGCCACAATTTGCACCTTTACTATGATATTTGGTTTGAAAGCGAAAGCAGTCAACCTTTTTTCTACTGGTAAGTTTCTGTGACTTTACCAAGTTTTATACCCTGTTTCTAAACATATAAAAATGCAGACTTTAAATCCTAATGTATTCTGTTTTGAAAAATGTGAAGGTTGGATATCGGAGATGGGAAAGAAATGAATCTTGAAAAATGTCCGAGGGTGCGTCTACAACAACAATGCATCAAATACTTAGGTCCCGTAAGTTTTGTTATCACTACCTTCATTTATGTGCAATTCACATATTCATAAAGGTTATTTTTAAGTTATGTGTCTAAACAACCTTTGATAAAACAGAACGAACGGGAATCGTACGAAGTGATAGTTGAAAAGGGGAAGCTTGTTTACAGACAAAGCGGTTTGCTTTTGGAAACTGTTGAGGGTACTAAATGGATCTTCGTTCTTGACACATCAAAGAACTTGTATGTTGGCCAGAAGAGAAAAGGCTTGTTTCAACATTCGAGTTTTCTAGCTGGTGGTGCCACCACTGCTGCCGGAAGATTGGTGGCCCATGGCGGCATTCTTGAGGTATAACTCCATAATGCATACACACTATGTTTATGTGCTTAGCCATCTAAAGTTGTACGTAATATTTAACCATTGGTCAAGTGTTTTTCAGGCTATCTGGCCTTACAGTGGTCACTATCTCCCAACCGAAGAAAACTTTAGGGACTTCATTTGCTTCTTAGAGGAAAACAATGTTGATCTCACAAATGTTAAGGTACATCTAACGACAACACATTAATGAGTTGTAGGTTTAATACCAGTATCATTTTCAGTTCTCTGATCATTAGGAATTTAAATTAATGCAGAGATGCTCGGTTGACGACGATGATGTAGGATTTTCGTTTAAGGTCACCCAACCCGAAACAAAGCCTAAACCATTAGTCATTCCACGTGCGAGACCACAAGACATTCTACGTACACCTACTAATGCAAAACATGCAAGCACACCTAGCTTTATCCAAGGGCTAACCAACGGTCCCATTTCAGCCCGTTTTCAAGAAGCTAACCTCATTTCTAGCAAATGGACCTCGGGTACTGGTCCACGTATCGGCATTGTTCGGGATTATCCAAGCGAGCTACAATTCCGAGCCCTTGAACATGTTAACTTATCTCCCCGTATTAGTCCAGGAAACTTCGGGCCAATCCCATCACCTAGACCGAGCCCGAATGTCAGGCTCTCTCCTAGGATTTCATACATGGGACTCCCCAGTCCTAGGACCCCAATCACCACTAATTAAGCTAACAGATTAGATTGAGGTTCTTTTTTGGGTTTGACCTTTGTATAAAGTGGAGACTTTTACAAAGTTTAAGGTCCTTGCATTCTTTTTTACTTGAGAAAAGGTCAAAAGCTGCTGGAACGGGTTTAAACAAACACGAATAAAAAAATGAATCCTGATGTCTTTATTTTTTTTCATTATTTTTCTAGAAATATGTAGTTCATAGTTGTTGCTTATGGATAGTTTTGTTGTACCCCAGTTTTGATCACTGCTCTGTTTATGCAGTAATTGGGTTTGTACTTTATTAGCTGATTATTTCATCTCTTTGTAAACACGATACATAGTATTTCTTTAGTGACTCTTTGTATACACGATACATAGTGAAGGAAACTTCTGTTTTTGCTCTTTTTCGATGCATGTATCGATGGCTTAATATTTGGTTCAGTTTAATTATGGTCAATTGTCATTTGTTATTTCTGTTTTCAACATGAACCAATCCAATATCATTTCTTTGGTCAAAAGAACAAAAATATTGACTAGAACATACTATGAGAACAAAAAGGATCATTTTTATTATAGTTTTATTTTTTACGTATCAATATAAATATAAATATAATACTTAAAGAAGTTTAAAATAGTTTGAAATAAGATCAAATCTTGTTTAATATTTCTACACGAGATCAAATCTTGTATGATAGATATATCTCTACTTTGACCATTAATTCTATCGCTTTTAACCTTATTAAACCCAAACTTCAAAGTCACAAATCCAGTTTACAGCTTGTCTTGCTTGTGGTGCAACCGTATAAGCCAATAAACAGATGCATAAATCAAACTTAAACATGATCAGCAGAAAAGATCAAAAATAGAGTTTTGACAAAAACACCAAGAGAAGCAACCTGATTGGGTCGGATCGGGTCATTATCTGAAACCATAAACCATCTTTTGGTATCTATCTTTAATCCACCTAAAGCTTTTCTTGATTGAACCTTTGACTTTTCCTTCAACAGTAAAAGCTTTGTAGCTAGCAACCCTTTTCTTCCTCTGCATTTCTGGATCAGTCAAGCTCCAGATCCTTGAAGCTGACCTACTGTTGACTTTCTTGAACTCCAAAACAGTTGGGTTGTTGGTGTATTCAATCTGGGTTTGTGTAGATGATGTATAAGATGCACTGTGGCATCTAAAACCTTGAAAGTTTGATGATGGTTGGTGGGTATTATAAGGCTCTATTTGCATCTTGTTACCATTATAGGATTTGGATCTCAAATCTTCCATCTGCGTTTGTGAGAGGTTTATGCTTTGTCTAATTAAAAGTACGAGTAATGGGTATAAAGTGAAAAGGAATTAATGGGGATTGGGGATCATGAAATGGTGAAGGGTTTAATAATGGAGTAATTCATGTGATTTTGTGTGGATTTAAGATGGTCATCGTGTGTACTATGTGAGGTGGATTATAGTTAAATATAAAGGTAGTAAATGGTGGAATTTTTGATTTCTTACAAGAATATAAATGCCAAAAATAAACCATACATCCCATTCGGCACATTGCAATATAATCCATGATAATACAAAGATATTAAATACGTGCAACGTTTATTACACTTTCTAGTACATGAAAAGACATTTTACAACTTAATTTATGTTTCAAACATTCCAGTTTACTTGTTGATCTATACGACTATACAGAGTGCCAAAGGTGAGATCAAACCACAAGGGGAATGCACGTGTTTGGTCGAATGAACTGATCTTCATTTGATTTGCTGTTTGCGGTTCATAACAGCTGGTTCAGTTCAGCACAGAACCAAACTTCTCAAGTTTCAAAGGGTATCAGACTAGCATTTTGCTAATAATACATAGAAATAAACACCAAGGGTAGTAGTTACATTCATTTTTATTAGAGCAAAGGGAGTGGTCATTTGACCAGTGCCATATCATTTTCATATTGAAATCATACTGAAACTGACTTTCACACAATAATCATGAAACTGAAAATTGAACCCGTAAAGGAAGAGAGAGAGAGAGAGAGAGAGAGAGAGAGAGAGAGAGAGAGAGAGAGAGAGAGAACCAATGATATTTAAGATACTACTATAAACACGGGTGAGGTAAAGGACTAAACGACATTTGCTTGTTACAGTTGACATCTACTATCATGAGATTCAAAGAGACACATACATGATCATTGATGATGTTACATCAAACTTCCTACAAAACTGCCTTTTTTAATTAAGCACTAAAATATCTGTTGGAGAGTTTATTTGCCATTCACCTTTTGATTCATCACGTCATGGTAGTAGAGTAATACACACATGGGTTGACCAAGAATGCTAAAGAAGCACCAAAATATTATATTTCCCACCTGAACAAAGATTTTACAATGAGTTCAAGTAAAACAAAATGGAGAATAAGATGGGTTTTTGGAATAATCACATACCATCGAGTTTTGGAACTTGTTCTGCAAGTAACTCGTGAGTAAGACCAGCGGGACCTGATTCAAAACAATAAATGCAAGCGTAGTTAGAGTGGTAAATGGTAGAGTTGACAATTACAGCCCACTGTCTATTTGAGCTATTATTATGTTAAATTTCTCAAGGGTCAAATGGGTATATTACATCTATTTAATTGAAATGGACCAAAGAGCCTTTGACCTAGCGATGTGTGAAAAACCCATCAACCAATATGTCATGGGTTCAAGTCTCACTGGAGACATTGTGTAAATTATTATTATGAAAATGTAGCACATATGTAACGCACTGATTATTTAAGGAAATAGAAAATTGGACAAGTGTATTCGGGCCATCCAACCCAACTCCATTTCATCATGCTAAATAATTACTCATTATAGCCTCAACCCCTTTCACATGATACCTGTCCTCCTCGTTTTTCCGTTCTAGTAAATGTGTGTAATAACTTATGCATAGACCCAAAAACAAAATAAAATAAAATAATGGGAAGTACGTTACCTGAAACATGATCGCGATAAAGGCCCAAAATTTGAAAATGTGGCAGGGAACAGCAATACAAAGCTTAAAGAAAATAGGAACACAGTCAATAACCTCACATAAGTAAATAGATTGTTTATAACTAACAAAAAATATTGAAGTGAGTAGCATACCTCATGAAACACAGCAGACATGAAAAATGCAATCAAAATGGCAGCACCCTGAATCGAAGGGCAACAAAATCAATCATCAATCATCACACAGACACACAAGTCAGATGGTGAATGGAAACTATAATTTTCTTGCAAGTAATACCATTAAAATGGTGAACTCCCAACTAAAGTTAAAGTCCATAATTTTTACAAGAACCCTACAACAGAGAATCAACGTGTTGCAAGTCTAAATACAATTCACCTAAATAGTACTGTTCATCCAACTATAGTAAGTCGTCTATTTTGAAAGGAACAAAGAGAGGAGAAGATTGAGGTGGAGATGAAAATATGATTTATTAAAAAAAGATCATGGATACCAACTTATAACAAATAGAGAAGTCATATATAAACTAAAGTCAGAATATGGTGGACATCTAAACAGTAATATAATTAATAATATAATTAATAAGGAATGGAAAACTCAATACCTTAGGTATCCCATTTCGCAAGCATGGAAAATAGAGATGCCGCACAATCCATTTATGAACAGGCTGCAAGAAACGAAACAAACATATTAGACTTGTCATTGACACCTTTAATTATAAACTATGGAGAAATTGTGCATATGCAGTAAACATGATACAAAAGAGATGCTGCAGATCTGACCAATAAATTATATATCTCTCGAGCAGGATGAAGCAACAGTATAAGAAACACACATGAACTAAAATGAAGCAAAATAGTTTGATATTGAGCTTACCATATTCCATAGTCTCCAATACTAGACCAGCAGCCCCCACAAAAGTATGTGAAAAAGAAAAAGTCAGCAACTAATTGTAGCAATGCAAAGGAAAATAATATTGGAACAATTAAATAAGATTATGATAAATTGATCACACCTCTTCAATAGTTTGTGCGTTCCACCAATCTTTATAAAACTCCCGATCCCCAAAGCGAAGAAGCTCAGCAAGTATATTTAACCTACATGACAATGACGCACATACATATGACTAAATGCTGGTGCACAAAAATTATAACTACAATCATAAGACAAGAACGTCCAAATTACTCACAAGCATTGTTTTAACAGAAAAAGGTTACAAGTAGGGGATTTTCTTAATTGTCTTCAAAAGTAAGTAAAGAGTAAAATCTGATGCAATTGTTAGCCTGACAGAGAGTGACTATCCATAAGCAATTGTTTTTTTTGGATAAAGTCCATAACCAATTGTTAGTTTGTTACATTTCGCCAGTATGTTCTTTTAAGTTACATATTGCATAGCTAGAAAAGAACATGAGAAAGTGGTTGATAAGCACAAGTAGTTCTTCTGTTGTAAAGCAGTAACGACTTACCAAAGGTGAAAAAAGCAGTAGAACATACAGAGCCAAACGTATAAATTTGGAACTGAAAGCTTTAAAACCCGCTCAATTGCATATAAAATGTCTCCTTTTAATGGATGCCGTGAGTTCTTGACAATTGGATTGATATACTGCCAACAGAGCATACCATATCAGGATACGATTTGAAATGCTCTAGTAAAGAAGCAGAAGGGATAAGTTCAAAAGGCCGAGAGCAATTACTTGTTCAATGATGAATCCCATGAGCCCAGTAAATATTACTAGCTTGATCAGTTGCCGTATAACCCAACCCTTTCGTATAACTGCAGTGCGAGGATAGCTTATCTACAGTAAAAATGCCCCCATATGATATTAAATGAGATCTCAATGCACAGTAAGCAGTTAATAACAGAGTTAACCCACATCATATGTAGCATGGATCGTTTTCCTGTCTGTTATTCAATGTGTAAACGTGTAAATAGTTAAATACATTACTAAGTAGTAAACAGTTACTGCAAATAGGCCACAATGTTTGATTCTTAATTTTGACCATTGCAGGGTTAATTGACCTGTCCAACGACCCTAACTTAATGTATGGTGAAATTGGGTGATGCCGGTCCTCCAAAAAGCGAAGTACATAGCATGAACTGTGTCCATTGCTTGAATAAGGTGTTAAAACAAAATATATTAAAATATTAAATCATACCCATCACAATTTCAGAAATTCTGTATACATTTATCAGTCAGAATACAAAGTATTAACCAATTGTAGAGTAGTGAAGGCTCTGAGTGTTTTGTACCTGGTAACACAAAGTAGGAGCAACCATGAAATAAACTAGACTTTTGAAGTTTACATCATAAAATAACTCCGTATTTGAAGATGAGGACTCCGATTCTCCCTAACAACAAAATAAATGCATGTACATGAGAAACATTCCCAAAAAATATATATTTTTTAGCAGTTGAAACATTCCCATATAGTACAATGTTCGGTGAGTATTTTAGGTGGCATTTAGTTTCCAATCAGGAATCACATATCACTACGAATGGGGGGCTGATGACGAGGTGAAATGGGAATGGGGATGGATTTCTAAACCCAGCCCTTTAGATGGTATGAAGGGTTCTCAAATTTATCAGTACTCAAGCCCATTCCCTCAACCTGATACTTCAAACCAATCACCAACGTATTCTCTCCTCTTTTATAGAGGTTATGATATTTGAATTTGCGAAAATCTGAGAGGGAGACCTCAACTAATAGCCAATCTAAACGAAGCTGCAAGCAAACAGGATTGATTTGCTGTAGAGGCCAAAAAAACCGCCTCTTAAGTTACCTTATCAGTTGAGTTCACAAGCAACCGCATGTCATAATTTGTATGAACAAAGGATATCAACTTCAACCAATTTATGCAAGCAAACAGCATCAATGAAACACCTGATAGAACAACTGAATCGAACCTGCGCAACTTTAGATAACCACATGAGAATGATTCATATCTTGCATACGTAAGTCTCAACTTCAATTGTAGGTTCTCATGTTAACAAGTTCAGTTTTTTTATACAACTATCAACTCTCTATGCATACAACCAAGTGCACAACTTAAATTAAACAAATACGATAGTAAACTAGGGGTGGTAATTTCCACCCACTTATGTGAAAGCAGGTCGGGTTTTTTTTTTTTTAACCTAATCAGTCAAATTTGGTAAAATATAAAAACTCAGCTAAAGAGGAAATGGGATATAACTACATGTGACATAGTTAAGTATTCACAACAATTAGAAAGTTCTAACATGGATCACTATTTAATAACAATTTCAATAATCATATTCAATATATAATATAATGTATTTTTAAAATTCAGAAGACGACAATTTGAGGCAACCCAATGCAAGACATTTTCATCCGCCCCAAAATTTACTAGTTGTCGTCATATCTTACCCAACCTGCCTGGTTTTTCACATATACAATACGGCGAACCTTGGAAGTTTAAAACATAGATCAACTTATTGCATTATTTCAAATACACGTAGCCTCATAATTAAGCCTGCATAGTGGAGAGATCTTCGATAAAAAATGTCTTAGAGAGGATTTTCAAGGTTAGTTTCCTAATTTCTTTGTCTTAAGAAGAAAACAGTTAGGAAGGTTAGTTCCCTAATTACTTTGTCTTAAGAAGAGAACAGTTAGGAATGTCCAGAAGGACCACTAAACAATATTGGCATTAATGGTTTAGTTTGAACAGAACATCGTATCATGAACAGCTAACCAGACCTCTAAGAAGAATATATTGCAGAAAATTTACATATTAGGGGAGACAAACTATAGATCAGTTTCTTTATACATATTCTCCAATGACCATCTAACAACAATAATCAAATATTAAGTTAAGTAAGACTAGTCTTTCCCCTAACAATATCAAAGTGGCCCAACAACCAAGAGGTTGTAAGTTCAAATTTCACTTGCGATAAAAGGTGTATTTAACGACTAGACTTCAAATGCATGCCAAAAGGCCCAAAATAAATGTATACGAGCATTTAAGGGAGTAAAAGAAGTTACCTCAGAATCATGAAAACTGGATATAGAATTGCCGTTGTATTTATCATAACATGAAGAGTGATTACAACCTACACAAATAGATCAGATTAAACACCCAAACCCTCAATGTTTTTGCCTAGACAGTAGGCAGCAATTTACTTACAGGATTTGATATACGTTTTTGCCATGCTAACTTCTCAACAATGTAAGCAGCAAAAGGGAAAGCCACGAGAGAGAGGCTACATGACAATTCAGAAATCAGCACATCCATGTCAACTAGTAACAGTCCTTGTAATCCAGAACAATGAAAATACAGAGTATCTTCTCACTATAATGGATCAATTACTTGTTATATGACTCTAAATGTCTAAGAATGAGTAAAAAAATCGGGTGCGAATAGTACCAGCACATTAGAAGTGGCCAATCTCTCAATGATCTTGAACTGAACCAAAAATTGGAATTGATCAATAATCCATACTGAAAATGTAAATTAGATTACGTTAGCAACAATATTAATGATTCAAAAAATATATATATTTATAAAAAGTTAACACTATTACAACAGGCAACAGCATGGAGATAGAAAGGTATATGCTGAACAACACTGGAAGACTAATATAATGGAGAAAGAATGTGTCAAATCAGCATAGGGCTTACCTTCATCAGATTTTCAATGATGAGCCTACTGTTTACTGCAACAAGCACCACTATGCAAAGATTAAAGAGACCTGCATGACTCTGCCGGAAGCATCTAATTAGCCATTCCGCTTATATGTCTTAAATAACAACGAGAAACAATAAACTAACAATGAGAAACAATATATACTAACAAGATAATGACAATGAAAAAGAAATAGAAAGGGCACCATGTATATAACAATTATATGGGAAATAAGTTCTTTTCTTTTTTTGGAATGGCAACCTATTGGAATTATGCAAGAATATAGTGTGATGTTTTATGATTGATTGAGACCAGAACTTTTATTCAGACCATATGATGTCCCTTCCTCTAGACGTGTTACGTGATACAAGCATAAGTTATGGTATAATGTAAGTCAATGAGACCCCTCAGATGACTTGCACAAGCCAGTTATAGAAGATTAATATAGCAAGTAAAATGTAGAATAATCAGTAGTGTTCTATAATCACACTCGAAAAGCAAAAGGATGTCCATACATTCTCCAAGGACTTGTTAAACAGCAGCAACCCCTCATCTCAAGTGTTTAAAAAAAGTGAGCTTTGATATTGAAGTAACTATGACACTGTGTTTCTTTAAAATGAATGGCAAGTGACACTAACAATAGAAGTTCCAACTATATGTAATAAATCAGTGTCCACAACACATTTTTGAAGTTACATTTTACTACATCAAAAGACATTAAACAAGCTTCTTTCCATCGGCAATATAAACCACTTTTATATGATACAAATGATTCTCATAATGATCTGTTAAATTTACAACTGATTAAACCTGGATGAATGTGTCTTTCAGACAAAGAGAATGCTAAAACTGTATGCTACACTACAAATTACCATGTCTCCTTCCTTTTTAACTTTCTGATCCGATAAGCAGTATTATTTTATTTGTGAATTGACCAGCTAACATAGAAAATTATCAATAGTATCACACAAACAAACTTTCATCCAAAGTCGTTGTCATCAAACATGAATACCACAAGTTTGTGTCATATTCCCTCAAATAATCATATGTTACCCTGTTTATCTATATCAGATTTCACATCCAAAACACTGTATGTTTACTGCAATTCTACTCCTGTAACCTAGCCATTGCTTCATCACAATTCCACCATCATACAACTGAACTAACCATTTCACAAGCATTTAAACACTGAAAATGATTTATTTAGGATTAGTTGAAAGAGGCATGGCCTATAGATACATACTTCTCATATAAATAAAAACAGTTGACACATCACAATCATAAGTACCACCTACAATTGACGTGTAGGTCAATTTACTATCCTTAACAGTATATAGAACTAGCAATTAAAAAGCAAAAATTAACTACTACTAAAAATTTCGTTGTAAGTTGTTTCTACTGTATTACGCCGACACGGAATTTTATAACAGTGATTAATTATTACTACTACTATAAAGTAAACAATTACCATTAGTATAAACTAAAGAATAATGAAAGAAATAAAAAAAAACCTGCTTGAAGATAGCGTCAGAGCTAAGCGGAGACTCTTTAATTCTACGATGAGCTGGAGAAGACGGCCTATACGTATAATGAACTACGCTTGTTTTTTTATCATCTATTTTCTTCTCTCCGTTTCCTTTCGATTCATCTCTATATTCATCTCCGATCTGTTCCTTGTCATTATTATTTAATTCATTATTATTATTATTATTATTCAAACTCTCACCATCCGAGTTCGCTTTGGAAGACGACGATGAATCGTACAATCCGTCAGCGATTCCAATTCCGGCATCAGGTTTGACAGTGGTCCGCCGTCGTATCTCACCGCGTATAGTTGTGGTGGTGGTGGATGCCGTTTCTCCGATCTCCGGCGTGTCTAATAACGCCATTATTAACGATCAGCTTAAGATGAAAGCAAAAGAAGAAGGTGAAATATTAGAAGTGAAAGAAAGTGTAATAAGGTCAATTGAATTGTGGAATTTGATGGAGTTCAGATCATGCAGAGAGCAATAAAGACGAAAGTGAGGATTGGGGGAGAGATTAGGCGGTTTATTGGATTATTTGGAAATCGTATCTATATGTATCTATCGGTCTGCGTATATCGTCTATGTATAAATATAAATTAAAATTTTAAATAAAAAAAATAAAAATGAAATAAGTGATGATGGATGTGAATTTTGAACAGATTCTGTGTGTGTAGGACTGTGAGAAAGAAGGAAGAGAGAACTCGTTACGTATAAAAACTTTTTAAAGGTCAATTTCAATTTGTACACTTATTTCTTTACGAGTATTTCTTTTCAAAGCAAAGGAAGGAATTAAATTTTAGTAGTTTCTTAATAAATAGTCAAATGATGATTTATAATTTATAATTTATAATTTATAATTTAAAATTTAAAATTTAAATTTATAAATCATAACAAAATAAATATACATCAAAAACATTATTAAAATGAATTTGTGACCTAGAAATTAATATTACGATTGACTAACAATATGAAATTGTTTGAATACGTGTGTTGTTGAACAGAAATAAATTACTACTCGTAATAGGGGATTGAAATTGTTAAGAATTAAAATCTCAATCTATTGGAATCCTCTATAATCCTTATGTCACACACATCCTAATTCTAAATTTAAAGCACAATTAAATAACTATTATATTTATTAGAAATTCAGGTTGTGATAAAGATTGTACTATACAAAATGACCGTATAGTTCTATGTGAATCGTATATGAAAATCACTTCTCAAAGATAATACTTTTAACCTTAGAATTGTTCGGATTCACGAATTCATTCTTGGATAGTTCAAGAGAATATTTTAAGGATTTTGGCAATCAAATATTGAATCCGATTGTTACCCTGTTCAAAAAATGTGTATGGATTATACATAAATAAGTGTCAAGAAAACTGACGATTAGAAACAATTATGTTAGAAAAATATATATTTTTTTCAAGTTATAAGGACGGCAGTCATGGACTTTGCTCTTTGGACCCTGTTAGGCGTGTTGCTTCTAAGACTCACAAGATCACACAATTTTGATTAAGCTCGAAATATATAATAACTTATTTAGGTATGCACTCCACATCATTTATGTTGGGTCACAAGGTTCCCAAAACTTAGATACAGATTAAATAACAGTTATCTTAACGTGTTAGTTTATATCCAAGTTTTATATCAAACAAGTTTAAATTAATCTAGGCGGAAAACAAGATTAATTTTGACACAGAGTTTATTATGAATCAAAGTATTATTCACAATAAAGTGTTTGTCTCACACAGATGACAAAGTATTCAAACCCACACAATTGGTTTGAATACGATCCAAGTATTAGTATGTTAAGATACAATTATCACTACAAACTTTAACAGTTAGTGTGGTAATGCTTTGAGCCTAAGCTTAAAGGTGTTGTATACTATTTTGCTTTGAGAGCTTGGATTTCTTGGATACTTGGATGATTTGAAGAGTGCTATTGAGCTGCTATTTATAGAGTTGAGTATCAACTTCTATTACCCAGCTCAGTCAGTTGTCAAAGGGATAACACATTCATCTTGGGCAACTTTGCACTCTACCCTTTTTGCTTTTCTTGGAAATAGAAAAAGCAAAAGGTAAAAGGTTTCTTTGCTGAGAAGAAAACCTTTGTTCGATGTTTGACCTTTTTCAAACATCTTATCAGTTGTATCTAGCCTAAGGAGAGAAGAATATTTTCTGTACACTTGTACTTTCATTCTTCAATCTGTGCTCTTCAGTCTGTGCTCTCAGTCTGTGATCTTCAATCTGTGATCATCAGTCTGTGATCTTCAGTCTGTGAAGTCTTTTGTCTTCAATCTTCATTCTTCAGATGATGAATCCATAAGTCTTCAAGTAGAGCACGGCTTTCAGTCTGTGGGATTTCTTCAGTCTGTGCAGCACAGACTCAGAAACAATTCTTCAGTCTGTGAAGCACAGACTCAAAAACACAGACTCAGGATTTCACTGAGTTTTTCCTGAATACAACTGAGATAGATTTTGACTCTTCAGATTTATAACTTAGGCTTGATCATTGTTTTTCCCAACAATTTAACATATCTATACTAATCCAACGATGTCTTAAAATGCACATACTAAAGTTCAAATCAATATAAGATACGACTCGGGCAATAAAAAAGATATGTGATTTATTTGTTGCATGACATTTATTTGGATCTAGTGGATTGCTTAATAACTAAGTGTTGTTATTTGTATGGATCAATATGAGATATATTTCTTTTACCTTAAGGGTAAGGTTATAAGTGGAAGAACTCAAATAAGAAAACAAAGGCAAGCTGAATTTGATGCATTTTGGATAAATTTATAGGGGTAAAAAGCACTGTTAAAAATGCAGTTAAATTTTTGTAGATGTAAAATGCATTGTTGTTAAAATGCGATGTTGTTAAAATGTACTGTTGTTAAAATAAAATATCGTTAAAATGCAATCGTTGGTAAGATGCAGTGAATCTGAGCATACAGTACAAATAATATTGTTAACTCAGAGTTGAAAAGTTATTATTGACAAAAACAGTACTTGTGACATGAGTAAAATCTGGATGTTGAAGAAACAAAATGACATGAGACAATCATTGTCATTGGCTCGAGTTAATGGTTATTGCGAACATACTGCGAACGGATAACTTAAATGATATTTGTTTATCGAAATGACATATTAATATTTGTGAGATCCAAATTGTTCTAACATTATTTTTATTCATATTTATATAAAAACGTTTAATTATAAAAGATTAATAACAATTAAATAACATACAATTTTTGTAACGTAAATTTATTTAATGAGATTATTTAAGGCAACAATTGATGTGGTATATGTAATAATTTTGTTTAAATTGTTAGTATATCGTTATTTAAGACAACAACTGATGTGACATATGCCAGATTTGTTTTTAAAATCTTGTTTTATATATATATAAAAAATAAGAACGGCTAAGAATACTTTAAAAATAAGAACGTCTAAAAACACCTCAAATTCACGATTACTCTTGAAAAAATCATTAGATACACATTCGTACATCTCAAATATGAAAAGAAAAATAAATACACATTTAAAAATGCACAGAATCGAAAAAAAACGATTGATGCACAGTTATCTCTATTATTGTGCATCAATCGTTTTTTTTAATTTTTATCCATTTATGAGAGTCAACATCTATTTTTTACACGTATTTGAGATGTATGAGTGTGATTTATAATGATTTTAATGTTTCCCTCTTGAACGCTCCCATATATATATATATATATATATATATATATATATATATATATATATATATATATGGAATAGGGCTCCAGATCCAGAGGGAAACACTATTTTCTGAGGAAGCAGAGAAGCTATACATTCATCAACGATAAATGTAAGCGAAATCTCTTGATATTCATCATATGATATTATAGATTATAAAAGATAGTTTACTGATGAATATTATTAGTTATAACAGCGGTTTTGATTAATATTTATTGGTAAAAATATATTTTTATACGTTTTAATTGACATTCATCGTGGACAAATTTAACGAATAATTTTTCAAAGAAACTGATAATATCCACTTCGGTTAACATTCATTAATGATGAATGTTAGACAATTATCTTAATATTCATCATATGATATTATAAGTTATAAAAAGTAGTTTATTTATGTATATTAGTAGGTATAACATCGGTTTTGATTAATATTTATTAGTAAAAATATGTTTTTTTACGTGTTAATTATCATTCATCGCGAATAAATGGTTAGCTTCCCTACTTTTCTAAAAATAATTGATTCCCTCTCGACTCACGCAGTTTGAAATAAATAGATAGATAGATCATAGATGATACCGTACATAAAGATTCCATAAGAGCATCTCCAACAAGGGTTTTTTTTGAGTTTTTTTGTAAAAAAATACCTTTTCAAAAGCTCAATACTATTGGAGTCAAAAGCTTTTTGTATCAAAGGGTTTGCCAAAATTGAGTTTTTACTCAATAGCTCAATTAATATCATGTGTATTTAGTTTTTATATAAAAAACTAGGTCGTGTGTACAATTTTTGAACAAAAAGTTTTAGAAAAGCTTTTGTCATTGGAGTGTAAAGCTTAATCTTACATAAAACTAGTGCAAAGTGATTTGTTCCTAAAAAAAGTTTTTGGATAACTCAATCCATTGTGGGTGCTCTGAGTTAGCGGTTTCAAGAGCGAATCACATTCAGCTTAATTGCCGATTGGTCAAATCTGGAATCCATAGTATGCTATAGTATAATACACTAATACTCATCGAACCTTTTCTAGAGCATCACGGTAAATCATTAATACCTTTCTTATGTTTAAGTATTTGTGAGTAGTTTTATAATTCAGGATAATTACGATTTTAAGTTTGTATTAACAAGACATCTGCACAAAGCAGCGAAATACTTATTCTGTTTGATCTCTTTATATAAGTAGCATAAATTGAATTCATTGATATGTGCTTACAAATTTTTATATTATTAAATTCAATGTACATGTATATTTTCATAGTCGTAAATATCAATTAAGTTTATTTATAGATTAAATTGTATTTTACTTAGCATTTCCAATTGTACACTTATTTATCTATGGACTAAATTGCATTTCATATATTAATATTAACATATAATATAATATAATTATTATTTCTTAAATACTGTATGTTATTTTTAAAGTTAGCTAAGAGTAGTTTGGTCGATCTATGTTGTAAATAGGAGTATTCGTATCATTTTTTTTCTTTAAACATGTAACGTAATAAGTAATTAAAAAAAGGCTTAAATCCTTTCTTTTTATGTTTCACGCTTATTTTTGTTGTTGACTTTTAATTGTAAATATTTGTATGCATCTATATTTGAATAATTGAGTTCCAAAAAAGTGATATACGAATTAAGTTTGGGTTAAAGTCATGTGACCAGAAGATGAAAGAGTACGTGTGCTGTACCAAGAATAAGATGTATATGTTTGAAGGTCACTCGAATTTAACAGAAGAAGTTGTACAATACGAAAAAGGGTTTAAATCTCCTTTTTGTATTAACTTTCAAGCAGGAAAGCTGAAGAAGGCACAACTACATCATTATTAATTCTTAATGACTTATTTAAAACATACATTTTATTCTATATAATTAACAGAGGAGTAAGCTTTATCTTTTTGACAAATAAGCAAAAATAATACATGTCATGATCATAGCTTCCTAAAAAGTCATACGTGTCACTAAAATTGAAAGTTTGAAACTATTGTGACTTCATCTATTTTTTAGCTAAAATATTATTTTTTTAATAAAGATATTGAATATTTAATTTAAGTACGTGAAATATAGTCCAAAGTGTGACAAACGGATTGTGACAAGGCAATATATACATATACATATACATATATATATATATATATATATATATATATATATATATATATATATATATTATTTTTGTTCATATGAATATAAACAATAATAAATTCAATTAATCATGAGATTAATTGTTGAGAAAATGTTACTGTACAACCTAATAATATGTGAATTCTTTCTTTAGTATTTCAATTTTACAGTGCTAAATTTAGATATCTTTATGAATTTTTTATGCCATTACACTTTAAGCTTTCATATATTTAAAATTCGTTTTACATGTATACTTGAACCCTATGAAACAAAGATTATGTTTTCATTATATTTCTTACAAAAATACAACAATTAATATATTTTTTATATTGTCGTACATCGCAAGGGTAATCTTATGAAATTTGTGATGTTTTATTCCATTAAAGATAAACCTACTAAAAGAAATATTTTATGAATTTATTTGTAGCTGCATATAGATGATATTTGATTTGGTAAAAGTTTAGTGTACATTTTGTTTGAAACACTACATTTACATTTTAATAAGAAAAAACTTTAGATAATTTTTGATATATCCATTGACAAAAATAATAATCTTGACTACATCGTTTCATATATTATCTAAAATACTAATATATATAAAAACATTTAGCCATCCATTGGACGAGTATAATGTGAAAGTTCTATCTCTTTGACAAATAAGCAAAAATCCTATTTGTCATTATCACTTCTTCTTAAAAAATCTTACGTGTCACTCAAATTGCAACCATAGTGACTACCTATTATCTCTCCTACAAAATAGTCACGGTAAATAATTTATTTAATTATCATTTATTTAAACGTATGCACACAAATATTTGAACATGTAAATCCTTAAGTTTCTACAAAAATAAACTAAATCAAAAAATATTGTATTTATCCATTATTTGTTTGTTTAATAAGATTCCCTAAGTTACTTCACGGTTTCACAAAACATCACAATATATATAATTTAAAATATTTAAATTAATCTTTATCCATGTACGATAATTAAAGATCTTATTATCAACTAACGGAAAAAACATATATATGGATCATGATCATGCACAATTTGTAGAGACCAACAAATATGACACTCAAAGTTTTATAGAATGATAAGTTTTAGTTGAATTGTAAGTGGTCTGAATACTCATTTTGATATAATTGATAGTCTCGATTAGTCCATCACTCATCATTATTTGAATCTAATATAGGCGGAGTATGTAAATGGGGTCAAAATAGATTGCAAAGCGACAAAATGTATGAGTCTAGCAAGTTATGTAATGGGTAACTTATGATGAGTACGGGTATATCAAAATGCCTATTGTCTTTGGAAAGAACTATATTTAATTATATATGCTCGAGTAAGTAAATTATTTATCTCTTTACGTGAAAGTTAAAGTGGTGTATGTAACTTAATACTTGATTGATGTTTTACTTATAAATTCTTTATTTTTGATTTTTAATGTAAGCTATTATTTTCCTATTTAGGTTTTTATTTTAAGTTTTTGACATAAATTATAAAATATGTTGTAGAACGTATAATATAAGTTATTATTAGCCGTGCATCGTACGGGCCTTAAAACTAGTTATATATTATATATTCAGACAAATAATGTATCTATTTAAAATTTAACCAAAAAAAATTAACAAACGGCGCTATAATCCGTTTAATAGAATTCCCTATATTATGTAAAACACGTCAAAAGTATATTACTTTTGGTGTCTCTCAACAAGATTATTTTTTTCAATTACATAATTATGATTTTATTTTATTATTATTATTATTATCTTCCTAAAAAAAGTATTTTTCAAAATTATTAGGGCGCGTTTAGTTACGGAAAATCCTTTATTTTTCTAGAATTTTTTTCAAAAAAATTGAAAATTAGAAAACGTGTTAAGGTTATCGATGATTTAAGGTGTTTTATCTTTCCTATTTTGGAAAATGAAAACTCCATCTATTATATTTTAACGTGTTCTAAAAGAAAATTTATTTTCAAGAGACAAAAACCTTTAGAAAATAGAAAAGAAAAATTGAAGATATTTTATCGTAACTAAATGCACCCTTAATCATTATTATGAGATATTTTGACACACAAAGTTTCCTCAATTTTGTTTTGATTTATTAAAAAAAATATTAATAATTATATCTATTCGGTTCTTATTCAACGACTTGTAATTTATTGAACTACATCATATCAACGCATTATTCATTATATTTCCTTTTAAAAAGAAATCGTGATTCTTATTTCTTCCTGTATTTAGATTACTTTGACTCGTATGATAAGCTAAACGTTTTTTCGTTAGTTAAACAAGAAAAGCATGTAAACAGAAAGCAGATTGAGAATTTAATCAAATTCGTTAAACTGGTTTTCGTACACATTTCAACCCAAATCACATTTTGATTTAGCTGTTATTTCACACAGCTGTAGAAAAAATGATAACTAAGATTAGTAGGAACAATAGGATGTTACAACATCAAAATTGGGTCAACTCAACTATTATGTTGTCAGTTGAAAAATGGTAGATCCTTCCCAGAGTCAAAAAGAGAGAACCTCACCTGATCTTCTGACTGTAGAACACAAACACAATCCTTGTGGTTTTGCATTTTGGTCAATTTTATCCTTTGAGAATTTTTTCTTCAATTTTAACCTTCTGATTTTCATTTTATGCAAATTTTGTCCCAGGGTCTAACTTTCGTTAAGTTTCCCCGTGAAGGGTACATTGGTCATTTTATGTGATTTAACGGGGAAAGTCAACGAAAGTCAGACGGAAGGACAACAATTGTAGAAAACGAAGACCACGAGGTTAAAATTGAAGAAAATATTTTCAAAGGACAAAATCGATCAAAACGAAAGAACATACGGACAAAGATTGCAAATTTCCCAACAAAATAACACCAAACAACACAACCTAACCTTAACCTTAACTTAAAGCAAATCACAATCAGCAACATTTGATGGCAACTCCTCAACAACCACAATATAAAACTTCTGTATATCAAACAGCATATTCTTTGATCATCACTTGTCTCAAAATTTATAGCAACACCTTTACGTCCAAACCGTCCTATATGATGTAGATAATTCTCCAGGAAGATCAAAGATAATCACAACAGAAACTTGTTGCACATCGATACCACAAGCTAATAAATTGACGGTAATGAGAACACACAGTGATCCTGATCGAAACTCCAGCCGCATCAAAGACACAACCAGGAGTGCCAACAAGTACATAAACTCCAGCCGAAAGAATTCGTTGGTCCTCACGAACACTAGTTCCATCCGCACAAGCATGGAGTTTAACACCAAGGTAGTCACCTAGTGCTCGCATAACTTTATAATCGAGTTGTTGAAGAATCCCAGAGCAAAAAAGTTGCAGTCTTTCCTGTTCCCGATTGAGCTTGTTGAAATACATCTAGACACTTGGTGATTGGTACAATTCCGATGGTTTTTCAAATCCTACAAGATTATTTAACAAAATCTGGTGACTTATTAAACCAGTCGACTAGAAATCGTTGTACAAATATCAATTACTTCAACGAACTTACAAACGTGCAAGACTATTAATGAAAATGTCATACCATATGCATAACTACCCCGTAAGAGGTTTTCTTGCAAACACATAGCATCGAAACTATCGTAAACCTCATCATACTAAGTAGGGATAGCTCGTGCATCAGATGAAAGCCTGCATAAAATGAAATACACATTAGAACACTTGTAGTCAAAGTAGAATACCAAAATGAAAAAAAAATGTATATATCAACACATTCAATTTTTAATCAAATTGGCGGGCGATAAACTGAGAAACATGGGCTTTTGGGATTGTTGTATGTGTATATGAGCAAAAAGTAACCAAAAAAGTTTCTTCTACAAAGATTTTTCTGAAAGTAGATTCTTCTTGTTTGGAACTAACATTTTTATTAAAGATAATGAAATCAAACGGTTGTAAATAGAGACACTAAAAGTCTCCTTAAGTAGTGTACAAAACCAAATGACAACTATTTTCATAGATAATAAGACGGGTGTCAACGGTAGAAATCGATGTCGTTGGCCCAAAACTTCGGTTGGTGTGGGCCCCATGCAGTCAAACTTTTTTTTTTGTTTTATTCGATTAATATAATAAAAAGTTAATAAAAAACAAAAAAGTTGGTCAAATGTAGCCGTCGGGTGTCAACGGTCAAAAATCAATCCGTTGCCAATTAATATTTTTTTTGTTTTTTATTTATTTTTTAACCCCAAAAACTAACATATTTTCACACTATATATGTACCACCTCATACACTTCTTTTTCATACTACAAACAACTACAATATTCATACAACTTATCTTTCACACTACAAAAATGCCTACAAATCACAATAAAAATACACAACCACCTACATTGATATGTGGAACCATTTAATTAATAATCATATGTCAAATCCAAGTTCACCAACGAGTTAATCGGATGCGGCTACTTCCTCAAGAAGTCTGAAGGATCAAGAACGTTTGGCAATATAAAATCCGCGGAAGCGCAACAGTCTACAATGAATACGATTACCGAAAATTCTAACAAAAAGTTGGTTATTAAACCGCGGAACTTGCTCTATGAAAAAATACCGAAGGGTATTAGAAAAAAAGGAGAAAAAATTTTCTCAAAGAAGTTCGGAAAAATGTGGTTAATACGTATGAGTCGGATTTTGCAACGGTCTTTGGTTCGGGTTTGTGACAACAGCAAGACGACGATTTGGACGAAGACGGAGACAATTCGGAGTAGACTACTAGTTTAGTTTTAGTGTCTTATTTTAATAAATGTAATTTTGTTTAGTTATTGTAATGTTTTATTTTTAATTAATGTAATGTTTTTAATTTTAATGAAAATGTTTGATTTAATTTTGTGTTTTAAATATATAAAGTAAAGTAAAAAAAACTGAGTGATTTGCTACTGTTGTGAGTGTTGTGTCAGTTTTGAGAAGTGCTGACGTAACGTTGATGTGGTAGGGGTCAATTTGTGTCATTGTTGGGAGAGTTCCAAGTAAGAATATGTATAACTGTTTATATATATATATATATATATATATATATATATATATATATATATATATATATATATAACCCACCCTCAACTGAGAATCATGAGAAGCAGTACTGCTTGAAGGATCGGCAGAAATCTGTATGTGCTGAGAAGTCTTTTTATTATTTATTAAAAGAAAAAGATTCTTATTCACGAACCTTTTACCCTTAAACAACGGGAGAGGATGGAAAAGTTCGACCGATAGGATATATATATACATATATATATATATATATATATATATATATATATATATATATATATATATATATATCACGCGGATGCTAGGATTAAATGTGACTGAACCCCCCTGGAGTTTGAGGAAAAAAAAGGTTATGTACATGTATAGAGAGAGGTTTATAGTTTGAGATACTGCAAGGAACTTTCCCTGCTGCAATTAGGGTATATAGTCTAGCAATTAAGGTAGTAATGTTAAATGGATAGACGAATGCATAATTTAAGCAAATAACTTATTTGGGCTATGTTTTTGTTTTTCATCAAGTCTATAATCTGATCCCTGTTTCAGGTGTTAATAAATGGAGAAAAAGGTGACTAAACAACTGATTGTCATTTCCTTGTTAGAGTCCAAATTGAGTTAGAAGAGTTGAACGTGTTTTACACTTGTGTTCTCTAGGGTTGGAAGATAATTTGGGAGCAAACTTGTATTTTAGTTTCAAGTTAAACACAATTTACAGCTTCAAACAACAACATATCACATCAAATCCAAACACACCCTTAAAACAAATGAAAAATCCCATAACTGCAATTATACCGAAAGATGAAACTAATAAACAAATCCATAAACTTCTGAGGTAAAAGAAACTTTAGGGTACAAACATGAGTAGCAAATATCTTATAACATCAAGTCTTTCATAATAACTTAGACAAACAAAACCGATAGATTTCAAAAAACAGGTTCTAACCTTTCTTACTGAACAAACCAACATACCAAAATCTTTCTAAATCAGATCAGCAACATTTGATGGCAGTTCCTCAACCACCACGTTGTAAAATTTCTGGATATCTGCAAGCATCCGTTCGTCATCCAATGTCACAAAGTTAATTGCAACACCCTTTCTCCCAAAACGTCCACTTCGTCCAATACGATGCAGGTAGTTTTCAGGCTGTGTAGGAAGATCGTAGTTGATCACAAGGGACACTTGTTGCACATCAATACCACGAGCCAAAAGATCAGTGGTGATGAGAACACGAGAAGATCCTGAGCGGAATTCACGCATAATGATATCACGAGTGTTCTGGTCCATGTCACCATGAGTGGCTGAGACTGTATGGTCACGGCTTCTCATCTTGTCGGTCAACCAGTCAACCTTCCGTCGGGTGTTCACAAAGATGACACTTTGGGTGATTGCTAGAGTTTCGTAGAGATCGCAAAGGGTCTCTAGCTTCCAGTCTTCTTTTTCGACATTGACGTAGAATTGTTTGATACCTTCTAGGGTGAGTTCGTCACGCTTGACGAGAATCCTCACGGGCTTGTTCATGAACTTCCTTGTGATCTCAAGAGCCTCAGGAGGCATTGTTGCAGAAAACACTCCCACCTGAACCTTTGAAGGCAATAGCTGGAAGATATCGTATATCTGAAAGAATGCTAATCAGTTAGAAACAGCATAATTTAATCCTAAAATGAATCTCTAAAGTAAACAATTTACTGCCTTGACCCCTAGACAATCACGCTAAGAGAAATTTCATTTACACACTACAAACTGACTATTACAGCTCCAAGTCACAATAACCTATGCATAAAGACTTAAATATATATACAAATTGAGATAAAATTATGAGTAAAAGACCTGATCCTTGAAACCTCTGGAAAGCATTTCATCAGCTTCATCAAGCACAAACATCTTGATGTAATCAGAACGTAGTGACTGCCTCCTAAGCATGTCAAAGACACGACCAGGAGTACCAACCACGACGTGGACTCCGGCTGAGAGGATGCGCTGGTCCTCACGAACACTGGTTCCACCAACACAAGCATGGACCTTGACACCTAGATAGTCACCAAGTGCTCGCATAACTTTCTCAATTTGCTGTGCAAGCTCACGAGTAGGAGCCAGAACCAAAGCCTGACACTCCACCACGTTATAGTCGAGTTGTTGAAGTATCCCAGAGCAGAAAGTTGCAGTCTTTCCGGTTCCTGATTGAGCTTGTTGAATAACATCAAGACCCTTGGTGAAGGGAACAATTCCCCTTTGCTGAATTGCTGATGGCTTTTCAAAACCTACAAAAGACGAATTACAACAAATTTAATAACACTTTCGCAATCATTCACAAGACAATGACAAAGTAAAAATATACATACTAACCATATGCATAGATGCCTCTTAAAAGATTTTCTTGCAAACCCATAGCATCAAAACTATCGTAAACCTCATCATATGATGTAAAGAAATCCTGTCCATCAGTAGAAAGCCTGTCAAAGCAATAAAAACAAATCATCAGTATGTGAAAAACTAGTTCGAATCAAACAGACAACTATTAAACGGAGATGTTGTACGAAAAAAAAAAAAAAACTTACAACTCATTCATTTTTGAATCAAACTGACGAGTATCAAACTGGGAACCTTCAGGTGCAACGCCTGCCATACTGCAAACAGTAATACTAGCAACAGTTATTCCCTACACACTTTTAACTTGTATAAAATCTCCACAAAATCATATATATACACGCTGATCTAGCATGTCTCACATTAAACTCATACATACTACTGTAAATTATCCCCAAATAAATCAACAAACTATCGCAGACATTCCACAGGGGCACTAACATGAAAGGTATCATACTTCCAACAACAATTAAAATAATACACGCATATATAATGCATATATGTGTGTATTCACAACACACACTAAGGTCTCTCCAAAATTACTATTAATCCCTCTAACATCAAATCATCAGATGATAAATCAAAGCTTTTATTTATACAGCTCAAAGATATACTGATCTAGATAATATATTCGCTTGAATCTCGATTTAAAGTTAGCTTAAACGCAAATAAAGTCAATACTCGAGATCAGAACATATCTAAACAGTAATTTAACATCTATAAAACTATAACATAAACACCGATCTATTACACATAAAGCTCAGATCGCAAAAAAAAAGGACATATAGATGGATATAAATATAAATAATAATTAGATACATATAAAACAGATCGAGTGAGTAATCGGAAAACAGAGTAAAAAAATGGGGGATTAATTAAAAGTACCTGATTGATGAAAAGATTTCAGAGAAATAAGTAGGAAAAGAGTTTTTAGGGTTTTCTCAAAACTCCTCGGATGTTGGCCGTGGAGTGTTGAGGGAATTGGAATGCTTTTTTGCTTTGTTGAGAGTGAAAATAAAACAAGGGTTTGTGTGTTGTTTTTTTAATATATATTTTGAAACCCCCAAATCTTACCCTACGTTTGCTATATTTCATTCTTGACTATTTTATCCTTCATTTGTTTTTTTATTGACAATTTTACCCCTGATTTTCTTTTGTATCTTTATTATTCTTATATTTTGATTTTCATAAAATAAAGTATAGACGTGGTGACTACGCAGAGGCCACTAATTCCTTTGGCTTTTTGTGTGATACTCCGTATATTATACTATAATTATATATATATATATATATTCTTTCCTTTTTTTAGGAATGAAAAGACATCCGTTGATTTATTTAATCACGGTTAGATGTTGTATGTTATGCACTAACGATTGTACGTTTGATAGATATAGATAATAATACTCCGTATTTAATAAGAACAAAAAAATTGTTTGCATGTCAATCCATCCCAACCCGAAACTGTTTTTACTAATTATCGGACCTGCACATCTTGTGACCACTAGTTACATCTCTATGTAAAAGTAGGACTTGTTTAAAAAATACTGTGATTTTAAATACACATACATGATAATGATACAAGGAAGCAGAGTATTTCTATTTCGGGTTGTCTGCAAGTCTAATATTGATTTGGTTAGTTAACAACCAATCACGAGATATTTACAAAATTGATTTTGGCATCGTTATCATACTCTTGGTTATCCAAACACACCAAGTGAAGACGGGTGGTTCAATCAGCCAGCGAGATTTTTGAAGAGTTCCGGAAGATGAGCATTGGTGAGCTTTGTCCTTTTACTGATCTCAGTCTTCTTTTATTTCTTCTGTTTTGGTTTACTAGATACATTGCCATTCTGACCCATTACTCTCCTCCTAGCGGTGTTCGTGGCAGGTTGCATCCCGTTCTTTTGCAAGTCCCGTTCAATATCCAACACGTCTCGTGGCAATTCAATTGCCCTAAAAAGTTGTTTCAATTCATCATCAACCTTGATAGTGACTTTAGGATCGTTTGGGTAGGCTATGTCTTCCTGATAGTCGAAATTTGACAGAAGCCATATCTGTCGAGCAGCTTTCAGGGCCTGAATTGCAAACATGAGAATATAGATTACACTTGTAAACTATCACAGATGGATTACCATTCAAAAAGTTGCAAAAATAAAAAGGTTCCGGCCCAACTTGATCTTTAAAATGTCGCAACTTAAACTTCAAAAAATAGTAGTGGCCACATACAACTTAAGTATTAAAGACTTTTATAATGGGCACTGCAAACTCATAAGCGAGTGGAAAATGTGTTAGACGTCAGAAAATGGAAAAACTGGACGTAAGAAATACCTGTAAATCTTCCATGACAGTTGGGTAGGCATCCTTAAGATCAGCAATAGCAATACCCTCTGCGAATGTCCTTATTAAACGTAGAAGTTGTTGCTGGTCTCTCACATTATGCTTCGACTGCAAATATAAAATCACTTCAGTAAATGCTTGATAGCATCAAAGTGGAGACGACATCTACGAAATCAAAGTGATGTGGTATTGCACATAATTAGAGGTAAAATAATAGGCTGGGCATGCAGGTTGGGTAACAGGTAAAAATGGATAATGGTAGTACGGAAGGGATCGAGTTGGGTTGACCCGAAACACGTTTGCCCAAAGATTTTATATCTTCTTATAAACAAATAGATTGGCAAAAACAATTACAAAATTATATTGTATTATTTCAATAATACCTAATTTTATTAAAAGATTTTATGCATTGAAATCAAACTTTGGCAACTCTTGACCCATTCGCTTTATCATTTTTATATTACACATTTGATCTGTTAAAAGATTAAACATATGTAAGAAACCCCAACAACCCATACATACATAACTGGGTCAAAATTACCACATCAACTAATAGTGAGTTAACACCAGAAAAAGCACAAGCCCTTATGGTAGCAAGGTTAACAAATTATATATCTTAAAAATATCAGGATTAGCTTGTAAGAGAAGAGCTTTCCCTCGTAATTCACTTTTGGGTTCTTTGCCAAACTCTCAAACACAGCCTTGTTGCCTTTGATATCAACATAGCAAGCTTCATTTATTTGTTCAGCTGTAAAAGATTGCCTTGACTGCAAATATGGCTAAACTAGCTTAATTAAGAAATGGTCATGAGACATTGAGACTACAACCACAAATGCTGGTGGTTCATCTTCTCATATTCATATATTAAACGTGTTATTTGCTATTCACATTATATATTTGCACCAATTATGCGAGTACTACATGAATTATAAAGTTACAAAGCAGAAGTCCAAACCCAGGGAACTACAAAACTTTAAGTAATCAGAACTCGGAAACTACCTTTCGTTTTTAGTTTTGCAATACAACACAATGCCAACATATTTTTCTAATGTTCAAGATAATTATTCAATGAATAAATAAATACTAAAAGCGGTAACCAACTTAACACAAACAAGAGCAGGCAAGGTTTGTACCTCAAAGAGTAGATCAATCACTCATTTGATCTGAGCTCCAACAGGGCTCTTCCTTATATTATTTTATATGTTGCAACCTCTCCGTATCATTAGCAAATTTAACTGCAGGAACAAGTAGTTTGGTTAAGGTGGTAGCAGGAACAAGTCTAGGAGCAGGATTTGTTGTTGTTGTCTTATTGCTTGTTTTAGAACCAGCAATGCTCTTGAGACTTTGAGAGTCGACTGGCATTTCTCCTGTTGCTTCTTGAACCTATTCAAACTCTCTTGCAACGATCCCATTCGTTTCTTCACCAAGCTACACATATGTCAAACAATCCAACCAAATCAAATCAACCTCAAAATCAGAGCATACATAAACAGATTTAACATCTATAAAACTATAACATAAGCGGCCATCTACATACACATAAAGCTCAGATCGCAAAAAAGAAACATATAGATACAGATATACCTGTCAATACATACACATAACATAAACAGACGAGTGAGTAATCGCAAAACAGAGTACATAAAGGGGATCAATTTAAGAGTACCTGATTGATGAAAAGAAGATTTCAGAGAAAAAAGTTGTAAGATATTTCAGGGTTTCTCGAAACTACTCGGATGTTGGCCGTGGAATGTTGAGGAATTGGAATGCTTCTTGCTTCGTTGAGCGTGAAATATAAGGGCCGGTTTGCTTAGCATAATGTTGTTAGATGCAATTGGAATTTGTTAAAGGAATTAGAATGTGAAGCAATTGCAATATGAAAGAATTAGAATTTGACATTGTATTGTCTTTGTTGTTACAGATCCTTTTATAAAATTGGGAGGGGTAATTGTAGTTTAGGAGCTTATTCTGGTAATAGCATCCGCAACGAAGAGACGTGGAAAAGTTAAAAGTTTTATTTAATGATAAGGTGAAAAATCAATATTTATTGTAGCTTTCTATGAATGCAAAGCGATTGCAAAGTGAGTCCCAGAGTACTTTTTATATTTAAATAAATGGATTGTAGTCTTAAAATTTATAATTAAATTGATGATATGAGTTTTCTTGGAACTCTATAAATTTAATGCATGGTAGAGACTTTTTATGACAAAGTTAGATGATAATATGACATTACTTAAACTCGCTATCGAGTACAACGCGTTGAAGATGCTCTAACGGTGGATTAGATCCGGACCGTTAGGTCAAGAATATTTAATAAAAAATAAGGTGGCAAGATGTTAAATAAATAGAAGTTCGGTGGCAGAGCTGAACAGACTGCCGGTGGCAATTTCGTAATATTATATATTATTACACCAACTTTGATATCAGTATTTGATTTATACGTTCGAAAACAAAATTTCCACGGATAGAATGGAGAACTTTATGGTTGTTTGCCGGAGAAGAACAGCAGGTTCTTCGTCGGAGAGGATAACAACGTTTTGCCAGAAAAATATGAAGTTCGTCGGAAATACGATTTTGTCGGTGAAAGATACAGTCGTCGAATAAAGACGAAGGCTCGTCGGAGAGAATGACACGAGTTCGATTTCCGCCAACGATGAGGAAACCACTGGCGGCATCTGGATTTTCTTTCTCTTAGGTTATTTCTGTTATGTTATGGGGCTTCCGGCGGTGATGAGTGATGACGATGCCGGTGTTGGACAAAAGAGGTGACAAGAGACTTCGTTGGGGAAACTTAGAATGGGGAAGTTGTTGGCCGGAGTTTTATTAGTAGACTAGTAGTGAATGAGTTAAATAATTTATTTACTTTCAAAGATCTTGAAGATCAAATCTTAAAAAATTACCCATGACTGTTGTAAGCCACTATCAGGAATCATACTTACCTACCACTATCCATCTTAAAAAAGTCCATGAATCCAAATAACAAATACGAACATCTCTCATAACATCTACCATCATGAATCATAATATATGAAAAAGAGATCTTGAACAAAAAAACCACTAAAACCCAAAATCGAAGAAGATTAGCAAGAACAAAGAATTACAATCGGTAGTACAACAGAATGGAATAAGGAAGGAGAAAATGTGATTGTAGGGAAGATGGAGAGAAATATGTGGCCGGACTGCCGGAGCTCGGAGTTGCAGTAGCCCGGAGGTGGCCGGAGCTGAAGGTGGTCGGAGCCGGAGTTGGCTAGAGTCGCAGGTGGCCGCACAGTAACAGAAGAAGAAGGATGATGAGAGGTACAGGATAACGAGGACTTGAATTTGAGGGGTTTGGTAATGATGTGAACATTTCATGGAATTCCAAATTTTCCTTCTAACATATGGATCGGAAGTTAAATTCCTCTAGTTAAAGGAATTCAAACAATTTTAATTCTTTCTTCAACCGAACACTCAAACAAAGGAATTCAAATTCCATTCCGGAGATTCCGCAAAACAAACACGCCCTAAGGACTCGTTTGGTAGTGAGAAATTTAGAGAAAAGAAATTGTCAGAGAAATGAAATGTAGAGAAATGAAATTGCTAAGAAATGCTGAGAATTTCCATTGTTAAGTAGCGATAGAGAATTGACCTGAGAAATTGCAAAGAAATCAATTTCTTTGTTTGGTGGTCGAATGCAGAGAAATGAAATTGAATTTTATATTTGATATTGACATCAATTTAGATAGTTTTCACCATATTTATATAACCATAATAATATATGATACAATAAGTAATTAACTTCTTTAACACAATTTAATTCAACCGTTTACAATTCAAAGGTGGTGATATAGCTAAACAATGACATAAGCCATTTTAAAATAACAAGCCAACCTAATACCACAATAGATTTAGCATCACAACGAAACAAAAATACTTGCGAAGATAACGTTATTTGAAACACTATATTGCCTAGTCTAACAACAACTTTTTTGATTAATGGAAATGAACGCATTTTGATCCACTTGAAAGTACCTGCAACACATAAATAAAAAGATGAGACCTACTTACCTTAATCTCACCTGCACTCACCCATAAACACAACAAATTAAACCTACAACAGCTCCAAACTTGTTACTCAACATCTTCATTTTGTAAACTATCAATTCATGGTATACTCATTCATTAATTCAATATCACTATTAATAGAGTGTACAGCAAATGTATGTATATAAAAAAGACAAGCATTTGCATGTATGTACACAAAGAACACAACAAAGTGCATATGTATGTAAACATGTAACACAACAATTAGAAATTCAAGTTCTCATTGAGGTACATACATGTGTTTTACTTATGAGGTCAAACAATTTACTTTAAGACATCAATATCAATGGAGCTGCAAAATTTGATGATAATCTAAAAATTCTATGGGACCAAACATGTAATCTAAATGTAACCCAATACTTATTTATATGGTTGGAATTAAGCAGGGGATCACTGAACAGACCCAAAACTAAACACCAAATACGAAAAGATATACCTAAAACAACTAATGACACATCAAAACGCAATCGATTAAAAAGAACACCAGGATTCTTATCAATTAAGTGAGACAATTTCTTAAATAAAACATGTTGCTTGAATCTAAAGACCACCTCCAAATGTCCTTTGATTTGATCTGCTACTAAGGGACATGTTAGCTAAGCATTGATGTAGACCATGAAATTCATCCAAAGTTTTGCCACGTGGTTGTCTTTGCCACGAAAAATTACAAATCCATGAGCCAAGGACAAGCACCATCTGTCACGGATTGTGCGATCTGCATTTGTTACAAGAACATATATATGAGGAAACTTCTCTTATAAACATGAACCTATCTCATTCTTTCATCAAACCAAAAACAAATCACCTACTTTCCGCTTCCCATCACTTAATTATTTGGTAATGAGCAAACATATAACACCTGTTATCATGAGATGCATATACAAAGTTCATTAAAATAATCAATCTAAAATCCATCAATTAGTTATCAAGATTCTTTTAGGCAAATAATCAAACACTTGGTGGGCAATTATACCAAACACATACTACTACTACAATACAAAACAATTATCTTCTTTAACTTTTGATATAAGCAAAAGATGCTGGGATTAGTAATGAAATTACCAGTAAAAATTAAGATAAAAATGTAATGCTTAATAGCAGCAACTATAGTGGTTAACATAAACAACAAACAAAAACTTGAAAGAAAAACATACAGAGAATCGACTACAGAAGACTTAATCGAGAGAGAACGAGATAATAGAGGAGAAAGATCGCCAAATCATCACTTGTTTAGGGCTAGGGTTTGTGGACTGTAAAATTTCTATTTGAACAAAAATATGCTTTGCACGTGATATGAGGCTTTATACCCCTCTCCTTATTTATTTCACCAGTTTCTCCGTAAAAAACACGGAGAAATTTTTCCTCACAGAGTTGATTTCTCCTCATTTCTCTACAAATTGAATGGAAATTAAAATGCAAAGAGAGTGATTTCTCGAGAAAATCATTTCTCCGTATTTATCAATTCTCCCACCTACCAAACAATGGAAATGAACTCATTTCTGTTTCTCTTGTTTCATCTCACCCTACCAAACACACCATAAAGGAATTGAAATTGGAATGTATTTAAATGATTATAATTAAAGAAATATTTTTTTCACTATGTATCGAGAAAATTATGAAAGATTAACGTAGAATGATAATGTAAAATGAAATAACCAATAGGATTGCTCCATTTCAATTATTCATTTCCACCTTTTTTTTGTAAATATAAATATCTCACAAATCGTATATCTTTAAATTATAAAAATTACACCGTTAAATCATGTTCTTTTTATCTTTAATTAGATATCTCACATGACATACTTCTGACGAACTTTTTTTTTTCGTTTTCTAATGGGCATGTGAAATTCGTAATGTTAAATCACATGTGAATATATTTACAATCAAATTATAAGTTATAAATCACTAGCTATAATCATATATAAATAATCAAAGTTACAAATTATAAGTTTAAAATCACATAAAAATAATTTATTTGATAATTTAATAAACCTTCAGAAAAATTTTTAGTTATAAGCACATGCGATTAAACATTAAATTAGTAATCACATGTGAATAAAGTGTAAATAAATACGAATTTCAAATAAATTTTTATAATTATACATATAAATAAATATAAAGGTAAAATCACATGTGAATTACCAGTTATTATCACATACTTCATTTGAAAAACACATGTGATTAAACCTCAAATCAATAATCACATGTGATTTTGGCCGTAAACAAATGTAATTCTGAAAATCTTATTTATAGTTATTTATGTGAATGAATATTAAGTCGTAATCATGTGTGAGTTAACATCCATCATTGATAAATAATTGTGTACCAATATTATATTTTTATTATAAATCACATATGATTATACATAAATACGCATGTGATTATATAAATCACATTTTGTAAGACCCCACAAAAATTAAGAAAAAAAAAAGTTTGTCGAAACTATAGCTTGTCGGATCTCTAATCGAAGAAAAAAAATGCTGATTTCGAATATGTAATTTTTATAATTTTTAATCATGCCGTTTGTGAGATATTTAATTTTAAAAATTCGAGTGAAAATTGGGTAATAAAGAAAATGAATCTCGTTCTTCATTTTTTTAGCATTCTTCATTGAATCCACTTTTTAGAAAAGAATAAAAGTTATACCGCGAATAAGTATAATGGGAAGTAAAATGTAAACCACTAAAAATCTTCCGTATATGTACAATATAACACTGTAAAGTACAGTTAGTGATGTGCGAAAAAATATTAGTAGTGTACGAATCATCGGTATAAATGTAAATAAATAGATAAAATATACTAATATTAGAAATGAGATTCAAAATTACAATTTTAGTGGTCTTGCTGAAAAGCCCGATTGACTACGAAGTTTGTATCTGTATAAATTGGGTTTAATGAGTTAAACTAATTTTCATCACAAAACGACAGACTTGTTTAATGAAGAAATTGCGATTTAATAAGAGGAAAAAATTGTTTGTATGAATGAATCCACCCCACCCGAAATTGTTCTTACAAATTACTCGACCTGCACATTTTCTGACCAGGCACTAGTTACGTACATGCACGAAAACTCCCGACATCTCTACATGTTATACAAAGATGTTACAATTTCTTACATTTGTTCACAAACAATAGTACTATTGGTACATTAGGTACTCGTGCATAATAATGGTTCATAACAAAAGCTAGCCTCATATGGTCAACCTATCAATGTAATACAAAGTCAGGTTGGCAATTACCAAATACACTTCTCATACCAGCCTACTGACTGCTCTTGAGAGTCGCATTCGAAGCAAGAACTTCATCTATAAGCTTGACAGCGAAACGAACACAAGTGGCTTCCAAATTGAGATATAACATCTACCACACCACCATAACCAGCAACACAAGTAACCTAAAAAAAGATGACATGAATATAGATACGAGAATGGAAATAAAAAAGTAAATTTCTGACTTTAGTGGTCAAACTCATGACTTTCAAGCTGGAAGTTGACATTCTTTTAGCATCTGTTGTAAAGTTTGAAGTAGTTTCCAAAAATGTCCAAATTTGTATTATTTGAAGTAGAAGTTTGTATGTTTGACCTGAAAACGTCAAAAGGTAAACTTTTCCTTTCTGGAATTTAAGATAAAAAAAATTAGTAGAAACAAGGAACATACACCGGATGGATGTAAGGACACAGAAAATGCTGATCGAGGTACACATTGTATCTGAGATAGCATAACACCATTTATGACGTATCGACTCAGCACTGGTTCTGCTCCCACAGCTAATATCTGGAAAGAATTGAAGGAATTCAATTAGAAAGCCATTTTTAAAGATGAACTCACCAACTACTTACTTGATTATCGTCAAAGCATATATCTTGGATGCATGCACGACTCGATATCTCTGAAATTTTTTCAGAAGCAGAAAGATTCCACACGGATAGATTTCGACCACTGCCACAAGCCTATAAAAATATGTGCAACATCAAAAGATTTCTTCTAATCCCCATTGCTATATAGAGCATTTTAAAACACAGACACGTGTAAGGGCATGTTTTTGCATCAAATCAGAACATGTTTGCATAGCCATACCAATAATTTCACCAGCATAATGAATAACGATCTAACTAATTAGTGTGTCAAATATGATAACAAAAATAATATTATTTTAATAAACAGACTGAATTTATGAATAAACTGGTTCATAAGGCTTTAGGTATTTACAATACACCTTGGGCACTTAGACCTGTTATAAGTAAAACATAACCTGTAAATCCAAACCAACCCATTTACTAATCACCGCTAAGTGCAGCCTATGATATCAAAAGATTTCTATTTTGGCCAACATTTAAAAGTTTTCTTAGTTGCTAGAACCCTCACCAACCACTTTTCACTAGCATCAAGTGCAATGCAGCTGACATACGAAAAGAGATCTTCAGATTTCTTATCTGTCCCTGGCTCAATAACATTGATACACTTTCCACTTCTGCAATCTGGAATAAACCACCAAATGAAAGATGAAAAAGATTAAGACGTGAATAAGAGATGGCAAAATGGGCAGTAGTAATGGGTCAAAAAGAGTAATTCTTTAGTTTGATCGCGCAGGTTGACCAGAAAAATCTTTTGGCATTCTATATAAAATACAACAAGTAACTTATTGTTAAGTTTCTCTCGACATAATTAATTTTAACAATTTGACCCTGTGTTACAGAAACTAATCCAAAAAGATTGTACAAGAAGCTGAAGGAACAAGAACAACAAACAACAATTGTCATTTATTAAAGCGTTCCTTCATATCACTAATAAGATAAAAGAGTACCTACCCCAAATTCTGACTGTTCCATCCTCTGAGCCAGTTATAATCTACAGATATAGCAGAGTAAAACACAATTAACTAAAACAGAGTACACAGATTATTACCTACAGTTGCAAACATAACCAAGTAGGAACACATTCAAAAAAAGGGTAAAAAACAGAATACCTGCTTACAAGAATTTCGGGCAACGACAGAATGTAGATAACCGCCATGTCCTTTGAAAGTCAGTTTTACTTTAGATTTCTCCTGAAATTATATTGAAAAAATGGAGCTTCCATTAATAAGACATGGAAATATGAATGCGAGTATCTCTATAATTGATTGTTTGATCACCTATTTCACCTTCAAGAGATACATACCACATCCCAACAATACGCACATGAATCACCAGCAGCTGAATATATAGAACCCCCCTATGATAGATAAAATCAAATAGAACAACATATAAATTCATCTTCTATCTAACAGGCTCAATTGGTTATGAAACTGATAGACAATAAATTACACACCTCAGTATCAACAGCAATAGCATTAGTTTCAGGAATAGGGGAAAGAGCACCCCAAGGACCCCTGACGGAAAACAAAAGGCATTAGTTAGAACCAATCAACGGTCAATGCAATTTGAAAGTGAAGAAACAATCAAGAACCAAATACAAAACATATATCACGATCCTATACTATTTACAGCTTCTATCGGAACACAAATTGGTAGATCATGAACCACATTTCATGTAAAGCGATACGTTTCCACTAGTTAAAATTTCATCTTCGAATCCACATTTTTAAGGGTAATTCATTGAAGAATGAATTGCAGATAATCCAGAAGCACCACACGTTATCAAACAGAGAGTATAAAGAAGTCTTTCAGTACATGATAGTCAGAAAATACATGCGTATCTTATCATAGTTTTACGTTTATGTGACTCACTTATGTTGAGGATTTGCCAAGTCAAGTTGCGGCTTCAAACGGCCACCTGCAAAAATTAAATGCGCTTAATAAAGTGTAACAAAAGTAGCATATGAAAATCTGTCAGAAGATGAATATATGTCATATTTCTTAAAATGTAACTTAATATTCCACACATTCATAATGAATCGACAACCTTGTGACAGACTATCTTGATCAGCATTCATAACATCCATCCACTTCCATCCCCGAATTCGACCATCATCACCACAACTAAAAGAAACAGACATTAGCAATCTTTTAAATATTCCATGACAACTAACACTTGGAAGAACGATTACATAATCAATCAAACATAATTCGTCATTTAATTAAGAAACCATCATGCACAAGGTTACACATTACTAGTCATTTTCCATTAGCAAGCATCACTAATCATTTACCTTAATAACAAGGAATCGTCACCATCACCATAGAACTTGACATCATAAGCCGGCCCATCATGCCCATGAAGTAAACAATTCGGTTCAGCTACAAATAAACTAGATAAAATAAACAGCAACCGTAAGCAAATGCACGCGAGATGTTTAGATGCACGATTTGAAAGTGAATGTGTAATGCGTAATCAACATATATCTATTTGCCATTTCCAAAAGGTACTTACTTTTGAGCCCTAGAATTTCCATAACCTAAAGGCTGCAGAGAAAACAAAAGCAAAATTACATATACATATATACATACATAGACGAATAACTAAATATCAGCAGCAATTCAATTAGTATCAAATTTAAGAGAGGGAGGAGTGATAAAACAACATACGAGTGAGGAGATAAAAGATGATAAAGAGTAAGAGGCGATTGAACCGTCGCTAGAAGCAGCGACGATGAAATTAGGGTTTTGGTCGGTAGGAGATGGTGAGAAGAGTGTACGGAAAATGGTGAGAGAATGGGATTCTCTGTCTTCTAAGATGCTGTCTCTATACGCATCTTCATCCCACTCCATACAGTCTCCTTCACCCACCACCATTTTCATTTTTCTTACTTCAATCTTCGGCCGCCGAATACAGTAGGTGGTCGTTAACTGCGGGATACAAAATCATTAAGAGAAAAATATGCGCAAGAAACTACTCTAGTAATTAACGTAATTCTGCTTTGTTATGCATACCTTTTTCTTTTAACGGTTTAAAAGGAAAAGGAGATAAAGGAATAAAGAATAAAAGAAAAGAAAATGTAGATGTACAACTCACCATGTCACGTCATTTTGTAAAGAAAGGTTTGTGAAAATTATGTGATTGTAGACTTTCTCGTAAGAGAAAAAGGAAATATTCCTTCCTAATTATCTCAAATATCACACGATGATAAGATGATAAAAGGAAAATTTTCTTATCTTCCTTTCACTTTTTTCCTTTTACTGTCGGAGTGGGAAATTTTGAGGATACAATTTTGTTTCAAATTATTTCTTTCCTTTCTTTTTCATCCACAAACAATAGAATTAGAATTTTAAGGAATCTAAGTTCCTTTGAATGAGCGAATTTGATAACTTCAAATTCAATTCATTTTTAACCAAACAACATTATAAAATGGAACTGAGATTATAATTCCATCGAATTATATCGCGCAACCTTAAGGTCTTGCTTCCGAGTTTCTGATAGAAAAGAACAGAAGAGGAACGTTAATGAAAGTTATACGGATTCGTGTTCCCGAGTTAAGAAGAAACTGAAGAAAGTCACATTTCATAACTTGTGTGATGTTTCATCCTTCCATTTCTTCTCACTTTTGGAGAAAAACTTTGGAGAGAAAATAAGCCTAAATTCTCCTCCAACTTCTCTTCTATTCTCTTTCCAAGCAAAACTCTAGAACAAAAGTATTTATTTTCGCTTATCTTCTCTTCTTCCGAAAAAAACAACTTGGGAGCGAGCCCTTAATGGTTGATTTATAAACTCGTTTTCCATACTTCATACTCCCTCCGTTCCATTTTTGTTGTCCCAAAAAAAAATATTAGATTTAAAATTGGTTTAATTAATGTCAATTTTGTCCTCATATTCAAGATGAGTTTGACTACAAGTTTTTATGAAATAAATGGTTGATAGTAATAAATGAAGGTAAATAGGAGAATTTAATGATTTTTAATAATTTTTTTTTTATTTAAGTAAACGATATTTTTAAAACAAATAAAAATAGTAAGGTGGACAATAAAAATGAGACGGATGGAATAGTGGTTTGATACTTCTATGTTTATAAAATATAGACTTCATATATTTTATGCATTATTTATTTTTTCTTTTAGATGAGAACAAACTAATCGAGGTTAAGTCTACCTAAGATGTACTATATTTTATAATGATTTATACGAGTATTACGTGGATATCAATTACAACTTGAATGACCTGCCGCAATATGCGGTTAAAATCACCTCATTTATAATTAAGACTCTTTATATTTGTTAAGCATTCGAAAACTTACATAAGTATTTGGTACAAATGCAATGTAGTGATACGAGTCTATAGTATTATTTGCTTGGATTTTAGAATCCAAGGTTCATTTACTAGATTTTTTTTGATAAATATTTACCCCCAACACCCGAAACTAACCTGACAAAGATGAATAATACAACCCGTAAGCCCAAAATCAGCCCATCAACCTCACACCCAATTGACCCGTTGGCCTAAATAGGTCATTCGAGATATTCATTGGGTTTAACTCTATTCCACATCAACATAAAATTAAATATCATCACAAACTCGAGAACTGAGAACCTTTCTAAATCTTACTAACATATCTTAATGTGTATTAAGTACGAACGAATAAGTATAATAAATTATCCAAATTCAACAACAACATTGAAGGTTTAAATTACATTTTTGTCAAACTATGATAAAACTGTTTGACTCTGAAAAAAATTATTACCCAAAATAAAAATTTAAAAGTAAGTGCTTATTAAGCTATCAACCTTAAAGAAAATCAATAATGAACTTTGATGAAAGTCTTTGAACTTCAAAAAGTAAATTGTATTAAATTACACCGCATTAGCAGCTACCCATATTCATGATTTCTTCAAGGTATCCTCTAATTAAGTACCATCCATCGCAATTGTACGGTTATTTTCCACCCATCAATTCAAATCGACCACCTACACTATAAGGTCCTATTTTAGACACCCTCATTTTTCTAAAAAACTCTCATCATTTCATTTCACTTAGTCCAATCAATCATTCATGCCCCCTATTAATTCATTTTTTTTCTTAATTCTTTTATATAAATTTTTATTTTACATATCAGATTATATAAAATTTTAAATATTTACTAGAAACTAACTTTTTATAAAAATATTACTAAAATCGTTTTTGATAATATTTTTATGAAAATCGATTTTATAAATTTCTTTTAAAAAAGATATTTTTATAGAAAACTTTATCATATGACTGTAATTCTGAAAATATATTTCGAATTAATTATTTGACGTGACTAAAGCAATAGTATAAATTATTTGACGTGACTCGAAAACTATTTTATATATATTTTAAAGTAACTCGAAAAATACTTCCGAAAAATTCGTTTTTAACAAAAATCATAAACGTTTGTTTTTCGTATACAAATAAATCTTTATTGTCTATATATTCAAAAAAAGAAAAATCACAAAAGGACAAAATAGCTGACATACGGGGTTTCCAAGCAATTTTGAGGGTGTCTAAAGATTTAGCCTACACTATATAGAGAAATGACTAGCCTTGTACCAGCGCAAAGCGGCGACGGCAAATAATTTCATTTGACACCATATTTGATAATGTAACAGATGAGTTTATGTAATTAGAATATATTCAAAATGAATTACAAGTATTTGAAATTAACCATCGTCGCAACAAATATTCTACTTAACACTTTTTTATACACCACATTTATCTATCACTTAATACTTCTTTATAAACCACATTTAAGGTGTAAACTCCGTCTTGGTTGATCTTTTTAGGAGATTTCACTAAAACCTTCATATTATTGCGAGATATGCCTCTAGACAACGCAACATAAAGTTGCCCATGCAAGAATACAGACTCTAATAAATAAACACCCACGTTCTGAATTGTCTGACCTTGAGCTTTATTTATCGTCATAGCAAAGCTAAGTCGGATAGGAAACTGTTTTCTCTTCAATTTGAAAGGGAACATGTCATCTTGAGACGGACATAGAGGAATTCTGGGCAAAAATACGCGTTTTCTAGCATGTTAACCAATGGTTATTTCTGCATCAATGACATTAGGTTGAAAAGCTTTGCATATTAATCTTGTGCCATTACATAGTCCATTTGATGGATCAACATTTTGCAAAAGAATTATCGGACATCCAATTTTCAATCGAAGGCAATGAGGGGGCAAACCACTGACATTGAGCGAGTTTAAGAATTCCATTGGATAGAAATTATTCTTGTCGTCTTCTGCTTCATCAAAGCTATAGTATACTTTTTCCTCTCCCGGAAATCTTTCAATCAACTTATCGTTAAGGCCATCAACATTATCATTCTTAGTTGATAAGATTGCTCTAGAAATTACATAATCTGGAGAATGAGTATTGGTTTCTAAAGAAGGAAAAATTGCATTGATTAAATCAATTTTGGACTTGTCTTCCTCAGTGTAAGGAATGACCATGTCACCTGGTATGCGAATATAGCTTCCATCTATGGCTTCTTCAACTCCGTCACCAACACGTAACAGAAAATTCGAAAACCACGGGTCAGAGAGTGCTCTCATATTTATAGTTAACCTTATCTTTATAATTCCTGGCCAAAGAGGTGACATGCATAGACTTGCGTCTACAATTTGAGCTCGAATACCACGTCTCACGACCGGCAACACTTGTCTAAAATCACCTCCCAAAACCATTATCTTTCCACCGAATGGAAGTCTCACCCCTATAATATCTTGCATAATTCGATCTACCGCCTCAATCGCCTGCCTTTTAGCCATAGATGCTTCATCCCATATGATTAATTTGGCAGATTGTAATAGTTGAGTAGTCACACTCTGCTTTTTGATGTTGCATACAAAGTTATTATCAAGATTATTAGGAATCTTAAATCTCGAGTGAGCTGTTCTCCCTCCTGGCATGTTATTAGCCGCGGCACCCGATGAAGCTGTTGCAAGTGCAATAAATCCATGAGAACGAACCTCGGAAAGTAAAGCTTTGTACACAAATATTTTTTCAGTTCCACCTGGACCATCTATGAAGAATACCCCTGAACATTCATCATTCACGTGCTTCATTATTTCATCAAATGCATATTTTTGATCAGCATTAAGAGTATCTCGAGAACGTAAGTGTTCCTCTTCAACAATTATGTTATACTCCTCTTGTACCTCTCGATGACCACCAGATTCCAAATTGATATTTGTGTTTATCTTTGGAAGATCAAAATCATTGAGATTACTACCCATAGATTGCAAAAATACGGTGATGTCTTTCAATACCATATTTTGTACTAACTCGGCACTTTCACAATGTCGCCTATAGTCTTCAGAAAGTGAATCATAGTGGTCATCCCATAACTTTCGAACATCTTCTGGCTCGCAAAAAATAAGTATAGTTGCAAAAAGCCTTCTAAAAGCACATGGAAACTGGAATACAGATGCCTCTGTAAGACACTGTGATAAACTATTATCATTTTCTATTAATCCTCTTTCAAGAACTGCTTTTCGAAATGTTGAGTGCAATACACCATTGACCGTATAAAGATCTTCGAAACATGTGGGTCCTCTAACATGTGAAAAAAGTAAACGTAGGTAGTACCGTTCTCCTTCAGCGGGGTTAGAGGTATTAAGTCTACCTCTCATTATTCCACATCCTCGAGGACTCCAATGTCGTGTCGACGCATTCCATGTAAAGTATTGCGGTAATTCTTTATACAAATACTGTCTTGCAGACACATTCACTTTGTTCATCTCAAAAAATGCAGTTAACATCGACCTCTTGTCTTTCTCCTTATCAACAACATCACTCATAATATCATTTTCATCGAACCGAAGCATTTGCTTATTTGGGAGATGAACCTATAACGCCATGACATGTGGGTAGATTTGGGAGAGAGGAAAAGTAAAAATTCGCCACATTGCCTCGTAGACAGTTCCATCGATTTGGAAATGATTCAAAGAATATAGTCCTCCCGTCATAATTCTTCCTTCAAATTTTCCCAATAAATGGTGTGTAATAATTGCTGCCATTTTTTGCCTCTAATATATAAAATAGTATTGATCAAAAGTTGATTATATATGTTAAAGTTTGAATACTTTCGTAAAAGAGTGCTTATATTTTGATCAACCAAAAACAAAATTAGTTTGTTTCTTCGGACATCGTTCCAATTGAAATCAACACGGACACGCGTAAAGTTATACCAATTTTGAGGTTCTTGGAGAGAAGAAAATGTTTCAGCTTCAAAATGACCATTCATTTTCTACAAAATTTTAGTAACAAGATAGAAGTAAGTGTTATTATATTTGACTGTTTATAAGGATCTTCAAACAAAAATAATTGAAAACTATTTTGTCTTATGTTCGATTGTTTTAGCAGATCCAATGGGTTATTATTGCTAACCTGTTGTGTCTATTATAATTATAAAATAGATCCAGAAGTAGGTCCAGCCTAACAATGAGAAAGCCCATTAACATACAGTACAGTTCCAACTGAGCGGGTCTAGTGGGTCGACAAAAAACATAAAATAATCTAACGCAGGAAGCCAGGAACGTATATGAGAAATTGACCAAGAATACACTATAGATTGAAGTGTTGAAGAAAGGGATTTTTATCAAAATCGGCTCGTGTCTTCCAATTTCTCATCGGGTGGGGTTTTAATTTTAAAATTAGTTTAGGATCGATCATGATTTTGTAAATATACAGTTTGTAAATTTGTTCGTTATTTTCTTTTATCATGATTTTGAAAATACGTTTGACTTGTTAGAAGTTTATTGCTCCGAGGTTTTGAATTCATATACTTTCAAACTGTTATTATATAATATTTATTAATAATTGAATGGCTGCGTAAATAATTAAACATGAGAATATGGTAGGATAACCATATGAATTCTAATCATGACACTTGGCTTGTGATTGATCATCTCTAAGGCTTTTTAATTGTACATTGCTTTTAATTGTTCATATAAACAAATTCGCGTGGCTTTTTAATTGTTCATCTAATTTATGAAGTAAACTTATATTTTGTGTTCAATTGTACATTATATTCCAGCAATAACGATATGAAAACTTATATGTGTATAATGTTTCGGAGAGATTTGGAAAGAGTAAAAAAGTTTAGGGGAAAAAAGGGTCTCGACCCGACCCAACCCGACCTAACCCGAGTTCGACCCATTTTGACCTGACCCAAACCAAACCAACCCAACCCGACCCAATTGCCAGGCATAATTCCTATCTATAAAATACATTTACAACATAGAACCTACCAAATATAAAGTTTACATCAAATCTATATACAACTACACATTTTACTTCGAACGATAATTACAATAGAGTTAGAGTTCATATAGTTACTTACATAATCCGAAAGAGGAGATCGAAGGGCGTACAAAACCGAACTATTAAATCGACAACCGAGACATAACGGCGCTCGGAGGTAACCAACTGTGAACGGGAGGCAACCAGGGAAGAGGATATTGTGCTATGAAACAAAGGACTTGTGTTTGTGAAATTAACTATGGATTTATATAAACTATCTTGAAACAAACAAGGAAGGTCAAAACCTAGAAATAAAGGTTATAATCTTGATATGTTGGTTTGATGCAAAGATAGTATAGATTTGCAGACTTTAAACAAAAATGGAAAGTCAAAACAAAAGAACGGAAAAGATATTAATTTATTATGTCAATTTGATGTTTTATCTTTCTATTTGAACTTAATATAAAGTTAAATTTAGATGAAGAAAGCATGTTGCAGATAGTTATTTTTAAGAATTAAGGGAATGTCACTTTCAACTTACGACCGAATGAATAATGGTTTTAGCTACTGTTTTTTTCTTCTGAATGTATGAGTTTCAAATTTTCATTTCTCAAAGGAGTAGTTGTGTTCGTCTTGTTGCTGCAGATTCTTGTTTTCCTTTGTTTTGTTTTGTTCTTTGTTTGTAATGTAGTTTTACTTTTGCTTTTGTCAGAAATAAAAGTAAGTTTTTAAAAAATAACTTTTGGTTTTTTGAAAAGTTAAAAATGGAGGTTCTTTACAATGATTTACAACTTTCAATTGTCCATTGTGACATTATCCATGCTATTTTGATGTTTCTAAAAAGTAGCTTATAATATTTTTGGATTTTCTCAAAGTTTTCATATGTTGCAATGTAATGCAAGCGTTCGTTTTAATGATCTACACATCAAGCAGATCCCTGACATTTTAAGTTTTCTTTCCAAACTATTAATTAATTCTATATTTTCATATTTAGTTCGCTAAAACCTATTATATAAAATTTCTCTTCACAGTTAAGTTTTCTAAAACCTATTATATCCATGTTTTTATATTTAGCTGAAAGTATCTTCGGGTCCATCAATCGTAAATGCATTTTTTATTAGCATTTTGATAAGCTGATTAATAGAATATAAGTTTTCTTATATTCTATGGGGTCTATGCTTTGACATCTTCGGATATTCAGTATATCAATTTGAAACTGGATTGGGTCAATTCAAGTTAGCCCAAGTCAGACAAAATATCTACGATCAAATTTAAGGTCAAACAAAATAATCAACATAGCCCAACTCAAAGAAAACTCCAACCAATTAACATTATGTGCATACATGTGTTGATCCATCTGCCAAAAACACAAAACACCATGACTAACATTAGAAAGCTCTCAAATAGAAATTTTAAAGATACTTTTGCATTCAAAAATATAATCATTCAATCATGAAAACCAGATCTGGAAACGGACCATCAGAAATAAAAAAATCAAAAACTTGAGCCAACGATGGTGGCTTCGTTTGGTGTCTAGTTGTACGTCCACCATAGTCTCTCTAAACGAAAACCAAAAAAAGAAAGACAAAAGAAAAGAAAAAAGATTATAAGAATAATCATTATACAAAAAATTAAAAAAAGGTGATTTCACAAAAAAAAAAAAAAAAAAAAAAAAAACTGTATCTCCTACCATGGTTGCTTTCTTGCACATGGTTGTAGTTTCATCCAAACAAAATCTTAAATCATGATTGGTTATTTCAAATGGAAGTTTCTTCTTCAGATCTGATAAAATACAACATATGGGTTAGGGTTCTATGTAGATTAATCATTAGATCTAACAAAAAGCAAACGATTTATATTTATATCAAAATGTAACACACGTCAAAATAACACCGACAAAGGTCTTTGTGCGCGTGCTGGTGTAGTTCCAACAGAGACCGATTTTAAAGTAACCCTCCAACATCAGTTTTTGTGTAGATCTGGTAAGGTTTTGTGTAGATTTAGATATTGTTGTTCGGTGCTGGTTTCGGTTAGTGTAGATCCAACGGTGGTCATTGGAAGTTGTGACGGTTATCATCGATGGTGGGGGAGAGGATTGTGCAGAATTTTCTTTAGAGAAAAAGGAGAAGATGTGTGTGTTTTCACGGTGATTTTAATATGTGTATTGTGTGTGAGAATTTATATATATCTGCTGAAATAAAAAAAAAAAAAAAAAAAAAAGGGAGAGTCAATGGTTGAGATTAACTCTTGTTCAAATGAATGGTAGAGATTTAAGATTGGCTTAAATTTAAGAAAGATGAAAATGTATTATAAAGTAGCATAGATAGTTTGCGGCAGCCCATGACACTAGTAAGCACGTCATTGAAAATAAGAATAATTACGTTGTGAATCTCTGAATCTCTGACGAAAATAATTGTTTTCTTTGTCATCATGTCAGAAACTTCAGTTTGTGATCCTTGTCAGTCGACCCAATCCATTTGACCCGTTTTGAGTTTGAACTTATATATAAATAAAATAATGATGTAGACCTGATAAGAAATAATGAAACCATAACTCCTTTTACCAAATGTAAAAAATAATGGTAAAAAATAAAGATTGAAAACATACTTCAAAATTACCACATCATAAGAAATTATGGCCCTTGAGAGCTGTTTTATGTCATATTTATCAGCAACTTCAACCCGTGCTTAACCTGTAAATAATAGAATTTACGTGTGTCAACAAACTTGGGGAAAAAGTTAGTGAATCCGGCCTAATCTTTTTGATAATTCGTCACGATATAGTGACCATTTAAAAAAATTAAGAAATAAAAGTCAGTGCCTACAAGTTAATATACTATTTTGACTCGTTACCTAATCCACCTGATCCACCAATTTTCACCTAATTTCGAGTCCATCACCTACCCATTTTGCTGATGCGAAGATAGTCGATGCAAAATACGATTATAAAATAACTATTTAAATAATGTTATTATTATTTTTAATAAAAAGTGTCAGTAGATTATATGTATTTTACATAAAATTCAGACGATAATATACTCTTTACCTTTTTAGGTAAATATAATCCTAATTGTCCGGTTCATAAGTAATGGGTCGAATGGACCCGCTTACTAACATACTGGCCATATGACATTGGCAATGTTTTTAAAACCGGTTTTTCAATTGAACCGGATGGAGGTCTGGTTCCGATGGGACCGTCGATTCAACCGGCTTGATAGCTTTGATTCAACCGCTAAATCTTTGATTTGGTTTGTTCTTTGCTTCCTTTTGTGCGAATAATGATATGAAGGTTAGAATCGGAAACTAATTTTGTTTGTTCTTTGCTTCTTTTTGTAACAATTAGAAACTAATTTAGGAATTAGGATAGATATTTAACTCTAAATTTGACCCTTTGAAAAAGAAGAAAAAAAATGCAAACCGGTTCAACACCGATTCCGGTTCAACTGGTGAACCGCCCAGTTCAAGGCGATCCAAAAACTACCAGAAAACCATTTTATTTTGAACGGCTTTTCTTCCCGATCCCCTGCTTTGAACCTATTTGTTATAACGTTGGATATTGGTGAAACTCCCAACAATAAAATATTTTATTTTATGGTACTAAGTTTTGAGCAAAAATGTCAAGGGAAATGAATATACACTCAAAGTAGGAATTACATGTGCCATCCATTTTAGCCAAAGTTGACTCAAAGTGAAAAAACACGTAAGAGCAAAAAAAAATAATAATAATAATAATAAAAAATAAAAATAGCTACAAAAAAACATTCACAATTTTCACAGTAGGCGTTTTAGAGTTTAAACCATTTACTTGACATCAAGAAGACTTTAGAGCGAACCTAGATATTACTATATAATAAGCCTACCACCTTCATATGATATGTAATAGGCTATCTAACGATTAACACCTTTACACGCACGTCATTGCACCATCACCACTTCACCATGTGAACCTGCAAAACAAGTTCATACAACCGGTCAGTACTACATTGTGTGGGTTCAGACCAATTTGAGAGGGATGTGGAATGTTACATCTCTCATAAATCTCTTTGGCTAGATGCAGGAAAGCTTCAGCTTCTTCAGCCATTCTGGAGACCCTTTCAGCTTCTTTGACAGCTTCTGCTGCAACAAACGACTTGTTTTCTGCTTCGGCAACTTTATAAGCAGCAGCAACTGCAGCCTCTTCTAACGTTTCACCAAGATGACTGTTGATCGGGGATATCCTAGGGCGGATCTCTTTGGGTTTCTGGATCGGGCCCTTGGTTCCATTCTGTACCTCCTTTCGAAGTCGATAGCAGTTCTGAACCTAATCATCCAGATACGTTGCTCATTGTCAAATGCAGAATCATAATAAACAATGTTTCCAGGTCCAAAGAGAAATGCTTGAAAAGGCATTAAATTTATAAGAGGTGGCAAAACGAGTGCATGTGGCAATGGGCTGATATGGGTTGGCTACACACTTTCTGTCCACAATTTTTAGCTTTTTTTGTTTGGCTTAAATATACAGTAGATCAATTATAACTACAAAACAATATTATTTTAGATAAGATTCTAGCTATTTTGGATAATAATGATTATAGGATATTATATGCATTAAAAACACAAACTTTCTACCCATTTGACCCATTTAGTAGTTTGACACCTGAAAACATTCAGAAAGTTCACCTTCTCAAGTTTATCTTGAGCAACAAGCCTTCTTAACCTTGAACTTAATAACCTCCTAAAATTGATGGGCACCTCGTGCCTTTTCTGCATATCATAAAGATTACAATATTATCAGTTAGAATCACTGCAAACTAGTACTGCTATCAACATAAGATTCAAAAATCAACTCTTAAGACGATTCCCATTATCGATATAACTTTAAAGAACCATCTGATATTTACCTCAATGAAACTAACAATTGCACTGGTATCTGATCCATTTGGATCCTTCAAGGTTGACAATGCTTCATAAATCATTGCATTATACCTGAACAATAAAACACCAATTTTAAACATCATCCATAAACTTTACGTAATACCAATTACAATTAAATATTATCACATACTTTGAAACAGTCTTCCCATCAAGTAAACATTTTGATGCATCATCCATATGCACATCAGTAGATGATGGATCAACTACAACTGCTGCTGAGGAGCCAGGAGCTTGAGCAACGGGCATAGGTGTAGCAGGAGCATCTGTGCTACTTTTTGCTTTCGGTGTTCTTGATTTTTCCCTTGGACCTTGACCATTCGCACTTACACTCATATTCCGCCATTTATCCTATTATAAGGTAAGCATGGTCACACGCTTAAGACAAGTAGTTATATGGCGTAGTCAAGAAAATAACCTTCTAGTTTAAGGTATAGTGGTTTGAACACACACACACACACACACACACACACACACACACACAAGAGGATTTATAAAATAAGAACGGTAAGACACACAAGTCTCTCTACCCTCGGGTAGAGGTTTTAGGTATGATTGTCTATATCTTACGACCACCATACCCCGCATGTAGACACCAGGAATAGATGCATAGATCAAAAGTTGTGATCTTTTTTACATTAATGCTTCAAAATGCTATTAAACACTTTAATATGGATAAAATAGAAATAACTACATTAAATTTACATACTTATATGATCCAAACTACAATAAAAAATTGGTGTTCTAATAGTTTCTATTTTAGAAGTTTTCTTTTTTATCCTTCATGGGTATATTAGGTGTATATAAGAACAAAAACCATAAGTCTCACAATTCAGAGCTGTAGAACAAATGCGTCAAATATTATCATATAATTTCCTCAAAAATACAATAATGCATACACATATTTTTTATTTTTGAAAATCAGAAACACCCTATATGACATTAAAATTTACAAACATTAGGGTTTTACACATGAATTATGCTTTTCACTACTTATGAAAAATTCCTCAACAATAAATTATAAATTCAGGATCTTTTTATTAATAGTCATATAAATAAAGAGACAAATAGATATATGTATATATATAGAGAGAGAGTATAAAGAAGAACCTTGAGATCGATATTGGAACGAGAATACAGGAAATGGTTGAATTCGGGATCTTTTTGGATGTTTTTCCATTTGCCGGTGCCGTGTTTTGCGACACCGGCGCGTAAGGCTTCTTCTTCCTCCGCGGTCCACTTCTGCTTTGGATTCCCCATCGTTCGCCGCCGGCTGTAATTTAACAATAGATTTTTTTCAGTGGTCTTAAACCCTAGAAAAAATTGGAGATGATGATAGAGCCGTGACAAGACTAGAGTAGACTTCCGTTGTGGGCAAATACGACATTTAGTCCAAAAGAAATACCTTTGAATTTATCTTCTTCTTTTAAAAAAAAAAAAAGGAAAAAGAAAAAAGCGTTGTTTTTTTTTTTTGGAGTTTACAACGTAAAGGCGATTCCAAATGACGAAAATAAGAGCACGGGGTGTGGTGATACTGTCACCACAGTGTTCTGGATAGTGTTCTGGAGAATATTGTAATTGAGGATTTTATGGTGTGGTGACAGTGTTCTGGACAGTGTTCTGTAGTTTTTTATTAGTTGTTTTATTTGTTTTTTTTAATGGTGATAATTGTATAAATTAAATTATAAAAATAAATAAATCAAATAAAACAAGATTTAATTAATTAAAAAAAAATTACAAGTCCTAAAATTAAAATACATAATTTAAAAAGTCTTACAAATTTAAAATACAAAAGTAAATAAAATAAGACAAATCAGTTTCCCGATCCCGAACCCGAAGCACCACCTCCCGCTCCCGTTCCGTATGGCCATCTCATTGTCTCGCAAATCTTCCTCTTCTCCATTTCCAAGATGAACCTTGCTTGCTCCGGTAAATGCTCAGACGGCATCGACAAGATTCGAAGTTTGGCCTCGAGATCCTTCGTCTTGTAGTAGCCTTGCTTGTCGGATCGGATGCCTTCGAATGTTGTTGCGAGTGATTCATCAAACGAAGCACGGGAGGAACCGGCCTAACCAGAAGAAGTGGTTTTTTGAGACTTCGGTTTCCTTGACTTTCCAGCCGGCCGTTGATGCGGATCGTCCCCAAATAAACCCTCATTCGGGTTTTGCGTTTCTTGCTCCGGTGGTTCGTCGAAGTCCGAGTCCAAATTGACCGTCTCGCGGCGTTTTGGAACATTTCGTCTACCGACGACAAACGGATCGGGATGTAGCCACTTCTGTTTATCCTTCAAAAAGTTCCACGCCAACAAACTTGTGAAAGTTTTTCGTTTTCCAGCTTGTATTGCGTGTCACAACGGATCAACAAATCATCCCCCCCTTCACCGCTCCGTAGTTGATCCGAAAGCCTTTTCCATATGCCTTGCCACCTGTTGCAGTCCGCGTTGAGTTTGGTCCATTTTGACGACAACGCGTCTTTTCCTCGTTGAAATGGTGGATTCCGTGCGTTGTACGAATCCATAACGAGATACCAAAACGAAGACCCTTCTTGGTCAGTTCCACGTTGTGAATTTTCGGACACCGAAATCCAACTTTTCGCCAAACGAAGCTCGTCCTCCGGTACCCAAACGTTACGGTGTGGAACGACTTTTTTGGTTTTGGCCGGTAAATCTTTTTTGGGTTTTTTGCCATTGGTTTTTTTGGATGATTCGGGTGTCGGGTTGGTGTCTTCAACGGATTGGACGTCAGGTTGTTGTTGACTTTGACGCCACATTTGAAATTGGGCGTATTCATCGGGTGACAATTGTGGTGGTGGTTGCATCGGTCGGTTGTAAGCGTATTGGGCAAATCCTTGAATTTGTGAGTTGAAAGATGGTTGATTTTGTTGCGGTTGTGAGGTTTGCCATTCGCTCGTGAATGGGTTCCAAGTGGATTGTAAATGGTACGGGTTATTCGGGTTGTTCGACATGATGAAGAAGATGAGATGAAGAAAATAGAATTTTTGGATGAATTTTTGATTGTTTAGATTGTGTGTGTGAAAGAGTGTTTGAGGTAGTGTTTGAATTGTGATTTGAGATCGTATTTGAGGTGTGTTTAAATAGTAAAAAAAAATTATTATTTTTTTTAAAAATTTGGCCGTTGTAACGGCTATTTTTTAAATTTAAAAATTAATTTTTTTTTAAAAAAAACTAACGGTAAAAAAAGGAAAAAAAAAAGAAAAACGTTGCCGTTCACAACGTTCGGAAAAGGACGGCGGCCGGAAAACGCGACGAGAACGCCGTCGGGAACGCCGTTCCGGTGCGACAGAACGCAGTCCGACGGCGTTCTCGTCGGAAAACGGTGACAAACCCCCCCCCCCCACACCCCGTGCTCTAACATGTTCTTAATCGGGATTAAGTAAATTGATATTGTTATAGATAGAGAACAAAAGTTTAGGTCTAAATAACAATCAAATTTAAACAGAGCATTGTCGTGATCTCGTGATCAGTAACACAACTTAAGTATTATTGACGATCAACGTCGTCTCATAACACCGATAGTCTCAGTGTCGTGATTTTATCATGGAAAAGTCAACCTGTCTTTTCGTGTCTCTAAGCAATAAAATTTAATACGTTCTTTTAGTTTTTTTTTTCAAAAATTAACGATTACCTTTCAAAAATAAAAGGTTTTTAATTAAAATGATAAGCCTTTTAAAAAAAAGTAAAATTATAGTTTAACCCCTCATTTTTCACCTATAACTAGAACTCTTATCAACCATTTCCAAATTCAATAAAATTATTCTACTTAGATCACTATTAACGGTGACTGAAACTAATTGAAATCAATTGGCCACGTCAGCGTCACGTCAGTCTTTTTCAAAATTGACTGAAACTGACAGATCTCTGTCATCAATGACACCGTCACTTTAATTTTTGAGTCTCACATTTACCAATTTACCTTAGTTATATACACATAAAAAGAAAATAAAAATAAAAACGGGCGGTACGTCGGATATCCGACGCACCAAACCGACGAAACTAAACCGACGGCCCGTGCCATTGGCATCGGCTCCGTCGGTTGGAACCGACGTAAAACTGATGTAACCAATGGGACTACCTTACTCTAAACAATAACTATTCTCATCAATTCCTCTAATAACGTCTTCAAACTCAACACAACTTCAAATTCTAACTCTTCCGATATAATTTTTGACTTGGATATTAATGATTGATTAATTCAAACTTATACCAAGTCGTGGAATTACTCGAAGAATATTGGGCCGGATATGATGTTGAAGCTTTAAGTCAACCAAAACGTACATGCAGGTACATCAAAAGAACTCAAGTAAGTACCGAAGAAAAACTCAGATCCAGCAGGTAACACATATGTTACCAACGAGTACCACATGTGTTACCAACGAGTACCACATGTGTTACCAACGAGTACCACATGTGTTACCAACGAGTACCACATGTGTTACCAACGAGTACTACATGTGTTACTAATATTGTACAATCATAAAAAAAAGTCGAAAGTATATCATGTGAGATGTTTAATCGAAAAGAAAAAAATGATGATTCTTATGGTGCAATTTTTATAATTTTTCAATGAGCCATTCTTGAGATATTTAATTTTTTAAAAACGTGGGGGAAAGTGAGTTTTGTGACACATGACACATTTTTATTGGTTCCTCAATTTTCACAAAAATTTTCATTCTCATTTAAACTCCACTCATTAAAGATAATTTAAAGTTATTACAACTCTACTTTTAATGTTCACAGTGATAAAATTATAACACTCCAGCTTTAAAAAAAATACTCATATGAATATAGTATAAAATAATTAATCCTTGTTTAATGTGAAAACTTCCGATAAAACTTGGAAAACAACAGAGAAGTGAATGGGCACCGAGCATCTTTGAGGACAATTGAGTAATTTGACGAGCAACTAATAATCACGTTTTGCTGCAGTAGGGTTTGATGTACTTTTTAAAAACTCCTTTTCGATGAAACCAAATCGCAAAAAATCAACTTTTTAATTTTTCTTGACAAACACTAAAAACAAATTATCTGCATTTTATAATCGCAATAATCTAAAAATCAGTATCAAATCGCAATCCCAAACACCCTCTTAGATTTCACTAAACCTCCAATTAACCAATCACATACAATTATTGACCTAAAATTTCTCCTTTAGCATGTTGATGTTGAGAACCAAATTTTAGATTATACGTTTTCTCATATTCGGTTAGCCTTGGAGTATTAATTCAATTAGCATTTGATTACTATATTGATATTTGTTTGAAGTTAGTTAATTTCATAAGTATTATTTAGTTGAGGCTTCCTTTGTAAGTATCTTAATGATAGTAACTTGACATTTTTTAGTGAGAATAGTTGTTGAGATGATTTAAATGGTGAAGTAATTATCAAGGTCAATTTAGTCATTTCTTGTCATTGAGTCCAATTTAAGATAAGTAGCAAATTCACCTACAACACGTGTAATATATATATATATATATATATATATATATATATATATATATTATATATATATATATATATATATATATATATATATATATATATATATATAGAAATAACGGGTTTCGTTAAACTTTATTTTACATTATAATTAGAACTTCACCTACAGTACTTGTTCAACACGTTATTGATTTGTTGTTTGCCCATAACCTATAATTATAAGTATATATAAATGCATCATTTGGTTAGAATCTTCCATTTGTTTCTACATTTAAACGTTTTAATTGTTTTTTCCATCACATAATTCGCGTAGTACGTCTATAAGATACGAAAAACATTGTGAGAGATAATAGGAATAATAAAAAGAGGCGATACTCATTCTCGCAACCATGATATATGTATAAAAATTGACAACATTTGCACTTTTATTCCCCACAAATCGAATTTATATTTTTCTACATATGAACTTGATGTATCAAACTAAATTATTCTGCAACTCTATGAGTGACTATTTTCTAGGAAGAACAAACATATGGTTCTAGTTCTACATTACTACTATTATAGGGTTAAGTGTCTTGAAATGCATTCAACTTGACCCAAATATCTATTGTATGTATCTTACTTACGGGTATGGTTTTTTAACACATAAGACATGTAAATCAAAAGGTATCAACGCACTTTACCTAGAACGGGCTTATGTGGCACCGGTTGCAATTTTTTTGGGTGAATCATCGACACGTTGGATGCCAAATCATCTGTCACTTCACCAATCACCACTAACCCCAAACACCACCACCACCACCACCACCACGACCGCCGTTTCTTCATATAACCACCACCACCACCACCACCATCCCTTTGAGGTTGTGATTATGAGAAAAGAGAGAAAAAAATTATGGTGTTAGTCCCTCATCTTCTTCCACCAGTGGCCTACCAAGATTTTTCTATCGAGTAACAACTAACAAGACATCTAACTTTCAATTAGAAAATAAAACTATACAACTGCATCTTTAAGTTACTACATTTGCTATAAAACATACACTCATGGAAGGTGTTTTCTTCTCTTTGAATTGTCTCGTCTCCGGTCATATCTGTTGTCGGTGTTGGATGTTCATCGACGGAAAAATGGGGATGATGATCACATACTTTGACTACTACCTTAATCGTAATGATGAACACAACAGAGACAAATTTGAGTTGAATTTCGGAATCGTTTTTGTTACAGGAAGTGTCACCGGAAAACATATCCGAAGAGCTCCGGCGAATTGTAGCAAATCAGAGTCGTGGGTTATCTGTAAGTTGAATGAGGATGGTGGTGGTTCCTCATATCCGAGTTGAATGACGATGGTGGTGGTTCCGCAGATCTGACGGAGATGGTGGCTGTCGTGGTAGTGACAGGTTGCAGATGGTTGAACAACAATGGTGATTTAACTCCCGTCATTGCAGGTTTCAACTATCTTGGATGATAAGGTGAGTGCCGGAATTTCAGTGGTGTCTTCGTGTTGATAACTCGATATTATGACGCCGTTGTGACGAACATCCTTGTGGCCGGAATACGGGGTTGTTTCATGGTGATGGTGAGATGAAACGGCAAGAGATGAGTCTGGATGATAAAGTGTTTGATGATTGGTGACGTGGCAGATGATTTGGTATCCAACATGTCGATGATTCACTCAAAAAAATTGCAACCGGTGCCACATAAGCCCGTTGTAAGTAAAGTGCGTCGATACCTTTTGATTTACAGGTTTTATGTATTAAAAATCATACCCGCAAGTAAGATACACACAATAAATATTTGGGTCAAGTTGAATACAATCCAAGACACTTAACCCATTATTATACTGAGATTTTTAGTTTCTTGACCCATTATTATACTGAGATTGTTAGTTTCTTATAAGTTTAAGTTACGTGCCATAACTAACTAATTATTATAACGGTATTTGCCCACCTATGTAGTGGGTTGGGATCACAGAAGTACATAACGTATTGATTCTTGACAACTTATCTAGGCATCACGTTATATTTATTTTCAAAGATATTGTCCTTTCGAATAATTTCATGATCACGATGATTAAGAAAGTTAAGTCCATATATAACACAACAGATTTGAATTAAGCGACAATACAATATTACAAAGAGAACACATCTTAGCCATTCATTTAAAATTAAGGGTCCAAAATAGAGGTGATATTTATGTAATTATCAAAAATTTAGGAAAAAGAAGGTGACATTTTCGTAAATAAGTGGAACTTCAAATTTCATTACAATGTATCTGTTTTTGTGAATCATAAATTTTTTTTAGTTCACAACAATTTTGGAGTAATGATTTTTTATGTTCACATAACTATATGAAATGATGAATGCTGTATTTTTAACATTCACAGTTTATGATAACTTGTGTGCACCAGTAAAAAATAAAGCTTCATATTTCAGAAACTTATGCGAATCATTAAAATGTAAACATTCACTACTTGAAACCTATTGTTAATCAAACTAAATAAATCTTCACTCTATAGAAACTTGTGTGAATAAAAAAAAAGATTAACAATAAAATTAAACTGTGAATAAAAGTCGAAGTTCACATTAATTATGAATATGCCACCACGTTAAAAGTTTAAATTATTTACGAAAATAACGATGCCATTTTTTAATTCAAGGGTTAACTTACCGTTCTCACCCAATTAGGCCTGTAAGCGAACCGAACGTTCAGCAAATAATTCGCGAACCGTTCGGCTGGAAGTTCATTTACGTTCATTCGTTTCGTTTTATGAACAAAAATTTACGTTCAATTAATTATATGAACGAAGATGAACATCAGTCTCGTTCGTTTATTTACGTTCGTGAACGTTCGATAAGATGTTCGTTTATTTATGTTTGTTTACTAATAGTATAATGACATTGATACATATTTGTATACGAAGTATCCTATTTTAATCTAAGTTAAATTATAAATATAATAGTATTAAATATTTAGATATCTTCATGATTATTTAAAATATACCAACATTACCTTTCAGTAGTATGTCACATTTCATTATATAATATAATATAATTTATATGTATTATGTATGTATTATATATTATACAGACTATATATTAATATTTATGTTTGCTTGTGTTTATTTGGGTTCGTTTAACGTATTAACGGATGAATACAATTAAATTATATTCGTTCGTTTGCGTTCGTGAACAAATAAATTTTCTTAGTGAACAAAATGAACAACAAAATCCGTTCGTTTAGTCGTTCGTGTTCGTTCGTATGTTCATTAAAACTTTAATAAACGAATACGAACGAACTCCGTTCGTATTCGTTCGATTCGTTCAGAGGAACTCCACCCAATAAATATGCTATTATAAAGGACCCGAGACAACCCTAACATGTATAAATATAAATTGAGATTGAGACACATGATAACAATAAGGGGACAAAGAGTAAATTTTGTGTTGTTTTTCCCCGAAATAGTCGTTGGAAAGTCATCCGACGAATACTGTAGATAAAATATTCCCTTCGTTTAGTCGAATATATGTTTCTCTGATTTGATGGAGTCAACAAGTACGATTGACGGCGACGGATCTTCGGCGGTAGTTGCGGTGGCGGTGAAGGGTGGTTACGCCGGTGGAATTGGCGGGAAAGGAAGTAGAAGAGCTGTACGGTGGGCAATTGAGAATCTATTTCAGAAAGCTGATCGTTTCGTTTTGATTCATGTCATTCCAAATATCACTTCGATACCTACTCCATGTACTTTCACAATCTCTCTATTACACACACAGATTTCCTGAATTTTATTTTTGATTGTTCATCTTTTTTTCTCGGAACCATTAGTTTATTAAGTTTCTGTTCTATCTACGAGTTTTAGGGTTTTATGTTGAGTTTTATTGCGATAACTAAATTGGGTTTTTTTTAATCGTACTATATCCGTTCAAGTCAAAGGTGGTGATAAATTGAGTGATCATTCAATTTGACATAAGATTATTTGGTAATAAATGCAGCAATCAGTATTAATTTTTCAATTTATTCAATATATATGAAAAATTAAAACCTTATTTGGTATTTATCATTTGGCAGCTGGGAAACAAGTCCCTATTATGGAGCTAGATGCTAATGTGGTGTCCATGTATGTAAAAGATATGAAATCACAAATTGAACAAGTATTTATACCGTTTATGAAGCTCTGCAAAGGCAAAAAGGTGCATTTTTTATTTCTTTAACATGCCCATTTTGAGTTAATCGGTGACCAGGTAGTTGAAAAGCGGTTCCTAAGTGAGAAGTTAATCTTTGTCTTGTCTTACTCGAAATGTTATTAAGCAGATAGAAACTTTATTAGTGGAAGGTGTTGATCCTGCAACGGGGCTTGTAAGTTATGCATCTGAGTCAGGGATCAGTAGTTTGGTTCTTGGTTCATGCTCCTCCAACTGGCTTATGAGGTTACTACTAATAGTGCGATGCTACTTCTAATACCTGCCGCCAATCACACTTTTGAAGGTTCTAATTTCTAATGTCCCATTTTAGGAAGTTATATGGAGATGGGGTACCCTTGGCTGTTTTAAAACATGCTCCAAGAACCTGCAATGTATACGTGGTGGCTAGAGACGGGCTTCTTTCCAGTCGAGGTGACAAAGGTTGATACAAATGCAGATTCTACAAATTTGCTAATGATAAATGAGACTAATTGCATTTAAAGTAACCAATTTTAGGTAACCAACTCGTTTAGGCCATAAAAACCCCTCAATATGAAAATAGTGTTGATTTTTGTAACGAACTTTCAAAATTTATCTATTTAAAGCGATCTGATTGGTTACCTGGTCAAAGGGATATGTTGACTTTCTTTTCCTGATGGGAGGAAACTGGAAACTGGTTAACTTACAGATTACCTCTTTAATCTGTTTATGCAATTTATCCGACAAATTATAATTATGGTCTCGTTCCCGTTTCTGATTCTGATACTGATAATTACAGAAAGTGGTTCTGGATACCAACACTCCTGTGGCATAAGTCAAGTATGGGGTGGCCTTTGTTCTTCTAACGAGTCCAAAATTGAAAGTTTACCTGCAGCATCATCTGTGGCAGTCATTACTCGTTTGAATTCTCAAGCATCAAACCACGAGAAAACTTCCATCGTTTCTAGTACCGTTGAGAGAAGCCACAGCTCCCAGGGAACCTTGGGTACTGCATTTTTACAATCCCGAGTGCCAAACAGAAGTTCTGTGTCTTCTACATGTTCAGATCAGGTGCGTGATAAATTTGTCATTACATCAAGACATGTTTGCCTTCTGGTTTATTTTGTGTTCAATCAGTTTACTACACTGTGTATCACAGTATATTTTAAATGGTAACATGTAGAGGCGACCCTTATGTTATGAAATGGTTGATTTGGGTTATGTTTTATCTCTAACGTGTTAAACGAAAAATAGTTCAGAAATAAACTGGTATGGATTCTCCTAAAGTTCACTTTTTATGCGTGAAAGCCATTAATTAATATCCATTCCGATAATTATAATATTATGATGAAAGTTCTAAATTTTTTGGACAACATGTGTTTCGGGTCAACCCAACCTGCATTTACCTGTTACTCAATCCACCTGACCCACCCAATTATCCACCTGTGCTAACATGGGTACATATTCTTTTGCAGTCTAACTTGCATGCTGAAGTGGAAAAACTAAGACGTGAGTTACGAAATGCTGTTGATATGTATAATCAGGCTTGTGATGAGCTAGTCCATACGCAAAACAAGGTTAGGCGTCATTCTTCACTCTTATGGTTTCACAAACCATGAATCGAACCATCAAAATAAATTGAAGTTCCAAGGAATGAGGCTGCAATGAATCTTCTATTTTGCTTTGTAAATCAGAACAAGTTATGTGGATTAAACATCCAGAAGATTTTACCACGATGTTACTATGTACAGGTCCAAATGCTTTCTTTTGATAGTGTGGAAGATGCCAAAAGAATTAGTTCTGCAGTAGAACGTGAAGAGCAATTCCGAAAAATTGCTGCCGAAGAGAAAGAGAAGCATTTGGAGGCAGTAAAAGAAGTTGAAATTGCAAGAAAATTGCTTGCAAAAGAGTCCTTTGAAAGGGAAATAGCAGAACTTAAAGCAATGAAGGAATCCTCAGAAAAACAAGAGATCGTTGATGCACTATTCACTAAAGACAAACGGTACAGAAGATACACAATTGATGAGATAGAGGTAGCAACAGATTCTTTCTCTAAAACTAAAGTGGTTGGTGAAGGAGCATATGGTAAAGTCTACAGATGTAATCTTGATCATATCCCGGTAGCCATCAAAGTTCTTTGGTCTGATACATCTGAAAAGAAACGCGAGTTCCTAAAAGAGGTTCCTCCTTCAGTTGCTCTTTCATTCTGAATTAAGTAGACGTCGCAATTTTGACCCATTTGATTATGAATGGATCTAACTGGATTGTGGTTTATCTCAATTTGGTCAAATAATAATAATTTAACAGCGAATCAGATCAAAGGGGTTGAAAGTTGCATAATCTATTATAATGCATACAACCTCCTAAATCATTTTTGTACAAAGATTTAAACTAATATTGTAATAATACGGTTCTCGTAACCATAATTTGCACATTACTTACAATAAAGTGATTGTGGTTCCACCTAACTCAAACCGGCCCATTCTGACCCGTACCCAAATGACCTGTCTGCCCTGCCCATACTGCCACTTCTAGAATTAAGTTTTGCAGACTCATTTCTTACATAATTTTTATTCTTTTTATAGGTTGAGGTTCTCAGTCAACTAAGCCATCCACACATGGTGCAACTTATTGGAGCCTGTCCCGAGAGAGGTTGTCTAATATACGAGTACATGGAAAATGGAAGCCTGGAGGATTTTATCTCCCAAAAGAACAATAAATATTATCTTTCTTGGTATGCCCGCTTCCGGATAGCTTTTGAAGTAGCTTGCGCACTAGCATTCTTACATAACTCAAAGCCCGACCCTATAGTTCACCGTGACCTAAAACCAGGAAATATCTTACTGGACCGAAACTTTGTGAGCAAAATTGGAGACGTGGGAATGGCGAAACTAATCACAGATGTGGTGCCTGATAATGTAACAGAGTACAAAGAATCTGTTCTTGCTGGTACTATGTATTATATAGATCCCGAGTACCACAGAACTGGCACGATTAGACCAAAATCGGATTTATATGCTTTTGGGATTATAGTCTTGCAGTTGTTAACATTACTTCAACCAAAGGCAGTTATATCAAAAGTCGAATCAGCTCTTTCTTGTGATACTTTATCCGACATACTTGATGACTCAATAACTGATTGGCCATTAGCTGAAGCAGAGGAGATGGCTAAATTAGGTCTTAAATGTTGTAGTCTTAGATGCAGGGATAGACCAGATCTCGATACAGAAGTACTCCCTGTTTTGAAAAAACTCTCTGAATTTGGTGATACAAGTGGGAAGGTCAGTAAAAACAACAATGATGCTCCAAGTCACTTCTATTGTCCAATCGTTCAGGTATAACCCTATTCGGCTACTCTTCTTTGTTATGTTGGTAGCATTTGATTGCTCTTTGATATTCTGTGTTTTATTGAAAAAAAATTATCCAGGAAATCATGGATGATCCCCACATCGCTGCAGATGGATTTACATACGAACATAGAGCTATACAGATATGGCTTGAAAGACAAAATGCATCACCAGTGACAAAGCGTCGGCTACAACATAAGAGTTTAACGCCCAACCATGCGCTGCGGTCGGCCATACAAGACTGGAGATTACGTTCAACTTCCTCAGAGAGAGATTCTTCCACGAATAATGCTATTTAAAACCAAATTGTTTATATACCATTATATTTAAGCATGTATGCTATTTTGACTTATTAGTTACTGCACACTCTCCATCCTGGAGTAATCGATCACTCTATCATTAAATTCAGTTGTAAATATGATGGGTTTTGTACATACCTTCAAAAACATGTAATATCATCAAACTTCATCTCAGTTATTAGATAGAACTGATATGTATCTAGTCTTTACTACACATGCATTAGTCTTTATAGACACGAGTTCCTTATGAAGATGTCCTTAATCTATTATGCACATCAATTTCTGTAATGATATCTTCATAAACATTTGATACTTCATAGCTACATATGATGCAGTTCATCAGCTATCAACCTGCGTGAATTCCAGGGCATTTGTATCAGGGTCTCTTGTAAAGATTGCTGGTCTTCCAGAGCGGCTAAGGGTGTAAGGAATGCCTGCAATGAAAGTCTCAAAGATGTTAAAGAGCTTGAAGCAAGCATCTATAAGCAATATGCAATTGAAGAAGGGAAATAGAGGAGTTACCAGCTTTATCAAGAATAGTTTTTAGCTTTGAGACATCACGGATAGCAATGCAAGTGTGACGATCTCGACCCCCATGTTCAGGACGACCTGTGAAAGGGTCGGGATTTGGAAGTTCCATCAAGTGAATCATCTCAGAACCAACCCAAAGCCATGCACCCCTGTAAGGGAGCTTATCATGAGGTCTTGCTTCATTTATCTTGAGACCTGATGATGATAAACATTACTATAAAGTTAGATCTTTCCAGTCCAGAAAGATGATGGGTGCATGGAGTTGAAATTCTGCAAATAGAAAACGCAACATACCCAAAAGATTCTGGTAAAAATCAAGTGACCGCTCAAGGTTTTCACACAATATTCCAACATGGTGAAGATTTACAACTCCAAAATCTGCAAGGATCCAACTTTTGTATATAAGATGACTATGAAGTTATATTTTGATCAGTTAGAAACCAAGAGACGAATTACCACTCTCGTCATCAACGGTTTCTGAGGTAACTGAATCTTTTGCACGTAAGTCTGCCTCTAACGACGTCTTGGCTTTTGTCACCACAAAATTCCTGCGAATGTCATTGTTTCTGATAACATTTTTTCTTCCTGGTATATTAACAGCAATGGGGCATATACTAACATGGTTCAACTGAATTAAACAACACAAAAAAAACCATTAGTGAATGATACAACAGCACTATTGAAAACATATTAGGTCCATGATACACACAGGGTGATTCTTATTACAAATCATAAACTAGTGTTCTGGTTCTTAGAACTCGAGTCTCGTAACGTCGATTATTAGTATTCTCCTCTAAACAATCAGTGATGATGAATTTAATTCAACTTGAAAAAGAAAAAAATATATATATAATCATGAGACTGATCCATCTATATAAGCAAACAGATGTATACAGTCATACAAACATATATATAGTGAGCAGGGAGGGGTAGAAAGAACCTTGTTGTGAGGAAGAAGAATAGAAGATGAAGGAAGGAGAGCAGCCATGGCGGATCTGGTGAAGAAGTCTTATGTGAAGTGTGTGTTTGTTCTGTTCTATTCAGTGATTCACCACCACTTGTTTATACAGGTGGGACAAATCTGTGATTTCTGGCAATTTTGAGGGCAGGTTTGTAGTTACAAATCAATGTATTAAAAATCTAATCATTCTTTATTTTTCATTTGAACATACACTCATCATACCTAGAGGTGCAAAAAAATCGGCTTTTTTCGGTTTTCGGTTTTTAAAAAATCGGTTTTAGAAAAACCGGTTATTTGAAAAACCGGTTTCGGTTAAAACCGGTTTTTTCGGAATCAGTTTTTTTCGGTTTTAAATGTTCGGAATCGGTTTTTTTCGGTTTTGCACCGGTTTTAATCGGTTAGTTTTTTTCGAGATTTTTTTCGGATTCGAATTCGGTATAAGTGTATAATAAAATTTAGATAATACAAATGAAAATATAAAATACAAACATAACTTTTATTTAAACCATGCAATTACGACTAAAATTATAAAATACAAACATAACTTTTATTTAAACAATACAATTACAATTAAAAATATAAAATACAAATACGAATACATTTCGAGCTTCGGCATGGCCATCACCCGGAAACGTAATCGTGTAGTAAGTATATCGAGCTTCGACATTGCCATCACCCGAATACACTTAACTAGTTATGTCGTCCCAAACTTCATCTTCATCCACGGATTCAACTTCAAGTTCTTCAAATTCACCTTCATCTAATTCGGTCGTTGGAGGTGATATTCCCAATTCGACTTCTTCATCTTCGATAATTTCTTCAACGTTACCTAATAGTGGGCCTTCCAACGTTGTTGCATTTTGTATCCTATCCACTCCGTCCAAGTAATCTTTCAAACATACACATACTTCTACGGATTGAGCGGTTAGTCTTGACCTTCTTTCCGATATTATTCTACCGCTAGTAGAAAACGCCGATTCGGAAGCTACCGTCGAAGCTTGGACGGATAATAAATCCCGAGCCATAGCAGATAAAATGGGAAATTGTACTTCTCTTTCTTTCCACCAACTCAAAATGTCAAAATTACGAAACTCCTCAACAGTTAAAGTGGTTAAAAAGTTTGTAGACATATATTGTCCCAACTCGCTTGTTGGAGCCGATGTTCGTTGACGCTTTGTAGCGTCTTCAAGTAAAGCATTATAAAGATTTATATTTATGTCGTAGGATGATGATCGAGATGTTCCCGCCCGCATTGAGTCAACAATTGGGTTATGATGTTGACCATATTTTGTTGCATAAATCCCAAATAATTGTTTAAAATTATTTTCAAATTTAGAAAGTTCATTTGCTATATAGTGCAGGTCGTCGGTTAAGTGTAAGTCTAAATTTTCCAAAATTGTTGAGATTATACGTTGTACGCCGCCAACATTTAAAGTTGGATTTAGTGCGGCGGAACAAGTAAAAATCAAAGGCAAACTACCAAAATATTTTATAAATTTCTTTTTTATAGCTCTAACCATTTTTCTAAACATTGGATATTGCGAGGTTTCAAATTCTTTTAATTTTTCGGTCATTATAAAAATTTGGTTTAAAACTAACGAGCTAGTTGGGTAATATACACCCGATAATATAGTAGTAGCCTCTTTAAAAACTACTAAAAACGAAGTTAAATCATTTAGTCGATCCCATTCATAATCGGTTATAGCTACGGACTTATTTTTAGCAACTAACATATCATTAAAAGCACTTAAAGTAGCACGTTGCCGTAAAATATTTTCAAACATAGTGTGAGTAGAATTCCACCTAGTATTATTATCGTAACAAGGTCCTAGGGGAGTTTCACCACATTGTGCACGAAAATGTCTATAATTAGCTTGTCGTTCGTTACTCGAACTATATATAGTTACTAATAAACTCTTAAATTTTTCACGTATATTAGCACATATTTGTAGTGCCGCTTGCACGGACAAATTTATAACATGAGCAACACAACGGGAATGAAAAAAAGCGCCATCTAAAATTGATTTTATTCGTAATTTTAGTAAATTCATAGCTCTATTATTATTTGACGCATTATCTAGTGAAATTGTAAAAACTTTATCGTCTAAATTATATTCAATTAAAGTGTCATTTAAAATTTTTCGCAAATTACATCCCGTATGCGGATAACCAAACAATTTAAAAGCAATTGTACGTTTCATTAATAACCAAGACTCGGGATGAAACCAATGGGCCGTAACGGCTAAATAAGAATTTGCCGTACCATGTGGTGCGGTCCAAACATCACAAGTAATAGAAACGCCATATTTATAGTTTTGAAAATCTTCAATTATATCTTTTTTAGCCGTTTTCCATAATTTATATGCATCGTTTCTAAGGGTAGTACGACTTACTTGTTGGTATCGCGATTGTAGTCTCTTTTTGATGATATTCGTAAGCCGTTGGTTGTCGAAGTGGTTGAATGAAAGCGCCTCTTGGATGACAAAACTAACTACAAAAAGTTGTTCACATTACTATTTATATATGTCTTTAAAAAAATGTTCACATTACTATTTATATATGTCCCAAAATAATTGTCTATTTGTAAAAAATAACTATAAAAAATCCTTAAACTTCTCATTTTACCCTCATTTATTGTTCTCAATCATTATTTCATAAATAAATTCAGTTAAATTTGCTTTGAATGTAAGGACAAAACTAACATTTAACCAATCTATTTTAAATTTTAAAAAAATTATTGGAGGACAATTTATTTAGGACGGAGAGAGTAGTAAGGCGTAAATTAACGATATCTAAAGCATTGTTGATAGAATCGTGTTGAAGTAATGAAGACTAGAATAGTAGAATGTCTAGACATCGAAGGTAGAAAATCGGTGGACGGTGGTACGTACTTGGTTAATGTGACCATGCCTTAATATTTTAAACTTTGAAATATTTTCCAAGTCAAACAAATGTACGTTATATTCCAAATATTGTACGGACTATTTTATTTTTGTAGACAAAAAAAATACAACAGAAAAAAGTAGACAAAAATTATAAAATATACTATACTAATAACAATGGTGGAGTATTAGTAGTGTTCTGAAATTTCTGATTATTTCTTTTTTAAAAAAAATTTAAATAATTTAATAAATTAAAACAAATAAAAAAATAAATAAAATAAAAGATAACATTCATTAATATAAATTAAAAAAAAAACACTAAAAGTCTTAAAAAATATAATTTAAAAACAATAATTAAAAAGTCATAATAATTAAAAAAGCGTTAAATATAGTAATCAAATATCTCCAACTCCTGTTTCAGATCCAGATCCCGAGTCCTAGGCCCCATCCTCTCACAAATCTTCATATTTTCCATTTCCATTATGAACTTCGGCTGTTCCGACAAGTGGTCCGTTGGCATGGACAAAATTCAAAGTTTGACTTCAAGGACCTTCGTCTTGTAGTATCCTTGTTTATCGCTCCTGATACATTGAATGGTTGATATCAGCAACTCATCAAAGGAAGCGCGTGACGAAGCGGGAAAATCGGAATCCGTTTTTCGAATTTTGGTTTTCTTGTTTTTCCTTTTGTACGTGAGAACAAATCATCACCAAATAAAACCGACCTTCAGGTTTTCATTTCGTCTTCGTTTTCCTCCGGTTCTTCATCCAAATCCAAGTCTTTCAAGTCCATTGTTTCGCAACTTTTTGGAACATTGCGCCAACCGACGATACATGGATTGGGATGTAACCACTTTTGGCGGTCCTTCAAGAGGTTCCCCGCTTGAAAAATGTGTAAACCGTTTATTATCCGTTTCCAACCGATATTGGTTGTCACATCGTATTTGAAAATCTTCGGTTCCTTCCCCTCTTCATGGTTTGCGCATTTCCTCGGTTGGAGTCTTCGGATACGGCAATCCAACTTTGAGCCAAACGGAGTTCGACCTCCGATTTCTCAAATGTTGCGGTTGCGAATGGTCTTTTTTGGTTTAGGTTGTGAAGTTTCGGTCGTCGTTTTTTCCTTTTTTTGCCCTACTTTTTTTAGACGAGGTTGGTGTTGGGGTTTGTCTCTCTTTGTGGATGGATGTCGGGTTGTTGGTTGATTTGAGCATTACGCCATGTAATAAAATTGTTATATTGCTCGGACGGTATGTTAGTCGTTTGTTGTTGATTGAATTGTGGTTGATTGTATGGAATTTGATAGTATGGTGATTGAGTATATTGTGTTTGTGAGTCTTGGGTTAGTGACATATGATATTGTTGACCAAAATCCGAGAATTGTGCGTTTGGGGAGGTGGGTGTTGACGGGTTTGAAGATGATGAAACGTTTGGAAACGGGTTCCATTGAGATTGAAGGTGGTATGGATTTTTTAGGTTGTTTGGGTTTTACGACATGGTTTAATTTATAGTGAATATAGAGTTTTTGAGAATGAGTGTTGATTTGTGTACGTGTTGTATTTATTATGGATAAAAAGGTGATTAAAAGAAAAATTCAAAAAATGGCTAAAAACGGACATATTCTTAAATTTTTATTTTATCTGCCGATGGAATTGATTAAAATAAAAAAAATCAATAATAAATAATAAACATATCAACTAAATCGGCGTCTGGTACCGAACACTGTCCGAGAACGACGTCCGGAACGTTGTGCCGTAGTGGGTAAACATCGGTGTTCTCGACCGAGAACGTTGAGATTTTTTTGCTCACTCTATATGCTGGCATCTAATAAAGATGACATGTGACATGCATGTGACGAGAGAAGAACTTCTTTCAGGGTACTGGAGAGAGAAAAACTAATGAGAAAATTGGACACATGTCAGTTTCTAATTTCTTATTAACCTTTTTACAATAATTTTCTTTTACATGATGCAAAACACACACACACACACACACACACACACACACACATATATATATATATATATATATATATATATTAAAATAACTACATGATTATCATGTGATCAAATTATATTCTATTGATTATTAAGTAGTCATCCTCACTAATTATAATGTTACTCATGAAACACGTAATTAGTATTGTTTAAATCATTTGATTTGTATATATATATATAATATATTTAAGTGTTACCTAGTATGAATGTATGATACTTTTAATGTTCAAAAGGGACGATTGTTTTATAAATGGGTTTGATAAAGGGTATAGATTTGAAAGTAAAGTAGAAAAGAGAAAGAAATGAATAAATTATATAAATTATTTATTTTATATTTGATTTTACAACTTAAACTATTTTAATATAAAAATACAGGAGAGATGTATAAATTTAGAGGAGAGAGACACAGAAAAAAGAAAAGTAGACACTCACATGTAATCAAAACTTGTATAAAAGTTCAATGGTTTTAATACGTATCGTTTAGATATTAAACCCGTTCAATTTCAAGCTAGTCAACTGAAGTGCATATAAGATAGGGGTGTTCACGGATGGTTAACTGAAGGCTCGGTTATAGATTAACCAATTAACCATTTTTTATTTATTAATCATCATTTTAAATATAAATATTAACACACAAGTATGCATTCATTAATGGATATTTGTTATAAATTTTACACGTTGATCACTAAAACAACAAACATGAACACCAAACCAAATTAGTCACAAACTAAAAATTTAACTTCTAAAAATGCTAAAATATGAACATACTGTCTAACATAAATACAGAAATATAATAATCCTCCTATAAAATAGAAGACAATTAGTAATATTATTTATATGTCTCTATATATATATACACATATTAAAATTAGTTTTTAAAAATTTTCGATTTTTCAGTTAATTGTTGTGTCAAAATTGTGAACCGAAACTAACAAACTAAAAAATAACGGTTCAGTTAACCGAAACCGAAAAATAAAAAAAGTTCGGTTTAGTTAATCTAAAATTCACTATACGATTCAACATTTTGGTTAGGTTTTTGGGTTTCGGATTATTATGAACACTCCTAGTATAAGGTTCGATTTTTTATGAATTGTTTTGGAAATATGTATTTTTGATAAATGTAAAATTGCATGTATGAAGCTCGGCCTAAAGCCAAATAAAACATTATTGAATGACAAACGAGGAATATAAATAGTTGTTGGTTTTGTTTTATATAAGTTTTGTATTTTAATGAAGCTTCCCGGGGACGGTCAAATGGTCAATCACATATTCTTTTCTCTAAATTAAACGTGCTCCCAACCGCGTATACGCTATCACTTTTAACTTAACCAATAAACATCACTTTCATCCCCTTCACCTACAACATAATATCATTTCAACCCCCTCTATACCTTCGTTTTTTTCACGAAACATGTCACTGTCATTTAAAAGCCCAATGAAAACAGAAAAAGAAAGACACAGGAGCGTCATAAGAGCACAGGGTGTGGACACCGTTCCAATAAAATTCTTCATCTAGAACACTGTAACACAATGTTCTCCCACACCCTAACAGTGTTCTCGTCAGTGTTCTCATCAGTGTTCTCGCGCAACGTCCATTTTCAAACGCCAACTACCTACAACGTTTTCAGTTTCTATGTTTTTTCTTCGCTTAATTTAATAAAAAAAAAAGAATGAGCACTGTCCAGATTTTTTTCCGACTACCTATTTGTTTTTTTTTTCCCGGCCATATTTTTAAAACAAAAGTTTTTTATATATTACCTATTACCTACTTTTGTATTTTAAATTTTTAGAACTTTTTAAATTATGTATTTTAATTTTAGGACTTGTAATTTTTTTTTTATGTCTTTTTAATGAATTAAATCTTGTTTTATTTGTTTTATTTATTTTTTATATATTAATTTATACAATTATCACCATTAAAAAAATAAATAAAATAAATAATAAAAAACTCCAGAACACTGTTCAGAACACTGTGACCACACCACAAAATCCTCAATTACAACATTCCCCAGAACACTGTCCAGAACACTATGGTGACAATGTCACCACACCTCGTGCTCTAACAATCAACTTATATAATCTTATTAACATAATAATTAGCTTTTATGGAATAACTTGTTTGAATTTGTCTCGAAATACATAAAAACCTGTTATTAACCATGCAATCTTAAAAAAGTGTACGTTAGCATAACAAATTGATAACTAAGGAAAACAAAGGTTCATTTTTCGAGAGTGATATAGAAAATATATGTTAATTGTATTAACAATATTTTCAACTTTAATCTTCTATTAAAAAAGTCATTTGTCTAATTATACTGTTCAAACCTAGTTATAATTTGACCAAAACTCGTATATGTAACACCCCGAAATTCGTTAAATTTAATAGTTGCGTTCTGTTATGCGACACAAGGGTTAGTGTCGCAGGTAGCGACACAGAGCCCAGTGCGACACAAGGCTTGTGTCGCAGTGCCGGGTCAAAAGGCGGTTAGCAAGGGTTAAAAGTGTAAAACAGAGTGGTAAACCTCACTTTTTCATTCCCAAGCTTTCCAGAAACTAATAAAACACTCCCAGGTTCATTGTAGGTGTGTTGTTGGTGTTTTGAGAGAGAGAAATTAAAGAGAAATCAAGGGTTAATCTTTGAAAGTGTTTCTTGTGAAGTTTTGAAACAAATTTCAGGTAAGAGTTTGTGCTTATTACGTGCTTTATCATCTTCAGTAAATTATTGGGTTAAAGTTTGGGTTTTACCCAGAAAATTGTTAAGAAATCGAAGCTGCTGCTGTTCTGTTCGTCGTTGCGACACAAGGGTTGTGTCGCAGCTTGTGTCGCAGTGACGGTGTCGTGAATTAATACTGTTGCTTTAGCGACACGAGAGTTTATGTCGCTAGTTTCCACTGTTGCTTAGTACTGTTGTTTTAGCGACACAAAGAGCTTGTGTCGCAGCTTATGTCGCGTATTTCCACTGTTAATTGAAATCGTTGTTTTAGCGACACTAAGAGCTAGTGTCGCAGGTTGTGTCGCAAAAGTGTGTTAAGCGACACTAATCTAATGTCGCCAGAAGGTGTAGCGACACTAGAGGGTAGTGTCGCAGGATTAATTGATGTTTTAAATAATATTAATTATTATTAGAGTTAATTGGGTACGATCGCCTCGACAGGTATTTCGAGTAGCAGTTCGTAAATATCCGATCGTCGTCCTCGAGGTAATTAGTAGGAATGTAAGGAATATAATTGACTAATTTCGTTAATACTAATCGTGTTACAAAGTTGCATTAAATAACTGAGTGAACAATTGAGCCTATGAAATTGAGTTGAGAGGCCAATTGCTGAGTGAACAATTCAGCCTATGAAATTGAGTTGAGAGGCCAATTGCTGAGTGAACAATTGAGCTTATGAGATTGTTGAGAGGCCTATTGCTGAGTGATCAATTGTGCCTAGCTGTATGAGTTGTACGGCCAATTGCTGAGTGATCAATTGTGCCTAGCTGTATGAGTTGTGCGGCCAATTGCTGAGTGATCAATTGTGCCTAGCTGTATGAGTTGTACGGCCAATTGCTGAGTGATCAATTGTGCCTAGCTGTATGAGTTGAGCGGTCAATTGCTGAGTGATCAATTGTACCCATAAGGGCCAATTGCTGAGTGATCAATTGTGCCTATTCACATAAGCCGAATTGCCAATTGCTGAGTGATCAATTGTGCTAAATTATTTGTATATGATTGTACCTTCCTATACTTACTAAGCAAAATGCTTATGTGTTGATTGTTGTATGTGATAGGTACATCGGGAGTTGTGAAGGGTGGGGATCCGGGCAAACGACCCGAGGGCTGCTAGTGATGGACTTACTATGATGAGATAGTAAGAGGAGAAACTCGTAAATCATGCTCGATAATAATGTGTAATATTTTGTAATGATGAGAAACGTGTTTTGTAGTAAACAATGTGGTTGTCTCTTTATATTAATATATAAGGTGTTTTGAGAAAGATAATTTGAATAAAAAAAAAATGGGACGTTTCAGTATAACTAACTAAGAGTGAGGTTCAAATGATTACAACAACTTTCTGTGACAATGGAAAAACCAATAAAAATGTGCCACGTGTCACAAAACTCACTTTCCCTCACGTTTTTAAAATTTAAATATCTCCCAAACGGTAAGTGGAAAAATCATAAAAATTGCACCATAAAATCAGCATTTTTCTCTCTTCAATTAGAGATCTCACAAGGTATAATTTAGATAACTTTTTTTTTCTCATTTTCGTTGAGTTTTGTAAACAACTATCACATGTGATACCAGCAGGTAACACATGTGATACCATTAGTTAACATGTGTTACTAAGGAGTACCACATGTGTTATTAATATTGTACAATCATAAAAAAAAGTCGTCGGAAGCATACTCTGTGAGATGTCTAATCAAAGAGAGAAAAATGCTGATTTTTATGGTGCAACTTTTATAATTTTTCAATGAGTCATTTTTGAGATATTTAAATTTTTAAAAACGTGAGAGAAAGTGAGTTTTGTGATACGTGGCGCATTTCAATTGTTCCTTCATTCTCACAAAAATTTTCATTATCATTTGAATCTTACTCAACTAATTAATAATTCAACTACTTGTGAAATAAAATCCAAAAGACGACAGAGAAATATCTAGGATAGTTATATAAGTAACAAAAATCTCCGAGGTTTAAATTGTAAAATGTTTCACTATTCAATTTGTACGGACTACTACTTGCCAAAAATGAAACTACTCGTCAACGAATCTTCCTGTCATCTCCCTCCACGCGTTCACACATTCATACATCGTCGTCTTAATCTTCACACGCTTATTTACTCTCCAGCTCCATAATAAGATATATATAACACTTTAATTAGTTGCATCATTTCACATCTTCAAATTCTTTCTTTCATTCCAGTTCTCTATTTTTTTCGTTCACACTTTGATATTTAAATCCCCTTTTCACACTCACTTATTATATATCAATCAATCAAAATGGAAATCAGTTCAATTCCTTCTCTAAACCAAGAAGAATACTCGTACTTCTACAGCTTCTTTCAAGATTTCGACAACAATAACACCAACAACATCATACCTGACATTCCAGTTACAGTCAACAATAAACGTCGAAAACTCGATGCTGACAACAACTCGTTAAAGGAAATTCTTAACACTATTTCGTTTGTTGACAATCAGAATACTCCGACTTCGAATTTTGACTTTCAATTTCAAGCACCGAGCTCCAATTTTGAATCCGAAATGGCGGACTCGGAAAGAAATAGAGTTAGGAAAACACCACCACCCAAATTCGATGCCGTTGAGGAAGCTAGTTCGAGCCACGGTGGAGGACAACGGAGGTTATGGGTGAAGGAAAGATCAAAAGGATGGTGGGAGTATTACAATAGCGATGAATGTCCCGACGAGGAGTTTAAAAGAGAGTTTCGAATGAGTAAAGCCACATTTAATATGATTTGTGACGAGTTGGATTCGGTTGTCACTAAAAAAGATACTATGCTTCGTATGGCGATTCCTGTTCGCCAACGGGTCGCAGTGTGCTTGTACCGTTTAGCAACTGGCGATCCTTTGAGAACTGTCTCGGGCCGATTTGGTCTAGGCATTTCCACATGCCATAAATTGGTTTTAGAAGTTTGTGCTGCGATTAGGACGGTTTTAATGCCCAAGTACCTCCAATGGCCCGATGAGGAACGTCTTGAAAATATTAAAACCGAATTCGGGTCAATCTCTGGCATACCAAATGTATCCGGGTCGATTTACACTACACATATCTCAATAATCGCACCAAAAGTTAGCCCAGCCGCATACTTTAATAAGAAACACACAGAGCGAAACCAAAAACCATCGTACTCGACCACAGTCCAAGGTGTGGTTGACCCACGTGGCGTCTTTACGGATATCTGCATTGGCTATCCTGGGTCAATGTCTAACGACAAAATCTTGGAAAAGTCCGCCCTTTCCCAAAGATTTAGTAAAGGTCATTTGAGAAATATACAAATAATAGGTAACTCGAGTTACCCACTACAAGATTGGCTTTTGGTGCCGTATACGCACCAAAACCATACATGGAGTCAACATTCATTTAATGAGAAAATTGGTGATGTCCAAAAGGTAGCAAAAGATGGTTTTATGAGATTAAAAGGGAGGTGGGCATGTTTACAAAAAAGGACCGAAGTCAAACTTCAAGAATTACCAGTGGTTTTAGGGGCATGTTGTGTTTTGCATAACATTTGTGAGATGAACAATGAGACTATGGATGAGACTTTGAGGTTTGATTTGTTTGATGATGAGATTCCATTCGTGGAAAGTGGTATGGGCAAATCAGTAAATTCAGTGCAAAATAGAGATACTATTGCACATAATTTGTTGCATCATAGTCACGGAGACAGTGGTTTTTGATGTAGGTTTGATTTGCTTGTAAAAGATATACGACAGTATTAAATACGAGTTTGATATAGGGCTGTTTATTTATAAAGTGCTACATTTTGTTTTAAAGATAAGATAATCCATTGATACATAATAATTTAATAATATTAAATTACTCGTATCAAGTAACTCATTGCTTATTTAAAGTATTTCACACCAAATACTAAAATAAAGCCAGCATCTATAATCAACAACTTAATGTTAAGGGTGGGGTTCAGAGAAGAAGACCCTTTATGAGGTGCAGAAAAGACAGGTTTTTGGCCAATCAAAAAGTGATACGTGTCACCCCTTCTTGCTATCAGGGACTATTTTGCAATTTCGAAAAAATTAAGGACCTGTCAGAAATCCCAAAAGATTCCTAAAAAAATTTTCTAAACAGAAACTTGGTAGTATACCAAAAAAATAAAATGTAGTACAAAAACTAAAATGCAGTTCCAAAAAATAAAATGCAGTTGATTAATTGTAAAATGCATTTGATTATTTTTCTAGATCTACTTTTAGATCTAAAATGCAGTTTTTTATACGTAAAATGCAGTTGATTATTTTTCAGATTTACTTTTAGATCTAAAATGTAGTAGCTTGTACGTAAAATGTAGTGACGTTTTTCAGATCTTCTTTTTTAGATCTAGATCTGAAAAAGTAGATCTAGATCTACTTTTTTCAGATCTAGATCTGAAAAGTAGATGTACATCTAGTTTTTCAGATCTAGACGATGAAGGTGGTGGTGGACGGTGATGGTGAAGGTGGTGGTGGAGGGTGACGATGAATGTGGTGGTGTACGGTGATGATGATGTGGCGGTCGACGGTGAAAGTGGTGGTGAAAGTGGACGGTGAAGGTGGTGGTTGCGGTGAATGTGAATGGTAACGGTGAAGGTGGTGGCGGCGGTGAAAGGTGGTGGCGGAGAAGGTGGTGGCGGCGGTGAAAGGTGGTTGCGATAAAGGTGGTGGCGGCGGTGAAATGTAGTGGTGGCGGTGAAGGTGGTGGCGACGGTGAAAGGTGGTTGCGATAAAGGTGGTGGCGGCGGTGAAATATAGTGGTGGCGGTGAAAGGTGGTGGTAGAGGTGAAAGGTGATATGGCGGTGAAAGGTGGTGGTGGCGGCGATGAAATGTGGTGGTGGTGGTGGTGAGAGAGAATTTTGTGTGAAGAGAGAGAGAGATGAGATGAAAATAGATTTGTACAAAGCTTTGACCTAGTTTTACCCTCTAAAAAAATATTTTATCTAAATTGTATTTTAATTCCTCTATCTAGAAGTATTTGCAAGTTAGTACTTCTGCTCTCATTGCCCCTCATATTCACCCTGCTTTTTTGATCCTCACCTTGATGTTAATAACAAAAACGATCAATTGAACATATATAAAATAAAATTAAATAAATAAAAAGTTTATAATAAAATATGATATGATTCTCTTATAAAACATTCTCGGAAAAATTTATCCCAAACATTTTTTAAAAAACAAAGAATCATTTTTTTTTTGTTTAATATGCTTGACCCCACACATTGGGTGTTTCCTGATTATTTTTCACGTGTGAATTTGAACACTAATGTTTGGTCAACAATGAAAAATAAACACGTTAGGATCGGAGTTTCCACGTAGCAACAATTATCCTGATCGATGTCATCAAAATGGAATACGCTGACGTGTCATGGCCCTCATTTTTAACCTTCCGTTATTCCGTTATCCACCTCACGGAAAGCGTTATGAGCGTGAGTTGTTTATAACTTTGCATCACATTTTCACATATACGTAGTTACAAAATTTAAATAAATGACAAGTAAAGAACTTAGATCAAAATAATGATTGTTATTTGTTATATCTAATCTTAAAGCAAGTTGATTAACTTATATATATCGAGTGGTTTTTTTGTATGAAATAAATAGTCAAATGTATGTATAATACACTCATTGACATTTGACATAACTAGATATATGTGAAAATGTGATTGTAAAACTAAGAAAACAGAATAATTATGTTTTAGCAAGAAAAATTATGTTTTTCATAAGAGGATTTGAAACAAACATTTTTTTTATTATCTTTTCAAACATATTTATCCGTATTATGACTCTACCCGATTCGCCTTTTACAATTAAAATAAAAAATAAAAAAATCACACAATTAATTATTACATAGGAGAAACAATCAACAAGAAAAGTTTATCTATAACTTACTATTTTTTATTTAGAAATAGAAGGTGCAATTCTCACACATATCTTCAAAAAGATACCTTTATTTCAACATCTTACATATTTAATCTTAATTAATACTTATAGTAACAAACTTATCCACCAATATGTATACCATCAATAGCTTGTTAAGTTGTTATCTTATCTTGTGTCTTATTAACAAAACAAACACTTATTCTTAATCTTATTATTAATTTTGACCCCAAAAAAGTCAAAGTAAGGAAAAGCAAGACAAGCTCAAGCCGTTGAAGCCAGACTTCAACCTCGTAATTCCAATAGTACCCATCTCCTATATTCACACTCCACTCCACTCATGTCGGGGTATCACTGAATCGGGTTATTCGACTTTCGGATTATTTGAGTCAGGTTATTCGGATTTTCAAAATAAGGGTGAGTTATTTGAGTTTTAATTAATGTATTTTAACCCGAATAAGATGATATTTTAAATATTCACATCTTAAACTAAACTTTAAGTTTACAAAATAACACTAATAGTTTATATAAATCGTCGTAAATAATATATATATGGATGGATATACTCATATAAATCATACTCCGTAAATAACTTACATACATATAGTTATATTTGTATATTAAATAACATTTGTGATTATTCGGGTTACCAAAATTTTAAAATATTTATCCATTATTCAATTCAAACAAGACTCGAGTTATTCGAATTCGGGTGACAGAATAACCTTTGAATTTGAATTATTATTCGAGTTGAGTAGTTTTGACACACCTACGCTCATGCCACAGAAATCATGGGCAATACCGTAAATTCACTTAAAACCAACACATCAACACTCAGAAAGGGGCGCTGCAATGGCTTCCAACGAACCTTCGATTTTGGTAGCTCATGAACACATCGTATATCGTATTATTATAATTAAATTTTCCACCAAAAAAAAGTAAAAAAAATTCTCGCAAAATTCCAACCTTAAATTCTCCCAAGGAAAATAAAAATAAAAATTCAATTCACCTTCTTATAAACACTTTTTACCAATATTTTTGCGCGCGATTATTGGTTACAACTAAAGGTAATCATATACGTATGCGTATATTTATTGTATTGATATTTTTAATTTTTGTTAATTTGATTTGTTAGTTTAACTGATTAAGCTCTGATCGAATTATTGTAGCTTATGAAATTGAGAGTATTATGTTTAATTTGCATTTTTGTTGCATAGATTGGACTTCTAGGGTTTCCAAGTGTTGTTTAAATATATGCATGTATTTGATCTGAGATTGATGAAGTAAAATTAAGATCAAAAGGCTATGTGTATTATACTCACTAGTTTATTTACATACTCCGTATTAATTTAATTAAGCTGTTATTCCCAGTTTCTTGGGGATGTGTAATAATATATTAGTAGTAAGTTTATGAAGATCGATTGCTTATGTGCAATGCTGGAAATTTTAAACTTGTGACAGTAATTAGATTTGTTTAATTATTATTAATCAAACCGTTTTACTTAACAGCTTATATTTTATGCTATATATGTAACAATAGTATGATTTGATTTAATGTTGACCATTACACTTCTGTACGAAGGAATTTGCTTAGTTTAGGTCCTTTGTTATTTTTCCATAATAATACTTATTAACCTTGTCTTGGCCATGTAATTTGTAGCTTTATTTATTGCGTTTGTTCAATAGAGGCATTTGTTGAGATTTCAGGGGTATTATAATTGCACTTTACTTCTATGTCACTCACGTTTGCATCTTAAATGTGACGTGGGATCCCTTCATTATACAGCCTATAAGCAAATTATGTCATGGCTCAATACATAAATGAAAATCTGAAGCTTATGCTTATTTGTCATTTTTAGGTTGATTCTGCAGTCTTGTCATGCGCAACTGCGTTGACTGGGTTTGTAACACAGAGGGTGTTCATATACTGATGCAATGGCATCATCAAATAAATTTAATCTGTCATCAGGTAGCCCAGATAGGCCATTGTATCCTTCTGGATCGCGTGGTTCCCATATAGCTGGTTCAGTGGACAGATCAGTCACGGAAAATCCTATCTTATCATCACTTCCAAGCATGTCAAGAACCACTTCAACTGTAACACATGGAGATGTGACAAATTTTCTACAGTGCTTGAGGTTTGACCCCAAGTCAATGGCTTCTGAATATAAGTTTAACCGCTATGGGGATTTCAGGCGACTTGCAAGCGCTGCCCTTGGTGCACCAGATGGTTCACCTTCTGGTTTGTTGAAAGGTAAACCACATTCTTTCTCTCCCGAAGACCTTAAACGGCTAAGGGCTGGTCTGCGTGAATCCACCATCAAAGCCAGGTAAGTTTGTGATTGTTTCTCTTGAGTGTATGTGGTGGGTGGCAAATTCAACCCATCTACTTAGAATGGGCTCACTCAGGTTATATTTTATCTCTTAACACGTCAAATGGGTCAATTAAAGGAAATGGGACAAACTTTTGGAAAGTTGTGCAAAGTGTATCTATAATGCATAAAACCTCTTATATTTATAAGCTTATATTGTTATTGTATAATATAACGTTCATCATCATATCTGAAACACTATTTATAAGAAGTTGAAAGTTTTGGACAAAATGTGTGTCGGGTCAACCCAACTCGATTTGAATTATTTTGACCCATTACATGTTTTGACCTGTTGCGCAACCTGAGCATTTTGCCAACTCTACTATTGAGGATCATAAATCACAGAATGTTTTCAGTTCATAAAATTCTAATATATATCAGGGAACGTGTGAAGATTTTTAGCGAGAGCTTGTCGGTTGTGAACAAGTGTTTTCCAAGTATTCCTTCAAGGAAAAGGTCACGTCCAGATGGTCTATCTGGTGATCGCACAGTTATGGGGGGCGGTGTTGGTAAGATGGGTACCCAAAATCACGGTCCAACTGGTGTTTTTGATTTTGAACAACATAAAGTCGAAGTAAGAGGGAAAAATAGTGTTCCTAATAAACGCACCCGGACTTCTATGGTGGATCAGCGGGTTTGTATCTTGCTTGTAGTTCTCTTCTTGTTTGTTAGCTCACAGAAAACACATCCAAACACTATTTTTTATGACACTTCTTATTACAACTGATTAATTAAAAAAAGCACTTCCAAAACGCACATCCAAACGTATCATATGTACCGTTTCTATCTTGTGATTTTGTTTGGTACTTGTCGTCTGATTGTGAATATTTGACTCGTTTAGGTGGATGTGCGTCCTAACACTCCTGCTAGATCAACTGCGAGTGTAGACAGGGATAAAGAAGTGTTAAGAACTCCCAATAGTAATGGTCCTCAAGGTGAGGATCGAGCATTGTCCATTGTAGGTGATGGTTGGGAAAAGGCAAAAATGAAGAAGAAACGTTCTGTAATAAAGGCTGAAGCTGCTTCAAGTCCAAGCTCAGGCTCAACAAAACCAGATGGATACCGGGAACCCAAACAAGGAATACATCCTAGGCATTTTCCTGATGCCAGGTCAAGGTTAACTGATTCCTATGCAGTCAGGTACCAACCCTCGTACCTATAAATTATGGATTCAGTATAGATAGTGAAATGGGTGTGTGTTGAGTAACGGGTCAAAATATGTGAAAAACTGTTGAGGGCCAAAACGAGCCGGGTTGATCTGAAATTCTTTTTTCTGACTATCTATTCATTTATTCATTTCTTTTTTTAAATATCTAGTGTGTCAAGGATAATAAATGTTATTGTATAATATCAAAATTGATATCGTTTTTGAATAAAATGAGGGAGAAGGCTTTATGCAACATAAAGATGGGCATTAGCAGGCCTAATTAAAAATACACTTTGCTATCTCCATCCCATTTGAACCCTTTCCCTTTTAGCTGAACTTGCCACCTGTAGTATTCAGGTATCTTTTAAGGGTTAAGTATACGGAAATGTAATTATTTATACTCTGACATTCATAGTATGTAACAAAGTATTCGGAGTTACATTGTGTGTAATAAACTTTCAATTTATTGCTATTGTATGTATTTTGATGACGTGTCAACTTGTAATGACGACACGTGTCACCACATACAGCTGACACGTAAGTCAATGTACCAAAACTTACATACAATAGCGATGAATAATAAGTTTATTACATACAATAGAAGCCCGAATAGTTTGATACACACTATGAATGTCAGACTATAAATAGTTACATTTCTGTGCACTTAAGCCATCATTTAATGGATGAAACAAGAAAGATAGTATGTGTGGCACTTTCTAAGCACATTATATTGATGTAGGGCTGGAGCTGCTAATGGAGTAACTGGAGCAGGAAAAGCTGATAGAACACGTTCTTCCATCCCCAAGCCCGATCAGGAGACTACGTCCCTTCTCCATGATAAAAGAGATATGAGTAATAGTTCAGAGCAAGAAAGAACAAATGTCAGAGTTGTCAATAAGTACGATACTCAATTTGTAACTTTGATTGTTTTTATATTAAACATGAAAGTAGTTATGCATCATAACGTTCGATTGTATTATTAGGATGGGTGTTCGAGATGAATTTATTTCTGGTAGTCCCACTAGCACAAAACTGCATGCAAATGCTCGAGGTCCTAGATCAGGATCAACTATTGTGCTGCCTAAATTATCCCCTGTGGTACAACAGGCAGCTACTTCTAACGATTGGGGTTTGCCTCATGGTACAAGCAAGAACCCTATCAATCGTAAACGTACACTGTCAACGCGTTCTTCATCTCCACCAGTAGCACAATGGGCCGATCGAAGGCCCCAAAAGATATCACGTACTGCAAGAAGAACCAATCTTGTCCCAGTTGTATCTGCTACTGATGAAACTCCTTTGGATTCTCCCCGACAGTCAAAATCAAAATGTGATCATACCCTGTCTTCTTCATTATCAGAAAGCGAAGAGTCGGGTGCTGCTGAATTTAGGATTAGAGAGAAGGGAAAGAAGTGTGATGAACTAGAAGATAAATCTGGACAAAATGTTCAAAAGATGTCAAATCTAGTCCTCCCGGCAAGAAAGAACAAGTTGGTGAATGGGGAAGCCCGTATCGATGGAGTTCGTAGACAAGGCCGAACTGGGAGGGGTTTTGGTTCTGCACGGTTTTCTGCACCAACGACAGGTGAAAAGCTTCACAACGTTGGCACTGCAAAACATCTTAGAACAGCTAAACATTCATTTGACAAATCTGAAAGGTTTTACATTTTTGCTGTATGAGATAAGTTTTTAATCTATTCCTGAAGTTTTCTTATCTGACGAGTTTTGATACTTGTATGTCATGACATGTTTACAGCAAACTAGGGAGGCCGCCTACCAGGAAACTCTCAGACCGCAAAGCTTATACACGTCAAAAACATACTGCAGTTAATACTGCACCAGACTTTCTTGGTATAGTTCATCAGTTGACCATTCAATTTAAGATTTCCTAGTGGTGGCAAAACGGGCGGGTCAAAAGGGTTCGGGTCAAAATGAGTAATTTCTGTGTATGTCTAGGGATGACTCAACCAACCTTTTTTTTCCTTTAAATAAATAGTAATTAGCATTAGAAAATTTATATTAATAATAGTCTAATTTGATAAATCGAATGATTTAGGATGTTTTATACATTAAAAATACACATTGGGTGTCTTTTAACGAGTTTGACCAATTTTCTTTTACACAATCTTTTTGGTGACTTGCTTGTCCGGTTATAGATAAACAACCCGTATTAACCCATTGATAAGTAAATGGATTGATGTTTCACTCAGTTCCAACTTTCCAATGAGTTCTAAGTATTTCTTTTTCTTCTTTCAATGATAATGACTTCTCTTAGTTGGTTCAGATGATGGGCATGAAGAGCTTTTGGCAGCACAGCGTGCAGTTATTAATCCCAGTACGTTCTCATCGGCAATGATCTAAATTTCTAGTTAGGATAGTGACACCGGTAGTTCTAATTATTGGACTTCTGTTTGTAGGTCATGCGTTATCCAGCCCATTCTGGAGGCAAATGGAATCATTTTTTGGTTTTCTATCAGATATAGACACATCTTTTATAAAGCGACAGGCAAGTATTCTTCATATATGATTTGTATGTATAATTTCTGTTTTATTAATCATTTGATAAACGGGTTTGGTGGGTAGGTAGTCAAAAGGGGCTAGGTCAGATTGACCTGAGACTCTTGTCCAAAATCATTATTAATCTATAAATATTTTGTGTGTCTAATTATGATTTAAGTTATTTTTTATTATGTAATAATATGAAGTTTTTTGAATTAAACAACTTACTGTCAAATATAGAGCTGATCTGACTTTTATGAGCAAATAAAACTCTCCAGCAGTTTATGCATCACAGCAGATCAACAGAGATATAATCTCATTAATTGTACAATATTTTACCTTCCTAGATTATGCAATTGTATAGCTGTTGCATAGACTGTATTATAGTTGTAATAGTTTCCTAATTTAGCTCATATCACCCCTGTATAAGTACCTCAAGAATTATTCAATAAGGACATCATCTTTTTCCCATAATCTCTAAGTTTGTCATGGTATCAGAGCCACTGCTCTGGTTTTTCATTTTCTCCTAGTTCCTTTCTTGTTCTTAGTCAGTCTTCAATCAAGCTCTTGTGGCTTCTGTTTGATCCTAGTTCAGAATACCTCATTTTCTTAGTTACTGGATAGTTTCTTCGAGGCATCATGTTATCAGACAAGAGTGATGCTTTCTTAGTTCGGTTTAATGGCAAAAACTACTCTGCCTGGGCATTCCATTTCCAAATCTTTGTCAAAGGGAAAGATTTGTGGGGCCATATTGATGGCAAAACTCCAATTCCGGCTGTTAACGAAGACAATAAGGAACGCACCAAGTGGGAGGTCAAGGATGCCCAAATCATGTCTTGGATTTTATCTTTAGTAGAATCCAACATCGTGTTAAATCTTCGCCCATTCAAGACTGCTGCCCAGATGTGGGAACACTTAAAGAAACTCTATAGCCAAAATAACGCAGCTCGTCGTTTTCAATTGGAACATGAGATAGCTGTTCTTCAACAGGATAGTCTCTCTATCTCTGACTTTTATTCTTGTTTCATGAACCTTTGGGCTGAATATAAAGATATTGTCTATTCTACTTTACCACCAGAAGGTCTCATTTCAGTCCAAGTTGTCCATGAAACCACTATGAGGGAACAATTTCTTATGAAGTTGAGATCTGAATTTGAAACTACCAGATCTACTTTGATGAATCGAGACCCGGTTCCTTCTTTGCATGCTTGTCTCAATGATCTGTTTCGGGAAGAGCAACGTTTGGCAACTCAAAATAATTTGGAATTATCAGCGTCTGATCTGACTTTTATGAGCAAATAAAACTCTCCAGCAGTTTATGCATCACAGAAGATCAACAGAGATATAATCTCATTAATTGTACAATATTTTACTTTCCTAGATTATGCAATTGTATAGCTGTTGCATATACTGTATTATAGTTGTAATAGTTTCCTAATTTAGCTCATCTCACCCCTGTATAAGTACCTCAAGAATTATTCAATAAGGACATCATCTTTTTCCCATAATCTCTAAGTTTGTCACTTACGAGGTTTTTTGCATTAAAAGTACACTTTGGGCAACCTTTTGACCCGTTGACCAATTTGGTGCATTTTACTCTGTAGCTATTTATTTGGTTTGACCCATAGGACTGATTGGAGATTAAGAGTAACCTGAATTGACCCAATTATAAGTAAATTGTTCAAAGTTGCCACCTCTAAGTTGAACATACGAGGATTATTCAGTATTTTGTTGCAATTTTAAATGTTAAACTATGTAACAAAATCGATAATACACTTGGCTAAATATTTTTAAGATGCTAGATGTTAAATGCAATCTAACCATCTTCCAATTTCAATGCGTTACAGGAAAGCATTTCATCCACTGTCACTACCACAAAATCAGTGTTATCAGACGTTGATAATTCCTACACTCTTGTTAATGGAATGGACAACGGAAATCTTGAGCTGAACCCGGAACCGTTACCACCAAGAACTCCGAGTCCTCAGGATATTCCTCTCTGTCAGAGACTTCTTGCTGCTCTAATTACAGAAGAAAACAATGAGCCAACTTGCAGTGGAAATGATAAGCTAAATATTAATGTTTATGGTTCCAGATTTGAGTTTGAAACAGATATCGAATCCAAAGTCTTCAATCCCCAGCAATTGCAAAACTTGGAACTTAGTGGACATGATGCTTTTAGTGGGTATTACATAAATTCTATGCAGAAATCCTGTAATGAGCGCGTACACAACCTATCAGATAACCATATAATTTCCACGAATGAAAGACTACTTCTCGAGATTCAGAGTATTGGACTATACCCGCAACTAGTGGTTCGTGCTCTCTTTAACCTTAATTTTTTGCAACTATTTTGTGTGGCTAATATGGTCAGAAAATTATATTATTTTGATGATAATCTGGTTCTTTTAATTAATTGATTTAGTAGGTTCAATAATCTCTTTGGATTGATACATTTTTCTGCAGCCTGGTTCAGCGCACACTGGGGAAGGAGACATCACTCGGGATATCTGTGACCTAGAAAACAAGTACCATGAAAAGGTACAAATTTCTTAGAATATGGAATCTTTTTTGTTGGAATTCAAGAGTAAGATAGAGTTTGATAACTTTTATACTACGAATTAACAGTTTTTCAGAAAGAAAAGCTTGCTTGACAAACTGTTGAAGACTACTACTGACATAAGACAGCTTCAAGAGATGTAAGTTTTGTAATTATCACTGTATATATTTAGTTGTCATGCAATATTATTCAATTTTTGACCACATCCATATTTTGTAGGGAATTTGAACAGCATTCTTTTGATGAGCTCACAGAAATGGCTTACCAGAAGTACATGGTAAAGTTTATTGATCACGTGACAAACTCCCGTTAAATTAACATGAGTAAGATACCTAATATTGGTTATTTTTTACTTATGTTGTACAGAGTTGTTGGGGCCCTAATGCACCTGGAGGTAAGAGTGCTGGTAGCAAATTTGCCAAGCAAGCTGCTCTAGCTTTTGTAAAACGGACATTAGACCGATGTCAAGAATTTGAAACAACTGGCAAAAGCTGCTTCACCAAGCCCTTATTTAGAGAAATGTTTGTCTCGGGACCATCACACTCCAATGATAGTCAATTATATGGTGTGACTGATGCTGACTCTGGTCAACTATATGGAAATTCCACCGAAGTAGTTTCAGGTATTACATGCAAATCATTGACTTTGGAGGTAGCAAAATAGGCAAGGTGGGTGGGTTGAGTAACTGGTCAAAACGTGTAATTATTGGTATGAAAGGTTGGCCCGTAACACTTTTTTTCCAATTTTTTTTGCAACTAATTAGTACGTTAAATATGAATGGTAAAAGATATTTATAAATGGTGATCTAAATTTTGAATAAGTTGACTTGAGATATCGTACGCATGAAAGATTTACTGCTGCAATTTTGATACGTTTAACCTATCTGACCTTTATTCTTTTTTTTTTCTTCCTAATTTAGCCGAGTTTACTTGTTTCACCTGCTAGAGATAAAACATAACCAAAAAGGCCCAACATCGACCCATTAATGGGTCGAAAATTTGAAGTTACCCCTTCTAGTCCATGTATTCAAATAATTATATATTTTGAGTTTTTGGATCTATTCACTAGTTCTTTCTTCGTTTGCAATAACATTTAATCCCTTCAAACATAACCAAAATTGACCCGTTTGTAAATGGTTCGAAATTGCCCCTTCTAGTTCTTGTATTAAGATGTAATCATTCAATTTAGTTTTTGGGTTCTTATATTCACCAATTCTTTATTTCATTTGCAATTACACTAGGTACACAATTAAGCCCTTCATTAAACAATCAAGACATTTATTTTGGTGCAAAAGGAAAGAGGAGTGAGAAAGACAAAGAATGGAAGGGAAACAATGGCTACAAAGTTGGACGGCCTACAACTAATAACACCAAAGGTGAGAGAAAGACAAAAACAAAGCTCAAGCAGAAAACGACTCAATTTTCTGCTTCCATTAGTGGTTCTCAATTCAAGATTTCAGATCAGCATAAACCAACAGTTGAGGTCAAAATTAGTGACGTGAAGGAAAACGACCAATATGAAGAGCCACTTGATTTTTCACACCTGCAAATTCCTGATATGGATGTTCTTGGAGATGATTTTGGTGAGCAAGGGCAGGACATAGGTTCTTGGTTAAACATTGATGATGAGGTATTACAAGATGATGACTTTATGGGTCTCGAGATTCCAATGGATGATTTAACGGATCTGAATATGATGGTTTAAAGTTGGATATCATATCATCTATAGACATGTTCGGCATACAACTACTTACAGATGAAGTTTGAGTGACTTTCTGTTCAGTAATTAGACTACAGATTCTTTTCAAAACCTGTAAAGATGTTTTGAGAGAACCCTTTAAATGTTTAAGATTTTGATGCTACTTTAGTGACTTAGACTGTAAAAATCCTTTTGTTTTACTATATCTTAGGAAACACTGTATTGTGGATGTAACACACACATTGGGGCAAAATGCCCCGTGTACATATAACTTATGTTTTTAATAGATAGATTCATTCATAACATAATCAGTTCCGTAATCATGCATCTATATTTCTTTTTCAAGATATTTTTTTTATACAGTGGCAATTGTGGTAAAAAGACGCCTTGCGGTTACTGCCTACCGAAGACTTGTATCTGAAGGTATCAACTTTTTAACTGTTATACTGTATGTTGATATGATTGTGTATATTTCACTGGACGTTTTAGATACAGAAGTGGAGTATAAAAAGATTTAAAGTCTCATATATGCTTTACATGCGAAGGTATGAGTTTTTCATTAAACCTGGAAAAAGCATGTTTGCCATTTCTTTTATCGAATATAGGAAATTAAAGTGTATGCCATCATAGGTTAAGTGTTCTAATTCAAAGTTTACATCATGAGCTATTGAGCTCATTGTTAAATCGATGTATGCATTATTCTGTGGTTGCTGAGAGTGACATCTATATATGCTCCATGCAATTTGGATGGCACAATGTTATCCAATTTGTAAATGCTTTCTTAGTTCCTCCATGTTTTGATGTCTGCTTTGCACTTATTGTTTGTCAAACCTGCCGAAAACATATGTCAATAAAGTCAACTTTTTATGAAGTTATTGTTTTAGTAACAGAATCTTTCAAAACTTACCTAAACATGTCAGTCGAAGTCTTATTTTCTTTTTTCACCTTTCTTCTATTTCTCTTTTTTGATATGCAAGAAAATGATTCAACCATCATCGTTTACTCTGACTAGAATTACCGAAATAGGCTCTGATGGGTAGTAAAAGGTACAATTCTTTTCCTTTGTTGAAATAGTGAAACATATGCTTTGTACTTGTACCGCATGCCACGGAAATTGTACACTGCTACAGGTTTGACCATTTCCGCCAGGAAGACGTTTTAAAAAATGCTATTGGTATTTTGAGCCTTGTTTTTGTTGATGTATGTGTTGAGTGGAGACATGTAGTTAAAAAGGGATTGTGGGGTTGGTATAAGTCATTTTCTTAGCATTTCTTTTTCTTCATGCTGCTGGTTGTCTTTCTCCAAACCACATCTGGCTTAGATTCAGTTTAGGTTGGTGTTTCTTGGAGATCTTGATTAAATTACCCACTTTTCATGTCCTTGGTTGAAAACACACTTACCGTAATGCGAACATGCTACGAAAATGTACCAGGGTGAAGAGCTTGATGAAACACTAAGGTCCAATTCTTACAATTAGATTGAATTAAAATGGGTTGCAAGACACTGAGTTTAGCAATATGAGTGTTGACAAACTTTGCTTCTTTAGGAAATAGGAGATCAAATAAACATGGTGACATGGAATTCAACAGTTCATCTTTGAGGGGGGAGAATGTGTAAAAAAGCATTCGACTTTGTTAATGTGAATGCAACCATAAAATAAAATTTAAAAATGGTGTTTTTGGCATGGAAGAGTATGTGATATTGCCATTCTTGAACACCAAATGATTCTGAAAGAGACAAATGGGTCGGTCTATTCAACGATTGTTAAAACCATCGGATGTGGACACAAACAAACCGTTACTCGACGGACTTTTTTAAACCTGAACACTCTAAACGGACTTCCTTGTGATATTCATTTGTTTTGTGCTTGTCATTGAAGATTGTGTTAGAATTTTTATTTTTATTTGAAAAAAAAAAAAAAACCTACCGCATCAATTTCCGTGCACATTTCAAAAACCTCAAATGGCCAGATGGGTGATTATTTCAACTTTTTGTTGTCATTTTAAATTTAGAATCCAATCCAAGAATTGAGTGAATCAAGTCAAAGATCTTTGAAATTATCATGCACAATTGTAAGGTTTGGGAAACTTATAAATTGGATAAATCTTATCAGTACATTTTTAGTTGTCATTAATATAATTACGTTTTGTGACACCTTACCAGGCCGGGCCCCCACACGCTTCTCAACGATGCAAGATCGAGTTCATAATTTAATCGCATAATAAATATAAATAAATAAAACTATTTAAAAATACGACTAATGTGTCATGCTCATTCCCACATCACATTTATGTAACATTTCTCATTTTCACTTTTTTTTGTTTATAAAAAAAACAATTATTTAATATTCTAAGAAAATAACCCACTTTGTTTCAATTTAAATCAATCACGTTCTTTAAAAACTTTTAATGATGTGTTTATGTTTTAATGAGGTGTTTATGTGTTTGTCTTGACAGGCCTAATGACGGTAATCAGAGGACATGCAACATAAAGACAGATGTGAAGTTTCATTCACATTTTCATGTCTTTGAATCACATATTATGTGATTTACCTCTTTTATATTGGCAGTAAATCTGTACGTTGGGACTACCAGAAGGTCAATTACCATCTTTTAAACCGTTAGATAAGAAAAATTGTAAGATATTGTATTTGGATATGCTTCTTTTATTAAAAGTTTTAGTAACTAAATGTTTTAAATAATATGTGATTGTTGCTAAAATAGGACTAAAAATAGATTTGTCGATAAGATGACCTATGAATACTAATCGAGATGGAAATTGAAACTAATCGAAATAAGTCAAAAGGATCGGTAGATAAGTAGTTTTATTGTACTTTAATTGGTCTCATGTCATGGTAATTAAGCCACTAATTAAAAGGCTCATTGAATTGAATCACCTTTGAATACAATCGAATTCTGGAATTAATAACCACACAATTCTTAATCATAACGTTTTGCTTTTTATCTAGATTTTTATTGCTCAAGTAACTAAATTAAAAGAAACGGTTTTACGTCTATCTACAACTATAATATATATTTCCATTTATTTTATCATTATTGAATTGAATGCTTCAATTCATAGCGGTAGTTATAACTTTATTGTAACAAAAGTAAGGGTAATTACAAAAAAACATCTTTGTGATTGTTCACTTTTTTGAGATTATCTTCGAACTTCAATAATAGTAGTAAGCATCCTCGTGGTTGACAATTTGTTTCAAAGTTCTATCCCTCTGCCACTTATAATGACCCAAATACCCTTTTATCTTTTTATTATTATTATTATTATATTTTGATAATAACTACTCACTCACTGAATATAATTGTTCTCAACAAACTTAATGTAGCACCAACTTTTACACAAATTAATCTTTAAACGTAGGCTACAAATAGCATCTTATTTTAAATTATTATTTTAAGATTTTTAATTATAATTTACTTTCCCTTTTTCCTTTTAATTTATTCTTTTTTAATTATAATTTACCCTTTTAATGCTATTACTGATTACTAACCCAAAAAGGACAAGTGTCACCAAACTATTGTTCCCACATACATCATCTTCTTCATCAGACCCCCACCCTCGATGGACATTTTCTGCAAAATAACAACAATACGGTAACCACCATCACCACCGCAACCACCCCATTCATTCATCTTTAAATGTCGATTTCATTCACGTCTGGTAAAAAGAAACGGCGACCATGAATCATTGTCTAGATCCAGCAAAAGGTCATCTTCTCCAGTCCGTCGACGGTAGCCTCGTGAAGAACCGAGTTCTGGTGGTGGTTTCCTGTGTTTAAGGAAATGGATTCAACCTCGCGTCCTTGGCCAAGTCGTTTTAGGGTTTCGAAAACCTAAACCCGACTTAGGGTTTCTGAAAATGCAGAAACAGGTACGGTTGACAAAAAATGGTGGCGGCCGGCGATGGTTTCGACTAAGAATGGCTGAAACACTAAGTGACGTATTTTACTGTGGTGATGATGAAAGGTCCGGCGACGGTGGTGGTCTGGTGTTTGTGGCAGTGTGTGGTGGTGGTCTGGTTTGGTGATGAGGATGGAGAAGGACCGGGTGGGATTTTGGGATGGTGAGTCATGAGTTTCAGGTGGCCGGAGATGTGGGTGGCCGGCGGGAGAAGGGTGGGTTTTGGTGACTCCGATGATCTTGATTCAAGTGGCAGTCGGATATTTGACTAGTCAAGAAAGAAAACATAAAAGAAAATTAAAAAAGTAATTGTTAAATGAAATTTAAAAATATTCAAAAATGAATTAAAAATAAGAAAAATAAGATAGAAGGGCATTTGGGTCATTCTAAGTGGCAAAGGTATGAACTTTGAATCAAATTGCTAACGATGAGGATGATTACTGCGGTAGAATCTCTGTAAATTAATAATATTGGGACCGAAATATTTTATTAATTTAGCGAGATATTATTATATCGATAAATTAATAAATTATTAATTTAAAGAGTTGGCTTATATTCGTGAGCAACTCTCAAATTAATGTTATGAGGTTCAAAGCATTGAAGAAATTATGGCGGATACCGTTCAAAATCCGGTTGATGATGAAGTTGATGATGATTCAGTACCTTTGGAACCGATCACTCGAAAACAAGCATTGTAAGCGGTAACAACTCTTCACAATTTTTTGTTTCAATACGAGAATACAATGTCTCAACTCTTAAGTGCAATTACGAGATTTAAAGATGAACTTAATATAGATTTGAAGTTCACAAAAAAACAAGTGACTATAGATTAGAATTTTAGAATATTTAGTAATTATTAATTTATAATTTCGCTGAGACCAATATATTTACATTGGGATTTCAAAAAAATTATTATTTTATTATTTTATCGATTGGGGTCCAATTTTATACTGGTACCAAGTTGGGACCGGACAAATTATTAATTTTATCGAGGTTATTAATTTATCGAGTATTAAATTATAGAGGTTCTACTGTATTATTATTATTATTGAAGTTTGTGACGATCCTTAAAAAAATGGACAACCACAAAGATATTTTATGTAATTTATCTCCAAATAAATTACTTTTACTATTTGTATTCTGGCAGGCCCGGATTTGGACATTCGTAGAGAGTGCAATGGCTAAGGGCCTCCATTTTTGTAGGGCCCTAAAATTTTAAAACCCAACTAGTATTATATATTGATTTTTGAAAGATTTGATACCATTAAATAGTGATTTAGAGTGATTAAATACGTTTATTTATTCAAAAATAAGTATCAAAGGAACTAAAGGAAAAAAAGCTTAAACTTTATGTTTTAATGGAGAAAAGTAAAAGCCTTATTTTTATGAGGAAGAAGAAGACGTGAAAATCCATATATGACTTTAGTACTTTACAACCATAATGACCCCTGATCTTATATCTAGACTAACACTTTCACCCCTCAAGTATGTAAGTTTTACCAATAAGTCCTCTATTTTAATTTTTAAATACTATATTCACCTTTTTTCAATGAATCACTTTAAAATAACAAATATTATTCAATGTTGTTTTTCAAAATATATCGTCTAAATATATTTAATTGAATACTATATTTTAAAAATAATATTTTGAACTCTAACGATTGTATTTGAATTATTTGAAATTTCGTGAAATTATATTCTGTAAACAAATTGGATGATACTACGTATACATATAGTTAAAGTTAAAAAGAAATACCAAATTGTTATTATTTGTATATAATAATATATTAAAAGTTTAGAACAAAATATGTAATTAATTATTATCATTGTTTTTGCTGTTATTGTTATTATTGTTATTATTAGCCTAACAATACTAATTGTTGATGACTCATACAAAGTATATGAAAATTTCATAATAAAATCGTAACAGAAGTCAACAACTTTCATATATAAGGGGTGTTTGGGATTGCGTTGTGAAACTGATTTTTCAATTATCGTGTCTATAAAATGTAAATAATCAGTTACGGGTGTTTGGTAATTCTAAATTGAAAAGTGATTCATTTTAATGTCATCAAAACGCAGTTTCCAATAATCCAAGTAGTACCTACAGTTTGCAAACGCAACTACTATATCCCATTCATTTTACAATAATACCCTTTAACCTACCATTTCTATTTGTTTCCTTTTCCATTTCAATCTCATGTGCAAACTACAAGGTTACAAGCTGTCACCTTGTTGCCACCTCTACTTTTTTTTCTTCATGAATTCATAAATCATGGTTCGATCAATGTTAAATGGACTATCATATTATGATTAAGATTAATTAAGATTGTATGGTGGTTTTTAATTTACCTTAAAAGAATATTATATTTACATAGTTTTATTAATAATAAATATAGTAATTACTGAAATTAAAAATATTAGTATTTTTTATATAATATTTGCTAATATAATGTATGATAAATGTTGTTACAAGTGAAAAAAGAGATCGTCGACTTGAACTTCGACTGTACATAACAACGTCCAATGTCCATTTTAGTCATTTTATGTCTAAAATGATTATATCCAAACACAAAAACAAGTGATTATATGTTATTATAAATTTAAAAGACATAATCAAACCCAAACACTATTATCATGTATCATGTTTTCTGATTGCTGATTATCTGATTCTAATTATCAAAAATGCATAATCTGTTTTGGAAACGCAACCCCAAACACTCCTAAGTTTCGAGGGCCTAAATTTTTACTATGGCCTAAATTTTTACTATGGCACAGGGCCTTCTAAATTCGCGGACCGGCCCTGTATTCTGGCCAAAACTGGTGCCTTACTAGTGCATGAATGAATTTATTGTTTCGACGTGTTATAAAACGTTTATTGCGATTTGGAACTAGGTTAGTAGCAAAAGTGACAAAAAAATTATACGATTCTTCTAGGCCGAACTAAAATCATTAGATTTGGTGACCCAAATAACTACATTAATTATATTCTTCCATTATGCCATGCCTATTAACTGATTGAAATATGCAACTTTTATCATATATATCATCATGATATATCAATACAAAATAAGCATTACTCTTAAAGTCTCATCATTAACCAATAACATTGTTTCACATCAAATTTCACAAATATTATTAATTCTCAAAGTGTTATATATCCTAAAATATATATAGTCACTACAAGCACACTCACTCTTGAACATGACATATACTCCATAATATAACATTATTCTACCATACTGCCTGCCCCCATACTACTTTTCTCACATACCCATAAACAAAATGAAATGACCCTTAATGGTGGATTTTCTTTTTACCCTTTTTACCCTTCCCCCTCTTCAAATGTCTGAATCTTTGAATGTTATCTTTTAATGGTAAAACTGGGATACTTTGTTCATGCTTGAAGAAATTATCAGGATCAAACTCAGTTTTGATCTTCACCAACCTATTGAAGTTGTCTTTGAAATACCTTGTTCCCCATGAACTTGCTTTCACAAAACTTGTGTCACCACCATCTTTGTCATTCATTCCAAGATCAAGATCTCTATAGTTTACATAAGCTTGTCTTGGAAACATTGAAACATATTGAGCCATATAGTTGTAAAGCTTCCTAACCCAATCAACATGTTTGTTCATGGCTTCTTTTTCAGGTTTCATCCAGCTGTTAACATACTGAATCTTGAAAAGTATCCCATTTCTATGAGGGAATGGAATTGATGATTCTGGAATCCTGGCCATCATTCCACCATATGGGTTCCATATCATTAATGGGCTTTCTTCTTCCAAGAATCTTTCCCAGATTCCTTCTAACCCTTTTTCTGGAATTGGTTTTGTTACAAAATCAGATTTTGCTTTGAAGTAGTTCAAGAAAGCAGGTTTTCCGGCAAGTAAGACGCTCGTCGGAACAGTTCTTGGGTAACCGGCAATGAACAAGACAGATTCTAACCAAGTCATTTCAGAGCAGTCTTCTTTTTTCAAACCCAATTCAGGGAAATTTTCTTGCATGATTTCTTGAAGTCTACTTACTTCTCCAAGAAAAAGGGCATTGTATGTTGTACTTATGGTTCTTTGAGTTGTGTTTGGTACATTTGAGGTTGAAATCAAAACCCTAATGAAAAGATCATCATCAAGTTTGTCAGAAACTTGTTGCCACTTGTAAAGAATCTTGGTGGCACCTTGTTCTAATGTCCTTCTGAGATTAAAAGTCGTGACGGTTTCAGGGACAGGGACAAGTTTTAGTTTCCATGAAACTATAACTCCATAACTTCCCCCGCCAGCTCCACGAATAGCCCAAAAAACATCCTCTCCCATTGCTTTTCGATCCAAAATTCGACCATTTGCATCAATGATCTTTGCATCGAGTGCATTGTCGGCCGCTAGACCGTATTTTCTCATCATGGAACCATATGCACCACCCGTGATGTGACCTCCAACGCCTAGGCTCGTGCATAGACCAGCCGGGATCCCATGAGTGTTGCTTTTCTCAGCAACTCGGTAGTAAAGCTCACCAACAGTTGCACCAGCTTCAACCCAAACCGAATTGTCTTCAAGGTTGACATCAATGCCACGTAGTTTGGCTAAGTCGATAACGACATAAGGAGGGTCCATAACGGATGTATAAGAAAGCCCTTCGTAATCATGGCCTCCACTTCTAAACCTAAGCTGAACCCCGAGCTTTTTGGCACAAATAACCGCAGATTGGATGTGATTTTCATGTAATGGGGTGAAAATAAGGTCGGGTTTAGCTGCATAGGAGGCGATGCAACGGAGATTTTGGGCGGTTGAATTCAAAAGGGGTGTGAAAGAAGTGTTGTTTGGGGTGAAAAATATGTTGGGAAGTTGAGTTAAAGATTGTGTATCAAGAGAAAGGCATTGATGGAAGGTATCTTGAATTGGGTTTGAAGAACAAAAGGTTGAAAGTGATGCTAGCAAGAATAGAAGCACAAGAGAGTTTGAAAAGTAATTCATTTTGAGATATAATTGAGTTAATTTGTGATGTTTTGAGAATGAGAGTAGGCCGGGGTTACATTTATTTATATGGAAATTAAAAATGGATGACCAAATATGTGATCTATTGCAAATGTCATAATCTGGAGGTTGGAATTTAATTCGGTCTTTGCCACAATTGATTTATTAATTATTAATTATTAATTATTAATTATTAATTATAGTGCAGGGGCCGGTATCATATATAAATAATAAAGTACATAATATGATCGATGATTTGTATACAAGTGTTTTTCTAAGATGATCGTGATCGACCTAGAATATTTATTTAACGAGCTGTGAAATACTCGTACGTACACATGTAACACGTAACGAATGCTTGCAGGGATAATAACTTGTTATTACACTTTTTCAATACATTTAAGTTCGTAAATATTGAGATTGTTAACAAAACTCTATTTTGTTGAGTATATATTACCATTACCACTATCACTTGTGGGTTTCATGTGATCCTCGAGTGTCTCCTAGTTTTAGTTTCACCAAAATTATTTTTTATCGTGGAGTTTTTTTCATGTGTTTTCCAGATAGATCGAAGATCGTAAAGGTTTTATGGTATTTTATGATTTAATTTGGTATTATGGTACTTTTGAAACTTTTTAATGTATTAGGTAATTTTATCCTTTTTATAAATTTAAAATTTTATTTTATTTATTACATACTACTACTACTACTTGTTGTCAAAAAAAAAAAAAAAAAAAAAAAAAACGAAATAATTAAGGGTTGTCTTTAAGTGGCTATTTTGTTTCGTTTGTCTTACTAGTTACGACTTACGAGTAATACATTCATGGTGCTTGAGATAGTTGTATTGTACAAGTTGACGAAACATCGTTTTGTTTATTCATAACACTTTTAACGTACCTAGCTACCTTATTGTTGCCAACACTCATCCGATCCTCTTGTCATCATAAATCATATCATATTCAATCAAAAGCTTGTAATTAGTGACTTAAATCATCATTTATTTCTTTTGTGCATTAATTACTTGTTAAAGATGCCAACAAACATGACATTTACCAACGTCTTTTTATAAGTGGATCAACTAATATTTGTTTTTTAGTTTTTAGAAGTGTTAATTAATGAATACTTTGTTTAAATTACTTGTTATACTTTATCTTAATTGGAGTAAATTTCATAAATGGTCTTTATAGTTTACATCAATTTATAAAAATCACAAGGATGGAGCAAATTGTAAATTTATTTAATTGAAAAAGTAAAAAACAAAGTAGATGGATGATTTTTGTAAATTGATTTAAACCACAAGGACCATTTATAAAATTTACTCTCTTAATTGAGATGAGTTAAATTTTTTTTATTTTTTTTTACGTATATAGAGTGGGTGTCTCCGGTGCTCCAAATGAGAGAATGAGCAATGCCTACTATACGTACATTTTTGTTTCCTTCTTATAACGATTATATATATGTTGTAGAATTTTAAATTTGTATGATTCTTCTCAAGAATATTATATAATTAAATTTAAATTTAAGTTTAAATATTAAAAATCTGAGACTGTCGTATATATTCACAAGCAATATTTACAATCGATTTGGAAAATGTTATATAGAATATGAGAAGGCTTTATTATTTATTTATTTATCTATTTGATCAGAATGAGCGTGTATCTAACACTAACGCATGGTAGCAGTCATCCGTCAACCATGACTTCCATTTATTTTTGGAGATTCACAATTAATTTTATTGATTACGAGTATTATCATTGATGACAATTTGTCTCTTTTGTTGGTATTTTCCATTTCTCCAAATTATAATGAATTATAAATCCACTAAAAAGCAACACTAGTTGCAATCGTTATAGCATATCGTTCCACGACTACATATCATCCCACGATTGCACGTAATATTAAAAATCACGACTATGTTAGGGAAATCGATGAAACATGGTATGATTATAATTATATTCATTCAAATCTTGACCTCTTAATATTAATGGTAGTAGTATGCTCTTCATATTTTCAAAAGAATTAAAGAAACGGTTACTATTGATTAAGCAACACAAAACTTTAAAATAAATAAATAAATAATTTGTTTCTTTCTACTTTTCTAGTTAACATGAGAAATAAAAAGTTTCAAACTTTTGCTTTCTCTTTGAAGAAACCACCATCTTCGGAGAGATTTTTGGCAACCAACAAATTATTTTGACTTCCACCCTTCTGAGTTTTGACTTCCCCATCATACAATCTAGAAAATTATTTTTTACGGGCCAACTTAACACAAGTTTTTAAAGGGTAAATATCAAATATACTCTTAAATATAAAAAAGTTAAAAATATCCTTAATAATAAAAATAATTTACATTATATAAACTTTTTAGAGGGAACGGTTGTTTACAATTAATTACTAGTATTATTTATTTTGTTGAAATTTTGAGAACCAATTAAATTTTTGATTCTACGTTCGTTTAATTTGAAGTTGCGAAGATTACGTACGTTCGGTAGTTTCTTAATTTGAACTCAATCAAACAGCAAAACCATACTAACAGTTTAACTGAAGTTTTGAACCAAAGCGAACAAACTAAATTGTATCTGAAGCTTATTAGTTTTTTATATAGGTATATTGCAACATACATAGTGTACAAACATACACACGCATACATACATTCTAACCAAAATATAATTATAATTATAATTATAATAATTATTTAAAATAAGTTTTTTGATTTTGATTATACTTGCTATATATATGTATGTATGTATGAGTCGTGTAGTATGGAATGGGAGTCGGTACCATGGCAGACAAAAGTCATGGTCAATGTTAACATACTATTACCATTTTTAATATTTGATATTTATGCTTAAATGTGCTTCAAGTTTTGAGTTTATATTCCGTTTTATGATATTAAAAGACACAGAAGAAACCATAATTAAAAATTTCTTTTAAGACTCTAACTTTTAAAAACACACCCATGCAATAATCATACAGTAATATATTTTCTAATTAAAATGTGAATTCTCATATTCTAGATGCCGTATCGTGCCAAGAATATATGCAAAATATGTACCCATTTTAGACTTTTAACAAACATATATTAGTGCGAATCATTATAATTTCATGAAACTAAAAGCAGTGATGATAAAATTGTGGAGTATTACATATTCATTGAGAATCCAAGTTTTACAAGAACTCAACAAAAAGCTAGCTGAAATTTCATCTTCAATTCGCAAACTAGATTCAAACTTAAAACCCAAGTCATGATAATAGCAAAATCTTTTGCCCTTTTACTTGCACTATAGGCTCCGGCAACCCTAGCAATCTGCATTCAACATAACTTTAAGATACTTTAACATAAAACGTCAGACCTTTTATTTGTTTAAACCTTTCAAGCGTCACGTATATGCATACCAGGGAGTCATTACAACGTTGCAAGAGGAGATCCCGCTTCAGTGAAATAAGATGCCAGATCTACTGCCAGGTCATCAAACATATTGATGAACGGATGTGACTAATAATCAAGACACAGAAATTAGAATATAAGTAAGTCGGTGTCGCATCAATGATATGGAAATGTTTAAACTTGGTGGAAGGAGAAAGTACCATAAGTTCATTTGCTGATGCTCTATCCTTTGGATCTTTCTGCACACTAAAATAACAACAAAATTTTTATTTGTCAAGTCGATGGAGATGTGATCATGTGAATAAGACTCAGTACAGGCCCCATGACCATATTTTAACATGGGTGGTGGCCCAGTAGAAGTTTAAAAAGAAGGCTGGGCCTCAAGTGCCACTACGGGCCACAGGCCCATATTCTAACCCACCACTTGAGCTTCTAAGAGACTTCTCTGAGCTCAGCCTGAAAAATGGCAGTGCTAGGTTCAGCCCAACTAGGGCTGGGTCTCTTTGATTACTATACAGATTAGAGATACATTGACCTATTATTCTAATGGGTTACATGGTAAAATCACATAATTTAGCTAAATAATATAGGGGTTAAACATCAACAAAAGTGTATTTGCATATAAACTCATAAAGAGTTCAATTTAAAAAAGATAAAATAAAAAACAACATGAGTATTATTGTAGGGATTTAGTTTTTGCAATCATATTTAACACTTCAAAATTTTATTAAAATCAAAAGAAATGAACAAAAAGTGCTTACTGGGTCAATATAATTCAACCCGGCCCATTTTATCCCATACTATAAAGAACTTATATGTTTTCACCTATTACCCAACTTAAAGATCTACAGATTTAAATAAAAACTAAAAGTTACCATGCTTCAATAAACGAGCAGAACTGAGGAGAGAATTGCTCAGAAGGTGCCCGAGGTGGCGGTTGACCAACAACGGTTTCCATAAGCTCGTAAACGTTAACCCATCCTTCCCCTGGTTGTGGTGGGGAGTATGGAAAGTGACCCGTCGCACATTCCAGTAAGACTAAACCTAAGCTCCATATATCACTTTTATAACCGTAGTTGCCTCCAGTAATTCTTTCTGGCTGAAACCGTACAAATATAAACCAATTTACTCAACTTCAATTCATGCTACAGAAAATATAGAATCCGAAATGCACAAATTATATAAAATACTTAACACGTAGTATTCAAGTGATTCAACAATTCCTCTTGGCCTTTTCACATTTCCATTTCATATGTACTGTATATATATACGTGCGGTTCTGTGTCCACTCAATTGATATGTGAAGAAATGGTGATGAAAGTAATTATGTGATATTGAATAATCATAATCACATAACTAGTTGTAATAAAACATGTTGTAGAATACAGTGTTTACATTTGCTATTTGAAGTCATATTTCGTGTATTTAAGGAGGTGATAAGTAAAATAACAGAAAAAGACATTTTTGCGAAGAAATGTGAGACTTTAAAAATGAAGGGATTAATAAGTAACTTCAAGTTATCTTTAGCTAAGTGGTTTTGTTGCGGCTAGTATGAAACTGAACATCCAGAACCGATTATCTGATCCTTAACTAATGAGAATCAGAATTCATTAATAGAATAGAAAGATAATTATTGTAATTATTACCAGTTTCAAAACACAAACACGTACTGCAAGTAGTGAAAGATTACTCACAGACATATAATTGTATGTGCCAACGAATGTCTTAGCTAATCCAGATGTGCTTGCAAGTATCGCACTAACTCCAAAATCGGTGATTTTGACTTCACCTCGGTGGTTTATTAGCAGATTTGACGGTTTCAAGTCCCTGTGAATGATATGTTTCTCGTGATGAAGGTACCACAAACCCTTAAGCACCTGTTTCCCGTAGTTTTTTCAAAGATTATAAAAATGTCTAGATATCTAATAAAGAACATATATTTTAAAGCAAATATTGCAGATTTCTGACCTGCTTACAGATGGCTGCAAGATAAGGTTCTGGAATGGATCGAACAGTTTTGAGAAAATCAGCCAAAGATCCTCCATCCATGTACTCCAAGATTATAGAAACAGCACCGTTATCATAAAAAGATTGGTAGCACATAACAACGTTTGTACACAGTGAAGATTGGTTGATTTTAAGTTCTTGTGCAATTTGCTTGCGAGCCGACTCTTCCACATTCATTTGAATCACCTAATTATTCAGTAAGGAAGTTAGAAGGGAAAAAAAGAAAAAAGAAAATTCAAGAATATTAGTACAAACCTATGCAATTCCCTGTGTTCCATTGACAGTTATTTACCAAGTGTAAAATGTCAAAAATTACCCCATAATAACGAATTGGAAACCCAAGTCAACATCATATTCTTTTGTAATAATGATAATGGGCAAAGGCAAATTGCAACAAACTGTAACGCACTTTCACTTCATTTACAATTTGATCACTGGACTTAAGACTTTAAGAGATCGACAGATCGTTACTAAATGAAAAGCGTTTCATTTTTTTATGTCAGTGAGGCTTAAGCCTCATCAAGGTATAAAAGATGAATCTAGTTGAAACTAGTCAAACTACCTTTAAAGCAAAAAACTGCCCTGTCCACTTGTGCTGCACCAATCGAACGATTCCACCGTTTCCCTTTCCAACGACTTTAACCGCATCAAAATCGGCTAAGCTTAACTGGTTATCTGATGGCTGAATAAGGGGTGGCTGAACCAAAATTTGCAATTCAAGTAAGAAAAGAAGGAAACTATTCGACAGGTCCAGTCTAGTGATACTGTAATAGGTATTTTTCTTTAGTAACATTTATTTCTCATGAATTCGAAACAACATTCACCAACTATTCATGAAAGCTAGCATTGTTAAAACACTCATCTAAACTGAAATAATCGCACAGATTTTTAAAATTTGATTGATGGTTTCAGGTGGTTTGCTCTTCTAAAGTAAGTTAAACCAATAGACTAATTCAGATGGAAAAATGGTCTTGGAAAAATGTATGGTATGAAGGTATTTGGCGTTGCATTCTGAAAGTGATTATCTAATTCAAGTTTTCAAGGCGTAGATAATTAGCCTCGATGTTTGGGGTAGAGTCAAAACTGATTCAGAGTATTTAAAAGTAGTTGCAAGTTTGAAACAAACTTAATTCTGAATAAAAGGTAGTCATTTACATGTGAATCCTTATATAATCAGAATTTGCCACACTTATATAGCTGATTATCTGGTTGTAAAAACATCCAAAAACTATCTAGCGTAGCCCTTTTGTCATACTTGATTATCTTATGCTGATTATTTCATATTACATAATTACTTTCAAAATGCAATGCAAAAGTCTCCTTATATAAGTGACTGATTAGCAGTACATAAAAGACTCAAACCAACATGGCCTAATTTTATCCCACGTTGTGATCCGAAATTCACCTCAAGTTCAGGCTTCACACTCATCTTGCCTACATATTTTCAGGCAGCTCAACATTCTACACCCTATATTGTATCAAAGTATTACCATTTTCATGAAAACAAACCGATCAGTTTCGAATTGTTGTATCAAACAAGACTAGCAAAGTTTATGGTCATTTCAAGCACCCTCATGAAATAAAAAAATTAAACCTAAAAAGGAACTAACTTTATGGAAGTATAATGAAACTTTAGCAACTAGAGATCAAATGCGAAGAAACCCAGATCCATAAAATCAATAAACTTACAGTATCAGATTGGCTTTGAGAAACAATTCGAACACCATCTCTATTCACTAGCAGATCACCATCCATAAAAGTCCCAGATTCAGTTCTACAAAAGGCATTCAACATAAGAAAAAGATAATAAAGATACAATCTTTACACAAAACCCACATATATAAACACAATATATAAGTATACACGTAGCACAGAGCAAGAAATTACAAGAATTTAGCAAGTGAAGTTTCATCGGGAGGTGGGAGATTAAGCTTGAGAATAGGGGCCAAAATTCCCTTCTTCATGATGACGAAAAATGTTTAATTTTAACAAAAAGATTCAATCTTTATATGTTTTTGTATTGAAATTGTTAAAAGTCTTTGGGAAGTCGTCTTCCCCAAATGAACCAAAGGGGTTTTCCACAACATACAATTTTGCCGTACGATTTTTAAATTAAAATACGGACATCAATAGTATAAAAAATGGTATTAGTTTAATTAAAATACGAGTGAAAAGTAAACAGTAGGTTGTTGTACAATATTTTTTTAAATATAATTGGAAAGTTTTTAGGTTTGGAAGATATGAAAGGAACTGAGTTGGGTTGGTGATGACCGTGGAAGTTGGATGAATACTTGACCCTATAATGAATATTTATTTTCTTTAGAGTAAATTCCAACTTTATTGTCTTTTTACACTTCTTTATACTTGTCTTCTTACTTTTCTTCATTCATTCATCATATTATAAAGAACTATTAATTTTTCCCCAACTTTGAAATTTGCTAAAAAAAACAATAGTAAATTACATGTCGTTCCCAATAATACTAATCAATCATCTATAATCTATAAAATATATTTAAACCAAAATCTCATCTAAACGATCTAGATTTGATTAAAATAATTACACTTACCACCTCTAATCATTTGTTACAGTAAAATTTCACGCTATCTATATTAGATTAGAATTTTAGAATTATAATTATAATTAAAATTAAATTTTAATTAAAATAACCCTTCATTCTCCTCCGACTCCCTGGCGAATTTTTTTCCAAATATAATTTCAATCGGTGTTAACCCTAAAACCCTAGAACCCAACTCCCACTTCTTCATCATCATCATCATCATCATCATCAATGGGGTTCAAGAAACAAGAACAAAAGAAAGTTATCAAAAGCCGCAGGTGATTGTGCCGGCAAATTCAAATTATTTGATCGATACCTTTTTCCTAATTAAGCGATATTTGACGATAAAGGTTTTGAATGATACATACAACTGGTCGATTGTAAATGGGGTTATAATTAATATCCGGAGGTACTATCACCTCTCTTTTTGATCGAAAAAGGGTTTTGATTTGCGTAATATGATTGATTTCTACAGGTATTTTGTGAGTGTTCTGAGTGCTACTAATCGCTTTGGTCATCATATAAGGTCTTTATATTTATGTAATTTAACATTCACTTATATTTTATTTTATGTGATTGATTCGTGTAGCTTTTGTGTTTGGTATGAATCGATTAATTATCACAGATTCAGGTTATTTTTATCAGCAATGATTCAAAACCGTTATACAGTCAATCAGGTACTATGTTCTTCCATTAAAGAAATTGAATACCTTACCCGAATTAGGGTTTGAAGCTACTCATTTTTTTTCTAATATTCGTTTGTTGTTGTTATGAGAAACGATTTGGTAAGTTTTCTTGAATTAAAGTTTGGACATTTAATTAGGAATTGTGTTTGTGTTTGGTATGCACTGAATCCATCAAGTTCTTATGGAATTCTTAAAGGTATGCAATATTTTCACTGATAAATTTGTTTATTTGTATCGTATCACAACACTCTTTCAAAATATATATCCATGTTTCAATTCTTTGGTGGTTCATCTCTGTAGAGTAACTGCTTAGGACAGTTTGTTTTATGGTAATTTCGTGCATGTGGTGATCAAGTAGTATTGCATTTGATGGTATTTATTATATTGAGTAGCATGTCATCTTTCTAATTTAAATGATGTTGGTGCAGAAATTCGATCATATTGTTGAAGAACTTGAAACACTCGGGTGATTGTTATGCTCCATTTTCTCCATGCGGGTGATTGTTATTGCAACTTTGTCCTTCGGGTGATTGTTATGCATATATCTGCTTTGTATTTAATTATTTCCACTTTGTCCTTCGGTTCTTAAATGTTACTTATAAGCTGATTATTATGAACCTCAGTTTACCATATATCTTAGAGTTTTTGCAAGACCGAACGGAGAAGACATTGTTTGTGTGTTTAAGGGTATTTTCTTCCGTTTAGTCCCCCCCCCCCCCCCCCCCCCCCTCCTACTTTGTTTGCTTCACTAAAACTCGATCAATTTAGAAATAAATAGACAAACAGACTGACCTTTCCTGTTAGTTTCTTCCGAGATTATTTTTTGACATTTGGATGTTGTTGTCTTTTGTGCAGATCTGAATTCATATTTATTGATCAAAACTCATAAGGGCAGTGTGGCTGTGTGAAGTTTTTTATGACAACAAGTAGCACAGAAGAATATGAAGGCTGTTGTCACTTCTTAATCATATTCAAAATAGATTATGGTAATGCCCAAACTACACACTTCATTATCGTTTATATAGTTTGTGTCACAGACTGTGAATTACCTGTATAATTTTATATGTTAAACATGTAAATCTAAGTTTCTCAAAATTAAAATGTAATTTAAACTTTCGGCTATTGTTGAATCAAAATTATAAGTGTACCCTTTTAGATGGATAATTAGCTGATTGTTCACATTAAGTAGCTCTACTAACATCACACTAGGTTCATTTATTTTGAGATTTTGTGCAACTCGTGTACTTAGAAATACGTTGTTACTCTTTAAATTATTGAAGAGGAGTTGGATTCAAGGGGGTACAAACCCTCTGCTTTATGTGCTATGTGTTATGTCTCTGTCCTCTCGAGTGACTTAAATATCTATTAGCAAGTCGATGTCTGCAAATGACGATTCATTTGTTTTTCTTACAATTTTTATTTAATGGGATTGTATGTTATAAGTTGCAGCTACTTACATATGACAGCACTGCACTACAGGTTTAACAAATGTCTTGCTAGAAAACAATAAGCCAATATATACTCAAATTTACATTTTCGGACTCAACATCTTATTAGAATATATATTTTCTTTATTTCTAAACACTTACCAAGTTGTCAGATGCTACTGATTCTATGTAATAATATCTCCTGTAGGGCTTCAAAGATATTGACACCCCTATATTATTTAGTTTCTCAGTGCACTGTTCTTGATTTCCAGCAGGGTATGGGCCAAACCATGCTTATAAATATCTCCAAAATCATCATATTCCTGATTATCAGGGATTTCCTTTTACCTTTGATTCAAATTGTTTTTAATATGCCGATTAGGTTTAAAATGGTCGGGTCAGCCAATGGGTAATCCTTGGTACACGTTAAAATGAGTTGGATAGACTCGGTTGACTTGAAAAAACTTTTTGTTTAAAAACTTGAAATCATATGTTTCAATAGTATTACCTTCTCAGATTATAAGGTTCTCATATACTTGAAGATGTAAAAATGGGCGGTGGTTCCAAGTAATATTCTTATTTCACTTCTATATTTTGAACTAATGTTTTTTGATAATGGAAAGTAGGTGTTTGACTAACCAATAATACTATATTTCAGCAGGTTTAATATTGCCTTATCTGCACATTTAAATGGGTCTTTTATAAAGTAAGACTTCAATAAGTTTGCTTTTAAGGTTATCCAAATAGGGAGGGATGTCGATGAGGGATTCACTTCATATTTTTGTATGAAGATTGGGGATGGTGCAAAACGTTGTTTTGGGAAGATAGACGGGTGAACTACATAATTTTAAAAGAAACTTTTAGTAAATTGTACAATTTTAAAACTAATTAAACAGTGGTGGTCAAAGATAAAGGTAAATGGGTCAATAGTTCTTGGATTTGGGAATGGTATTGAGTTAATGTACCAAGGGGTAGAATAGGAGATGAATTGGAGGAATTACGTGGCATGCTTGGCTCGATTGATATTACTTTGCAGGGTAGGGATAGGTGGCAGTGCAAAGCGAATGGAGATCAAATATATACGGTTCACAAAGTTGCTAGCAGGATTGATGAGCGGTATTGTCACAAGTCAGTCAGTTAGGATCGATCCATTGGGTATATGAAGACAGAAGATCACGCAGACATATATTGGTGATGAAGGTGTCAAATTAGGCTTCTTTTTTTTTCAAATTATTTTGGGACAGACACTTTGTATTTTGTATAATTTGCCCTTTGTTTTGAAAACGTTGTTTCTTCTATAGAGATGATCGTGGTTGATGAGAATGTAAATTTTTATACACGTTACACTATTTATTATATACGGCTACATTACTTTTAATGTGTTTTTCATTAACCTTACGTGTTTTTAACTTGTGTGATGCTTTGTAGGATCACAAGATACAAGATCGATAAATAAGTTTTTTTTTTTGTTAACCTTATGTGTAGCTATATTGTTAATTTTTGAAACTCAAATATGTTAGGTCACGTAGTGAATTCTTTGGATAACTTTATTCATCTATGCCCTTAGATAAACATATAAATAACACTTTAAGTTAAACACACAAGTTGATATCCTATTTAACTTAATATCTAAAAAAAAATTTAAATCTAGTCGTCCGCGTTCTCGCAGGTCTTAAAACTAGTATCATGTCTATATCTATATATATAATAATATTGATTTTGATAGTTTGGTTATGATCCAAAACATTACCGATATAAACATTATCCTGGGTCTCTCAATCAACAAGTTCTAAATATAATCATATTGAAAGATCTTCAATGTAATTTTGTGTAATAAAATAATCTTTTATAAAATTTACCCACACCAAACGTGGTTCATTTTTAACGTATGTACTAAATTTCTGCACCATAAGCCATTTAAAATTTACATATTATCCCCTAAACTTTTTTACATTTAATGTACTTCTATTCATTATTTTTATTTTATGTTAGTTTAACTTTACAAACTATTAATTTAATTGTAAATCTTTTTTATTTGTTTTCCTATAGTTTCAGTTACATAACTTTTTTTCCATACATAAATGACTTAAATGATAAAGATATTTTAAACATAGAGGTTAAAATGAAACATTAAAAATTTGTTGTAATGTTTGGTGTTGCACCAAATTTGGTACAAAATATTTCAAAACTTATGGTACATCAAATTTTGCACCAAATTTGATGAGTTGGTTGGAGATGATTTTTTACTCCAAAATACTAAATTTAGTGAAAATTGCATACGTTGGAGATGCCTAACTACACATATCACATACCCATAAACTCATAAACTAATGTCCATAAACTAATTGTTCAAGAGAATGTGTTTACTTATTTTATTTTATTTTTTGAAAACGGAGTGAACTCACACACTCCGTACGAATATACACATTTTTTCTCACGAATATATATATATATATATATATATATATATATATATATATATTCGTGGGGGAAAATGTGTATATTCGTATGGAGTGTGTGAGTTCACTCCGTTTTCAAAAATAAAATAATATGTCCACAACTAAACTTGAACCCACAACCTAATGGTCACTTTGATATCGCTAAACTAACGACCCTTTAATTGTTTACTTTATTTTTTATAAGGTTACAATATCGAGGATGCAATAGTAGTGAATGTGTGAATTGCTATTTGATATGATAATTAGACATCAAACGGTCATTTCTAGTCAACTTGTGTATCTTTTCCATATGGGTGATACATTTGTTTTTATAAAAAAATGTATTTTTTGTCAAACAAAAAGAAGAGCATGCTATAAATATTGAATGAGATATGAATATATGATATACTATTTCATTTTCATCCAATGATGATTTTGACTTTAGATCCTAGCCTTCCGATAGAGACTTCTAAACCGTCCATTTGACTATATGAAACTGTTCAAAACTTCCACCTAAATCAATACAGTTTATGTACCGGCAATAAATTTTTGACAAAATCTTTAGAAGTAATAACAAAGGGATTACTCGTATCAACAAATTTTGAGTTTGGGTTCAGGTCGAGAAACACACAAGTAAAAAGAAACGAAGATCGTATATGTGATTGACTCTACTTCCTAAAGCATCCTCAAAAAACAATTCGCTTTGAATGGTTTTGGATTATAGATGACGGTCTTTCATTTGACTTAAAGATATGCAGGTTCAGTTAAAATTAAACGGAATACAGATCATGTGCTTGCACGTGAGCGGAGGTAGTAATTTGATCGAATTATCAAGTTATGGGTACCATGATGCACCCTTAATAGTCTAGGGTATTATTAGACCTGGTTAGATGAATTGAAGATACTAAAATACATTTTGACCTAAATTTTAATGCTTTTAATATCAAATCCTAATATATAATAGTTATAAAGTGTACATTAATTATTAGATAATTATATAGGATAAAAATTCCCGTTAACTTTCTATCCTAATATCACGTTTGTATTACATCCGATACAATAAAGATTGTACTAATTTTTAAAGTCGCATAAGCTTCTTTTTTTTTTTGAGTAGTGTAGTTCCTTTATTTGTACTTTTCTGGTGTAACCGACAATCATCGATAGAGAGAGAGAGTCAATAGAGCTCCCCTACTCTTTCCGTTGTTGATTATTAATTCTGAATTCTGAGAATTAAAAACCCTAATTCTTTCTTCATTTACTAATTTTTGTTGCTCTATCACCAATTTCTCCCAATTTTCAAATCCTAATCCAATATCTTTCACTGATTATCCAACTAATTTTACTCCTGATCCGAAATCGCGCTCAACAACCATCACTAATCCTTATCAGGTAATATAGTTTTGTTTTGTATTGATTTCACGTCAGAATGTAGTTTTTGTATCCACTTTTCTTGCATGCATATATTCGATTTTTTATTTGATTTGGCTTATTGAGTTGTGATTTTGCGTTAAATGTTTCTCATCATCGTCTAGATTACTTGATAAATAAGTTATCTACGTGAATTTTAATATTTGAATTTAGTTGCATAATTAAATAGGATTGATTTCTGTGATTAAGGTTTATAAACTGTTTTCAGGAACTTTATTTAGGGTTTGTAAACTCATCGTCAATTGTAGACCAAGCTGACTGGATTTTGTATCAAAGTGGTATTATGTGATCCAAAACCAGTGAACTGATAAATATCATATATTTTTTACAGCTCAATTTGTGTTAAGGTTTTTTTATCCAACAATCATTTTAAGGATAAGTTCATTTGGCACTGTAGAAGTTGATTAGCAACATTTTCATTGAAACTTCGATATAAAGATACTCTATCCGGTATCAGAATGACAGTTGTTTGGATATGAACTGGCTAAGTTTATCATAGTATATCGAATTTGATGTGAACATAAAAACACAGGTACTTTAGAAGTGATAGCAAGGAGCCTGGTAGCTGCCTGCTGGACATTTCAACTTCAAATCAGTGGAAATGGATCAGAGTAATTCACCTTGACTTTTTGTTGAGCCTCATTGTTTCAGTAGCTTTATCTCTAAACTGGATAAAACTCTGCAATGTGATGTAAAATTGTTCCTTTTTGTTTGCTTGAGTACGTTCTTTACAGACTATATGCTTACTATTGTTTTATTGTGTCATATCTTAAGGTTTCCTTGATATCTATTGATATGGTTTTCTCTGCCTATTCTATTTGCCCTCATAAACTCATAGACTACATGCATGCTTACGGTATCACAATCTTATGTCCGAAACTCTAAAGTGCTGTTTATTATTGTAACATGGCTCAAGTGAGATAAAGTATTTTATATTACTAAAGATGACTGATAGTAATGCAGTACGTGATTTTGAAACCTAAACTTGAAGCCCCAGTTTTTATCTGTTAGGAATTTTTATTTATTTGGAAGTTATTTTTATTATTGTTTAAGGATTTTATCTTTATTTAGTATCCTATTTTAAAAAGGTTTAAACCAACATATTATGTCCGAAAAACAGGGACAGAGTTTTCGATTATGTATTGTTTTTTCTGCTGATTGATTATAATATAAAAGAGTCGAGAATTGTCTTTCTCAATCCTCTGGTCTGGTAAACCATATTACCCTAATCTCACGTCCGGCAATACGTTTTCACAAAATGCCAAACCTGTAGCTTCTCGCTACATTAGATAAACAGTTGTTCTGTGTTTAGAAGGCTTGATTAATGTGTAATAGCTATTAAGTTAGTATTGCCTTAGTTTCATAAAACAAAAATGTCACCTTATATGCAAGAGTGGAAGTGTGAAAGTAATAAAGAGATGAGCTACACAGGGGTGAGCCTCCCTTGGTTTTAAGAAGAATACATCCACGACCACACCCCAGGAAGCAGTTTTTATTCCACTAGAGAATTATGTTGTTGCGAGAGTACTTACTAACTAAAATCTGTCTTCACCACTCCCCTCTATGTGAGTTGTGGTTGACACAACCTTTCCATATATCTTCGCTGTTTTATTATTGAGCTCATTCATAATAGGAAAGAATTAAGGGCTCAAGGTCCACCAAAAATAGTGAAGTATTCTCGAATGCTTTCACTAAAATATGTCCACTTGTAAGGCATTTAGCTCCGATCTTCAGTACCTGCATGAGAGAATGTGTAGACATGAAATCTTACTCTGGCATAAATATAAATCTAGATCATATACAAAAGATCCTGGGGAATTTACACTTACAACATGATTTTAGATAGAAATCTAATTTTTGATACAAAAGATCCTGGGGTTACACTTACAACTGATGACTATAAATTGGGACTTTCTGGTTTCACAGATGCGGCTATGGAGGAGGGGAAGGTTTTGAAAAATGGTCTTGAATTGGTGAAATCAGTTTCGGATAAGCATCTTGATCTTTTGAGGCCTTCATCTCGCTTATTTTCAATGTTTAAAGGTAGATATCATGTGGATGTAGTGGATCAATTGAGAATTATTTCCAACAGTTTACTTTGTCAAATGTATATCAATTAAAGAAGCAAATGATGAGAACATATTTCCCTGTAATGTATAGTTACTTGCTCTGCATAAATTTTGTGTAGATCTCCATAGTATGTGTACAATTGTTTAACCGACCATCTCTTCTTTAAATTTTCGCTGACCTCCCAATATGGATGCTTTTGTTGTACACACATACCTTCACTACCAAGATGTTAAGTATGCCCGTAATTGACACCATTATCTTCCATATGCATATGTTCCTTTCTCCTAAATATCTAGGGTCTATAAAATGTAAATCTTGAATAACCTAAATGAATGGATGGTTTCTCTTATTGATATTGCATATGCATTTGTGTGTAATTAGAGAAGTTATGGGTGAGTGACTATACTTATGTAGGAAACAAATGTTGATGGCAGGGCATACATCGAATAACAATGATCGTGAGAAAGGAAAGTATGCACTTATTAAGGATGATGATGACTTCCAACAAGGACTTTATGACAAACCCCTCCCTTGTTTCGGCTGTGGAATTGGGTGGTTTTCGTAAGTATCGTTTATTATCACTTTCTCTACCCCCCCCCCCCCCCCCCCAACTTTTCTCTCTGTGTAAATTTTATAGTTAACACTATTCTTTTTCAGTTTCTTAGTAGGGTTTGCATGCCCTTTGATGTGGTACTATGCAACATTCCTCTACTTCGGAAACTATTATCGGAAAGATCCTAGGGAACGTGCAGGTCTTGCTGCTTCTGCAATTGCTGTAAGCCTCTCTCTTTCTCTCTCTCTCTCTCTCTCTCTCTCTCTCTTCTGTGTGCGTGCATGCAAATTATAGGTAGAAAATGGGTTGGGCTCAGTGGCGGATCTAGGATGTAAACTCACATGGTTCGTTGATACCTTAACTCAATGACTTAGTTGAGGCGACAAAATAGCGGTGACAAAATAAATGGGTCGGGTCATTGACACGAAACATTAAACATAAATACATTAATAATATCATAGAATGAAATTTGTTACAATTGTTCTCGATGAGGTTTCGTACCTTAAAAATCATGAATAAGTGACTCATTACTAATAGAATCTATAAACTATAATACATTTGTTATTCAAGGTTTATTTGGAGATGGAACTAGATCTAACTTTTAACTAAGACATAAAGACAATAACAAGATTAAGAAAACTAACAATTAAAGAATACAATTAACAATTTATGAATACATAATCAAAATTACTACTCGTACGTAAAACAAAATCCAACAATTTAGGAACGTACAATCAAAATTATGGGTAAACAAACTATTACAGCGAGTGGAATGTCTTGTGAGTAAAAAATAGCATAATTAAAATTGTAAAAACATCCAAAGCAAGTATCTAATAATCTATCAAAATTCAAGTGTTTTACACAATTAATAAAAACTTAATTTAATTTTCTAGACATACTATATTTGTTAGGACATAAGCCCAAGATCAGCAAGCTTGAAGAAAAAATTGTAGTTTGCTTGTTATATTTGGTCAAAAACTTACAAGAATATATGGGTTAAGATTCATGGGCTAAAATATAAAAGAGTTTCCTACTTTATGGGTTTTAACTTTAAAAAATAGCACAACTTGTAAATGTATATTGGATTGAATTGATAATGTTATAGAAAGAAAATCCTAGGTGGATCTTATTATTTTTCTAACCTAGTTCATACACCTATATATCTAATATATTCTAAATAATTTTAAAATTCAAGGTGGGTCAAGTGACCCGTGTGGTAACAAGCTAGATCCGCCTTTGGTTGGGCTAACTCGCCAACACTTTATTGTCCATTTTCTTAGATTTCATTGTAAGTTATAGTTTGATTAAGAAAAAATACACTGTATGATTCATAGATGCTATTAGAAAAAAGGGATCCATATTTTAATCAAGCATGCATGAGGTTGTAATTGTTTGTAAATCATTCAACCAGCATCTTTTTCAAGCCAAAAAAACGTACCCATTTTACCCAGTTTAATACTCCATATAATATTAAATTCAAATGGACTGGTTTTCAATAAATGGATTGGGATTACCCAACCTAGGCAGAATATATACTAAGCATGATGTGATTGTGACTGTAGGCGATGGGTTGTACGGTTATCTTGTTTATTGTGGCAATGATCCTACTGTTTTAGCTGATGTTCCTGCAAAAAATATTTTGAATTCTGCTATATTGAAGTGGACCTGCAGCAGCTTGTAGATACAAATACAAGTCTTCATGAAGATGAAAATATTTTAAAATTGCGTTATCGACACACATCCTGTATACCAATTAAACTGTACAATCTTGAGAAGTGTTCTATCAAAGTACTTTTGTGCAGCGGACTTGTACAATAGTTTTCGTTATACAGTGATTAAAAAAACCTCATATCTGGTACCTTGTACTTGGTCTCAAGTGCTGTAAGGGTCTGTTGCTGGAGGTTTTTTTTGCTACTCAGTTTTCTACTTGTGTTTATAGGCATCGTATATTTCTGTTGTGCATGTTATTTCCAGATTTTACATTTGATGGATGACTTTTCATCTTTTTACGCTATTTGGCTGATTTTTAGTATGTCTTACCTCCATTATTAACTACACATCCAATTATATATAGAGAATTAGAGATGGCAAGATAGGTAGGTTACATGTATTAAAACAAGTTCAAGTTAAAACATTCACCATTAGTACGCTCCGAACTGAGTAAAATCTGCAATAGGTAACTAGTTTGTTCTTCACAAAGATTTCAAAAATGATATATTCAGAGCTATTTGTATAAAAAGGGAATGTGAATTTGGTCAAATTGTTGTTTTGAGTAACCAACTTGATGCCACCTAGACCAGAGTTGCATGGAATTACAAATCTTTAAGAAGAGTGAAAGATTTAAGAGTTTGTATCTGTTTATAACAAGTGTTCGCCCCACGCTTGAGAGATAAAAGACGGCCTAAATTGGTGCATTCATAAAGAACTGGGTAAAAAATAACCACATTTAAGTTATGTTTGTCGAGCAACTCAGATAATAATATGGGTAATTGTTCAACAAATTTAGTCATACGTGCTTGACCATGACCCAAGTAATGCCTGTATCTTTTTGCTCTAATAATGCCAACGTTTGGACCTTTCCTTGTGAATTTCTTACATGCAACTAGTAGTAGTTTGGGGTACGAAATGCCACCATCCTAACCAAAGCTCATTCGAATGTTGTACTATGATCTTTTCATTGAAATAAAAACCGACTAAATAAGCTCATTTGAATTTCACAATAAGAAAAAAGGCTACTCTCTTTCATTTGTTTATAAATATTAGGGTGTCTAACAAAATTTCATCTCTACATGAGTTCATCTCAAAAAAGATGCAATTACCAAGTCAGGGAAAGACATGAGCGCTCATCTTCTACTGACGGGCCACTAATATGCAAACCCTGAGAATTTCAATATGAATACATAGATACTCAGTCCTTAACTTTTGGCGACTAATTGTACATACTTTCCATTAACAGAAAACTTGGAGCTGCAATTAATCTGCACAAAAGATATCTTAGTCAGACCATACAGAAGTTACACATTGGCATTATAGCGAGCAAGGTTGAAGGTCCGAATTAATGCCACTTTGAACTGACCTTATGCTCAAGTGTATCAATGAGTTGGGTCTCATTTAACGTTGAACCAGACTCCCCAAGAGTCTTCAGAACTTGTGTTCTTAATTTTCTCATCTTCAGAGTGCCATCAGAACTCTGTCACATGAGGCAAAAGCATAGTTTTAAGGGGGAAAAAGAAAAAAAGGATAGGCCCTTGTATAATCAGAATGCGCCTGGACAATACAGGTGGCAACTTTAACCTTTTATATGCAGATGGGATGTTTTGAGTTGTGTAATTTCTTTGGAGGGTCAAAAGATCAAGCTAAATGATTGAAGCATATAACTTAAAAGAAAAAAGGTCAAAAGGGTTAAAGTTGCCCTAGATGTATTCAAATGAATAAAATCCTTCTAAATAGTTTTATTAGAAGAAAATATCAATTTTATAAGATATATCTTATAACCATATTTTACACAGAGACTGTCTATTAAATCCTGTTACACAAAAGGTGTTAATGAATAGGACTTCCCAAACCCATTTTTTCACATGCATTTAAAAAGAGCCCAATTTGACCCGCTGATTTGCTACACCTAGTAGAAAGACGTATCATAATCAATCGGAAAAGACAGACATGATAACTGGCATATGCAAGTAGTCTAGTACACATACAGATTTCAAGATTGCAGTTATTATCTTCTTCCACTTTATTTTCTTCTCCCCATCTTCTTTGTTAGTTTTAGCTTTCTTGATTTTCTCAGATTCAGCATTCACTTCCTGAATCACTTCACCATTGCCCAATTCACCAGCAGCATTCCCTCCAACATTGTTTTCGGATGCTTCACGCTTTCTCTTCTTGTTTTCAGATGTATGTAATTCCTTAATATCTTCCTTCACTGGCAAATCATTATTTTGTATGTTTTCTGATTTACCTTCAACACTAGGTGTGGGTTCTTCTGATTCCACGGGTGGTTGCTTAGACGCATGAAAAGCTCGTGCTTTCGCTCTGTGTTTCTTCCCATCAGCGTGAGAAAGCAGGGTTTGCTTACTAGTAGCATTTGTATTACAAAGACTGCATGTTAATCAAAAAACATGTAAGTATACAATACATAAAGAAAAAAAGAATAGTTTATTCTATAAGATACTCTTAAAAGTTCAGTATTCAAAATCCCTTGAAGTGTTAATTATTAAGCTATCAAATAAAATGAAAACGGACTTCAATCAACAAACCTGCAGAACCATGGAGGACGTTCTGATAATCCGACATTTATATCAACCTCTGGTTTTGACTTAGAATAACTATTGGGTTTCCCAGGGGTACCGTTTGACGGTTTCGCTTGGCCCTTTGGACCATATTTTTCCTGAATTACAAAATCAAACAAACCTATCAGGTCCACTGCAAATTGCTCAAAATGCAATGGTGCTAAACCAAATACCAGATGATCAAATAATAAAGCTATAACTTCTCTGTTAGTGTGAGAACAATATCACACAAGCCATTCACTAATATATATTTCCGCTCAAAACATTAAAGCTTTAATATCATCAGATATTCAGCTTACAAGTAGGTCCTACTAACTAAACATATAAATCTCTACAATTCCTCAATTCAATTAGCAAATAAGATATAACAGTTCCATTAAACAAATAATAATAATACACAATACACAATATAATATAATGACATATATAAATATAAATATAAATAAATAATAATATTAAAGAGTAAAATCGCACCATTTCCGTGATGCATTGTGTGTGACCTTGAACAGTCTGTTGCCCAAACATTTGTCCACAATCGATACATGATAACTACACGGATACAAATATGATCAAACATACATACGAAAAAAAAAATTACACGAATTACATTATATTTGAATAAAAAAAAGGTGAAATTAAATTAAGAAAGTGAACCTTATTGGCAGAGCAAACTCTGAAATGATTAGCGAGCTTTGGTTTCTTCAGATTATCACCACAGTCTTCGCATTGAAACCAAACCATGGCTGCTAATCGTCAATCGTTCAAGTTTCAAGCAGAGAGATGAAATGGAGTTAGGGCTCAAATATTGGAGTAGAAAATAAGAAACCAAAGGGGTGTTAAGCCTTAAGGTGTGTTAGGGTTTTGGACCAGTTTATGGGCCTTGGTATCCGTAGAACTTATGAGAAGGCCCAAGTTCATGGGCGTTGAAGGTTTTGGACCAGTTTATGGGCCAAGTTTATTGTTATGATAAGTAAAAATAATTGTTTAATTTCTATGTGTAAAATAAAATAATAAAACCTTCGATCACAATATACGGTAGAACCTCTATAATTTAATACTCGATAAAATTAATAATTTATTCGGTACCAACTTGGGACCAGTACAAAATTGGACCCCAATCGATAAAATAATAAAATAATATTTTTTTTGAAATCCCAATGTAAATATATTGGTTCCAGCGAAACTATAAATTAATAATTACTAAAATATTCCAAAATTCTAGGATTGTCTAATAAAAAATGAATTTATAGTCACTTGTTTTTTTGTGAACTTCAAATCTATATTGAGTTCATCTTTAAATCTCATCATTGCACTTAAGAGTTGAGGCATTATATTCTCGTATTGCAACAAAAAGTTGTGAAGAGTTGTTGCCGCTTGCAATGCTTCTTTCCGAGTGACCGGTTTCAAAGGTACTGAATCATCATCAACTTCGTCATCAACCGGATTTTGAACGGTATCCGCCATAATTTCTTCAATGCTTTGAACCTCGTAACATTCATTATTTTCACCTGGATAATCCAACAACTCATTCACATCCATTTTGTGCCGAAAATGCATTCCCGTAATCAAGTTCTCAAGCTCACGAATGTCTGCTCCATAATTTACATCGTTTAAATCATTTGAGTCGGTTGGATTAATCGAACGAATTTTACAGTGTCAAAAGCAATTTGCTATGGACTCTTGTTTCACATTTCTCCAAGCCGAGACGGCCAAGTTGATGGCATCTAAAACATTAATCTTTTATGGGGAAGAAATGTCCGACTCATAACCTTCCAAAATCTTACGATAAAACATTTTGCGGTAAAGTGAATGAACATGAAAATTTTGAAGGTCGATGCATTAATTTGAGAGTTGCTCACGAATATAAGCCAGCTATTTAAATTAATAATTTATTAATTTATCGATATAATAATATCTCGCTAAATTAATAAAATATCTCGGTCCCAACATTATTAATTTATAGAGGTTCTACTGTAGGTCGATCTGACGGGTTAGATTCAAATTCGAAAGAATAACTAAACAAGTTCATATTATTTATTTAGCAATCTTTCTATAAATAAATCATTCAACGTATGGATTGAAATGTAGAATATGACTTGTCTATTATGCAAAAGTCGGAGAGAAACATTTAAGCATGCTTTAATATTATTTTATTTCTATATATATTATTGTTATATTGTATTGAATTACTAGTTTTTAAACTCCTGTATATACGGTGGTTGTATAGGATAAAACTATATGTTTCAATAGTTTTAATGTATATAATAATCAATTGCACAATATACTATAAAAAGTAATAACTATATTATTATCTAAACCGTCATGTTAATAAAATATAATTTAGTTATACGTGCATAATTTACTAAAAAATCAAACAATATAATTCACTTTTAAATATATTTTTGAGATTTATTATAACTAATTATATATTGTTTTAGATAAATGTATGATCCTTTTTTTAATAAGGGTAAGTTATCTAATATTGATTTTTAATATGATTCTTTAAAAGTAATTATTGAATTATGATGTCAGCAAATCTTATATTTTAGTCAATTTAATAAAATCGAGTAATTCTGTTGGTTAATTAAATTTTTAATGATATCACAACCAGCTTTCTATATTATATTTAAGATTTATTTATTATAAGATAATAATTGTTAATTGACAAATTTTAGTAATTATCTAACATTTTGAACAAATTTATTATATTTGAAAAAACTATTATATTATACATTTTGAAGAACATATTATAATAATCATGTATATCAAATGGTGTTGATTATATACATATCATATTACATTTATTTGATGCCCTTTGAAGAAAATGTATGTTACAATTCTATATCCTTAATTTGATTTAAACCTATTTATTAGTTGTACTGTTTAAGTTGAACATATTGATTAATATTTTTTGGTGCACATGCTCGTAACAAAAAGGTTATTGTATTTTGTTGGCTATATAATATACACCTTTGTTTTGAGCATTTTTTTAACAAGGTATGCATTATACTAGCAAAATTCGCGTTGATGTCGGCTGTATGGTAAACTGTAGTCGGAAAAGCCGGTAAAAAATGATTATTTGACATTTTTATTTAATAGTATTACTTATTGCTTATGTGACTTTTTTATTTTATTTACATGGCATTAAATATGTTTAATTTACAACAAAATATCTTTTACTCTTTCAAATAAAACACATTTTCCCAAGAATCAGATACCCGTAATCTTTTTTTTTTATTTTTGGAAAAGTATTTATTTATTTATTTATATTTTAAGTATTAAAGAAAGAAGACAGCTAAGAGTGTCGCATCCCGTATTCCTGCAAGAGTTCCTCGTTTCTAATTACAGTACTCCGTATTAATTTAATGCAAAATTCACAAGTTGCTAATATCACATAGTACTAGGTTAAAACCCCATGTTTCCGTGTCTAAACACGGGTAATGTAAAACGAATACGAATTTTAGTTTGATTGTACTCGGTACAAATTTTTTTTTATTAATATAGAGTTTTAAACCCGTATATACACATAGTTAATGTAAAATGAATACGTACTCCGTTCATTATAAATACGTAATAAAGAGTTTGATTCTATTAAATAATTTTTTTTTTCATTCATCACGAATATGTTAAGAGTTTGATTTTATTAAATTATTTTTTTCATTTATGATTATAAAGTTATAATAGTTATAATTAATATATGAATAATAATAGAATATAGTGTATGATACCCTTTGCTGTTATATTTCATCAAAATATTAAACATTAGTAGGTGTCGTTCTTGAACTCACTATTTAATATTTAATATAATTATTATTTTGAAAGAGATTTTTTAGTTAAATAGAGGTATTTGATTGGTTAATTGAAAGTGAGATGAAATCAAAACATTTGATTGGTCAATAGGAGTAAATTTTAAGTAAAATTGAGGGTAACAAAGTTTTCTTTTATTAATATTTAGATTTTCCTTATTAAGTCTACTGTTAATAACAGATTAATATCTATATTATACTTTTACTTTTATTTTTAGTAATCTTAATTTCAACATTTTCATTTTTAACTTTTAAAATACTTGTTATTTTAATTATGTATTGTGATTTTTTTTTATCTTCTTTACAATCGCATTTGAGTTTACAATTTAACACATGAACAAGAAAAAAAAGCATACGGCTATTATTAATTTACAAAGCTTGTATTTCGTTGCATAGTGGCGGAATTGTAATTTTTTTAATACTATTGTCACGTAATCAATACATAACTAATTGTTTAAAAATATATAGATTGAATTTGAACAAATATACACATTTGAATCACAACCGAAATCAACAAACTACATTGAAAAAACGCTGAAAAACTATGAAATCGTAAGATCTTTATTAACAACATCAGGTTTTCATTTTTAAATATCATCGTCGCATTGCGCGGGTACGATGCTAGTAATACTTTATCCGTCTCAAAATAAGTTGTAACATCCGTAGAAAATAATAATAATAAATAATTAATTAACATAATAATATTATTGTACGAGAAATAAAACATAATCTTTAATTAAGCTATTCGTAGACGTTAAAATTTTGGCCTAACCAATTTAATTTGTTATTGCTTGATGAATACATACATTAATATACTAAATGTTATAATGTACAAAATATTAATAACAATTTAATATAACGAATTGATATTAAACAATGCTTATTTAAGTAGATATTATATCGATAATAACATTTGTCTAAAATTATTGTCAAATAGAATTATCCACTTGGTGACTAATACGAGATAATATCATAAATTTGATGAGTTGCAATCCTTGGTAGTATAAAAATGCCACATGTGTAAATTAATGATTGCCTATAATATAGCTTGGTTGATGACAAGCAGCTTAATCCCATACTACATATACGGTACCAAATCACGTTCGACATTCATACATACTCACAGATACTCGTACACACACACACATAAGTACCCACGTGCATACATCAACACTCCCGAGGTTGAATTCACAAAACATGAATTCAAAAAACAGAAATATCACAGGCTAAACTTTTGACGTGAGTTTCGTATTATTTTTAAAACTGAAATACATGCGATGTACATAAGTAATCTGTTTAAATTTTTTTATAAGTAGAACATTGATTTTTAGATATATTATGTCATGTTAGTCGTCAGGTGTAACGGTCGTTAACTCATTAATATATATGTAATTTTAATGGCTGAAATATGATGGTTGTTTACTCACATATATATTGGTACGATCAGTACACAAGCGGCCGCTTGTTTGTACTAAACCGATACTAGCAGATACTTGTCACTATCGAAAGTGCTGATATAGATAGTCGTGACATTGATAGCACGCCGGCTTATCATTGTTGGATAACGACTTGAAATCTGGTTAACCCCGACAGGCAGAGATCTTGCTATACTTTCTATATTTTACGTTTTCACTTTACACGTCATCATTGCATATTGTGTGTGATCCTTTGTATACAAACACACGAAATCACTAAGCATTTAGGCTTACGCATGTACGTGTATATCTCAGGGCACAACTAGTTGGCTCGTCAAGAAGGGAACTCGTAAGACCAGATGATACGTGAAGATGTTTTCACTTGTTAATAGTCATCTTTTACACTAGTTAAACCTTTTATCGCTTTCGCTTGTGATGTAAACCTTTGATATATAAAATAAAATATTCGTTTTGTTGGAATAGATATCGGGTGTTATATAAGTGCACACTTTATTATTTTTAGTTTGTTCCAAAATAAGTATTCACCTTCAAAAGTAATATATTCACTTTACTGTTTTACCCTCAATATATTTTTTCTCAAAACTGATACATTGAAGTATGTGCAAAGAGCAAAGGTAAAAGTGTTATCTTCACTATCATACAATGTAATATTTTAAACTTTGTAAAAACTGATTGTAAACACTTATTTTGAGACTCATGAACTTATCGACTAATACATCGGAAGGAAAAGAGAGATAGACTTTTCTTACACGTTTGTTAAATAGTAAATAACCGTGTTAAATAGTAAATAACCGTACGTAGTAATATTACTTTGATCGTATATACTTATTCTTATTTTTATTTCTTATTATTACTAAAAAAGATAAAAAAATATATACTCGTACATGGACTATCCACAATAAGTTTAATAACATTGTATTTTTTATTTTATTTTTAATTTTTCCCCAAAAAAATAAAAAATAAGAATGGAATAGATACATTTTCATATATATTTTGCATGGCCCACGCCTAAGATAATGGAGCAATTCTTTGAAAGTAATCTTTTATTTGTCGTTATGTATGTAGTACTTAATTAATTGGTGGATACGGAACCCACTTTGCTAATCTCATCCTTTTTCAACCCTAATTTATGTAATACGTATTTCATTTTCAATTAATTAAATTATTAATATAATAATAATAAATCTAGTCTTCTAAATAAATAATAAATATCTAAATCTAATCTATAATTAATTATTAATTGAATTAATTAATTATTAAATATTAATAAAAGAAAAACCTCTTGTATGCAAAATTTTTAAAAAATTGACACCTATTAAAATCAACATCCAATTAACCAATCAAATTTTTTATTTTCCTAAAAATTCTACCAAGTAAATAGGATAAACATATCTAATAATTAATTCCTTTTTTTATTTATTTAATCCCCTAAAGATTCTAATTATAATTTAATTCATGTCTTTAATAACTGATGTGTCGAAAGAAATTCAAAACTAAAGTCATGTTATTTGTTTTTACTAATTTATCAAAAAATAAAAGTAAATGCAAACAACAATTTATCTAATGATAATAATAAATATAAATTAAATTTAAATATTATTATTAAATCATATATCTAATTCGTATCTATTTATTATTTTGTTCATCTATCTCAAAGAATATGAATACGAAGTAAGTTGTCAAGTAAGTATTCAAATTCGTTATTTATTTATACTTATTTATAAGGAATTCATTTTCTTTGATTTTAAAGTTTTTTCACTTATAAAGCTCAAAGTCACATTTATGTATATACGGATTTAAGATCATCAAACAAAAAATTTTAATGTTAAAATCAATTCTTCCGTTAAAGATAGGTTAACCTCTCCTACAAATTTCTATACAAAAGTGAACCTTATTAACCAATTAAATTTTGTAATTTCATCAAACATCTAATTGACCAATCAAATCATTTAATTTTTCTAAAAAATTTAATCAATTAATTTCTCTAAAAAATATAGTTTAGAAAAAAAAATCATATCAAAAATAAATCCACACAAATCTTATCTTTATAATTTATTTATTATATATATATATATATTAACAATAACAAGATTATAGCTTATCAAACAATATAAATATTAATTCAACGTTATTTGCTACACATCAGCGAACCATGCAAGTGAGTACGTATTCATGAGCTAATTTAATATATTAAATATTAATTAATTAATTAATTAATTATTATCATTAGAACTCTATGAACCAAACAAAAATATTTATTTAATACATTACATACTTACAATGAACGAATTGCGTATTCATTTTTCAATAATCGTGTGCATACATGAGTTTATATATTAATAATAATTAAAAAATGATGCTTAAGTATCATTGTACATTAACTATGTCATGTGTATTCACGGTTTAAATTAAAACTTTATATATTAATCACAATAAATGGACGAAGTATTCATTTAACATTTTTCGTGTGCATACACGGGTTTAAAACTCTATATTGATAATAATTAAAAAACGATGCTTAAGTTTCATTTTACATTAAATGTGTTATGTGTAAACACGAGTTTAAATTAAAACTCTATATATTAAATATAATGAACAGATGAAGTATTCATTTAGCAGTTAATAAAAGAAAAATTATACTTAGTTTTATTTCGTTAACTATGTATATACACGAGTTTAATACTCTATATCGATCAAAGAAAAACTATGCTTAGTACAATCAAAAACTAAAATAGGTATTATTTATACATTAACCCGTGTTTACACACGAGTCTTAAAACTAGTAATAATATAAATATTAATAAAAGAAAATTTTTGCTATTGAAATTTTTGATAAAATTGGGACCTATTAACCAATCATATGCTTTGATTTAATCAAACTTTTTAATTAGCCAATCAAAAACATTAATTTACCTAAAAAATCTAATTAAAAGATTCAAAAAATTCCTTCGTCAAAAAAATCATCCCCTTGGTTCAAAATTGAGGATTTTTCGATCTATTTATAAATTAATCTATGTATTAATCAATTCAAAATTAATATATAAATAATATAATATTGATATCGAAGCTGATGAGCACTTGACAATTTGAATGGATGTTTGGATTATTGATTCAAATGGGTGAAAATAAAATTTAACATTTTAACATATATAAATAGTTTTATTCGATATCTATGTTTTTCATGGTAACATTCAAATAAACAATCATAGTTTTATTTGACATCGGTGTGTATTCACGGGTTTGATTTAACATTCAAATAAACGAAGATATGTTTATTTGACATCCGTGTGTATCCAAGGGTTTAACATTAATTTAAATAATTTTTTTTTATTATAATGTTATGTTTATTTGAATCTCGTGTGTATACACGGAATTATAATAAATTAATAAAACGTTTGCTATTGAAATCTTTTGAAAAACGCATGTTTAAAATAAAATTATAATGAAAACTTTTGCTATTTGAATATTTTGAAATACATGGGTTTAAAATAAAACCTTTGGTACACGAAAAAGGGACTGAATGTGCTTATTTTTTACGAACATGGCAAGACTACAATACTACGACAAATGTTGCATACTATACTACATAATATATGATGCTTTACGGTCAATTTTTAGGACTACTATATTGAAATTCTTACGCTTAACGCACTCTAAATATTATTCTTTCCTTATACAATTTCAAATACTTCATCGTTACTTTATATCTTACATTTTAAGTATTTTCAATAAAAATACATGCGTACATTTGTTACACGAAAATATTACAATTACGTATACTTATATGATGATTCCATTTTAACAATGTTAAATTATCTTATAATTCCCGTGTATACACGGGTTTTAAACCTAGTAAATATTAATAAAAGAAAACCTTTGCTACTTCAATTTTATAAAAATTGAACCTTATTATTAACCAATCAAATTTCTTAATTTCATCAAACATCTAATTGACCGATCAAATCATATAATTTTTCTAAAAAATATAATAAATTAATTTTTCTAAAAAATCTAATTTAGAAAAAATAATTATGTCAAAAATAAATTTCCATAAACCTTATCTTTATAATTTTGTTATATATATTGATAATAACAAACTTATATCTTATCAAACAATATAAATATTGATTAAACGTTATTTGCTACACATCAACGAACCATGGAAGTGAGTACGTATTCATGAGCTAATTTAATATATTAAATATTAATTAATTAATTATTATCATTAGAACTCTATGAAACAAACAAAAATATTTATTTAATACATTACATACTTACAATGAACGAATTACGTATTCATTTTACAATAATTGTGTGCATACATGGGTTTAAAATTATTTATTAATAATAATTAAAAAAATTATGTTTAAATATCATTGTACATTAACTGTGTCATGTGTATACACGGTTTAAATTATAACTTTATATATTAATCACAATGAATGGATAACGTATTTATTTAACAGTTTTTGTGTGCATATACGGGTTTGAAACTCTATATTAATAATAATTAAAAAAACTATGCTTAAGTTTCATTTTACATTAACTGTATTATGTTTAAACTCGAGTTTAAATTAAAACTCTGTATATTAAATACAATGAACGGATGAAGTATTCATTTAATAGTTTATGTATGCATAAATGGGTTTAAAATTTAAACACTATATTAATAAAAGAAAAATTATACTTAGTTTCATTTTGCATTAACTGTATGTATAAATGGGTTTAAAACTCTATATTGATAAAAGAAAAATTATGATCAATACAATCAAAAACTAAAATATGTATTATTTTTACATTAACCTGTGTTTACACACGGATCTTAAAACTAGTTATTAATATTAGATCCTTGTATAATTAATTAAGATGATGACAAGCAATAATATTTTTCTGAATATTTAACTATGTAGAATTGAAAAAAGAAATTGTCTGAATCTCGATCGTGCTTGTTCTTTTCACTAAAAACAAATAAGATCGTAAAAGATGCATTATGTATTTGGTTGTAAAGAGACGACACACACACATATATATATATATATATATACTAGATGCAAACCCGTGCGATGCACGGAAATTTATATTATGTCTCGCACAATAGTTTATATTAGGCGATTATGATAAAAACATCCATAATTATATTTGGGTACCAATTATTATTGTAAACAACGAACGTTCATAGTTTAAAAATAATTCAAGGTAATTTGATTTCATCTACAACTCTTAATTATTATATTTAATTTAATACATTTTTCGGACAAATAAACTAATACATAATTCAAGGTAATTTGATTTCATCTACAACTCTAATTATTATATTTAATTTAATAGTTATTTTAAAAGCTAAATTATATTATTAAATGAAAGTTATAAGAGATCGCCACATGACACTTAATATTACGTGGCAAATTCTGGAGCAATTTTCTATACTTCTTTAGTATATATATAGATATATATGATTAAGGTTCAAATGAGTACATGATTATAAGTTGAGAATGGATGAACCAATAAGAATGCGACACGTGTCACATAACCCATTTCCCCCCACGTTTTAAAAAATTAAATATTCGCCAAACCGTAAGTCGAAAAATTATAAAAATTGCACCATAAAAATCAATATTTTTTTCTCTTCGATTAGAGATCTCAGAAAGTATACTTTCGACAATTTTTTTTTTCGTTTTCGTTGAGTTTTGTAAAGAGTAACACACGTGTTACCAGCAGGTAACACATGTGTTAATAATACTGTACAATCATAAAAAAAAAGTCGTCGAAAGTATATCATGGGAGATGTCTAATCGAAGAGAAAAAAATGTTGATTCTCATAGTGTAATTTTTATAATTTTTCAATGAGCCATTTTTGAGATATTTAATTTTTAAAAACGTAGGGGGGAAGTGAGTTTTGTGACACATGACGTGTTCATATTGGTTCTTATATTCTCAATACTTTTCTCAATCTCATTTGAACCTCACCTATATATATATATATATATATATATATATATATATATATATATATATATATATATATATATTGGATTCATGTGTACCGTGAAATGTCCGATGAGTAATAAGAAAGTAATACGTTTTTTTTTTCTTTCTAAATATAGGCCGGATCGATCGATATGATGAATCATACATTCTGTACAAGTTGTTAATTAAATTTGTTCGGATATATATTTTCGTTAATTTGTTTTCGTAGGTAAAAAAGCCTTCTACATTTCTCTAGATTGTTAAAAAATTATACGCTACTTTTAAACTTTCTAATAAAATATTTGAGTTTTGTCATTAGTTGCACTAATGACACCCCTTACGGTTGTTAATAAGGAATTTTACGAATATTTATTAAACTTGAAGTTTCATTTTTGATCAAAGATCTCATGTAAAATACATCAACAAAAAAAGAAAAGTTTAAGTAAATTTAATGCAAACATTAAATGAATTATTATACATAATTTTGAACTAATAAAGAAAGAGTTTTTCTAACGTGTGCCCCTGTAGCACACGATAAAGTGTGTTTAATGAAGTCGAAACTTCCTTAAATATTATAATTTGCATTTACTACTCATTAATTCAATCTAATAATTACCTTTTTTTATGCGTATATTAATTATAATTTTCTAATATTTTAAAAAATTATGGGTTCATTAAATGCTTCTTAACGTATACCACGAGGGCACACGTTAGCAAAACCCATAAATGAAATACAAGTAGTTGACAATTGTTGATTATTGTTAGTTCTGTGCCGCCCGTATTTTACACTTCCGTTTACTTGTACCGCTTTTAATCGAAAGATTAGTTAGTGATAGGTCTTACGTCGTGATAGTAAATAACGTGATTGTAATTTTGTATTATAATTTGTTTTCTTAATCTTAATCGAGTAACATACAAGTTTGTCATACAACCTTCGACCCATATATATATATATATATATATATATACATATATATATATATATATATAATATAATATATTTCATATATTGTGATATATGATATGATTGCATTTTCTATGTTAGTAGTTGAAGTCCATAACACGTCAACTTTTGTTTAATTGTATGACAATGTAAAAGATGCATGATTGGCTTATTATCAGGAATGTTTTTAATGTTATTAAATTCATCTTCAACTTTTGAATTTATTTATTATTATTATTTAACACAACAAACGTACATTGTATAATTCATCAACATATAAACTAAAATTCATATATTATGTACTATCATGGCCGTATATTTTACGCATGTTAATCGGTCTCATCGTTTTAGAGAGATAGTATAAAATGTTATTTAGACATATGTCAAATTGAATCTCCGCACGTTTAAATTTGCGTGTAGTTTAGTTGATTGTAATTCACGAGTTTGTAGGCGAGATCTTGGATCAAACTGTAATTGTCATCAAAGTTTGGCTTTATCTGTTTGATGCAGGTTAAGTTATATAGGTTGTGAATCACATTAAATTTATTTAAATTCAATAAATTAAATTACTGGTATCCCTAATTTAAAGGGGGGAAACAAACAAGCCAAATGATTTTTGAAGTGATGACTTGTAATGTTAGGTGGCGTAAAAACGTTATCATTACATATTTTGGTAGTATTTAGTTAATTGGTAGATGCCCGACACGTGGACAAATTAACGTATCATTGCGGTCGTCGATAATTCCATTGACGTGTAATACCACATGTTATTTTGGCTCAATCACTAATCATTGGCCTACATTTTCCATCTTTATCAAAAAATTTGTATGAATCCTTTGTATTATTATTTATTATGTAAATGTAAAATAAATAACTATGATCCAAATTTATCTTTCTTAGGAAAATAATTTCTACTCTTAACGGCACAAATATGTTGATGTTAACTTTAGTGTGATCACTAATTATGTATTGTTTGTGTTATTTGTTAATAAATTAAACAACATATTTTGTATACCAATAATCGATTTAATGACGAAATTAACTTTCGAAGTTGCAATATATAAAAGTCTAGAATGGACACATCTGTAGCATGGATGGATTTAGTGGATAATAACTAATAAACAGCCAATTAACCTAAGACTTAGCGAATGACTTGTAACGACATGTGGCATATAAGGGATCGATTTCTGAAACAATTAATTAATTAATTTTACCATTATATAATTAAAAAAAAACTCAGAAAACAAGTGTCAACAAGATTATTATTTATTCCAATTCCAATATATTTATTTATTATTACGAGTACTTATTAGTCGTTGACAAAATTGCCTTTCGTTGTTAGTTTCTCGATCGCATGTATTTTGTAACTCGATCTGTTCTTGTTGGTGTCTTCAGTTTCTCATTTATTTACATCAACAAGCGATCGAGTTTGATGTTGTTGTGAAATCATTTTGGAAACAATTAAAAGTGTTTTATTTGCCTATGAATATTAAAATAACATGGACAATAATACTTTATTATTATTTTTTTATTTTTTTATTGCTTTTTCCTTTTTACTTTAATCGGTCAATTTAAATTTGATTTGAATATATAATTAATCACTTTAAAGTTAGAGGAAAATAACTTACTAATGTTTACCGGGCAATATATATATATATGTGGAATGATTGATTCATGAAGATGATATATAATTAATTAATATTAATATAATAATTGACGTGTAATATAACGTGAAATTAATTTCAGCTAGATGATTCAGCAGCAAATTTTAGTCCTGGTGGGCTGGTATAAAACAAGTTAGAAATTTGAGTTATTACAAAATATATAGTTTTGGTAGGGTGCACGTGTACGTACGTACACTTGTGTTGAAACTCATAATGCATCCATGGTTTGTTGTATATATGATAACAAAATATATTTATTTAAATACATTAAAAGTATCTAATTAACAAATAGCTTTATTTATTTAATATATATATATATATATAGGGTCGATACCCTGGACTTTATTAACAAGTGTTGTACGTGTTAGTGTTAGTAGGTAGATGCATGCTATGGTATGATCGAATACTTGAACAATTCGAATTAATCAAGACTAAAATTGCATTCTTTAGTGAATTACAACATCAAAGTTCAATAAGTAAAACAAATATCAGTACTAAACCCAATTTTAATTTATCTGTTTTGATTACGTGTATAAACTATAGATGACGTGATGAGTTGGAGGTACACTATTTACATGTCATTATCAATTTTCGAATTGTCAATCCACTTGTATTATTCCTTTCATTTTCCTTTATAAGTTAAAAAAAGAAAACCATATATATATATATATATATATATATATATATATATATATATATATATATATGCATACTAATACTAATACTAATACTAATACTAATACTAATTAATTATTATTAATATTATTATGGCTATTAATTAAGAAAAAGAAAAGAAAATACTGCCCGGTGCACTTCAAATGGAAGATGCTTTTTAATATGAATGGAAATTTTATAAAAAGTTATGTTGATGTTAATCTTATATGTAGATTGCTTTTAGTAGGAGAACTGTGAGGAAAATTTCATATCATTGGAGACAGATCCATACCATACCATCACAACAGATTATTATTTATTTTATTCCAATAATCACATTAAGCCAATAATTAGGATAAATTACGTGGTTGTTCAGTTTTTCATAAACCATTTTCCAACTTCAATAATAGCAGTGGACATCCTCGTGGTTGGCAACTTTTTATAAATGACATCCTTCTGCCATCTAAAATGACCAAAATATCATTTTCTTCATTTTTCAAAATTGAAGATTAAAAGAAAATTAAAAGGGTATTTCGGTCATTTTAGGTGGTGAGAGGATATCATTTGTAAAAAATTGCTAACCACATGGATGTCCGTTGCTATTATTAAAGTCCGGGAATGTTTTATGAGAAAGTAAACAACCACAAAGATGTTTTTTTGTAATTTACCCCAATAATTATCTCACCAGGCTATTTATTTAGTTTCGAAACATGAATTTCTAAACACGCGCGTTTTAGGCTTGAGAATATTGTAGTTATGGCTTACCACAATTTTTTTTTAATATATTATATACATTTGAATTTGAATTGAATCGACAAGTCGATTAAAATGTAACATTTTAAATTAGATATATGGCGGGTATCTTTCATTTTTGTCAAACTTATATTAAGTTTTCACAAATGATTTGAAAAGGACGTATACAAATTATAAACAAAGGTAAACGCCATTAAAATGTGCCATGTGTAATATTGCCTCTGCTACTAAATCTAAAATTTATGCACATATCACCTCTACAAATTATCATTTCTTTTTCTTTTAATAATAACTAGCCCTAAAACCCGTGTATATACACGGTTTGATAAATTTGTAATTATTTTTTAAAATATTGAAAAAATTCTTATATATTATTTGATATATTAGAACGTTTTTATGAGTTAAAGAGATATTTAATATTATTTGGAATTAAAATATTTTTAGGTAGTCTATATTGAAATTGTTAGTGTAGATCGTAAATTTTCAACGGTGTTAAGCATTTACTGCTAAATATTATATATAAAAAAATCTTAAACACCTTTGTTTGATTAATATTCCTTTGTAAAACCTATTTATACACTATATTTGTCGTCTTATTTGTTTGGTGATTATCCTTGTCACAAAGAAATTATTTAATGCGTTTGAAATATTTAGTAACCAAAAAAAAATAAAAAAATTCAAAACTTTAATTTAGTATGATTGTTAATTTCTATCAACCACTTTTTGTTTTTATGTTTACTTTTTGTTCGTTTTAATTTATTTTATATAATAGAGTGAGGTTCAAATGAGAATGAAATTTTTTTGTGAGAATGGAAGAACCAATAGGAATGCGTCACATGTCACAAAAATCTACTTTTCCCACGTTTTTAAAAATTAAATATCTCAAGAATGACTATTTGAAAAATTATAAAAATTGCACCATAAAAATCAACATTTTTTTCTCTCTTCGATTAGACATCTCACATGATATACTTTCGGTGACTTTTTTTTTGTTATGATTGTACAATTTTAGTAACATATGTGGTACTCGTTGGTAACACATGTGTTAACCGTTGGTATCATATGTGTTAACTGCTGGTATCAAATATTGTCGAAAATATACTTTGTGAGATCTCTAATCGAAGAGAAAAAAATGCTGATTTTTATAGTGCAATTCTTATGATTTTTTGACTTACCGTTTGAGAGATATTTAATTTTTAAAAACGTGGGAGAAAGTGAGTTTTATAACACGTGGCGCATTCTTATTGGTTCATACATTTTCACAGAAAGTTGGTGCACTCGTTTGAACCTCACTCTAATATAATAATAACAATTATTGTTATTTAAATTAAAATTGAAAATTTAAGTGGTTTTATTTATAAAATTTTGTAAAATTTAAGAAGCTAATTGACTAATTGAAAATTCTTAATTGATGACATCATCAATGAGTTTCTTATATATTAGGGGGTGTTTGAATTTGCTTTTCAAAAGAGCTTTTTAGCTTTTTAAATTTTTTTGTTGTAAAAAGCTTTTAAGATCATCCAAACACTTTTTTATGCTTTTGGCTTTTTACAGCAAAAAAGTTTTTTTTGTGAAGCCAAGAAAGTGAAGCTTTTAACTTTTGACTTTTTAACAAAAAAGCGTATAAGCTAAAAAGGTAAAAACTCAAATTTAAAAGCCAAACTAAACAACAGATAAGATATCAAACTAAATTAATTAATTAATATATGCACATATCACCTGTGTATATCTTCTTTTGTCATCAACTTTTTAGTTTAAATCAGAGCTTTATTAAATCCAAAAAAGAAACCCCTTTCTCTCCAACTCACACCACCCATGGAGCACGATCCTGACTCCACACCCACCATTTGGTTCCAACCATCACTAACCACCACTCGCCGCCGTACACCACCTATAGACCCGGTGGTTCTCATCATCCTACTCCCAATCCTTCTACTCATATTCCTGTTTTTCTTCCTCCCACCAATTTTATCACACACGTCACATCTCTTAAGAACTGCAGGTTCTGTTAAATCCACATGGGATTCCCTCAACATTTTCCTTGTAATTTTTGCAATTCTTTGCGGTGTTTTAGCTCGTACAAACGATGACGTTCCTTCTTCTTCTTCTAATGACGTCGTTGATCAAGGCAACAGTTTTGTAACAGAGACTAGTACTAGTAATATTGTTATTAGTAACGTTGAATCTGTCGATCAGTCGTCGGCTCAATGGGTTGGCTTTTCGGATCAAAAAGTGGAAACGGGTGGGTTGAGACGAAATAGTAGTTCGTATCCGGATTTGAGACAAGAGTCCGTTTGGGAGCACAACGGTGTGAATCGGAATCGGTTTCTTGACGATTTTGATGTGTATCGATCAACGCCAGTTTCGAAGGACATTCGCCGGCGACCATGCAGGAGTGCACCTGATCCGGTGGAGTTATCCGACGTTAAAGAGATCGTTGTAGATACTTTCGAGGTTACTCAAAATACTCCGGCCGCACCTCCATCACCACCTCCCCCGCCGCCGCCGCCACAAGCTCTGTCGGCGCATTCGAAGAGGCATTCCTTTCGAAGTGTTGGACGGAAATTTGAAACTGATGAGATTGAGAAAGTGAAAACGTATACTCAATCGCCACCGCCACCGCCACCGCCACCGCCACCACCACCACCACCGGCGTCAAGAGTGCACCGATCGCGTCATAAGCATTCAAAACTTGAGCGGAAAGTAAGTGATGCCACGAAGGAGATAGCTACAGCGATATCATCATTATACACTAATCAGAAAAAAACAAAAAACAAACGGAAATTGAGAAATTATTCAGGCGGAAGTTCAGATACATCTCCACCTTCTTCAGTACCTTCCGTACAATCACCGGAAAATGAAGAGATACAGCAAATACTTACAACACCACCACCACCACCTCCGCCACCCCCACCTCCTCCGCCGTCTATGTTTCAAAATCTATTTAAAAAAGGAGGTAAACATAAACGAATTCACTCTGTTCCTGTACTAGTTTCTTCGAAGGTTCCTCCACCTCCTCCACCTCCGCTGCCGAGCTCAATTTTCAACAATATATTCAAATCCGGTAATAAAAGCAAACGGTTTCAATCAGCTTCCACCGTTCCACCACCTCCTCCTCCACCGCCATCCTCAATCATGAACAATTTGTTCAAAAACGGAACGAAGAGTAAGCGTTTCAATTCGATAACGATGACTTCTTTACCACCGCCACCTCCACCACCACCGCGATTCACTGGTCCTGTAAAATCGGAGCCTAGCAACCGCCGTTCAATGAGCAATGGCAAACCGCCGCTACCTACAAAAACAAGCAGTTATTATGAAAGGGATGATTTTTTGCAGAGTGGTTCACAGTCACCTCTGATTCCAATGCCGCCGCCTCCGCCGCCTTTTAGGATGCCGGCGATGACATTTGAGCTCCGTGGTGATTTTGTTAGGATACGGAGTAGTCACAGTTCCGTCTGTAGTTCACCGGATCGTGAAGAGGTTGATCTTCCTTCAACGATCATGGAGAGTGCTGATTTAGTTGGGCCTAGTTCCGGGTCGGGGCCCATATTTTGTCCTAGCCCTGACGTCAATGCTAAGGCCGATAGTTTTATATCTAGGCTTAAAGATGAATGGAGGATGGAGAAGATAAATAATGTGAAAGAAAAATTGGGTTAAAGCCTGTTAAGAAGCCCAAAGTAGACATGGTCTGGAAAGTGGAATTACGTTTTTACCCTTCCCATGGAAAATGATCATCTATATGATTTTGTAGCTCTTTGAGCGTGTCCATCAAGGGTTAATGGCTCCAATTATCTTTGGTGATCAATTTGGTATCCATTGATATAAAAGACCAGTTTGGTATCAAACAATAATATGTAGCACCATGCAACCTTACAAAGTTGTATGATGCTAAATTGGTGTTGATGTATGATAAACCAGTGATAATGTAAATCAAGTTCAGTACACAGTACTTGTCGGTGTTTCACGAGATTTTGAATGATGAGTTGTGGTGACTTTTGTTGATGACGTGACATATTTTGTATGATACTAAGCTATAAAATAAATTTCAATCATATTTGGCTTTGATAATAGCACTCGACACTTGTAGATTTTGAATATGACAAGTTCATTAAACAATGCATTTACAGTGGATGGGGTAATAGGATTTCAATCATAAAATATAGAAAATGTTGGTGTATTGCATTAGAAATCACGAGGAATGTATTATTCGATGATGAACGATAAGGAAAGATGTCTTCTCCGATACTATACAAACAACAAGTCAGGTCATAAAGTTTAGTAGATGTAAAGTGAGAAAGTGATCGAGTTCAAAGGAAACTTAAAAAACCCATTCATCCAACAATTGAAGTCATCACACAATACCTTGTTAGGGTGGTTGCTTTTATCGCGCATTTGGGCCATTTAGAAGTAAAGCATGATCATGCCATGGCCCTCTCCAACCTAACATGCTTTTAAAGTTGTCGTTTTTTATGTTCACTTTGGAGAAAAGGAAATTAAGGACAAAAAACACTTTATAAACTTTTGCTAAAATTTATCTTGAACCAAAATATTCCGTGGAGGTGTTTTAAGCTCCAGAAATGTTTACAGTGAGTTAAAGTCTGTAAATATTGCGACGTTTAGCAAAATAATTATTTATGATTACTCCGTATTTCTTTACACTTTCATGCTATTGTATGCAAGTGTCATGATCCTACCTAATTACTGGTAATAGGCTATAACGTATGCTACAATTTGAGCCCATAAAATACCAAACAAAGTACTTAATTAATCAAGTAGTTAAATAAACCAAAATAGTTAAGTAAACAAAATAATGATATACATATCTATAATTAGGAACGGAACCAAGAGTCCCAGAAAAATCAACACAAGTTCATATTCATAACGGTTACTCGGTTAGTGTTACAGCCAACTTGGGCTTAAATCCACGGCTAATGGGCTTTTCATATTAGGTTGTACAAATATGTCCAGGTTAAAAGTTTAAAACCTACATGTATAGGTTTTTTTAGTATGGTCAAAACTCCAGTCCAGGGGCTATAGGTTAAAGTTAGTCCAAACAAACAGGCCTTGCTAACTTCATACGAATGATATTGTAGAGGCTTGTTGAAATTAGTATAACACATTTAGTGAGAATCAAATATTTCAAAAACGGTAAGTCAAAAAACTATAAATATTGCACTATAAAATTCAGCGTTTATTTCTCTCCCGTCAGATATTTCACATGATATACTTTCAACGAACTTTTTCTTTCTTTTTAGTGATTTTTGTAAACGACTATCACATACGATACCAACGACTATCACATGTGATATTACACACTATCTCATGTAATATCAACGAGTATCGCACATAATACTACGCAGTATCACATGTGATAGTATAATGTACAATTTGTAAAACCAATAAAAAAAATCATCAAAAGTATATCATGTGAAATGTCAAATCGAAGAGAAAAAATGATCATTTTCGACGTCAGGATATTTTTGATTCTAAGTTTTTGGTATTTTAAATAACGGATTCAGATATTTTGAAAACCCTTAATTATTACAACCTTACAAATTATAGAATGATAAATAAAACAATTCCAAGATGTAATTGGTGTCTATTCATGTTTTTCTCTCATTCAACCAATTAAACAATTGAAAAATGTTATTAGTGATCGCTGATAAAAAAAATTTAAATGTTAAAGGCTTATTGTTTAGGTAAATATTTGATAATATTGGTAGCACAACGTTTTTGAACGGGACAAATAAATTCAACAAATAGACATTATAATCCTCATGTAACACGTTCTAATTTATCCAAATTTTAGATAAAACATAGGCTTATCAACCGGCATAGCTACACCACCCACTTATCAAATAAAAATCATTGTTTTTCTCTGAAACATGTCTTCAACTCCGGCAACCACCTTTTTCCCAAAACACCACCAACCACCATCCTACCACCATGTCCACAACCTCCGTAATTCCTCAATCAAGTGCACCTCTTCGCCACCACCCACAACCATCACTACCTCTACTAACCGCAATCCAATCCCTTCTCTCCTCCCATTCTCCGCCAAGTACGTCCCCTTTAACGCCGTCACTGACGAATCTTACTCCCTTGACGAAATCATCTACCGGAGTAGCTCCGGTGGTTTGTTAGACGTCCAACATGACATGGACGCTCTGAAACAGTTCGATGGAAAGTATTGGCGGTCACTTTTTGACTCACGTGTTGGGCGGAACGCATGGCCGTACGGCTCGGGTGTATGGTCGAAAAAGGAATGGGTGTTGCCGGAAATCGATAACGATGATATCGTAAGTGCTTTTGAAGGTAACTCGAATCTTTTCTGGGCGGAACGATATGGAAAACAAAATCTTGGTGGTATGAATGATTTATGGGTTAAACACTGTGGTATTAGTCACACCGGCAGCTTCAAGGATTTAGGCATGACGGTGAGTTGGTTAATTATTCTATTTATTGTTGCGTCCTCATTGGAGTGCTATCAATTATATTATAATATAAATAAAAAAGTTACCTACACAGCTAAAGTTATATATTTACGATTCATGAAAATTAAACTTGTAGTTTTTCTTTTTTAAATGCGTACAGGTTTTGGTCAGTCAAGTCAACCGTCTCCGTAAAATGAACAAACCATTGGTCGGAGTTGGTTGTGCATCGACCGGAGACACATCTGCCGCGCTCTCTGCGTACTGTGCTGCTGCTGGAATACCGTCAATAGTATTTTTACCAGCAAACAAGATCTCAATGGCGCAACTAGTTCAACCAATAGCAAACGGAGCATTTGTATTGAGCATGGATACAGACTTCGACGGTTGCATGAAGCTAATTCGAGAAATTACATCAGAATTACCTATTTATCTCGCGAATTCATTAAACAGTTTACGACTAGAAGGACAGAAAACCGCGGCAATTGAGATTTTGCAACAATTCAATTGGGAAGTACCTGATTGGGTGATAATTCCTGGAGGAAATTTAGGTAACGTTTATGCATTTTACAAAGGCTTCAAAATGTGTCAAGAATTAGGGTTAGTTGATAGAATTCCACGGCTGGTTTGCGCTCAAGCTGCAAACGCGAATCCTCTTTATGTACATTACAAATCAGGGTGGAAAAACTTTACGGCTGTGAAAGCTAGTACGACATTTGCATCCGCTATTCAAATTGGAGATCCTGTTTCGATAGACCGAGCTGTTTATGCTTTAAAAATGTGTGATGGAATAGTTGAGGAAGCTAGTGAGGAGGAGCTGATGGATGAGATGGCGGCTGCTGATTCGACAGGGATGTTTGCGTGCCCTCACACAGGAGTTGCACTTGTGGCGTTGAAGAAGCTTAGGGAGAGAGGTGTGATTGGAAAGACGGATCGAACGGTGGTGGTGAGTACGGCCCATGGATTGAAGTTTACGCAGGCGAAAATCGATTATCATTCAAAGGCGGTTGAAGGAATGGATTGTAAATTTGCGAATCCGCCAGTGGAGGTGAAGGCTGAGTATGGAGCTGTCATGGATGTGCTTACCAAGTATCTTACCGAAGTTTGATAGTTTTGTCAAAATATGATGGAGTTGGTTCAGTACGTATTATTAAAAATGTAAGAAATTATGAGAAAATGTACGTAATTGCTGGTTTAGTTTAAACATTTTTATTACTATATATTATATTCCATCTAATCTAGAATTTTATTTATGGATATATATATATATATATATATATATATATATATATATATATATATATATATATAGATGGGATAGGACAAAAAGGACGGATGGAATTAATCCTCACCCACATGAGACATGACATCAAAGGTAATATATAGTTCAAACATCACTTTGTCATTGTTTAACTCTTTGAGACAAAACTCATAGATATATATATAATAATTCTCTTTTTATTGTTAGAGATAGTTACACAATAATATTGACTTTTTCTTTATTTACACAATAATATAAAATTGAGTTAAATAACCATTACCTACCCATATGATAACGGAAATGAGTTATAAATAGACAATTATGACAAAATTTTTACAAAATACTCAAAAAAATTTACAACAAATTTGTCCATAAGATTAAAATGTTCTTATATAAAAATATTAACAGAATACCCGTGCAATGCAACGGGGAAATTTTATTACATTCGCATTCATTCGATATATAGTATTATGTTTTTGAAACATCATAAAAATCAAAACTTTTATGACAATAGACAAATACTACTGTCTTTTGAAGGAAAAATCTTTTTACAAAATACCCAAAATTAATAATATCATAATATACCATTGCAAATTCAATGGCCGGGTCCGAGTATAGATGTTTAACTTTCATTGATTTTTTATTTTTGGTATGCTATATGTATATTGATATTATTACACATTATCAACATTAAAATGTAATCCTAAAACTTGGTAAAAAAGTTGAATTTCTCAAAAATAAAAAATTGATAACATAACAATAACAATGAAATTAAACATATAAATAAAGGTATAAAAATAGAACTCCATAATAAAATATATTTAAGCATTCATTTTTTATTTATTGAAAACTTACAATGCATACGTGTAAAATTGGAGAAAGTTAGCTTTTAAATGTTTTAGAGGCTAAATTTGTTTCCGAAAGATGAACAAATCGCCTATGATAGTTTGCTAACGCACTCGTCTCGTCGCAACCTTTACATCCATAATCGGCACATCCCATAACTTTTAAGTGATCAAAAGTTACGTCTTTTCATAGTCATTTCCATATTTAAAAAAATAACTAAAATGCTTTATATAATAGTATAGATATAGAGAAGTTGAAGTTGAATTTAAAATTAAATGTCATATATTAATTAGTTTATGCTTTAATATTAGTGAGAATTTAATAGTGTAAGGATATGTTACTCATTTATATGAATTTTAAAAAGGTCTTAGTAATTGTAGGGGTAAAATAGTATTTTTCATTTTAAATAAAGTATTTCAAATGGTTTAAATAATAGTGTAGATATAGATAGATAAATTATTGGTGTATCCACAACTATCCTTAGAAATTCAAATTTGATGATTATCAATGCAAGTTCAAACTCATAGATTATATCCCTAAATTATATTGAAATGGACAGGATGCATACTTTTTAAACCATATATTGACAACTTGTCAAATATAAATCCATTGACTACGTTCGTTAGGTGCTAAACATATTACAGTAATATAAAAAATAAAAAATAGAAATAAAATAAAATAAATAATAATAAAAGATATCACATTATCTAGTTGTATTGTATTTATTGGTGGGAAAAATCGAACCATCTCTACCTATCCATCCATCTACGATCTGTGCATAACCCGCCACGACCTTATGTCCATTTTTCATTATTTAATACTTTAATAATAATAATAATTCATATATATCAAATGAATAATTCAATCTCTGCTTAAAAAAAAAAAAAGAAAATTCAATCATTTAATTATATTTAATTTCGTTTAATCACATAAATAATAATACAGTCATATCATCTTTTTAAAAAGGTTGAAACATTAAGTATGAATGAAAGGGAGAAAAAAGAGTATAAGATTAACATTGATATTGATAATGATCATGAAAATAGTACGTAATTGGGTTTTTTAAACATGATATTTTAATAGTAAAAAATTAATCAAAATATCATCAAGAAATAGTTAGTTAATAAAATGTTATGATTTTGACCGAATATGATTTTTATTTACCACATAAATATAAGTGTATAGTTCAACAATTTTGTGTGAGAATAGGGAAATCAATCTCAACTACTTATTTTCATCAAATACTCATTCCTCATCTTTTTAAAAATTAAATATCTCACAAACGACAAGTCGAAAAATTATAAAAATTGCACCATAAAATTCAGCGTTTTCTCCTATTCGATTTAAGATCTCACAGGCTATACTTTTGATGAGTTTTTTTTTTCTTCATTTTTTGGTGGGTTTTACAAATTAGTAACACATGTGTTACTGATTAGTTATACATTTGATTTGTGGTTAGGATTAGGGTTAGAGTTTAGGGTTTAACATAGTTTAGGGTTTAGGGTTTAGGTTTTAGCAGGGTTTAGGATTTAGGGTTTAGTATGATTTAGGGTTTTGTAAAGCGTTTAGGGTTTAGGGGTTAGGGTTTAGGGTGTAGGGGTTGGGGTTTTGGGGTTTCGGGTACCCGAAACCCCAAAACCCCTAACCCCTAAACCCTAAACTCTAAACCCTAAACACAACACTAACACATGTGTTACTAATTTGTAAAACTTATCAAAAAATGAAAAAAAAACTCTTCGAAATTATAGCTTGTGAGATCTTAAATCGAAGAGGAGATAACGCTGAATTTTATGGTGCAATTTTCATAATTTTTTGACTTATCGTTTGTGAGATATTTAGTTTTTAAAAATGTGGGGAAAGTGAATTTTTGTGACACGTGTCGTATTACTATTGGTTCCCTTATTCTTAACAATTTTGCCTTTCTCGTTTGAAGGTTACCCATAAATATAAATATAAATACAAATTCACGTGACTAATAAAGAAAAAACAGCTATGCCATTATTAAAACTAAAAAAAAAAATACCCCCACACCTTCAACATGTTTCATTAATGGTGGTTCCAGTTCCTTTCACACTCCATCATCTCTGTTTCATCACATTTTTTATAGCTTCTTCAGATCACCATTCACATTTAGCATCTCCATCTCCATATAATATATATACCTTGATTCCCCTGTTTCAAGTTCAATACTCCTCTGTTGCCCCGAGTATATATATATTGTTAAACTACAACTTTTAAGTTTTAACACATCTTAATTCCCAATTTTCCAACTAGAAACGTCTAGAATCATGTCCGGAAACGGAGATGGACTCGATCACCTTCGAGTTCCATTTGAGAAGATCAAATTTGGTAACAAACTAGAAGTCCAAGGCTACGGTACTGTGTACGAAGGAGAATACGATAATCAACGAGTCGCATTGAAACAGTTGAACATCACGAATCTAGCTAACATTAAACCAAAATTGTTAGCTGAGATTCTAACGATATCTAGATTCCGGCAACATCCTAATTTAGTTGCTCTTCTAGGCTTTTCTGACGAGAAGAGCAACGAGATCATACTCGTTTACGAGTATGTAGCGAGTCAAAATCTAGCAGATAAGATGAGGAAACGTCTCACCACGATCCAGCGTCTAGAGATCTGTCTAGATGCTGCTCGTGGACTCTATTATTTGCATACAGGTGGTATCGTTCATGGTAACATCAAACCTTCAAAAATACTGTTGAATTTAAAATCAAATTCATCAAGATTTGAAGCAAAGGTTTCAAGTTTCGGATTGTCTAAAATAGTTCCTGGAAAATCACAAAAGAATCTAGAATCCATGAATACGGAAGATGAAGCGACCAAGGAATCAGACGTGTATTCGTTTGGTGTAATGTTGCTTGAAGTGTTGTGTGGTGTATCAGAGTTGGTAGATACTGATGATTTTATGGAAAGACATGTGACAGAATTGGTACCAAAGAAGATGGAGCAAAATAAACTACGCAAAATCGTGCACCGTGATATGAAAAAAGATATGACAACGGAGTCATTGGAAACTTATGCGAAAATAGCGTGCCAGTGCGTGATTGAAAATTCTGAAGAACGTCCTAGAATGGGTCAAGTCGTTGAAGAACTCGAAAAAGCATTGAGATTACAGGCCGGTGGATTTTAACCTTGAACAAATTAAAATGTTGAAATATTTCGATTGATGTTTGGATATAATGTACAGTAGTACTAATTTTTGGAGTTTTTGATGCAGGGAGGGGAGGTGTCATATGTTGATATTCCGACTATTGGAGAAGATTTGATTACCGATGACAAGTTAGATGTTGCCGGAGGGGACGAGATTAAAATCGGTGGTACAAACGGGGATAATAATACAGCTCAAGTTACTACTACGGTTAGTTGATTTTGTATCAGATTCTTATATACAGTTCTATATGTACCTCACGTTGCCCTAAAGTCAAATTGTATTGTATATTTTTTTTGAAAGATAAAAGTCAAATGTACTTCCTGTATCCATCCAAATCAATGCAATATTTATTGGACATATATATAATGTTTAGTTGTTAAAAACTTCCACTTTAGTACTTTATGTTATACGCATTTTTACATATGAACAGATTAGTCAAACATTGTTCATTGTTGTTTTAAAAGGTATTTTGGTACCGTTTTAATTTGACCTTTTAGCAACCAACTAAAACCATGTGTTTGATACAGGAAGAGCAGATATATCATGTTCCAATTATGGCCAGCAACGATGATGACAATGTGATCGAGATAACACATATTCAGGATGCTCAAAATGAAACTGTGATGATGGGCACCAACAATCCAGAGACGTTACGAGAAATTGCACACAATTCAAACTCCAACAATGAATCAAACATCGCTGGGGAAAGCAATCAAACCACGAAACTTGCTACAACTTCAGAATCTACCAGTGGTAACACAAGTACTTCAGATCCTCAGGTAGGTTGCATGCTACCGGTTTTGTGTCACGTATCTACGATTTTATCGAAATGGTTTAATTAATGATTTCTGGGTAGAGTGGTATCTCATAACATATGAGTTTTTGGTTCAGGACGGGGATGTTTCCAGTGCCCAAATTCTTGGTAGTAGTAATGGCAATAGTGTACCTGAAGGAACCGTTAATACGGATGATCATGTAAGAGACGATAATGGTGAGACGATGAGCTCAGATATCACCGAGGAACAATCCAACGTGAAGATTGTAAGCAGCGAAGAAACTATCAACAAAATTGCTGTGGTGAGTTTGTCTCAACATGATGCAATATGTTTATGACTATTTTCTCCAAAGGCGTTATTTTAAATGATATTAGACAGTATTGACCTTTTAGTGTACAAAATTTGGGATCTTGGTTTTGTGCAGGAAGAGCGAAGCTATCATGTTCCAATTCTGGACAGTGTAGATGGTGACAGTCCAGCAGCCGAAACCCTTATTCAGGATTTAGAAGAGGAGAGTATCAACAATGTGTCTATGAGCACCAACGATCCAGAGACCACAAAACAAGTCATAGACGGTTTAAAATCCTATGCCAAATCAGACAGCAGTGGGAAAAACAAAGACAATAACCAGAACACGGAACGTGCTACATTCATAGAGTCTAGCAATGGTGACACATGTTTCTCCGATAATTCGACAGAACGGGTTAATCTCATTTTCTTGTAGCTGAAGTAACATGCAATGTTTGTTAAAATTAAACGAATTAACTGAATGCAGAAAATGCAGAAACCCGAGGTTCTGAAGTCAGGCAGCAGGAACTTGGATAATCTACCATATAAAAACCATGATGAGGAGATTGAAGACGAACTGGAGCACCTTCGAATTCCATTTGACAAGATTAAATTTGGTAAGAAAATCGATATGCGTGGCTATGGAAGCCTATTAGAAGGAGAATTTAATCTTCGACAAGTCGCGTTGAAACGGTTAAACATCACAAACCTTGCTAACATGAAACCCAAGCTTTTAGCTGAGATTCTAAAGGTTGCTAAATTCCGGCAACACCCGAATCTTGTGGCTCTTATCGGGTTTTGTGATGAGAAGAGCAACGAAATAATACTCGTTTATGAGTATGTCTCGAGTGGAACTCTAGCAGATAAAATGAGTAAACACCTTACGACAATCCAGCGCCTCGAGATCTGTCTTGGTGCTGCTCGTGGACTCGCCTATTTGCATAATGGTGTTGGCTCTACAACGTCTGGTATCGTTCATGGTGACATCAGACTTTCAAAAATCTTGTTGAATCCAGATTTGAATTCATCAAAATTCGAAGCTAAAGTTTCAGGTTTTGGATTACCCAAACTACTGCCTGGAGATGTTCAGATTGCTCGGAGATCCATGGATCCAGAGTATCAAGTAACGGGGAAATTGACCAAGGAGTCTGACGTGTATACTTTCGGTGTGTTGTTGCTAGAAGTTTTATGTGGGGTACCAGAACTAATCGATACTGATGAGTATCAGGAGCGGCATGTTACCGAATTGGCCCCTAAGAGACTGGAACAGAATATGTTACGCAAGATTGTGCATTTTGACATTAGAGATGAAATAACAACCGAATCCTTGGAAGCTTATGCTAAAATCGCATCTAGATGTGTCTTACAAAACCCTAAGGAACGTCCTACCATGGCCCAGGTTGTCATAGAACTCGAAAAAGCATTGAGATTGCAGGTAGATTTCATCTTCCACATGCATGCATATTAGAACCATCTAGTTGATATTATACACGTAAAATATCCATAATCTGAGTTTTTCATACAGGGCGGTGAACTTCCCGATGTACACATTCTTGGTGGCAGCGATGGCAAGGGTCTAACTGAAGAAACCATCGATAAATCTGATCAGGAAGAGTCCAAGGTGATTGAAGAAACTACTGACAATGTCACTATTGTAAGTTCATATCAACTTATAAAATGAAATGAATTTTCTTAAAGCGTTAAATTGATCTTTAAGTAACAAACTGGAAACTTGAATGTGATGCAGCAAGAAGAGAACTTTCCTGCTCCATTATTAGGCAGTGAAGAGTGTGAGATTGTACCAAACATAACCGACATGGAGGACGCTAAAAAGGAGAAGGGTGAGAGCACAAATTATCCCGAGGAGACAGAAGTTGATCTGAAGGCTAACAAGGAATCCGAGATCATTGTGGAAACTGATACTTTATATTTCAAAAAGGGTGACAATGATACTTCTGCTCTGGTGAGTAGATTGTAACATATTACTTATAATCACGGCATGAAATGACCTTATTTTTACACAATAACATCCCAAACTGATGCAGAGTGAAGATATAAGAATCAAGGTTGAGGATGCCAAGAAAGATAACATGGATGATCCGGGCAGAAACGAAACCCCAGATGACAATATCACAGCCATGGAGATCACAATGGTGCAAGAAGTGCAGAACCCATCGATTCTGGATTCAGACAATGGGAATGCTAGAAAACATAGCGCATTATTGAAAGCCCAGAAGACGCCTGACCTAACTGATAATATTAGAGATGTAGATTTCAGTGACTTGGCCGATGATGATAAGTTACTATCTGTTGGAGAACACCAAGAGTCTGAAAGCAAAAGAAGTAACAGTACATGCTCCGAGTCTAGCAATGGTGATGACTCTACTCCTTCAGATTATCTGATCAAGAGTCCCACCAATGGTACTACCACGGTAAGAAAAGCTTCTGGAATCTTCTAACCACCCCTTTGGTCCCATTCTGACGCGTCTATATGCTGTTACCAGAAAAAAACATCGTATGGCTCGGAAAACTGTTGTTGCTGTTCTTGGTGGTGCTACCTCTTTGACAGGTTCGTGATCAAAGACTTAACCCAACCCATGGCTTGATTTTGTATATTATAAAAAGCATATTATTGATTCTTATCTGTAGATTATAGTCTTCATGTGCTACAGAGTTGTTTTCTACGGAGGTCAATTCTGGAATGAACTGGTCTCTTGTTTTAATGGGATCATAGGGCATTGTTCAAGTAAGCACGATTAAGGTATGTGCAATGGATTGTTAGTAGACTAATCTTATTTGTGTGTGTGTGTGTTATTGTAGGCTAACACACTGTACTATTATTCATATTGCAGGAGAATATCGAGCTCCCAGACGTCTTTAGTACATGATTGGTTGCTAGTGTTGTTTGTGAGATTTTGTAAACGTTGTTGATACATGTGTGAGTGATATGTACCAACGAATGTTTTTCATTTATGAAATGAGTATTGCATGTCACATGAACAATTTTACATATCATATACAGTATAAGCAAATACACTTGGATATAAAATACTAATGAGTTCAAAAACACACATTTTCCTGTCAACCAGGTCTATAACTACAGATATCTACAGTATAAACCAAGTGAAAGCTAACAATCTAAGCAAAGAAAAATGCAACATGCAAGTTCAACTTTCACGCCACACAAAACAAAGTACGAAAAACATAGAAACATTCTACTCTAGGACTGCATTTCAGAAGTGCTATTTACCTGGGTGAAAGTTTCCTGATTGGGGGGGTCTTCATGGTAATTTTCTTCTAAAGGCTGGACCACCTTTTGTTTCTTTTTCTCCTTGAGAACAACTTGTCTTGGCATGACTTCAAGTAAGAACGAACCTCCATTCCATACAGTCGCTGAAACCTTGAGCATTTGGAAAGCAAGGTGCAACTCATAGGATAAAAATATTGGGACCGTGAGTGCCATTGTTGCAACTGTGAAAATGGCTTGCAGCAGAATGTACATAAACAGCCGGTTCTGATCTCCAAGCAAACCACTTAAACGCCACCACAAGTTGTTTGCTTTCTGTGCCTTTTTAGAAAGTTCCCTGTATGATTGTATCAGAAACCAGACAATCATCAATTAAGCCACATACGACATAGGGGTAAGAGGATTGGTAGAAAAACCACAATTAAAGTTTTCAAGTTTCACAAGTAATTCCAAAAGCGTGATCATTGTAGTTTTTACGGATGACCCATCACAACATGCTGTTCATTTACCATTTAACAATAACAAATAGAAAAAACAAAGTAAAAGTGAAATAGATAACCTGTAAGAGGTCATGACTTCAGGATCTTTTAACAGCCTCTGTCGACGAAGAACATTCACTATGAGAAAATAAAGAGCCTGCCAGAGGCTGTAAGCAATCAACGGGACCGTAAATAGCCACGTCCACAAAAATGATTTGTTTCCAACATAAGGCCATGAAGCTCTACGCAGAGTTCCCTCTGGATGCATAGCTTCAAAGAAGGCTGGATCCCACCATCGGATAGTAAAGAACACCACCCCTGTATATAACCCAATAATGGCAACATAAATCCATGTGCATAATGTTGACAATCAACAAGGTTATAGACATTTAAAGCAAGCATGCTATAACCGTACCATGTGCAACAATGTACTTTGGTTTGGCTGTATGTTGCCCAAACTTTATCTAGTTTTCTCTTAAATATTTACGTCTTTAGGTTCTGTAACATTCTTTAAAGAGAAGCAAAAAGCTCCATCAGTGACAAATAATGTCACTAGTTGAAGCTTAGGTGATATTGATCCTTTCAACCACTAAACGAAAAAAAAAATGCTTTGTGTGTGTTCTGTATACAAGATAAAGAACATACAACTAAATGTAACAACATTGTTCATTATCGCCAGTACATGTAAAATGATGAATAATTTAATTTGAGTTCACATAATTTCATGTTCCATATTTACATAAGGATACTTCAGATATTGACAAAATAGTCATAGAATACTTTAAACATATGAGATAACTTAAGATACCATGAAGAATTCATGATTTATAACATCATCATCAAAAAACCAGGACTCAACTCACCTGGTAAAAGATGTATAAGAACGCTTACAAGTTTGTCCACGGAACTAAACACTAAGCTACAGCGCCAAACAATTAACGCCCAAGCTAGTGGCCCCTGCAAAAGTACAAATCATCAAGAAAATGATGAACATAATACTTGCCTAAAAAGAATATGCAATCTACTTACCTCTGCAAACGAGAAGCAAACCATGAAAAGCTTTTCGTTTTTTGGATAGAACAAAAGCATGATCAAGAAGATGGTGTTGGCATAGTAGCAAAAATCCTGCATGACATATTTGGTACAATTAATTTATGTGTAGTCAAAAGTCACTAAGAATGAACCAAGTAAGTTTATTACCACAACAAAAGTAAGACTTGGATATTAGTTTTCTTTAAAGTTCTTTTTCTCTTTTAAACAAAAGCCTACTAATGAACAGAAAAATGACTTCTTAAATATAACCATATTAACTATCGTAGCATCAGAGTACTTTTGGTGGTTGGAACTCACCAGTAGGTAATAATGCCATTTCTTATACCGGTAATAAATCCACCTAAGTGGAACAAACGTGATATATATCAAACAGTACACATAACGGATGTCTTGGGGCCCTGACATGAGCAACAAAAACAACGGATTGACAAAATTTATTGCAAGTCTTATATTCCAATTTCATAACATTAATTAAAGAAGACACGGATATCAAAGTACTCACTTGCACCCAAAATAAAGCAAAATCCCCCAAATGCAAAGACACCCATAAAATGAGTAACCTACAACACCACAAAGAGGCAAACACATTCAAGATATATGTTAGTCAAAGTTTGACTTTTTTTATGTCAACCGCAGTCATGCTTTAAATGCAAATACAAATATAAATCGGCAAATTGAAGAAATGTAATTTTCTGTTTGTGATACTTGGTAAACCAATCCGACATCAAAAGTCCATATGAATAGAAATTGAAGAAAAGAAATGATATCTGAATAGATAATGTTACCTTGGTGATAAAGCTTTCATGTTCTTCAGCCCGTTTAGCGATTTTAACAGCTTGTTTTGACAATATTTCCTTGGTTTTCTCTTTAGTTTCTGCTACTTTCTGCACATACAAACCTATTAATTAAGTTGCATTCAGCATAGTTGAGATAAATAAATAAAAAATAAAAATGAAAAGCATGTACCTTGGATCGATGTTTGAATCTTTCCTTGACGTTTTGAAAGCGATGCCCATTGGATTGATAATCATCAGCCTCTTCATTACTCGACATGATTGTATTTTTTTTAGACTGATTGATTGCACTCTTTCTTTCTTTATGTTTGGGCGTTTTAGATTGAGAAGGGTCTAGAGAGATCGATTCGATTATGGAATGAAAAAAAAATAAGGGATTGGGTTTGGGTTTGGGGGGTGATGACGGTTGCTTGCTTCGAATAAAAGGTTTTGGGGGTGATTTTGCTTCTTTTTTTGGGATGTATAATAAACCCCATTAATTATTAATATTAAATAATGGGGAAACTACAGCACTGAATCTGGGTACTATGAGGGTCATTCACGTAATTTCACAGCCTCTTTATGTTTGTCTGTCTCCAATTCCAGAGTCTCGTGTTTCCACAATCGTCATAAAGTAAATACGGAGTATTTGATTCCTATTTTGAGATCCACATTCAAGTTCCATATAAGTTAGGTTAGTAATGTTTGCACTGGTAATTATTAACTATTCATTCTTCAACCACTTTGATGATGATGACGATGATGATTATGATTAGGATACCCAAATTTCAATCTAAAATCTTTTTATTCTTTTCATCAAGTGAACTGATTGAAGAAACCAACGTCGGCTACGATTATGAATGTGGAAGAAGAGGTGTCTGAAAAACATAAAAGAAGAGAGAGTGAAAAAGGAAAACAATATAAGCTGTTAAATTACATGAATGACCCTCACAGTACAAATAGTTCCCCTTAATTAATTAATAATTAATACTCCACTAATAATAGATTTTTTGGGTTACACTGGACGGGTGTCAAGTTGTCTTATTGTAGACTATATTATTATTTTTCAAGGTTTTTATATTTATGATGATGAGATATTGTACCCATTACATTCTTTATTCATGAATCAATTAAATTAATGCTCTAACTTCAACCGGTTAGATCTGGCCGTACACGTAATTATCTTCTCTTCATATATAATATTTTTTGTTTATTTCACTTTTTTCTTTGATTAAAGACAACATTTGTGTTTACTCGAGCCTTTCTTTTGTTTTGTTATCTTTTCAAAAGTTAATCATTACGGAAGAATTGTTTTTGCAAAACCTTTATACAAGATTCTTTTACTATCGTTTTATGTCAACTAATACAATCATACAACCATGTATCTTATTGACAAAAAAAAAATATTATGAATCCAACCGGTACATAAACCAGTACATAGAATGCAACGTTATAGCAGTTTTAAGTAAAAACCGCTATAATGATCATAAAGTGGGTCAAAATATCTACCATGAAGTAGTTTACCGGTCATAAAGTGGGGTCCCAATACCGCTAATGCAACGGGTTTGCTAAAACCTCCTCAAGTAACAACATTTGTGAAGGACAAGCGTAACCCGCGACAGTTGTTGGAACCATTAGTAGCGGTTAGTAATAAATCAATCCACAAGTAACAACATTTGTGACGGGCAAACGTAACCCGCTATAATTGTTGTAACCATTAGAAGCGGTTGTTAGTAAACCGATCCACATGGATTATGTTTGTAACCCGCTTCAATTGTTGTAACCATTAGTAGCGGTTATAAATAACCGATCCACAAGTAACAACATTTGTGGCGGGCAAGCAAAAACCGCTTCAATTGTTGGAACCATTAGTAGCGGTTATAAATAATTGACCACTCCACATGAGAAAATAAGAATCGATCCAAGTTTATTACGAAAATATATTACAATAAAATAATGCTCAAAAAATTGCTCCGATTTCGAAAGAGGAACTGTTCCAACATTATTTATACGGAAATATATTACAACAAAATAACGCTCAACAAAACCTTACGATTTTTGCTTTAGTCGCGTCGCATTATTAATACTTTTGCTTTAGTCGCGTCGCATTATTACTACTTTTGCTTTAGTCATGTAACGTATATTTTATGAAAATACAATCTTTGAAAATATAACTTGTTAAACGAATTTTGATAAAAGAAAATCTTACGATTTTTTGATGGGATAGACGTGTTCAAAAAAGTACTTATATATAAAAAAAACTTTTACCTTTTTTATATAAAAACGTTTTTTTTTTAAAACGTAAAATAAAGTTTTAAAAATTAGTAAGTTTAATTAATGGTCTTATTGTGCGTATCACTGTTGTTGTTTTTGTTGGGTTGCAACTAAAAGTTCCCGTGACTGCTGCGTATCGTCGTGTTACCGTGAAAACTTAATTAATGGTCTTATTGTGCGAGTTTATTTCCTCGCGTACGCATTTAATCTTTATTAGTGTTTTTTCAATGCTAATGTGGCATAATATTGATAATGTGATGTTAAACGAATGAGTTGTTTTAAGATCTACATCGTCTTCTAGTCTTACTAATACAAAATTATCGATTCAGCAACTAACAAATGTTGGAGCAGGTCGTGATAGACAGTCTGATCTTAAGTTACTTCCTCAAGATTAAAATTTTAAAACCCAAAAGTCCAGCAACCGTAACACATATTCCTGCATCGTACTAGCAGATGCAAAATAGACAGGTTGAGTAGATGGGTAACTGCAGAAAACGCTTGGAGGTCAAATACAACCCTCACCAAATCAAACAAGATTACCAAATCTAATTTTTTACTTTCTTCCCTCATACATCTATTTCTTTCAAACATATGCTACTCTCATTCTCGACGTCTGTCAAAAAAAATAATATTATCAATAATGCAGCACCGCTGATTGAGCCAAACACATAAGCTCGCACACAGACACACACAATACATAACTGAACACAAGGAGTAAAAACAAATTAATGTTTTTCGTGAACTACACAAGTAAAAGTTCTACATTCTCAATGAGTCTAAAATAAATAGATCGTACTAAAACCTCCAATTAAACCATCTCACAATCATTACCAACGAAATAGAGAACGACATGGTTAATTAAGAACAGATACTTGTTGCATGACAAGGCAGAGAAGGCAACAGATCTAGTAGTTAGTTGGGAACCGCTTACAAGATTTGCCTCAAAGATCATTACGTACTCTCTTGTTGCTGCTACACGAAGGACACTTGTACTGTTTGATTAGTTCAGCTTTTGCAGGAGTAACCTTCACACACTTCCCATGGAACCACCTCTCACATATATCACAGCAGATCCAGAATTCATCAGACGCATAGTTCTCTTTACAAGCTCCACATAACGTATCACCATGCTCATCTTCGTCTTCATCTTCGTCTTCATCTTCATCCTCCAAGTCATTCTCGTTGTCTTTTACTTGCAACATTTCATATTTTACATGGGACTCAGATCCTCTCTGACGACCAAATACAAATACGTCAGAGTTGTTGATATAGAAATGCAGTCCATAAATTACGTTAATAAAAATCAAGCATCCATCAAAGCATATAAGAACTGTTACGTACACCCTCCGAATGGAATCATGTGATTGGAAAATATAGTTTTGGGGATGTGAAACTATCTCCAAGGGTACAAATTAACCTTTTCAAATAAGCATTGGGAATATCATGAGAAATACAATATGCATATGTATACGAATTACAAATCTTTATAAACCAGAGAATATAAATTTTTAGTGATCAAGTCGAAATTGAAATTCGATATTAACACCATGGTCTCAAAGGAAGAAATGCATCCCTAAACACAGATGAATAAAATAGCATCTTATTAATTGCATTCAGAATATCTAGGCAAACAAACACTAGTAAATGTGGAATGAACAGTGATACAATAACGTGAAGAGGAAGTGTAAACGAATTATAGTTAACAGAGACTGAAAACTGGAATTTATGGTTGTGCAGAGGACAAACAGCACAATCATGATTTATAAAATTAAATAAAAATAGAAATTTACCAAAAAGTGCAGACCAAACCTTCTAGTAGACAATATTATTAGAAAAAATGTAAGATGAAGTAATTTCTTTTACCCCTTTCGTGTTTGACTTGGATTTTGTACTGCTGTGAGTAGATATCAAGGACTTTTCCGGTTTCTTGCAAGATCCAACCACAGCCTCAGAGACTGTTGGGAGATCATTTATCATATTAAAGAGACGTTTCCTGCATTAAAAATTCAAACAATACTTATATGTTTATCTAAGAGACCTGTAATAAACCAACTTGTGAAACACTAAAACCTAAACTATTCAGGGGGGAATGGTATTTTAAAAGAAAGTATACCTCTCTGATTTGTCAAAAGCAAATCTTGCACCAAAATAATATGCAACAGCAAGTAACCATGCATCACTATGGACGGCAACCAGAGACAACCAATCCTTTTTTGGCATTCCATCTCGAGCGAAGTTAATACCTAATGCAGGTTCGGGGAGCTCAGGAGGCACCTCCTCTGCAGGTAAGTTAACTTCCCATTTTTCGCTAGGAAATCCATATAGGCAAAGGTTTTCTTTATCTGAAAAATAAATTGATACAAAGTATTAAGAAAATAAAAAGGGGTGCAAACAAACTGATCTACTCGAACTTGACTTGTTAAAAACTCGATTATTCGAAACGAGCTTGTAGCTGGTTTCATAAACAAGCTCGGGCTTCACATATCGAGCATGAATAAGCTCGTCCGCCTAAACGAGCCTATCATTTATATACAAATAATAATGCATGTGATAATACAATATATAGTTGCATAATAAATAGGTATAAATATAGCACTTCTTATAATAAAACTAATAATGATGAATATTACAGTAATTTATATACTTATAAGTCTTAAAATAGAAAAGTAATTGTATATACATAATCTAATATATATTATTATGTATAGTTGTAAGTACTTGATAATTAAAATAAAAGAGTAATAATGTATACATAAAACAATTAATAGTAAATATGTATATGCAAGAAATGAATCACGCCCGAACCAAGCTCGAAATATCTCATGAGCCGAGCTCAAGCTTTACATGTAACTATGTAAGACTCAAAAGTCAAAACGACCCACGCCCAAGTTACAACCCTAATTATAAAGCAAATAAGGTATAGACCAACAGACCAAGTATATGTTACATATATGTATAATTGCAGATGAAACAGCTAGGGTTGAGAATAAATGATATATAAACTAGTTGGGACGCCCTTCTAAATTGATCATTTCTATGTTATGTAATCATAAGTGGATTAGATTAAACGTATAGACAATTCTCCAATTTAGAGACGTATATTATACAGTAGATAAAATAAGCATAAAACAAAAACCCTAACACAAACCTGGATCGCACTGCCGATAGAATTGTTCAACTTCTGCACAAATAAGACATCCATCAGAATGTAAAACACATAGTACAAACAATTTTCAATTTATTACGTTATACAGAAACCCTAAATTAATAAGAAAAAAAAAATAGAAAGATGTAGGGCGAACCGGTTGTTAGGGCTTTAATTAATCCGCCACGACGGCCTAAGTAATCCTTATAAACTTCTTCAACGGTTTTCGGATTGTAAACGCCACCGCGACCTCCGCCATCCATTGCCATCGTTCTCCAAAAAGAATAATTGCGGTACTGTTTATTAGGTTATGTGAATTGAGCGAAAACAAAGTTCTATGAATCAATTGTGAGAAAACATGTAGATAAAAAAACAGAAGGATGTAGGAAGAGATCGTGAAAGAGAATGAAAGGGATTTGGATACTGGATGGAGAGGTTTATTTTTCAAGAGGAAAATATAAACAGGGGGAACAATGAATAGTCACTCGTGTTTTACTTTCCCTTGAAAACCGCTTACGTGGATTTTTATTGGCTAACCTAATATGAGGTGGCATTGGTATTTCAATCCTCAACAAATAGTCTTCTTGGTGTAAAATTGCAAAACAGAAAAACAGACACAGTTTTGGTAACAACTAATCTTAGCAATATGATGGTTGTTAGTAAGACTAATTTTTTATTGATTATTCAATAAATTTGAAGAAAAAAAATAAAGAAGTTATAATTACCACGAATAAATAATAATCAATTAGTTATATTTTAATTGTATTAAATTAAGAAAAAATTATATGAATGGTTCATGTAGTTTACTCTGAATTTAACTTTGCATCCTTCAAAATATTTGTTTGAAATTGGTCGTAGGGGTGAGCAATATTTAGTGTCATATCAATTACTCCGAAAATCAAACCGAACCCAAATCTGTTTAAAACCGAACTGATTCTTAAAACGGTTTTCGGATTGAATTTTAATTGAACACAAATATGATAATTAGTTTTTAAAACGGTTCGGTGATTGGTTTGAACATTGTTGGTTCGGTTAACCGGAAAATCCGATTATAGCACCTACTATTATAGTTTTTATATTATTTGGATAGTAATATTCAGTCATATGTATATGTCATAAATTTCAATTTCTAGACAAACTCTCTATATTCTTTTTATCACTTGTCTTTCCCTCTTCCTCTGCTTTTAGAGACTCTTGCATGAAAATTTTTATTGGATCTTGGTATTATGCTTTTATGGATTGCTATTAAGTATTAATTATTGAAATTTGGTTTGCATTTGTTTTTGTTTCATGGAGTTTGTTGGGGATATATAATACTCTTCTATCTAATTTGTAATAATACTGTGATGTGTAACTTATAGTTCTTCATTTTATAAGCAGGTAACAAGAAGTCTAATATTGCATTGGAATTCGAGTTTTTCGGTTTAAACCGAAAACCTAACTGAATTGGTTTATGGTCTTCTGTTTGGTTTTTACATTTTTAAATAGTTCGGTTTGATCTTTGATTAGCTTCTTCAAATATTTAAAATCAGTAAAATCGAAAACTGAACCGATGAACGCCCCTAATAGGTTGTCCATGTGGTTACAAATTCTTTCACAATTTATACTTTACGTTAACGATTGTTAGTTTAATTCGTTAAATATGATCACGTGACTTGCAAATTAGAACAAAATGATCATTTCATGTCATTCAAAGGCCGCAAATGTAATATTGTAAAATTACATGAACCATCCGTGTAAAGTCACATGATCATATTTATTAATTAAAAATTATTATAGTTGACGTGAAATACAGACTTTTTCTTATAAATTCATTAAACATATTCTTTGGTGTATCAATAAGGTAAAAGAATTAGAAAATTGAAATCCTATTTGTGGATTATGTGACGCTATTATAAATTTAAATTAGAGGTTGAGATCATAATTTTATTACTTACTGAGAGGTTTAAAGAAATAGCCGGTTGATATATCTATAAAATATTTATCACTTTTATTTTTGGTAACCTTAAGTTCAACATTTCCATTTTTAACTTCAAACATTTATTGAACATATAACTACTTATTATTTTAATTATGTATTGTGTATTTTTTTTTTATTTTCTTTACAATCATATTTGAGTTCACAATTTAACACATGAACAAGAAAAAAAAAACATACGACTATTATCAATTTACAAGCTTGTATTTCATTGCATAGTGGCGGAATTGTAAATTTTCTTTAATACTATCGTCACGTAATCAATACATAACTAATTGTTTATAAATATATAGATTCAATTTGAACAGATATATACATTTGAATCACAACCGAAATCAACAAATTAAATTGAAAAAACAGTGAAAAACTATGAAATCGTAAGATCTTAATTAACACATCAAGTTTTCATTTTTTAAATATCATCGCCGTATTGTGCGGATAAAATGCTAGTTTATACTGAATAACAAAGTTTTATTTAAAACACACATCAACCATAAAATGGAAGTAGGAAAAATACAAAAGAAAGAAATCTCATAAGCCACCAGAACAAATAATATCAAGTTAAATCGTTAAAATATTGTGATTCTATTTTTATTTAGATAGTTTGTGATTGCTTCTTTCCAATTATAATACTTCAATTCAATATTTACATAATGATATAAGGGGGTGTTTGGTTTGTTAACAAGACGGTAATGAGTATGAGCATGACAATGTGAACGAGAATCAAATATAAATCCAGCCTCTTACACGGGCTTGAAGTATGCCCCTTTTTTTGAGTTTGACAACTATTTTTCAAACTAAACTTCACACTCCAATCTAAACACCAGGAATAGTATGAAATTCATACCTTAATTCCCATCATCATACTGGTTCATTCTCTCTCTTCATCTTAATTGCGCCACCTCATTTTATACGATTTAACGGAAAAGGATAACAAAAGTTAGTAAAAGGATAAAATTGATAAAAAAAAAAAAAAATCAATACCACATAGATGAAAAAAGCGAAACTTTTTTTATAAAAAGACCAAAAAATTGCAAAGTTCCGCTTTTAATTAATTCATAGATTCAAAGAAAAAGATTGTTTATATCACGGAAAATTTTGTGCAGTGGATCACTTATAATTCTAAATCTGGTGTGGGTGTTAATAATTTACGTGAAACCCAAGAGCTGAGCTTTACAGCTTTTATGTTAAACAAATGATGAAAAGCTGTTAAACTATGTAAACCTAGAACTTGTACAGTAGAAAACGAGAAACAAGTTATAACTTATATATGAATATGAATCAGCAGTTGTATTTACAGTTGTAACTTGACCCTTTCTGACCATTTAAATATATCAGAATAAACTTGGTCTCCTCCCAGATTGTTTCCCGTGGCACCAGCTGCTACCCTTATAATATCTTCTATTAAAGCAAAATTTCCCATTATATCAACATGGTTTCCACTTTGTGTTCCTCTTCCTTCCAACAGTGTTAATGGAGGTGCATGATCGTATTCTCTTATATATGTTTTAATGCCCCAGGGATTAAATCGTGTTTTGCCTCGCCAACCTTTTGCACACATGTACCCCGCACTTAAAACAGGAACTGTTTCATCCCCATCAACAGAATAAACCCCAGCTCTCAAACAACCTTTATCGTTTCCACCCTCAGCCGTCGTATCTATCTGGAAAGGAATATAGCATTCTGCAGCTGGGCTAAATTTATAAATGTATGATCTTTCAGTCGGTAAACCAACTCCATACATTGAAAATATCTCCATGTCTGGGGCATTTGGTAATCTACCAAGTAATAAGGCAAAAGATCAATAACTAATGAATTACATGCGTAGATTAAAAATAAGTAGCTAAAATGAAAACGCTTTAAATGGGACAACAATGGCAAAAGTCGCCTAAAGTGTATTCAAAGTCTTAAAACCAACTTCCTAAAGCAAAGGTCTACAAAAGAAAAACTAGATAACTGTTTAATAATGTAGCTTTGTAATCATATTAATGTGATAGTTATTCATAGAACTCAAAAACGGCAAAATAAAAGTGTTGACATTCCAACCCAATCCAACCAGGCCTGTTTTGGCCTGAACCATTTGAACCCATTACCCAACCCGCCCATATTGTCACCTCTATTGTTTACGGTATGATACATTCTACGAATGTTCATGTGGGGATATTCAAGCAACTAGTAGAGGTCCGGAGACCGAAACCAGAATGGAAGAGAAGAGTGTCTAACCTGGATTCTAAGGGATTTGACCAGTACTTATAGTGCTCGTATTTTTTATCTTCCAAATTATCAGCTATTCCATAAGAATAATGAGCACTACCGCGTTTCATCATCCTTGGAGCCACAAATTGCAAAAGTTCCAAAACAGAATCAACTGTGAAAGCCTTGTAATCGGCAACAGCCTTGATACCCCCAATTCCCATTTCATGGTATTCGTTCCATACATCTCGACAGGATCTGTTGGCAAAGTTATTACCCTTCACGGCACTCTACATTTCAACAGTTCTTACATGAGAATTTGAGTACTGCATAATGAACTAAGATACTACGGAGTACTATTTAAAGATTACCTTAAACTCCACCCTCTCAACTTTTGATGAATGTATTTCAGCTACATCCTTCCCAAAAGATATTATTCTCCCATAATTAAGAGATTTAACATCATCAAAACCTGCTTCATTTTCAACTGCTGCTTGAGTATCATTCTTCTTAACTTGCTTAGCAGCACAATCATGGTCTGCTTCAGGTGCCCAATCGAGTGAACCCCAAATGGCATCCCCACCTTTTGGTATTAATGACATTGTTGAATCCCACGTACGTGTCATCCTCATTGCATGTTGTAACGTTTGAAAACCAAATATATCCAAATCCAGAACACCGGGAGCAACAGCCCTGCATTGAGAGTACAATATATATGGAAGAGTATGAACAGCATAACTACACTTAAAACAGCTATTATACAGATTAAGTTCTATTGAATATAATATAACCAGATCTGATGTAGCTGGTATGAGCGCATGATCCAAAACCCGAACATAATCAGATAATAAGAAATTTCTATTCATGCAACAAGTACTAAACAAAATAATCTCATACCTGGCTACAGCAATATCCTTAGCTTCGGCAGAAAAAAGGCCTGCAACTATTTTTGGGAGCCCCAAAAAGGGTCCACCTATATTCATCACAGCCTTTATATGCTTGTCGCACCAATCTGATCTACCGCCACCACCCATTGGAGCCGGTGCTTCAACCCATTTCATAAAATGCAAAAAGTACAAAACACCCATAGAATGTGGTATCACAACCACCTTTTCCCCACTAGTAGCTACCATGAGTTCTATATTGCTTTTCATCCTACTTAAAGTTTGATCTCGCGCCTGGTTATCATAATCAATCAAATCATTAAGAAACTGAACAACTCTCAACACAGGTTTCATATTTTATAAACGCGATTATGTGGAAAAAGTGTTTTTGTGGATTAAGCATACCTCGGTATTTTGAAATGAGAGCCTCCAGTCATAAGCAGCCATATACATGTTCTTCTCCTCATATCCAATGCGAGCCAAATTGGCAATCAAAACTGCCCACACAAAATAGCCGGCGGCAAAGTAATCGGCTGCCACAAGTCCAGACACAGGCCTGACCCTTACACCGGGAGGATCCATCCCAGTTTCATTATCCAGTGACATATGCTCAATCCAGCACAAGGGCCTGCAGATAATAACAAAAAATAAAATTCTCTAAAAATAATATAATCTGGTGACTTAGCTCCACGTGTTCCTGTTTGTTGATTTCAACAATACAGCCTTGACTTCCATGTTTCTATCATTAACTGATGGGACCTTCAAGCTACTTTTGGAGGAAATAGACATGGTATCGCCTTTTAACATCTCTTGACTAAAGGGTAACAAAATATGCAAAATACATACATACACTTGATTGTCCTCAAAGCGTTGCATACATGTTTACTTCCACCACCATTACCAAATAATTTTAAAAAATTAAATGCAGTACTTGTTCACTTTCCAAAACCAACCAACTAACCTAGTGGTCCATACTACTATAAGTTTCTATTTCTAATCAGGGGTGCATTAATAATGTCATAATGCGTGTATTGTAATTTATCATGTAAATACTTGAAAAAGAAAATTAATTGAGATGTAAAAACACTATCATCACACTTTTAAGATACAATGATAAATACAAAGTTGAAATGAAAATGTATAATACAGTACCTTTTGTAAACTTCACCAAAAGTGCCACCCCAAAGGCGTTTTCTAAACAAGCCATCCATACAAGGGTGTCCTTCCCATAATTCAAGCCCACCTGTAACAATCCCGGGTACAAATACAACCGGATGCTTCGCTTTTAACCCTTCTTTATGTAATTTAACACCCGGCGGGTCTGGCGTTGGACCGGTTATCGCTTCCGTGACGTACTGAGGGAAGGACGCCGGCATCGCATTATATAAAAACAATAAAAACCACCACGTTGAACATATAAATCCGATCATCCAACAACAACCGTCTATACACGATCTTTTACTTTTCAAATTCTTTATATTATTACTACTTTTATTATTATTAGTATTAGTATTCGAATCCTTTGTTTTTTTCTCTTTTTCTAATTTTTCATTCTCGGATTTATTGGTGATTTGAGACGCGGGCTTCTGGCCGGAAGTTGTTGTCTTCTTGGAATCACCGCCACCTCCACCGCCTCCCTTTCGCTTCCTTGCCGGCATATTTATTTATTTATATATATGTGTGTGAAACTGAATATCTTGATCAAATGTGATGTGATAAAATTGTGAAAGTAAACTGACAAGTGTGCTGAAGCATTTTAAACCCTAACTCTTTAAGTAAAAGAGTTAATTATTTATGAAAAAATATAAATGGCGACGTCTGTATATACAAAGAAGAAGGGGAAAGAGGTGGTGTTTATGAATGAAGACGGCGGTGATCGGAGGTGGAAGGATCTCCGGCGAGTGATTACCGCTAAAATTGATGGTGGAAGGTTGAGGGAAGAGAGTGTATGTTGGATCTGACGTGGGCCCAGTTCTGTCAAAGAGCTGATGAGAAAAAAGGTTATTACTGTAATTGTTTTGATAGACTACAGTCCTTTAAGTTTTATTGATTGACAAAAAAAGAATCTTGAAATTCATTTTGCAAAGATGGCCCAATGGTGTTTGAGACTGAGAGCAAACTTTGAAATTTGCAAAAAAACACTAATATCGTTAACTTTTTCTTTTCTTTTATTTGTAATTTGTAATAATTGTAATCGTCATTATAAATAATTATATTCCAGTGTTTCGATATGATTTTTATTCTATAGTCTTTGCAAAGGAAGAAACTAAGTTTTAATATTTCACAAAAGAATGATGGGGTATTATTAATGTTTTATAAACTTGAGGGTCGACTTGTAATACGCAGCTGTCTTTTGTTGAAGTGATGAGGTTAGCCATCAGTTACGGCAACTTTTCTAAACATAGGATTTACGAAGAAAAACAAAATAACTAATAAAAAAAAATTCTATGCTTCGCCCGAAGTATATATGTAAAGAATTATATGTTTTTTATCAGTTTCATAAACCTCTCATAACTTTTATAAAATTATATCCGATGGACCAATAAAATAAAGAAAGAGAAATTATCATATCATTTTTGTAAATTTTTTGTGAATGTAACATAACTCATTAAATAAATGTGCTTCTTTTAAACCTTTTTTTTACTATTCACGTCATTCTTTTGTATCAACAAAACTATTAATACAACGTAAAAAGCTTCACTTTCTGCAAAAGAATAAGAAGTTAGAGTAAAAATATTTAGGACAAAAAAGTTTTATATCAATAATTTGAGAAATTTCAAGTTTTTTTTTAAAAAAGTTGCTTTGATGAATAAAAGCTTCTTTTTTCTTTTCTTTTTGTTGTTGAAAAAAGAAGCTTTAGAAGCTAGAAAATTTCATTGAAAATGTTGTAAATACCTAGAGAAAAAACAGAAGTCGTAGAACTTTACTAAACTAATGTTGTATTCTTAAACAGTACTAGAACATAACATATATTAAAATAAAATAAAATAAAATAAATGTTGGCTTAATAAATGCATATGCATTATGCATATAAGAAGCCCAAAATTGGAAGTGTCCTGAACCCATTGGGCTTTTGAAAAGATTGCCTGCCGTTGGTTTTTAACCCATACAAGGCCCTGTTTATTTTATACTCCATTTAAAAATAAAAATAAAAATAAAAAATTACTGGAGCACTACTCCTCTGTTTGTTTCTTACCTTTTTCTACGTTGACTTAAATTGTTACTCTGTAAATGAAATGAGGACGGAATCTATTTAATGGCGGAATTTAAGGGAACAAATAAAAGTGCCTGAGCACCAACACACATAACAATATAACATACATACATCCTTCACATCACGTATATTATTATTATTATTATTATTATTGCTTCTCACGTATGAATCCTTTATTTAATTTCTTCCTTCATCTGAATTTCAATTCCTCTGTTTTTCACCTCAATTTCTTTTCAATCATAAAATTTCGTTAAGTGACTGAAATGTTAACTTGCGTCCCTCATTCAAAACAACGTAACGATCACGATGAATCAAATCGCAATGGCGATACACCTGCCGCCGGTAAACAACCTATGAAAAGGCTCGGTTCTCAGGTATATCCTTCTAACTAATTTAATTAATAGTTGAGCATAATTCAGACGAATGTTACAACTGAAATTGATTGATAGATTTTTATAAACAGATTAAAGACATAGCGCTAAAAGCATCGGGAGTGTATCGGAGTTGCACTCCGTGTACGGCACAACCGACGATGATGATGATGACTCCACCACAGCAGCAGTTACAAAAGAGTAACGATGCGGAATCAGAGTCATCGGCGTCAATCTCCGAGCGGTTCCGGTGGTCGTACCGGCGAACTGGAAGCAAAAATTCGAACTCCGGCAGAGTGTGGGGGAAGGAAATGGAAGCCAGGTTAAAAGGCATATCGATGGGTGAGATGGCGGCAGGAACGTTATCAGCGTCGGCTAGCGGCCGGAGAGTTGACCCAGTGGTCTTGATCCAAGAGATTGAACCCAAAGAGTGGGTTGCTCAGATTGAACCGGGTGTTTTGATTACTTTTATTTCGTTACCCCCCGGTGGTAACGATCTTAAACAAATCCGGTTCAGGTAATTAATTCACGAGTAATAACACTAACACATAAAAATAATAATAATATTATACAAATTCGGTACAGGTGACAATGACTAAAGTATTAATTCCTGGCTTAATTTAGATATATAATAGTTTAATGATATAGTATATATATAGTATATATATATACACTGCATACCTGACCACCTTATTAAATAGCTATAATTACATCTTAAGTTTGTCAATCATGGCAGCTTCTCATCATTACAATTAAGACCATTCCGAACAAGTGATTGAAACCGACTGAAACTGACTAATCAGTTTGTATCGATTCAACGTCATATCAGCTTTTATCAAAACTAATTAAAACTGACTGACAAATTGACTGACCACTGTCAACCGTGACTAGTCACTTAATTTTTCTGAGACCTCACACATAATATATATTTTATATATTTAAAACACAATAATTAAAATAAAATATTTAATTAAAATAAATACATTATATTTCATAAAAATAATTAAAAAAATCATTATAATAATAATTAAAAACACTAAAATAACTAAAAAATAGTCTAATCTGAACTCGATTCTTCCTCTTCGTCCACGGCTTCATCTTCGTCTTCATTTGAACCTTCATCTTCTCCTTATCGTGAAAACATTGTCGAATACGTTGTTACCACATTTTTCCGAGCGTTTTTTATCATTTTTACTTCCCTTTTTGACGCTTTGTTTTTTTTACAAAGAAAGTTCAACGCTTTGAAAACTAATTTTTTGTTCGAATTCTCGGTAATTGTATGAATTACGGTTTGTTGCATTAGGGCAGTTTTCTTAACCGTATCAAGGGTTTCAAGCTTTTCTTCTCGTACACTTCTTGACGAAGAAGTGGGGTACAATGAACCTGAACTTTTTTAGTCTTTTGACCGGGTGGACGAGTAGTGGGTCGTCATGGAACAACTTTTGCATATTAGTCGCAAGAGATGAGGTGATCGGGACGTCGTCCGCTTGAAGAATGATGGGTTCTGGGTAGGGTTCGAATGTACATTTGTTTCTCATTACCCCCGACTCCATAAAGAATTTTGGGTAATGTTCTAGTACGTTTCAACATTGGTCGTAAATGAATTTATGATTTTTATTTTGTTGCTTAAAGTGGTCGTGGGCCGCTTGTAAATATTCTTCGTTTTCTGCACCGCTTTGATGATGAAGCTCATTATAGTTTTTGTATATAGCGTTGAATTTTTTGACATCGAGGTGAATTTTATTCCACTTGCCGGTTAGTTGATTAATGTTACGTTTTTCAACAATAAACGAATTGTACGTTTTTTGTACTTTTTTCCAAAAACTTTCATCCGTTAGTGAGTTTCCATGTACATTATTTTCGGATACATGTACCCACCGTTCGGCCAAGATTCTTACCTCCTCGTCGGTCCATCTTACTTGCTTCCTTTTTTGCTTCACATCTTGTGTTTCGGGTTCGACTTCAACTTCGGCCTTGTCTCACCTTCTTCTACTTCGTCTTCGGTGAAGAAAGTTGTGTGTTGATTTTGGGTTATGGGATTTTTTGGGTATGGAGAAAGTTGTGGGTTAGTTGATTAATGTTACGTTTTTCAACAATAAACGAATTGTACGTTTTTTGTACTTTTTTCCAAAAACTTTCATCCGTTAGTGAGTTTCCATGTACATTATTTTCGGATACATGTACCCACCGTTCGGCCAAGATTCTTACCTCCTCGTCGGTCCATCTTACTTGCTTCCTTTTTTGCTTCACATCTTGTGTTTCGGGTTCGACTTCAACTTCGGCCTTGTCTCACCTTCTTCTACTTCGTCTTCGGTGAAGAAAGTTGTGTGTTGATTTTGGGTTATGGGATTTTTTGGGTATGGAGAAAGTTGTGGGTTACCGTAGTATGAGGTTTGTGGATTTTGTGAAAATTGTGTGTTTACAGGGTATGAGGTTTGTGTGTTTTATGAAATTGTGTGTTTACGTGGTGCGAGGTTTGTGGGTTTCGTGAAAATTGTGTGTTTACGGGGTGTGAGATTTGTCGGTGTTGTGTTTGGTACCACCCTTGGAATTGGTATTGGTTTTGTGGGTCGTCGGGTGCAAGCTGGTACGGATTAACAATGGGTGCGTAACATGCAAATCCGATTGGTTGAGACGATGACCGATAGCTTGATTGAGCGGAAGAGGAATCCATTGGTGAACGTGAGTTTGATATCGTATAGTTAATCAAATTTTGTCAAATATCTTGGGCTCTTGAATATGTGGTTTTTGTTTTTGTTGTTAGGCATATTTGTGTATGAAATAAGAGTGGTAGTATGTAGTAATTGTATGAATTATAGAGGATAGTAATTGTTTGATTGTGAATTATAGTTGTTTGGAAAGTGTATATATATAGTAATATAAGTATTTGAAATAGTGGGTAAAAATAATAATAAAAAAACAATAAACGGTAATATAACCGTTGTCCAGTGTTTTAATTTTTTTTTAAATCTAACGGTAAAAAAAGATTTTTTAATCAAAATTGAGCCTCACACCAAACTCACGCACCGTCGGATAACTGATCGAGAAAACCGACAGTTCCATAGTATTGGTGTCATTTCTGTCAGTTTCAACCGACGATCAATCCGACGACGTGGAATGTTATAATATCCTTTTCTTTTAAGAATATTCGAGTTACTGCCCAATTAAATTAATGTTTCTACCGACCTTTTAGTCTATATTGAGGTTCTACAATTTTAATTTAACATTGTGTCTTATTATTAGATTTAAATAGAACAGCATACAGAAAATTTGGTTAGATAAATTAGTTTACGCCATCATAACATAGCATATATAGGCCCCCCCACCAAGAATTTACTCCAGTATTAGGTTCACAGAAATGATAGGAATTCGATGAAATTAGAATTGAGATTCGTTTGCTTAACATGTTTTGTTGAATTATAAATGAAAGTGAAATCCATCAAATTTCTTTGGTCAAAGGGATTGAAATTCTTTTTGCTTTAATGAATTTCAATTGTTTCGAAAATATTTCACGAATCAAATGCTAAACTTAGTGTTTTAAGATTGTATTAATTACTAATTTATTACAAGGGTTATTAATAGGTTAGATCACAATATTATTGTTGGTATGTCAGAAAATGAAACTATTTGTGTAGTAGCTTTGTCATGGTTATATTGTGTGTCTAAGGTTTGTCATCATGTCATGTCATATGGAACATGATCTATGGAAAGAGACTTGTGAATTACGTACCCATTAAATCTGCACTTTCATATGTATCATACATCTATTTTAATCATCTGTAGTTCCTAACTTTGCTTGTCATGCCAAAACTTGACTTCTCGTTGTCGTTCCTTTGGCAGCCGTGAGATGTTTAACCAGTGGCAAGCGCAAAGATGGTGGCAAGAGAATTTTGAAAAGGTAATGGAACTTTACAACGTCCAGAAGTTAAGTCGTCAAGCATTTCCCCTTCCAACATCTCTTAAATCAGAAGATGAACCTGCCCTCGACTCAAGGGTATGTTGATAAATAATAACCACCTTTTCAGGTTTTGAAGCTCGCAGATATAGTCACACTTTTTGATAAGATATGTGTTTTTGTAACAGAGTTCAAAAATTGAATCTATTGGAGACAATCCTCTAAAACCAACTTTGAGTAAGGAAAGACAACTTGACAACCAGACCTCAACCCTGATGAGTTCGGACCGTGACTCCTCTGCTCTCACAACCACCCCAAAAGTGTCAAGCATTAGTGGCACAAAAACGGAAACATCGTCAACGGATGCCTCCACAAGCGCTAGCTCGTCAAAAGAGGCTGAGGCTGATCAATCAGGAGAGCGTTCCATCAGCAATGTTAGTGACGTTGATAATGAATGGGTGGAAGAAGATGAACCTGGAGTCTACATCACCATCAGACTTCTTCCAGATGGCTCAAAGGAACTCAGACGTGTCAGATTCAGGTTACTAACAATCATTTAATTCTGAAATAAACTTGACATGAGATATGCAATTATGTAAATAGATGTTGTTATGACAGTAATCAATATGTTTGATGTATGCAGCCGTGAAAAATATGGAGAGGTGCACGCGAGACTCTGGTGGGAAGAGCACCGAGCAAGGGTGCACAAACAGTACTTGTGATTACAGATCTTGAGAGATGTTGGTGCCTAAAGATGGGCTTTTTCTATCTTCTTTGCCTCTGCGTATATGTTGGACCCTTTTAAGTTTTATTTTTGGTGTTTCAGGAGCAAAAGAAGCATGTTTGGTATCAGTACTCTAAAATTGGGTTGGTATAGAAGTGAAAATTGGTATATTTTGTAGTAGTTTGAAGCAAAAAACAAAGTACACAATGAATTTCTTTTTGAAGTCTTAGTCCTAAATGTTGAAACTGAAAACAACCTAATAGTATCTTGTTGCAAATTTTGACAGTGCTTCATCACTGATACTTGAAAGCTATATAAAGACTATTAAATCGCATATGGTTTGTCTATATTTCCAAATATTAAGTAATGTACAGTAATTTGGTTTCGACTGAATTTGTAGTCTTTTGACTAATAATAATTTTCTACTTATCAAGTAAAGTTAGAATACCAAATGTGGGTGAAGATGTTTCTTAAGGTCTTTCCATGCTTCCCATAATCAATGTATAGCTATTAGCTATAATAAAAATAACCAGAAATTGCATAAGATCAGCAATATGCCAAAAATTAGCATGTTCAATGAATCGTTAGATTGGTGATGTACAAGTTAATGCTAAAATATTCCGATTTAATAATCTTATTAGTTTTTAACAACTCATTAGCATGTAGGAGGGAATACTAATGGCTATTACAATTGAAATAAATAGATGTAGTGTGTACGTGATAGATTTGATCACGACAACCGTGTGGCTGTGGTTGCTGGTGGCGCTGCAGAGCCAGCATATGTAATTAAAACTTCTTGAGGAAGAAGATGATACTTGATGTCAAGTTGTTCGAATATGTTCTTCAGCTCCAGCACCAGGTTTGATTTTCTGTCGCTTTTCTCATCGTGGTTCTGAAAGTTGATGGTATGTGTTACATACAGACTCATTTTCATCTTGTTCACATTTTCGATCTCCCTAACCCTAACACTGTGTTTTGGACTCCATAATTGAGGTTTGCTATCTATGTACCTGAGAATATAAATTTAATCAAACATTCATCAAAACTTAACCTCCAGATCATACATACCGTAACTGTAGGGGACAGTTATTGTTGAATTTTTTTATTTTTTTCTTATTTAATAAAATGTAATGTTTGGTGAACACGAACCATAAATTAGGCTTCAAAATGATAATTTAAATCTGAAATCCTGCCCTCATTGTCAATCCCCAAAACATCTACCTTCACTCCTTGTTTCCTACACAAAATAAGACACTCTACCCTTTATTAAAACTATATGCATGTCTAGTCCTGAGTTATTGTGACAATTTTACTTGTGTTGAAGTAGAACATTAGAAAATTTTGAAAGAATGCTAGAATCGGAGGGACAGAGAAGCAGAGTAGGCATACGTTTTAATTTTAGCCTTTAGGGCTAAAATGTCCTCGATTGAAGTCGAAACATCCAAATCAAACTCTACAGAATCGCTCATTTCTGGGCTACGGTTAAAGTTGCTGATGGCTTTTGTAGCCAAGATTGAATTCGGGTAGAATATCTTCTCATTGTCATATCTCAGAAAGATGGTCGTCAAAATATTCACTTCTTCTACAACCACCTATAGGTAAATAAGTGTTCATTGATTAAGTAAAACAGAACAACTATGCATAGGCGTTGAGATGAAATTGTTGCAAGTGGATTAGGTCCAGTGAGTTTATACCTGGACACCATCAACGACACAACGATCACCAACATCAAATGGGTGCATGATAAACACGAATATGATGGCTTCAAATGCTGTCTTAGCAGAGTTCCCGAACATGAAAACCCCAAGTAAAATTTGAGATGAGATGAAAAGCAATACTTCTGTTGTAGCAATCCCCATGAGAAGTAACCACACAATTATGAGCACAAATATTGTAAACCCAGAAACAAGCTTGTTTAGCTCCTCTATAGCCGTCTTTGTATCCTTTAGGGAAAGCGCCAGAAATTTACGCTCCTTGTACACATTCACCTACAAACCAACACAAAGTGTAAGTGAACCGAATGTTTATTTTGAGACAAAACATCAAGGATTGAACTTTTTAAACGAATGGTAAAAAAATAATTAGAGTAATTACCACCCAATTCTTAAAGGACTTCTTCTTAATCCTTCCGGTTTCCACGGCTCCTTCGAACAATGGAAGCACTTTCTTCAAATCTTCTTTGTTCATAAAACGCAAAAGATCATCCTCTTCAATGTACCTAGATATGTCAATGATAAAACATGAAGATGCAGTAAAGAGTATTGGACAGACAATAAATGGGCCGAAATAAGACTAACTATCTTACTTGTGGTCGTGTTTAGCTACATTTATAAATATAGCCTGACCAGCATTTTGAGCTTCCCATTCACAAGTGATTGTTCCATCTTTTTGTTCATCCTGATCTGCAGCATCCTCACTTATATCAAGTGCATTAGAAAGTGTAGAAAATCCAGATTTACTTATAATTTTAATTAACCCTTTCATTGTCCAAGCAGAGACTTTTCCACGTTTCATCTTCTGAAGCCTTTTCACATCAATAACTTTTTCCTTCTTTTGTTGTTCCCCATCCTTTGTAGAAGTTTTGAAACTCAATTGTCTGCTTGGTAAACTAGAACTAGTAACGCTTTCCGAACCTTCCATCAACGGAGGCCCTGAAAGGGTCTGAAGAACGTATTGATGGAAGATGTTTTCTTGAATCCTATCAAAGAATATCTTTACATGAAATGAGGAAGCTAAGATCTTTACAAACAGAGTTTTGAGTATCCATGCACCTGCACCAACTAATGTAGATGCAATCCCCCTTGTGATATAATTTAGAACCTTGGTCGTGTCTCTTGATCTATGAACGCCGTGGTTGATCAAGAGACCCCATGTTAGTAGAATTAAACCCAACCAGATAAAAACGCGAACGCTCTTTTGCAGACTATAAACAAAATACAGAACTTTCTTTTTAAGCAAGAATTCCTTTTCAATCAAGAAAACTACCACATTTGTAAACCACTCCGAAAACAAACGGCCACAAAAAATTGCTAATATCAAAACACACCATTTCCACAAATCTAAACTCCAAATATGCCTATTCTCTAGTCTATCCACTGTTTTGCTTAATATGAGAACCACTGTAATGCAAACAAATATAGTAAACTCAATAAAAAACAGAACCTTGATTTTCTTGGATCGTTTCCTAGGCTGATTAGCTTTGAGAAGTCCTGTAAAATATACTTCATCATCGTCATCATTCTCTTCTCCTTGTGACGTGATTAATGGCGTTTTCGGTGTTATTGGAGGGGTGAATTTGGGGGTTTTTGACTTTTCAGAAGGAGAAGCAGTTGTTCTCATAATATCATTATCTATCTTCCAACTGCTGGGAATTGCTGGTTCAATGAGTCTTGATTTCGCCTTCGGGTATGGAGACTGTGCCAATGATAATTTGTTAGTAGTGTCCTGATCATTGACCTTAAGTGAGTTGATAGTTGGTATCTCTATAGTCGAAGAACCTGTAAATGAGGGAACTTTTTTCCTTGATCTGAGACCTGGGTCTTGATTCAATTGAACAACGGGTATAGTAGCAGGTGATTGGTCTACTTGAAGGTACTTCTTAAAGGAGTAAGACCCAGATTCTTGTTTCTCAATGGCCTCAACCTGCCCATTTGAGTCATTTGAATTCGACATTACTTGGGCACCTGTAATCTCTACTATAACTTCAGCACCATCCAACTCCTTTTCCATGAATTATTCTTACTTAAAACCTAAATTCAAAGAAAATATTTTCTTTTGATCATTCCCCTACCTTTTGCTTTCTATCTACTATGAGGAAAGACAATATTAAAACACTATAGATAAATACAATGGCAAATGACACAAGTTGTTGCATATGACTAATTAATGACAGCGCAGCCATGAACAAGTTCAACCAATCAAGTTACGTGTAAATTTATCTAAAACTGTGGATTACATAAAGAATGCTATTCGACTTGATGAAAATATTATCAATTTTTGAGATTTAGCGAAGAAAACAGTGAACAATTGTGCAACTTGTTGAAAGGTATGTTCAGACGATAGTAGGGTCAGTATGGACTTTTCACAAATAATAATTCAGTAGACTTTTTGAAGAAGTCAACTTTAGTTAGCTGGATTTATGTGTCAAATTTGACCATATATAGATAGGATTAACATGGTCTTTACCGGGTGCGTTTGGTAACAACCGGTTGGAACTGGAGCTTGTGATCAGAGTTGGAGCTGGTGGCTCGAGCTCGTGGATGAAGTTGGAGAAACTGTTAGGGACTTCTATAAGGTACTTGAATGAGCTTATATTTTAAAGGCTTCTAAGGGTTTACTTTTAGGAAAAGTCACACCAAATTTGATTTGTCAAACAAGGGTTAATTTTTGTAGGGGCTTGAGCTTCTAAAAACTAGAAGTTCAAGCCCCTAAAAGCTCTAAAATTTGAGGTGACAATTGAGCTCTAACCAAAAATATGATCCATGAAGCGAATATCATGTCAAAGGGAAAAAATGATTAACTGCAGATAGATACAGAAAACATGATAAATGTCGATTGATCATATGAAAGGTTTTCAACCCTCATTGATTTATCGGAAAGGTAATATGATAGATCCGACAAGTTATGTAACATGTCAAATGAGATTTTTTAAGAACCACTGGTCAAAGTATGCTTGTTGGGTCGAGTTGACGGGCCAACCTTTCAAACCACCGTTAATACAAGGATCTAGGAGGTCGCAATTAATCATTTTACAAATGAGATCTCTAAGTAATGAATCCTTATCCTTAGATTCTAGTTGATATAAAGTATTCCCTCCGTCCCACTAGAAATATTTTTAAGTTTCAATTTTTTATTTCAATTGTTAGGACCCACTTTTGTCCAACAACATGTTCAACATATAAACCCATGTTCAACATATAAACCCACTGACATTGTATTTAACTTTTCATATTTAATACATAAATGAAAGGATGTTTTTTGTAATAATAATATAACTTTTATAGTAGTTTTTGGAGTATTTGTAAATGATATATATGGTTTGGGCTTACCTTTCTACCACCCGGGCCACTTGATGAAAGTTTTGTACTTGCCTATTAATGGCACTTGGTTGGTGGCAGTTCCATACTTGATAGATCACCCGGTGCTTTGGCAATGGTAACAATGTATGGGCTGCCATGGACACTGACCTATAAAATTTAATGTTATATTTTTGTAGCCCATACAAGTATACAACACTATACAATATGTTGATGACAAAAAGGCGTACAGAAGTTTTTAGCATATGGTCTTAGTAAAAGGTAGAAAACAACAGGTAAGTAGGGAATTCATTCCATAAATAAATTATATATATTAGGGTTTTTTGCCGAAAAATGAATCAATAGTTCTCTTTTTTGCATTTTCGGGTATCAACTAATTTTGTTTTTTAAAAATGAACCACTCATTTAAAATCGAACATTTTCGGGTATAAGTAACCGTTTAAAACGGTAGCCGGTCCAACAAAATTACTTGATACCCGAAAATGTTCGATTTTAAATTAGTGGTTCATTTTAAAAAAAAAACGAAATTAGTTGATACCCGAAAATGCAAAAACGGGAACTATTGATTTATTTTTCAGAAAAAACCCTATAATACGTTGTGACACCTGTTTTTGTCTCTTCACAAAATAAAGTTTGGAGTTTTGGTCGAAATCACAGACCTTCATCTTCACCCGGCCCACGCTTGTAATATATTGTCTCTAATTAAACTACTTTCACTTGTAGTCGATAGCTGTCTTCCCTCCTACTAATATAAATCGAAGCCGCGCCATTCGACTTTAGTTTTCATCTTTCTCTCACTCACCCAACCACTAAAGCAGCATCATCAATTATCTCTCTCACTTCGATTCAATCCAACAAACGGAGACAAATGGAGGAAGAGCCTAATTGGTATCAACCGCCACGTAGGAAAACTCCTTCATTCTCCTCTTCTCTCCTTGACGCTATTCTCCGCTCCATCGATGAAACTAATGACCACCAACTTAATCATCACCATCGCGATCAATGCAACTTTTTTCCTAATTCTGAGCCTAAATGCAGCCCAAAAATTCAATCTCCCCAAACACATTATTTGACACACGGTAAACATGAACAGATACCAAGTCTCCGAAGCGCCATCATGATCGATCAATGGATGGAGACTCACGACACTACTACCAACAACAAAATGAGTAGTAACCATGTTTATAATATTTCCAGAAAAAGTTCTAGAAACATCAGTTCGGATTCAAGCAGCAGTGTATGTGGAACCACCACCTTTACAACCTCATCAGCCTCATCTGAACAACCACAGACTCCGTCAGCCTACAGATCATTACCAAACTCTTTCACTATATCACGGAAACAAGCTGAAGCCGTTTTCCTAGATGATTCTCAAAAACCTAGTTCAATTAAATTCATCAAATCCACGAAGCTAAGAGCTATGAAGATATACGGGGATCTGAAGAAAGTGAAACAACCCATCTCACCAGGCACTCGAATTTCCACCTTTCTCTATTCTCTCTTCGCCTCTTCAAAGAAATCAAAAATCAATCAAACTAATTTGAAGAAATCACGATCTATTAAACAGGATTCCACCACCACCTGTACTTCGTTTTCTAGGTCATGTATGAGCAAAAAACAACATAATAGCAGCGGTGTAAAAAGGTCAGTTAGGTTTTATCCTGAGAACGATACGCTAATTCTAGATCGAAAATCCATCAATGAACGTGTGATGCCGTTGCCAAATTATGAGAGACGAAGGTTCACCGAGAACAAGTACATGAAGAATTATAAAAAGTTTATGATTAATGTTGAAGATGAAGATGAAGATGACGATGAGGAAGATGATCTGTTTGAACTGGAAATTGTTGGTGGTGTCTCTTACGGAAGAGAACTACCAGTGTTTGAAACCACAGATTTAAGAAAAATTAGGATTTAATTAATATCTTAATTCCATAAATAAAATAAACATTATTATATTGTTGTTTTTTGTTGTGTTATATATATATATATATATATATATATATATATATTGCTTTTATCTCTTTAGATAAGAAATAATATTGAAATTTGTTCATGATTCCTAAAAGTGTTTCTATTACATGTGTTTGATGGTTGCCGTACCGGAATTTCTTTTAGAAAAGATATAAATAAATGGTAGCTAGGGTAAATTATTTGATATTCACCCGGTGCGCCAAAACATTTTAAATAACGTTATATTTTAAATATAATATAGGAAACGCATGATGATGTCATCAAATTTTCAATCAACCAATAAAATTCTTTAATTTTGACAAATTAACTAAAATTTAGGAATTAACGACATCATCATAATTATAAATATATAACAATTACTCAATTTTATTTTATTTATCAATTTTCTGGCATATATCATATTAATTATATATATATATATATATATATATATATATATATATATATATATATATATATATATATATATATTCCTTAATAATAAAACATATAAATATTTTGTGTATATCGTAAAACTCCTTTTAATAATCTCTATGTAAGGTTAATATTCTATCATCTCTATTATATTATTTTTTAGTTATTGAAATTGCTAGCTTGATTGACGATTATGGTTCTTTCCTTTTATATATAATTTTTGGATTTTGTTATTTGTAGCCCTAAGGCAACGTTTAAAGATTAATTTGTCCAAAATTCAGTGGTACATTAAGTTTGTTGAGAACAGTTATATTCATGGGGTGGTTGGGTTATTATCAAGGTACAAACAATTTATTCGTGTCTGAATTTCTTATTCATAACCCTAAAGGCTACAATTAGCATTTGTCATATTATTTTTTTTATCAAATACACTAGAATTTTTCTAAACGTAACCTTTAGAGCTGTCGTCAACGTGCTTAAAAGTGTTGTACCTGGCAGTTATATATTAATTCTAGGGGCAGTTATTTTTGTTGTACAATACTTTTAAGCGTGTTAAAAGCAGACCTAAGAGTTGTGTTTGGAAAAATCCAAAATATTTTTTATTAGGCATTGATGCCTTATGTAACTTGGATTTTTTTTTTCGAAATATCCATGTTCAATTATGTTTAAGAAAATTTGGTTACTACTTATTACTACTATTGATGGTTGTCATATTAATCACTTCCTATCGCCTAAAAGACGTTACAATTTCATGCAACTTCTAGGGTCAATGTTGCCTTTTTTGCAAATATCTATGATTTTTTTTGTTCGATTTATGGTTGTCGTACATGGAGGAGGTGTTCGAGAATTGACTTTTAGGTTTGCTAAGTTTCCGATTCAATTTGATTTGGGTTAATTAGGAATTTATATATATTTAATAATCTCTATTTAATATATGAAATCCTTAAAATTATGTCATCAATTAAAAATTTTCAATTAGTCAATTAAGTTGCTCATTTTTACATAATTTTAAAGATAAAATCCCATAAAAAATTCAATTTTAATAAAAAAGATTTAAATAATTATTAATAATATTAAATAAATCAAAACAAACAAAAAGTAAAAATAGAAGAGAAATCAATGTTTGATACTAAAGTCGACGAGTTGTACGAAATTGAAGTTTGATCTTTAAATCAAACAACTACTCTATTGCATATTTTTAAAAGATATAGATAATTACATTATTAGTATCATATTAGTAATATCAGAATTATATTATATTTTAATTATATTCTAATTTGTACATTGAAAAAGAAGGTTGTCTTAATAATATATATGGGTTAGTAACCATCGTGTAATAAATAAAATTCAATACATATTATTATAATAAATTTATATTTATATTGGATTACAGCTATTCTCTACATAGTATACAGTTACAATTCATAGATGTATTTATGAATGAAACTTAATTTACTTATTAGCAATTATATTTATAGCTAATGTTTAAATATTTTTATACGGTTTATTGAAAGTGTTTACAACTTTACATCTTTTATATTGTATGTATTCAACTTTAAAACTTCTATTGTGTGTATTCAAGTTTTAAAATGTATGTTATATGTATTTAGCTTATTATTGTACGTATAGAACTTACAAATAAAACGTCAATTTATTTAGCAAAAAATATGAAAAATAAAAATAAAAATACAATAGTATTATAAGACTTAGATACGTATTATAGGAGGTTTAAAGTTAGATGTGTACAACAATAAAAATTAGTGAAATTAGCTTTGGCAAATTCATACGTTGAATATACACACAAGTTTGAATATAAAATCAGTTACAAATTCAAAAGCCCGTGTATATACACGGGTTTGAAATCTAATATATATATATATATATATATATATATATATATACACACACACACACACACACTAGTGTGAATCCCGTCCGATGGACGACTCCGTAAGATATTATATACTAATATACAGCATGTATGATACACGACAACGTTACTACCACGTCATATTAAATATTAGATTAGATTAGATGAAAAGAATATGTATAAGTTAATAAAAATATATCAAGTACATAAATAAATGAGTCAATTGTGTGACATTATCGGCTCGATTAACAAATGAATTAGTCAATCAAAAACCTATAGAAATATATAAGTATGAGAAGAGAGCTAATTAAATTACAATGAATTATTATGGATCGCATTAGCACATGAGAAGAGAGTTTATTAAATTACAGCATAGTTTGAAACATGATCCGTAACAAACAACTAATATAAAAAGGTTAAACAATATAATATATTATCAAAATAAAAAAATTTGTGCTTGAAGTAATATACGAAGAGGACTACTACATTGAAAGAAGTAAGTGAATACATGTCTATATGTCGGATCACAAGACTAAAAATTTGAAATGGTGTTTTCCAACAATATATAGACTAAACAGCTTAAAACTGAATAAATAACATATCACATACTTGACAAGTTAATAAATAGAATAAATATTTTAATGATTGAGTATATGATATAAGTTTGTCTATTAAGTTGACACAAAATATAATACTCTATTAACATCCAAAAGTCATATATGTTTTAAACTAAAATAATAGAAGATTATACCATTGTTAGTCATTCACTTTCACGATTCTTAAGTTTAAAAGATGAATTCTCTGGAAATATTTACAACCTTTATGGCGTAAAAAGGACGATTTTAACGAATTTGTTAACTTACAACCTCATATGAGTATTTAATTTTTTAATATCTCTTCATATATTGTTATAAAATTTTATAACATTAAATAAATTATCAATCTTTAACAATGATGTACACATTCAACTTTTTTTCATTAATAGTTATTCTTTTGATTACCTCACATTTAATATTGAATTGAATTATAGTATTATTTTATGTTATTATGAAAATACAAAGTAAGATTTCAAATGGCATGATAGATTGGAAGATGAAATGTGAACATACCACATTGGATCTTAGACAATGAGAAGACTCCACATAGTAGAGGGGATATTCTTTTAGTTATATAGAGAGAATATATATACATATATATATATATATACACACACACACACACACACTAGGTGGAAGACCCGTGCAATGCACGGTAATTTATTATAATTATTTTAGATATTACGTGATTAAATTATAATTATAGTACATATTTTATAAAATAATATTAATTAAATAATTTATAGGATTTTGTTTTCGTATGTGACTCCTCTTTCCTTATTATTATAATACATGTAGCATTTATATATTATTAATTATTATAAAATAATAAAATAATAATATAATATTAGTTAAATAATTTGTTAAAAGGAGTTAACAGATTGACACGTCGCTACGTGATAAATTCTGGAGTTTTCTTTTATACTCTTTTAGTATATACTAGTTTTAAGCCCGTGCGATGCATGACAACTTAAAACATACAAAGTTTATTCCTATTAATCTAATCAAATTAATTAATTATTAAGCGATTTGCTAAATATAATTGTGTTTATTACGTAGTATAAAAACAATGTGAGATGTTCATCGTAATATGATAAATATTTTACACTAAGTCCATGTTATTACACTAAATATAAGATCTTAACTAAATATATGTCAAATTGTTTATCGATATTTTATTTTATAATTAATTATTAATAATAATAAAATAATAATATTAATTAAATAATTTGTAGGAATTTGTTTTCACATGGGACTCCTTTTTTCCATATTATTATTTATATTTATTTATTATTAAAAATAATAAAATAATTATATAATATTAATTAAATAATTTGTTAACTGAAATTAAGATGCTGACACGTGTCATTCGTGCTTACTTGGCAAATTCTGGAGCTTTCTTTTATACTCCTTTAGTATATACTAGGTGTAAGACCCGTGCAATGCACGGTAATTTATTAGAATTATTTTAGATATTACGTGATTAAATGATAATTGTAGTACATATTTTATAAAATAATTTATAAAATAATATTAATTAAATAATTTATAGGACTTTGTTTAATATATTTATAATAATATATTTTATTATAAAATAATATATTTTATTATATTAAAATAATAATTTAAAAAATTATCATTTAATATATTTATTATTTATTAACTATTATAAAATAATAAAATAATAATATAATATTAATTAAATAATTTGTTACTGAGGTTAAGAGATTGACACGTGGCATTCATGCTTACTTGGTAAATTCTGGAGCTTTCTTTTATACTCCTTTAGTATATATACTAGATACAAACCCGTGCGATGCACGGCAAGATCAAATATGCTTTAACCAACATCACCTGATAGCTAAAATCATAATAAATCGTCACTTCGATTAATCCTTCGAAACTATATACAGCTACAAAATCTGTCAGAAACTAAATTTTTATGAACTATATTAACAACGGAGTATTTAAGGATAATCCTTCGATTTATTATATTTATATTCGATTCGAAATATGTAGTTGGCATGAAATAAAATATAGAACACCACTTCTTATAAATTAAAAACGGTAGTTTGTATTTTAATAAATATAAAATAATTTTTTTAAAAGATCTTTTTGAATTAAAAAATTTAGGATGTGTTGTGAGATGATTATGATACCTCAAATTGTACGTATATGTATTTCTATATATTATTAAAAAAATATTTTTATTGTTTGTATGGTTATCAAACTAATAATTAAATTATTTTATTTTTTATTATATGTAAATTTTAAGAGATTGCCCCGTGGCATATTTGTCTATGTGGCAAATTGTGGAGCAATTATTTATACTCCTTTAGTATATACTAGGTGGAAGACCCGTGCAATGCACGGTAATTTATTAAAATTATTTTAGATATATTCATATCGATTTTGGTTTTTCTGCATCATATTTTGATATTACGTGATTAAATGATAATTGCAGTATATATTTTATAAAATAATTTATAAAATAATATTAATTAAATAATTTATAGGACTTTGTTTTCGTATCTGACTCCTATTTCCATATTTTTATAATATATGTAGCATTTATATTTATTATTTATTAATTATTATAAAATAATAAAATAATAATTAAATAATAATTAAATAATTTGTTAACTGGAGTTAAGAAATTGACACGTGACATTCATGCTTACGTGGCAAATTATGGAGATTTCTTTTATACTTCTTTAGTATATATATATATATATATATATATATATATATATATATATATAATAATAATAATAATAATAATAATAATAATTAATGGATGGATGGATTTACGTATTTATATGAGAACGGATGAACGGGTAAAGTTCTTTTAAAATTAACATCATATTTTTTTATTAATTAAATTAAATTAACTAATATTATATCCTCTAATATTTTAATACAAACCCAATAATTACTTCATAGAATATAATATTAACGGATTGTTTGATTTCTTTTAAGCACATGTGTGTAATAAATCACGTAAATCCAAAGTTATGCCTTGGATTAAAGAATAAAACTTTGTACAAAATAAATTGTTAAGAAGACTTCACATCTTAAACTATTATATAAGCTAGAGTTTCGATCATATTATTTAAGTAATTAATAACTAACCAAGTGTGTCACTGTCTAACTTACATAGCATGCAGTTGATTACCATATCAAATTATATATGCATACCTACAACCACACTTGATCGTGGTGGAACAAGCTAAGACACTAAACACGCATACAGTGAGAACTTCAAATTGGTGAGAACCGTGATAACCATGTACGCACTTCTTCTTCTTCCCCGTAATCTGAGTGCTTCTTCTTCCTCAAATACTTACTGCTCTTTTAATTTAAAAATTAGATTAATATGAAATAAATTGGACATAATCATACGCATATATTTTGCAAATCAAACTTTTAATTTTCCGTTTATATATTAGGTGCAGAACGCAGTTGCAGGTAGGTGCAGAACGCATATAGGTGCAGAACGCAGTTGCAGGTAGGTGCAGAACGAAGTTAGGTGCAGAACGAAGTTAGGTGCAGAACGAAGTTACGTACTCACTAATTGTACCTCCAGTCGCTGTTATTTATATCACCGGCGAATACAATTTGAATCTCCGGCGTACGTAACTATAAATACTAGAACGGTACGTAAAATGAAATGTAAATCTGAAGCAACAATTACAAATCGAGATCTGATCAGTGTTAGCCACGAAAAAAAGAAAAGATGTTCGCATTGATTCAGTTACAAACGATAAAAAGCGGCGGTTGTACGATCATGTACACCGGAGAAAAAGATGTTCGCGGGGGTTGATTCTTGACGTCACATAGATTTTGTGTTGTCAACGTGATTTTGTAAAGAAAATCTGGTGGTGTTTGGATTGAAATTAAGAATGTTTGAGAAGGGAAATTACCAGTTAGGGATATTAACGATTATGGATATAAAAAAGGTACGGGTAGAGTAAGAGTTTCATTTGTGCCCTTTATGTATTTCTATTTTCACTAACACGCCCTTTTTGTAAGTTCTCACAGTTCTCATCTAAGTTTAGTTGTCATCTAAGAAGAAAATTTACGGAGCGTGCATTCCATTATCGCGGAAATATTCCCCCATGGCACAGAGTGAAGCAATATGATTCAGTATTTTATTATTATGATTTAAATTTTTATTATTATAATTTTACCTTTTATTGCTTTGGTTCGATAGGTAATAAAAATATGAATCATAGTATTAAAATACTGAATCATATTGTTTCTCCCTCTTCTCTTCCTAAATTTCCTTCTCCCTGGAACCGACTCCCATACATACTTACTATATTTAGAGTAAACATGTAAAATCGTATGCTTTTCCGAAGAAAACAAATCCGTTGACAAATCTACAACATATCACACCGTACAATCACATAGAGTACTTAGATTTGTTGTCAAACGAGATGGGCTTTTTTCCCTTTCTAGTAACAGGCTTACTCTATATTTTGAATAAACTATGAGATCGACGAATAGGTTCTGAAAGTGAATTAGGGAGTTGTGCAAGAAGGAGCTAGTTGTTGCCCTGTAGTTGAAAGTTGAAGCAATTAGCAAGGAGTTCTTTTCCAAAAAAGCATTTTACCATTCTTTGATCTATGTCATATTAACCGATTCATTGACATTCGCCTCCGAAGACATGATCTATAGTAATAAAGTAGACATGGTATGAGTGGGATTCAGAAGGAGCTCTTCCCTTGTTGGGGTGCATTATAGCACAGTCTGTGAGTACGCTTTTCCATTGATTGATGTTGCGTGTGTAGTTGTCTCTTGAATCAGATCACAACTTGTTGGTTGGTGGATTCCTATATATCATATCGGTAGACCAAATACCGACTGATTTTTTACATAATAACATCTTTAAGTGCACAAATTTAAGCTAGTGGAACAAAACCTCTACAGTATTTCTTTGTAGTTAAAGAACAACAAAGGTACTCGAGTGAAGAATCTTACACAAGTCAAAATAAAGTTTAAGGGTACATGATGGCGCACATGCAAACTCTACTTTTGCACCTAATCAATTTATTTCAAAGTAGATTTTTCAGCTTTTGCACTCATGGTGCATCAAATATAACACACACTAATCAACCAATGCGTTACTTTATTTTTTTCCCCTTTTAACATCATGTTTCTTTAATTTGTCAAATCAAATCCACTATCCTATAAAGTATAAAAACTTACTTTTGTGTTTTATATGGCAAAACATATATATGTCTCACACCTTCAATTCTAAATATTTTGATTGGTGGCGGGTTTTAACCTGTGCACCATATACTTACCCCTAACTTCTTGTGAAAGTTGATCATTAAATCATTTGATCAATGGGATTCAATCGTGCACTCAAATACTTTATACTTTATACTGTTTATTTGGAGATGACACTTTTTTTTTCTGGGTTCATAGTCAACACGGGGTTCTGGTCTCGTTACTTTATGTTACGGAGAAAATTGATCCCTCGATCAAGTTCTAACTAGAAATCTCTTAAGAAAAGACGATAAATTGGATTTGAGGCGAAAGCCTTCACTGTTGTTACGGAGTTATTCTGCTCTAATCTCCGAAATTGAATATGTGTTACTTAGTATTGATTCATGCAAAGATGCTCGTCTAAATCTGGAATGAGGGATTATCCACTTCACCGCCCCGAAGAGCAGTGACTCTGCCTGCCTGCGGTAGTGGGAATTATCCCGATCCCGGTCAAAGACTTCATCTTGGTCCTTGTTTTCGAAGTTTACTAATTGATAGGAATTTCGAAGCTTCTAGAAGGCCGGCCATTATAAAGAAGATCCATATATATACGAGTCATGAGCGATGGCAAAGTCTAGAGAGGCGCATTCGTACACATTTGATCCTTCTTTCTCGACATTCAACTTCTTCTGATCCTCTTTAAACTCATTTATTAGGATGGTAATTCACAAATATGGATTACCACGTACTAAATGTATTAAAACAAATAATGTAACTTTTGTATATTATCAAATTTAAAATCAATGTATTTATTCGGTTATTAAATAATAACGAGAAGTATACTATGATAATTTTTTAGCCCTTGATATCATGTCTATAAAGATCTTTTAACTTTATATGTACGTATTGTTATATTTTTGTTATTTACTTCAGTTCAAATATATAGCTGAATTTCTTTAAAAAAGAAATAGTTGAAAACGGTACCATGCATCAACTAAACACTTGAAATTATTTTGTGATGGAAGCATTAAGAGTAGTGAATTCAAATCCAAAATCTCACATGGCACAATAATTACTAATTAATGAGCTGGCAAGCATGAAATATTTATCATCTCTAGCATAATAATAATTAGTAATATTATTATTATTTTATGTTATGTACTTGTCTATTTATTAATTAATATACGTTAATAAGTTACATGGTAACGATGTAAAAGTAAATTTTAGTTTTCTCAATTTAAATTTAAAGCTAACGGTTTCTCCAAGTTTAACACTTTTAATGAATTAATTAATCAAGGTTTACACTTGATTGAATGTACATAAAAAAGATAGTAATACTTATGTAACAAACAAAAAGAAAAGTAGTTACAAATCTATCAATTTCATCCAACTCATATAAGTGATCAATTAGTATTTTCTTTTCGGTGTGTGAGCTCATTGATTTTTTTTTAAGTCAAGTTTCATTTAGTAATTGTAGCAACTCAAAATCCACATTAGAAGCAATACATAAAGTCTACTATTACATTGACAAAATAAAATAGAACAACTAAATTGCAATCATTGCACAATATTGTCTTGATAGCTTTTTTTAACTTTCGGGTTTCATTCTTATAGCAACTCGAAACACACATTAGAAGCAATACATAAAGTTTAATATTACATAGGCAAAAAAGAAAAAAAGAAAAAACAACTAAATTTTGCAAGCCTCATTAGTATTGTACTTGCCTAATGTTATTGTCGCTTCTTGACTTTATAGGGAACTTTAGGTTTTGATCTAATTACCTCGTGATCAACTTACACTACCACCAATTCTTCATTTAGACCCATCAAAGCAGTTACAATAATCCATCTCAGTAACAAATTCAGCCCATGATTGCTCTTAGATTAGGTTGCACCCTGGCGTACTTCATGTAATAATTAAAAGCTTCTTGTAATCAGTGTAGATCAAATGTTAATAGAGTGTTGTAATTATATTCTCGTAATACTAAAGGAGGCTACTTTAGTCTCTCATCAAAAACGACAAAGTCCATACTCATGTATTTCAATATTATTGACATTCAATATCAGGGATATAGAAATGGGTTTAGTTTGTATAGGAACATGAGAGGTAACCTTATCAGTTATCTCCTATTATTATTACGGAGTATTATTATTTCTTGTAAGAGTTATAACAAAATTTCAATCCAATTTATGCAATAAAGTGAATGGATGGTAGAGTTTCTCACCATCATTTCGTTAGTTTCTTTTTGTTAGATGGTTGTAGTTACAAATGTTATCATTTAATATCATGAATGTAAGGAAATGGAGAGATTTTTTTACCATTACTATCATCTGTGAATTTTGTAGGTTAAAAATTGTTATTAAGTACCATATAACTCATATAAATGCAAGAAAACTAAAAATTTTAAACCTTAAATGTGATCGTGTGAGTTTTAGTGTTCTAATACTAGTGATCATTAATACTCCATCATATCATGAAATGAAACTCAAGTTCAACCATCATTTAAATTCGACTTTCGTAAAGATTTTAACTTTTTACCAATTTTACATTTATAGTGATTAATGGACCATAAATACATCAAGATTCAAAATAGATAGTATTGTAGATATAAGTACGAAAAATGTGTATAGAAATTACGATATATACAAATAATAAAGATAGATGGACCCCAGAATATAATAAATTCATGTATGGTACCAACCAACCCATCCACATTCCATGGTGCCCAAACTACATATATAGGTAGCCCAGGAGCCCGGACAGGATATGTATATATATATGTATACTTGTCTTTCACCCTCATATCAACCCAAAAAACACAGCTATGCATGTTTTAGCTATATAGTATATAATAATAATAAAATAACTTGCAAGTGTCAATTAAGACAATTTTTTTTTAGAAACAGGTCAATACGTACATAATATAATTATTTTTTTTATCAGTAACTAATAATTGCATTTGATTATATGAACATGTCGGAAATAATTCATAAATAACAGAACAGATGATTGTGAATATATACAAGTACTATTTAATTTAATTTATATATATAGTATGAAGTATGATAACAGCAGTTCAAAGTTGTTCTACATAAAAAAAATGTATATATTCATTATTAATTAATTATTAATATTAATTAATTATTAATATTAATTAATTAAGACAGTACAGGAAGTAATTTAATATATACACTACAGTACGTACGCGCGTTTGATAATTGATAGAAGGAGCTAGGAACGTACATATATCTGTTCATTTGTTTGTTGCATTAAATTGGTATGTCTGTATAGGCCTGGACAATACACATACATACATGCATGCATATATATATATATATATATATATATATATATATATATATATATATATCATATCATATTATATCGATGTCATATCATATCATCTAATGCTTATATGTGGTGCCGGTTTCATAAATGTTGACTGACTAAGCGCCACGTTGGCTGCCAAGTAAGATTGCCACATCACATTAAAAGTTAGTATGAAAGTTTTTTGCAGTAAATTACCATGGTTTTCTCTAAAATTCCGGCCAGCCAAATTCCCATATTCAACTTACTGTGTGACTAAAATTGACCCCCAATTTCACAAGTTAAAATTGAAGAAAACTACAAATTAAACAACATTATACATTTACTCTTTATACTGATCAAATGAATCATCACTCCAACCTTGAGTTTTATCAGTAGCCATCACACAAAACGCAATTAAATTCAACACCATTTCACAAACCCTAAACCCTAACCTATTTCTCAACCGTCACTTCACTTCTCGATCTCCGGACAATCGAACTAAGTACGTAACCGACCGTCTAATTCCGTCATTACCCACCGCTTCCTTCGCCAGTCAGTGGTTATACGTTTGTGATTTTGCTAGAGGGTCGACATTGATGTTATGAGGTGGTTTTTGGTTGTTTGAAAGTGGAGATCTGAACGGAGTTTGGAATTTGTCGACGATGGCGATGGGGACGATGGTGGTGGAAGTGGTGGATGAAATCTCGTCGGAGAGATGAGGTGAGTGGAACTCCTCGAGTTGGGAATCGGTGTCGGAGATTGAACGATGGCTGGTGGGGGAACAGGCTTTATAGCCTTACCCACTAACTCCTTTCTGACTTGAGAGTGACTCCAAGCTTGGTCAACAAGGGCCACAACTGATCCTTCTGGTCGTTCATGCAAGTGTTGATAACTTGCTTAATTGGTTCATAGCAGAACTGAACAAACCCACGCTTGCAGATGCAGAACCCGTGTTCTTGGTGGTCCACTTGTTGGTGTTGACATGCCATGAATAATGGATAACATATTATGACGTGGCATGCACGTGTACGGTTTTAGTCAACTCATCTAAGTGGTAATAATCTAAGGGCTAAAGAGGTCAAAAAGTACATCTAATACCCATTTTTGAAAGTTAGGAGAATTAAAAAGTCTATCCGTAAGCACGAAACACACAATAGATATTGAAGTTAAGTTGTGTGCATTCATAAACACTTATCCAAACACTTATCCCTTTATTTATCGGTGAATAACGAAATATCCAGAAACAAAATTAAACATATAATGAATTAAACTACCTAATATTGACTTAACACGCAAATGTGAATTCTTTTTCTTTCACATATACAATTTAATTGTGAAATGAACATATATCTACATCTACTATACACTAATTTTTGAGTACTTGATATATTGATGATGATTAACTACTAAAATAAATAATGGTAAAAGGCTAAAATATATAATTAAATTACTATAGTAAATGATGGTCACTTTTTTCTTTTCTTTTAAGAGTAAATGATGGTAATTATGCTTTTAATAACACTATAATAAATTGTCATAACAAGATAAATTTTTTAATTAATATAGTCTTTTGGTGTATGGATGATTTAATTTATTACTATATCTTAATGAGTCATCTAATCTAATACTTTGTTAGTTAACTATACACTAATTTTTGAGTCCTTGGTATATTATAGATGATTAATTACTAAAATAAATAATAATAAAAAGTTAAAATATATAATTAAATATTGTGCATAAGGGATCGTAGTGGTCAAAATTGTAAGTTTAAACCTCATCTTTGAATTTCAGGATTTTCATAGGTATAGTGTAACATCCACCCTAAGGGCCTAGTAATCCGGGTAAATTTCTAACTTTAAATTTATTATTTAATGTGTTAGGAATATTTGATATGTTATGTTTATTTGATAATGTTAGTCAAGAGATTAATTGAGTTATTGTGACTAATAAATAATTAATTGTTTTAAACCGAATTAGTTGACACTAAAGTAGAATAATTGGTTTTCACAAAATGGTTTTAGGTTCCCGATAATAGATTAAGAAGGGAACTAAAATTATAATGGTATTGAGTTAGATTAATATATATATACATACTTTCTCAATTCTTCTACACAAATATACACACTTCTTAAACATTCCTGCGAACCGACTTGAAATCCCAAAAATTGAAAGAAACCTTCTGTGAAATCTTAAAACAGTAGAATAATCACCCTCTTGTTACAAAAACGAATTCCAGTAACATCCTCATCATCACTCTGTTCCTGTAAGTATTTGATGTTTACAATTGTATTTTGATGAAATTAGCAAATTCTCGAATTGATATGAATTTTAAGCTTAAAAGATGTTATATGATGTTATTTGATGCATATAAGTTGTTAGAAAGCTTATTTGAGTAATAGGAAGTCAAATTCATGAGTTTTGAAAGAATTCAGTTCGAATTTCTGGGTTCAGCAGCGAACTTCGCAGCTTGAAGATGAACTCAGTTAGCAGAACTTGATTGTGAAGCAGTTAATACTGTTAGTTAAGAATTGTAAGTAGTTTCCACTGTTTATGTAATTAACACTGTTAGTTGAATTTATACTTAGACTTTCATAGATGAAGCAGTTACCACTGTTGGAAGTTAATTTCCACTGAATGTTCAAATGTGGTAGCTAATACTGTTTATGACTTTGTGATAAGAATAAGTCTGTTATGGAAGTTATCTAACTCATTAATTGTTGTATTCTCAGATCAGCAGAAGACTCAGTGATATTAGATTTCTGAGTTGTGGGACTGAGACCAACAGGTGAGTGGATCTGTGATCCTCAGTGTGATTCAGTTGTAACATGTTTGGTTACAACGGATAATGTAATACTACTGTTGATAGACTGTTTAGTCTGGGTTGTTTATATTATCCATGATGATTATGGATTATGTGATATTTGGCCATTGGGCATATGTGATATGTATATTCAGAGGTCAACACTGGTTGGGCTTAGTTACTATTGATTGGCCAAACAGGGGTTCCTTATACACATAGTTGATAGGAACTGTTGTTGGTGAAGATAGTAACAAGCTATCGGTTAATCACTGTATTGGACTGCAGTTGATTTTAAGTGTTCCTTGGAGGATACCTCAGGAACCACCGGTCCTCTTTGACGTTGTGTGTTTACGATTATTCGCTGTAAACAGATCTGTTATTTATGAGTTAGACTGTTGGTTACAGTTCTTCTCACTTAGCCGTGTGCTAACCCCACCACCCTACTTCTTGCAGGTTAATGTTTGGTTAATTGATGGGCAAGAAACTTTTGGTTTAATGGGATGTTTGACGACCAGCTACTCTGATTTTATTTTGATACATAATGATGGGATTTGTACTGTATAACACCCAAACTGATGTATGTTTTATGTTTTTAAACGATATAACTTTAGTATATATTGTAAAAGTTTGTTTTGACCAGACGCTTCCGATATTTTGAATATAAAATGATATCTAGAAAGTGGGGGTGTAACATATAGTACATATATAAATAAATAATTGAATTATAATAGACATATAATATATTTATAACTATATGTGTATATGCAAATATGAATTAAATGTTGTACATAAGTGATCGATGGATTTGATTGATGACAATGACTATAACGTGTCAAATTTAATTGACGAGTATAAAGTTTCATCATTATATGTATAACAAACGTCAAACAATCCAGTTTCACTATATTAATTTCTCTATAATTTTGCAATAAATTGAGAATTAAACTCATTTTTCCTACCCAAAACAACTAATCAAACCATCCAATTGATTTCTCTTAAATTGATTGCCATGTAATTTTGCAACTAACAACATCGAGTTTCTCTTAAATTAATTAATATATAATTTTAGGGTAAATTAAGAATCAAAAAAATCACTTTGTCTCATCTCATTACTAAGTTATATTGTTGTCTACAAATACTAATTTTTATCCCCTACATTAACCATCACATACAAACAACGTGAACTTCAATTTAATTTGCTCCAAGCTCACCCACAAAGCTTTGTAACCAATCAATATCATTTTTAAAGGCAATAAGTATCGATATTGATGATTTTGTTATATATCTGGGGTTAAAAGAGGAGATAACACCATCTAAAACATATATAATTTGGCCGATATCAATAACTCTACCTAGTGCATATCTAGCTCTCAAACTAAATTAACGTTTTCTTTTTTTAATTTCTTTACTCTTTTAATAAGTACATATAATGAAAATGAATTACTTTTATTCAACGTCGAAAAATATCTACATTAATTGGTAAAATAATAATGTAGCTAGAAGATATAATGGATTATAAATGTATAACACGGAGGGTTCAAAGTTTTACATGTTATCATTTAAATTTATAAATCTCCACCGGAGGTTTGTGCGTTAAAGTGGCATCCAAAACTGCTTGGACGTGCCTTGAACGGGCTGGTGGGACCCCAACTAATTTCCCCTTCAAAATTTTTTTTTTTTTTTTTTTTTGGTCTTTGATTGAATTATTTGTTTAATACCCACGTTATCGATAAATCTTGTATACATATTTAAACTGTGAGTCTATGTCAAACACGTAATATTAAAAAAATTTAAGCATATTATATTATAGTTACTGTGTTATAAGTGATTTTTATCGTGTAATATAAATAATAATATAAATATAAATATACATACATACAATTTTATTGTATAAATATATTGATAGGTTATTATAAATAGAATAATGAACCAATTTTGAATATTAATGTTAAAGCTGATAACTTTAAATTCCCATGAGTACGCTGTAAACAACAACAGAATGATTAAGGACCGTACAAAAGATGCAAGCTCACAATTGACAAGGTTAAGGTAAGGGGCTGAAGCGCACGTGATCACCTGGCTTCTATGTCTCTCAGCCTTCAATGCCTCCACGTGCGATCCTTATAACTTATGTACTTGTTTCATTTTCTTTTAAATCCTTCATCATGTTGTCTATTCATATTCATATATATAAAAAACGGAATTAAATAATTGATGCTTCCTATATATATATATATATATAAAAAAAAAAGCCATGCATGCTCTTCATGATTTGGTTCGGTTTAAGTAGTTGAAATTTTTAGGAGGGCTGTCGGGCAGGTATTCGATTCACCGATACATAAAACTAGATGACCACACAAGATTTCGGGTCACATGTACCTACATTCAGAGACTACAGAGTTGAGTCAAATTCGATATTTTTTGTAATCAATATTAAAAGTTCAATCACTACATAAATATAAATATTATTTTTATTGTAACTGCATAGTTTTCTACTTTTCCTGATCACAATCACTACATAAATAAATAAGTATTTAGAAAAAATAAAAGTAAAAAGGAAGGGAAAAAAAAAACCCCCCACATAACTCAACTAAGTTGAAGTGTTAAATATTTTAACCCGAGCAGCCGACCCTTTACAAGTTACAACCGCAAACCTTTTTAACCACATCAATTGGCCCATGGACTAGAAGCCCAATAAAAACCACTAACCGCTGCTTTTTCGAGTCATGGTCCAGCAGATCTAAAGAATCAACCCGAACCGTAAATTATTTATTTATGTAAAAGTAAAAATACATATACTTGTTCCTTGTGCGTGTTCATTCGCCACTTGATAATAACGCGTACAAATAACAGAATAATCAAATCGATGAAATATATCCCCCGAAAAGAAACCCAAAATTCTTTAACATAATAAAGCAAACGCACGCGAAAGTTATTAAGAGGGGATTCTGATTTTGTTGATTCTTGAATAACACAATGAGTTTCCTATTTGGGAAGAAGAAAACACCCGCAGGTTCGTACTCTCAATCGTCATGTTTTTTATAATATTATTCTGACTTTTGTTTTTTCAGTTGATTTAGATTTTGTTGTTGGAAATTGTAAATTTTTCGTGACATATTATCAGTAGTGTATTGATCGTAGAATTGCTTGATTGGATACGAAATGAATTAGGGCAAAACTATAATAGGGAAGTTATAATAATTAGCTTAAAGTCTAAGACAAGTGTGTTAAAAATGTCAAAGTCTTAGTTATGGGTTTTTCAGATTGATAACTTTTGCCTCAGCTGATTAGGATCCAAACATGTAATTGTGTTTGCTTTTACAGGAAATTGTCCGAATATGTATTGCTTTTACTTTCAAAGCGAGTGCTTTTGTTGTTTGCTACAACATATTCAATATGTTTTGGCAATAATATGATTCAATTAGGCTGGGAAATGGGATCCCTGTTTGGTGATATGATTCAATGAGGCTCAGGGGTCATCGTATTATTTTTAATCCGTTTTCTAGATATCATGTTCCATATTATATGTAATGTAATGCTATTGTGTTGAGTTTCTGAAAGGAGATATGTATTGGTTGGTATTTGCAGAGCTCCTACGAGAAAACAAGAGAATGATCGATAAATCTATTAGGGAAATAGAAAGAGAGAGACAAGGTTTGCAAGCACAAGAGAAGAAATTGATTGTAGATATCAAGAAAAGTGCCAAGCAAGGTCAGATGGTAAGCCCATTTCTTGCACCTACTTTTGCTCTCTTTATTCCCTTATAATTTCATGTCCTTAATCCTGTTAATCACTTTATTTTGTTGTTTTCCCTCTCCTAGGGAGCTGTAAAGGTGATGGCGAAAGACCTTATCAGGACACGTCATCAAATTGAGAAATTCTACAAGCTTAAATCTCAACTGCAGGGTGTATCGCTTCGAATTCAGGTTCAATTCGTTCTTTCTTCATTCTGTTGAAAATGAGATTTGATTTTGGGTTAGAGGTTTTCCATATTATCGTTGAAAGACCAATTTAGATTTTCAAAAAGAAGTGTAACAGGGTTATTAACATGTTTGACTTTCTGAACTTAAGACGTTGAAGTCCACGCAAGCAATGGGTGAAGCAATGAAAGGTGTGACAAAGGCTATGGGTCAGATGAACAGACAGATGAACCTACCATCATTACAGAAAATAATGCAAGAGTTTGAGAGGCAAAATGAGAAAATGGAAATGGTAAGCGAGGTGATGGGTGACGCTATTGATGATGCCTTGGAAGGAGATGAAGAAGAAGATGAAACAGAAGAGCTGGTCAGTCAGGTTTTAGATGAGATTGGTATCGACATCAATCAAGAGGTAAATTTGATCTGTAGGGATTTGAAAATTAAACAAAACAACTTATTTCTGGGGGGGTACTTATAGAATATCATCATTTGAATGTACTGCAGTTGATGAATGCACCCTCTGGGGCAGTATCAGTCCCAGCTGCAAAGACCAAGGTGCCGCAAGCTGAAGCACCTGCGACTGATGATGGCGGGATTGACAGTGATTTACAGGCCAGGTTAGATAATTTGAGAAGAATGTAAGTATGTTTGTTGCCGTAATCTATTTTATGGAAAGCTTGTAATATCTATCGACATTATTTATCCTGTAAACATTTTGGTGTGAACTTATATAAGTAACGAAATGAAAGTTTGTTGAGTTAATTCGTGGATGTTTTCCAACTACGAATTGTTGATACATTTTGCGTTGCAATACACGGAGTATGAGGTTTATGAGTGTATTCTTAAAACTGCATGCCTGCATGTTATTAAATGGTTTTTTTTTTTTTCTTTTTTTTTTCTCGAGTAATCAATCACTTGGATTATAATACTCCGTATTGATTTGAAGTTATGAATGATAAAAATATGTATGATTGTTTATTTGAAGGTTATTTAACAAAGCAGTTTCATTTTTATACCAATACCAATTGTTAACCAGGTGCCTTCGTTTATTCGAGGATGGTGAAATTAAAAGATATAAAATTCAATTCTCTGTCTTGAAGGCAGTTTGAGAAGAAACAAAAAATCACTTAACAGTGAGAGTTGTCGGGGGTATTTGGGATTGCTTATTTTGACAGCATATAAGCATATTCAAACACTCATATCAAACATGTTTATCTGCTTATTTTAAAAGAAATAAGCACTTAAAAATAAGCATCATACTACTTACTTATTTTTTAAACACACAAGTACTTATTTATAAATTTTATAAGAAACCCACCCGTTTATACGGTGTTGTAATTGGTGGGTGTTTTATTTTTAACTTTTACTGCTTTACAACACACGCATCATGAAGGTTAACATTTGAATTTGAAGCCTAGTCAAGTCTTTGACGAATGTATATAAATTGATCATTTTGGGTTTAATCCAAATCCAAATATATAATAAATTGATTGATCATAACATATACACTGCCACCGTTTACTCAAATTTAGATAACTTAACGTTGTTACTAACAGCAAATACCTAACCCTATATATATATGCTTTTTTTGGGTGGTGTAACTTGGAATAAACAAACACAACCCGACATACGCCCACATACACGTATGTATCTATATCTATCTATAACCACCTGCAATCATTTTATCCTAAAATCTTACGTCATAATCTTATAAATCCAGAAAGAAAGAAAAAAACATGAACTTCAATATTATACGCCAGAGCTTCCTGGTGGTGGTGCCACCACCGGAGCACGACAAAGTGGGCAGTGAATATGAGAATACAACCACATATCAATACATGAAGCATGAAAACAGTGATCACACATCGACAACTTTTTCACTTCTTCACCTTCTTCAAAAACTGATAAGCAAACTGAGCACTCAGTGTCGTTGTATTCCACCAGCTGGTTCTTGTTGTACTTGAAACTTGATATCAAGCATACGACCGAAGAGGGTGGTGACATGGTATTGTTTTGAGCGTTGGTAGCATTCATTCTACGGTGAGAGAGCTGTTGTTGTTGTTGTAAGTGGCGCTGGTAGTGGATTGTGCACCAGTTGCACCACCAGACTATTATAAGATGGTAGATTGCTACTACGATGGTTGCAGATGGTTGCAGTCGCTAATACCACGATGCCGTAATATAACATGTAGTGGTTTGTATTTTGTTGCGGTGATGGTGGTGGCAGCGGTGGTAAGGTGCTTATAGGTTTTTGAATATGTTGATAGCCATCCATTTGAACTTGGGAGATTTAATAACTACCTTTTTTGTTTTATATTTTTGTGGTTGTGAGGAAAGATTTGGTTAACAAGTGTGGTCGGTGTATACTTATTGATAATATGTACTCTTGCTCGTTTATATTTTTACATAATAACGATCGGAGTCTAGTAATAGGGACATGATGCAGTTAAAATTTTAAGGGTAAGATGTATAATACAGTGTCCATTAATGATGCAGTGTACTTATGATACAGTGAATTTGAACCGTAAATAAACAAAATCAAGGGCTGGGATTGTCGACCAGACTTCCCCCTCTGATTCACATGCCCCTCTAATCCCAAACCTAATCATAAACATGCATTAAATTAAATATGTACATAAAACAGGATTAATTTTTAAGGGGAAGTTTGTGATTATATATAGAGAAGCTAATCTAATACCTAATATACTATAAATATAAAAGAATAGCGTTAGATTATAGAGAGATGTAGCATAAAACTACAGTATTACTTTGGTTGTTTATTTATGTTCATTTGGATTGGATTGGTAGGAGAGCAGATAACAAATTTATAATAATTAATCCATATTTGTTTCTTCTGATATCACGTCAAACCAAATCAGAAAGTAATACAACTCTGATAAATATCTACCAACAGACTATTAAAGCAATGGCAGGAAAATAAATTCATTTTCTGACAGTAGTCATATTTCAAATTGAAGTAGCAAATTTAACAACAGTATATCTAAGATCAATTTTACTTTACCTAGAATGCAGAATGCAAATAGGATTTTGGGATTAAATCCAACAGAAATTTGGTGTCAGAAGAGTAGTTCACATTGTCTACCTTGAAAACAGTTATTTTCAATCTTTGTTCATCACCGTATAACTCTTCTTTAATTTTCAGCTTCAGAAGTACCTCTGCAAACAGATGGCTCTTGATTACATTTGCAAACCCATCATCATCATGTGCTTCATACTTCATAATGTACAGATCTTTTGCAGGGCACCCCAAGATTTGAACACCAGTTTCTTGAAAAGCAGTCACCCATGTTAATCCAGTGTGATCTTGGACTTGACATTGAAGAAGGTATCTGTAATCACATTCCTCAAATTCTTGGTTGCACCGGTCACATTGCCAATTTGAGCTCCCTGATTTTGTTACTTTCTTATTGCATTGCTTACCTCCAACTGTCAATGGGCAGGCTGTGTAACAGAAATTATCCGTTTTAACAAAAGTTATGGTTGCTTTTACAGTGACCCAATCAGTTTTTGATCTCCCGAGGCCTTCATCCTTGATCTGAGAGATGGTTTTACGTATGTCATTTTTCAATCCACCTGGCAAATCTCGGGAGATTGACTGAGAATCATTATTTCTGCCCCCTTTATCAAACCAGGCTCTCAGATTATTAGCCTCTGGAGAATTTGGATCTATGAATAGCTGAGTGGACGAAATAGTCCCAACGGATCTTCCACTGAAGTCGTTGACTTTACCAGCTTTCACAGCTAAAACAGGGGAAAAACCAGACACTACCATTTCTTGAAGTTTTTGACCTTCCCTATTGCAGAATTCGCCCCAAAGAGTTAGTTCAACGCTTCTACCTGATTGATCTTTTAGGTTTATAGTCCTCTTTTGAGTTTCCATTCCATTCTTTCTCATGACAGGCGTACATGGCTCGACTGAAATTACAACACCAATGACATCTATGATTGAATTATTCTCCACAGTCTCAATCTCACTGATAGGTCTGAAAGAAAATTGCTGCTGTGGTATCGAGCAATCTTCATCTGGGCAAAGATCTATAGTGGAAGAAGACTCCAGGAAGATCTCCCATTCATTATTCAGATGGTTAAAGTTTTTCTTGGCTGGTTTTAAACTGCCTTTTGATATCATGTAAACTTTCCCAACTTCAATTGTGTCATAGAAGCGGTCAACAACAGCATTAAAACAAGTCACACGTATTTCCCCTCCATCGGAGTCAAGAAGGTCAAAGGAAAAGACTTTTCCATCTCCTTTTGCATTGTTATAGCGTCGCAGATCTCCTTTCGCGGTAACTCTTGCCTTGACAGCCCATCTACCTTGATATGGGTTAAGAGCAGAAATTGGAATGATGCGTGCTGGGGCCTCATTTTTCAAAATTGCCCCATGGCTTTTGTAAAGTGGAGGTGGCTGGTATGCAGGTTGAACAGTTGGCTGAAAGGTTTGAGTGTTGTTGCTCGCGTTTTTGGTACTCAAATAATTAGTAGAGTGTACCACTGTGCTCTGCGAGATACCATTAGAAACTGGATTGTGAGCCACAGTCTCAGATTCAGCATAGATCTTTGGGTTCCCAATAATTTCAAATTCAGGTACAATGATTTCCATGTTTAGAGCGATAATAATCCTGCAAGGAAGGGATAGCACAATAACTATCAATAACAGAGAAAGCCATTTGCTTCTCAAGAAAAAGAGAACGAAAATCTACCACAATTTCAGAAGTATACTACAGACTTGACATCCCTGTATGTTTAGAACAATATCCAGTCAAATTAAGACTTGGCTTAGATACAAGTTATTTTTCTGCCAAAACATAATCAAAATCTACTTCCCATAGCTTAATACTTCCAACGTGAGTATCATTACGATGCATCGTTCATATTGATTGTTACACTGGATAACCTGTCTTTTCATCAAAAAGAATCAAATAAGAAGTTAAGGTTCATGTAATGTAGGACCAGACAACATCTCTAAAGCAAAAACCAATATGTACTAACTAGAATACCATGATTGTTGCTAATCAACCATCTTATCTGTGAGTGCAAATACATCATTAGCTTCTTGCTTCTAGATAGCAAAGTTCACTACTACCAATTTGATGAGTTTCTCAATGTGTTATATAAAACAATATAAAATACATAACTAAATGCCTAGACGTTAATTCATCCTAGCAATCACATTATAGTTTCACCTTCGTTCATTTCAACAAAACTAAGTACCAAATCTAACTCAAGCATGAATATATGCAGTGGTTAACAAAGTTTTAATTCACAAATGAGTATAGTCGAGTCATTTAGTTAATGTTTATTGATTGGGCACTATTTAGCTTAGCTTACCAAAAGGAAATGAAGCTGGACAATATAATCGTTTGAAAACCAAGCATGATATTATCCCAAACTACAGACAGAATTCTTCGGTTGTCTTAGTTGAATGATAAGAATAGTCACACCATCTACATATATATTTCCAACTTTGATGACTACTTAGATTTGAAAAACACGTGTAACGAATATATAAGTCAAACTTCATTGACACATTAACTTCAAACTTTTTGCTCAACCAAATGCTTACTCAGTAATCAAGCTACAGCGGGTCAGATAAGGAAAACAAATATGTGAAATCAATCGATATGTATACATAAACACTGTTATCTACTGAAGTGATCAATAATGGATCATCACATAGCTATAGATCAGAAAGTTGGAGCAATTTATATTCACTGTTAATCAGCTATGCGTTTAATTTATATTCATCTCGACCAAAATGATATGAGTAAAATAACACAGATCAACAAGCACTCATATCCTTATATATATACAGAGACAACATAACACGTTGATGATGTAAGAACTAAAAGTTTATATTTCATCGTGATCTAATAGTATACTTAAACAGGTTAGGATAAGCAATTCGGTCGTATTAGTCACAGATAAAACCTCGCTTCTCAACTACATTGCCAATGATATAATTATAGTAGATGTGATACAAACATTATGAGTGTTCATCTCTTTTCAATTTTAAGCCCTAATTTAACATCAATAAAATAGAAACACTTATAACATGAAAATCATGTACATGTATATGTCAATAACGATAACGATGTATATAATTGTGTAAAGAGAAAACAAACGCACTTGCGATTTTGAATTGTGGTGCAAGAGTACTCGATAAGCTGAACTACGGATCCTTTACGAACGATGTTGTTTTTCACTCGATCATTAAGCTGAGTAGCGATCATTACGTACTGAGATGATACGGAATCGGAAAGCAGTAGACGGTACCTTTCCGGTGCGTTACTGATGAGAATGACATCTAATACCTGTAGCAACGGCTTCGAATTGAGGTCTCCGGCGAGTATTGCCGGAATACCGTTTGAGGTCAGATTCAAAGGCATTTTGCACGATTTCAGGAGCGGAATTGATTTTCGTATGATATCTTGAAAATGATATGTGAAAATTTGTGAACGAAAATTAGGGTTTTAAAGGAAGAAAATATATGAATGGATTGGCGGGTAGCCGCGGGATCAAACCGACTTAAAAAAGCATTTACAGTAATAAAATACTCGTCGGGTTTAGTCGTTTAATTTTGTTATGTCAAAATTTAAATAAAATTTAAATTATTTAAACTTTATTTATGTTTGCCATAAGATTTAATTCTAATTCAAATGAAGTTGTTCTTCCTAATTTTTCATCAACAAAAATAAGCTATTTTTGGTTTAGGTTTTAGGAATTAAAGTTGCATAAGTTATTATTTGGATAAATTGCAAACAATCACACATATCATAAAATTATACTAACAAACCGGGTCATTTATTTTATTCTATCAAAAATAAAGAAATCTTCACAATACCATGATTAATTGAGGAGATTGTTTGTAAATTGATATAGTTGCTCATTATATCATGAAATAACTAGAATTTTACTAATGATTAAGTGGGTTGAAATATAATTAATTTATATTTGACATTCGTAATATGTACTCAACTACTCGAACGTACATTTCGTATAAAAACTTGTTATTTGTTACTATTGTATGTAATTTATAATATTTTTACCGCGTGTCATCCATATAAGGTGTCACGTGGTATCCTTAAAAGTACACGTTATTAAAATATATATATAATGTCAATAAAAAACGAGTTTCTTACGCACAATGTACACCCGAGTCCGAGTAGATAAGTACACATTACGAATGTGAGACTTAATTGCATGTCATACACTTAACTCTTTTACTAACATACAGTTAAATTAGGAGATTGTTTGAAAATTGATATATAGGTATAATAATATAATAATTAGGTATTTTCCATTTCTGTTTTGTTTGTTTAGCACTTTCAAGTTTCAACTATAGTTTTCCCTGTTCATTTATCAAAATCCTTGTCAAATCAATGACATTTAGAGTTGGATAGTAACAAAATTTCAGATTTATGTACAATATTGCAGATATTATTTGCATATAATTGGACATTCAAGTTGGTATCTGCATTTTTGCGATTCATTGATGGTTGTATGTTATGTTATATGACACATCACACACCATCATAAAGATTAAATACACATAACATCAACAGCGATAAATCAACACTATAAACCGTCACGAGTGTGAGATAAAATATGTATATAAACAAAAGCATTCTTAAATGTCGAATATGAAAGATACTAGTAACAACAAGCACGAACTTTTACAACCAAACACAAGAAATATTATAACAATATTTTCAAGCACATAACATTTGAAAGCAAGTTGCAGAGTATTTGCTTTGATCAATCAAAAGTTTTCAAGCAAACTGAATATACGAAACTTGTTAATTGTCAGCAAATGTACATTTCTAACAAAGAATTTGAAATAGCCTGCTACTATCTTCTTTGGCACTCTACAAGACTACAACCTTCAGTTAAAAGCAAGTAATAACTTCATTGTTTCAACATTGCCATGAAAGATTAACAATATGTGACATTTGTTTCAACCCTAGAAACTCTTGATATTAATCTCAGGGTGTAGACCCGTCTTGAGTTAGAGCCATATTTCCACAACCATTCAATAAGCTAGCTATCAACTAGCTCCTGAAAAATCAAATGAAGGCTACACGGGTACATCAAAATAAATCCACTTCCACCAACGTTCAACTTAATTCTGCACAATAAACTCGACGCTCAAATAAAAATAACAACAAACGGATTTTAATTATCGAATGATGGAGGTTACAAATGAAACAAGTTGATTCATAAGTCAACTTCCGACACAAAGTAGTAGGCACATAATGAACCAGTTTGCTTATAAGATGACATAGCCTATCATGTTCTAAATTTATAGCAATGTGTGAATCCGTATGGTTCCCCACTATAAGACTACAAAGGTACATCCTTTCATTGAGCAATGATACAAATGAAGCACGCAAATAATAAGATGTCAAGGTTCCAATCATAGTATAGATTTTGTCATCTTCCGACACAAAGTCAGCACGAGTATGAGCCTATTTGCTTTATGGAAGGATGACCATATATGTATAGACTGTTAAATCACAATTATATACCACCTCACTAAGATTGAACACCAGCAAATAACTACATTTCCTATAGTGAGGAAAATGGCAAGCAAGATTTAATTTGTGTCGTCACCTTCAGACACAAATTTGGTATCAAAACACCAAATTTGCTGTGTTGGTGACATTTAATTTAACTAAGTCAACATAATTTTCATTTTATACAAAAGTAACTTATTTTTGTAGATAATAATAATAATCACTTTAAATATACAACCACTTCAATCATCATAAATAAAATACAGTAGAATGAAAAACACAAATATTTACAACAAACAAATTCAGATAAACGTAAGGAATTTGGTTACCTTGTGCTTACTCGTAGAATGAAAAGCCGTATGTCGGCGGTTTGTTGTAATGTTGGGTCTCCTTAGGGTTTATCCAACTAACTATTACTCTCAGATTTTTATTTACAGAAATTCAAAGCGATACCTTGGTTTAAAATGGATTCAAGGGTTATAAATTTATGGACGGTTTGGATGGGCTCAATTCTGATATTAGTCCAATAACTAAGCTGACCATAAGCCCATTTCAGCCCAACTTTCGAATTTCCTTTTATGTTAGATTAATTTTCCTCAAATTTTATTTTAAATTCCCTTTTTAAGTAAATTTTGATTACTGTTTCTAGAATGCATTTTTAAGTTATATAAATATTTTTACAGACAAAAACCCCGTGATTACTTTATTTGGTAGAACATTTAATAAAATTCCCATTAGTTTATTAATCTTGTGAGTTTATATTAAATTAAAAAGTTGTTTATATAATAACACAACAAAGTTTAATTAGATAAATAAAATAGAAGGTGTATATTGTGGGTCTATTTGGTAAGATAGTTGTAGGCTGTAACTTTAGCTTTAAGTTGTAACTTTGAGCTGTAAAATATAGCTTTATTTGTATAAAAATGTTTGGTAAACTAGTTTTAACTGTAACTTTGACATGTAAAATGGTCAAAAGGGACATCAATATAAAAATAATTGATAAACGTAGCTAACAATAAATTTAATAAATACTATTCATTATATAAATAAAGTACTTTATCAATTGGTTAACATAATAGTCATTTTTTCATATAAAATTAAACTTTTAAAAATCATAAGGCAAACGAAAACAAAGTGTTCTAGTAATAAATTTAAAAATAGACCAATGATGTTAGTATTAAGTAAGAGAATACAAATTAAAAAAATTGCTTACATTTGTGTATTTTATATGTGTAAGAATTACAAAATAGATGAATAAAATATTCGTATACTTTGCCAAGCTTTTAAAAGATGGTGTATATTTTTTTCGTATACTTCGCGAAGCTTTTAAAAGATGGTGTATATCTTTTTGTTTCTATAAATGTATATGGTATGTATTAAAAAAATAAAAAAAGTGAAAACGTAAATCAAACACATAAAATGGAATCACGGATAACATATCAAGGGGTGAGGAATTCAGGAGGCAAGTCTCATGAGATTTAAAGGAATGGTATAATTATAATATTAGTTAGCAAAAGAGGTCCAAAGTTCCATCCACATTTGAAACGCTTCTCTTCATAGTGTTTAATTTGAAGTATTTTACACAACCAAACACGACTTTTAGTTTAATTTTTGTAGGAGACAAAACTAAAAGCTTAAAGTTGTTAAAAGCTTTTAAAAAATTCTTTACCAAACAAACTCTATATGTGAAAAAAATTGTTTGACTACAACAATAAGTAGAAATCTAAACTTATAGAACAAACATTTTGGGTAAGTTACGTTTGATGTTACATGATATCTAACTAATTAGAAATAAAATAGTACAGAGTGTTGTCCATTTAAGAATTATAAATAGAGTTAATGTACTGTAAAGTCAGTCACTGTACTTTTCAAATAAATTCATTTAAGAATTATAAGTAGAGTTAATGAACAAACGTAAACGGACAAACATCATTTGAGTTCGTTTGGTTCGTTTACTACTTTACACACGCACAATGTTCAAATATTTAGCCACCACCATTAATTAAAATACGTAATTTAAAGTTGAAAAATATTTATACACAACCATAATTAACACATATTTCTAAAGCGTATAATGATATTTTTGAATAGTTCTTTTGAAAATAAATGTATATTTTTATATAGTACAATAACTCAAGTGTATAAACTTTTTTAGTACATTGATCTGAATAGACAAAAAAATAGTACAATGAGTTAAATTGAACATTTTTAAAAAGTATAATTAGTCTCCGGTGCATTAACCCTTATAAATAATCATATTACATAATTACATAATAAAGCATTTACACATTTTCTTTACAAACTTATTACTTTAAAGATCCAATATTACTATTTTACCCCTCTCTTTCACTAAACAAATATTTGTTAATTAAGGAAATAATTTGCATCTATTACTATGATCTATTTTTTTTTAAATGTCAAACTTACTTATAATTATGTAGAGACATTGTTGGCAAAATTACTCCGTAATACATATAAATACGATAGTTCTCGAACAACATATTTAGTGTAAACTTTTCAACATAATTAAGAGCTGGAAAATTTTACTATAACTTACTCGACAGGCAGCAACATAAACTTTATATTTAATTTGTATTAAAGTAAAAGTTATCAATATGACCAAATTAATAATAAGACATAATATTTGCAACTATTATGCAATGTTAATCAAAGTACTTTTTATCAATTTTAAAAATCTTATCCGTGAGTGTTTGCTAGTTTAATTTGAAAGTGCCTTAACATCTAAATAAAATAATGTATTTTTTGTGAATAAAAATATGTTACCAAAATGCAGCACAAGTAATAGCAACCAATATATTTATCTGGTATGCATCAATTATCACACATATAGATTTTAGACAAAGGGTAGGTCGGAGGGAGGGTGACTGTCAAATCTCCCATATTCTCTCTCTCTTAAATTCATAAATCTTTTTCTTTCTCTCCCTGAATATAATGCTCCCAGATTTTCAAGGTACGTTTTATATTTAATTATTAATTATTAATTATTAATAATTATCACACTAGCAAAATTTATGTTTCTTTGATTGTCACTGAATTATTTTCGATCATGTATACTCTAGATTTGGATTCCATTTTTTGGCCCAAAACAATTCCGCTTGAAGATTTTTCTGGTCGATCACTTAGCTTGATTACATATTACATATTACATATATATATATATATATATATATATATATATATATATACAATACATGGGTTTCTTTTCTTTTCCTAAATAACATTTTTCTTGTTGAATATATATGTTTCTACTTGTCTAGAAAATGAAGCAACCTCGCTCGCGGTAAAATTTGTGAAAATGATCGAGTTTCATTAATATGCGTAGGAAATGATTTATATATGCATGTTCACTTCTGGGAAAGTTGTTAAGATTCTTGGTTCTTGAATTAAATAATAATTAATATATATACAATATACTGATGAGAGTTATAATTTAGGTGTTTTGGTGGGTAATTATTTCTGACTACATATGGAAAAAGCTTTTTCCCTTTATGCAAATGAGATCTCCTTTTTGCATCTCATCACATTAACACACAATTAAGTTTTATTTCGATTTTTTAATCCTCCAAACAAAACAAAAGTTCACTAATTATAACCCAATTTCTCTACAATTATTATTTCCACATTTTTGTGTTCTTCCATGAAAACAAGTAAAGAAAAAAGGAACCCCAAATGGGTGTCATGATTTTCTTGTTTTAGAATAAAAAAAACTTGTCTCTTTTGCTCAAATTATTTTTTCCCCAAATCTTATCATGTCTTTTGTCTGCCTCTGCCCTTATTATTCTTTTCTTATTATAACCAAATAACCAAACTATATAAGAATTTAATGTAGTCATTTAGATTGTGTGCTGCAGATTGGAGTTAATTATTCAATGGAGGGTAATGGAGTTGGGGGTGAATTAGATGGGAAGGTGTTGCAGACATTTCAAAAGAGTTTTGTTCAAGTTCAAAACATTTTGGATCAAAACGGGGTGTTGATCAATGAGATTAATCAGAATCATGAGTCAAAGATCCCTGATAATCTCACTAGAAATGTGGGTTTGATCAGAGAACTCAACAACAATATAAAGAAAGTTGTTGATCTATACTCTCATCTTTCGTCCAATTTTTCAAAATCAATTGAATCCGAAGGGGATTCAAGATTAGATGCCAAAGGTGTGCAGAAGAGGACAAGGCCTGGTTAGATAACTTTCTCTTGTTCTTCCATTTTCTCTTCTTGTAATAGTCTTTTGGCAAATATGGGTTCTATTTTGTTTGTTAATTTGGAAGTATATTATTAATTAGTTACTCAAATGATTTTATTAGATTGTGTAGCTCTTTGTTATCTAGTGCTACTTTTGAAAAATTAAATTAAATAATATATATAGACTAATTTTACATATATATTTTTTTGTCTAACAGCCAACCTTAAATTAAATGCCAAAATAAACACTAGAATTTATCTTCTTTTATATTTCGTTTACCTTGACCAAACAATGTGTTATTGGCTATGAAACCCACTATAAGAAACAAACGGTAAGTCACGAATTTATATGGGTGTAAATTCTTTTTGGAAATGTAAATCTTTATAATTACTGCAACTTTTTTTAGAGTATTGTAGTACTTGGTAGTAGGTTATAAGTAACTTATTATAATTACTACATGAAAATGTAAATTTTATCTACTACAATTACCAAATGGTAATTCTCTTATTTCATAACCTGTAGCGACTCACTAAATTACGTAGCAACTCATTTACCAAGTCAATGAAAACTATTTATAACATTATATATTGACCAAGTGTTAATCTTTTTAAATAATTCAAAAATATAGGGTGTAAATTAGAAAATATGGCTCTCACATCTCTCTCCTGCAACATTGTAGCATCTCTAATAACTAATTCATCATCTCACTTTAATTTCATACCTCTCTACTACCACTGAACTTGGTTAGTCATTGTCTGTAAAGTTAATATATTTTAAAATGAGATTTATGAAAGCAAAAAAAAAAAATGAAAAGAATTTCCTAGCTATTTTATTGAAGGAAAATATAGGTCCTCAATACTACATATGTTATACAAAATTGTACTACGGTATAAATTAATAAATATAATTTGTGGCTAGCCTTTTTAAATTTTCTTAATAATGCTTTAATAATAATAATATAATATAATAATAATATATTATTAAAATGAAAGCATAATAGACGTAGACTGGTAAGTAGCTTAGTAACTTGATTATAATTTTATGTTAAATAGAAAGCAACACTTCTTTTTATTACAAAGTATTATATATATACTAATAGTAACTTTCTTGATTATCTATGTGGATTGTATGTATGACAATAGTATTAAAATAGAAGTATGCGAATTTTATAAAAACAATAAATAAATAAATAATAGACTTTAAAGTACTATTGGAGAGATAGAGTGTAATCTTAAGAATGATCAAAGAAGTGAAATAATGGTATATGACCTTATGAGTGAATATAGGTAATGTAGTTTGACAGTGGTGGCCTACAATTACATTTTACAATTATATTATTATTAATAATATTATTATATATATGTTATAATAAATAATAATATAATATAAAAGATGTGTAGTAAATATATAATAAAGGTGATTGAAGTATCTAATATATGGTCGAGTTTCTGTAATTTATTTTGTATGTTACTAATGTTTCATGTACTTTAAAATTATATTTGATGAGAGATCAATATTAGGATTGTTTATGTTTCAAATTTACACATATTAATTTTTGTTTGAAAAATATGTATTTTTGAATCCCGCCGCAACGCGCGGGTAAAAAATTCTCGTGTAAATGTAAATGTAATGTATGTATTAATTCCTATTGTTATCGGCGTGCCTATATTATTATAAAAGAATCATCAATTCATCATACTAAAATGTTTTACATTTGTTGTGGTAAAAAATAAAAAATAAAAATAAAAAACCCCAAATCTAAAGCCACTAGTCTCCATATTTGAAAGCCATAGCTTTACACACTTGTATCTTACTCATCGAAACTTGTACAACACCTGTACTTGGTTGCTTTTCTGTTTAATTATAACCCAACTTTTTGTTTTTAGACCAGAAACACACATACACTAATTTGCCCTCAAACTCAAACTAATCGAACAAAGAAACTATAATATATTATATATAATTTTAAATTTAAATTATATATATATACTGTACATAAGACTAAAATTATCAATTTGGATATTTTATGTTTGTAAATAATTATTGAACTTAAACTTAACGTACTCTAAACATTATTTTGTTAGTTCACAATTAATTAATGGCACACCACCAAAAACTAATGTTTTGAAAATCGGTTCAACCGGTCCGGTCCGACCGGTTGAACCGGGAAAATCAAGGTTTCCGGTCCATATAAAACTGGTTTTAAGTCATTTTTGGAAATTGATTGAACCGGCCGGTTCATCGGTTGAACCTGGTTGAGCCGGAAACCGAACCGCATTTTGAACCGGTTTACACTTTTTTTTTTGTTTTTTTTTTCTTTCTTATGTTTTATTTATTTATTTATTATAAGAATCTAGTAATAATACACATTTTAAATAGCATATATAACCAAAAAGATCAAAATCGAAACAAAAACTAAATTTTTTATATATAATTCATCAAATTGGTTGAACCAGCGGTCCAACCGGTCCGATCGGAACCTAGTCTCTTTCCGGTTCAATTAAAAAACCGATTATCAAAACATTGCCAAAAAAAAAGGATCCATGATAAAGAGTCATGGGTTTTTGACTTTTTTATTATTATTTTTATTTTAAATCAAATGAATATGAATATATTTTTTTATTTTATTTGTTTGTTGTAACCAATGAAAAATCTTTCTTCTTTCTTTGATATATATGGTGTTGATTCATTGTGAAAGGAATAGGAATACTAGTTATTATAGATTTAAATACACTATAGTATAGGGTAGTTCTGAACATTAAAAAGCCAACAAATAACGACCCCTTTTGAATACAATTTTCATTTCCATTTAAATTCAACAACAACAACAATAATAATAATAATAATAATAATAATATAATAATAATAATAATAATAATAATAATAATATAATAATAATAATAATAATAATAAATGTATTGATTATTTGACTTTAAAATGGCTTGAAGTGTATTTACTCTAGCTCGTCTTCTATGAACAGAAAAAAATATAAATAAAAATAGGAAACACATTATTTTAAAGTAAATTGTACAATTAATTAAATGAAATAGTTATATAATTACTACATCGATCCGGCTCATATAATTGGTATTGTCATGTCGTATGACATTAATTGGGTATGTTATTTTCGATCATATCTCAACGAGATTGCGTGTTTATACTACTACATCATAATCGTAATAGGATAAGATATTCAATAAAAATGTAAATTAATCCAAAAAGAAAAAAGGATTGATCTAGGGAGCGTTGAGAAATACATATACGTTAATATGAGTGTGTTTGGCAACATTAGATGGAGATGTATATGGAAATAGGGATTATTTTAGAAGTTAGTTTCAAGAGCTTTTATTTTGAAAGATTATTCGTCAAGAATTTCAAACTTTTTGTGTGTGCCAAACAAGAATCAGATGAAATTTCTTGAAACTAAGAATCTCCATCTCTTAAAATTTTTAATGTCAAACGCACTCTGGAACAGAGACCTACCCCCAATAACATACATGACAATGGCCCCTAAAGATTATTAATTTCTTGCTTTTTAACTTGGAACTCAACTTCTAACGATTACTAACTTTTATGTCCTTTCCCCACATAAGATAAACCTTTTGTTTTCTAGTCTTCTATGGTTATTCTCATTTGTGCCTTTCATTTCATATTACATCTGAAATTAAAAATAAAAATAAAAATGCCTTTCGCTTTATTCGTATCAGTATACAATACAATTCAAGAAACCCAACGTATCATCGATAATATTATATTATGCAATGACCCCAATAACTTTATATATCGTTAATATAAGGCAAGTGTATCCCATCTTTAATTATCTTTATTTCGTATTAGTATTAGTATAGGGCATGCATGACTTTTTAGGTAGTAGATGAGATGATTAATTGTTTCCTGATTTCACCCCCTAATTGGCATCTCGGTAAAATAGGGGATCAATGACCATTGACGTATCTAGGATTTGGAGTGAGTCGTAACACATTTATCTCAATTTTTGACAACTCGTAGCACGAACAAGTAATGCAATTTTTTATAAAAAAAAAATTACACTTCGTATAACGAATGAACCCCTACCTACAATATCCCTAGCTTCAACATGCAGTGGCTCCACCGTGTCTATGACTAAGGCCCCTCTTTGTATATCGTTAATATTAGATGATTAATTGTGTCACGACATATACTACTATTTTATATATGGCTAAGTAACACAAATACATATATAACAAATCATCACTCGATCAAACATAGTTTAGCTAAGTGCAGATTGTTTCACTTGATCACGACATATATATTTTAGCTAAGAACGTACATGAAGATTCCATCTAATATTAACTATGTGTATAATGTTATGTTTTTTAGTATGAATTAAGATTCTTCTTAATTATATACTCCTCCCGTCCTCCCTATTAGTTACCAGGTATGGCAAAAGTGGATCCTGTGATTAGTTCTTTGTTTTTGTTGTAGTTGAGCTCCACAAATTCTATGTTCTATATCAATCCCAACGGGTTCCATGCCACAATAGGTTCGGGTGAAAAAAGGAAGCGGTTTTTTATTTTTTTTCAAATGGCAAATTATATTAACACCATCAAATACAATGAATTCATAGAAGAACCAGGACATGTCCTGATTATTCAAACAGAAAATACTAACACATATCTAACCATCCAAAAACAAATCTATCATTTGCAATACTTCACTGCTCTTGAAGACACCAAACCATACTATCTACTAAGCTTTAAGATAGGTAGTCTCATCTTTCATGACTTGCCCTACAAACCCAAAGCACTCTCTAACCACACAGTAATGACATATTAACCCATTTTAATCTCTACAACTCAACAACTTTACTCACTGCTTTAGAATTCTTAACCCTTAAGATCATCAGTTAAGGATCACATAGTCTTGAATCACCTTGATCAATTCATCTACAGGCTTTTTCATATTCTTAAACAGTCTAGCATTCCTTTCATGCCACACATAATAGACCACTGCAGTTACAACCAGTCTATTTATGACACACAATTTGAAGACACCGAATCATACCAGCTTAAAAGGGAAGCGATTTTGAAAAAACAAATAAAAATTAAGCGGATTTGGACTTCAAATACGACCGCTAGAGAACATAGTTGCTACAAAAGTTGCTACCTATAATGAACAACTTTACAATTACAATTATAGTTGGAAAAAAGTGTGTTGCAAAATGCACCCAAACTATTCATAAAGGCTAATGATATTTTTACCATTTAATTTGATAAATCCACCACAACTGTGCATCATATGTATGCACTGTACATATACGTAATGCAGGTTTATGGTGGATTTATCAAATTTAGTGGTGAAAATATCACCACCCACTCATAAATAATTCAAAATTGTGTGAAAAGTACGTGAGAGTATGAGACAAAGAAAAATTATTATTATTGTTATTTTTATTATCTAAGAAACTTTTTAATTTCAATTGCAATAAATAAAAATAAAATACAAAAATCATTTGCTCGCGAGTGAACGATAACAGACGACTGGTTCCATCATTTTGTGTCTGATCCACCGTCGCAAAATGTCCTCTGAAGAGCAAGAGCAAGAGCAGATCGTGGAACACGTGGTCCTGTTCAAAGTGAAACCTGATTCTGACTCTAGTAAAGTCGCGGCTTGGGTCAATGGACTTAACGGTTTGACCTCGCTCGATCTCACCCTCCACCTCTCCGCTGGACAACTCCTCCGGTCTCAGTCTTCGTCGTCATTGACCTTCACTCACATTCTTCACAGTCGTTACAGATCAAAGGAGCATCTCCGGCAGTACGCCGTTCATCCTGAGCACGTGCGCGTGGTTACTCAGGGTAAATCCATTATTGATGACGTCATGGCCGTTGATTGGATGATATCTAACGCCGCTGCTAGTACTGTCTCTCCTAAGCCTGGATCAGCGATGAGAGTTAGGTTTTATAAGTTAATGGAGACTTTGGGGGAAATTGAAAAGGCTAGGGTTTTGGAATTGATTAAAAATCAGTTTGAGTTAAGTTTTGGTGAGAGTTTTTCTCATGACAGGGCCAAGGGTTATACGGTTGCTTCAATCTCCGTGTTTCCCAATCCTGCTTATTTGGATTCAAATTCTGGTGACCTGCTGAAACAGGATGTTAAGGATTCAATACAAAGTGTGGTGATTGTTGATTACGTAATTCCATCTCCCTAATATGTAAGCCTTGCTTGTTCTTTAGCTTTTCTTCAATTATTACTTGTTACATTATGTTCAATAAATCCTTGTTTGAATAATTTAAAAAATTATATTTGAAAGTTTGTACAATATAGGTGCATTTCAATTTTCAATTGCATATTGGTTTGGTTATGGCATTCAACTTTGGGCTATTGAGTTATCCTTAATTCTTTGGTTTATACGAATCTGTCACCAATTCATTAACTGATGAATGGTTGGGTCTGTGGTGAGCTCTGACCTTTTCCAAAGCCAATGAAATATGAGTCACATATTAACATCATGAATTTGACCAACACATTGTCTTCTCCAGAGTGAAGACGCACTCACATGCTTCACGCGACTTTCTTTGAAAATTCTCACATTTGTCACCCAGTTCAGCATTTTGTATAGAATATATGTTGGACGTGAATGAGTCAAGTGGGTGGTTTTGGTCTGATTGTATTTGAGTAATTGGCATGAGATGTAAATTAAAGTGTAATCAGTATGAGCATCAATGAAAAGGTACTTCGATTTTAAAATTATCTTAATTGAGTTATTGCTAGAACAAAATTTAGGAGGTTATATGCATGAAAATGTGCATTTTGAATGACTTTTGACCCGTTGGACCTGCTTTCTTTCAAGCTGATACTCTGTTCTTTCATTATTTTTGGTTGACCCGTTAGAGATTAAAATATGTTTAATATCAACCATCTTAATGCCTTCACTCTGTTAATTTTCCACAATCTAAATATGGTGGATATTTATTAATGTTTCAGTTTTGATTATAGACGATATTAACATAAATTCCTCAGTGTTACAAAAAAGGCTAGTTTTGGGGACGGGGAAGGTTGTTCCACATCTTCTTGTACTACTATTGATAGACTAATATGTATCATTTCATATGAAACGAGGTTAACTAAAAAAAATTCAAAATAAAAATTGGTGCATTATCACATCTTCTAAATATCTTACTAAATCGTTGACCACCTCTCTAATAGTTACAAGAAACCTTATTGTCAAATGTGTTGGTATAATTGTAATATATTTGACATATAATAAAAATCTAATAACTTAAGACAAAGACAAGCTGATTGTTAATATGTAAGTAATTAAGTAGGAGTATGTAAGTAAGTAGCAACAACCTGCGAGACTCATATCAGAATGTCCTGATTGTTGTTTAAAACAGTTAGGTTTGGTGACAACTTTTCTCATGTTATGGCAAAGGGATATTTGATTGCCATGATTGTTGTTTTTCCTGATTTGGAGGCTTTGGTTACAGATGCAGAAATTGTCAAGATATAGAGAGTGAGCTGGTGGTTGATTTTGTTTTTTCACTACCAAAGGTTACAAGTAATTCATGATCTGCTTCTTTGCTTCATTCTGTTTTCCTTCAATTATGCATGATATATATATGATTGTGAGATGATCTTGTGTTTTCATCTCATTCTGTTTGATACCATTAGAAACTGGATCGTGAGCCACAGTCTCAGATTCAACAAATATCTTGGTTCCCAATATTTTCACATTCGGGTATAATGGTTTCCATGTTTAGAGGGTTAATAATAATTCTGCAAAGAAGGGATAGCTCAATAACTATATACTACAACAGACTGGACATCCCTGTATGTCGAGAACAATATCCAGTCAAATTTATGCTTTTTATGACTTGGATTAGATGGAAGTTATTTTTCTACCAAAACATAATCAAAATCTACTTCCAAAGTGAGTATCATTACGATGCATCGTTCATATTGATTGTTACAACGGATAACCTGTTTTTCCATTAAATCAATCAAATGAGAAGTTAAGGTTCATGCAATCTAGGATCAGACAACATCTCTAATGATAAAATACATAACTAAATACCTAGAAGTTAATTTATCCTAGCAATCACATTATAGTTTCACCTTTGTTAATTTCAACAAAACTAAGTAACTAATCTAGCTCAAGGATGAATATAAGCAGTGGGTTAACAAATTTTAATTCACAAATGAGTATAGTCGTGCCATTTAGTTAATGTTTATTGATTGGGCACTATTTAGCTGGACAATATAATCGATTGAAAACCAAGCATGATTTGATCCCAAACTATAGACAGAATTCTTAGGTTGTCTTAGTTGAATGATAAGAATAGTCACAGCATCTACTTATATGTTTCCAACTTTTATGACTACGAAGATTTAACAAACACATGTAGCTAATATACATATATGTCGAACTTCATTGACACGTTAACTTCAAACCAAATGCGTACCGAGTAATCAAGCTACAGAAACTCAGATAAGGAAAACATCACTAATATGTGAAATCGATCGATATGTATACATAAACACTATTATCTACTGAAGTGACCAATAATGGATCATCACATAGTTATAGATAAGAAAGTTGGAGCAATTGCACATCGGCAACTTTTTCCCCTTTAACAAACTTTAAAGGCTTCTGCAAGTGTTCATGAGGGAAAAAAAACCTCTATCAATATCTGAACCCTGTATGTAAGTCAAATTTCATCCAATTCTTCTTCCATGTGTAGTAAGTAAAATTTAGAGCAAGAATGAGTAAACTATCACAAGTCATTGATGTTGTCTAAGATGGAGTCTATATCCGGGGTAACAATCGCACGCTTATTGAGTTCCCCAACATTGCAACAATGCTTCTCTTCAGTATTGATGGCAACAACATCCTGGGCGAAAGTACAGTCTAGACCTCCAGTAACCTGCATCCAATTCAATTGTATTTTTATATCAATGTTCAAATTTAGGAATGTCATCGTGTTCAAACATCACATAGCTTCAAAAAAAAAATTCCAATTCTCACATTGTACAGATGATCGCCTAGTTTCAGCTTTACAGCACCACTCTTATACACCAACATTTTACCCATGAAGCCTGCAGGTAGTTCATTCAAACTGCAACCTTTTGAAGACAATCCTGTGTTATTCAATGGTTTTGAGCTCGAAGCTGTCCCATCACCACCCTCTGTCTTGACAGATTGCTTTGGTAGAGGCAAAGCTGGGGGCAGTTGCATGAATATCAATTTCTTTTCCAAGTCTTCCTCCTACCAAGTATTATAATACAAGAAATGATAACAGATTACAAAGTTAAGTTGGTTGCAAGTTATGTTTCTAAAGGAAGGGAGTACTAACCATTAAACCAAGCTCTTCAGCTGGCTTTAAAGAAGACTCATTGTATGCATTGGTTTCTAAATCCTCCTGAAATTCTTGTTCATCCAGAAGCTCTATTACAAGAAATGATAATAAATTATAGTTAAAAAAAGTGAGCAAGAAAGTGCAAGAAAGTGCAATAAAGGGGCATCATACCATATAACAAAAGAACTACAGGCGACTGTTTTATTACTTGTTGAAACGGGTCAGGTGGTTGGGCTGACCTGAAAAGCTTTTGTCCAACTATGGTGTCCTTTCTATAATAATCTAATAAATTTTAGAATACAACTCATTTGGCCCGTTTCATTTAGAGCTCATTTTTTTCTTTACCCATTTGAAGCATTAGATATATAACATAACCCAAATCGACACATTAAGTTAACGGATTGAAGATGGCACCACTAGTCATCTGTATAGAACCATTTTGAGACATCTTTAGAGCAGCCACAATTATTTCATACCTGGATTTCCTGAGTATGGCGTCCTTACAGGTAGAGTAACAGGATAGTACTTGTAATAGTCCTGGAAGCATAATTCAGTAAAACATGAATAATATGAAGCAAATAGTTTTCAAAGAATATGGTAACGCCAATTAGATAAATGACAGTTGGGATGTATTTCACCTACCCATGGTTCCTTGTATTCCTTTGTTCCGATGCCCGAGTTTGTAGCATTACCACCTGGATACAAACCATAATTGATGACGATGATATCAAAAAAATGACAGCTAGATTAACTTTGAATATGGTGGATATAAGGATGAATTAAGTACCTCCAGAGTTAGGACCAGAGGAACCAAAATTAAATGACGAAACTCGTGTCTTTGAGGCTGTAACTATGGTACATAAAGGGAGTATATTAGACCTCTAAACGATGACGGATTGTAAAGCATCATTAATATATTGATGCATCATACAGGAGGGTAGAGAGAGTCTAAACCAGCAAGCATTTGCTTTTATACAATGGTAAAATTAATGATATAAAGGCAAACTAACTATATGCAAAAAAAACTTGCAAGAGACTGATATTGCATACAAAAACGCATCGAAATTGCCCAAACAGAATGACGGCAAATCCCATATTTTAATCTGGTCTAAGAGGTAAATAACATTTAAAAGGGAAATTATTGTCTTAAGGCAAAATCAAGATTTTTTTAACATACAATCAAGTTTATAAAATCGGAACATGATTCCTTTTCTTGTACACTCTATTAAGTGTTGTACGCCTACTAATGAGGTAACTATATTTTGGTTAATGGAAGTAGCTGATATACCCCGATTAACGAAGAATGGTCAGAAATTTCAAGATAGGATCCATGTTCATGGATTCAGATGGAGTAGGAAAATGGGATAATAAGGTTATGCCAGTGACTACTTGGCACAAATAATAACAACAAAACTTATGCAACTGACTAGTAATCTGCAAAGAGAAACACAAATGGTAACATCAAAATGAACTTATACAATAGTCGGAGTCGATTTTGCTTAAGATCTAAACACCAAAAGTGAGAGAGGCGTGATAAAGTTGCAAAGAAGAGGAAGAAGAAGAGACATTACACTTAGTTTCAGGTTTGAATTTCGGCCTGTTAGACGCTTCCTGCAAATGAACAGGAACACAGAACTTTAATAAAAACGGATAATTGCTGAACTGGTAGCACTTATAAAAGGGGATAAATGAATGGACAATTTTTTAAACTCCAATTTCAAGACATGGAAGGAGACATAATAAAAAGTATAATTGAAAAGAGACGTAGTACATTGAAGCGCTTCATCAATACTTGTGCCTTGACATCATCGATTTCGTTCTCCTCAACCTTCTCGCTAGACACAAACAATGGATTCAGATAGATTGATATATATATATATATATATACAGGGGAAGGTTCAAATGAGAACCAACTAAAAAGTTAAAAACTTGTGAGAACTACTATTTTACGTATTTGTTCACATGTGATTAACTTCATTCATATGTAAACATTGACGTACGTTTAATTGATAAATAAAAAAGTCAAAAAATCTTAAAAGTATATCGAAAAACACAAAAATACAAATATGTGTTCACATCTGAACGATCATCTGAACAAATCGGTTGAAATGTGTTTTACGACGTGACTTTTAGAATTTTTAGCATTTTTTTCTTTCTAAATCTATCATATATCAATGTTCACATATGAATGGAGCGAATCACATGTGAACAAATATATATATATATATATATTTGAACCTCCCAATATATATATATATATATAATTTAACCAAAAAGAGAAGAGTACATATAGTTAGCAATTTTAAGTCAATACTTACGGTTTAGGTAAAACTAGCTTTTGTTCTCTGCGAGGAGGTGCTTTTGGCATAAACTTCAACTGAAAATCAAACAATTATCATTCATTCATATTCATATTCATATTATATATATATATATATATATATATATATATATATATATATATATATATTTAGATTAGATCAGAAGAAGATTAGATGAAAGATTTTACATATATCCATTCCGATAAAAAGCTCTCGTCATCATATTCATATTCATATAGTAAGTATGTAATGTAATTAATTAATAAGCTTATAATAATGTAGTAATGAATAACAGCAGCTGAAACCTTTCTTTGGGGTTTTGTAGAAGCAACATTGCTACTCTTCTCATCCATTACCATTCTCCCAAAATAGATAAATACTTTAGGATTAAACAGATAGAGTAATAAAAACCAATCAAAACTCTCGATTCTCTACTGATCGCCAGAAAACACTGTTTAGCGTTTCAGATGACGGTGGCGGCGTTTAAAACTTAAAGCCCTGCAGTGGAGATGCTGGCAATTTATGCCCAGATACTCGAAACTGGGTTGATCTGGGTTTTTTTCCCATAGGATTTGGGCTGTTTCGATTGTCGTAATGGGCGAATTTTAATGATCTTTAGGGTCCAATTTATTTTTTAATCCAATTCCTTTTCCTCATTCTTAAAAATTGTAATAATTTATTTGGATTCAAGCAATATCAATGTTATGAACTGGTTACGTTACTTTTATTTCATTGAAATTAAACATTATTATTATTATTATTATCAATTATCAAAATTATCAACTAGTTCATAAACCCGTGTATACACACGAACTTTTAATTCAAAAATATCGTATAACGGAGTTTGACAAAACTCGTTAGATCACTTGTCTAGTTCCTTTTTTTACTACTTTTCGTAGATACCCTCTATTCTTTGTTACTACTTTACTAATTATAAGTATTACGATTATTTTTATTTTACCTTTTCTCTTTACATGAGAAAAGCATAGTCATAACTAACTTTTGTTATTTGTTTTATGTAATTTGTGTCACTGCAAATAGATTTACAAAACCCGTAATTATTTATTGGTATAATGTGATTTTGTGATAAATGAGGTTGTTAATTTTTCATTTATGCAATATTAAAGTCGTTTATTAATATTTAGAGAGCTCGATTCGAAACTCTACTCGAGTAACTTGAACTCGTCTCAAATTGTACCACGTTAATCTTAAATGTTTTTCGAGTCGATCTCAAGTAATTCATAAGTTGTCTCGCCTTATTTAGACCCGTACTTAAACTCACACGTTTAAACCATTCAAACCTCTTAAGAAGTAAATATTGTCACGGGCTTTGAAAACACAACTTTCTCTAATGGTTTATTAGATTTTTTTTTAAATAAATAAGTAAATCATAATTTATGTTTCTTTAATTTGATATCTTGATGAAGCTAATGTGTGATTGTTATTGTTATTATTATTATTTGAAAGTATGTTGTTTACTTTGTATAATGTTGCAAAAGTTTATTTGGTTACGCACATGTATTAGGATGTTAGTTTAATTGTACCTCAACTTTCAGTAAAGGATGTTTCTTAATGATTGTAATTAATAATGATTGTAATTAAACCAACCCCAATTCGTTTGGGTTAAATATTTGTGTTATTGTATGAAGGTGGAAAATATAAAAATAGAAACTAACACACTCAAGCAAGAAGAATAGATTGCCATATGATTATAGAATGAATGTTAAATACGTCATAATTACATTGTTGTACTTGTAGTTAATCGAATTAGTTACATATGTTGCACAACTCAACGTTTGAGTTAGAGAGAGCATTAGGAGTTCAAAAGTGAGGAGATTAATATTTGGACGTGAGTGAATTTAAAGGATTTTCTTTTATCTTTGATTTTAATTAGCATAGATAAATTAATTAAAATTGATATAGAGATAGAGATAGAGATAATTTTAAAATTTTAGGTAAATAGAGAGTTCTTATTGGTTAATATAGATAATTGGTAAATGGAGAGTTTTGATTGGTCAATAGGTCTTAATTTTAACAAAATTTTCTATTGAAAAGGTTTTCTTTTATTAATATTTATTAGATTTATATAGATTAGATTAGATTAGATTAGATAGATAGATTTAGATTAGATTATCAAAATTAATTAATAACTATGTAATATATTATTGTATTATAATTATATTTTATTTATATTTACAATCCGTAATTATTTCATTCTTTTCCGTTTTTGTTAGGCTTGACCATGATTTATTTATTTAGTAAAGCATTATTGTTTTATAGTTTCGGGGAGGGTTATTGTAGAATCATTTCTTACTGTAAGAACCATAGGAACGATCTTTTTCATTTGTAATTTCAACATATCTACATTTTTTGCTAAATAAATAATGTCAAAATTATTAAAATTTAATCGTCTTTAATATTTGATCGATTTTAAAAAAATAAAAAATATATGATACAAAAATTAAAGTTGTGTATCACATAGCTTTTATGTGTGATATTGTGATACACACTAAATTTTTTATTATGTGTATCATATGTTTTTAAAATTTTTTTATCTCATGTTAAAGAGTATAAAATTATAATAATTTTCATATAATTTTTTAATCAAAAAAGTTAAAAATAAAAATGTCCGTTCCTACCGTTCCCACCATAAGAAGTGTTCTTATTTGAACCTTCCGCTTATAGTTTCTGAATAACAATTGTTAAAAGATTTGTTCTAGAAGGTTTATATATTTTTTGTCAATTAAACACTTTGTTTTGACTCGAGCTCATTTTGACTGATCCCGTTTTAACCTAGACCTGTTAAAACCCGTTTAGATCTGGAGCCCATACTCGCCCGTTTTTGCCTATAATTTATTTTAAATAAAGTTTTTGTGTTGATTGTTGGTCTACGACTTAACTACCAACTCTCACTATATTTTACTTATTAAGAATAAAAATCGTAAATCTTAAACAATAATATACATAAATATCTATATATGATTATTGAAAAATAGTGACTCTTACGAGTCGAGTCACGAGTCGCAAGTGAAAAATCGAGATTTTAAGTCACGAGTTAACAACTATGAAGTATAAGTGAGTTCGCATATGTTTTACGAATAACTTATTCAAATTATTAGTACACATGTTTTCTTATGAGAGTTGGTATTTTCACCATTATTTTTCATAAATTCATCATGATTGTATATTACATATGTATACAGTACAAATATTTAATGCACATTTGTGATAGATTTATCAAAATCAATGGATGGTGAAAATATATTACCGCCCTTTTCTTATATCTCATCCTTTTCCCTTGTCACCCAAGAAAATAGAAATTAATCGGTTAAGGGTCTTCAAATAAAAACAATAAAAAAAGTAAGGAATGGTAAAATAAATAGGATTTCACATTTGGAATCAACGTTTTTGTATTTTTAATTAGAGATTTCACAAGCTATACCTCTGACAAACTTTTTTTGTTGTTGTGTGGTCCTACAATATAATCACATGTGATTTATGTGAAAGCAAAAATTTATTCACGATTATTCATTCATGGCATATGTTAATTAACACGTGATTACAACTTAATATTCACCTACATTAATAATTATTAATAAAATTTTAAAAATTGCATTTGTTTTCATCACAAATCACATGTGATTATTAGTTTTATATTTAATCACATGTGATTTCGTATATAATTACATGTAATTTTATGTATAATCACATATGATTACAATTAAAATTTGATATTTGATAAGTAATTTACCGATATATGATAATTCATGTATGATTTCAATTAAATTTTTATTTAACTGTATAATTATGGTCAATGATTTAAAATTCGTATATAATTATCTTTAATCATATGTGATTGATACTTTAATGTTCAATCGTATTTGATTACAACTTAGTTTTGAATTTTAAATCATCAATAAATTAAATTTAAAGTTTCATTTAACATATTAGCGTGTGTGATTATTATTTAGTGTTAAATCATATTTGATTTAACATTACAAATTTTTAAAACCCAATAAAATGAAAAAAACAAATTCATCAAAAGTATATCATGTGAGATCTCTAATTAAAGATAAAATGACGCTAATTATAACGGTATAATTTATATAATTTATTGACATACGATTTATGAAATATTTAATTTAAGAAAAAAAACATGAAAATAGATTTTTGAAATGATAATTCTATTGGTTCTATCACTTTTTATTTATTTTTCATTTATTTGAATTTTCTCTAAACGGTTATTTAGAACTAGTATGAATCCCGTCCGATGGACGGCTTCAAAAATTATCTTAAGTAAACATGATTCATTATTATTTTGACATAAAACGCATAAGTAACTAGATAATTATCATTTTTAGCATAATGACAATAAAATTTACCTCAATGGAGATACAACTCTTGTTTATAGTCAAAATAATATACACTTTTATTAAAAGCTCAAACATAAACACCTAAGCACCACAAAAAGATTAAATACGTACATATTTGAGACGTGAAATAATATTAAGAGTAAAAATCATATTTATTAACCAAATGACATTGAATTACCAATGTAACTATAAATTGAATATGTATTTGAAAAATCAAATGATTAACAACGATAAAATATCGATGGAAGTAGTGTACTTTATTATGTACTTTTATTTATTTATTTCAGTTGTGACATTTCCTCAAACATTTGATTGACATTACATATCCTTCCATAGTATGCAAGAAAAACTTTACGAATTCGTGATGATCGTCAACCACTTTGACGGTATACATAACACAAACCCTAAGTTAATATGCTTAAAAGTATAAGTAAATGCAATCACGCAAAAGAAGGAAAAAGAAACTATAAATAAAACATAAAATAATGGACATGCATACATATTGAAGATATACAGATTAAAGATTAAAGGAATAATGTAAAAGTTCTTACAACTTAACAACAAATATTTTTTGAGAAAGTTAGATATAAAGTTACCAGATGATGATTATGTGAATGAATAAAAGTCTATTTAACTATTTTCTTTATTTTTATTTGAATATAAAGTTACATAAAATGGAGAAAGGTGAAATGATCATTATTTATATAACAAATTAAATGAGAAATGACAATTTAATTAAGTTAGGTTAAGTTGACATGGCTCATTATAAGGTGATTGATAATGAAATGTTGACATATAAGAAAATCATTAAATATGCAATTTAAGAAAATGCCACATAAGTTAGGGGGCTAACCTTTTGGTAATATACTAGTGTAAATCCCGTCCAATGAACGGCTTTGTGAGATATAATATACAAATGTAAAACTCGTGTGATGTGGCAATGCTACTATACTGTCATATTAGATATTATATTAGATTATAGGAGAAGATCACATATAAGTTAATAAAAATGTATTAAATATACAAATAAATGAGTCAACGTTGTGAGTTTATCGACTCACTTAACAAATGAATTGTCCAAAAATATAATTCTTCGATCATTAGCATTCATAACTTGTATATAAAATAGTAATATATAGAAATATAAATAACATTTTTCAAGACACCTTATCTAATCAAAATTTATGTTTGATCTAACCAAATATAAATAATCATAAATCAGTAGATGAATTATTATGGATCATCTTAGAAAATGAGAAGAGCGCTAATTAAATTAAAACACAATTTGAAACATGAATCACAACAAACAACTAATATAAGAAGGTTAAATAATATATTAGCTCATGAGAAAAAAAATTTCTTTAAGTAACATACGAAAATTACTACCATTGAAGAAATAAGAAAATATACATGTCCATACGTTGAATCACATAACTAAAACTTAAAATAAGAATCTTTAACTTGATGAATAGAACTATGATGTTTTTCAACAATAGAGTAAACCACTTAATATTGAATAAAAAACATATCACACACTTAACATGTTAATAAAAATAGATTAGATATTTTAATAATTAAGTAAATGATATCAGTCGATCTACTATGTTAAGTTGACACAAAAGATAATACATCATTAACATTCAAAAAGCGTATACGTTTTAAACTATTGTATCGTTGTTAATGACTCACTTGCACGATTTTTGACTTTCTAATTTGTAAAAGTGTTAACTTACAACCTCATATGAGTATTTAGTTATTTTAATATCTCTTCATATATAGTTATAAATTTAATAACACTTAATATTCTTAATTCTTTGATAATGATGTATCCTTTCAAATTCTTTTCACTATTTTTAGTTATGTTATTGGTTACTCCTCATTTAACATTGAATTGAATTAAATATTATTATTGTATTAATTAATTATTTTATAATAATATAAAAAATTATTTCATACGATAAATTAAAGGATGGAATATAAGAATGACAGATTGAATCGAGAGCGGTGCACATAAGCCAGTTAGTATACACCGAAGATAGATACACTTTCATGTCCAAAAAGTAAATATCATATTGCTTCATCAATCATCATTCCCAGATCGTTGCCGAGCGTCCTCTCCATATCGCCGGTCGTCATCTCACCACCCCCCTTTCGAAACCACTGATTCTGTTAATAACTTCTTCTTTATAGCCTTATAGTTGACTATTATATTTACTTAAACACCTTGATTTTCACTTTTATATTTAGTTATTTAACTTCATATCACCAAGAAACTGTTGAATGAAATCTAGGGTTTGCATATTTTCTCTGTATGACTTTTATTGTGGTTTAATTGGCTATGGAGTTTTATTGTGTTTTGTTGTTGTTTGTAGTTTCTTGAACAAGTGAATATGAAAATGGATGAATTTTAAGTTTATCATCAATTTGTTTAGTTTTTGTTACCTTGTATTTATCTTAAGGGAATAATTTATTTATAACAGATGGTAATAAAACTTAAATTATCATTTATCTTAAGAGCATAATTAATCATCAAAGTGTTATAAAACCTAAGTAAAGATCATAACCCTAATACTCTCGTTGTGTATTATGTAGAGCATTAATCTGCAATTTTTTTGTTAATTAGCGTCATATTTTTTACTTGATTCCCTGTTAAGGTTCAACACCAAAATAATCTTGATTTATTCTCTGATCAATGACTTGCAACCAAATGTTACCTGTCTTGACACATCAACGGATCACTGTTGTATCACTCATTTTTTTAATGTTGTTTCTAATGTTTTCTTGTTTACATTTGTATATCCTTTTAACTGATAATTTGTTTACTAATCATCTCATCGTCTATTCAACTGACAGGTTGCAAGTTAATAGTTCCCCCAAACTGTAACAGACTAACGCGTAGGCATCATTAGCAGAGATAGAATCTAAAGAATTTGGAGATGAATAAAAGTGCAAAGCATGATCAGGAAGAAGACATGCTTGTTTCATTTATTGTAAAATGTTTGCATAGCATAACAACCAAATTCTATCCTCTCTTCTAGCTAGAAACATACCCCACCAGCCGTTATTCTGGTTGACAGGTCTATGTACAAATGCATCTTGTTGTCATGACATGTGCTCTATGGTGAACTAAAGAAGTTATTGCTAGAAATAATTTTAGTCAGATAATTGCTTAAATGTTGTCATGTATTCACTTCAGGTTTAGCGGCTGTTTTGGAAATGCGTCAGGTTGGGTCACGGGTCAAAACGGTTCACGAGTCAAACGGGTCCTTTTATGAATCGGGTCGAATGGGTTGGGTCAAAACCGGGTTGGGTTGGGTCTTTTTTGTATTAAAAATATAATTTAAATAAATTTTTTTATGTTTAAAACTTTAGATAATAAAATAAAATTTTGAATGATTATGTAAGATATTATCAAACGGAATTACTTTTAAAAAAGTACTAATACTTAAATATTAATTATGAATTAATGATAAAAATATAAAATATCAGACTTTTTATCACAGTAGAATTTTTATAAATGATAAGTGTGTTAACGTCACAATATCTTTTGTGTTATTATTATTTATTTATTATTAGTGTAATTGTTGATAACCGTGAATATAGATAATATCATTAAATTATTACTAAAGTTAGAATTAAACAAAAACAAAATTGTTACGTACTTTTTTTCAAAATAACAAATACAGTAAAAGGAATAGGAATATAGGGAATATAAAAAATAATAAAAAATTCCTCTCTCTACCAATAATATCTTTCCCTTTTTTTAAAAAAGGAACATGAAAAACAATTGCTTCCGCAATTAAACGCAACAATCGTCCATGTTACAAGCTACCCGTTCTGACCTGTTGAGGACCCGTTGGACCCATTCACACTTTACCCTGACATCTTTCATTGACCCCTTAAAACCGCTAGTGAATTTGCACGCTCAATCCTCCAACCATATAAAAGATTTATTTTTATCCAACCAAACCCACTTTTGATCCTTTGGGTCCTGATTGCCAGGTCTAAATGGAAGTCAAGTTATGGAATGACAAACGTGAGAGGGAGATGTATGACAATTTTGCTGAACTTTATGCAATTATCAAGGCTACAGAAAAGCTCGAAACAGCTTATGTTGGAGATATTATTCCTTCGGCTGATTATGAGATCGAGTGTCAGAAACTGACAGCACATTTTAAAACACTCTCATTAACACTTAAAGATAATGCGCCCAATATTGAGAGGTTTCACGACACTTACAAGATGGACTGCCCTTCTACAATTAATCGTCTTATAACCTCGGGTGTTCCTGCTACGGTGGAGCACAGGGGGGTTGCAGTTGCGTCTGGGGAAACCTCTGTTGCGACTGTGGCGGAGTGTGTACAGAATTTTATCACTGCAATGGACTCATTGAAGCTTAACATGACCGTTGTTGATCAAGTTTTCCCTTTGCATTCTGATTTTTCGGGTTCTTTAAACAAGTTGTCCATTTTACCCCCGGATTTTGAAGGAAAGACTAAGATGAAGGAGTGGGTCGCAAGGCTGGCAAAGATGGGGGCTGCAAATGAGTTAACTGAGCCGCAATCTAGACATCTTCATTTTGATCTAGAAGCGACATACAATTCCTTCATGGCTGCATTGCCGATTGCCGGATCATGATTCTCACAGGTGAGCTTGTTAAGCCATGGGTTTCCTTTATATTTTTGGTGTTTATGAATTTGAGGTATTTTTTTATGAATTATTATGTAAAAGTTATAAACTCAGTTTTCTCGTCTAAGTTGATTCCACCCGATTGTGTGTTAAATTTACTGTTTTGGTTACATATAAAATCCTGTTCATATAATTTTTAGCAACTTGCTGGATCCCGAAAAGCTTAGCTAATACTACTATTTATTACTTATAGTAACTCTTTTTTTACCAAATCCATTACTCCATAACATACAGAATGGTTATAATGGCTTCTTGTGATACTGTGATGCGCTAATGGCTCATTATATTTCTGCTCTTTTCTATGTAGGATTGCTTCTACCAAGGACACGAATCTGGAATACTTGTAGTTCTCCTTACGAGTATTTTTGGGTATATAGGACCAGATAATGTGTTTGTAATGTAAGTTTTATTTGAATCATATAATTTTTTTTTTTGGTCTAGTATAGGTGCATCTAGTCTTAAATTTAAGTGATATGGATCATATAAAGAACGACTTGATTTGTTACCTCATTTTAGTAATCGACTTTTTTTTTTTGGGTTAAAATTGTAGTATACTTTTGAAAAAGTTGTATTTTATTTAACGTTATATTTCAAAAGCAGCAATGTTATACTAGTTGTTGTTGCTGTTGCTGTGTTTAAGCAATCCAAGAGTCAATTGCATTTCAAAGAAGGATTAGAAACCTTCAAGTTCTTTTGCCAACATCATTAGTCATGTCGTGTTTTATGTGAGAGATGAAAACCAATTTAAATAAGTAAAAAAGAGTTCACGCTAAAACATTTATTGATCTTATAATTCTTAATATATAAAATAAATAAATGAAAGAGAAATTAGAAAAATATATAAACCCACATATTCTTATAATTCGTAAGCTCTCGTAAGCTCCTATAAGCTCGCGTGCAAAACCCTTAACCACCAAATATTAAAATATAAGTGTACAGTAAATGTAAAGTAAAAACTTATTAAACATTAAAAGCCTCCTTATTAACAGCTGGTTACGGCTATTTTTTCATTTACCTAAAAATAAAATAAAATAAAAGATATACATTCTTAACCAAGTGATTCGAGCAAGTATTACTAATTACTAAACTGACAATTGTCATATATATTTGTATATATATATATATATATATTTATATTTAGAGGAAAGATCAGTACACATTGACACATTGTACATATGCTAGGTAGCTTAAAAACTAAATTATATATATATATATATATATATATATATATATATATATATAGTCAGGATTCAGAAGGAAACAATATTTTCTAGGGAAGCAGAGAAGCTATACACACATCATCGATGAATGTTAGCGAATTCCGTTAATATTAATCATATAATATTATAGGTTATAAAAAATAGTTTATTGATTAATACTAGGTTTAAAACCCGTGTATACACGGGAATTGTAAGATAATTTAATAAGATGAAACATGTTAATCGATGAATATTTATATAAAGTATATTGATGCTTATATATTGAAAACCCATTTATAATATGGGCTAGTTTAGTAAAAACGTAAATAGACGGTTCATTATTGAATACATTGTTTAGAATAGTTAGATAAGCAATTAAAAAGTTAAACTTAAATTGATTAGATGTATATTTGTTAAAGAATATATATAGACATTAATTTATTAATATTTCAAAGAAATGAAGTACATTACTAATGATCTCCTTATGCAAAGAAGTCAAAATATTTAGAGTTGATATATATTAAAGAATAAAGTTTTGAAGTTAGAAGTTTCAAACAATTAATTATTTTTGGCGAGTATAATCCCGTTCGAATGTGTCAATTATAGTATATTTGGAGAGTATAAAACCCGTTCAAATGTATCAATTATCTCAATTTCACAAATTGTATCCGAATTATAATATGTTTGTTTCTCCTTATGTTTCGGTGTGTTGATAGTAACAATACTTTACATGTAATTTTTGGAGCTCATCAATTACTTCAAATAAATTTCTTTAATCATTATAGACATACACAACAATTTTTAGGTTGCATTTGCTTTGTAGAAGGAATTGAATTTTCAAAGCCATGTATATACATAAGGTATTTAAGGAAAAGGGATAGATTCAATATCTAAATAATGTATGTGATTGTTAAAATGAAAATGTATATTATTGATACATTATAATACATGAGATATTATTGATTTTTCCAAAACGCATTGAATGGATACGTACTCAAATACGTTAAGCATAATTTTTAGGGAATTTAACATTATATATTACATTGGGAATCTGTAGGTCAAAAGAAATATATATTCTGTTTGTTATAATTATATTGATGTTGATTTGTTTATGTACAATTTTATTTTATTTAAAGGATAAATGAATTTGATCATCTTTTTCAAATGAGATTTTTAGTTAAAATAATGCAATTGATTGGTTAATTGAGAGTGAGATGAAATCAAAGCATTTGATTGGTCGATAGAGGTTGATTTTAAGCAAAATTGAAGGTAGAAAAGTTTTCTTTTATTAATATTTATTAGATTAAATTAGTAGTTATAACATCGGTTTTGATTACTATTTATTGGTAATAATATGTTTTTATACGTTTTGATTATCATTCATCATTAACGAATGTTAACGAATAACTATTCAAATAAATGATAATATCCACTTCGGTTAACGTTCATTAATGATGAATGTTAGAAAATTCTCTCAATATTCATCATATGATATTATAAGTTATAAAATGTAGTATATATATGAATACTAGTAGTTATAACATCGGTTTTGATTAATATTTCTTGGTAAATATACGTTTTTTTTACGTTTGATTATCATTAATCGCGAATGAATGGTTAGCTTCCTTCTTCCTCAAAAAATTACTTCCCTCTTGATCCCTACCTATATATATATATATATATATATATATATATATATATATATATATATATATATATAAAGGGTGAGAATTATGTGAGAACTCCAAATTGGTGAGAACCGTGAGAACCATGTACGCGCTTCTTCTTCTTCTTCTTCCCCGTAATCTGAGTGCTTCTTCTTCCCCAAATACCCACTGCTCTTTTAATTCAAAATTAGATTAATATGAAAAATAAAAAATTATTCAAACAAACTATATCAGATGTGAAAATATCACCAGCATCAAATTTCGAACAAAAAAAACACAGACAACTACAGGTGCAAAACTACAATAGGTGCAGCTGCAAAGCTACAGCAGGTACATAATTCAGTAAAAGTAAGAATTAACGGGTGCAAAACTGCAATAAGTGCATGTGCAAAACTACAGCAGGTGCAGGTGCAGAAGTAGATCAGGTGCAGAACTCATTAAAAACATGAACCAGCAGGTGCAAAACTACAATAGTTGCAGGTGCAAAACTACAGTAGGTGCAAAACTTGTGCAGGTGCAAAACTACTAGTGATGAACAAACTGAAAAATCGATTGAAGATCTCAATTGTTGGCGCAATTAAACCGTTGATTTTGTTAATTTCACAATTACAAGAGTAAAGGTGTTAAAAATTGTACATCGGAGGTCTGATTTGGGGCAACTACGATTGCGACATGTGAAAGATTAAATTGGACGATGTTCGAAAACAACTGACGAGCTCCGTAGATGATCAAGGTTTTATCATTGTATTGTGTGGGTAATGGAAGCATTAAGTTAGAACATGATAATATATATGTCAATAAGTTGTCGGTCAGTAAGTGAGTTTATTAGGGCAAATAGATTATACAGGTAGAAAAGAGGGTGCGCCTATAATTTAAAAATTATTTAAGTTCCCTGAAAACTCCATTTAGATAGAGTTCTCAGCGGATCTTTTGACTATATATATTATTTTAACTTTGATAAATATATATTTTTAATTCCTCGTTTAAAACATATAGAATAAAGATTATTCTTTTATTTGTGTTTAACTGTTTGTATTAACAACAACAAATAAGAAAAAATTGTCTTGGATCACAAGGTGAGAGTTAGGGGTGTCTAGAAAGCTTATTTTATTGCTTATAAACATAGAAATTTTGAATGCTTATTCAAACTTATTAGATAAAAATAGACAAAAAAAAAAAAAAAACCAAATAAAGAATCACCCAAAAATCTAATAGGGTATTTGGAGGAGTTTATTTTTGAAACTTGTTAATTATTTGCTTATTTTTATACAATAAGCTGTGTTTGAAAGAGGTTATCTGTAGAGCTTATATGGGATCAAAATAAGTTTAAATTTTTTAAGTTATTTGCTTTTAATAAGCAATAAGCTACTAAATAAGCCAGAAACACCACGTAAAACCGTTTATATTTGGGAAACATAGTTTTAAGATCTATCTGTAACTATCGGGCAGTTGTAAATGTAAATTGTAATGTAATACAGAATATTTGAGTCGAGTGCTACGCAGACAGCAGATGGTGCAGGAACGAATGATATAAATACCCAACCTGGTGAGAAAGTAATATGGATGTATTTTGTTAAACCTTGCCAAATCTCCGTTTATAATCTTTAAATCAATCTATATCTATATCTATTTATACAAGACAAGAGAAGAGAAGAGGAAAAATTAAATTAATTCCGACGAGCAATCGGGGCGAAATCAAAACCTAATTTTAGGTAAAAGGTAATGGCGTGTGTGTATATTCCGGTACAAAATTCAGAGGAGGAAGTACGAGTAGCCCTCGACCAGCTTCCTAGAGACGCCACTGATATCCTTGACATTCTTAAAGCCGAACAAGCTCCTCTTCATCTTTGGCTTATTATCGCTGTTAGTTTCCCCATTATCTATTTTTTATTTTATTTTTTTCTTATTCAAATTCATCCATTATTTTCATATCAACTTTCCTTGTTTGCGTTAGATGTATTATGTATATTGCAATTTTGCCCTAATCATAACGGTTATTGTGTGATGCTGGCCCTCGCCTCTGCTTTTGATGAATTAGGTTAAACATTACCTAATGGGGATCTAGAACATAACTAAGAAAAAGGAAAAGATGAAATTAAGTCATTGGCTGCCTTATAAATTTCACTCAAGCTTGTTTTGCACATACATACTCACAAGTATGCCTTAATTTGTGTTTCACTGAATTAGGGAATCACTATAGTGCTTAGCGCGACAAGTTATGTTCTACTATAATGCAACAACATTATGAAATCATCAATAAATGTTTGTCTTTACGATAACATGTAATTAAATGAAAAACTATACTTAAAGCTTCTTGAAACTTTATAGTGTTGGTGGGGTTCAAAACCGGCAGTTGCTGCAGCCCAATTGATTTTAGCCCTGGCATATGCTACCCACGAGATACTAATTCATGTCAGAAATTAGGATACAGAACATGGGTTGGGATACATGTCAATTATTAATCCTTTGGATAAAATTTATTAATTGCGTATGATAGCAGTTACTGATTCGTTTAATTTGGCAGAGGGAGTACTTTAAACAAGGAAAGATTGAGCAATTCCGCCAAATTCTCGAAGAAGGGTCCAGTCCTGGTAGTTTTTGATGCCCTTTACATAATATTCTATTGCTATTAACATAAATATGATATTTTTACGGTCAATTTCGTCTGGGACCTTGGCATAGTGTCATTTTAACCTGTTATACTTTGCAGAAATTGATGAATATTATGCAGATGTGAGATATGAAAGAATTGCCATCTTAAATGCCCTGGGGGCCTATTATAGCTACCTTGGGAAAATTGAGACAAAACAAAGAGAGAAGGAAGAACATTTTATTTTGGCGACACAGTACTACAACAAAGCCTCCAGAATCGATATGCATGAGCCTTCTACTTGGGTTGGCAAAGGTAATCATAACGATCGAGCTATTATTCACATGCATTGGCATGCTCATTATTTTTTCAGCACAGTTTATTGTAAGCAAACCATGAAAGGATAGTGTACGTTCGTGAACTGAAATCCATAAAAAAATTATTAACTATCATACGCCCTTGGTTACAGGTCAACTTTTACTAGCTAAGGGTGATGTGGATCAAGCTTTTGCTGCATTCAAGATTATATTAGATGGAGACCGGGATAATATTCCTGCTCTTCTTGGCCAGGTATATTTCTCTCAAATTACGTTTCTTGTTAGAAAGGATGATTGTACTTCTATTGCTGCTTATCAATGAAAAAAATATTTTTGGTAGTCCTAGCTGATCACATAGTTTGGTTTAACACAGGCTTGTGTTGAATTCAACCGTGCTAAATACACAAGTTCATTGGAGATGTACAAGGTTTGTTTATTTCCTTGCATATAGTCTTTTTGACTCTGTAGATCATATAATTATTTGGAAATGGACAGATTTTCAACTTACTATAGCTTCTTTAAAACAAGATGTTACTCATCTGTGTCCCACTTGGTTTTAATTCAAAATCATATTTATGGCCCTATTGATCTACTTCTTCATTTCTTTGAAAGAGGGTCCTGCAAGTGTATCCTCGATGTCCTGCAGCTGTACGACTTGGCATAGGTCTCTGTCGCTACAAACTGGGTCAATTTGAGAGGGCCAAACAAGCATTTGAGCGTGTGCTGCAGGCAAGTCATTCCAATCATATTTGGCACACCATTATACAACAGCTGTTGCTAATGTCTGATTGTGTCTACCTTCGTATAAATGCAGTTAGATCCAGAAAATGTTGAGGCCCTTGTGGCTCTTGGAATTGTAGATTTACAATCCAATGAAGGTTTGTCTTTTTTAGTTGCTGCTGTCAGCTGTATTAACATATGACTTTTCTTTGTTTAATTGTGATGTTTTTCTTGCAGCTTCTGGTATTAGGGGAGCAATGGAAAAGATGCAAAGAGCCTTTGATGTTTATCCATACTGTGCAACAGCACTAAACTATCTTGCAAATCATTTCTTCTTCACGGGTCAACATTTTCTAGTTGAACAATTGACTGAAACAGCACTTGCTGCTACTACTCATGGCTCTACAAGGGCACATTCTTATTATAATCTTGCACGATCATATCATAGCAAGGTCTGGACATTTATCATTTATTTTCAATATTTTGTTTCGCATCTTCGAGGAATTTATATTCATGCAAGGCACGTCATTATGTAATTTTTTGTATTCTATTTCAACTGAAATGAGTTACTACTAAAAGCATATTTGTCAAAGATTGTTACACTTAGAAAGTGCATTCGCATTTTATCATGTTTATATCTGGTTAAGACGATTCATTTCTCATTTAGTGTCTATAATAATGTGTCTTGTTGGCTGGAATGCAGGGTGATTATGAAAAAGCTGGATTGTACTACATGGCATCTGTAAAGGAAATCAATAAGCCACAAGAGTTTATTTTACCCTTTTATGGTGTGTAAACTTAATCTTACAAAGTTTTTTTAAGTTACTCCACTGATCCTTTCATCTTCATCTTCACCTTGGTAACTGTTTATGCTTAGGGCCAAATATCTCACCTTACTTTTTTCTTTCTGACATGTTTCATTTAGCTTATGATTTCTAGGTCGATTAATGCTTGTTGTAGAACTATGGTTTGGAACTGTTAGATGTCAAGTTGTACTCTATATTATCTTATTGATATTGAAACAGGTTTGGGACAAGTACAACTAAAATTGGGAGACTTTAAAAGCTCTCTCTCAAATTTTGAGAAAGTATTGGAAGTGTATCCCGAGAATTGTGAGACATTAAAGGCAAGTGGCAAAATTTTTTTAGACTAGTTTGCTTTTAAACTCCACAATTGTTTTTGATATTTTACAACTTCCTAGTGACTGAATGTGGACTGGTTTCATGCAGGCTGTTGCTCACATTTATCTTCAGCTCGATCAGACTACCAAGGCTCATGAAGCTCTGAAGAAAGCCGTCAGAATTGATCCTCGAGATCCCGAGGTCATGTTTATTCCTACTATGATATGAAAGAACATCTATTATCTTAAGACTCTAAAAGTTGTGTGAAAATGTCTCATGATCAAATATTCGGCTGCTAGTTTGCTACTGCTACTTACACTTTTCCGTTCGTTCAACTATGGTGCAGGCCTTTTTAGATCTTGGAGAACTGTTAATTTCAACTGACTCGGGAGCTGCTTTGGATGCATTTAAAACCGTAAGAAATTGATATCCCTTTATTCTTGGATATCTACAATATGTATTAGCATGCTGCGTCCTTTTAGATTGACTTGTAATGGTTATGGTTTGTTATCAGATTACTAAGGGGGTGTTTGGGATTGCGTTTTGATAGTGATTTTTAGATTATTACGATTAGAAAACGTAAATAATTTGTTTAAAGTGTTTGTCAAATAAATTCTGAAAATTGATTAATTACGTTTTGACACCTCCAAAACGCAGTTTTGGAAAAGCATCTAGGTACCTACTGCAGCAAAACGCTATAGTGCTCCTCTTATTAAAATTACATGATTGCCCTTAAATGACTTCTTATTCTCAGTTGTAACCCTCATTTATTTCACATGAAGCTTTTTTACTTTTCAATTCCATCCAGTTGTATATAACAATAATAATTCAATACTGGTATTATTTTATGTTGCGTCCTTAAATTAATGCAATTGGAGTATGAGTAATTTTAACCGGAAGAAAACATAAAACATATATATGTTAAGATTTTTAAATTACTTATTGAAAAATACCTTTTGAAAACAACATTCGTAGTGACATAACTTTTATTTGGTGTTTATTTTTATTCATAAATTTGATTTGATTGATAATAACTCACTAGTGTATAAGCATGTACGTTTTTGTCAATTTACTTGTTAAATTATTAATAATCTAATTTGTCAAACACTAAAGAACCTAATTATCCGATTATCATGATATTAAACACTATAATCACATCCAAACACTAAAGTTCTACCGCACATTTTGTAACAGCTGATTTTCTGATTTTAATTATTAAAGACGCATAATCTATATTCAAAACGCAATCCCAAACACCCCCTAAGAAATTAAATCGCTGCCTATATGTATTTTGACTATTAATTTTCATGTCTATGCCTATTTATTACTCCTAACTAGCATGTTGTGATAGGCACGTAATCTTTTGAAAAAGGCAAATGAAGAAGTGTCAGTTGAGCTTCTCAACAATATTGGTGTTCTTCATTTTGAAAGAGGAGAGTTCGAGGTGTGCTTCTTCTCCATGTGTTCGTTATTTCGAGTGACTGACGGTTCTCTTTTAAAATATCCTGATGCCTTCTGTTTTATTAAATCAGCTTGCCCAAGAAACTTTTAAGGAGGCTCTTGGTGATGGAATATGGGTCAAGTTAATAGATAGTGAACCACAATCTGACTCTGATCCTATCAGAAAAGCGTTATACCAACCCATGGAGGCCAGTTTAGCTGCTCGAATGTACAAGGACATGCAGTTGTTCGTTAATCTCGAAAAAGATGGTATTGCAGTGGAATTACCATGGGATAAGGTCACAACATTATCCAACCTTGCTAGACTGTTCGAGCAGTTGCATAAAACTGAGACTGCTAGCATATTATATCGTCTGATCTTGTTTAAGGTAATCGTCCAAACATTGAACTGATTAATATTTAAACTTAGTTATCTTTTTAACTTTACATGTGATTTTTGTTCATTTTTCTTTGAGCCTCAGTTTCCAGAGTATGTAGACGCTTACCTAAGGCTTGCTGCTATTGCAAAAGCACGGAATAATGTCCCACTAAGCATTGAACTGGTTCTTAAACTTCTTTAACATCCTTGTTTGAATTCTACTGTTGTTTTCTATACGCCTTTATTGTGTGTCTTAATGTCAATAATGCGATTGCCTTTTGTTGTAGATCCGTGATGCTCTGGAAGTGGATGATAAAAACCCAGATGCATTATGCATGCTAGGTGATTTGGAGCTAAAAAACGATGATTGGGTCAAGGCAAAAGATACCTTCCGTGCAGCAAAGGATGCATCTAATGGAAAGGATTCTTATGCTACTCTTTGTCTGGTAAAAACATTTACCATAAAGCATACGACCACTATAATGATGTGCAGAAAGTTCAAACTAATAAATCCTCTTGTTTGCATGTTGGATATAGGGCAACTGGAACTACTTTGCAGCAGTCAGATCTGAGAAAAGAGCTCCTAAGTTGGAAGCGACCCATCTGGAAAAAGCAAAGGAATTATACACTAAGGTGAGATCAAGCAGACGTTCACTTTGATCTTTATTTGACGTTCCAATAAAAGATTGTACAAATCATTATTATGTATCGATTTTCAGGTTTTGGTAGAACATCCAGCTAATATGTATGCTGCCAATGGTGCTGGTGTGGTGTTGGCGGAAAAAGGTCAATTTGATATTGCAAAAGAACTTTTTACACAGGTTAGTCAAGATCTTTTAGTAACATCTTGGGATTGAAAAAAATAGTCTTTTGGAATTCCTTCTTACCTATTGTAATCATAGGTTCAAGAAGCTGCAAGTGGAAATGTTTTTGTCCAGATGCCAGATGTGTGGATAAATTTGGCACATGTTCATTTCGCTCAAGGCAATTTTTCGTTAGCCATCAAAATGGTATCAAGTGGTTTACAGTTTACATCACAGTTTTTTTGCTTTATCATCTTTCGAATCCGGCGTAACTGATATATTCACATGCAGTATCAAAATTGTTTGCGCAAGTTCTATTACAACACAGACAATCAAATTCTACTGTATCTAGCCCGTACGCATTATGAAGCTGAACAGTGGCAAGACTGCAAAAAGACGTTACTGAAAGCCATTCACTTGGCACCTTCAAATTACACATTAAGATTTGACACAGGTGTTGCCCTGCAGAAATTCTCGGCATCCACATTACAAAAAACAAAAAGGACTGTTGATGAGGTGACAGATTAAATAATATCAAAAGTTTTTATGCGTGGCATTCATACAATGAAATAGTCTAAATCTTTCTTTCATAGGTGCGTGCAACAGTTGCTGAGCTTAAAAATGCTGTTCGGGTGTTTAGTCAATTGTCTGCCGCGTCGAATCTACAATTTCACGGGTTTGATGAAAAGAAAATTGAAACTCATGTTGGATATTGCAAGCATTTGCTGGAGGCTGCAAAAGTTCACTGTGATGCTGCTGAGCTGGAAGATCAACAAAATAGACATAGACTAGAACTTGCTCGTCAAGCAGCAATACGGGAGGAAGAGAGTCGATTGGCTGAAGAGCAGAAGAAAGTCAAGGTCCGGTGAACTAGTTATGCTCTATGTTTCTTGTATTTGTGATTACTGTTTTGTGCATATATTTATGCTGTGTTGGAAAGCAGTTAGAAAAACGGAAACAAGAGGATGAGCTGAAGAAGGTCATGCAACAAGAACAGCATCTCGAGCGTATTAAGGTCAGTCATCTGCAATCGGTATTGCGATCACCATGTCTAAACTCTAAAGTATTCCTTTTCCGTCAGGATTATGTCTTATTTACTTGTAACTTTTCCAGTCATTTGTATGCTGCTTTTAACTGTCCAAGTTTGTATTTTCATTAATCTTTCTAGCGAAACTTGCCATCCAGTCTTTAAACTTATAAATCTTCTTTGGATTTCTCATTTTTGTAACTTATTCTGATAATGCAAAGAATTCATCCATCTATGCATATTTAGCCGTCCTAGATCAACTTGTAGCCTTAGAGGTATTACTTTTCCCCACAATGTCGCATGGGACAAGTCCCATGCTTGGCTCATTCTCGATTTTTTTTGTCAGACATTAGCTTGACGCGATTTCCTTTTTAGTTATATTTCACTAGCTATGAACAGTGTATTTCACTATTCAAATCCTAACAGGAAACAGCAATCTAATACTTCGTAACATAAACATTAATATCGGCGACCTCCATCGTTATTGCATAGGCTTATCTTTTTACCTTTATATTTGAAAAGGTTATGACCTTGTCAACTTCTTCTTACAGGAACATTGGAAGAGCAGTGGATCGAAGCGAAAAGATAGAACTCAAAACGAGGATGAGGAGGGTGCACAAGGTGAGAGGAGGAGAAGAAAAAGTAGCGGCAAGAAGAGAAAGAGAGACAAGAAAGCAGAAACTCACATGGATGATCAATATGAATATGAAGAGGATAACAATAACACCAACTATTATGAGCCAGAGAATCAAGTTACTGATCAGGTTGATGATGATGATCCACAGGATCTGCTTGCTGCTGCTGGCCTCGAAGATTCTGATGCTGATGACGCAGTAATATCTCCTCTCTCTCTCTCTCTCTCACACACACACACACACACACACACACTGTGACATTGCTGTTGCTATGGTCAATTCACCAGTAGTCTGTAACGCCAACATATTGACTGGATTCCTTGCTGATATTTGTTCTACTTTGTGTCATGAAGGGTGCACCTTCATCAAATACAGGCAGAAGAATACGGGGATGGTCAGAGTCTGAGGATGATGAGCCAGAAAAGAGGCAACCTAGCTCCAGTCCTGTTAGAGAGAACTCTGTGGATATGCAGCTAAGTGATGGAGAATAGTCGATCATGTTAAATTTTATAAGGGGATTACATAAGATTCATAGGTCAGTTTGATTCAGTAGTAGTTTGAATTCCAACATGTTTGTAACGTAAAAAGTTGTTTTTTTTCTTCTTATAACTAATAGAGAGTACCCTATGAAAGTTGTGGGGAGTAGTCCTAAATGGCAACATACTGAGTTTTTTCAAATGGAAGTTTTAATTATAGCTTTTTCCCTTGTCATCAACCAGGATTTAGCAGGAGTTTGAATTTAACATGTTTATAATTCTAACATTAGATTTTTTTTGTATAACTTTTCGGTATTACTTTATTTAGCAAGACATTTTTAGCATTCAGAAAATCATTCATTGTCATTGCCTATGGCTGTTCCCATGAATTTAACGAAACTGCTTCTCTCGATGTCTCTAATCATATATGCAAAAATTATTGGGTTTAAGCTTTAGAAGGTAGAGTGATAATTCTTGATATCTTCAAGTGTTTGATAATAAATGAAGGTGCTAACACTAGAAAGGGCAGCAGCCCCTGTTGGAAGCAACTTCATTTCTGAAGTTTGGTGGTACATTGAAATGCTATGCTGCTGTCTTTGGACTGATGTGTCAGTAAGACTGTATGTATGTATGCATTTTGCATTTACTCTCTCAGCAGGACATGGACATGGACATGGACAATTGGGACCACAAAACTTACCCTCAATTCAGTAGTCTGTGGTAGTACCAAATTGGACTAGCTTGTTTATATTTCTGGTCACAAGCCCTAGACCATATGTTAATGGCGGTTGCACAACCAATGTATAAACATGCTGACCCATTTGGTCATTTTCCCAGTTCATGGAACGTTAAAATTCAAGAATAGCTTGTTTTTTTTTTTACTATTCTTTTTAATTTATTTATTCCGACCTTCTATTTAATTGTGTTGTACTAAATTTAACTTTAATCCGGTAAGTATTTTTGGTATGTCCAATTATATTTCAACAAACCTCTTCTAAAAATGCTTATGCATTTTTATTGGCTACAACTATTTTAAACTCTTTAATATCATAAATACTAATACTAATATTTTTATGTTAGTTTATTTGTTAAATATATAGTGTTTTGCAGTTATGAGCCATCAGTTGCAAAAGTATTACAAATTCTTCCCATCATCTATTCAGGTAATCCAAACAGCCCCCCTATACAAATGTTACTGGGGGTGTGAGTGTAAAACACGAAACGGTGTCGTGGTGACATGAGATCCGATTTGGATCTAAAGTTTAGAGTATTTCTTAGTGAGTGAGTGATCTGACAAAAGAGGTGTCAGGAGTGAGGTCCCACACTCACTTACTATGTTCAGTGTTTGCAGAGGCAGAAGCGGGGGGGTGGGGGTGGGGGGGTTGGTTTTGAATAAAAGGTACGGTACAAGTGTTTAAAGCTGGTGATAAATGAAGATTCTCCTAAAAACAAACATTTATCATTTGCTTACTCATTTTTCGTGTCACGCGTGTGGCTTCTTTAAAGTGTTCTGTTTCAAACATTCAAATCATATTTGCATTTTCAAATCTTCTCATTAAATTTATTTAGAATCTTGAAGGATGTTTTTAAGTACTAGCCAATGCCATGTTTCTTCGGGTGTAATTTCTGATTATATACGCTCTAAAAAAATGACAACAATATATAATTGAAGGACCTTAACGAGTCGTTTATATAGTTTTCAATCAATAGTACGTTATGAATGAGATGGACCAACACAAAAACATTTGATATACATTCAGACTTCATTTGTTTTCTTATTAAATTTCACATACAATTAATTCAGCTAAAATCAAATAAAATTACTCCCTAGTTTTTAATATTTGTTTGTTTTTATGCATCATTTTACCTCAAATTCTAGGTAAGGGTTACATAAGCAACCAAACGAAAATAAAACAAGTCCACAAAATGTCAATTTGTTGTGCAAACAAACAAACAAAATATGCTGCAAAATTTTCAGAGTTTTGATCGACCCCACTTAATCAAAAAAGACAAAACAAACTAAACAAAAAATACATATCATACGTTATCATTACTGGATACTGTTTGAAGTTACGAAGACGCGTTATACCACTAATCAACAAACATTGTTAACCAAGTCAAGTGCTTCTTTGATCTCTGCTTCAACAACAACGCATGACTCAATTAATTATCTGCAAAATAACATCAAGTACATATATTAGTATCTAGAAAACATGTGTATATAGATTGATGTAAAAAGTAAGAGAATACCATTTCTGTGTGAGAAAGAAGTCATGAGCAGAAGTGGGGATGGAAATTGAGAGCTGAGTTATGGAACAAGAATCTTTGTCCTCATTATTTGGTGGCCATTCATCAAAGAAATGATGCATTACTTTCTGCTGCTGCTGTGCATCTTGCTTTTGTTGTTGTTGTTGTTGTTGATATGATGAATATCCATTTTGATGGTAATCAGAAAAAGTTGTTTGCTTTGAGTGTGCAAGCGAATTGTTGATAGCCAGTGGTTCCAATTGCCAACAGTCTCTCTTGATGGTCCCAGAAGATTCCGAGAAAAATGAATGCTCATCTATCTCCTCTTTCATCCCATACCTCTTTCTGAGAAAAATGCATTTGTTCAAGATTAATAAAATTATAAGCCACAATTACTAGTTCTTTTTAAAGAAAAAAAAAACATAATCAAAAACCAACCTGTATGGAGTAGATTCCAACATGAAGTGATCTTGGGATGACAAAACATTAGAATAAGAAGAAGAAGAAGAAGAAGAAAGGTGAGTAGTGGTATTATTATAATAATCAGAAGAAGATGAGAGTGGATGTGAATTGGGAGAAGGGTAATTTAGGGATTTGGTAGATGATAGGGGAATGGCTGTTGGTGGTGTTTTGGGTGTTGTGTTGTTGACTTCCACAGGCTTTCTTGAACGGTTTCTGCCTCTATGCATGTGCCTTTCACAGTATTTTGAATCAGGATAAGCTTCTTTTGAACATCTCCATTTTTTACCATCTGTTCTTCTGCACCTCCCTGGCTCTGGATCTATCTTTCTCCCAAATCCCATCTGGAAACAGTTCCATCCAACTGCAAATTCAACCAATTAGCAACAATTTTCTTCAAAAAGTTTTCATCTTTATACCCATACCCTGGGTCTAAAGATTTGAAAAAGTTTTGATCTTTATCATCAAGAAAACTCAATTAACAGATGATAGCAACTTAGCATGCAAATGTATTGAAAAAGATATGATCTTTGGTAACAAAAGTAGATAAAACTACTACTGTAATAGAGATTAATTACTTGTAGGATGAGGTGGCCGGTGATGAAGGATGAGGTTTGTAGAAGAATCTAAACTTGTCTTGATGGTGAAGAGGAGATCAGGAGGAATTGGCATACCAGAGATCATGTACTTGTAAACAAGTGCTTGGTGTTCAAGCTCTTGCCATTGACTTGCTGTGAAAGGATACCTACCACCACCACCACAACTATTATTATTTCTTACACCTTCACCTGCTGCACTCATCATCTTTTGATTCTTGAAATATCACCAAATTATTGTATAAAAAGAACACTACTAACTAATCAAGAGGAAAACACTTAGAAAAAATCAAGAAGAAAAAAGAAAAGTTGTTGACTTGAATTGAATTGGTTGAGAAAAAATCAAGGGTTGCAGGCTCCTGTTTGAAAATGATACATGGTTAAAGAAATTGAATTGAAAAGCAGAACAAACACCATAAGCTGTTTTCTCTGTTTTTTTCTTTCAATCTATGTATCTTTATTCTTTATAGAGATAGAGATAGAGATAGAGATAGAGATAGTAACAGTAATAGTAGTAGTGTGTGTTGTGCACTAGTATAGTATAGTATTAGTATATTATGACTGCAAAGACTGTTGCATCTGCTGCTACTATGTTGCCTTTATGGCAGCTATTGTCTCTGACAATAATTTATACGGAAATCCATGATAATGGCCTCTCTCTTTCTCTTATTAATGTAAGTATGTGTGTGTGAATTTAAAATAAATAAAATACTGATGAGTGTGTGTAAGTGTAAGAGTAAGAGAGTTGGTATCTGAAAACACAGGGGGTGACAGACAAAAGTGGCAGTGGCCATGATCATGAGACAAGTTTGTACGGTTTTTTGCATTCCTACTTTTACTTTTACTTTTTTTCATATCTGGTTTCTGAAAATGTAAATGTAAATGAATTGGTAACACAATTTGACCTTTGCTGTTCTGGGTCAATGGTCTTTAATTCATTCCCATCTAACCAAATCCTAAATGGTCCAACTACTAGACTTCAAAGATCTTTTTTCATAAATCATAAAGGCTGATGTGCATTTTCTATGAACAATTTGTCACATTTCAAGGTGACCATTAAAGGGCCTTGTCAACGCACTTGGTTCAAATCACAATCGTCTTCTTGTTGCCCGCTTCAAATAAATATTGTTTTCATCAAGCCTTAGCAAACTCAGTCAGACTAAAAGTATCATCGCTGGCTCTCGTGCTTTTGTTTTTCTTCCACATATAGTTGGAAGTTTTACATTAAAATCACTCCATCTGCCCACCATTCCATTCTTATCCAATATATAAAACCTACCGAGTTTTGCTATACATGTCTAAAATCTAGATTCAATAGCATGCACACTTTATACATAAATTAATACTTCATGTGTCCCAAAATAATTGTCACCTGAATAAAAAATACACAGTTTAATAAAAACATAATTATTATTGTTTTATATTTCATACTTTTTGCAAAAAAAACAGTTTACCCTCAACTAACAAATTAATATTTTCTTTAAAGTTTGTAATAATAATTTCAAATAAGGGTAACATGATAATCTTCATCAAACTTCACTGTCTATTTTTAGTATTGGACAATTAATTTAGAATAACTCGAAAAAGAAACATTGAAGTATATCATACACTTTTCTCTCTTATTGTCTTTACCGGTGGATCTAGTATGTTTCATATTATTTTGTTGTGCACAACATTAGGTATTTTTAGCATTTTTTTTTCAAACCTAAATCATTAATAAATATTAGTCGTTAGATTGGCCACACAATACTAACTACTCTTTTAATATGTACAATTGTTTAAATTATGCTACTTAATCTTTTTCACGTTTAGAAAGGAAAAAAGATTATAATGAAAACTAAAATATTATAATCAAAATAGGCAATGGTATAATAGGACCATATCTCAAACCCAAACATCAAATCAAATCAGATTAATAAAGAGATAATAATGTTTGAGGCAAGTCACCCACATGACACCCCTCTCTTAGACCATTTGCATCCATAACATATGTTACGGTGTGTTACGGGTGGTGCATCATTCATAATATGGTATTATAGAATAACACTAAAACGCTCAAAAAAAATTTTTTCCGACTTTTAGTGTACGCGATCTTGGTGATGTTTAGTACGCGATCGCGTACTAAAATAGTACGCGATCCCGGTGAGGGTACGCGATCGCGTACTAACAACGTCAGAAGTTTCTGACCTGATTTTAGCACAAGGTACGCGATCCTGGTGAGGGTACGCGATCGCGTACCTGTGCTGAATTTCTGAAATGTGCAGGATACTCAGTTTTTGGACCCAAATTCAAACACGCATATCTTATGACTTGTTTACAATCAAGACCCGAAATTTTGCAGACACGTTTTACTCTACAAAATGAAACTTTCCCAATTCACACTTTTCCAAAATTCACATTAATGATGGTTTTGGACTCAATTCCGAAAAGAGGCCATTTAGACACTTTTTAGAATCAATTTTGCAACCATTTTGATTCAACTATTCTCACCACTTTCCAACAACTTTATTTGCACAATCCAACACAACAACACACACTAAACCGTCCAAACTATCATTTTGACCCGTTTAAACAAAACGACCCATTTTTACCCATTTGATAAATCAACAACAATTTTAGCCATTAGGCTTCCAAGCCATCAACATTTCCACAAAGTCATTCGTCCAACATCATTTACAAGTGCCAAATACTACAACCGACTAAAATTTTAACTTCAAGCGTTTTGATTGTATTTCACCAAAAGTCATGACCAAAACCACACATTCATAACTCACCAAACTCTCTTCTTTTACAACCATGGTTATTAGTTATTTAGACCCCATGACATTCAACTGTGTGTTTCATCAACATACAACCAGACGATTTACACAACATGGCAATCAAAATGACAATTCAAAAGAGAGGTAAGCTTGCCAAACCTACATTTAGCAAGTTACAATCCACGCTAATCCCTTGCGATTGCTTTGCCCTCCCTATGTCCACTTTGGTTTTTCGACCCACTTGCACCTACAACATTAAACAACTTAAGGAGTAAGCAATAAGCTTAGTGAGCATATAGGCAATAAAACGGGCATCAAACAACAAGTAATCAACAAGTAACAACTTGGGCAATGTAGAGATTTTAAACCACTTAAGCGGATCCGCTATCAACTTACAACTTGTAACAACTTGCACAATGTGCAACCACTTAGGCTAACATATAATTAGCTAATCTCTACAATGCATCAACAACAATAACAATCAAGTATAAATATGAAACAAATAACTCCACTTGATCATGGAAAACCTCTTGCACGTATGCAATCCGGAATTCACATGACTCATTACCCAATTAACCCCTATATCACTCACCTTGGTGTTTTAGGCAATAAGTGATTTAACGATCAATAGTAAATGCAACGTCTTTTAACCACCTATCACATAACACAATAATGTAACAACATATTTAGGTATCTAACAATCATTCAAATCAACTAGTCCTCATCATCAACCCCTTATCCCCTTGGGTTGACCAGGTTTGACTTTTAGTCAAACTAAGAAAATTCTCACATTTCATGACCATAATTAACTCAAGTGTTTAACCACTTGATTTACTACTTTAATTACTACTAATAGCATCCTAACAACCTCACTAACTAATAATTAGGGTGGTTTAACAACAATTTACAAGTATTTGAACAAAACCCACCATAAGCACTAATGAACACAACCAATTTATCAACTTTTAATATGAATTGAGATTAGTAACAACACTTTCTAAGCTTAGTTAACCTCAATCAAACATTATCTATCTTAATTTCGTTTTACACATTACTTAAACTCAAAACTCCCTATAAACAAATTTCTAGGTTAAAAGAGATGAAGAACAATACTTACCAAGTGTTAGGAATGATTAGTACTACTTGAATTGAATTTCTCTTGGTCCAGTTAGTGTTTGAAAGCTGATTCCTCTCCCCCTCTATCCCTCTCGCGATTTTTCTCTAACTCTCCGGAGTTTTCTATTTGTTGTACATGTATGTATGATCGATATGTATGTATGTGTATATAATTCATGATTTAATTTAATTAAATTCACATTTTTAATAACTATTTACACTTTAAACCCCTTAAGTCTCATTTCTTACAATACAACACATAACTTTAATACTTTACAACTACTTAGTATTTTATACAATAATTTAGAATAATTATTTTACCTCTTATTAAAATAATAACTCAAATTTTGGGGTGTTACAAACACCTACAATGATAAATTCTATCACGTCATGTTATGGAGTGTAGGCACCACTAATTAATTTTTTTTTCTTAATACAAACAAACACATATACTTTAAACTAAATTACTTCATTATAAGGAATTGTTGTGAGTTGTAATCGAGGGGTTGTTAAATATAAAATGAGGTTGATACAATCTATATTGATGTGTATTCGGAGTGCGAATTGGGGATGACGAGGTCGAACTAGGTGTATTTGGTATGCCGAATAGCATAAAATTTGTGTACGACATATCATTTGGGTTTGAAAATTGGTCTGAGTATGGATTTGGGTTTGGGTTAGATATATTTTTGTGAATAACTGTTTTTTTGTGTGAATGTGTATCTAGTAATTGTTGTGTGTATTGTGTATAAAAATGTAAATGGGTGTATTTATAGTTGAAAAGAGGGTTTTAAAATATATATATATATATATATATATATATATATATATATATATATTGAAGTATCCGTTGGGGTGCAACTAGGCCTGTAAGCGAACTGAACGTTCAACGAATAATTCACGAATCGTTCGGTTGTAAGTTTATGTTCGTTCGTTTCGTTATATGAACAAACATGAACAAAAATTTACGTTCGTTTAATTGCATTAACGGACATAACATCGGTCTCGTTCGTTCATTTACGTTCGTGAACGTTTGATAAGATGTTCGTTTGTTTACTAATAGTTTAATTACATTGATACATATATGTATACGGACTATGGAGTATCTTATTTCAATCTAAGCTAAATTATAAATATATAGTATTAAATATTTAGATATCTTCAAGATCATTTAAAATATATCAATATTACTTTTAGTAGTATTTCACACTTCATTATAATATATATATATATATATATATATATATATATATATATATATATATATATATATATATATATGTTTGATTGGGTTTGTTTAGATTCGTTTAACGAATTCACGGATGAATGCATTAAATTATATATTCGTTCGTTTGCATTCGTTTATATTCATGAACAAACAAATTTTCTTAGTGAACGAACATGAACAACAAAATCCGTTCAATTATCCGTTCGTGTTCGTTCGCATGTTCGTTAAATTCTTAATAAACGAACACGAATAGGCTCCGTTCGTGTTGCCTAGGTGCAACGGTTAAAAAAATATTTTATTTATTTAGTTATTTATTCTTTTTAAACAAACGGTCATATAGCCGTTGTTTAAAATTTTCTTTTCTTTTTCCAAATGTAGCCCAAACGGTCAAAGAAACAAAAAAAAAATATATTAAAATGCAAGTGTGACCACAAACAGGCGTTCGGGGAAGGTGGTGACATCCACGACGTCAGACCATGCATCCGTGGTGGAGCCACATCAAACCACGGACGCCGGTAACACGCGTTGATGGTGGTCTTATGGGGTTACAAAAGCTCGGATTATCCTCTTCCTCTTTAAAAATAAATCAATAGATATTTGGACACCAGCCATAGATTGTAGTCTTAATTAAGTTCCATTAAGAATAGGTGTGGTGTGTAGTATTAATCGTTCAAATAAAACTATTCCATTCTTTCTAAAACCCTTCTTTGGGATTTATATATTTCTCTGAATTCAAATCTCTGTGTCCTTGGGGTATTCAAGGTTGTCACTTATTTTGTTGTCGTTGAACCACAACAGATTAGATTAGGAACAAACGAAACCTCATGTTCTTTGAGGTTGTGCATAGAAATCAGATAATCTCAGGTCAGGTGTATTCAATAATTCCAAAAGTATTAGTACTTACTAGGTGGCACAGGCTGCACAAACCCCAATTATTTCATCTATAAAACCATCCAAAAGTGAATATATTCATATTCATTACCTTTCTGAGACCTACCCTGCTCATTTGGTGTTATCTCCTTAAACCGCTTTCAACATTTGCTTCTTTACTTTTTTCTTCAAATATTTTCAGCTCATCGTCACGTCAGCACACTCAAAACTGATAAAAAACATATTAAATAATGCCAACAGTCGTTTCATCACTTGAATATATGAACCTCACATTTACCACTATAACTACATTTAATAGTGTGTTGCTACGCAATTAAATGTTGTCACCATATCTAATAAGCCAAAGGCTTTGATACCAGACTTCTCCAACCCATATCTACTTCAACAGTCTTTAGGGCAAGTCTTGTTTCTCAAGTGCGGGGCTAGATTGAACCCCCACTCAGACGACCAGTCCATTGCTGTTTACCTAGTGGAGTGCTTTTCATGGGTTCCATTTTAACATAAGCAAAGAAAATGTTACAGACTACAATAATGGGACATTCAGTCTACAAACTGGAGTATTGTTCCAAAAGATCAAAACAAGACTCTCGATGCTTTTGAAAGATCCCTCCACATTTATTATATATATATATATATATATATATATATATATATATATATATATATATATATATATATATATATATGTTGTAATTGCCACATTACGCCATGTGAACTGAGATGGGGCAAAGGGGAGCGGAGCAAGATACATTGCACAAATGGAAACCCACTTGTATATATAAATAATACTTGAACTCATGACAACTATAATAAGTTATAGAACTTGCACTCACTGCCTATAACTATACATTACAACGTCAACCTCCCTCTGCTGCTAATCCTTTTGGAACAGAGATAATACCAGATCTGTATGTACAGAAAACAGTTGTGTGTCCACAAAAAGCTGTTTTGGCAGGAAAAAGAAAAGATTTCATGTTAGTAACAAGGGTAAACATCTGAACCATCAGCACAACAGAGGCAAATTAGCAACATAAAAAAATTGCAAGGATGAATGATGATTTATAGTAGTACTTAAATCCTTTTTAGCAACAAAACCTTACTGAAAATTCAACTAGCAATACCTTCATAAAAGGCCGATCACGACTAGCAAAAGACTCGATGAAACTCTCCTTCAAGAGCAATGATACCTGAGGTACAATGAAGAAAGTACAAAGTACATTATGCTTTATTCAATTACCAGTTTCAATGACGACCTGTTTGACAGCCGTGAGTGTTATGTACCATTATTACTCTAAAAGAAGCCTATAAGTGTATGTAGGTATGCAAGCATGTATGTACTACATACATTGACGTCGTATCGTGAAAGAGGGTAGCAGTGGAACATTCAGTCATCGGAAGTAGCATATTTACTTAAGTGAGGCATTGGAACTTCGAAATAACACTTTTTATTCAATTATTTAGCTACAGTTTTCTCAAGCCAACCGAGTACAAAAATCAAAGGTCACTGCAACAGAAAGGTAACTAGGCACCTTACATCGAATAAATAATGCATTAACCAATAATTCATTCGGGGAAGAGAGAAACCTTATCATCATTTGACTGAACATTTGTAATGGTGTGAGATCGCAGGTTGGAGCAAAGTGAATCCAAGTAAGATCGCAATACTCTGAGAAATCCCTTTGCAGCTTCTACCTGTGTTCAATAACAATTATGTCAAACTTTATCTGCCTCCACTATAAATCAAAATTACGTAAAATAATATTAAACCAACAATGGTAGGGTGGCAACTGGCAACGAATACTCATAGTATGTATACCAGGACAGAGAAATTACAAACAATGGGAATGTAATACCTGCACATCTGTGCAATCATAAACTGGTCTTTTTCTCCCTAGATAACTTTCTCCCACAAGCTGGGCATGATATGGAGTCAAGGCTGCATATAATTCCTTGTGCTGAGGGAAATGTGGTATTGACGATGTTTTGAGCTAGATAAGAAGATTAGGATATTAGATAGAACTACTTTAGCAGATTATTAGCAACACAGACTTCTAGAAGGATACGATGATCATAATTAAAATAACGAAACATCAGAAAACACGCAAACATTCTAAGGTGAATCTGAGACTTCTAATATAACATTGATAGATGGCACACCTGGTTCTTGTTTACATCAACAAGTATTACATTCCCTGACTTGGATTGTACTTCAGCAGTTTTGCTCTTCACACCAACCTGGTCCACATATATTTAGGTCAAAGGAACCAAGAGAAACAGTACATGAAGCAGGAAGGAACAAGAAAAGTAAATATAGATCATCAGGTAAGGTGAGAGAGGACAATTGAGGCACGTAGATATAAACACTTGTGTGTGTGTACTAAAAATTATATTTAACTTGAAGTTTCTTAAGCTAGTAATTGGAAATGAGGAGATACAGAAAAGAATTTATTTATAAACTCACTATAAAAGGAACAGGTGCATCCAAAAAATCCAGCATGTCATTCGGCAAGACCTGTAGCAATATCAATTTATAGCAGATGTGCTTAACAAAATGAAAGAAGATTATCAACTACAATACCGGCATAAGGAAGCTCTGCCACTGGTAGGGACGAATCAGAGGGATAATCGACAACACTGAAGCAGACAATATACCCTGAGATAGAAAAGGAATGCCTTCATGAATATGATAAACTTTTAAGCTCCACTGCTTAATCAAACAAAGCCTAAGTGTTCCCCTAATAATAAAATGCTAACATGATACTAATATGCTATAGCTACTTGAGATACACCAAAATACAAAATTAGCCCAGAGATCCCACCCAGTATATTGTACCCTTCACCTTCATATGTATAGCTGATTAGTTGGATAAAATTTCTATGTTCGGATTAAGGCCATCTCCTACCATGTGCTCTGTAATCAAATTATCCTCCAAACTTAGAAGACTATATCAAAAAAGCCTTCTCCAATCATGGTCCATGTCTGGAAAAAAAGTTGGAGTGTGGTAAAGAGTACTCTATACTTGGAAGAACATTGTTCACTACTCCAAAAGTCTAATCATATATTTTAATCACAGTATATTTTAGTTATCTCACATATTATTATTTTTATATAGAAGAAATGTTAAATATGTACAATATAAAACACGCATAAGCGAGAAAAATGAAAGTAAACTACAACATTAATTCAAAATAAAATATCTTACAAAAAGAACTAAATAAATTTACGTTAAAACGGAATTACAAACTAATTCGGTTACTTCTAACTTATAATCTATAATGATTCATTAAACTAAACCAAACTACGCTGAACGAAATTAAACACTAATGTGGGTGCATCCTATTAACATAAACACTACAATCGATATAACTAATTTAAAAGTTTGGAGTTAACTTAATTAGAGATGACAAAACTAAATTTCTTGAATGTGTTGCTTGGCATAGACAAATTAGAGATAAAGAAGCTTGTTTTTAACTTCGAAATGCTTTAATTAAGCATCTACGGAAGCGTCATGCAATTCAACAAATTAGAGGTTTCATCTTTCATAAAAAAGTTATCTTAATTGTACGTTATAATCTTTGATGAATGATACTTAACTATTTTGTTACAATATATGCAACTTCATAATGTCATATATGAAAGTCTCCCTATAGTAACTTGCAATCAGAAAAATTATACGCACCAGATTAGAGCACACAAATACAATTTGCTTCTCCAGCAGAGCACCCGCAAATATTGTCAAGATCTGTGAACAACATGGAAAATGAACACTGTTTATTGTCCATCAACACATTAAATTACACTCCAAAAATACGGCAATGTTATTTCAATAGAGTAATAATTACATGCTCAAGACGCAAAGAGCCACATAAGCATGAAATTCCCCATACTGATAATGAAGTTGCCTCCTCCTCCACAGCAAGTGCCCTGTGAGCCTAGAGTAATAAAAGCATATCACACGGTACACCACTAATGCAGAAAGTGGCAACACATACAGAAGTGAATGGATGCTATATAAAAATCTTTGACATATTCTATCTACTGGTACAAAAAAAGGAACCTGCCTCTGCCAGTTCAAAACTAGTGCTGCAGGACATCAAATCAATTGTTGAACCAGCAATATGTAGAACTGTTTCATCCGGTCTATGAAATTCCAAAGGATACAGGTGCTCCAGGGGGTGGAACTTGATTGTCGAACCTCTTGTGGGGACACATAAACGATTATACTCACATATAATCTGCAAGGATCCATGGTTGTTGGCCTGCAACAACAAAACATTGGGGAGGGGTGAGAAAGGGGAATAACCACTCAAGGGATCAACAACAAAGTTCAAGAACAATATTAAATAGAAACCTTAGCCCAATCAAGAATCTCGTTGTGATCGTTATCTTCTTGACCAGAAAAAGATGTCTCTTCTGTCGCTGCTGAATCAATGTCACTCCTAAAGTTCCTATCTTCACTAGGAGATCCCTGAAAACTATATCAAGCAATTTATATCACCGACTGAACATTTTTAATAGAGGACTTTTAACAGAGGATGGGTATGCTCATCAAACAGTTATTACCAAACATAATACAGATGCACCAAGAATATCACATACTGGCTTTCTTTATTTTCTAGATCCTTAAAGAACAGAAGGTAATTCATACATATTACTTGAGAGCTTCTTGTCAAGAAATCAGAAGTTAGATGTCCAAAAGATGATGGCTAACCTTGAGGAAGAGTCGGAGCTATCATATTGTTGATAACGGAGAAGAGGTAAAATTGCATGTGGTATCTGCTTCTGAGTAAGTTGCTTGGAGGAAACCATATCATCAACGGGACTATCAAAAGTTTTAGAGACTTCCTCAGCAGCTACACATTCTTTCTTACATAAATCCATCTCTATTTCAGGACGAACCGGTACAACACAACCATTCACTCCTTTGTCCAACAAAAGAGAGTCTACCTTCGGGAAATGATGCTCATCTGTTGCTGTTCCAGTGATAGAACTTCTCCTGCTTAATTGGACGGTTTCTGTGGTTCCATTCAGCATTTCTTGAGCTTCATATTCAGCAGAAAAGCAACTCATTTTGTTCTCTAAATATATTTCATTGTCATACGGCGATACTAGATCTAAGTCGCTAATACTTTTTGTTAATCGCTCTAACCTTTCTTCGATGAAGATGCTACACAAAATTATAAACAAAATCAATAAGTTATAGAAAGAAGTCCCAAATGATCAAACCTAATTTCATGCTTGATAGGGTTTCGAGTTTTACATGGTCTGTCATTTCTTTTTATCATCAGACTCTTACATATGATTTAACCTTTTAACTTGCTTTCTTGTTAACTTAAATTAAAAGCGAGAAATGGAATCTTACGTATAATTCCTAAAACAGTTAACTGCAAAATTGTGACATGAATTCCTAAGTTGGCCAGCGATGTTTATAACTCATCAAGAAAAAGCTTGAACATTGAAAAAAGTTATAACAAAAGTAATATGGTCCAACTTGGTTGCAATGTACCATTTTGGAGATGCAAAGGTGAACATCAGACAAGGATTTAATTTCTCTCTATATGTCAACAAACCTGTTCAACACACCAAAATGCAGTTCGAAAAAAGGAAGCCTTGAGAGAATACAGTAACACCGCCGAGTCGTTAAAATATGCCGGCTCACAGGTGGACACAAATATTGTCCATCTCCCATCAGAGAAATTAACCTAGACGGCTGTTGTACCAACTCATCAACTAGAACACAGCAACCATATAAAGTTGAATCATCTGCACCCTACAGTGTTAAATGTCAGAATCCATAGTGTGCTATAAAAGATATTAGTATATTGCTGAGATATAGTTAATGAAGGTGTAGTGTTACCTGCAACCTGAATACAAATGATAGATCATTTTGTTTAAGGTGTTCCTGAAAAAGTACCAGCATGTTAAAAACGGTATAGCATTAAAAATACTCGTTGCAAAAGCTTTAAGTAACTATTCTGATTACTGTATTTACTATTCTCAAATGAAAAGGCTTGCATCATAGAACTATAAAAAAGTGTGCATATATAATTTATCATAAAAAAGTTAGCCCATGGTATATACCTGTCCAAGAAATATTTCATTCAGTTCACTCATTGATGGTGTTCTCTCAATAGTGTGAACCTGAAATTACAAGGAACATTATTTTGGCGCATCAAATCCATAAAACGACATGTAAGAAGACCGGTACAAACAAATACACAGGAAAAAGGACAATTTTGCCAATTTAGTCACCTGAAGGAATAGAAATCAAAACTTGCACTAAGAGAAGGTGTAATGGTGTAAAGGAAAATGGGACACCAATCATATTTGCAATACAAAGGGATAAAATACAGTGATATTGATTAAAGGAATATATACCTGTGTAATAACATAAAAATAACAACATTGAACAATTTTCAAGAAGATGTTGGACATAAGTGCAAGGAGGAACTACAAAATATCCATATATGAGCAAAATCAGTATTCAACGTAGACACATGCATGAATGCTATATGTCCCCCGATCATGGACTACCGGAATATAACACAAATATTTAAGATTAATTAGAAAATTTTGTAGCCCAACCTCCAATCCACCAGGAAAGCAAAATGAAAGAAGATCCTTCGACCTTAGAGGCAGCTGTTTATCAGGAGGATACACAAAAAGAACCTGAGAGTACAAATTAATGATCAGAAATGATATTCCATAAGACTAGACGCAAGTTTATTTATTACATAATTTTTACAGAGCCTAAAAGACCAGCACCTGAGGTTCGAGATTTGGTTCTACACGGAATTGATGCTGACCACTAAGTGCACTCCGCAGCCTCCCTGGACCTTCAGATCGTCTACCAAAATACTGCCTCTGAAGTGCCTGAATGTCACAACTTGGATGCAATCCAACCACTACCATGCTTTCAAAGAGCCTTGACGGTTCTTTCAATATCCTCTGATGCTGGAATATTTTATAAAAGTTCAAAAAAAATCATGGACAGTAAAAGATAGTACTTCTATATGTGAGCATGGAAAGATGAAATATAAGGATAGTAAAACTACTTTGGTTCCAAATGAAGATTTTAGTTTCAAATATTTAAGGAAGGGTTTTGTCGTCGTCACCATTTAAAGCATCATAAACGGGAATCATATAAGAACATACCAGGGCCTGCAATTGAAAGCTTGCCCATTGACGTTTTTGGCTAGTTAATACTTCAGGGTTGTAAGTTCGAGTCTTGTCGTCAAGAGGAGGTGAAAGGCCTTTGAGTACTCTGAAAACTTGATTCTGAAGCTTCTGAAGAGGGGTGCCAGTGTCCCCTTTTGATGAGAATACAACGGATGGGCGTGGTGAAGGAGAAGGTGGAGTAACAGAGACATCTTCATTTGTTTGCACAAAGAATGAAGCACCCCAACCCGTGCTACTCGGCTCTTCATGAGTGGCATTAGCTTTTTCCATGAGTTAGTGCAACTCCGTTTGTGAAACAAAGGAGCACCAAGAATACTAGTTAGAATATAAAAAAAGGAAAGTATTAGTATTTCATAATATGCTCATTCCACATATTCAAGTAGATAAAGATCAACTAATAATGTACTCCATAGTAGAAAAAGATGAAAACAAACATGAGGTCAAGGCTTGCCCGATTGGAGCAATATATTATGTATGTTTGGTGCAGAATTATTAACAAGACCGACCCCTAATTTTAGCAAATTCTCATCTTCCCTAGAGCCGTTAACATTATTCCTATTTCTATCACCAATCACAATATTCAAGGCCTAACGATTGATTACCTCTCTTTGATTTAATCAATTGAAATAGTAGTCCACTAATAAACAACACATACACCATATTTAATAAAAATGACAAAAGATATTAATGATTACATCAGAAAACCCTAAAATTAGTACAATAGTTGTTGCCGCTGATGTACAAACCCCCTCAACCAGCATAACTAACCTATTTAGCACATGAAAACATGTATGTCGGAAATATTACAACTAATTTTTCAGTTTTAAAATATATATATATATATATATATATATATATATATATATATATATATATATATATATATATACTGAGATTATAGGGACGCGAATTAATTAATAAAATAAGTTTTGTTTTGCTTAACATTGATAAACAACACTAGTATTGAGCAACGGAAAGTTGAATGAAAGAAAAGGATCAGGATCAGGATTCAGGAAAACATACAAGCAGAAACATGGTTGAACAACAGATGAGTAAAGTTGAAATTGAAGTTGGATGAAGGAAGGAAGAGGTTTACCTGTAGAGTGGCTTCAGTTAGGGACTACAGATACACCATACATGATACAAGATCATGAGTCTCTGTATCTGTATCTGTATCTGTATCTGTGTGTTGCACAAAGAGAGGGAAAGAGAGAGAGAGATGAAGAAAGTGGAAGGAGAGTTTGTGTCAGGCGGCCATAACAAAGAGAGTATTATTTTCTTTTTCTTAAGAAACCCAAACCCAAACACCCCCTAAATTAGTATATATATACTCCATGGGAAACGACGTTGATATTCAATATTCACATTTAATTCATTATTAAGACCTTGTTGTTAACAAAAAATACTACTACTATATTTTCGTACCAACTTTAATTAATATTAATACGTAACAATAATAATAATAATTTGTACCATAATCTAAAATTTGGCATATAAAAATGTGATTTACGGGTTTTTAATTTGCTTATAATTGATGATGATGTATGTATCATCCTGCTTGCAAAGGCTTCACGTTCCTTAAGGGTGCAAAAAGAAGGTTGGTTGTCTTTTCTTCTACACTTTGTTAAGGTCAAGGATTAAGTTATATATTCAGTCTTTCCCTTTTGATCCAAATTAAGATTTAATTAATTTGGAGTTATGATACTTACTATACTAGTAATATTTAATATTTACTAATTAATTGAAACTTGAAACATTCTTTAAGTAATAACACTTTATTTTATCACTACGTATAAAACTAAAACATTGTCATTTTCCTTATCAAATTTACAGTTTATCATCATTACTAAAATCAGAAATAACAAATGTGATGTTAAAATTTATTATAAATTCCATGCTAATGTGGCATGTATCGGTGTTTCCTCTACTCTATCTAAACTTGGGTTCTTATTATTATTTATTATTTATAAAAATAATATAATAAGAAGAAGAAGAAAAGGATAATAAATTGTAAAAATGTTGATACTACCATTAGTATTGTATGAAATATGGTGGTTCTGGTTTCGTTACATGTGACGCCACAAGGTGGAAATTATGTTTGGGTCAATAAAGGTAGGAAATTATTGACCTCAGCCTCAGGTCCTCTTAATTATTATTTCCTAGTCAAACTTTTGGATGAATCGATCTTAATCCCCGCCCGACCTCTATCCAATGTTTTAAAACTCCGTTTTTTTTCGAATCGGATGAGTGTCAATTTCTGGTCGGATCGGTTGGGCCGAAAGGTCGGACCGGAATTATTAAAATATGAAAACATAATATATACATGAAGTAAAAGACATACAAAATCATGTCCACCAAACAATTTAACAATTCAACATCCAACAAGTAGACTTTGTTCAAAAATATACAATCAAACAACAAGTAAACATCATTCTTAACGATGGGATTTTACAATTTTATTTTATACTACTCCGTAACAAATTATAACGCATTGGATATCTAAAAATTAACTTTTAATAACGCATTTTATATTGTAATACATCATCAAATAATACATATCGCCTCATAAGATATTATATAATATCAACAAACTTTAATTTGATAATACACCTTTAATTTTCGAATATAATATATATCATGAGTGTTGCGATATATATATAATAAATATATTTATAGTAAATAATTAAAACAAGTTAAATGTTAGATTAGTTGGGTAACAAGCTGCTATTCATGAATGTGGTTGTGAGTTCGAATCTTGTAACCAATAATTTTATTATGTTTTCTATTTGTTTAAAATTTTAACTTTAACTTGTCCCACGTTAGTGAGAATACAATCTCAACATAAGAATCATCTTCTATATAATGCCAACAAAGTTTACACTCCAATTTACTATCCAATTTAAGAAGGTCTAAAGGCTTCTTAAGTTTAGAAAGTAATTTAATTAGTTTTTTTTTAAAAAAATAAAAAAAACTGAACCAGTTCAACACGCCGGTCTGGCCAGCCGGCTCAAGTGGCCCGCTGACTAGTCAAACTTTGAAAAAAAATCGATTTATTTTGAGTCGGATTTCTAGAAAAATCCGGTCCAACCGATCAGACCGGACCGGTCGAACCGGTTCTTAAAACATTGCCTCTATCTATTTGTTATTTAATTACCAGAATAATAATAACTACTCATATAATATAGCATACGATCAAAATACGAATTGTAAACCCACGGTTGACAATTTACACAACTCTTAAAAATTTTGTGGGGCAACTGCTTACACGGTCTCTGTTGTAGTAACGCCCTTGATATAAGTAGTTTGTTATTAGCTTTGTGATGGTTGTGAAAAAAAACAAATTATTTAAGAGAAAATATTTTGGTGTGTTCTAAACAATCTAAAGTTAGTTAACAGTGATAAAAAAAAGTTGATAATATATCTTTACCTATAAATAAATATGATAATAGATAAATGTTTTATTTATAATATTTTATTTAATTAAATAAATTTATGTGTAGATGGAGGATATAATTAAATAAAATCATATCATACTTTAATTAATTTAATTTTAATTAATAGGAATAGGAATAGGATAAGCAAAAGCAAATAGACCGGTAACTCAGTATGCTTCACAAATTCAACAACTTAGTTGCAGTTGGTCGACGTTACTCACCTACAATCGTTTTTCTAGTCGTGTGTTTTCAGTACCTTATTTTCAAAATTATTACTCTCGCATTTACCAGACAATTGCTTATTAGACAAGTCATAATTTGACATGCACTAAAAGAATAATATTACAGAGTTTACTAATAATTTTATATTTAAAAATTCATATATATTATATATGTACGGTGTAGGGTATGAGTCGTAACTTTATTTTATATACACAACAAGACCTCAAACACGTGTATGTACACAGCCTGTTGAATTTATTTTTCGATTTTAGAAGTGTTTAAATTATTGAAATGATGTAAATGATAAATCCTATTATTTTATATGAGTTAAAAAAGATATGCAACGTTATTTCAAATAAATTATTGAAGGTATTATATTTAAAGCATCTTATTGGTGTTATATTAATGTTACTTTTTGTATACTACCAAGTGGGTGTGTAGAAAGAAAGTTTGTAATCAAAATTATTTAATATCAATGAAACTACATTTTTATAATTGATTATAACAAAATCAAAAGTTCGAAGAAATTGTAGAAGATAGCAATCACAATTAAAAAAAATCCTCTAAGTCAATAGACATAGGGAATAGAGAAATTAAATAAATAAGGATTAGTAATATAAGTTAATCGCATAATAAGTAATCAAGCAGCCCACTTAAACTTGTGACGTATTTAAGAGATACTTTAGTAATATATTTTGTTCTATTTGAAATAAAAAAAGATCGAGTAAGTACTCGATGTTTATTAGTTTACTAGAGCTCAAACCCGTGTATACACACGGACCATTCAATTTTTATTAAATTTGATTAAGTATTTAAGTAATGTGTATGATAAAATTATAAGGTAGTAAAACATATAGTTGGTTTGTTACTTTTTGTATATGAATTCAAGTGTGTAAATAGTAAATTGATAAATGGAAGCATACTATGTAAGTCAAACAATATATAAAACCATAAAGGATTCTTGTTATACATATCTAAATCAAAAGTTCAAAGAATTTAATAAATTTGCAATCATAATGTTAAAGTTGTAATACATAGAAACATTTATATTCTTTGTAAAAACTCACTATACATCACTTTGTCGTGTTTTTTGTTTGGAGACCATCGTTGTCACAAAGAATAACTTTTTGGCCCTTATTTGTTTTAACACATGAGATAACAACAATGATGAACACGGTCGTTGTAAATACAATATTGTGGTTGACAACTATTGTCCTTGGCTTTTTTTAATTGTCATTGCAAATCATATCGCCACATGATATTATCTTCGATTACCTGAAATATTATTCTCTTCAATACCAAATCTTTTAATTTGTATTCTTGTTGCATAACCCATTGGACTGATCAATATTTAGAAGTAGCATTATAGCCACGTCTTTTTGAGAACTTTTTTTCAATAACATGAATTTTATTTAGCCATATTTTTAAGGTATATAACGAATTAGAGGTTGATATAATCTTAATGAAATAAAAGATTAAAAATTATTATTTAAAACATTTTATTAGCAATTTTTTTAATGTATGGATATTATGTATAAGATTTTTATAAACTTCAAAAGATCGATAAAAGAATTCAAATGTTGTGCTTGGTATTGTATTTGCATTATGCCAGTATGTAGTTCAAGTGGATTTTTTTCGATTTTATAAAATATTACTTTCCTGTTTTTCTTGAAAAAAGAGTGTGATATTATATTTTGAAATATATACGTCGAGTTTTGAAATTAAATTATAAAAGTTAAGCTTTACTATATCGCATAATAATGTTATTAAAAAATCTATTTAACGGAATTGATTTATTATTTGAATACACACAATACTACAATAAATATAATTTGTAAAATTTCATGTACTTTGAAGCATAAAATCTATTATTCTTTGTATTTATTTAACGGAATTGTTAATGGTATGGATCTTAAGGTATGCCTATTTTAAGTTGTAAGTTTAAACTTTTTATTCTATTGATCTGTTAAGCTATTTAATATTATCAAATTTTTAGATAAGTTTGTTGTTCGTCAAGTTTAATTATTTTATACTTCCAAATAAGATACAAGAATAAAATAAAATATCGTATTCTTTTGGTGCTAACGAAAGACCAAATGATATTTGTAAAGTTACTCAATCATCTTACTTTTACACCTACATGTGCCATAAGCATGAAACACTTAAATTGATAAACCTTTACCAAAAAGTAATTAACTAAATTAAATGGAGTACTAAGTATCTTAACCTAAATAATATATACATAGTACAATATTTATTATTTAAAATCTATCATGATTAAATGAATTTGTTTAAAGGGCACGATTACATGGAATGAATTGTATGTTATTTGTAATAAATTGCAAAAGTATTATGATTCCTAATAGTATTAGGATTTCTAATAGATATTGTATAAGTAAAATGTATTATCTTTAAATAATTCAAAGTATAACCTTTTATTATTTAAAATTACATAAAATAAAGGGATATAATTGCTTAATTGAAACATTTATTACTAAAATTTATTTCCTTAAATTATAAAGATCTTATCGACAAAAATAAAAAGAAATATCAACCTTTATATTAAGTATTAAGTAGCTTCCATATAGAAGTATTTGTTGCAAGGAAAACAAAGGAAACACCAAAAAAATATATAAGAAATTGATATTTTAAATAAATAAAAAAAGGTTTATAGTTTAGTAATGTATCGAACTTTACCTATTGTATTTATAATTTAGTAATGTATCCAACTTCAAAACCTCTTATTGTATGTATTCAAAAATTTAAATGGACGTGTTTTTTGTAACTTTTATACATAAAATAGTAAGCTAAATACATACAAAAGATGGTTTTAAAACTTGAATCCATACCATAAAATTTTTTCAAAGATAAATACATACAATAGTAAAAGATGTAAAGTTGCATTCACTCATAAACTATAAACGATAAGAAAAACAAATATAAAATTGTGACAATATCTTACAGTACTAAAATCGTAATAGAAAATAACTGTTATATTGCTTAGTATATTAGTAAAAAATAATCACACGAGCCATCCAAATTTAAAAATCCAACCTGCAATCCTGATGGTTCATGACGTGAGGTCAGCGGTCGGTATCGATTTTGTCGTTGGAAAACGTGATCGTCGAACGGCGCGTCAGTAAATTTTATATTTGTAATGCTGGAAAGTCTAAGTTTTCTCTACTACTTACAGTCATAATAAGATAAACTTTCCTATAATTTCAATACTAAATCTTGAAAAATTAATCGCATGTCTATTAGTTTCGATAAGAAAACCATCATATCGCACTAAGTATTTACTTTACCCATTAATTAAAAGTCAAACATAATTATATTAATTGTTAATTACACAACTCAATAGTGTTCAAGGAAAAAAATATGAAAGCAAATTAAATTAATTATTAATAATATGCGATACATAAAATATATGTGATAGTTAAAACAAATAACACATAAGACTCTATTTAGATGTTAGAGATGGGTTTAATGAATAATGCTAAAAAAAATGAGAGAACCAATAGAAATGTTTCGTCAAACCCAATTTCCACTCGAATTTTTAAAATTAATATCTTACAAACGACATGACTAAAAATTATAAAAATTACATATTCGAAATCAACGTTTTTTTTGCTTCGATTAGAGATCTGACAAACTATAGTTTCGACAAACTTTTTTTTTCTTCATTTTTGTCGGGTCTTAAAAAATGCAATTTATATAATCACATGTGATTTTATGTATAATTACATGTGATTTATGATAAAATATATTGGTAATATTGGTACACAATTATTTATTAATGGTGAATGTTAACTCACACATGATTACGACTTAATATGTAACACCCCGAATTTTGTTAAATTAAAAGTTATGTTTTGTTATGCGACACAAGGGCTAGTGTCGCAGGTAGCGACACAGAGCCCAGTGCAACACAAGGCTTGTGTCGCAGTATCGGGCTGAAAAGCGGTTAGCAGGGGTTAATTGTGTAATTAAGTGGAAAAATTAAAATAAAAATATGTTTCAAAACATTCTAGAAAGCAGGAAAACACTCCAGGTTCATTTGTGTGTGTATGTGTGAGATTCTAGAGAGAGAAAGTCAATAATTAATCAAAATTAAGCCAAGGACTTGATTCTTGAAAGTGTTTTTTGCATTCAAGGTAAGGAGTTAAACCCCTGGTTTAAATTGAGTATAATATCCTTGCTTATTGATGAATGATTGAGTTATTGTGGGGATAATTATGATGTTTAAAAGTTGAAGAAAATTGGGTAAAAGTTTGTGTTTGATGTAAATGAGTTTGAACGAACTTTTAACAGGTTGTGTATATGTGTTAATCATCTATTGAAACTTGAATGAGTTAAAGAGATAAAGATTGTCCAGAAACTTGTTTAATTTGAAAGGTTTCTGCTGTCCTGTTCGTCATTGCGACACTAGGCTTGTGTCGCAGCTAGTGTCGCAATGGTAGTATCGCGAATTAAAACTGTTGCTTTAGCGACACAAAGAGTTAGTGTCGCAGCTTGTGTCGCTAGTTTCTACTTAGTTACTACTGTTGCCATAGCGACACTAAGAGCTAGTGTCGCAGGTTGTGTCGCAATAGTGTGTTGTGCGACACTAATTTAGTGTCGCCAGGAGGTGTAGCGACACTAGGGGGTAGTGTCGCAGGGTTAATTGATATTTTAAATAATATTAATTATAATCAGAGTTAATTGAATACGATCGTCTCGACAGGTATTTCGGGTAGCAATTCATAAATATCTGAACGTCATTCTCGAGATAAGTAGTAGGGAAGTAAAGAGTTTTAATTATGTAGTTTAATTAACATAATTGCGTTATGAGATTTCCTTGAAACGACAATTACTTGAATCACGTGTGTGGTTAAGTAATTATTGTCCTGAGTAATTATTTGAGTAACAATACTTAGATCACGTGTGTGATTAAGTATTGTGTTAATGAGAGGTATTGAGTATGCCAATTGCTGAGTGAACAATTGTGCTAATGAGAGGTATTGAGTATGCCAATTGCTGAGTGAACAATTGTGCTAATGAGAGGTATTGAGTATGCCAATTGCTGAGTGAACAATTGTGCTAATGAGAGGTATTGAGTATGCCAATTGCTGAGTGAACAATTGTGCTAATGAGAGGTGTTGAGTATGTCAATTGCTGAGTGAACAATTGTGCCACTGAATGTAAGTTAATTGTTGTGTATGCTAATTTACTGAGTGAATGATTGAGCACTTAATTGTTAAGGCTTGAGATGCCTGATTGAGTAGCCTTGAGATTATATTAAACTCGAAAGAGTTAGGCTTGAGGAGCCATGTTGAATCACTAAGTTGTGATGTCAGGAAATGAGTTTAATAAATTTACATTTCCTTTACTTACTAAGCATTGAGCTTGTGTATGTTGTGTGTTGTGTTGATAGGTACAACTAAAGGTACTAAAGGAGGGAATACGGGCAAACAACCCGAAGGCTGCTAGTGATGGACTTACTATAGTTGGATAGTAAGGAGTCGAACTCATGAATCATGCTCTGTATAAAATGTAATACTTTATAAAAATGATAAATATGTTGTGTAAGAACAAAGTTTGTAACTCTGTAAATATAATATATATAATGTGTTTTATTAATTGAGCTAAAAAAAAAAAATTGGGACGTTTCAAGTTGGTAAATTTGGGATGTTTCATAATATTCATTCACATAAATAACTATAAATAAAATTTTAAGAATTGCATTCGTTTACGGCCAAAATCACATATGATTATTGATTTGAGGTTTAATCACAGGTGTTTTTCAAATGAAGTATGTGATAATAACTGATAATTCACATGTGATTTCACCTTTATATTTATTTACATGTATAATTATAAAAAATTATTTGAAATTCATATTTATTTACATTTTATTTACATGTGATTACTAATTTAATGTTTAATCAAATGTGATTATAACTAAAAAAATTTCCGATGGATTATTAAATTATCAAATAAATTATTTTTATGTGATTTTAAACTTATAATTTGTAACTTTGATTATTCACATGTGATTATAGCTAGTGATTTATAACTTATAATTTGATTGTAAATATATTCACATGTGAGTGTTAAATCACATGTGATTTAACATTACGAATTTCACATGTCCATTAGAAAACGAAAAAAAAGGTTCATCGGAAGTATGTCATGTGAGATCTCTAATTAAAAATAAAAAGACGCTGATTTTAATGGTGTAGTTTTTATAATTTGTAGATATACGATTTGTGAGATATGTAGATTTAGAAAAAAATGGTGAAAATAGGTAATTGAAATTGAGCTTTCCTCTTAAATGTTATGTTTTAGTAATTAAATTTTCAAATTCTTTATCTGTAGGTCCTTGTAACGACCTCGTAGATGAATTGAATCGATTGATTCGCGAAAATAATCAATCGATTGTACGAACGTGAATTATATAATGCAAGAATGTACATAATGTTTATTTTTATTGATCCACAATGATTACAGAAAACAAACAATTAAGCTCCACACCAAACTCTCTCAAACCCTTTGTTTCACCCACACAAAATGAAACCCTAATCAGAATATATAGGCATTGTCAATTGCGACACTTCTATAGACCGACTCATGCTACACTAGCCTAGTGTGACTATTGCGATCGCTATATTACAAAATGAAGTGTCGCACAAACATACAAGCTAAACTATGTTTTTCTATACAAGCTGTTGTCAACAAGCATGTTGATTATGCATCAACATTATCTTGAAAACATGAATGTTAAAAGTTGTTAATGTGTTGCTTCTCCTCCATCACAGTCGAACACCCCGTACCGACTTATGAGAGCATCATCTATTTATCGAGATCGTTTACAAAAGATTATCACATCCTGCTGCATTGTGCGGGTATTATGCTAGTTATATCTATGTAAGATAAGATTGTAGCCACATATTTGAAACTGAAGTTGCAAAAGAATACAAGGGTTAAACGTTAAACTTTAAATAACGTTAGAGGGCTAATGTGAAAAATGTAACAAAAGCGCAAGACTTTTGAGTTGTCGTCCTCGGCGGCTGTAGCTAGCAATTGACTCCATTAAAGGATAGAAGTGGAGCTTTTATTTTATACAGAGAATTACAAACATATTCTTTTGAATCCAAGAGAGCACACACTAATATCTCATTCTCAATTGAACTTTAAGTCTTCATTCATAAGAAGATGATGCATGAAAAACATGAACCTTTTTCTTTCACCGACCAAGGCAGAGAAGACAAAATAGAAAATTGTTTATCTTTTGAGGCATCAAATATGACAATCTCGATCTATACTCAATAATATTAATATAGCTAGTTATTAGCAATTCCAAAAAGTGAAAAAGAAAAATAAAAAAAGTTTGAATTTTATGCAAAATAAGTTTGAATTAATAAATACTCCGTAATTATTTCGATATTTAAGGTTAAAGTGATATTATATATGTATAGATATTATTTTAATTAATAAAATTTGGACTGATATGTTCAACGGTAAGCCCAAAAGTAAGTACAGTAACAGTACTATTATATATACCGTGTTCAGGTAGCTAGGAATCATCATGTAACATTCATTTTATTCCGTTTCAGGTAGCCAAGTAAAATTACCCTTTTCCTCCCTTGACAAACATATAAATACAAGGGTCAGATCTCCCTCCGATTCACAATATTAAGGATATTATGGATGATGATACTACAAGGCCAACTCTGTTCTCTCCTTACAAGATGGCCAACTTCAATCTTTCTCACAGGCCGGTTCTCTATCCTCTGTTTTTTGTTTGTTGTTTACTACTTTACTATATATAGTTTGAAGTTTGATGAATTGATGAATGATTTGATTAATTATATATAGTTTTTTGTTTTTTGTTCTTAGGGTGGTGTTAGCTCCGATGACACGGTGTAGGGCGTTGAATGGTATACCCAATGAAGCAGTGGTTGAGTATTACAGGCAGCGTTCAACCTCCGGTGGATTTCTCATCACCGAGGGCACTATGATCTCTCCTACTTCTGCCGGGTACGTCTTTCTTTTCCTTCCACTTCACCTACTCCCATTTTCTTTCAAACCTCAAATTTAGGACACACTAATCATATCACGCCACGTGCTGCTGCTCCTTTCCTTTCCTTTCCCTGGCCCACCCACGATACAATTCAATTCCAATTCAATTATTAAAGTTAGAAGATCATCATTCATGCTTTTTATATATGCTTGTACCTATTGCATTAACATGTGTACGTGTAAAGTACTCCTTTTTTACATGCGTCCTTTGTTTTCCTGCCTGGTTAAATGGCTATGTGTTTACTGCGTCTTTGCCAAAAGCCTTAATACTCCATTTTAAGCTCTTACTTTTCCATTATTTACAGATCCTAAAAATAACTACACTAATTTTTAGGTAGTTGACTAACAAATGCAGTTTAAATAAAAAAAAACTAACTAGACTGTCAAACAATAGCTAGCTTTGATGACATGTTCAAATGCATGGGGGGTGACAAGCTAGCTTTATCATTCCAGTCTGCATGTATAACAGTTAAAACCAAGTAACTGTAATGTTTATTGGGTCCTTGATAGTTTGATCAAGTGTGTTGAATATAATTAACTGTTGGGCGATGGATCAGGTTCCCACATGTACCAGGTATATTTAATAAACAACAAGTCGATGCCTGGAAGAAAGTTGTTGATGCAACTCACGAACAAGGCGCTGTCGTATTTTGTCAATTATGGCATGTCGGTAGAGCATCGCACCAAGGTATTTTATTATTTCATCCATCAAATTTCTGCTTACTTCAACTCAATGCACACCATCAACTCTATGCTCCACTTCTATGTACTAACTGCAACTACAATTGTCATATAAGGTAAACATAACTGCATTTAACCATATATAACTATACATTGATGGTAAAATAACATCATTTTATCCAATATATTTGTCAAGCCGGCCATATAAGTTTATTATTTATAATCATCTCCTATTCTCCTTAAGCTTAAGAAAGAGTTGAGTTTGTGATGTTATATATTGTTGAAAAACAGAGTACCAACCTGGTGGTGCTGCTCCAATATCATCTACAAGCAAGCCCATATCAAACAAGTGGAAAATATTAATGCCAGATGCAACCTACAGTCCATATCCTGAGCCCCGCCCATTGGCAACCCATGAAATCCCAGAGGTGGTGGAAGACTATCGTCTAGCTGCTATTAACGCTATCAAAGCAGGTTAGTCACTTCTGAAATTAGGTTATTAATTATGATGATGATTGCTACTTATGTTACTTCGGCAATCAACAGGTATTTGAATCACCATTAACTTCAAGTGCTACATTTTATGTTTATGATACATACTCTAGATAGATATTTGGCCAAATACTGCTTTCTTTATCAACTGATTTCTAACTAGCTAACTAATAATGATTGTTTTTTTTTTTATGTTGTTGGAAAAAGGTTTTGATGGCATTGAGATACATGGAGCCCATGGTTACCTGCTTGATCAATTCATGAAAGATGGGATAAATGACAGAACAGACGATTACGGTGGATCATTAGAAAACCGCTGCAAATTCTTACTGAAGGTGGTACAAGCAGTAGCTGCAACCATTGGTGCAGACCGAGTTGGTGTTAGAATCTCTCCAGCAATCGATCATTTGGATGCCATGGACTCTGATCCACGCACCCTGGGACTGGCAGTCATTGAGAGACTCAACAGACTCCAATTTGAATTGGGCTCAAAGCTAAGTTATCTTCATGTGACTCAGCCACGTTACACAGCTTATGGTCAAACAGAAGCAGGAAACCATGGAAGTGAGGAACAAGTTGGTGAGTGGATGACAACATGGAGAGGAGCTTATGTGGGTACTTTTATTTGCAGTGGTGGCTACACTAGAGAACTTGGGCTCCAAGCTGTCGCTCAAGGAGATGCTGATTTGGTGGCTTACGGTCGTCTTTTTATCTCAAATCCGGATCTGGTTTTAAGACTTAAGCTCAATGCACCATTAAACCGTTATGTAAGGGCTAGTTTTTATACACATGATCCTGTTGTAGGGTACACCGACTACCCTTCTCTTGAGAAAGGAAATGAACCACTCTCACGCCTTTAGTTGTGATTACATTGGATATCACTTTACGCTGGATGGAATGCCCTTAGCTAGAGAAATTCATAGACCTAGGAAACTAGAGCTAGAAAGGCCTTATTTCGTTTCGTAACAAGTTTATACTTGAATTTATAAATCTATTTCTGAAAAGCAAAATAGGTTTGTCTTATGAATATTCACAATAAAATAATGTTAATGGTATTTTTGAGGGGGTGTTATTTGGAAAGTTTATGTATAAGTATATGACAAGTTAGATGGAGTATTTAATTATGTGTATATTTGTCTTGAGATATCTAATACTGACAAAAGAAATTTGTGCTATAAATCATCAAAATGGTTTACGTTTGGATATCCAATCCAATAGTAACACCCTAAACGATAGGCAACTTATAAGATCCACACAATTTCTTTTGAGAGAACATCTTCCAAAATGTGGATACTTTTCCTGGTTGTCAAACAAATGTCTTTTTGCCCCTATGGTTGGTCTATAAAGTAAGGACCACTGACATCTTTTGATATTTTTGTTCAAGTTGAAATGGAATTTTGCTCATGTCAATTACAATCTGTTAGTGCAATTATTACCGTTAAAAAATCCAAAGAAACATGATTATGCTATAAACCAGAGTCGTTTTCTATCATCTTCATTTAAATTTGGTTATTGTCACGTGTCTTTGATTATTTCCGGCCTGTCACTTTTATTTGATTTGGTGATCATCAATTTGTTTTATACGGTCTTAGGATGACTGTCAGGCTGTTTATTTGAGTATGATCAAATACCCACAAGTATTTATTGTATAATAAAGAATAACGTACATCATATAAGAAAATGACTTGCAATTGGAATTGAACGGCCATTTTATGCATCTTAATTGCCTGTATATAGGTAATGGCATGCAGTCACAACACAACCATTTTTAAGCTATATTTTGGTTTAAGATGCTGATGTAGTGATGTGCTCCCATGTCCCAAAACTGTTGGAGAATAGTGATTCGATAGTTTAGTGCAAGTTATTAGTGAGCATAAAGATTTGAGGCTAACAAAAAGAAGAAAACGGTTTGATTAACGTACTATTTTGATATTGTCTTCAGATAACCTAGCATATGGTTGAATCACATATGTATCTGTGTGTGTATCGATGTGTGGGTGACAAAATTTATCTTATCGCTTGCTCTGATATTTGGGTAGGATATGCTTTTAGATGCTGCATTTTAAAACAATTAATCAAAGAAATGTTGTTACTGTAAGAATTAGAGTAAAATAGTCACATGTATGATAGACAAAGAATTTGTGGCATTTCTTTCTTAATTGTTGCTACACCCCACCCTCATTCACGTGAAGCTCTAACTGCATGCATGGCCATGCCCATCATATCATATCCTATCATACCCCCTTCCTTTGTTGTGTGTATATAAATCCCCATCTTCTATCTCAATTACAAACACACACTAAAACAAACACTCTCCAATCCAAAGCATTGCATCAAAAATGTATATTCCAAGTAGTGTTATTGTTGTTGTATTCTGTCTTGTGTTTGTAGGCTCATATGCATCAGTGCAAGACTTCTGTGTAGCTGATTTGTCATTACCTGACACTCCTTCTGGTTTCCCTTGCAAAGATGCCAAGAAATTGTCGGTAGCTGATTTTGCTTACTCAGGTCTTGGTGTAGCCGGTAACACGAGCAACATCATCAAGGCTGCTGTCACTCCAGCATTCACAGCCCAGTTTCCAGGTGTGAATGGGCTCGGAATATCTTTAGCTAGGTTGGACCTAGCTGTGGGCGGTGTTATCCCGATGCACACTCACCCTGGAGCCTCTGAAGTTTTGGTGGTTATCCAAGGGACCATTTGTGCTGGATTCATATCATCTGCTAACACTGTCTACTTCAAGACTTTATACAAAGGGGACATTATGGTTTTCCCTCAAGGTCTGCTTCATTTCCAGATTAACTCTGGCAAGGGACCTGCTCTTGCATTTGTTAGCTTCAGTAGTCCAGTCCCGGGCCTCCAGATTACCGATTTTGCTCTCTTTGCTAATGATTTGCCCACTGAATTGGTGGTCGCCACAACATTCCTCGATGCAGCACAAGTTAAGAAGCTCAAGGGTGTTCTTGGTGGGTCTGGCTAAGTCTGCACTTGGGTATTTAATTAGCTAGCTCTTGATTTATCATGAAGCTAATTATGATGTTGGTGGTGTTGTCATCGTACGTTAAGTTGTCTGTTTATTTATTTTCTTTATTTAAGTACCAAACATTTTGTTGTTTGGATTTTTAAGGGGTGGAAGCTTAGGACGATTGTGTTGAATGTAATTCCATATGAGTGTATGTGTTATCTAATTGGTCATAAGCTTTGGAATAAGTACCATTTTCTTTGATATGATGCCTATGTTCATCTTCATGCAGCATTTGACATTTGGCAAATGGTTCAACAAAAAGTCCTTTGGTTCATATTGTGACTGTTCCGGTCGAGCAAATACATTTTGTTCCCTATAAAAATGTGCATGTAAGTTTACTCATCAAGTTCTACAAAGATGAGGATGGAAGAATTTCGATTAATAAAAAGTTGGAAATTTAAAGACAAAATTCGACCAAAATGCCCTTTAAAAATTCACATAAATGGATATTCAAAACTACCAACTTCATAGGCCAACTACAATATGTCTATTCTGAACAAATAGTGTAAAATCCTGCGAATTGATAATTTACTTTAGACGCAAGGGACTGCAAAATTTGAGTTTTCACAGTGGTCGAATTATTGACAAATTTCCCAGATTCCTTATAAATAAATATAAATATATTTGCTTATAACGAGAGCATATTTCTACAATTAAAACAACATTTAGGGATGAATTCAACACCCATTGATGGGATTTCAAGTGTTGCACACAATCAAAATCAAACCAGATGAAGAAACAAAAAAGCTATTGTGATGTGAAGTAATGTAACTGAATTTCAATTCAAAACCGACCGGAGTTTGACCTCAAAACAGAGAAGCATGTATATGTTAATCGTAAAAGTTATGGAACAAGTATTAAGTACATTTCATGTATCCTCCTATCTTAAACTAAGCCTTACAGCTTGCGCCAATTCTAAAATTTCGACCTCAGCTGCTCAAATTACTCTCAGATCAATAAAGCAAGTCCATGAGATTGACTGGTGTACAGATATAAATACTTCACCAATCCAATCAAATTCTACAACTCCTTTTTATATCAATTTCATTATATGCCTTTGTTTTCAACTCTGCTGCTCTATGAGTTTAATTCCATGTTCTGCACAGTGGGAGCCCTATTTATCATGTGTTTTATCGCATATACATCCAGGAAGTGGATTTGCATAAAAGCTTTCTTCTAATTTTGGAAATTCGCCAGCCTCCCTCAGGTAAGGACCTCCGTCTCTATTCTTGTGAATCTTCTTCACTTGAGAACTGAATTCCTCCCAAGTCTTCTTCCCTTCGTCCAATTCATCCACAAGCTTAACAAACTTCATCCTGCATCAATGCAAATATTTTACTATTTTTTTGGGATTGCTAGAGACTAAGTAAGAGCAGTTTTAGTAGTAATAAAATCACCACGCTAAATACCTGTCAGGATTGATGGTTGTCATGAAGTCCTCAAATCGCCTGTGACCTTGAACCGCCTTTGCCATATTCCCATCATAAGTATAAACAAAAACGTCGCTTTGAAGAGCAACAACGTAATCGAGACCAGCGAGCATGTTCTGGTGGTTCCTAAAAGGCCTCAATTCTCTGTCGGTGGAAAGACTGAAATGGGAGAAAATGTTTGGGAAATGTTGGTTCAGACTTTGCATTGTCCCTTTTCCATATGCTTCACCAGCTACCAAATATATTCTGGTGGTCGATGGGAAACCCAAACCTTTGAGCAAAATTGATGTCTCTCGAGGGGTCAATGGGCACCCTCCTAGCTGTCTTTTCTCTGATCCGTTTATTTCTTTTTCCTTCCAATGACTCACTTCATATCTCATCCTATGCAGTTCATCATCTTCTTCTGTTGTCAAATTGTGGCTACACCCCGTAAATGCAAGCATGTCTTTCTCATACCTGCAACGACCAACAAAAACAAAAAGATTTCTTTATTATTCAAACAAAATTAAAGCTTCTTTTGACAAAAACGTGTTTGTCTTCAAGTCAACTAGTATGTGGGTATCTAAGCATGATTTTAAACTCATAAACTTAGAGTGTTTGCCAAAAAATGATTACGGGTCAAAATAATTAGATTTGGAGTTGCCATAATAAAACTAAATATCATGATAAATGAGACAATTTCAAACCATCTGCAGTACTTATGAATGGGTAGATTCAGGTTATGTTTTTAACGGCTTAAAATAAAAAAAGTTAGCTTAATATAAAGTATTTCTAACTTGAAGTACCTGATAATTATTTCTAAATCCCCCACTAAATTTCTGAATAGATATAGGTGTTCGGTCTTCCCATTAGCAGTGGCCGTGGGGGTCAAAATTATTTGGGTACAGGCGGTGGGAAAATGAGATAGCAGATTTTACAAGTCATATGGAAAAGGAAGAAGAAAAAAGATGATGAGAATTACCTCAAGTGCAAAGCAAGATATGGCCCTCCATTTTGTCGCATTCTAGCAACTAAAGTCTTGCCTAGTTCCTCAATGGGTGCAGAATACTTTAGTGCCCTATAATTAACACGGCACCTCAACTTCTGAATAGAATTTGGGATACCATTGTTGGCGATTCTAGAATCCGTATGAGTGAAATACACAACTTTGTGATGCTTCAAAAGCGGCACAATCTCCATTTTATAATAACTAACCTGACAACAAACAGTAAAACCTGACTTTTAAACATCATTAAGGCTTCATTGAAGGCCACACCCAAAATAGAGTAAAAGTCAAGTGGCGGTCACCTTTGACCATGAAATCGGAGTCTTTGCAAAAGGTTCAAGTCCAGTATACGCAGAAGGCAATGCCTCAACTATGTGAACATCATCTTTTAAGGTTTCAATGAAGTGTTGCCAGTCAAACAGGTCTTTGAACCCACTGAACGGATATACCATTTATATGAATAAAAAAGACAAGAGACTCGTGTTAATCAGAGGAGTACAATTTTCAAAACAAGAAGGTTCATTGATTCAAGTCAAGTAAACATTTTCTTTGAAAAATACAACGGAAGCATAATATGTACCTCTCATCAGCCCAGTAAGATGTGTGATCAAGGGAAGGAAGGACTAACGTGGCCTTCATAATCTTAGCAACAGCGACCATATCACATATCTGCACTACAAATCTACTATTAGATTAATAGATAATTTCAGTAAACCTAGGATTAGCAGTTAATGCGTAAACTTAAGAATAGCAATTAAAATGACAGTATGATTAAATTAAAAATATATCAGACCCCAAATCTCATCTGATTCAAGCCTCCATTTGCATTGATAAGAAGGTAACCGTTGGTCTTCTCATCCAACTCTGCAGGGGATGAGGAACAAGGTCAACGAGTAATTCCACATAGACCAATGGTTAAAGTGAACTCATGTGAAAGCTTACTCTTGTGACTTTTTGGGCGGTCAATGCACCGAGTGTAATTACCACTACTTGGTTTAGTCCATATACCTGTGAGCTAAAATCATTTGATTTGATGAACAATTTGTTTCATTAATCATTGATGAAAACGACAAGTTTGGAAAATATTTGTACAAGTTCAGAATGTGTAGACTTACATAATCCTTCTGATCCTGATGACCAACTATACCCGAAGCTACCATCGTTAGAGTTTGTTTCAAACTGCTTTCTTCAACTCCAACATTATTCTTATCATCTTGATATATGTTGTTATAAGAGTTTTGATCCCTTTGGTTCTTATGAGATATTGGCGAATCCCAGTAATCCTAAATTGGTAAAGCAGGAGAGTTATGAGAAATAAAAATGAAATAACTGCACAAAAAGATGATTACTCATGCTATCCGAAGTTTGCCCATGTTATTACCAAAAGAGGTAAGCTTTGACTTATACAGTCTGCTATTCGTAGAAAATTCTCATGTTTTATAGGAAATACACAAGATATTAAGATGGTGTCCAATTTGTGGCATATCTTATCAGAATCAAATCTCAAATAAAATTGGTTTGACATAAAGAGGTCAATGACTACATAATGGTGATGTTTTCTACTCTAACTTTCGAGTTGTAAGAATTTTTCCTAGTTTTGGACTAATTGTTTCAATAATGGACAAGGTTATAGGAACCTTGCATCAATCAAAATAAAAAACAACATGACAACAAAAACAAAGTTGCAACACAATGCGGATAAAATAATATGGATGCAGCCTAACATGGCAGCTTCCATGGATAAAATAACTAGTAGAGTAATGAATATCCAAGCATGTTTGTATTGAAGAAATAATAAAGGATTTAAAGTATTGATTCAATTCATCCTCAAATAGAAACATAATGATAAAGTTAAATAGAAACCGAAAAGTTTTTCAACTAATGCACTTAAGAGTACATTCTTCCTTCAGTAGTAATATATTATGATATTAGCAATACTAAATTACCCACCAAAAAAGAGGATATTGAGCTTTGCATTTACCCAAAAAGGCAAAAAGAAATAAATACAATCAGCCTTTGTGGTATAGCGTCAATATCATATCCTAGAATTTAAAAAATAAGCATTTGAACATTACGAGTACTATTTACTACTAGATTAGAGTACATGAATATGAACGTATGTATTGAGTTGATGATAAAAGAAAATATTACTAATAAAGATGAGAAATGGAAGGTGGAAAGGAAGCTACCTGATCAAAGCCGCCAATGTTTTGAATAGCAGATCCAAACCATCCATTGACAGAAACTTTTAAGATTCCTAAAAACAAACAAAACCCACAAAATAGAAGAAACATCCACTGCCCTAAAAACAACTTTTTCTTGTCGTTGAGTCCAACAACAAAATCAAGATTGCCGGATTCGGGAGTTTTTTTGCGTTGAGTCAAACGGGTTTGCTTCTTTTCAGGGATGGAGTCAAATGGTTCAAGGTGTTCAGATCTAGGTGAGTTAAGTGGGACATCAATCTCATGATGATGATTACTGCGTTTGAATGATTGAGCTCTACGAGTCATGGGACCAGAAAATCGAGGGCTGCTGACACGTTGAGAAAATCCATCGGCAGTGGGAGTGGAATTGGAATTGGAATTGGAATTGGCCATGTGTGTAAGAAGAGAAGTGATTGATGATTTTATGAAAACAGGGAGGAGGAGGAGGAGACGATAGTATAGTATAAGTATAGTATACAAAAAAAGGACGATTGATGCAGTAGCTATAATAACTTATTCACTGTTGTTAGTAGTAGTATATTGACAATTGATGATGTTTGATTTGAAGATAGATCACCATTAATGGTGGAGGAGGAGGAAGGAATCCGATGATAAATACAGCCTGTATCGCTCTATTGTATTGTAGATTTGTAGTGTATGAGTATGGCTTGCTGATGATGATGCTACAGTATTGTGTGTGTGTGTGTGTGAATATGAGGAAATTGCTGTCGCCTCCTTAAACTCTCAATTTCCCCAATTAATTTAATTAATTAATAATTAATAATTAATATTAGTTATGGTAAATTACATAAAGTATCCAGTTGTCTACTATTTTCAGAGAACTTCAGTAATATTAGACAAGTATTTATTTGCCCACACATATGCGCGGAAATAGATTACCATTCTAAGTCGGATTATCATGCTAATTTTGTTATGAAGTTTCTTATAATTCATATATAATTACGATATGAAAATGTTAAGAGTATATTTTATTTCTTGCTTGCATTCATAATAAATTGATTATATCCTTTTAGCTTAATTATGAAAATGTGATTAGTTGTTATCACTTTTGAATTTTGATAAACAATAACTTATTACGAACTATTAAATTGTTAGGTAATGATAAATAATAAATACGGAGAAAACAATAATAGACATTAACATTAGTAAAAAATCCAATGAAAGTAATGTAAATAAAAAATTACTCTTCTAGCACCTACTTGCTTTACAACCATTTCTCCATTATCTTAATAATCTCATGAGACACTTATAATATCTTTAGCTCAATTAATCATGAGATTTAAATACTTTTACCAAAATATAAAGGTATCATAATAGCAGTTCGTTCCCCCTTCGTTAAATTTAACATTCAAGTCGTTGAATCGTGTTAAAAGACACATTAGCGATTCACCATCAATCTAAATCAAGATCTCAAATAACTCACCATTTTGTATAAACACATTTAACATTCAACTACAAATATTGGTAGCTCCATACCAAACATATACAAACAAGAATAATTTATCTGGAAACAATTATCTCTGGCGCCACCATGAAGAAATCATCTCTGGCGAATGTTAATCAAACAAACCAGTTACATAAACGATGTCATCGGCATTGTCATCACGGTCACAACTCGAACTGAAACCTGAATACGAGTTGGGGGAAATTAGAGATTAGAGTTTCCGGAAATGGCGGTTGAGAAAAGGGAAACGAAAATCGAAATGGTGGTTTCCGGTGGAACGCAAGTAATGGTGGTGTTAGTTTTTTACTTCATATTGGGTTGTTGATACTTTAATCAATTTATAGTTTTTTTTTTCCTTTATGGATTTTGAGAATTAATTGAAGGAGAACACATACATATTATTGGGTTACTTCAGTTTTGTATTTATAAAATGGTTTGTTATTTGAGAGTTTGATTTTAGATTGATGAAGGTACCTGTGTTATTTAAGATCAGCCATGGAATATTTTTAGGGTTCTATTTGGTAGTGGTGAGATGTAAAAGAAGGGTAAAATAGCCTTTTAACATGACTTAACTACTTAAATGGGACGAACTTGGAACAAAATTACCAAACTGCTCGATGTCAAATCATTATCACACTGAAAATCAAACTCAAACTGACACTCATTTTTACATGTATTTATCATATTCTTTTTACACCGAAAATTAAGCCAACATAATATTTTAGTTTTATTTGATATTATATAAAAATAATTTTATTATTATTTAATTGAGTGTTTGATCTACTTTTTCAATTTGATTCTAACTATTTTGGTTGAATCATTTTGTGAACCATATTGAAGGGAAAGTGCTAACTTTTAAAATGGTTTTCTACCATCTTGTGTCACATGTACTCACTTCCTTCACTCTAAGGAGAGTTGCAGCTATTATCAGTTCAGGGATTATATCTGAAAAAGTAGACAACCACACGGATTCTTTATGCAATTTACCCTATTAGTTATATCAATTATTCCATCTTCGATTATATATAAAGTGCAAATCAAACACGAATATCGTCCAAACCAACAATACTTATGACACAAAAACACGGATATAATTATTGTTTGGTTATGTGTTCAACTTTATACTCGTTACTATTGTGTGTGTCCAACTTTCATACATTCTACAGTATGCGCTGAACTTTCTAAAAACTCTACTGTATGCTCACAACTTTCATATACTCTATTGTATGAGATGAACTTTTTAAAATTTTTAAGTTATATGATACAAATTAGACATTATAAAAACTTTATTAAAAAAGTTCATCTCATACAATAGAAGATATGAAAATTTGAAGCATACAATAGAGTTTTTAAAATGTTCACCTCATATAATAAAGGGTATGAAAGTTGAACGCATACAATAGTAATTAGTGTAAAGTTGACCGCATAACGAAACAATAAACCCAAACATGGATCCATAAATTATACATCATTTTTGTAACAATCCTCACTGTGTCAACATGAGTGTTTAAATCCGTGCGATACACGATAATGTAAACATCATTATTTATTATTATTGTTGTATGTACAAAAGTATAAGTGAATTGAAAGATAAAATGAAAACATAATTCGAATGAAAGTTCTTCCAGCTCGTTTATTTTGCATTTCAGCATTCTAATTTTGGAGCTCGAGTTAAATTCGAACATAAATGATTACTCAGTCGTTACTCTATCCACCGATATAAACCATGTAACTTCCATAACTAGAACACAACATCGTCTTACCACACGAGACAGGTGAAGCTTGAAAAAACTTTTCATTGTTGTTACCAACGTTATAGAGTACAGAAAAGCAACTACAGGCCTACAGGGTGAAAAGTTCAAGTTACCTGGTTCATATTGGCATCCTGATACACTGCCATAGTTACAGTGTATACTCACGGCATATCTGATAGTGACCACAAGTTCAGCTTCACACCTAAAATATATACCAACACTAAACATAGCACAAAGACTTCTAAAAATTTAGTAACCAAAACATAAGACACAGACAATATTAATCACAGGCATCATGCACAGTAAGTGGACTATCGAAAGTTTCATTTTTCAACAAAAAATCAAAGCATGAATAACTACATATGTGGTTATGGTTCGAGTTTAAACAATAATCGAAGCATGAACACCAGTAATTATCGGATGTGATTATACTTGATTAATCCCTATGTTTATAGTTTGGTGTATCCAAAATTGCAGCATGCTTGTTTGTTTGGGGAGAAAGAGATGTGCAAAAGAATGGTGAGTGGGAGACAATGAAGGGAAAAATTCTTGGATTTATATAATACTGGATTGAAACATAGGGAGGGAGAGGTACAAGTACTGGATTAACATCCATCCACTGAGTTCCAGAAAATGCCCACAAGGAAGTAAGTACAATGGGCAGAATCAGGAAACGGGAAATATGACACCAGCTACACAACTAACAAACACCATACAAACAAACAAATAAACTTATCAACTCTAATCATCATTTATCTCTTTTGTCGCTTGAGCTTGAAGCAGCAGCATGTTGCAAATCTGAGAGAGACAGTGATCGCCATGGGGAGCAATAAATCCTGTCATTACAACTAGTAGTAGTAGTCGGTAATCTTGTAGGGCGCGCAGGTAAAGGTGGCAGAGAAGCAGCATGGGCATGGGATGAGGTTTCACCACTATCATGGTGGTTGCTGTTTAACACACCTCTATCAGAGTTTGCAAGCCTCTTTAAAATCCCACTAGTCTTACAAGTAAAGTTTTGATTTTTTTCCAATAAAACAGTATGAGCAAGGATGTTTTTGCGTTTCCTGTTGTATGCATCCTCTGGCTTAACAATGTCTTGAATGGATGGAGCAGATACCGCATCAGCTAGGCTTGTATATGACTTTGATTTTCCAGCATAGAATGTTGATATACCTCTCCTAATATATAAATTCACAATATGGAGCATAATAAGCACACACTATATATAAATATATAAAACAAAACTCAAATGATATCCCCAAACTGACTCAATTGACTTACTACAGTAAAACAAATTAATTAACTGTCATTACTACACTTGCACATGAATACCATACAATCTTCATTCAAATATATATATATATATATATATATATATATATATATATATATATATATAGGAGTATTTATTTATTATATTTATATATCTAAACTCAATTTGTTGTGTTTCAGGAGGAAATAACAAAATCCGCCAGGGGAAAAATACTAGTAGGTCGTATAATTTTGTGAATCGAACAAATTGCACATATTATATATGCAAGTCTAAATAGGATGCAATACTAGTGCCACCGGAGTGGAGTAATTAAAACAAACATTTCCCCTCAAGAATAATGGTAAATTGTAAACAAATTGAACATGAAATAGTAGTAGTAGTAGTAGTAGTAATAATAATAATAATAATAATAATAATAATAAAAAGTAATGAAACCATACTTGAGTGGCAAAGCATCTTCCAAAGCACATAAATTATTCAAGGATCCTTTGAATAAGCTTTGAACCTCGCCGCCGGCGACGTCTTGATCGGAATCACCGCCGGAGTCGTCACTGTTATTGCCGATAGATGAAGAAGTGGTTGAATCCTGGTCGTCCTGATCATCTCCAGCGGAGTTGTAGATCCACATCCCTTGGCGGATCCGATTAGTCTCAAAGGCAACAGACATGATCCGATTCAGGCTTAATTCAGAGGAGGAGCAAAGGAGAACTGGACTGGATTTATTAATTACTAATTACTACTGTAAATAGAAACCAAAGATTAAATAGTAAGAAGCAAGAGAGGATAGAGATAAAAAGAAAGAGGGGTTTTGAGTTTTGACAGAGAGACACAGAGGGCAAAGTGTGAATAAAAATAATTCGAGGAATGAAAATAAAAAACTTTTATATCCTTTCAAAGTGGCCCCACAATTTGTCTTTAATTAATTAAATCGATTCGATTTGGATAACAAAACGCCATTATGTATTAAACCTTACACGTTTTACTATTGTATGAGACATGCTTTCATTTGTTCTATTGTATGTATTGAACTTGTAAATATTATCTATTGTATGTAAATTTTTCTTTTTGGGTAAGGCCAAAAAAGGAAACTTTCCTATTTTGGCCATACCCAAAAATGAAAGTTTACATACAATAGACAATATTTACAAGCTCAATACATACGATAGAAGTTTTTAAAGTTCGACTCATACAATAGTAAAACGTACAAAGTTTAATACATAACGAAACAATAAACCCAACCCCTTATCACATCACATACTAAGATAAGATTTTTTATTTCTTTTCTCTTATCACATTTTGCTATATATTTACCTAGAAAATACTACGTAAGTTTTATTTCTTAAAAGTTAATTAACCAAAAAGTCGTTTTAATATGTTTATGATAAACTAAAAAAATATAATTTATTAACCATTATAAATCGTATAAAATATTATTCAGTTGTTAAATTCTATGGTAAAACTTGCATACCATAACCTTCTTTTCAATTTTTTTTCTACCAAAAACATCTTAGATCTTTATTTTTCTATTTAAAATAAACATGTGTACTACCTCAACTGTAACATATAATTTAACGTAAATAAATTTAGATTATTTACCATGAATTTATTAATATGTTAATCATAAGACCGTTAAAACTGTGACACCCGGCGAATTAGGCCGTCATTAGTAATTAATCGTTGGTTATTAATACTTGTAATTAGTGTGAAATAGGACTAATTACGGAACATTTTGTATATTGTATTATACACTCATACGTAATTAAATTTTAATTACGCAATTTCAATCGGATGGAATCCGACTCAGTAAATACGGACGTTGGTGGAAAAACCTCTTCATAAATAACGTGAATCTATTTTATAATTAAATAGTAGTTATTTACACTATATTATTATTATATAATAATATACGAACCCTTTACGTTTTATACAAAACGTACAATACGTAACGCAAACCCGCTCGAGAACATAAAGGAAACACAAATCAAAATGTAACAATTTTAATTAAACAAACAATCAATTAAATTAATGGACAAGTGAGAAATCAGGTGGGAGCCCACACAAGATAAAAGTTTGCAAAGTCTAGGACCCCTAGACCGGCTCCATACAATTCCCCAGAGAATATCATCATTTTAGTTACTTACACACACAACCCAACTTTTCACTTATCAAAATCTTTAGAAGACTTTACCCAAAACTTTCCCTCATTTCCCTCCTCACAGCAAACACAAACATAAAGCATTTTCTTTCACTTTTACTCCCAAATCTCACCTCAAATTACAAGAAGATTAACTGGTAACCGGAAGTCAAGCAACATCACCTTCATTCACACCTTGTTCGTCACACCTTTTCGGGTAAGGACACACTTTTCTCAACCTCCCTTTATTATTCGTAAGATTTTTGTTTATTTAACATGCTAGTAAGTTCACTCACGAAGTATAAACTGAAAACCAACTTGAAAGAATCTTAAAACAAACTTCTTAAAGAAACTTACCAGAAAACCATTTATAACTTCTTACCGAAAATCGGCTTACTTTTACGTGTGTAAAAATAGTAAGATTTAACGTGTAAAAGCCTCGGGTCCAAAGCGAAATTTCTAAATCTAAACCTGTGAACGAAAACGATTTCCCAGAAACAAACAGTTGAAATACACTAGCAGTGGTGAGTAACATGAGCTAACAGTGGAAACTAAGGAAATACACTAACAGTAGTAACCGAGTAAAATGAACTAGCAGTACTAATAATGTAAACGACTTAGCAGTAATAATAATGTAAATGAACTAATAGTACTAATAATGGAAACGAACTAGCAGTACTAATGAAGGAAAAGAACCCACAGTAGAAACTAAGCGAGCAGTAGAAATTCTGTAAACCTTCAGTCTGTGAAAGAGTTAAGTCTGTGTTGCACAGACTGAACTCTCGCGAACTTAGCGACATTAACATTTGTGTCGCAACCCTTGACCCCAATCTATATTAAGTCTTTAGTCTGTGAATATGGCGACACAAAACCTTCTGTCGCAAAGACCTTTCGAACTTCAGTCTGTGTCACACAGACTGAACCTTCTCGAGCTTAGCGACACAAGCCTTGTGTAGCTACTAGTGACAACCAACAGTATTAACCAACAGCATTAACCCAACATTATTAACCCGCGACATAACTCTTGCGTCGCAACATTATAACTAGCAGTAGTAACTAGCAACACTAACCTCTATGTCGCAACATTTATTAACCAACAGTATTAACTAGCGACACAAAGACCAACTATATTAACTAACGACATTAGCCTTGGTGTCGCATTAACCTTAGTGTCGCACTAGCCAGACCGTATAAACTCTAGTGACACATTAATCAACAGTATTAACCATTGAACACCAAACCAACAGTATTAACTTGGAACCCGAATAATCAACCAACTCACTACTTTATTTTATTATCCGTAATAATCAAAGTTAAATACTTACAGAGACAACTTGGAAACACCTAAGGCATATTAACCTTATCCACTCGAAACACAAAACAATCATGATAATATTAGTTGAGAATTAATATCATTTCAAACTCTTCACCAACGAGCCGTACATGTTTTTCTAAACGTAATCATGGAACAAACAACATCAAACATAACATATATATATATATATATATATATATATATGTTTGTATGCGTATATAACCAAAAGTTCTTAATTGTGAGAAGAAAAATGATATATAGATCTGATTTCAAAAATTGGTCTAACTGATGGCCTAGTATCACATGTCTTTCATTAAACATTTTGTTTGAAACTGAATCATCGTTACGTTTAAACGTTGTTGATTATTGACATTATGCTAACAATTATGCTGAGTCTGTTAGGCCCAAATATTTGAAACACGTCTAAACACTATTGTATTGCCCGTTTATATCTAATTGACTATCTTATTCTTATAATGCGTAGTAAAACGCACTTGTAAAACGCACATCCAAACACCCGCTAAACAATCTTCTTGATCTTTTTGTTTTTGCAGTTTTCAGCTTTTTACCGAACCACAGCGTATTGGAAGTGTCCAAAGATGATTATGATTCTTGCTCGACAAGTAACCCAATGTCTACTGATGCTCTTACCCCTGTAACTGTCACACTAACGGCAGTTGGAAGCCGATATTTTCTTTAGTGGATTTATCATCATCACCCTTTTTGTATAGATGGAACAGAATGCAAACTTTGAACCTCTTTGTCTAAAACAAGTACATACTGCCCATTTTGTTTCTTTTGAACTAATGTAATTTTTATCTCTCACAAACTCTTTGAATTTTCAGCTTTTGTCCATTTTAAACCATTATATAGTTTGAAAACCGAATGCATTGCTTCGTAGCTGAGAACCTCCCATTTGACTAGAAATTTTTGCACTCGAAAATTTTACACTTGCGTATGTATTTATTTTCTTCATTATACAACCTTTAACACGAGTTTTTTTCGTTGATCAACCAGGATGACTAAACAATGGTGGATCAATCAGATCATTGTACAACATGCCTTATTATGTACATTAATTAATCCAACAATAATTTCAATTTTCGCCTTACATAATGGTTCCAAAAGTTCATTGGATTTTTTGGATATAAAAAAGTAAACTGGCTCAAAAGTGAAAAAATGAAAAGTAATAACGCTTTTAGTCAATTAAAGCTGTTGTAAATGGCAAAAAAATTTTTTTTTGCCTGATTTATCACAACATTATTCATACTCCTGAAAATAAATTTCAATACACAGAACTAATAGAAATACATGAGTGAACATCACAAGATGCATCAAAGAAAATATACAAGAAAATGTATATTTAATATAAAAAACATTAGCTTATATTATCATAAGGAACCCAATTGCCACCATAGAAATAGCACTCATCTTTACATTTGTAGCTGATGATGGTGATGGTTTTGCAGGTTCATCACTGCTAACAGGTCCTCCATTTGAAGTAACTGGTGGTGCTGGTGTATCATCATATGATGGAGAAGATTCCATAGAAGGTGGTGGTGAGTCGGATGATGGAGGAGTGGTGGTGGTACTTGGTGGTGGAGCAGATGATGGAGTGGTGGTGGGTGGTGATGAGTCAGATGATGGAGGAGTGGTGGTGGTTGGTGGTGGAGCAGTTGATGGAGTGGTGGTGGTTGGTGGTGGTGCAGAAGATGGTGTGGTGGTGGTTGGCGGTGGTCCAGAAGATGCTGCTGATACTGTCTTAATTTCAACTTTCATTCCTTGATCACAGTGGCCAGGTGTGAGTGGATAACTAGCATGAATGATCTTTTGGGACATTCACTCATATATAACCTTGTGCGTTTAGGGCGCCAGAAGGTTACATCTTTGGATATACGTTTATTAATTTAAACGCACGCTTTCAAGACTCAGGTGAGTCTCATAGCCCCTCTTTTACCGCTTTTAAATATTGGGGTGAGAATACATACACTATTTTCATGAACACGAGTACAGAAAACACACATATACGGATTGCATGAGTTTCACTTTCATAATCCACAAAAGTCCTCTACACATCATAGTTTCGTTAGTATGGATCTTAGCGCGAGTTTTAAAGAATAGATCTATTTGGGATTGACCATCCCCGTCCGGGTTAGTAGCTCTAACTGGTCAAACGGGCGCTTTATTATTTGTTCATACGGATGTTCTGGATTAGGCATCTGCAGGAGGCAAACTCATTTGGTTAAGCTTCGGACTATGAGCTCATGGCAATAGTATACATTATTTTGCATGCGTGCCACTCATATGAAATCTCGTGGTTCACATTTATATTTTGATATCTAAACCTATGAACTCACCAACATTATCGTTGACCATTTTAATATGTATTCTCAGATTCACAACAGGAGTAGGATTACTCCAGGACACCATAGCTCGAGTCGCATGATTTACAAACATTGGAGATTTCATTGCATTATTATTTTGTATCATTAGTTATGTATTAAAATCTCTACGATTATTCGCGAACTCAGAAAATGATGTAAACAACTTGATTACCAATGTAATATTTTGTACTATTTTCAAAACGACGCATATAGTGGTCGTTCGATGTAACTTTGTGTAATGATTTCCTAATTAGTCGCGCCCCGACCCGACTTCCGCTGCATCATAATTTGGGGGTGCGACAAAAACCCTTGTATACACATGTACGGATTCGAATCAAACTATATTTCACTTATTTGAATGTTAAACCCCTATATACACATCGAATCAAACTATTTTTAGTTTACGTATATATATACGATATTTTTTATGAGATCATATCGAGATTTAAAGTTAAGTTTGATATATTTTTTTTAAAGAGTTGCTTTAGGTAACAATTGTTGTTGTTTAACACTTATAAGCCTCTTAGTGAATAATTAAGTACTTTTAAATTATTTTTGATGAGAAAATAAGTAAAAGACAGGAAAATTATACTAAAAAAAGTATGTTCTTCATGGATGTCGAATCAAACTATTTTTAATTTATTTGAATTCTAAACCCGTATTTATACACAAAGTTTTTTATGAGATCATATCAAGATTTATAGTTAAGTTTGACATTTTTAAATAGAGTTTCTTTAGGTAACAATTGTTTTTTTTAACACTTATAAAAGTCTTTTAGTGAATAATTAAGTACTTTTAAATTATTTTAGATGAGAAAATAAGTAAAAGATTGAAAAAAATTATACTAAAAAAATGTATGTCCCTCTACCTAACCATTTCATACAATTTAACCTTAATATGGTTTATTTAAAAATAATTAAACATAATCGAGTACATTTATATGTTTCACTATTAGATTTTAAAAGAGATTTTTTAGCATTAATGAAACGTCTCGATTTTTTCTTCTTACATTTTAGAAATATACCAGTAAAGTCCCACGATTTGAATACATATAGTCAAACTCACTACGAGACTCAATATACAACTTTAAAACTCAAAATAATACTTCTCGACTTAAAAACACTTTTAATAATACCTCTGTAACAACATAAACTCATTATAATAATTACTCGATCAAATTGGACTCAAAGAAAACATTTTCAACATACTGGCAAGTACCCGCCGGGTAGGCAAACGCCTCCCACTTTCTGTGACAAAATATGAAGGAACTACTCGTTTCAGCAGGGAGTACCCGTCGGGTATACCACCGGGTACGCTCAATATCCATCGAGTACTAGGCATACCCGTCGGGTAAGCCTGCAGACTCAGGAAACTCAGTTTTGACACACCCCACTTCCTGCAGATTTTCAACCATTTTAACACAAACTCTTACAATATAAATGACCACATTTTCACAACCATTCTCTCACCATTGCAACCAAAATCACACATTAAATTTCATCAAACTCACAATCAATCAAAGACTCATTGACACAATATTTTGACCCATACGCAACCATTAAACAATCTCTTATTTACAACATGTCAAACCATTTGATTAACAACACGACAATTTCATTATTTAAATGATCATACTCAAATGATTCAAGAATCTCTTCAAAATGGGACATCCAACATTAGTAGAGCATGATTTACAAAAGAGATTGACTTACTAACTCATTTTCAAGTCCACCACTAATCGTTCTTTGGCTCCATGCCCAATTTACCCCGCGACCCGCTTGTGCTACCTATATGACAACAACAACAAAGGAATGGGGTAAGCCTCATGCTTAGTAAGTAAGAGGTGGGTTCAATGAAGAATGCTAAAAAGTGAAGAATAAGAGAACCAATAGGATTGCTCCATTTCCTTTGTTTTTTTAAAAACAACTCATTTTCTGCATAACTTGCTGTCCAAATTCGGGTTTTCACACAAAATGTGTCAAATTAACCCAAATCAGTTTCTAACACTTATGTTAGCTATTCTTAGGTTAATGAACACATTTAGAACTAATTCAACAAGATTGAGCATCATTACAACCCAATTCTTTCATTATCATCACCCATTAGTTTCATTCTTTTATTCAACCACATATACCATTATGTGTTTAATTCTCTTTCTCAGCAACTAACAACCTACAACACTCTTACAATCAATCTCTACATATACATAACATCATTTGTTCATAATTTTATCTACTTAACTCTTTTCACATCAAAATTATCAAAGTAAATTTATTTATTACTCAATAATAATATCTAACATCTTTACGCCCATAAAGTCCATTTTTCTCAAATTCTCAAACCTAGGGTTCATACTCAAGATTAAGTAAACACCAAATTAAAAGGTTAGAGGGATTGTCTCATCTCAATGATCATGAATAAATGGTTAGAACTTAGAAGATTCAACTTAACGAGAATTCACACTCAATTTTAATCTTGCTCTCTTCCTCCTTCTTTTTCTCTCTTTCTCGTTCACTCACGCGCACACAGAAGTTTTGATCAATTTTTTTTTATATATATATATAGCGGTTTTGATTAATATTTATTGGTAAAAGTATATTTTTATACGTTTTGATTATTATTAATCGTGGACGAATATTAACGAATAATTTTTTTCAAAGAAACTAATAATATCCACTTCGGTTGATATTCATTATTGATGAATGTTAAAACAATTCTCTTAATATTCATCATATGATATTATAAGTTATAAAAAGTAGTTTATCTATGAATATTTGTATGTATAACATCGGTTTTGATTAATATTTCTTGGTAAAAATATGTTTTTTTTACGTTTGATTATCATTAATTGCGAATGAATGGTTAGTTTTGTTACTTTCCTCAAAAAATTCTCGATGTATAGCTGATTGGGTGTACGTTTGGTTAGTTTGTTTCTTTGTTTGATTTATATTTTTCTTGCTCGGCTTGGTCTCTTTCCTTAACTGAGATCGATATATATGCTGTTGATAGAAGAAAAATACTACTTAAATTATTGGATTATACTCAACTTAAAACAGTCATTTGGCAATTAAATCTACTTTTTTTATTTGAGATTTGTTAAAAATATATATCATGCATTGTCGTTTCTCTATATGTTATCTTGGATAAAACGTATAAATTACGTTCTAAATAACAACTTAGTGTGTTTCACAAGTCTGGCCGGGACCACTTTTGTTGAGTTTCAAATTTAGTTATCCTGGTAAAATACTCCTAGTACATATATATTCAGATTAGATTAAATTTATCTGATGTATATTTAGATCAGATTAGATTTAGATTAGATCTGAAGAAACTTCAGGTGCCGTCTTTCTCTAAATTAACCGTAGTTAGAAATTGTTAACGTTTTTGTTATTTGTACACTTGGGGAAAAAACCCACAACCATTAATTATAATTATAATGTAGATGCAATCTATCAGAGATTATTAGAATTACCTAAAAATAGAGTTTTAATAATTTGGAAATGTTTTCAAATTGTGCAGAGTCTTGGGGATTAAGTTAATTTGGTGGACAAGTTTGTTGTGGAGTTTTAGGTGATGAGAGTGGTGTAACAATATTCAAAAGTATCGACTTGAGCGTCTAATATCTTTCATACAATGGATGTTAAGTTTCCTAAGGTTACGTAGTTTTTACTCAAGTTTGAGAGGTTCTCTACACAAAAATTGTGTCGTGCTCTTTTTGTTTTTTTTTTATGTTTTTTGTGATCTATTATTGACTTATACATAGTTGTGTGATTTGATGTGGTGGTGATCGACCTCAACGAGCGATATGAAAGCGGAGTCGCTCCCAACAACTGGTATCAGCGCGGTATGTGACCAAATTTGATAGTGACGAGAGCATCCAAGTGGGAGATACATGTATTCGAAGTTGCGATTGAAATCTGATGCGGCCGTAGGGTTGAATTTGGAGTGAACTTCCGTTTTGAGGAAAACAATCGTGGTGATTGGTGACATGTAATACCGTTAGGAACATTGTAATTTCGACTACTCAGATCATGTGGATAAGTGTTTAATTTAATCTAATTAACATAAAATTGTAACAGAGTGAACAGACATGCGAGATTACAAAGGGTACCACATATATTGATTGTTAATTTATAAAGCAGATTTACAAATAGCTGGTGTTCATGTGATCCACCACCCCCATTCATTTATGAAAGTTCAACTTACTAATTAACACCCGACCATCAAAATATCAAATTACAACTTTACTCTGAGAAAAGATATTTTCACAAGAACTTGTCCATGGAAATCAAGAGCATATAATATCGCTCATCATTATCGATCATCTAAGCAACAATAGGGTAAGATGCACAAGTTGCAACACCTGCAATAATCACATCATATATCGGTTCTCAGCTTTTAGACAACGTATTCAACTAGAAAGTTTATATCATTCATGGCTAGCTAACAATTCTTGATACAGTCTTAATTATGTCGTTTGTTAGAAAATGGTGTATTGGTTAAAGTTGTAGTTTTGTACAATGGATTTTCATTATTGGGTATGTGACATGCAGAAATGAATTAATTAAGTTGAAAATAGATGATACCAAGGTAGTGAGGTGATATATGGAGGGAGGGACATACCACACATGTTTTTCCCCATCTCCATCTTGAAGTATCCATTCAAACCCCAATCTGCTCCCCATGAGTTCTTAATGAGCCAATATGGGACACCATCTTCAACACCATATCCAACTGCAACAACCGCATGGTTCACATCCTGTCCAAAAATCATGCATGCACACAAATGCTTCTTTAATACCATACCGATACCATTATTATTTTAATAACGCGACCAATAAACCTCACCATTGGATCACTGCCACAGACATCGCTAGTGAAAACTCCTCCAGTGTAAAGTCTGAAGTTATCAATAACCTGAAACGCTACACTCACTGGACGAACAACACCTACCGCATGTTTTAGTTCATCCTCAGCACCCTATAAACGAATTAGTCATAAGCGTCACGAGTTGTACTATATATTATAATAATGAAGTCTATTTCATAAGTGAATCCAGACGCACTCGTACTCCTTGTTAGTTAAAGATGAACAACAGTATAGCTATAAAAAACACAATGCATTTATTAGATGGCTTACCATGGTGATGTTGACTGCATCAAGGACACGAACTGCAGCGTTCTCAGATGAATATTTGCAAACGCCATTCACTCCGGTGTAAGGATATGCTTCCTCAGAGTCAAGTCCACCATTGTATTTGATGTATTCGTACGCTTGGGAAGGCAACCCACCGTTACACCCATAGTTATTAAAATCGCCAGCACAGTCTACTAGTTGTTGTTCAGACAGAGAAACTGACTTCCCATAGGCCTGGGCATAAGCAGCCTCAAGAGCTCCAGTGGTGCTGTTTAACAATTTGATGATTGATAAATAATACTCCACCATTGAAGGTACCTAGAAACCAGACTAAACAGTATTCAGGAGATAGGAAAAAATTTTTTACCTGAATGTCCAACAAGATCCACAGGATCCTTGATTCTTGACTGGGCTCACAATACCAACTTTCCTCCAATCTTGCTGCCATATATTAAAAAGGAGATATGAGAACGCAATAGTAAGTAAAGAATATGCATTTATGACCAACCACAATGGCAAAACCATATCATATCTTCTATAATACTCCTTCCAGTCTTCCACTTCCAAATTTGAGATTTTTTGTTTGGTGATCAATCAAATCACATATTTGCTTAATTTTTTTTAATTTTTTTTTTTTAAAAGCAAAGCGATACTTATATATTAAAAATCAACCTAGACCACATGGACGGGTCAAAATACAGCACTGAAGCGTGAGGCCTCTAAAATGGAGACCAAACATTCGAACAGATGATATAGAAGCTTAAAAAAACCACAACAAAATAAAAACCCAGCTAGAAATAAACAAAAACTTGATGTTAAGCTCTAGTTGCTCTATGCAAATCATATTTGTTTAACAGAAGCTGGTATAGACATATTTGGAATAAATCAGCTACATGTTACAACGAATATCATTTGTAAAGATGAAGCATATAACATCATCATGTAATATTTTGCGGGTAAGCAATGTACCGTGAGAGGAAGGACGGCATCAGTGAGTACGTGATTGCCCTTTTTGGTAGCAGAACAGTGTTGCGCAGCTCCCAGTCTTTTTTTGCTGAATTCTTCCCATGTCATATCAGCAAACTCTGTTTCAAACAACACAACGTAATGAGACTGACATCTAAAAAACAGAAAATTCTGGCACATATATACCAAAGAAAATATATATATGACTACAGGTTTATTTCAGTAGTAATCTCTATATAAATATCCTGAAACAAGGGATAAAATTGTTCGTATCAAGAGTAATACTTGTTGAAAATAATAAAGACCCATAATGTTTTGCAAGTAAGTTATGGAGTTGAGATTCATTATTCATATGCATGATATGACATCAGAGTGTATTTTTTATTTTTTTTTATCTTTTTGAAAGAGATACAGTCCATACAAGTTTGATAGCAGAAATAAATTTATCCATAGTAACCGTACATGTTTGTGTCAAGTGAATTCTTATTAGTTAGATGATCAAATGATTTATTAACCAGCAAAACATTGAAATGAATTGAATAAAGTGTATGGGTATGGATTGATACCGTTGACTCCAAGAGTATAAGAGAGTCCCTTGCTATTATGCGATTTAATCTTGTCCAAACTTTCAACAAAAATTGAGTACCTCTGTTTCATGTCATCGCTACTCTCATATTTCTTCCCGAACCTATGATTAGTAATCATTTACATTTATTTATTCAGGAATAAATAAAGAAATAAAAAGTCAAACATGATAATCATAATTAAAAATAAGAACTGATGTATGAATATGAATGATGATGAAAACCTGTGAGCGAATCGAGCAAAGGTGAGAGCATGACGAGTTTGACCAATCACTTGAACAACAGAAGTCTCTAATTCTCGCAATCCATCAGACACAACTTGTCTGATCGGATTCTCCTCGGAGAACCTGGATCCGATCCCACCGGCATCTGCTCCCACCGCACACGCGATCATCACAAGTAAGAGGACTGACATAGCCGTCATTTTTATTTAATTTAATTAATATATGATTACTAATGAGAGAGAGAGAGAGTGAGTGAGAAAGCAATCAAGGGTAAATAAATTACAGTAGTTGTGGTTGTCTTTATATAAAGGGAAAAGAGGGAGATAGATTCCGGTGGATTCGTCAAAATTAAGGGGTGTAACTTTGAATAATAGACGTTGATAGCTATCCACGTGTATGGTGTGGATTACTAGGACCCCACCTTAGCAACATCATGGGCTCCTATTCGCCTATGTGATCCAGCCTATAGTTTCACGTTATTCGTAATTTGACTAATATGTTAGTTACACTAATAACCATTAACCATAATATAGCTACACATTTTTCTTTGTTTATCCGTATCATACCATACCATATCATTAGAATAAGAAATAAAGTTGATAAACAAAAAAAACAAATCAAACACACCTCTTACAAATTGTAACATACAAAAAGCTTAACACCAGAAACGAATAATAACAAAAATTAAAATCACAACGTAGAGTCAACACACGAGTAAAACAACACACAAATGATCACAAACCAAAACTAAAAACATAATTAAATCGTTCTCAACGATGGTAAATTTAATATCCGTGACCTTTTATTAATTATTAATTAATTTATAAAAATATAAAATTATAAAGATCGGAATTATTGGAGTTGGATATTTGTAGAAGATAATAACACTTAATTTCCCCTTATCTTCTAGAAAGAAAGAATGTGTGTTGGACTTGGAATCACAGTAACCATTAACCTTAACCATACATATACTATATTTTTATTGAATTAAAATTGAAATTGAAATTGATAGAATAGAATACAAATATAATACATCGCTTCCGATATTAGATACGTGCGGATTTAGGATTTAAAGTTACCCGTAATATTGGTATCCTAATTTTTATGAACTAGTAACACGAACAAAGAATATAACTAAAAATGTATTTTTTTTATAAGAAAATTACACTACATATAGTGAATGGATCCGTAGCGACTACTACTCTTACCTTCTATATGGCTCCGCCCTGATGTGCGCCTACAAATTTGCATTATTGGATTGGATTGGATTATTAGTTAAATTAAATAGTTTAAAGTTTGTTAGTTGTTAATATCATCAGAAGTTAAAAATACAGTATAACTTAGCTGTTTGAAGTCGTAAATTCATGAAAATCAGGTTACCATATGCAAAAGTATTTTATACAAGTTCTATATTGTATATTGTGTTGTATTGATATGTACGGGGATAATCAAGAAAGAAGTTTTAAATTTGAAAGAATGATGGAAGCAAACCTCAACCACACATTTTCTTGTAACTTCTCCAACTCATATACAATACTCATTTCATCAATTTTTGTTTAAAATTTAAAATTAAAGCATGTAAATCAATCCAAACATTATAAATTTCAAATTCATCAAAGGCATTCATACATATCTTCAATTCGTCATAATTTATATTCATCAAATATTAAGAATTTTGAGTATAACTTTTGGGTTTTTGTAAAAATTTTAATTCACCAATGAATACAATAAAATTAAACGAATTTCAACATACAAAACTTATAAACAAGTAATTAATTTAATTATAGTCGTCATTAACCATCGAATTTCACAAAAAAAAAATTAGAACATTAACATTCATTTGGAATGAATGTTGATCAAAATTACAATTAATATTCATAAATAATAACTTATGATGAATATTAACTTATATATGTTTTTATACATTGTTGAACGAAATACCTTAACATTCATCAAAGTATAATAATGTATATGAGTTAACATTCATCGTAAAAAATTGTTTAAAAATATTAAGTTGTAATTTTGATTAACATTATTTCCAAATGAATATTAATATTCTGAAATTTTTTTGAGTTATTTATAATTTTGCCTACGCGTTGACTTTTGAGTTGACTATAATGTATTGCTAGGAATAGCTTCTCTCCTTCCCTCATTTTTTACTTACCTCTTGATTCTCACCTTATATATATATATATATATATATATATATATATATATATATATATATATATATATACACACACACACACACACACACACACTAAAGAAGTATAAAAGAAAGCTCCAGAATTTGCCACGTAAGCATGAATGCCACGTGTCAATTTCTTAACTTCAGTTAACAAATTATTTAATTAATATTATATTGTTATTTTATAATAATTAATAAATAATAAATAATAAATATAAATGCTACATATATTATAATAATATAGAAATAGGAGTCACATATGAAAATAAAGTCCTATAAATTATTTAATTAATATTATTTTATAAATTATTTTATAAAATATGTACTACAATTATCATTTAATCACGTAATATCTAAAATAATTCTAATAAATTACCGTGTATTGAACGGGTCTTTCACCTAATATATATATATATATATATATATATATATATATATATATATATATATATATATATATATATATATATATATATATACACACACACACACTACATATAAAACATTTTAGCATTCTATTTTAGCATTCTACTTCAAGTACCATTTAAGAATAATTTTAAGACTCAACATTTAAAATTTTAAACATCCATATTTTCAGAAATTTTGTTATCATAACTATTTTATTAAACATTTGAGAACTTACTCACTTTCTCCATCACTAAGCATAATCTCAAACTTTATCGTCATGTATTCATGGCTTGTGTATCGAAAAAGAAGAAAACTGATGTATTTCGCGGGTATTTTTCTAGTAATAAATGAAAACATTATTACCTTTTATGTTAAAGGTGTAACATATACTATCTAATCAAATTTTAGGTTTAATCTAATGGTAACTTTGTGAAGTCACCTGTTTTAGAGCCCAAACAAAAAACATATATGGACAGACAATTGGACATGGCTTAAAGACCCATGTTGGTTCTCCTTTACAGCCCAAAAAACATTCTATCGATGATCCGTGTAGTTTTCTGTTATACAAGATATTGTGGAGTATCAAGACTACATTTATTTGAACTTTTAGTTTTAGATTAGATTAGAATTAGATACTGACAGTGACATTATTATTATTATTATGATAATTAATTTAATTTTAAAGAATAAATCATCGCGTAGCCCCCCAATTTGAGTTGAGTTGAATGGCTTCTGTTGATACGGATCCCCGGATGTGACGATAGTTCCGGCTGGCAAGGGTTCAGGCGGAGGACCTTCTTCTTCTTCGACTTCAACGAAGAAATTTGCTGTTGTTGTTGCTAATAATAATAATAATAAGCATAAGCATTTTGAGATGAAAAAGTGGAACGCTTTGGGCATGGGGTACCTCAATTTCGAATATAAACCCTTGTTTATAGTATTATTACGCTAATATTTTTCTTTATTCTAATAACTAATAATATAAAATATTATATGGAGTAATATATATAGATATCGTGGTTTATAATATGTAGGAATTAGGAACCACATCATAGTTCAATTTCAGTATTGTTTCATCGTATTAGTCATGACTTATGAGTGTGAACGTATAGAAGAAAGAAAGATGTATATATTTATGTGTGTTATAAAAATAATAATTTCAGTGTTTTCGTAATTGGCAGGCATTTAATGTCAGGCCAACCAAGCAAAGATTAGCATTTCGCATGGTTGCTTGCATTTCTTGATTCAATAACATTTAACATATTTATTTATTCGGGGAAAAAGTGTGGATTCAGAATCGAATCAAACAAGGAACTCAAGTTTGTAATAGAAAATGTGAACTTTAAGGTTATCAAATAAATGTTTTGGGGTTGGATTACAGTTTAGGTGTAACAACCCATTACCCATACTATACGACCACATGTGTATTGAAAAGAGTTAAAACTTTTACTTCCTCTGATCAACATTATTTTTACAGGCTCCTATTTAATTTTATCTGAAGATAGATAGTTTTTGAATTTACCCCTGGACATGTAATATTAGGATATCATTAGATTGTAATTTTGCTAAATTGTATTTTGTGTTCCCTAGATCTGTAGCAGACTGTCTCAAAATGATAGATGAAGAAAACACTGAATTATTTGTCTTCAGTTGTGTCTCAATTGGAGGTGATGATGATTAATTCGTTTTCTTCCAAATTAAATATGAAAATTAATGACAGGTCAGTGGGTTTCATGGTTCAACTAGAAGGTTTGAAACAAACTACATCAGCAAAAGAGTAACACGTTGAGTTTGAGAGAGCCAAAAGTTGTTTCATTGCTGGTTTAGAAATGTGAATATGTTCTACCCTAAAACTATTCATGAAGCATATTATATGGCTTTGATACATGATTACGCTTAGAGCAATGGAAACTAAGATTGCCAACAATGTGTTTGATGAAATGCCTAGATTAGATGTTATAGGTGAAAAAGAAGCAATAGTAGTTATGATGACGAAATGCCTAAGATAGAAATTGTGGGTGAAAAACAAGTTAGTAGATGAAATTGTTGCCTTTAAGGTGTTTGATAAAGTGCGCGGGAACCGTCGATGAGAATGATGTTGAAGAAAGGCATGTTGCTGCGTGAAAAACAAATTGATTTGAATGTTGTTGAAGACATCGAATAATAAACGGGCTTAAAATTTTGGTTCGAAAAGAACGCGAGGAAAATCGATCATTATTTAAATGAAACTGGTCATGTGGATAAAATTAGATGGCATGAAAGGGTTAGAAATGAGATTAACACTATGTTCTTGAGTTTGAAAATAAGAGGAAAGGAAGAGAAAGGAACAACAAAGAAGAGAAAAGAAAGTAAGGAGAAGGAAGATCTTTAATGGGAGTGTATTCTCAAGTTAGAAGGAAGAGAAAAGAAATATAATGGTTCACTCTTAATCATCTCACATTTGGAAGGAAAGAGTGAAGACAAAAATGAACTAAAGGCTTCCTTCTCCTTCCTTCATCTTCTTTTCCTTTCCTTTCTTAAATATAACTTAAGAACACACATTTTTTTCTTTCTTTTCACTTCTTTTCTTTTCTTCCCTAAAATAAACTAGAGAACAGAATGCAAAGGTGTGAGACATTTTGAAACTCGTGGTTGTAACATAATTGACAATTTTTGCCCCCGACTAACTTTCATTAACTTTCTCCGTTAAGTCATGAGAAATGACAAAAATGCCCTTCCCTTTCCCCCATTCCTCCTTTTTCACCAACCCTTTCTAACTTTCTTTTTCCGTTTTTCCCAAGACACCATCACTGATTTTCCTTTCCCACCTTTTGATCACCAAACAAATTAACACCATAGCATATCTTGAAAAATTAAATACAAACAAATCCACGTGAAGCCTCACATTTCTATCCTTGCCAGAAAAATAAACCTCACCTTTGTATCCTCGCCGGAAAAATAATCTCTCACTTTCTTATGTTCGACCCGATCGGAAACCCCCACCTTTCACCGACCACCACCACCACCGTTCATTCACATTTATCACCACGGTTTAAGTGGGCTTCACTTCGTTTTCCGAGGATTTAAGTCGGCTTCACTCCGTTTTCCGGCTATTTCAGTGTCTCCGGCCATGGTGCAACCCATTACGGCCAGTTAAATTCCGTCAACAAAGTCGTGAAAGTGGTGTTTGTGGTTGTTGTTGGTTGTTCTGATCAGATCTGGAAGGAGATGGTGGTTGTGGTACCTTCGGTTTGGTGGTGCTTCTGTGGTATTAGTTGCCATCTCCGACAATCAACCAAACTCCGGCCATCATTCATGAGCTTCTACCGCTTGCAGATTTTTCAACCACCATCCATCTTCAGATCTGTTTGCGTTTCTTCGACCTAAGATATGTCCGGATTCTAATTTGTCAAATTGGATCTTCAATTACAAAAGCTTAATAAAGTCTGAATCGATTTATGATTATAAGTGGTCAAGAGTCTGAATTTGTTTTTGTTTTTTAGTGGTTGAATTTTTGGAAGAACAAATAGGATGGAATTTAGGAACTTCAGCGAAGCTTCTGTTTCCATTTATTTAAGATGGATTTGAATTTTAATATCATTAAAGGATGAACTTGGAGATATGAGTGCAGTACGTAATCATGGTTTTGTTGAATGCTATGTTTATAGACTTGTATAGGTTTGATTTGTGTTAAAGAGAAAAAAAAATACAAAAGTGTTATGATAGGTGGGTGTTAGTCTTTGACAGGGAAGAACAAAGAACAGAGGAAGAAGAAGATGAAAGGTATTTTAGTCATTTAGTTTAATTTAAGTGAGTTTTTCAATGAAAGTTAGTTGTAAGGACAAAAATTGCAGAAACCGAAGATCATAGGGTAAAAATTACGGAAGAAATCCTCAAATGATAAAATCGGCCAAAACGCAAGATCGCTTAGACAAAAATTGCAAACTTCCCAAGGATAAATATATGATATACACGTGGAGAATACTACTATAAAATGGTATCATAATTTTATTAAGACCAAAGGAATGCTACTCCAACATGGGCTGATTATGTCGAAGTGCTAATCACATGGCTGGGTGAAGTGTTTGATGATCATATGGTCGACTCAAAGGAAGAAACTAAAAGTGTGTATATTGGGTCTGGTGTTGTGTTTATAACGGCAGTTATGGGTAGTACAAGATATGGTGTCAATCGAATAATAACCAAGAAGACAAATGAATACATCCAAAATGACATGAAATTGAGGTCAATTAAGATAACACCGGATCATGAGGACAAACTGAGGATTGGTATCACTTGGACAGAAAAAAACAAGCAATTTGCGGCCAAAAGAATTTCGTCTGTAGTATTTACTGAAATGCATGAGATTTGTGAAGCTTTTGTTGGTTTACACGTCAATAGCATAAACATAACATTTAATGGTTTAAACGTAATGTTAGACGGTAGATTTGAATAGTTGGCCCAAGTCTGATTATGGGTTTAGGGTCCATTAGGATTTAGGTATATTCCATTGTACTCTATAAATACCTACATATGTAACACATTATAACATACATGGTTTCATTATTCAACATGTTATCAGAGCGGGTTCTCTAACCCTCTTACCTACCGCTTCCGCATTCTTTCTTTTCACGTTCCCTGTCCGCGAATCTACTATTCTCATATTTCCCCGTCCGCGAATCTACTATTCTCATATTTCCCCGTTCGCGAATCTACTATTCTCATATTTCTCTAATATCTTTTACCTTATAAATTATCGACAATCTTCTAGTATAGGTTTTTAGAAGAAAAAAAAAGAGTCGTCAAACTTTACGTTCGTAAGTTGCATCCCGTTTACCTCCTCCTAATTTTCTGTTCATTCACAAGCCCCCTCCTATGATTGGTTTCTTTAGAATTCTTTTTATTATTATTGTTATTATTGTTATGTTATTTACTTATACTTATTATCGGGGAAAAAAAAATTAAAATCATCCTTTGGTTCACTTTGAGTTGCCATCAGTTTGCAACTTTCCTTCTCTACATCTAATTTGTCTTATAATTAACAAGAATAGTAAAATAATAGGGATAACTACCTCCATTCCATTCGATGATCCTTTTGTTCTCAAAAGGTGGTTTGTATCTTTTCAAAAGAAACGATTTTGTTTTCTAGTTCTCCATTCGTATATCTTGTTTCCTTCTTTATCTCCTTTCTATTACAATTCTACTTTAGTTTCTTTCAAAAAATAAAAATAAAAATAAAAATCATAGATGTTGTTGCTGTCGACCAACGACAATCTCCGCTTTTACTACTGTTTTATTTTGCTTTTGCTACCGCTTTTGTTGATGCTGTTTGAATATTCGCATCCGCTTGCTGTCGGATATATTCATCAACAAAATAGTTACTGCTTTTATTTGCTTTTGCTACTGTTGTTTGAAGATTCGCATTCGCTTGCTATCAGATATCTTCATCAACAAAATAGTTGTAGATTTAATGCTTTAATATGTACAATTCTTTGCTCCTGTCTCGAGCTTTCGTGATTTCGTCGCTCGAACTGCGGGGGAGTGTTAGATGGTAGATTAGAATAGTTGGCCCAAGCCTGATTATGGGTTTAGTGTCTATTAGAATTTAGGTATATTACATTGTACTCTATAAATACCTACATATGTAACACATTATAACCTACGGGGTTTCATTATTCAACATCAACAATGTTAACCATTAGTGAACCTACTGCTGTTGTAATTGCTTATGGATTAGACAAGAAAGTCAATAAGAGTAGGGGAACTTTGGATGTCTACCTTCTTAAAGTTGAAAGGTATATTATTGAAGTGACATCTAAAGTTATTAAAACACATCTTGGAGGTGAAGATTGTGATAGCAGAATGCTCAACCACTTTCTTCAAGAATTCAGAAGCAAGAGATGTGTTAGGATGATGTGGCTTATAGCAGGCAGGAGATTGGCGCCAAGAACACCAAAAAGAATGGAATTCTGTTTGGATGTTCTACCTTTAACTGAAAGAGAAAGTGATAGGATTTTTTTTTTATGAAATCACATAATTAAGTATTCGCCGGAGTCAAAAGAAGAAGTGGTGATGATCGAGGAGAGTTTACCCCTAAATAAAATGATGTATTTGCTTGAAGGGTCACTCGTAGGATTGAAGCTATTGCTCGTAATTCTATAGTTTACTCATTACTCAGTGATAGAAGACAAAACCTTTTCTAACTGATATATTTCTTTCAAACAATGATTGGAAGGTTCATGTGGTGCCCTAGTACGTTCGTGGCAATTTCATTATCTTTTAGAGGGGTTCATAGATTTTGGGGTCATGCGATTGCTCTGGGTTTACATACAACTACGTTAATTATTCCTAAAAAGACTAGAACTTCTGTAACAAAACCACTCATACCCGGTAATGCAAGCGAAGCCATGGAAAAGCTAGTATCTCTCTGTCTCTCGATCTCCGTGTAAATTGATCTTTATCATTGTTCCATTGAGTTCTATTCAATTTCGTAGACTATTCTACAATCCTAGCTTACCTAGTTGTTTAGATAATTGGTTGACCATCAATCCATTTCGGTCTCGATCAATCGGGTTGTATTACTTAAATCCCTTAATGTTGTAAAATATAAACATGTGTTTTAGTAGTAACATAAAGTAGAGTAATGTGTTTTTATTGATGTGTATTTATATATTTATATATATATATATATATATATATATATATATATATTATATTATATATTATTATTATTTATTATTATTATTATATTACCTACCGATGGAAGATGTTAAAGTCGGTACGTACCCATGAGATGATGTATTCTACAAACAATGTCGCATGTACATTGTATGATTAGGCTGGTGTTTTAAACGTACACCTAACCTAAAGAAGGGAATCATGATGTGTTAAGATTGGCATGGGTTTACTTTTTTGCTTCTCTTAATTAATTCATTTCATTTAAGTTTAATTATAATATAATTAAAAGACATATCATGTTACAACAACTGAATCTCACAAATATCATCGTACGTCTCTTCTCTTGTATGTTTAATGTCTATCTATTTATATTTAGTTGAAGTAGCTAGCTAGGGTCGACATGTCATTTACTAAGATTTATCATCATCCAAACTATATATATACACACACACACGTGTGTGTCTATATATATATATATATATATATATATATATATATATATATATATATATATGTGTGTGTGTGTGTATATATATATATATATATTAAAAGGATCCGGTGAGAACTCTATTTCAATGAGAACTCTCGGAACCTTACTTTCAAACTATTATATTCGCCCGGTTAGATCATAACGATCAGGGGCATTTTCGTCCAAAATAATCAACTATTGTAATCATTAATAATATAAGTACTTTGCAAGATCATATAACAATTAATTAGGTTTCCTTTAGCTGTGATTCTCAATAGAACTAATTCGTACGATCATTTTGCGGCAAATTAGCTACAATCATATAAAACAAACTACAGCAAAAAGAGACCCTCTCTCTTCTACACCCAGAAACTTCAATCCGATGGTCCTAATCTCCAGCGACCGAAATTGTTAAACCATTACCACCATCAGTTTCATAGACTTCGATCACCATCAATTTTTCCTTTCTATCTTACGTTCAATTTCATCGTTAGATCCATCTTTTTTTTATTAAATTCAAATTCATATATGCTTTTTAGTTATTACTTTGTAATTGAATTAAGTATTATATTATTGTAAAGAATCGAGTTGCTTTTACATTTTTAGTTCCGACTTACAATGAATTTCAAATAGAAAAATTGAGCTAGTAATGACGATGATGACGTATGAGATGTTGAACTTTTCAACCTAGCCAATTGGCCCAATTTAAAATACCCATGCATGTTTGTTGTTGTGTATGAGTAATATATAACTCTATGTGTCGCACCCCTAGATTTGATGTGCAGCGGAAGTCAGGTCGGGGCGCGACTAATCATGGATCATTACACAAGTTATAACAAACGACCTCTAAATGAGACGTTTAGAAATAAATTTCATAAAATATGTTGTTCACAAAAATACATGTTTGTTCTATTCGCGAGTTCGAATAAAAGACTAGAGATCTTAGTACAAAACTACTAATACAAAATAGTAATGCAGGAAAATCTCTCTGTTTGTTTGTAAAGCATGCGACTCGAGCTAGAGTCCCCTGTAGGCCATCCTACTGTGTCTGCGAACCTGAGATTACATACTAAAACGATCAACATAATGTTGGTGAGTTCATAGGTTTGAAACAGTTTATCAAAAGTTGGTAATAATCACAAGATTTAATCAGTGTTGCACGAATGCAAAATAAATGTATACTATTGCCATGAGTCTCACAGTTCGGCGCTTAACCTGGTTTGTGCCTCGGGCAGGTGCATAATCCAATACACCCGTAACAGTCAAATATTAATGCGTCCGTGGGTCGGCTAGAGCGACTAGCCCGGACGGGGATGTCAATCCCCGATAGATCTATCCAATAATACTCGCGCTCATACAATTAACGAACTATGATAAAGTGAGGACTTTTAGTGGATTAAAGGTCTCATGCAATCCGTATAAGAGTTGTTTCAATACTTGTGATTATAAAACAGTGTATGTAATCTCACCCCATAGTATAAAACAGTAAAAGTCGGACTATGAGACTCACCTGAGTCTTGTAAGAGATTATATCAAATAGTGGGTGTTCGTGTCCCAAGTGCAATTTTCTAGCGCCCTAAACGCATAAGATTGTAGATAAGTGGGGGGTTAATGTCCACTTATGTATGCAAGTGGGGGTTAATGTCCACTTGTGCTAGTCGTCCATTCAACTAGTTATGTCCAAAGGTTGTTTCTTGTTTGTGTTTAGAAAACATGTACGGCCCGTTGGTGACGTTTTGTAATAATAATTCTCACAGACATTATTATTATGTTTCGTTTCGTTGTATACTTGTAATAGTATATGTGTTGTGTGTACAAGTAGTGTCGTATATGATATAGTTGTTGTTTCGCGAAAACGTTCCTTAGTAAAATATGTTTTCAATCAGACAGTTTTATGCGACACAGATGTTGTGTCGCTATGAGGTGTTGCGACACAAAGGTATTTTCTAGCGCCCTAAACGCATAAGATTGTAGATAAGTGGGGGGTTAATGTCCACTTATGTATGCAAGTGGGGGTTAATGTCCACTTGTGCTAGTCGTCCATTCAACTAGTTATGTCCAAAGGTTGTTTCTTGTTTGTGTTTAGAAAACATGTACGGCCCGTTGGTGACGTTTTGTAATAATAATTCTCACAGACATTATTATTATGTTTCGTTTCGTTGTATACTTGTAATAGTATATGTGTTGTGTGTACAAGTAGTGTCGTATATGATATAGTTGTTGTTTCGCGAAAACGTTCCTTAGTAAAATATGTTTTCAATCAGACAGTTTTATGCGACACAGATGTTGTGTCGCTATGAGGTGTTGCGACACAAAGGTAGTGTCGCAAAGTATGAAATTCCGATAGTTGTGCGACACAAGAGTTGGTGTCGCAAGTCGAGATTTTAAATAGGTGTGCGACACAGTGGTTTGTGTCGCAGGTTAGTACTGTTCGATATAAAATGCTGCGACACGAGTTAATACTGCTTGTCTAGCGACACTAGGCTTGTGTCGCGGGTTGCGACACAAGTTAGTACTGATGGTTTTTAAATGTTGCGACACAGGGAATGGTGTCGCAGGAGTATTTCGAAAATCAGTAATGCGACACAGGGCTTGTGTCGCAATGATTTTGGCCATCTACGACACAGAGGACCTGTTGTGATTTCGAGTTCAGGATTGTGGTCAAACGTGCTCGTTTTGACCCGAAACCTTTACGGAAGTCTTAAATATGTTTTTAAAGCTTAGAAAAATTGTCGTTGCGTTTAGTGGTCAACCCGAAAGTGTTGTTTTTAAAAGGATGTCAAAACAGTCCATTGGTTCATTTCATCAATTTTTGTGTCGTTTTCGTGGCTCGTTTTGACTAGTCAAAGTGTCGAGATAAAATTCGAGAAAATTACCAGTCGTTCATGTACATCTTAACTAATTTCAGAAATTTTTCTGGAATTTTTGAGCAAGTCTAAGTATTTTTAATAATTCCATCTATCCTCTGAGGTCCAAAATCGACTAATCTGGACACATGTTCAAAGGTCGAATTACTGAGCAAAATCTACACATTTTCAAAGAATGTTATCTAAATGACATTTGTACCTAACAAAATTTTTGAGATTTTGGCGGTAGTTTCAAGTCATTTGGAGTCGTGTAGCTCGAGTTAAGGACTCGAGAAGTTGAGTCAAAAATCTGTCACCCGAGACAGTTTGGTGACACATTTTTGTAAAATCATTTTCGGGTATCAAACGGTGTCGAAAAATTATGAAACCACTTGGAGATGAAAGCTAACTCTTTAAACTTAACTTTTGCCTTTTGATTCGTCCATTTTGGTTGAGTTTTGAGCACGAAATTTTCCTTTGAAGTCGGGCCAAGTTTCTGCCCAGAAACTGTTAAGGTTTTTCTGTTTTCAAAAACGATTTTCGACTTTGTTTTTGGACATAATCTTGTTATATGGACATTATAACATGAATATAAGTGTGTTTCAAGTAAAATAAAAGGGGGATAGAGTTTCTTACAAAGAAGTTGATGAAAGCACGAAGAATGAAGGTCGAAAGCTTGTTTTCTTGCTTTTTCTTGCAAACCGAAAGAGATGATGCTATGGTGGTTTATGGTGATGCTTGTGGTGGTTTGTGGTGGTGATTTGGGAGGTGTTTTGGGGCTGGAATTGCAGAGAAAAAGAGAGGAGGGAGAGTGTTGAGAGAAAAGTGGAGTGTTTGTGTGAGTTTGAGTGTGGAAAGGAGAAGGGAAAAGAGAGTAAGGGAGGGGTGTCTTGGTATGGTGGTGATGTTGGGTGTAGGGGGCCCGGCCAGGGGGGCCCACTAGGGGTGGGGGAGTGTTAAATTTTGTTTCCCCAAGTTTACGTTACGCGTGGTGCCCGTTTACCCGTTCGTTTAAACGCTAAACGTTTATTATTCGAGTTTTCCGTTAACGAATTATTTGCGTAGATTTTGATTGGAGTTTTATTTAAAATACTTCATTTTAAGTTATTGAAATATATTTCGGGCTTCGTTCGGTTGTCGGGCGTGATTCGTGCGTTTTTGTTGTGTACGGTGCGTTTTATACGAAACGTATAACGTTTTAGATATTATTGTAACGATATAAGTTAAATAACAATTATTTATTACAATTATGTTATTTAATTAAATATTTTTCACCAACGTCCGTATTATTGTGTCGGATTCCATTCGATCGAATTTGCGTGATTAAAATTTAATTACGTACGTGCATATATATTTACATACATACAAACTGTTACTGCACTTAGTCCTATTTCATACTAAATACAAGTAATAATGATCTACGATTAAATACAAATGACGGCCTAATTTGCCGGGTGTCACACTATGCGTCAAGGAGGATGAAGATATATTGTTCTATATCTACATTTGTAAGTAAGATATTGTTTTGCATCTGGTTGCTTTTTGCACCTAGTTACTTTTGCACCTAGTTACGTTTTGTACCTAATTGTTTCTATATATATATATATATATATATATATATATATATATATATATATATATATATATATTGGAAAAGGAAGAAAAAACGAAGGAAAAAACACAACTGATCCGAACTTTGCATTCTGCACCTAGTCACATTTTGTACCTAATTGTTTTTACTTAATTTAGAGAGAGAATGCAAAACCGAATTCAAAAATATAAATTGTTTGATTTATATGTTATTTATATAAAAGTAATTGTGAATTGAAAATTTTGGGTTTCTTTCAAAAATGACAGTTCACATAAGGAAGCGGGCAAGTTTAAAAGAGGAAGCGAGCAGCTCTCACCGTTCCCACATTATATTAGTTCTCAGAGGATCTTCACCTTATATATATATATATATATATATATATATATATATATATATATATATATATATATAAACATTTGGTGGGAAACGTAAGAACTAGATGCAAATACAAAATGAATCTAATAATCTCTAATTATTTTGTTTGAAATTAAATGCATTTTGTATTTTGTATCTAGTTCTCATAGTTCTCACAAATTGTTAGTTCTCACGTATTCTCACCCTAAATATATATATATATATATATATATATATATATATATATATGGTGGGGATTAAGAGGGAAGTAAAAAATGGGGGAAGGAAAGAAGCTATTCCTAGCAATACATTATGGTCAACTCAAAAGTAAACGCGGTGGCAAAATTGTAAATAACTCAAAAAATTTCAGAATATTAATATTCATTTGGAAAGAATGTTAATCAAAATTACAACTTAATATTTTTAAACAATTTTTTACGATGAATGTTAACTCATATACATTATTATACTTTGATGAATGTTAAGTTATTTCGTTTAACAATATATAAAAACATATATAAGTTAATATTCATCATAAGTTATTGTTTATGAATATTAATTGTAATTTTAATCAACATTCATTCCAAATGAATGTTAATGTTCTAATTTTTTTTTTTTTTGTGAAATTCGATGGTTAATGACGACTATAATTAAATTAATTACTTGTTTATAAGTTTTGTATGTTGAAATTCGTTTAATTTTATTGTATTCATTGGTGAATCAAAATTTTCACAAAAATCAAAAGTTATACTCAAAATTCTTAATATTTTATGAATATGAATTATGACGAATTGAAAATATGTATGAATATCTTTGGTGAATTTGAAATTTATAATGTTTCGATTGATTTACATGCTTTAAGTTTGAATTTTAAATAAAAATTAATGAAATGAGTATTGTATATGAGTTGGAAAAGATATAAAGAAATGTGTGAATGAGGTTTGCTTTTCTTTTTCTCTTAAATTTAGAGTTTCCCTCTTTTTATATATATATATATTACTCGTGGATAGATGCGCCAAAAGCGCTCGTGCCTTTTTAGTGCTCCATTACTCTTTATGTTTGAATGGGTGTTCTTAAAAAGGCTCCAATGTAATAATAATATATATCTCCCACTCCTACTTGATTGATAGACAGGGGTGTCAAAACTGGCTATTTTAAACATGTAATATCCTTGGATTATTTCTTCATCACATCACACCAAATTATATTATTATTAATTATCAGGGTCGGTCTTTAATTATCTGATGCTCAAGGCGACTCAATCGAAAATTGCCCCATACTGATTTTTTTAAACAAAATCACATAATCTTTTATGTGTTAAGAACGTAGTAAAGTTAGGCACTTAATCCTCACGCTCATTTTCATCAAGTATTAATAATTTAACTTTAACTATTACAATAAAAGAAGATAACTCTAAAGTACAAGTTCAATGTGTTTGTTTGAGCAAAAATATCAATTATTCCATACTAAAAACTGGTAACTCGTTCAACGTCTGTTGACTCATTGTACTACGAATATAAGACTTCGATAATTATACTCTTGAATAATTTTATGGAAATATGTTATATTTAATTCAATGGCTACGTGACCTAATATCATTAGATTACTTTTGTAATATTAAATGAGTTTTGAATATCACTACGTGTTTTTCTATTTACAACAAAATTCTTGAAACTCATTTTTTTTAACTTTCATAAACAAAAGTACGGGACATACGCGTGCCTTTGTGTCCTCATCATCCATAAACCTTTTTTACTTGACTTGTTAACATATTTCGCTTTAATTTATTACTAACATTTAAATTTAATTTAATAATTTATTTATTTACGTTGCCATGCTTAGGGCGTCAAATAAGTTATTTTGCGGCAGCAAGTTCATGATAACAAACATCACTATCATATATTCTAACTATGAATGCACCTTCAATTACGAGCTAGTATTTTTATATATAGGAAAAAGAGAATTCAAGGGATATTGGGGCTCATTAGAAGATAACTAGGTTATCAGATAGTCTATCTAACGAGGTGTTTGAGGGAGTTTATTTTCATTGCTTATTGCTTATAAGTAAATAAGTCCAAATTTTGTAGCTTATTTCAAACTTCCAATTTCACTTCACAAATAAGCAAATAAGCTCAAGAAATAAGCTTCCCAAAACACTAAAATATGAGTTTATTGTATGCAAATAAACAAAGAAGCTTGCAAAATAAAGGCCCAAACACCCTCTAAACATAATAGTTGTAGTATTTGGCTGCAAAAAGAAATAGAGCACGTAGTACACGGGGTAATTAGGCCGGTATGACGCCACCATTTGCGGTTAACGTATTTGGTGGGCCCAGGCTCATAAGTATTTGTTAATTGGATAGGTGGACACCCAATAATGCGAATCCTAACGCCAATGCGAAATGGATTCAGATGGTTAACTTGACTTTATCGTTAACGCCTTTTAAGTCACTTTCTGGAATTTTGTCGTAATATTAAACTTGATTATAGAATTAGAAAAATCTAATATTGTCACTTTAGATTAATGAGTAACCACGTAATTTTGAGTATCAATCTCGTGGACGTGCAAGTCTTAGAGTAGTTAAGGTCTGAAGCCTATCAAAATAATCTGTTATTGCAAGTCCAGCCGTAGCAGATTGACGTGTAACTAAAATTTCATGAATTCCTATTAATGTTTTCTTACGAAGACGGTTTGCCTGAAATGAAATTGTAGTTTTCATAAACACCCTATATAAACCTTATAATGAAATATATGGATTAAGTAGTTTTCCCTTTATCAACAGAATCAATGTGAATTTTTTTCCGAATAAGCCATTATTGTAGAGAGATTAGAGGGGAAATTTTTAAACAAACTACCTTACGGAGACAATCATCAACTGCTCCTAGCTTTCCTATAGATATAGCCATTTGAGAATTATAAGAGGAGAAGTTTGATTTTTCCGCGTATGATGTCGTAACACCGTTAAGCATTGTCTCACCGATAGATAGTTCCAAACAGGTGACGCTTTCGGATATTAGTTGTTCCTCACTGGTAGTTTTCTTTTTCAATATTGTAATTTTCTTCATCTGTGTTTCGATTAACTCCAATTAATTTTGAATTAACTGAAACAAGATTAAAACACAATCTACAATTAAATAACTTGCTTGACGGTTCAAATTTTACTATTGTATTTATTTAAAAATGAATATGTTTCTAATAGGTTATTAAAGATGTTGGAATTTGTAGAAAACATCCAAAAAATCTAATCATACATCAAAGTAATTGAAGGTTTTTAAACTTTGGTGTATGAAACTATTATGTGTGGCATTTGTCATTCATCAGTATGGTTGGAATATATTGTGATCCTAAGTTCCTAAGCATTTTTTTCACTGATCATTCAACCATTTTGCATAGCTTTCAGCAAATGCTACAGTTACTGTTTGTATAAGTTACTATTAAATTAAAATAATTCTAAAAATTCTATTAACATACATACATACAAAAAGTAAAAAATTATTAAACCATGATTTATAATGTATGTCAAAATACATACCGGTAGTACGATGATGATGAGATAGACCAGGCATCGTTTTTGTTACGCTATACTGTAAAAAGTTTACAAAGAAAATTGTTACCAAGAATACGGATTCAATTGACACAACGTGTACCTTTTTTTGAGCTTCATTTGTCACATTCTTGAGTTCTTCATATTTAATTTGCTTTTCATCAAGCAATAACAACTCGTAGGAAAAGATTTACGTTTTTTGAGCCTATTTAAATAAATTCGAATTAGATTTACGTTTATAAAGTAAGTTGTGAAATTGAAATACATTAAGCAATAACAACTCATAGGAAAAGAAAAGTTTTAGTGACGTTTACTTATTTTCATATTTATAAAAGAGTAAATTTTATAAATGGTCACTATGTTTTATACCGATTTATGAAAATCGTTCTTATACTTTATTTTTTACTTTTTTAGTCCAATAAATTTACATTTTATATATGTATATATATATATACATATATATTCGTTGCAGGTCGTTAAATTAGTATCGAATAAAACAAATCGATCGCATTAAAGGAAAACATAGTGCAAAAAATGGATATGGTGGTATTGACTAATTTTATGCTCCAACGAAGAAAATCTTTTGGAAAAAAGCTTTTAATCCAAAGCTTGAAATTTATCAAGCAGTACACTCCGATTAAAATAAAAATAATGAATGTGGTACACAAATTTATCTTTATGATGTAAAATAAAATAAAATAAATAAATAAAGTAAATGGGCAGAAAAGGGCTACAACGGACAGAAATTATGGAAGGGTTACTTTCAAGACTCAAGCTACCTAGAATTAATAATAATAAAAAAAAAAAAAAAAAAAGAGAGCCGTTACACTATCCACAGCTCAGCATCGGTGCGTTTTTTTTTTTTTTTTGTTCTTTTTTATTTAAAGGGTAAGTTTCTATACCAATTAAAGGGGTTAACTAAAAATGTGCATTTATGTTAAAATACATAGTTTATTAAATCAAACTTTGATATAAAAAAGTATATTTCTGAATAAAAAAACGTATTAAAAAAGGAGAGTTTTTTTATATAATGAATAATTATATTATAAAAACCTTCTTAAAACTTTATAATTTTTTTTTTATGAAAAACATATTTTCAAAACTAGTTATAAAACTGATTATCTAAAAAAAGGTAAAGTATATTGTTTACCGATAAATAAAAGGAAAAAAAAAAAGAGAGAGAGAGAGCGAGAGTTATAAACGATAAATAAAATAATAAATAGATTGCGCAAAAGTACAGATATTGTGATTTAAATTACTTAAAATAAATAGAGGAGTACAGGTATTGTGAATTAAAATTACTAGAGGCTAAATGTTGTCATTTTGAAAAACGTGTGTAAACATACATTACTTGAAATTTAAATTGAATTAAAATACTAATAATGAAAAAAAAAGATAACAATTACCTTCGGTATTTGGAAATACTAGGGAAAAAACCTGCGTTTCGTACTGGACAGTCGAATAAATATATTAATATTAATTAATAGTTATAATATTTCTTTTTAGAAATAAAATAAAAATAAGCTTTAGTATATTACTCGTATTATTTGTATATTAATCTTATTTAATTATGACATTTAAGTTCCAAAAGTTTATAACAAATATTATATCATTTTGCTTGTGAAAAGAATCGAATTTTGAAAGGTTTTATCAACAAGAACTGAAAGTTTAGTTTTACCAACAAATAAATTATTATTTTACTAATAAAAACTCAAAATAAATGGAGTTCGATTAGTTTAATCAACCAAATAATGAAAGTTTACTTTTATCAACAAAAGGACACTAAACTCATTTCCTTACCCCGGTTTAAAAAACCGTAATTTTGAAATTTGCATTCTCAATTTTTAAAAGATACATCCTTTAAACAAACAACTTTTATAAATCTATTTCGTTCCCATTGACATTCCCGTATATCAAAATATTTAATTAATTCAAACACACCATAAATGATATGAATAATATGCAAATTACAATGATAGCAATACTAAATAATCTACACCCCTTAAACCAACATTTTCTATCATTTCCTTTCATTTTCATTGGGACTCCTACTTTCCTACATATTAAAAGCTCAATTTGGTCAAACCCTTTGCTAAAGAAAACTTTTGACTCCAATGGAAAAATATTTTCCATAACTTTTTTTTTGCCAAAAAGATCTCAAATAATTAAACCAACCATTAGAAATGCTCTTATGATATGGTAATACATAGCTGGTATTACAATTCCGAATGTTTAAAAGTGATTAGTAGAAAAAAAACTTGGTATAGCACCCTTTAACTTGTGTTTCCCAATAATGATAATATCTATTTTTATTTAACCTCCTTAATTAAAAGCAACAAATTATTGAATGAAAAATCATTAATTAACTATTATATAAAGAAACCTATTTACTAACACATCATCCTATAATTTTTTAAATAATTTATCTCCTATTTTCTAATTTAATAATTTTTTAAAAAAATCACTGATTTCATTTACAAAACTAATCTTATAATATATGATCTTAAAAATATAAATTCATCTATTATCTATTACTACTTATGAAGTGTGTCTTATGGTGAGTCTTAGAGTAAAGACGTGAAGATACTATTTTTACATTGTCCTGGTGAGAATACTATTGTTGAAAAAGTGGCAGTGTTCTTGACAGTGTTCTGGACTTTTTGATTTTTGTTTTTTTAAAATTTTTAAATACATATAATTAAATAAATTGATTTAAGTAACAAATTAACTTAAATAAAGAGAAATTCATCATTAAAAATTTAAACATTACATTTTGCAATCTATATATTTTTAATGACAAAGATATTTTAGTTAGAAGATTATGTTATATTATGTATTCATTGTATATAAAATGTGTTTTAAACATTAATATGTACAACAGTAGTCAAATTTACACCAAAACATACCTATTACGTAAGAATCAATTTGCAAGTTTTACTTACCACTTCCCCGTGTGTGTGTGTATATATATATATATATATATATATATATATATATATATATATATATATATATATATATATATATATATATGCAAATCCGTAAAATGTACGGCAATCTCAAATTTACAATATTTAATTTTATGGTACATCAAAAGAAGATCATCTACGTCGAACTTTTTTAGAAAAGTAAATAAATTTAGATATCAATTGTATTATCAATTGAATAATTTAAATACATAATATAAACATAAATTATCAAGAAAATGCACAAATATAATTATTAAAATATATCCTAAACATAATAGAACTACACACAACAATAATAATTAATAGATAATTATTAATAAATTAATTATTCTAAACATATCCTTGTTTAATAATAATTTGACATTTGTGATAATAACTTATGGTTATCCTAAACTATTTAAAATATAATTAATTTATTAATTTAAAAATTATAAGAAATTGCCACGTAGGATTTTATGTCAAGTGGTAAGTTATGGAGCTTTATTTTATACTCCTTTAGTGTATATATATATATATAGTAGGTGTCAAGAGTGAAGCAATTTTTTTGAGAGAAGGCGGGAAACATATTTTTACCAAGAAATATTAATCAAAACCGATGTTATAACTACTAATATTCATATATAAACTACATTTTAAAACTTATAATATCATATGATGAATATTAACAGAATTTTCTAACATTCATCATTAATGAATGTTAACCGAAGTGGATATTATCATTTTCTTTGAAAAATTATTCGCTAACATTCGTCAACGATGAATGATAATCAAAACGTATAAAAACATATATTTACCAATAAATATTAATCAAAACCGATGTTAAACTACTAATATTAATCAATGAACTTATTTTTATAACCTATAATATCATATGATGAATGTGTAGCTTCTCTGCTTTTCAGAAATTAGTGTTTTCTCTCTTAATCCTGACTCTCTCTCTCTCTCTCTCTATATATATATATATATATATATATATATATATATATATATATATATATATATATATATATGTGCCATTTTGCTGTAATGATTTCATAATTAGTTCCCAAATTTGTTGATATATTATTGAAATCAAATAAATGAGATTTGAAATCAAAGAACATGGTCAATTAAAAGATTTTTAACAGTGATTATGTTGACATATTACAAATCGAATGTAAACCACGATTATAAACCCAAGGCTCAAACAGTGATATAAATCGAATCGAATTATTTGAAGTCAAATCGAATTTAATATTGATATAAACCACCAATATACAACATAGAGTTAGGCTAAAACATATTTTCAGAGATCCACAGTATATGCAAAAAGATTGCATTAAAATAAAACTTATAACTAACCTCACTTCACAATCCCTCTTTGTATTCCTTAAAATCGGCCTTCAAAAGCGTGAATGTTGCCTGAGTTTTCACCTCAAAGTTTGGTATGAATAATATGAGTATTTAAAGTCATTAACTATATGTATATATGTATAAATATAAATTTCATGTTAACCAATAATGTACAATTAATTTGTAATATATATAAAGAGAAGTATGATATTATATATTATATATTATATAAGAAAGTTTAAAGATAAAAGAATCATGAATGGTCTATATATGTATAAATATAAATTTCATGTTAACTAATAATATACAATTATTATATATATATATATATATATATATATATATATATATATATATATATATATATATAAAAGTATGATATTATATATGTTATATATTATATATTATATATGAAAGTTTAAAGATAAAAGAGTATGAATGGTCTTCTAAACTGCTATTTAGAAAGGTTTTTTTTTTTTTTTTCTTTTCATGATACAGTTTTTTTTTTATTAGGAAAGAATTAGAAAAAGAATCAGATTGAATTAGTAAGGGGAAAATATAATATAAATAGGCCATTTATATGATTGAATAAGTCAATAAATAAATGTGTAATTAAATGGATAATTAGGGATTTTTGAATTAGATTTTATTAGGGTAATTAGGTAATTTAATCATGGGTAATGAGACTTATTACATGGACAATTAGTGGGGTTAAGATCAATGATGATTAAGTGTGAAGACTAATTAATTGAAGGGGTGGAATTAATGTCTACATATTTTTGTATTTCCTATAATAGTAATAGGAGAATATGAGATGGGTTGTGATTTTGCCACAGGCAAAATTTATGGATACACATGGATAAAATTGAATAGACAATTATACCCTTTAATTTATTTTAACCTATTTTCTAATCAATTCCCAAACACCAAACCATCGCCTTCTACCCATATTTTTCAATCCAGTTCCGATCTAACTTCCGACTATCTCTATCCACTTGCCATTTATTATCCGGTGACTCCCACGACATTTTCATACAAATAATCATGAAAATTGCTAAGCTTAAAAGTATACTTAAATCAATGGCTTATCTCGCAAAAGAAAGAATAGAAATTGGATCTAAAACAACATCAATCGCTAGCTACCAAGAGGGTCAAATTTCTTCATGTTTATCAACATGAAATATGGTAGGTTCCAAAAGCTTGAATGTGAACACTTTCATCATAAAAGAACCTCGACTTCATTGTAAGGCCCGAAAATAAAACACATGCATTTCGAAGTACCACAATTTAGTGCTTTCGAATGAATTTCGAATTAAACTAACATTGAAGTAAAATTCGATCCTAATCGGAACAGATTTACATTCGCTCCTCGGGCGAGGTAACTAAAATCAAAAGAAAACCGATTTATCTTCAAATCGGGAATGGGAGTGCACAGGTGGATTTGGGAACGAGGGATGCCAGATGCATCATGCCTCTGCTGTGGGAGTGTTTTAATGGTTAAATATTTTTTCCGTAAAAGAGTACAGGTTAATAACTTGATATAAGGAGAGGGGTATTACTATAAATTTATATTTTTCTCACGTGTATCTGTAGAATTTGCCTGTGGCAAAATCATTGTCCATATGAGATATGAGATAGGAGATAGAGATAGAGATAGAGATATGAGATTTAACTAATGTAATTTTTTTAATTAATGTAATATATTTTTATCTTAATGATAATTTATAAACCGATTGTAATGTTTTCTAGTTAAGTAATATTTTTTAATTAATATAATATTTTTTATTTAATGTAATTTATTTTAATTAAATTTGTATTTTAAAAAGTAAATTAAATTAAATTAATAATATGTGAGGGCTAGAAATTAAGTGACATAGTCCTCTTCTTCCATTCGTCCACATCTCTCTCTGCCAGTGTGGGCACTAGATAGATGTGCTCTTCTTCCTTACAAATATCATCATCCCATTTTTATTCATATTCATAATTCATAACATTAAATATATATATATGGCCTCATCCTCTTATTTTATGCTGTGGTTAGTGGCAGCAATTGCAATTCGTCATCCATCATCATGTTTAGGAATGAAACGAACATATATCGTTCAGATGAATCATCATCTTAAACCCTCATCCTTCCTTACTCATCATGACTGGTACTCCCACAGTCTCAAATCAATTGAATCCACCACCACCACCACTGAAAGTGAGAATGCTGACGATGGCATCCTGTATTCCTACACAAACGCATATCACGGTTTCTCAGCATCACTAGATCTAAACCAGGTGGAGGCCCTCCGACAGTTGGATTCCGTAATCGGTGTCTACGAGGATACCCTTTATCATCTCCACACCACTCGCACTCCTGAATTCCTAGGTATTGAAAATGAGTTAGGGTTATGGTCCGGTCACACACCTCAACAACTCAATGCTGCTTCCCATGACGTCATCATCGGAGTACTCGATACTGGTGTTTGGCCTGAGTCCAAAAGCTTTGACGATTCCGGGATGCCTGCCGTTCCTAGTCGGTGGCGCGGCGAGTGTGAAGAGGGTGAGGATTTTAAGGCAAGCGCGTGTAATAAGAAACTCATCGGTGCACGTAAGTTTTCAAAAGGCTTTCGTTTGGCAGCAGGAGTTATCTCAAAAGAGAAAGAGTCCCCACGTGACCAAGACGGTCACGGGACACACACATCCACAACCGCAGCGGGAGTCCAAGTGGGTAACGCCAGTCTCTTTGGTTTTGCTAGTGGGACGGCGCGTGGTATGGCCGTTCACGCGCGACTGGCCACCTACAAAGTTTGTTGGAAAACAGGTTGTTTTGGTTCTGATATATTGGCAGGTATGGATCGTGCGATTGCAGACGGTGTAGATGTGTTGTCTATGTCGCTAGGTGGAGGTTCTGCCCCCTATTATCGGGATACGATTGCGATAGGTGCGTTTAAAGCCATGGAGAAGGGTGTGTTTGTGTCGTGTTCTGCAGGTAACAGTGGGCCCTCAAAGGCCTCACTTGCCAACGTGGCTCCATGGATAATGACAGTGGGTGCGGGTACTTTAGACCGAGATTTCCCGGCGTATGCGATTTTAGGAAACGGGAAACGTGTGACGGGAGTGTCTTTGTATAGTGGGAAAGGCATGGGTGATCAACCGGTTCAATTGGTTTATTTTCCAATTAATAATAGTAACAAAGGCAGAAATTCTAGTAGTAGTAGTAGTAATTTGTGTATGCCGGGTACACTTGAACCGGAAGCTGTACTTGGTAAAGTGGTATTTTGTGACAGAGGTGTGAATCCACGTGTTGAAAAGGGTCAAGTGGTTAAGGATGCGGGTGGGATTGGAATGATACTTGGGAATACGGCAGAGAGTGGTGAGGAGTTGGTGGCAGACAGTCATATGTTGCCGGCGGTTGCTGTTGGAAGAAAGATTGGGGATGAGATAAGAGAGTATTTGAAAACAGAGGGTGATAATGCAAAAGCGATGTTAAGCTTTGGAGGAACGGTGTTGGGGGTAAAACCATCGCCAGTCGTGGCTGCATTTACTTCAAGAGGTCCAAACATGGTGACACCGCAAATATTGAAACCAGACGTAATTGGTCCCGGAGTCAACATCTTGGCTGGATGGTCAGAAGGAATTGGACCCACCGGGTTGGAGACCGATACCCGCAAAACCCAATTCAACATCATGTCAGGTAATGCAATACCAACGGTTGGTTTGGTTATTAACAACAATTTACTACTCAATAATTATGAGCATTAATTAAATTTTAATTTTTTAATATGAATATGAATGAATGATATAAATAATGTATTGGTGTCAAGCTCACCTTGTTTTAAGTTGTCGTCTGTCAATGAGTGCACATGGTGGAGTAAAGTGGAAGAACATGTCTCCATTATACTTTGAGAGTGCCTTTCTTATTATTAAACTAAAAAATTTATTAAGTTAATTAAAGAGCAAAAGAAATGACCTCCAAACTCTTTCAAGTCAAACCGTATCAAACTTGTCTAATTGAGATGAGCTTAAACTTGTTTCATGGAAAACCTATTGAATATAGTTTGCAGGCATGCAGTCATTTCTAATGGATCTGATTAACCTCTTTTCAATGAATATAAATTAATTATGTTTCAGGTACATCTATGTCCTGCCCACATATTAGCGGGTTAGCAGCACTCTTGAAAGCAGCACATCCAGATTGGAGCCCCAGCGCCATCAAGTCTGCTCTCATGACCACCGCATACACCCTTGACAACACCAAATCCCCCCTCCGTGATGCAGCGGGTGGTCAAGTTTCAACCCCATGGGCCCATGGAGCCGGTCATGTTGAACCACACAAGGCCATCTCTCCTGGTCTTGTGTATGATATCACAACACAAGAATACATTGCATTCGTTTGCTCTTTGGGCTATGACATCAAGCAAGTACAAGCTGTGGTCAACCGTGCAAATGTCACCTGTACCAAAAGACTAGGGGACCCTGGTCGATTAAACTACCCGTCGTTCTCGGTTCTTTTTGGGAAGTCAAGAGTAGTCAGATACACCCGTCAGCTAACCAATGTTGGACCTGCTGGGTCTGTTTATGACGTCACAGCAGAAGCACCAAAAGGAGTTCAAATTAGTATTAAACCAAAACAGCTTGTTTTCAAGAATGTGGGGGATAAGATGAGGTACACAGTTACATTCGTCTCCCAAAAGGGTGGTAGTGGGGATGTGTTTGGGTCTATAACTTGGAAGAATGCCGAGAATCAAGTTAGGAGCCCTGTTGCTTTTGGGTGGTCAAGGCTCATATAAGATGTGGTTATTGGCTTGCTTGCACATAGAAACCTCAAAACCATATATGGGGCCTTGTTTCTTGTGCTTAAAAAAAACTTAATGTAATAGAAGTAGGTGTAATTTACTATGCCTAAGGAATGCAATGAAGAGTTTTGCTTTCAAAGAAATCTGTCATTCTGTATGTTTATTATTTCATAGGTACATTAGCAACATCTACAACAAGAATAACAGCAGTTTAGGCTACAACAACCGCAACTTGAACATTTAGGGAGTTTAGGACACGAGCACTTCGTTGGCCAACATGAGAAACAACATTTGCAGCGACAACTACAATCTGGACATTTTGGGCAGCAATTATCACTACAGCTGGGGCAACAGAAGCAAGTTGAAGGGTAAAGTGGCGTAAAAGAACAAGTGCACTTTGGTAGTGAGCAGGAGCAACAGCCAGGTGAGGAGCAGGAGCCACAGCAGCTTGACGTTTCAAGACAACAGCTGTAGCAGCAAAACGATGGCATGCTGAAGCAGGAATTTCCACTGCAAAAGAACAAGTACATAAATACGTTGTTGGCCCACAAGTGACATGCATTAACAAAAGAAAAGAAAAGAAAAGAAAAGGGAAAAGAGAGAGACAATAAAAAGTGTTATACCATAGCCACTTCCAGAAACCACAAGATTTATGAGTCTTCCTACATCTGGTTTTGGTATGAAAAAAAAAATAAACATATAATGAAGATGGTCATTGATTTAATTACACTTAATTTTGATAGAAAGTAGATAAGGTAAGTAGATGGGTCTTACACAGTGATCAATGGTTCAGGATTTGTGACCATATAATCGGCAACCCTATCAATGAAGTTCCACAACTTCAATAGGATGGTAAAAATTAAAAAGCTCATGAGGGAGAGGAAGTCACAATAAACGATTGCTTACTCTTTAATGCAAAAAGATGCAGGCTGTAACGTTTCAATCGACTTTAACTCTTCCTGCAAAATTCCAAATTAGACAAGAAAGCAACCACCAAATATACATGCTAATCAAGAAGACATGGTCAGTTCAATTACTATTAAAGAGCTGTGCATAAAGACCAACAAAAGCACTCAAATTCTACTTACAAAACGAGCCAACCATTGCTCCAAGTATCATCTAAAAACTTCCCAAGTCAGCAAAAGTTTAACAGAAACTAGTAATCAGGTGCACAAAGAGAAGAAGTGTCTGAATGTACATGAAACTAAATACACACGTTTTCAACAATTCAGCTTAACTTGCACATTCTAAGCCAAAGTGACGGAGGATGAAAGAGCATGAGTTATAATTCATCTCTCGATAGAAGCTAATTATTTATATTATTTCCAAATATTTCTTTTATGAATACGACTAGTCATATATATAATGTTGGTGTTATTGACACGTTCTAAAAGACTGTCAAATTTCGAGTGAAATTCATTGCCCAACATAGCATAGAAATTCATAATTTCACATGATTTACATATATAAATAAAATCCTAACCCAATGGAATTTGGGGAAAAAGATAGGCCCCCGGAATGTATGTGAAGACCATTTGTGGGGTTGTGCAACTCTTTTTGAATAGAAAGTTATGTACATATATGTTATGTTGTGGTTGCTCCATGAATGTCTTACCTAGCTAACTCCTGATCAAATGCTTACATATATCCTCATTTTAATCAGTCTTTATATATGAGAGCCAATTTGTGAAAAAAATCTAGCGTTTTTAGAAGGGTTTTTTTTTTTTTTTTTTTAACTTATTGTATTTTGAGTTTTTTAAGCCTGAAAGCTAATAAGCTAAAAAGCTTAAGCTCATTGTAATAAGCTAAGCCGATTCAAACACCACCTAAATGGCTAAATACATATGTTGTGTAAATGTGGTATCACTGACTAACTAACTAACTGCTGTAAATCAAGCCTATAGAAGCATTGATAGAAACAAGCAAGCATTTTTTATTTTTGGGTAAAGTATTTACAGAAGTAAAAATCGTACTCATAAAGCACCCAAATTTAGCAATTGAAAGCTAAAAATAAATATGGGAGTGGGAGGAACCTGAAGGAAACCAATTTCTCTTTCCAACATGACAAGCTTAGCAAGGTCCCTCCGTTTGGCGTACAACTCCGGCGGAGACTTAGGTCTCGGAAGGGCCAACGACGGAGATCCTTCCGGTGAACCCATTTTAAATCACTCACTCAATTACTCTTCTATTCTATTACTAGTTGTAAATTACTAAAGAGAAAGCAAGTAATAGTACCGTGAGAGATAAACAGAAAGAGAAACAAGGAAATAAAAAAGAGAGAGGGAATTCAGTAGTAGGTATAGATAAATATATTTTATTTATTTACTCCATTAATTACTCACTGGTATTATTGTATCTCTGTTTGTGACAGTCCAGTGGGGATGCATAATTGGTACACACACATAGACTGGAACCCTAACTAGTACACTCACTCACTTACAATAATGTTTCCCTGCCTACATTTATTTATTACTCCCTACTAGAATATATATATATATATATATATATATATATATATATATATATATACATATTAAATACACAGTATGTTTAATCAATAATAATTAAATAATATTAATGTAAATTTAATTGCAAACCTTAACCCATGAATGGAAGGAAACCAAACAAATCAAATGGACCTGTAGTTTAAGTTTAAAGATACAAGGAAGGAAGAAGATGAATGCAAATTAAATAAATAATAAATTAACATATAGTACTATACTTGGGGGGGCGAGTGACATCGCAAATGGCAGTGGGCAGAAGAAGGCTGTCACTGCCGCACGTGACTGCCTTTGTACATACTCGCACACAGCTTAATTCACTACAAGAGTAAAGGGAGGGTTACTTGTCCATTATAAAAAAAAGACAGTTTCATATTATTTTTATATTGAAACTTACTTTCACTCGTAATCGTCAAATTGAAAATTGAACTTACATTTAACTTTATAAATAATTATATAAATACACAAAATAAAAAATAAAAAATCTATCATTCAAAATGTTAGTCACTATCTTAATTCAATCATATTGTTAGCCATTTTAAAAGATAGAGTGGTCAACTCAATATGGTGCTTAACTATTTTGTACCACCTCACCTCACTCTCTTCACTCTAAGAGGTGCACATAGCTCGAGCATACCTTTTAATGACTCCGGGATTTTCCGATTAAGTTGGACTTCGAGCTGAGCTTTCTCAGACTTTTTTAGACTCGGACTTGGGCTAAATACACTTCTACTCTCAACCACGGAGCTCCACCACATTTAAATTTTAGAGAGTCAAGTTCGACTCATTTCGATTTTCTAGTCTAATATGTAAATTTGTACCAACTCATTTGTTACACAATGTCATTTGTATTTTATTTTGTCCAATCATATCCAAAAAATCAATTTTTCTAATTGAAGATTCTAATAGAAATCAAATTTTCTAATTTGAAGAGTCTAATACGAATAGTGTATTTAGATAATTTAGTTATATCTGAACCGTAGATAACTCAAAGAATAACCAATAATTTCAACGATACATATTTAACAACTCTATAGAGTGAGATTCAAATGAGTACAACAACTTTCTGGGAGAATGGAGGAACCAATAAGAACGCGTCACGTGTCACAAAACCCACTTTCCCCCACGTTTTTAAAAATTAAATATCTCTCAAACAGAAAGTCGAAAAATCATAAGAATTGTACCATAAAAATCAGCGTTTTTTTCTCTTCGATTAGAGATCTCACAAAGTATATTTTCGACAATTTTTTTTTCGTTATTTTGGGCAGGTAACACATGTGATACCAGCAAGTAACACATGTGTTACCAACGAGTACCACATGTGTTACTAATATTGTACACAATAAAAAAAAGTCGTCAAAAGTATAAAATGTGAGATGTCTAATCAAAGAGAAAAAAATACTGATTTTTATGGTGCAATTTTTATAATTTTTCAATGAGCAATTCTTAAGATATTTAATTTTTAAAAATGTGAGTAAAAAATGGGTTTTGTGAAACGTGATACATTCCTATTGATTCATTTAATTCTCACAAAAATTTTCATTCTCATTTGAAACTCACTCAAATTTTATAAACTAGAGTACAATTAAAAGGAATAGAAAACAAGAGTAGACCATAGGAGTAGGGGATGGTCGATGGGTGGTTAAATATTAGAGAAAGATGAGTGTGTCATAGATCAAAGTGTATTCTCTAACCGTTAGGATATAAGAAGTTAAACCCATTAACAACTTGAAATCTGGTTGCTAAATAACAGTATATTTCATATAAATATTACAAGTTAACTTAGTTTATTTACTGATTTTTTATTTCGTAATTTTATTTTTACGTTACTATAGAATCTAGATATGTTATCTACGAAAGTAGTGATTGTTGTGTTTAATTATCTTGAGCGGGGTAAAAAATACTCACATAAATACCTTAAAAAGATTAGTAGGTTATCAGCATAATGCGACGGTAATTTTTTTGAAATCAACCAAAAAATAATTTAAAACTGTAACAGAGTTGAGACAAATAATATATCAAAGATCAAAAATATAATAAACTTTGATGATAATATATGTTGGTTTTTTAGTATATTAATTATACTTCATAATTTAATAAATAATTCTAATGACTTAAAAAACTTAGTAAATAAGAAAATCAAACTTTTAAACATGAATATTTGAAATCACAAATGATCCGATTGATTACACCCCTACTTTTTTTAAAAGAAAAAAAAAAACAATTCAACTATCATATATACATGTATTCAGATGAATACATACGTATATGACTCGACTTAAGCTTGTACATCTCTTAACACCATTCTTAAAACAATTGGACAACTCAAATTACAAAAATGTTTACTCATTGCCGATGGTGTAAATTACATTAGCATCAAACCCCTATTTTGTACACCTTTTTCGGACCCTCTAAACCTCTCCAAATACACATAATATACCGTTACGAAGGTATAAGAACGTATTTTAATGTAAAACTTTTACCTTTTTATAAAACGCAAAACACGTCTATTTATAACCGTTTAAAAACTGGCAAAAACCATTTCTAACTGATGAAAGTTTGAAAATCAGCCCCAACATGCTGTTTTGCATCTGACTATTCGACCACTTAGACCCATCCGTTTTCAGCAAACCTTATATCAATTCAAAGGCATTCGACCATACTTTCATTATATACTTTCAGTTTATATCCAGAAACAATACATTGATAAGTACAACCTCTCAAAAATCGCCGAACTTGGTTTTTCAGCTTTTACCCAAGTTACCAAATGATCGGTTTTCACAACCTATTCAAACCACACATTCATATGACATAAAAGCCTACATTTTCACTTCAAAAGGACCGAACATGTTTGACACCACAACTTACTTACATATCTACATCATTTACAACCAAATGTCATAACCACATTTGATTGACGCTTGCAACATAACAACAAAAAGTGGACATAATGTAACAAGTGATGTAACCACAACTATGATTTAATAGATAACACTTGCATAACCTATTACAAGTGCTCATCCAAGTTCCGCCTTCATAATGCCCTTCCCTTACTCACGCTCATCCTTCTTACCCGACCCACTTTCACCTGCAACCACAACATATCTACGGAGTAAGCTTATATGCTTAGTGAAGATATAGGCAATTAAACACATGAATTCACAACCATAATGTACATATATTCAACACAATAAAAATCAGCTCACAATTGATCCATTCTGCATTATGAAGTTTACAACCTTTTATGCAATACATACAATAAAAGTAAGTATAACGTTTATATACAACCAGCAAATCAAACAAGTTAACAGCCTATAAACTAACAATTCAGCCTCATGATCACACGAATTCTCTTACACGGATATAATCTGATTCCATATGATCAACCCGCCCGTTTAATCTCTATATACTCACCTCTTACACTTGAACTTCCAAATCTTTAGTAACTAAACACACATCACATAATCAATTTAAAATTTGTGCTAAGAATCTCCAACTCATTACATAACCTATTTACTCTTCCAAATTCATATGACTACTTTGACTTTTTTAAAACTCAACCTTTCATAACCTAACTAGTTTTAGTCATATTCATTCCTATCATCTTACCATCCTTAAAATTAATTAAATCATCATTAATAATATCAAATGAACTTCCTTAAGCTAACAAATTCATGGTTTATCCTTGGTTTGTTAAATATTCAATTTTTTATAGAAACCCTAATGAACTAGCATAAAAGTTCTTCCATAATCTCTTTTAAAATCAGCAACAATAATTTTTACACATGTAATAGCATTAAAGAAAGATAACCCACTTTTTATTTCATCCATAATCTTTACTCAACCCATCAAATCCTTAGAATCTTCATATTCTTCCATTTTTAGCTTAAAACCACAAGGATTAGGGATTTACCTTTAGTTTAGATTATGATTATAGCTAATTTCTACTTCTAAGACACGAATTAGTGATTGAAATTCATTGTCTTCTTCCTTCTTTGTCTGCCCTCGTCGCTCTCTCTTTCTCTGGAAGTATCGGGAATTTATTTTTCTGTGTGTATCTTTATCTTAGTTATACTAGCTTAACATTAATAGATTTTAGGTATTTACAGTTTCATTCCCTCTAGTTTCTGCCATTTAGACACTCGTCACTCAAATTAGTATACTCGACATCTATATTTATACAACTTAAATATGTCACAACCCATACTATACGTATAATAATATGACAACTTTTAAAATAATACATATACATATATAATGGTAATACCTTAAGTTTTGGGGTGTGACAACTCTCCCCCTCATTCAATTCATGTCCTCATGAACCATTCACGATACACCGCAGGGTAATACACCATCATCCACTTCTCGGGTTCCCAAGTAGGGAGATAGACTTGTTTCTTAGTTGCTTAGTTTTTCTGATCAAGGATTTTAATTGGTTCTTAAGTATAATTAAGCTTATCATTTGTTTCAATATCCTTTAGCAGCACATAAGTCGCCTCATCAACTAGGCATTTCCTGAGTCGTGACACATGAAAAGTGTCATAAATCGCCATAAGCTCCTCATGGAATTCCAACTTATAAGCTACTCTCCCGACTATTACAAACGGCCCAACATATCTCGGGTCAGTTTTCCTCTTTTGTGAAAGCACATAATTCCTTTCCAAGGCGAAACTTTAAGCATTACATTGTCTCCCACCTAAAATTCAATCTGCTTTCTCCTTTTATCGGCGTAAGATTTATGTCTGTCTTGTGCCATTTTCAACCGTTCATGAATTTGATCAATCTTTTCAGTTGTCTGTTGTACGACATCAGGACTACCTAATTCTCTGTGCCCTACCTCGCTGTAACAAATTGAAGTTCTGGACTTTCTGCCATACAACATCTCATATGGTGGCATCTTAATAGAAGAGTGGTAGCTGTTGTAAGAAAATTTTGCCAATGGTAAATGAGTATCCCGGCTACTTCCAAAATCAATGACACAAGCCCGTAGCATATCTTTCAAGGTCTGATAGTACCTTCATTCTGACCATCTGTCTAAGGGTGAAAAGCCGTACTAATATGCAGTTGTGTACCCAAATATTCCTGAAACTTCCTCCAAAATCAAGAAGTAAAACGAGTATTTCTATCGGAAACAATTTGACAATATTGAACATGGACAAAAAAAAAACTACTTACAGCTACTCCACTTTAATTATGATAGGTTCAAAATTGTCATTAAACAAAATATAAAACAGAAAGACATTTATATATAAATGTTAAAATTTTGTGTTGACTTTTGAAAGCTGAAAACATCTATGTGTGTTCTTCATGTAAATAAAACATATGTATGCTTATCTTAACATGATGATGATTTTGTTATGTTTTGTAGGGTTTTCGAGACTTTTCGTTTTAACACATTTTCATATTAATTACTTGATTGAGTGAAAATGACAAAGTAGGAAATTAACATCTTCTAATTCTAAACATTAAGGAAGACAATTAGAAATTATTTATATGAGGTATTGATTACACTTGAAGGTTGTATACATATGTCAATACTTCAATTTAGTGGCGCTACTTAGAAAATTATCAATATTTCTATTATATTCCCTAAGGGCACGTTTGGTAGAGAGAATTTTAGAGAAATGAAATGAAGCTGAGAAAAGAAATGATGAGAAATGAAATTGGCCGAGAAATGCAGTTGATATCCTTTTTTGGTAGCATTAGAGAAATTGCTATGAGAAATGAAGAAAGACCAATTCCTTTGTTTGGTAGGAAAAATAAAGAAATGAAAATGTATTTTAACTGTGAGTGATATTGAATAATCATATAAATCAATAAAAGTATGTCCGAATATGACCTACAGGAGTACAAAATTTTACACAGGCTCTCTAATAAAGCTATTTTACAGCACAACATTTAACAAAAGATTCTGCCGAAACAAACAACTTTATGAATTGCTCCAAATGATAATAAACAAGATGCAGGCATATCTGCAGTAATACAACACAATCAAGTCTATATATCCAAGTACATTATTTGTTTATATTTTATAATACTACACCATCGCGGATGTAATTGTTTGTTGAGACTCCAAGCTCATACATATCTGCAGTAAATCGACCACACATCAATCTCGAGCACATGAAAATCCAACCATCTAACAACAATAAATTATCATAAGCAATAAAATTCACAAATCCATATATAATGCAAAACACATGCTGTGCAATATGACTTGATTAAATCAACAGGTTGTCTACTTGTCTGCAGCTCCCAATTACAGTTTCATTCACAACAGATGATGAAAAAGAATGGGAAGACTTTTATCAAATTTGATACTTGAACATGAGAATGCTCTTGGGAACTCTTTGTACATTATTCACTAGACTAGATGAGAATCTGCAAGAATTGGGAACCAAAAAATCCATATACAGGGCTATGAATTCATGAATTGCTAAAATTAAGTGTAATGAATTAACGTTGCCCAGTACCTCAATTTTTTGGGATACAGATTCTGTTCACATACAATCAAAGTTTCGATTCGTGCAGTTCCAATCGAACTGTTTCGTTGTTTTAGTGTTTCTGGTGTCGAGACATGAAGACAACAATGTTCAAGATCCAAAATAACAAAACTAACTATACCATTAACAATTACAGAGAAATTGATGTGTATAATCTATACTTTTAAAAATAAAGAAATACTATTAATTATTATTACACACGTAGACAACTGAACCTATCGCGTAGCAGATAGCTAATAGTAAGTATTCAAGTTCGTTTCCACAGGGAACAGTGTTTATCTAATAATTTAAACTACTATTAATTAATTTAAGAAGGAGGGTTTCAATGATTTATGGATTTGCAAATTGCGTTGCGAGTAAATTAACAACTAGACAAATAACTAATTTAGCAATTAAATAGTACGAATAACAGTTGAATTAAAAGAGCATTCATTTAGACTTGTTTCCCATAGCTTGGATTGCTTGTTAAGACCGTTTATGACTATTGTTGTTGAATAGTGACACTACAATTCCCTATCGAGTCTTATAGCCTATTGGTTATTAGATTCCAATTAACTGTCGTTAACCTTGTTCAACCTAACAAATTCACTAAGCGATTACTTTAAACCAAGACTTAATCTAGTTTTACTGTCGCAAAACCTAGGTTGTACTGGTGTCCCTCATATAACCACATGATTATCAAGTCACAACTATAATTCTAACACCAACCAATATGTCTATTAGTTGTCTAAACTATTTGATTAACCCAAACAACTTAGCATAAGCTATTAATAACAATTAACCGTCGTTAATGGATCAATAACTCACGTGCAAGAATTTAATAATTAAACTTGAATAACAACGGATCTTTGATCAAGCAAACTTCAAAGTAATTAACAATTTCATAGAACCAAATGATTAACAATCCATAACTAGGGTTCACATCATCTAAGTGAATACAAAGAAGATTAGCCCATGATTTGGGTTAAAAACATCAAAGAAACAATCAAAGAGAAAGAATTCATAATTTTGTTCAAAGTATAAATCAAACCGATGATTCTAATGTTTGGTGATGTTATGATCTTTAATCCTTGAGTTACAATGGTGGAAAAGTGAAGAACAAGCCTCTGGAAGTCGCCTCCAATCGCCCAAAGTCGAACTCCATAAAAGCCAACCCTAAATTTGGGGTTTAAAAACGAATTTATAGAAAGTAAGTCGGCCAGACTTCGCAAAGCGAAGTAATTCCATCGCGGCGCCATGGTCTGAAGCTTATGAGATGGTTGCGCCAAGTAATTTCATCGCAACGCTATGGATTGTCTGTCATAACTTTGCAATGCCAAATTATTCCGTCGCAACGCCAAGTCCGATTCTCAGCAAAAGTTCAACATTTTACTCATGATTACTTTGAACTCGATACTTGTTCCAATTAAGCTCTTAATCGCTCCTTTTACCTCCATCTTGCCTTGTACTTTACATATATTAAGTATAATAAGTACCGAGAGTTCAAACTATTCAATGATAAATACGAACACAATACGAGATATTGCGAGGGAAAATATGTATAAATAACGCAATATCAACATAATACACTACCAAATTATTTCCCCCAAAGAAACATCACTGGGTAAAATTGAGCCATTTGGGTGCTTATAATTCACATAAACACATATCTCATGAGCATCCAACAAAGATCAAACATAAAAAGATATCCAAGAACTTTCGAGTTCCAATTACCGAGTAATACCAATCCATCACCGCAAACTTAATTTTAATCTTTCATAAAAAATAATCTATACATGTTATGGTCAATGGAAGCAAATAAGAGTAAAAACTGAAACAGTGAATCAGAATGATGATTACCGTCAGACGAGTTCATGTTAGCATAAGAAGATTGGGACAAGTAAGTGGCGGTGATGACGATAAGAAGGATTGGCAAAAAAGTTCAACTCAATCGCCAGAGACAAAAGAGGGTTAGGGCTTGATGATTTTTTCAATTTTGCTTGAATCATGTGACACTCACGTGAGATTCCTTTTTATACCCCCTTTTTTTTTTAGGTACATCCCATTTCTCAGAAGAAAAAAACACGGAGAAATTTTCATGAACAAATCTCATTTCTTCAAATTTCTCCTCAAATAAGATGGAAATGAAAATACAAAGGAAGGGATATCTCGAGAAATCTTGTTTCTCCGCCTCACTATTTCCTTCGCCTACCAAACAAGGGAAATGAAGCAATTTCCATTTCTTAGAGTTCTTTTCACCCTACCAAACACACCCTAAAGTAAATATACTTAAATGATATGAAGTGATAACCTTTTTATAAGTCGACAGTTTGTGAGCAGTTAGTGATGTAACAATCTAAAAACTTTGATTTTTATGTACGGTACATTTTTAGATGCAAGATCAGTGTGACAAATTCTATCTCAAGTATGTATATATTGGCTTTTGTGATACAAATATATATCATATATGTGTGTCAGTTTAGGGGTGATAATATTTAGTTTCAAAACGTTTACTCTGAAAATCGAATCGAAATCATGACTGTTTAAAACCAAACCAATGCTTAAAACGGTTTTCGGTTTGGATCAACCGAAACCGAATATGATAACGGGTGATTGGTTTTAACAGTGTTGATTAGGTTAAACTGAAAAATCCGATTATAGCACACTTTTTATATTATTTAGATAATAATATGCACTTAGATGTATATCTCAAAATTCTCGATGTTTAGACAAACTCTCATTTCTCCCTTTAGCTGTCACTTTTTAATTTAATTTGTGATGATATTGTGATGTGTAACTTTTAGTTCATCATTTTATAAGTAGATAAAACAAAGTGCAATACTGTATGTAATTCGAGTTTTTCGGTTTAAAACAAGAATCAAACCGAATTGTATTACGGTCTTCGGTTTGGTTTTTTTACATTTTTAAATGGTTCGGTTCGGTCTTTGTTTAACGTCTTAAAATATTCTTATTCGAAAAAACTGAACCGATTAAACCAATAAACCGAAAGCCGAACCGATGAACACCCCTATGTCAGTTTGCTCATCAAAAAATTATATTTTTAGACTTTATGCAATGCTAGAGTGATAAATCCGCATTCACACACTAGGAAAAGAGGGAACTATAGCTTCTTGGAGGTAGAATCATAATAGAGAAATGCATGCAAGGACAAATTAGAGAAAAATAACGATTGAAAGGAGAAACCTCACTTATATAGAATTATAGTTATTATTGTTGTATGTCTAATATTAACCACTCCTTGTACTCTAATATTTAGCCCTTTTACATTAGTTTGGAACAAACAAACAATTTAAATGACTTAACAGAGAAAAAACCATTTTCATGTTCAGCCCTCAAAACAAACAGGCTCAAGAGAAGACTTTGGGTACGGCCCACTTTAAATGTCTTGTAACTTGTAACTTGTAAGCAATTGAAACGCCCACTTTCGAATCTATTTTTTAGAGAAAAGAAAAAAAACGAAAAGAAAACAAAAAGTTGGTGGAGAGTTTAGAAAAGACGTCGAAGGGGAATTATCCAAGACAAAATATATAAAAAAGTATAATTCCTTTTTCTTTTCTTTTCTACGATTTTATTTCCCTACTTTTTTTTTCTATGATTTTATTTCCCTTTCTTTTCTTTTCTTCTCGTCAAATACTTGAGAGCGGGTAATATTTTACCTCTAGATGTGATTATGATCTTCTTCTTCCGTTGTTTTGTTATGATGAACTAATTAAATAACGTACGTCTGCAAAACTTGACATTACGTAAAAGCTAATTTACATTTTAACAACTTAACTGATTTAATCTAAAAAACCTCCAACCGATAGCTTTTAAGTTCATCCATTAAATTTTTTCTATTTTTTATTTTTCTTTTTCTTTTTGGTTTTAAATAAACACCGTCGTTATTCATTTTCTATATCGTAACAAATAACCTATAATATTTCTGTTGAGTAATAGAAAACTTTTTGGATCTCATAAATTAAAATTGATAAAACAGATAATATCATCATCATAACGATAATGCTAAAGTAGAAGCAAAACATAATTAATATTCATCGATATGAAAATGAAATTAAAGTTACACAATAATATTTTAAGCTAGAGATGTTCATCAATTAATCAACGAACAAATCTGATTATTAACATCAAACAAATTAAAAACGAGAGAAGAGACGAGGAAGCGTATGGGAAGGAGATAGCAAGCAACTCCAAGTACCAAAAAAGTACATATAAAATAATTTAATTACGATTCGAAGCTTTGGGTTTAAGAATATATAGCATAAGCTACTTTTTTATATATACTAGATGAAGAACCCGCGACAACGCGAGTTTGGATATTTTAATATGTAAGATTTTGTTTTTAAGTTAAATGATGTATTTATTTGTTTTGTTAAATAAATGATAGAATAATGAAACTAATTTTACACTTTAAATAATTGATTTGATATAATAAATAGACACTACCAAATATCTTTCATGAATTTCAACCCTATTGAACCGTTTCTCTTAATAGCCACACTTATATTTGATGGTTTACTGAAATTATTATTACTACTTATATAATTTGTTGTCTTTGGCATTGTTGGAATTTAGTATAATTATGTTATGATGGTTTGCACTATGTGTTATTATGCTTTGTCTCTTTGTGATAATTTAGACAAATATTTTGTTCTTGTAATTGAAATATGGTATAGTTATTGAATATTGAAATCACCGTTGCTAAAGTTTGTATGATTTGGTATAATCAAGCTAATTTACACTCTCTTTCAAGAAAATGAAACTTTAGCTTGAAATATACTCTATTATTTCAATCAAATATAGTAATAATGTAAGGTTGATTAACCATCTACCAGTACATTTAGTGTTCATATTTCCTGTAACTGGCTTATACGGACTGTATATTTGAGCTAATCTGCATGTATGTTAGTTTATAACAGTTTCAACTCTCTTCCATGGAACTATATCTAAATCATCGTTAAATTCATCCATTCAAATTTGTATAATTTGTCTCACTGTGAAGGGTCAAAGCCTTTATTTAGACCAGACAACCCGAATTATTTAAACATGACAGGCTTATGTAGCACTTATTATGCATCTTCAATGTGAGAATGCATCCAATCCACCATAAATTTTAGCTTTCCCTTTGAGACATTTTCTTTTAAACCTACGTTGTTGTTAGTTATAAAATTTATAGTGCTTCAAGTTGTTACACAATTTATAATGAAATGGAATGAAATTTGTGTATTGAACTAATGATGAGTACTTTAGGGTGTGTTTGGTTCGTATGAATGGGAATGAATATGTGGGTTTCAATTTCATTCAAAGTGTTTCGATTGTGGGCATGAATTTAGAGAATGGAAATCAAATCCAAGAAAATATTCATACTCCAAACCCATCTAAGAGGTTGGGTTAACTTTTGAATCTCATACTCATACCCATTATCAATCCCACTAACAAACCAAGCACCTACTAAGTCTTCAATTCTCTTTGCAACATTTAAATGATATACACTTAGGTGAAATATCGGGTAAATGGCATAAAAGGTAGCCAAGTTTACCAAATTTCTCATTGCATGTCCTCAATCTGTTTTACAAAAATAAGATAAAAAATTAAGGTATTTACAACTTTTAAACCATTAAAAAGGAAAAACATTTATCATCAAGATACCAAAAATTGTTTTTTTAATCGATTCGGGGACCACATTTATCTGTTTTTTCTTTACCGTAAAAAAATGATTTGTTTACCTTTTGAAGCATCATGACACTTAAAGATCCATTGTTAACATAAAAATAATTAAATACCTTAGATTTTCAAATTATCTAAATGAGAAATTTGGATACCCGTTTGCGTTATTTACTTGACTATACATCAACTAAAATGTTTGTAAAATTCTCGATGAAGATGATGAAAAGGTTGCTATTAGTCAGGGTAAATATGAACCGTTGCCAAGTCGAAGGCCGAGGGTGCAGAGTTGTGAATAAAATCCATTCCCATATCAGCTGCCCAAATTTCTGGATTAACCGCCTTTCTTTTCGGACTTTTGCGACCATAAAATCCTTCCAAACCAACTGTTAACAGATACTTATTGTCGATTGACTTTATAAAGGTCGACATTTATTTTATCCAGTACTGTAGTTTAAAAGCCTGAAATGAAAAAATGCAACTTCTTTCGTAAAGCCTTAATTTTCTACAGCAACATTAGACAAAAACACAAAAACTAAACCCAACCCGTTTTATCAGGTTTTTTAAATGTGGCGCATTTTGACCCGAATATGTTTGAACCTATAACCAACCCGACCCCACCCACCCATTTCACCTTAAAGTCCATGTTTAATTTTTTTTGAATCGTGTCATCACCTTACTTTGTGTGAGCAACTGTGTTTGAGAGATAAATAAGTTACTGAGCTTACTTGCAACGTGTCACCAGAAGGATCCGTGATGCACCAAGGTTCATTGATCAACTCTCACCCAAAGATGGTAAGGTCATCTCTGTACTGTAGTCCCATTATTGTGTCATTCCTGGTTAAAATAGTCTGCCACATATAAAAGAATAACAACTGTGATTATTTAAGAATGTAAATAGAGACGTTTATAGAATTGGTAATGAAAGTCTCTCAAATTGGGTCCAAAGAAGTGATAAATATGAAATCATATTTCACCCTTAAACGATCAGTTATGTAGCTACTATTAGAACTGATTTAATAAGATGATTAGAAAAAAAAAATCAATTTATACAAATATTTTATATTGATTATTATACAATTAGTTCGAAAACACAAATCCAAATATCATGATCTTTATATGCATGCACATGCATGCATGAGTTAAAGGAACTCCTTGAATTGCATAGCTTTAAGTTGTCTAAACACTTCATATTCACGGGAGAGTATATAATGTATAAAAACAATAATACCTTTAATGCATCATATCATAGATGTAGCTATCAAATATTTGTTCAAAATCTTACAAGTTTTCTTCATTTAACCACTGTAAGCTTTCATTGCATTGTTAGACAACAAAATGATATTCGTCATAATATCATTTTTCATTGAGCTACTTATGGGCTTACCTGGAAGCTCTTCATTGGCAAATTATTCTCATCATATTCTTTTCGAAAATCAAATCATCGTGTATATAATTTAGTGCTTTGTAATCCAACTTGAAAACCTGCACAAATCAATAAAAAGGCACACTATTGATACAAGGAAAGAAGATTAAAATGACTCAAAGTGTAACCGCCTAAATGCAATCTAATAAACATATGTAGGGGGTGTTCAAACACTTGGTTATGGGTTCACCCAAAATCACATGGTTCTGAGGGTTTTTTTTTTGTTGAAACCGTATAATGAGCACCCCAAAACATATAGAATGAATATTATTCTATTTTGCCAAACTGGAGATTTCTTTCTCTAAATCCTGTCTTCAATTAAATCACATTTGTTCCTTTATTGGCTTGCATTATATTTGTTAAAAGAGATTCCAACATTAACCCGACCAAACTTGCTTAGTGAGCCTTCTATTGTTCCTATTCTCTGCCCAACTCATTTAACTCATCTAGCCTATAAATGAAAAGGGAACACCAAGTGTTTGTGAACTTTGAATCCTTTGAATGTATACTACTACCTATTGCAGAAATATTCAATGATGAACATATTGATACAATACCCAGTGCATATTTATTAAAATATTTATGCAGTATAAAGAGATTTGAGAACAACAATTAATTATTGAAACATAAACCATAACTTTAAAAAATATCAAAATGGAAGGAACTGTGCCTATCTGTCGCACCCCCAAGACACGTGGCAGCGGAAGGTAGGGTGTTGCGTTGAGGGCGCCGACCAAATCAAATATCACAACACAAGAATTACAACAAACGGCCTCTATATGAGACGTTTCAAAAATCATTAAATTACATAGTTAAAATGTTTACATAAGTTTTGCCAAAAGTAGAGTACGCATCTAGTACAAGATTTCAACATAATATAATGCAAGCTAATCTCTGATGTTTGTGAAAAGTATGCGACTCGAGCTATCTCCCTCCAAGAGCAAGCCTACTGTGGTTGGTTCCCTGAGAAATACATACTAAAAGGTCAACATAAAATTGGTGAGTTCATAGGTTTGAAAATAGTTGATATAACATTGTATGGAACACAAGATTTCCTGTTTGTATCATTCAACAATGATAGGTAATGTATTACAAAAATGTAAAAATAGTGTATATTGTTGCCATGAGCTCATAGTTCGAGCTTAACTGTGGTGTCGGGTCACAATCAAGTGCCACGATCGGGGTGCCTCCCAGCGAGTGCCTAATCCAACACTCGGAAGAACAAATGATAATGCGTCCGTTTGACCAGTTAGCGCTACTAACCCGGACGGGGGAAGTCAATCCCAAATAGTACTATTCATTAACATTCACGCTATAACGATACTAACAAACTATGATGTGGGGGACTTCAGGATTAGTAAAATAACTCATGCAACCAATATATCGAGTTTTGTACTTGTGTTCACATGAAAATAGCAGTGTAAAAGCAGTTGTATGTATTCTCACCCCTGTTAGAAAACAGTAAAAAGGGGCTATGAAACTCACCTGATGTTAACAAGCAGGTAGCAAATAGTAAGCAAGTGTGTTTTCCAATGCAACCTTCTAACGTCCTAAACGTATAAGGTTGTGTAAGTAGATGTCTCAAAAGATCATCTATAGTGATTGTATAAGTGGGGGTTAATGGCCACTTAAGCCAATCGTGTAGGTGGAGGGTTAATGTCCACCTAAGCTAGTTCACTCAATTAGAAATGTCCAACTGTTCAGTTATCGTTTGTGCTTAGAAAGCATGTACGGCCCGTTGGTGATATTTTGTGAAAACATAGAATTGGTACATTATGTTACGCATTTTCTACTTTACAGTTATGGGTAATTGATCAGTGCGACAAGGGGCGAAGCCCATAAATGACGGGGGTCCGGGGGCAGAGCCCCTGGCAGCGGGATCCAAGGGGTGGCAACCCCTGGCGGGGTCCAAGGGGCAGAGCCCCTGGCTGGGGTCGAGCTGCCAGGTCAGCTTGGAAAATTTTTATTTATGCTTATATTGCTTTAAGGAAAACGTATTGATTTTTGTGTTTTTAGCGACACTGGGCTAGTGTCGCCATTGTGCGACACTAGGGTATTATGCGACACTAAGGGTTTATGCGACACAAAGTCTTGTGTCGCTAATGTGTCGATTCGGTTTATGGCGACACAAAAGCTTGTGTCGCTAATGTGACGATTCGGTTTATGGCGACACAAAAGCTTGTGTCGCTAATGTGACGATTTGTTTTATAGCGACACAAAAGGCTTGTGTCGCAGACTACTGGGCTTCTGCGACACAGGGCCTGTAACAGGTCAGTTTTTGTCGATTTTATTTCGTGTTCTAAATCTCCGAATAAAAATCCAGGAAAAATCTATGTTGTTCCTTAACATGTTAGTTTCTTAAAATAATTTTTACAGAATTTTTGGGTACCTCTAAATATTTTTAAAAATTCCGTTCGTTCCCTGAGGTCAGAAAGTGACCAATCCGGATACATGCAACAAGATCGGATTTCTGGAAAAGATCTACACATTTTCAGAAAAAGTTATCTAAACGACATTTGTACCTAATAAAATTTGTGAACTTTTGGCGGTGGTTTCAAGTCATTTGGAGGTGTATATCTCGAGTTATGATTAAAACAAGAAAGGATAAATTTCTGAGTTCTTGGACAGCCCGGACACATATTTTTGTAAAAATCAATTCGGGTATCAAACGAACTCCAAAAATTGTGAAACCACTTGGAAATGAAATCTAACTTCTTAAACTTAGTTTTTGCCTTTTGAATCGTCCATTTTGGTTAAGTGTTGAGGGAGAAACATCCTCCCAAAGTCGGGTCATTTTTCTGGTCAGTTTGCATGTGACGTTTTTGATACTTTTTAAACATGAAAAACGTTTTTATGTTATGATTTGGACATTTCCTTGTTAAGTGAACTTTATAACATGTTCATGGAAGTGTTTTAGAAGGGTTTTTAAGTTCTTACAAAGAGGAGGATGAAAGCACAAAGAGATGAACCTTGAGAGCTCGTTTTCTTGCGTTTTCGGCTTGATTTCTTCTTGAAAGTATGGTGAATGATGATGGTGGTGATGGTGGCCGGATTTTTGGTGATGGTGGTGGTGTTAGGGCTGTTTTTTGGTCAGATTCTAGAGAGAGATGTGAGAGTTTTAGAAAGTGGTTAGAGAGAATTGAGAGTGTGTGTGTGAAAATGTAAATGTGGAATGTGAGAAATGAAAGAAATGTAGGTTTAAATAGGGTGGGCCTTTGGACCAAAGGGCTGAGCCGGTTTTTGGGCCTCATGGGCCGGCCTTGGGCTCGGTTGGGGCAGCCCAATTAGAGCCTTGGGCTTGTACAATAGTTTCTCAAGCCCGTTTTACGTTATTCGTGTTAAATCGTTAAATCGCCTAACGTTTCTTTGAGTTGTTTTTAACTAACGATTGGATTGATTTATCTTTCGATTGAAGTATTATTAAAATACTTTATTTTGAGTTAATAAAATATTTATCGACCTTTGTTTGGTTGCCGAATTCGATTCGCGCGTTTTCGTTTCGTTTGTCACGTTTTATGCATAACGTCTAGTTTTTCGCGTATTATTATTAATAATAATAATATAGTGTAAATAACTATTATTTTAATTATAAAATAGATTTACATTATTTATGAAAAATTATCACCAACGCCGCATGTAGTGTCGGACTCCGTCCGATCGTTTTGCGCAATTATAGATAAACACATAATCACGTAAGTGTATATTCAAATATACAGGTAATTACAGATATTTAGCCTAATACAAACTAAATACAAGTAATTAGGGTTTCTAGTTAGGTTAAACAATTAACCTAAAGTGTCGGGTGTCATAGTTCGATGGAGGTTTCGATTTTGAGTCCAATGTCGTCGTCGGTGAGGAGAGTAACGCGGATGAGATCAAAAGAATATCTCATATTAATCGATGATCGCTAGTATTTACGGTTTATAACAGTGGTCGTAAAGACACGATTCGCGATTGCAACGCCATTTAACAAACAAATTGAATATAAGGGTCGTGGGTGGTTAAATTTCATGAAAATATAGGGTTGTCAAATAAACTTATTTGATGCTGAAATAATAATAATAATGATAAACCAAAATCAAAATCTTGTTCTTGTTCATCGTATAAATATAATTATACTATGTTTAATTGGAATAGATTTGAATTGAAAAAGAATGAATTACTGTTTGAGATTTGCGGAGAAGCAGTTGGAGGTGTCAGGATGTGCTTTTAGAAAGTGAATATCGCCCTGTAACATATAACATAAATCATAAATCAATCAAAGGTAGGTATAAACTTTTTTTTTATATTTATTTATCTCAATAATAACTTTAAAAAAATAATAAAGATCATAATTTCAATCACCATTGGAAATATACATATACAATATAATTAGATATAAAAGTTATATCAACACTCTAAATCTCATTCACACACAGATACATAATGGTATACATAGCAAATTCCTCTATTATCAAACAAATCTATAAACATTCAATGATTCAAACAAATAAAACATGATAAATGAACGTTATTCAACCAATTGAAATCCAGATCAGATCAATATCAAATCAAAGGAATAAACACGGGTTTGTTTAATTAATTTCATACCAGACGATGCCGTAAGCACCTCTACCAACAGGACGAATGTTATTCTCGCAGTTCAGATAAGATTTAGATTGCTGTCTGCTCTCCCCTTCTTCGACACTTCCCACGGAGTAACATATTTTCTTTTTTTTTTTCCTTTAATATGACTTTGTCGCTTTTGTCATGATGAAAGTGATGTTAGGTTTTAATGGAGGTTTAAGAGATGATACGGCACTTTGGCCGGGGTTTTTTTTTTTAATTATTATTATAGTCAAAAATTTAGTTAAAAGGTTATCAAATATTTAGGGGGTCTAAAGTGTAATTATCAGAATCAAATATAAACCGTTGGATCACAAAGAAGGAACTCATCGAAGGGTTCAGATTCCTCCTTGATATTCTTTTTTAATTATATATAAAAGATACTACATCATTATCCGTGTGATGCACAGTTGAATTAAAAAAAGTTGTATACGTTTATTAAACTATAATGAACAATTAGTTGTGTTTATTTGTTGTTATGGCTTAATTTAAAAATGTTAATTAATATTTATTATTGAAATTAAGGATACAATTAATTTCAATAACAAATATTAATTAACATTTTAAATTAATAAAAACTATAATAATAAGTATATTCCAAATGTAAACTAAAAGACTTAAGTGATCTTAATAGAGTATGTGGTACATATACATATAAAATATAATTCTAGTAACAATTAAGTATATACGACAATTAGGTTTATTAGTTATTATTTTTCTAGTAACAATTAAGGTAACTTTATTAATTTATCACATTGATTAGTTAGTGGTTTGAGTAAAACATTTTTGCATTAACAGTTACTTATTTATTTAGGTAGTTTAACACACAAGGTTTTAGATAGGGTGATGATATTGCCACAGGTAATTTGTGATTAATATGTATTGACATCCTTGTCCCTCAAATTCTTTTATCTCAATTCTGTATTTCACAGGTTGACTTCTTGAAACCTCAAACATCTTCCCACTTTTTTTTTTTTTACCTTTCTCCCTTTCTCTCTTCATCGTACAATCTTTTACCAGTTGCTTACTTCTTTTGTTCTCGAAAATCAAAGCCATATCTCTTACACCTCCCCGAAGAAATCTTCTCACCGTCGTCGTTGTATGTTCAGGGATTTTTGCAATGGAATTAAAGCCATTAAAATTTGGGGATTTTATTTTCTCCCAATCTATCCATAATCTTAGTTGCAGAAAGTACTTTATGTTTGAAGATTTATGCCCTATTTCATATTTTGTTTTTCTACACTCTCATGAAGAAAAAATGAACAAAAGAAATGATAAAATTCTTTAAATCTTCCTCCATGTTCTTTTTGTTTTTTTGTTGGATTTTGTTCACTGTGACAATGAGAAAATCAGTAAAATAATCGAGAGAGAAAGGGATACGGAGTAGAGAGAGAATATATGGATCGTGTATTTGTGTCCACATGGTGAAAGGTCAAACAATTGTTAGGAAACATAATTTGGAGGGTACTTTTGTCAATTCCATACTAAACACCTGTGAGAGAATTAATATTGTGTGTGGCAATATCACGACCCGCCGTATACGCATGATATTTATTAAGTAGTTGTCACCATGCATGAAAAGGATAAGTTGATATCATCCAATCAAAAGTTTTATTTAAGAACTAACCATATACGGTGTAATTAGGTAGCCCAATTTCAAGGGGCCGGTTAACCAATTAATTAAGTTAAGTAGTCTATCTATATATATTATATTAATTAATTAAGTTTTCCACGTCATATATATGATAATGATGATAATTATAATCATGGAGTAATATCGATGGATCAGTTTCTTGGAATTTTCGTACATGGAATTGAAATAACTTCCAGACTACCTAGTTCTTTTCATCCCACACTCAAAATATAAATTAGCATGCATTTAACATGTAGTATTTGATTTGCTAGCTACTACATTACATTACATATATAAATAAATAAAAATACTAGTCAAGACTTGCCAAACATTTGATTGCATATATATATATATATATATATATATATATATATATATATATATATATATATATATATATATTCCTCTTCCATCTTAATTTCATGTTGTCAGACAACAAGTGCTTTGAAAATTAATTAAGGAAAATAGAATGGGTACTACAAAAGTAATAATCAGGGAGATGGCAGTAGTAAGCAAGATGTTTTGTTCATCCAGTGAGGTGGTTCTTAGGGTTCGAACACGGCCTCATGTTGTGGGTGGCGGTGGCTTTGTGGTTACTGATTTGCATAGCCATGAGGTTGTATTCAAGGTGGACGGTTGTGGTGTTCTTGGCAAAAAGGATCATATCACTCTCACCGATGCCTACAAAACACCGTTGCTTCTCATCCGTCGAAAGGTAATTACTATTTTAAGTAATTGATCTACATACAATTATAACTTTGTAATTAATATTTATTGGCAAAAAGTATTAATTATATATATTTATGTTATTATTATTATTATAGGGAGGGATTGTTGAAGCTTTAAGCCTGGATAAACAATGGGGAGGTTACAGCTCAAACTACGTAGGATCCCAAAAGTTGGTTTTTACGTTGAAAGATCCAAAACCATGCCTCCCAAATAGACCCCTAAGGCTTTCAATTGAACAAAAAAACATCATCTACAGCAAAAACCTTCAAATTAGGGGTTACTTTCAGGATAGAGATTGCACCATCGTCGATTCTACCGGCAACATCATAGCCCAGGTATACTTTAAATTTTTAAAATTTTTAATTTGAACGTGCGTACATGCATACGTGTATAATAATAATTATTATAATTATAATTTTAGGTTGAGGTGATTAAAGAAATGAAAGAAGTGATGGAGAAGAAAGATGTATATCAAGTGGTGGTGAAACCAGGGATTGATCAAGCGTTTGTGGTGGGTGTCATTGCGGTTCTTGATTACATTCATAATGGTTCTACAAGATGTTGATTCATATGGATCAATTCGATCATTAAGCAACAATTAATCGTACTGTAAGAATTAATCAATTAATTAAGATTAAATTTCATTCATTGCTTGTAACAAATTCAACTAGCTACTTTTGTACGTGTTGTTGATCGATTAAGACTTTACGTAAAGCTCAAGAAAAGAATTTTGGAAATGTCGTTGCTAGTTTCGTGAGAATTTATATTATATGTTTTGTTGCATTCAATGATCCACCTGAGTTTCTGTATATCCACGTCACCGCTCTTAATCTAATGCTTCTTTACCTTCACCATATTCCTCAATTATCACTCACACGTTTTTTTTTTTTTTTTTTTTTTTTCCCTCCCAACAATTGTATGTGTACATTGATGGTCAAGTTTTAGTATTCACCAAGTATGGGCACAATGAATTTACATGGAGACCCAATTATTCATTCACACGTTGCACATACATTGTTAACTGACCTTCCTTCTATAATTCTGTTTCAATTTCATTTTCAACTTATTTTATAATAATTCACAATACTAGTCCTTTTACTACTACTATTTGATAAAAACAACCCAATTTTTCTATAATTAGCAAACGTGCATAACAATTAGTTGACTATTGTATTCATATAAAACTTATTGATAATTTATAATTTATAATATTATAATAAATGTTTAGGCAATACACATAAATGTTAACAAAGTACGTATACCCGCAACGAAACATGCACATAATTAAAGCATATATCAGCAAACGTACACATAATTAGCTAACTATTCTATGATATTTAAAGCCACTATATATATGGTTTTTTGCCGAAAAATAAATCAGTACTTCTCTTTTTCGCATTTTCGGGTATCAACTAATTTTATTTTTTAAAAATGAATCACTAATTTAAAATTCAAGGTTTTCGGGTATAGGTACCGGATACCAAAAACAGACGTACAACTCATCCGGTTTTGCCTACGTGGAAATCCACGTGGATAAATAATTATCCAGCTCGTCTTTATTTTTGTTAATCATTTTAACCTGGTATAAAAGGGTAAGTTGTTACAAAATTAGGGTTTATACTATTATGCCTTTTCATCCCCTCTTCTCCAAAATTAGGGCTCCAAATTCTTCCCCAAAATGTCAACTTTCATTGAATATGACGATTTCGCTTAACATCAATTGTGTTTCTGTGGTGATTTGACAAGAACGTGGAAGTCGAAGACGGTTCAAAACCTAGGTTGTCGATTTCAAGGTTGCAGGAATTACAGGTCTTCACGGCGGTGAAAGTGGTGGAAATGTTGATGTTCATGGTCTTAATTGGGTTTGTGGTGTTGTCCAGTAGTAAGTAAAGTAGGTTATGTAATTTGGGTTTAGAAAGTTGATGTGTAGGAATTTAGGTATGAATATGAATAGGAATGTAATGCTAAATGTCACTTTAGATGTAATCGGTATTGGTAATGAAAGGCTAAATGCCAAGTTTTCAATGTTAATTCTTGACCATAAACATGTATCAGATGTGTAGAAATTGGCAAAAAAAATGTTACTTTGACCATGTAAGTCAAACCTGCAAGTTTTGTGCAGAAAACTTAAAAAGTGACCAATTTTTGACCAAACCAGTCTCACTTGAAACACCACCCCTGCAATCACTTCTGCTGTAGTCAAGCTTTCGTGGTCTACCTCTTTTTTTTGGGACTTTGGGTGGCCGTGGAACTTGTTCTTTGGTACAAGTCAACCTATTGTGGCCATAATTCCAACATTTTCTACATTGTCTCTGTTTTTTCACAGCCCCAGTGCTCTCACCTATGGATCTCTTCCTTTTAACTGAAGGCCTTCCAGGCATCCTCCTTTCAATCGGAGGTAAGGGTTCTGGTTTGTTGGTTCTTGGCCACTGCATCTCACCTCCAACAGTCTTGATGAAATACTGGTAAGATGCTAGAAATTTACCTTTTTTCAGCATTTCACTCACAAAGTCTTCAGGGTTTTTGTGTAAATGATACACAGTTGCCACTATATGGCGACAAGGTATGCCACTGACTTGCCAATGCCCACATGTACATGTGTTTTCTAAAAATGACACACAGAACATCTCACTTCTAGCTGTTGTCCTCACCTCATACTCTTGAATCCCACTTGCATATACAACCCAATCTCTATTAAAACAACAAACAATTCTACATTATGAACATAATTAAAAAGAATTAACTAGAATTTCGAGATAAATAAATTGTTAAAAGAATACCTGTTGAAGTGCTTAGACTCTTCCAATATGCGTCTAATCATTGGACATATTTCATTAGTCCACATCTCACCTTCTTTTCTTTGCTCAACCATCCTCTCCATCACCTTCAACCTAATGTCTTCTAACATTATCAATAACGGACTACCTCTAAAATCCTTAATCATGAAATTCCAACACTCACTTATACCATTCTCAACAGCATCACATGCAAATTTTGGTTTATAAAATGCCCTACTCCACATTATTGGCCTCTTGTCTACCAGATTGTGATAAGCATCATCATTTATAGCCTTAATCTTATCCATAATTACCTCAAACTTCTCGGCATAAGAGCATTTAGATGCAGCCCAAAAAAGATTCTTAAATTGTACACCAGCCCATTTGTTTTCAAAATTTTTGTAAACATGTCTTGCACACCGCCTATGTTCAGCTAAAGGCAACACCTGTCTAACTCCTTCAAGTAAACCCTGCAAAAATAAATAAATTAAATAATAGAATAAATAAATAAATAAGTAGTAGAATAAATAAATAAATAAATAAATAAAGTACCTTATGTTGATCAGATAATAAAGCCACATCATCTCCTTCTCCTAATCCAAGATCAACCTTCATTAACCTTATAAACCAACTCCAGTTTTCAGAGGATTCAACATCAACTACTGCCCAACAAATTGGATACACTTTGTTGTTGGCATCCCTTCCTACTCCAGTCAACAACTGTCCACTTGCAATTCCCTTCAAAAAGCACCCATCTAAGCCAATAACCTTCCTACAACCACATATCCAACCTTCCTTCAATGCATTGAAACATATATACACCCTCCGAAAAATCTGTAAACCATTGGGATCAGTAGTAACATCCACTTGAACTGTGCTTCCTGGATTTGTTTTAACAATTGCAGCAGCATAATCATGTATTTTAGCATAATGTGTATGCTTTGACTCCAAATCATCGTACTTAACTCTAGCCTTGGCCCTAACACATCGATCATAACTGACTTTCACTATGTATTTCTTCATAACTACAACTTTTAGTTCCTTTGGTTTGATCTTAGTACTCATCCTAATCAAGTCTGCAAATTGTTTGGCAATCCACCTAGAGCTAACTATTGATCCCAGATTATAATCCCTGGAGCATTTATGGTCATCATTCAACTTTTTGATTTGAAATGAATCCTCATGCCTCATTTGTGATGCCCAAAGTCTAAAAGGACAAGGGGGACCAGGCAATTCTGGATATGGTCTCGTTCTCTTTTTTGGATTCCTAATGCCACACTTAACTAATATCCCATCACCTCTACTATCTTGATAATACAACCTAAGTCCATTAGCAACAGAGTAGTTAATGATCATATCCTTAAACTGCTCAATACTTTCAAACCTCTTATATTGAATTGGCTTCATTGCTTTCCAATGTGTACAAGGATCATGCTGTATTGCTTTACATCTGTTCATCACATCCTCTCCATCATATGAATCACTACATTCAAACTCATCAGCATCCATCACACAATTAACTTGTTGTTTAACATGTTCTTTATTCCCAACAGGTTCTTTACCTTTACCATTCTTCACAAACTTATTTTTCTCACCATGATCATCATTTAAGATATGATCAAATGTATCATTATTCGGTTCATTGATTGGTTTGGTCACTGGTTTACTCGCTGGTTTAGTAGCACGTTTGGTCATCTTTCCTGGTTTCGAAGTGACTGGATTGACTGGTAATTCCCTTTCAATTTCAGTTTCACTCTCTGTTTCACTTTCAGTACCACTTTCACTACCCTTTTCACTTTCACTTTCTTTACTAGGAAGTATATGAAACGTCCCATTTTTTTTTTTTTTTAAAAAAAAAAAATACTCGATTTAATTTCTCGATAACATTTTATATATTATAAAGTAATATTCACATGGTTATCACAAAACATACATTTTGTCTTTACAAAATGTTACACGTTAATATAGAGCATGATTCTACGAGTCTCTCCTCTTACTATATTGTCACAGTAAGTCCATCACTAGGAGTCCTTGGGTCGCTTTCCCGGATCCCCACCCTTCATACCTCTTGATGTACCTATCACACACAACAATCAACACGTAAGCATTTTGCTTAGTAAGCACAGGAAAGGTACAACTCGCTATCCGAAATACCTGTCGAGACGTTCATATTAATCAACTTTTTATAAACCTCTGCGACACTACCCTCTTGTGTCGCTACACCTCCTGGCGACACTAACTTAGTGTCGCACATCACACTATTGCGACACAACCTGCGACACAACCTCTTAGTGTCGCTAAAACAATAATTACAACTAACAGTGGAAACAAGCGACACAAGCTGCGACACAATCTCTTAGTGTCGCTATAGCAACAGTTGTAACTAGCAGTAGAAACTTAGCGACACAAGCCGCGACATTAACTCTTTGTGTCGCTAAAGCAACAGTATTAATTTGTGACACTACCACTGCGACACAAGCTGCGACACAAGCCTTGTGTCGCAATGACGAACAGAACAGCAGAACTCTTCTGCAATTTACAAGTTTCTGGGTGATCTCAACACCTTAATTCCGAACCAGTTTCAATAGTTAATCATCATATACACCCAAACCAATTCAAAACACCTTCAAACTCATTTTAACCCACATAAACATTTTCCCCCCAATTTACTCATTTTTAAACTCAATTAAACTCAATCATTCATCTTTTATTACTTGAATTAAATCCCAATTTCAACAGGGGTTTAGGTTCCTTACCTGAATTTGCAAGGAAACACCTTCAACAATTACTTTCCAAACTCAATTCTTGATATCTTCTTGTTTCCTTTTCTTTTCTCTCACTAAAATCTCACACACACATACATTCTGGAATGTTTTGGAATATAATTTTTCATTAATTTCACGCCAAATTATACAATTAACCCCTCACAACCGCCTCTCAGCCCGACACTGCGACACAAGCCTTGTGTCGCACTGGGCTTTGTGTCGCTACCTGCGACACTAGCCCTTATGTCGCATAACAGCACACAACAACAATTTTAACGAATTTCGGGGTGTTACAGTATATGACTTAAGTCTACACCATGTGTTTCAGACCCATTTTAACCATTTTTTTCATATTTTTGTCATTTCTTACGATTCTAAGACCATTTCTAATTGATTGACCAGGTAAGCAGTAATAAATACGCTCAAAATCGGTAGGATGAAGGTCAAACAACAAGTTTTCGAAATCTTTGAAGTTCAAAGTGTGAAACTTAACACCCCCCATGGTTACTGTTGCCCCACCATTGTACGTTAGAGTGTCCAATTGGAATGTTCCGCAATAATGCACTTTAACAGGAACAACTTTTGGTATATCCATGGAGAAAATTTACCTGAGCGAAATAATACTCCAGCAATCCACGCAATCGACTTCCTTCTTCATTCTCTCCTCTGAACTTGAGAGGTTAGGGTTTCTGTTCGGGGGTTAGGTTGAAATGAACGAGTTTTTTGCTTTTGTACAATCCTATTGTATATGAATAGTTGACGTACGGTATACTCCATGTAGACTAAACGGTGACCGGCTACCGTTTTAAACGGTTACCTATACCCGAAAACCTTCGATTTTAAATTAGTGGTTCATTTTAAAAAAATAAAATTAGTTGATACCCGAAAATGCGAAAAAGAGAAGTATTGATTCATTTTTCGGCAAAAAACCCATATATATATATATGTATATGTATATATATATATATATATGTATATGTATATGTATATATATGTATATGTATGTATACGCATGGAAACATGCACGTTTATGTCTGGTGATTGCTTCATTAGAGGTTTACTATACGTCAACGCTTTCTACTACGACTATTTACCTCATTGTTACAATTAGTTTAAAGCGGGATACGACATTTGAATTTGTAAACTTGTAATTAAAATTTTGAGAGTATATCAATTGTTGTGTGATGTAGAACTACTCAATTTACCAACAAAAGAAAATAAGAGAGGTTACAAAAAACTAATTGTTTGATGTTGCTTATATCAATTGCAGCTCTCGAACATCTCTTTTGTAAGAAGAAGCTGAGATAAAAGCAACATCAAACAAACATCTCTAACAATTCAATACAAATCAATTGTCCTGTACTGTCACTGAAACTCATTCGACTATTCATCGAGTACTTTTACAATAACAAGGGTTCTATTAGCAACAATATAAAAATTATGCCGAAAAAGGTGTCATGAATTTCATATAAGTTTCCTTGACGCTATAACTCGGGGGTAACATAGCACAACGATGTTGGGTTTGTGATTACCGAGTCCCATTGTTTGGACAATACGTCGGAAACCATCTGACATGGTGGGGGCCACACCTATTTTCACTACGCCTTCACATAGTTTGTAATCGATGTTTTGGCATTTTCAGCGCCTTCATGGTAGTCTCATCTAAAATTTCTACAAATATGGAATACCCCGACCCTTCATCATGCAATTGGCAAAATCGGCAACCTTTGGATGACAGGGGATGTTTTTGGGTAATTTACCCCCCGGTTGGCAGAAAATGAGGGGGATGGGTTACCAGTTATTGGTATGAACGTTGCTTGCTTCAAAACAAAAGGAGAAATAAATACTAATACAGATAGGAGGCCGGGTTGAGTTTTAAGTGAAAATGGTATTTCAAACCAGAGACAAATCGAAGACCTAAATAACCTGATGGCCTTTATTAGAACTAAATTGAAAAGGGTACCAACTTTGGTGTATTTTTGTTATGGGTAACCAAAACTAACCATCTTCGGTTTCACCCATAAAAAAACGTAACCAACTTGAAAGTAACAAAAAAATTATTTAAGGATATTTGACTCTATCAGTTGACATTTTTCTGTAGTGACGCTTGAAAACGGGTTAAACTAAAAGATTACCCTAAATGAGAATTTTTTTAATGTTCGAGCCTTTGTGCGAATGAATTATTATGTATTACCCAGAACAGAAATCAGATCAAAGCAGGTTACGATTTTATGCAATTTGCCCAACTGAAAGTAGCTAAGCTATAAGACTGACCGCCCAAAGATCGAAGACCGTAAAGAGCTAGTTGAAAATAACGACTTTGGAAACCATCTCCCCAGTCCTCGGATTTTCCGTTGATGGTGACAAAATAGTATATGAGGCTAGCAAGAGCAAGGAACACCACAGTGAATGACCAAGATATCAAAACATGATCACTGCAGGTAAGCGAAATAGTTATAACATTATAAATGATATATCAATACACAGATAATGAAAAATGCATATAATGCCACTATAGGAATGCATACTGGTGTGGACTACTAATTTAGGTTTAATCATTCATTTCTAACAGAACCTGAGTTTCATTATTTGGATGATTAATCAGGTAATTGATTGAAAACTCAAGAAAGTGATATTTTCAGTTACTCACGAGACTGAATGTTTTTACATTTACTTCAAATTTTAGTTTGTGGAATATCATAGAATGATTCGACCATAACCACAACCAACCTCTCATAGTCAGATATCAGTATCTATCTTCGACTACTATGTAATTAGACGATCTTGAGGACCCTAGTCCTTTTCCTCCTATGGAATTCGTAATAAGGGTAGTCCAAAACACCATTAATAAAAAGAACAAATTAAATGAGTTATTGAGCGTGAATATATAAATACGTAAAGCTAACCTCCTCATCGTGTAAGTGTATCATCCATTGCTGACCATGAATGTTCTTATCATTACTAATCATTAATGTTCTCGATCTTTTCATTGTGAGGGAAGATCTGCAATTCTGTACGTAATGAGAATCCTGCCAAAATTCTAACAAAGTATAACAAATAACAAACTAAACAATATAAAAGAGTCAAGATTCATACTGAAGAGGATAATAACCATGATAGAGATACATTTATAATGGGGAAAAACTGCATCCTATTTGACTCTGTGGTAGAGGAGAAGTTACACAAAAACCACCACCATTGTACAAATTAGTTTTCAAGCAATAGTTTTCATATATTTCATTATGTTTTTTCTTTTGTGTGATGAGACTAAATTCATTATTCTCTTATCTTGCTCGTGTTATATTATAATATTCATAACCATTTAAAAGGGGTCAACCTCAGTTGCAACTTAGATTTAGTATGAGACTTCACTTGAGATTCAGCTTGTGGACAGTACTATCCGCAAGATTTGTAGAAGCCGCATTTGACTTACAGATTTGCCTCAATTCCCAAAACAACTAATGCCTAACTAAAATATAATCCAATAATTATTTTTCAATAGCTGCACACAATTTTGGTGATTGTATCACACAGTCAACAATCTTTTATTACCTACTAACTTCCCGGACAATTTATGTGGCAATAAACCAACAAAGTAAAAATAATACACATAAACCCATTGTTCACCTATAAATCATGAACCATAAGCAAAACATTAGTCCAATGCCCATGATTGTAACTGCAAAGAGACCATAACAGCTTGAGCTGCATTAGGTTGTAGACTAAATAAGGGTTATGACTATATGGCACCATGTAATATGAAAGTAACAACCTTCAAGACCATAACAGACCAAAACAAATCCCAACTATAAAGAGTAACATTTAAAACTATACCAGGAAACCGTCTTTTATATAACATTATTTCATACAATTGGATTAATTTATATTCTTATTCATGACGACAATTAATATTGTCCTTTTAACGTTAAAGCTTTTCCAGTTTCAATGAAAGGTTCAACGATTAAAAAGACTGGTGGAGGATCAGGCATCACATTTATCCATGTGCCTGTGCAAACATAGCAGGGATCATTTAAACAATGGACATTAGTGGTGGCAATTTTAACCTTATGAACGGGTCAATACGAGTTGTTTTTTATTTCTGACATGCAAAATTAAAAGCAATAGTTAAGAAGGAAATGGGTCAAACGGGTCAAAAGCCACCCAAGTGTAATTTTCAAAAGTTGAGATCGATAATGAAATGATATAATTCTTGAAACTGTTGACTAAAAACATTATGTCTTTATGTCTTTAAACAAAATTTAAGTGTTAAGAAAAATCCAACCTGATCCTTTTGAACCGTACCTAAAACTTACCCATTTTGACCTTTATTTGACCCAACTGATCCACCCACTTTGTCATCACTGCACCGACAATGGCTACTTTTTTTTTTTTTTTTTTTCTATATACACACAATCAATAGTAAATACAATACCAAATAAAAAAATGGTGCATGACCAGTAAACAAATGATGCATGACCAGTAAACAAATGATGCATTACCTGTAAACAGCACAAAAAGCTACACATATACAGTACAATAATATTTCAGCTACATTCATTTGAAGATAACAAAAAATTTAAGCTAAACATCATAAATTTACCACAAATTTTCTTTCTGTTATTCTTCTCCAACGAATAGCAGCAATTAATCTATCAACACACAAAAAAAAAATCATATCATTAACATTAAAAAAAAAAAAAAGAAAAGAAAAAAACTCAACTTCAACAACATTAAACCATCAAAAACCTGACTTCTCAATTCAAAACAATCAATACCAATCCAGCCCAAATATTTTATCACAATAAAAACACAAAGTTAACAAATCAATGGCCTTTCTGCGTTACAATGATTCGTATGTCATGAACCCAAAAGATGCCTTTCCATCCTACAATAAGTATGCATGGACATAAAAAGTGTTAAGTGGTTAAGAAAAGTGTACACCCTTCAAAGTCTCTTCCAAAACATCATTTTTTGTTTCTAAAACCAAAACCAAAATTTCAAATTAGCCCAATCAAATTACTTCAAAAAAATAATCATTGAAAATTTTTAAACAATCAAGAAAACAAAAATCAACAATAATGAGCAGCACTAATAGTGAGCAGGCAGCATTAACATTAACGAGCAACACTAAAAGTGAGCGAGCAACACTAATACTTAACGAGCAGCATTAACTGAAAATTTACAGCAGATTCTGAAGAGTGTATCTCCCTGTAGAAAGCTCAGATCATGCTCAAATTTTTACACGAAGTCTATCAATGTTTCATTAACCTCATATCCAAAAATCAAGTCGATCCAACGGTTAAAGAATATACAGTAATTATTTGATTACACCTGCGCAAAATGAAACACAAACGTACAGCAGTAACTTCGAATTTTAATATCTCCCAGTAGAGACATCCAATCACGATCAAATTTTTACACGATGTAGAAACCTATGTTTTGAATCACATATCCAAAAATCAAGAGTATTCGTTGAATAACGAAGACACGGTGATCTATTTACTGCAGCTGTCCAGAAAAATCATAAAGTTTCTGCAGTCAGATTGTGCGTCTATGTGTTAGCAACCTACAATTCAAATTTCACGACGATTGAATGGTTAACGAATGAGATCCGAATTTTTTACCACCGCTGCACAGAACATGACGAACATAAAAACTTGTTTTCTTCAATCTTCTTTGATTTCTTCAATACGGCTTCTTTTGCTTGGATCGGATCTTTACAAATCTTCGAATAGATTCGACGTGCACTAATACCACTTGTGTGATCCCGTTAAACACCAAACAAAAGATTAAACATGATAAACACATTATGAAGAACACAAAAAAGATTTTTCAATTCATATATTTAATAATCAATACAATACCAAATCCCTAATCTTGTTGATCAATCAAGACGGATACAACTTCTTTTTGTACTGGGGTTTACAACCTTAGGGATCTCTATTAACTCTCCTATTCGTATCTATGGGAGACGATCTCAAGTTATGAGATCAAATTTATACTCTTGGTCAAACACACCTCTAAATGTCTAGGGATCTCTTTATTTATAGAGCCCCAAGACTTACAAAAGGAATTATATTCCTATTAAGAAACTAATATCTTCTATTCTCAAATATCGATCTTCAAATACATTTAACTTCAAGTGCAAGTCTTCTAGAAGCCGACCTTTAATGTTTCCTAATCAGTTTACACTTTGTCTCATCAAATCTATAATGTGACATAAAAATTTATGTCACTTATTTTTCCCAACAAATAAAGATCCTAAATTGGGCCTTGTTTTATAAGCAGTTGTTGGGTGCATTTTTTTTTCCTACCGAATTTGAGGATGAGCAGCAATGCTTCAAGCGAAACATGTACAATAATCTATCATCATCACTAAACCCATCAAAATCAAAACTTTAATTATATATATATATATATATATATATATATATATATATATATATATAAATACACACACACATAGGGTCTGGATCCAGAGAGAAATACCATTTTCTAGAAAAGCAGGGAAGCTACACATTCATCAACAATAAATGTTAACGAATTCCTTTAATATTCATCATATAATATTATAGATTATAAAAAATAATTTATTGATGAATATTAGTAGTTATAACAGCGTTTTTTATTAATATTTATTGGTAAAACTATATTTTTATACGTTTTAATTATCCTTCAAAAAAAGCACTTCCCTCGTGAACTCTCCACTATATATATATATATATATATATATATATATATATATATATATATATATATATATATATATAGTGGGATGATCTAGGGGGAAACACTTTTCTTGGGGGGAGGTGAAAGTGTAATATTCATCACGGAAAATCTTAACTTCGCCAAAATTAACGTCATAAAATAAAAAGTGAAATTTAGTAAGTGTTGATCATTATTGATGCTATGAATGCTAAGCTTTTTTGATAAATTCTTTTTGTAGACTATAACATCAATTAATGAATATTATATCCAAAATCGTTAATATTTATCGTGGTGAATGTTAGTTAACATTCATTATGATGAATGTTAAAATTAAAAATATTAGTCAAAATGTTATGTTTTAACATTCATCGTGATAAATGTTAGTTAACATTCATTGTAATGAATGTTAACAATTTATTAAATAAATATCAATCGACTAATGTTATGACTTAAAAATAAATATTCATTTATGAATATATTTTTTATAGCATCGATTTTGATTAATATTTACTGGTAAAAGTAATTTTTTGTTGACATTTTGATTGGTAAGATAAGTTGCTTCCTAGTGAATATATATATATATATATATATATATATATATATGTATGTATGTATGTATATATATATATATATGTATATATATGTATGTATGTATATATATATGTATGTATGTATATATATATGTATACATATATATATATGTATATATATATTTATATATATATAAGGTTAGTTTCAAACGAGAACCACAAAAAGATACAGAACTGCGAGAACTTTTAAATTACATTATTTTTATACATGTAAACATATCAAATTACATATAAATATAATTTAATGTTCATATTGTTAACAAACTAAAGTTAAAAACCACAAAATGCCTATTAAATTATGAAACATATGAAAGGTTTCACATGTGCACAAATCATATGTGCACATGTGAACGGAAAAAATAAATTTGATTTTAAAGCTCATTTTGAGGTTTTTTTCAAACTATTTTGATTTGAACTTTAATCTATATCAATATTTACATGTGATTGAATCATCAAACATGTGATTGAATCATCAAACATGTGAGTATCCCTAAAATATAAAAGTTCTCGCAGTTCTGTACCTTTTTTGGTTCTCGTTTGAACCTTTGGCTATATATATATATATATATATATATATATATATATATATATATATATATATATATATTGGGAGGTTCAAATGAGAATCCCATAAAAGTTGAGAACTTGTGAGAACTACTAAATAACGTATTTGTTCACATGTGATTCGCTCAATTTATATGTGAGCATTGATATATTATATATTTAGAAAGAAAAAAAAATGCTAAAAACTCTAAAAATTACGTCGTAAAACACATTTGAACCGATTTGTTCACATGTGAACACATATTTGTATAAACGTACATCAATTAAACTTACATCAATGTTCACGTATGAATAGTGTTTATCACATGTGAACAAATACGTAAACTAGTGGTTCTCACAAGTTTTTAACTTTTTAGTTGGTTCTCATTTAAACCTTCTATATATATATATATATGTATATATATGTGTATATATATATATATATATATATATATATATATATATATATGGGAGCGTTCAAGAGGGAAGTGCTTTTTTTGGGGGAAGGGGGAATCGTTAATATTCATCACGAAGAATATTACACTTAACAATCAAAATGTCAACATAAAAGATATTTTTACAAACAAATAGTAATCAAAATCGATGCTATAAAGAATATATTAACGAAAGAATTTCATTTTTAAGTCATAACATTAGTTGATGAATATTTATTTAATAAACTGTTAACGTTCACCGTGATGAATGTTAACTAAAATTTATTACGATGAATGTTAAAACATCACATTATTTGAAGAATATTTTTAATTTTAATATTTATCACCATGAATGTTAATTAACATTTACTGCGATGAATATTAACAATTTTAGGTCTAATATTCATTAATTTATGTTATAACCCGCAAAAATAATTTATCATTGAAGTTTAACATTCATAGCATCGATTCTGATTTACATTGATTAAATTTCACTTCGTGTTTTATAAGATTTGTATTTTCGATGTTAAGATGTTCCGTGATAAATAATAAATTAATAGCGTTTCCCCCTTCCCTCAAAAAATGTGCTTCCCCCTGGATAATCCCACTATATAATATATATATATATATATATATATATATATCTGTGTGTGTGTGTGTGTGCGCGCGCGCGCGCGCGTTCGTGTGTGCGTGTGTGTGGTGTATATACTGATTACATATAAATACAAAAATATTAAAATAGTCTCTCTCTCTCTCCCTCTCATGAATGACCGATTAAATTACTACATTGGTCATTTAAATAACTACATCGGTCGTTCGATAAGTTTAAGATGGTAGAATGCTTCTACTACGGCAGAGGGTGTCGCCGCCATGGATCCATGGTTAATTGGTGGTTCAATTTGTTTATCGAGGAAAAAGGGGTTTTTATAGTTTCTAGCATGATGCATATCAAAAAAAAAAAAAATTGTACCTTGTAAGAGTGATAAAGTAATCATTATATAAAATTAGAGGTGTTCGTCGGTTCGGTTTACGGTTTTCTGGGTTTAATCGGTTCGGTGTATTCGGTTTTGAAAATTTTGGGAGCAAAATCGAAAACCGAATTCAAATTGAAAACCGAAACCGAACCGAAAACCGAATTCGAATTCGGTTCGGTTTCGGTTAAAACCGAAAAACTTATCATTTTTTTCAAAAATACCCTTCAATATACAAAACTAAGAAATATGCACAATTATACGATATAAATTATATAAATCTAACTATTAATAATTGTTATGTGTTAGTCAAATTCGAATTTAGAAAACGTAAAATTGTCAATGTACGTGAATTTTAATGTTCAAACAAAATATTTATTTTTCACAAACACGTGGTAACTAAAAATTTAAGTTTCTAAAATGTTAAACTCTTTGAGTCTTCAATCGAATTCAAAAATCACATATACATATTAATATATAAATAATAATATATTTATTAAATTGAATTCGGTTTTGAATTCGGTTTTCGGTTTAACCAAATTCGAAAAATTCAAAACCGAAAACCAAATTCGAATTCGAATTCGGTTTTCAGTTCAACCGAATTCAAAAAATAAAAAACTGAAAACCGAATTCAAATTCGGTTTGATATGAAGATTAAACGGTTTTAAATGAAATATTGAACACCCCTATATAAAATCAAAGAGTTGTAATATTACCAAATCAAAACAGTGTGTTCATTCTCGCATACATCGTTATCAAAAGTTAGTCAAATTGATCCAGATTTGCAACCCTCCATAGCTTTCATAAGAACAAATTAAGAATACAAATTTTAATATCAGCCCAAAATATAGACAATCATATTAAATAACTAACCAAATTCTTTCTTTACCTTCTTTGGGCATTTTATCGAGTAGGTGGTGTGCAGTAAGTAATAGTAGCCTTATGCATCAAATTTTCAATTTAGGATTTCATATCCTTCATTTAAAACAAAGCCCGAACAACCAAAAGATTGAAAAAAACTGAAAGTATAAATTATATTGAATAATGAATAAGTTAATTAGTCAGGGGAGGACACCATAACTCTCAAATGAAATTAACATAAACTAAGAATTTAGTTAAAATACCAAATTTGATGTAAAAATGCATACATTGAAGATGACCTAATACCTGGATGTTGAACGCAGCCACCAAATACACTACACCGGTAAATCGTTGATCGAGCAATTAATGTTAACAGTTAGATTATCATGAAAGGAATCCAATCAATGGTCCAGATTCCTCAATGTGATTCTAATATTGACATGTGCCCAAAAAGAATGGGAGCCCATTTTTACTATCAATGTTTTTAACTATATATGAAGAAACTTACAAATTCCTTTATATATATAATACTCCGTAAGTTAAATAACATAAACTATTACCCACATAGTAGTGGTTAGGCCCATTATCTTTTAACTAAATGGTGATTGTTCGAGTCTGGACCCTATTTTTTATATTATTTCATTGTTTTATACTATTCTATTTCTTTATTTTTTCTAATTTTCCTTCTGCCCAATATTTTGAGAACCGATTCGACCGGCTCAGTCCGACCGATCAAACCGATAAAATAGAGAATCCGGGCCCAAAATGAACCAGTTTTTTACCTTGTTTGACTAGTCAACGAGCCACCCGGTACACTAGTCGGACCCAGTTGGATATTATCAGTTTCTTTGAAAAATTATTCGTTAACATTCGTCCACGATGAATGATAATCAAAACGTATAAAAATATATTTTTACCAACAAATATTAATCAAAACCACTGTTATAACTACTAATATTATAATAATATAAATAAATAAAATAAATGCTAGATAGATTGCTAAAAGCCTACATAAAGTATACACTCAAATCAGATCACATCACATAACTATTTTAATGGAGAAACTAAAACAAACAATCGCAATACCAATAGGATAAGGAATTATCTATGAGAATAAACAAAGAATGATAAGCATGTATATCTTTGGAGTATCTCTTTCATTGACCTCCTTAACACGTGAATCGGAATCACTGGATCCAGATATACTTTCTATCTCAAACTGTGTTTGAGGTTCAGATGAAACAAGTGTTTGAATCCCTTGAGGAGGGATAAGATTATAGGGATGTTTATATCTTTCTGAATATCCATCACCGCAAAGTCAGTCGGCAAAAAGAACTTGTCGACTTTAACCATGATGTTACCAACAATTCCCTTAGGGTATCTAATGGATTGGTCAGCTAGCTAGACGCTCATTTTAGTGGGTTTTAAGTCTAATAATTCTAGTATTTTATATAAAAAATGTGGCATTAGGTTGATACTCGATCCTAGATCGGCTAGAGAGCAGATATCACCACATTGGTTGATGGAGCAAGGAAGGGTAAAACGTCCGGTAAATCCTAGTTTTTCGGCAGACTATTTTGAATGACAGTTGAACACTCGACATTCAGCAAGATATAAGTCACTTGGGGTACCTTGTCTTTTGTCGACATGAGTCTCCTAACATATTTGGTATACTTGAAAGCTTTGACCTTATCAGGTTGCTGCTTAAGACGTCCTGGAAACGGTATGCGTACCTTATTAGGGGTTGAAGTAGACTATTTCTCAATTGTTCGTGTGATAGGAGATTGTTCTTTCATCGAAGAAAGAACTGAAGGTCGCCCCGGTGCCACTTTGGAGTCTTAGTTGGTTACTTGGTTAGCTTCCTAGGTATGTGGTTGTGGAAGGTGTTACTAGGCAGACTTCCAAGTGATCTAGTGTTGATACGTTCTACTAGTCGGCCTACTTGGGTCGCAAGACTATTCAGTAAGGTTAGTTGTTCTCTTAAGAAGAGATCAACCTAATCTTGCCTAGTCGTAATTTTTTGAATGATTTGTGTGAGGGATTTGTCTGGTTAGGTAGGTTCATAAGGTAAGGGTGGTTGGTTGTAACTAAGTTGAGGTTATTGTGGGTAGATTGGGTATTTGGTTTGGTATTGTGGTTGAATTGGTGGGTATTGGTTAGATCTGGCTCTTTGTGGAGAGGTTTGATTATAATCAGGTGGGCATGGACGAGATCGGAACTAGTCATAGTGGGTTGTGCCATCAAGAACGTTCTCGTACTCAATTTGTGGATCTGTAAAGTTCAGGCATGACTGAACATGGTAGACCTGTTGAGGTGGCTTCGTTAGCCTTCCTATTTCCTTGGTTAGGGTTCCGATGTGTTCAGTAAAGGATTTGATCGCCTCAGTTTTCACAGGCTTGGAAGCGGCAAGCGGTACCGATGATGAGGAATGCTCAATAGTGTTCCAATCAATGTGATGCATGGTCATGTTCTCTATTAGATTCCATGCTTCGTCATCCGTGCAAAGAGTGAAGTTGCCTCGAGCAGCAACGTTGAGCGTTGGCTTGTGGTGAGGCGCAAGACCTTGTAAGAGGTGTATAACTAGGTTGACCGTTCGATTTGGTGGTTACGACATCCTCTAAGCAAACTCTTAAATCTTTCCCACGCAATGTAGATAGATTCATCGTGAGACTGTTGGAAGTTCACGATGTCATTCTTCAGCTTCGTTCGTTTGGCCGGGGGAAAGTACTTGTTTAAGAACTTCGTTGCCATTTCCTCCCAAGAGGTAATGGAGTCGGTCTCTAATTGCTCAAACTAAGTCTGTGCGTGAAGAGCAAGCGAGTAGGGGAACAGGTATAAGCGGATTATATCGTGCTTAACCCCATTTTGCTTGAAAGAGTTGGATAAGGCGATAATTTATTGAGGTGGGAGTTGGGATCATCGTTCGATAGTCTGTTGAATTGGCAGCGATTCAGGATCAGATGCACTACGTCGTTCTTGAGTTCGAATGATACTCCTTCAATCTCAGGGTAGCGTATTAGTCCTCCTCGACCTTCAATCGAGGGTTTGTTTCTATCAGCGAGAGTGATGCGTGTGGGTGTCGTTGGTTTGTTGGTAAGTAATTTCTTTTCTTGTCAGATGCGTAGGATGTCGTCAACGGGATAAAGGAAATGAAGTGTTGAAAGATTTTTTAGGGTTAAGGAAGGGAGAACCAAACTAAAGGCTCACTAGAAAGAAAGTTCATCATGACGCCTATGAGACTTACAGTTGATTCCCCGGCAGTGGTGCCAAAAAGTTGACGCGCCACCAGCGGTTAGTCAAAATTACCCTGTCGTTGGACCAGCTGCTAGCAATGTGTGGGTGGGTTTTAATATTTATAAATGTTGAGGACCTAAGTTTTACTAGTGCTATGTGACCTAAAGGTTGTATAGCAACAAGTGTGACCTAGGGTCGTTCTTCAAAATCAAATGTATTGTGAAACAGAGTAATTGGATTTCCAAATCTATCTAGTGAAGGGGTTTGAAAATAGTTAGGAGTTGGTTTTGGTTTGTTTTCTAAATTATCCTACTATTTAAAACTAGGCAATAAAGTAAAATCAAGAGGTAGCAATCTGGATAGAGGGGGTGTTTGTTGTGACTTCATTAGCTTTGCTTTGGGATAGTGTTTTAGTGTATATTATAAAAATGTCTTTCTAAAGATTTGTATTTTATTTGCTTTAAGTATTTGTGGTGTAAACACTAGTACCCTACTGATTGATTGCTCAATCAGTATGTCACTGAGTAACTAGGTTATCGTAATTCTAATCGGAGGAGGTTGCTAGACTCTCAACACTAAGAATCCTAGGTGCATGAATAGAGTAATAGACCCACGAACAATCCTGATGTAACGTAAAAATTCATATTTTTACGTACATTATTCCTCGCTATTTGAGCTAATATTCGGTTAAAACATCTCAAAACAATGGTTATTTACTAAAATTCACCAAAGTGGTTCAAATATAGACGTTGCAACAAAAATCACTAAAAATGTCCAAATAACACGCAAAACGGGGCAAATAAATATAATCCGATTCTTCCGCTCTTATTTACTTTATGAGATGTAATTCCTAACAATCATTATACAATTCCATAGGTAATTACAAAGACGGAGAATCAAGAATCATGAGAAATGGATGAAAAACAGGGAAGATACGGCCTCTAAAATCAACCGATCGCATTCCGAGCTTGTATGAGCTATATACATCCAAAATAACTTAAATTGGTATTATTAGAAGCATAATGGAATTACGAGATCGTGGGCGAAAGAATCAAGTCAAACGGACAAGTAACGAAAAAGATACGACACATAGGATACCGTATATGGTACCTAAGAGGGCATATACGGCCCTATGGATGCCTTATACGGCACCTAGATGCCCCCATGGTGCGGTTTTTCGATAGCATGCATTTTGGCCCAGATTTGTGTTTGTAAATTGTGTTTTGGAGCTTGTACATGAGCTTTGAGGCTTCCCCTATAAATAGATGGCCTCTCCTCCATCATTCAAAACATCCTACAACTCACACACCTCAAAACACACACATCTCACCCCTCTCTTCACACACTCTCTCTGTCTAACTTTCTCTCTCTAAGTTTCTTCTTCTAGAACTCTTTCTAGGTAGCGACTAGTGAGTAGAATTGTTGGTAGATTTGCTTAGTATTTGTATAGAGTGACTCCAGGATTTCAGATTCGTGAAGATTTGTCTGTATTTGTCACTTTTTCAAGTTTTAATATAATCTCTTGTATTTATTTTCTTAAATATGTTATACCGTTATTATACATGTTTAGGAATAAATGTTAGATTTAATATGTTAGGCTAGACAAATATGTGTTTGCTATGATGTATGCTATGCTAGGGTAGTTATGTACTAATATCACGCTGTTACTCCATCTTTATGAATTCAAACTGTTCCTGAACTTATGAACTGAACCTTTGTTGTTTATCTATCCAACTTATGTGGTTTGAAATCTATCCCTAGAATCTGACCAATTACTAGTTACATGAATTACATAGAATTCCTATGTATGGTGATCAATGAACTTGCCATGGTCGTTGTTCTCCTGATTGAAACATATCAAAATGAGACATGTAGCGTAGGATTAGAGATATATTAGGTTCATTTTATCTGTTAGATATTTTTGAGAGAACTTTCGGGACATCTACGATTTAATCAATAGATTAATTGATATATATGATTCAAGCCTGTTACTAGTATGCTATCTTATTGCATGTTCTTGTTTGATTGTTGCTTAAGGAATTTGTATGCTATAAACAATTTACATGATTACTATCACTGATTAAATAATTAGGTTTTCGGAAATGAATTGAATTGATTATAGAAAGTTTAACATTCATGCAATAGTTATGATGATTTATATGAATAATGATGAGAAATTCTGCTGACGGCTAGTCAGACTGTCCCGCGGGGTAATTCCTATTCATGTTATTGTTTACTCAACAATTCATGTCATGATATAGATATCCCATATGTCTGAGATTGGGGAATAAGACTCGAGGATAGTTGTTAGTTGAATTGTTCAGTACATTTGGGAGAACTTCCGGTGTATCTGCCACTCTGGTCTATTATCCTCGTGACATATTATCTATCTGATTGTGGACAACTCTACGTTAGATATTTAATAGGATATGAGTTATATCTCATTAGGAAGTATAGGAATAATCCAAGAGAGTAATATGGAACTCCGAAATGATACAACGGAAACACCGTAAAATGTCCGAGTACTCGGTATAGCGTTGGAAAGACCGACGAATTTAATACAAACGCGTGGAAGTTAAGAAAATGTCGTAGGTTCAATACTTTGTATCATTCAAGTTTCCGAGATACTCGATCCCACTGGATTGGTCATCATATCTAGAGGCTTTTCCCAATCATAACTACCCACCAATAACATTTGTCGAAGTCATAGTAAGCGCTCGCGTTATCCTGATTCTCTTAGTCTCCGTACGTCCCTTTATCTTTATTCACTTTTTATTATTTAATTAATCAACAAAATCCCTTCAAAAGTTTAAAATTTTTGCTAAGTTACAACTATAATTAATCCTCCTAAGATCCCATGCACGTTGTAGTTTAAAGAACATCACCTGAGTCATACGTACCACTTACTACCCTAATAAACCCTAGGATAATAATTAGTACTTAACACTTGGGCTTCCCAGCAATATAAATATAAAACATTCACACCCGACGTGCCGTCCGACGATCGCGATTTCCTCACGATAAGAATCGATAACCGACCGTAGGGCGCACGTCAAGTCTGACCGTTCTTAACACCGCAGTGATACTTAATTGAATAAAACATTTAAGTTTAAGACTTGATTGGTGTTTGATTACTTTCCATTAATGGTATTGTAGAATCCAGGGGTGATAGACAAATTCATAATACTTAATGTTTCCACATCTTCCTTTCTGGATTTATAAACTAAGTTTGTATTTTAGATCAGATATTCTCCATTTATGATTTAAACCAGCCCTCATTTAAATATACCCATTAAATCCCTCGTTTATTCACAGTGTACACTACTTGTTTGAAACAGTATTTTCACGGCTTCAAAACCAGACCATGTTATTTAAACAAAGATAATTAATCCGTAGTTTATTCACAGTGTACAATACTTGATTAGTATTTCCACAGCTTCAAAATCAAAACACACATATTAATTACCCATGATATGACGTCTTATCAAAAGGTTTTAATCACGTTTATTGGAGGAAATGCGTTAGTTGAAAATGCAGTTTAAAATCATAGATGGAACGTGTAATCAAAGCACCGAGTTTTCAATTATAAAATAGAATAGTTTGGAGCATTAATTCACAAAGTAGCCTTTTAGTGGCTTCCACGCATTTGTACTATACCTGAAGGTGTTTCTAGCGCTATACTGAGTACTTGGCCGTTTTACGGTATTTCTGTTGTTTTATAACGACATCATCCCAACTAATACGGCTAACTACATCACAACAAATACACAATATAACTATTCACTAATCATGACAAGTAATCCTAAATATAGCATAATAACAGTTATAGCATGCATTATAATAGATAAGGAAATATATAATCATAAATAACGCGTAGCTTGAGTATATGCTGATAGATTACAACGAGCGGAACCTCCGAATATCTTTAGTAATATTACAATAATAGCCTCTCCAAGTATCTTCAACAATATTACAATAAAGCTCCTCCGTTAGTCTTGGTTAAATATTAACCAAGAACTAACTGATTACTAATCTAACTAACTAACTAGAGAGAGAAACTAGAGAGAGAAAGAGTGTGTGTGTGTGAGAGTAACGAATGAGAAAAATGAGGTGAAAGGTGTATTTGAAATGAATAGGGAGGCCATATATTTATAGGCAAGCCTTAAAGTCCATGTACAAGCTCCAAAGCACAAGTTACAAGCGAAACAAGCACCCGAAACGAATGCTATCAGCAAATGCCACCTACGACAGCAGTAAATAGCTCCCGTATACGGCCTCTAGGTACCGTATACGTTCCTATATCACCGTATACGGTATCTAGGGTGCCGTTTGTTTTCTCTCGTTGTTCGGTTCTTCGTTTGTTGCTTGTTTTGGCCGTATCTTCTTCGTTACTTGTCCGTTTGACTTGATACCAATTTGAGGTATTTTGGATGTCTCTAGCTCATACGTAATCGAAATGCGATCGGTTGGTATCTAGATGCCGTATCTTCTCCGTTCATTGCCCGTTTTGCTTGATTCTTAATTCTCCGATCTTGTAATTACTTATGGAATCATATTATAATAGTTAGGAGGTGTATCTCATACGGTACATAAGAGCGGAAGAATCAGGTTAAACTAATTTGCCTCGTTTTGCATGTTATTAGGACATTTTGAGTGATTTTTGCTGCAACGTCTATATTTGAACCACTTTAATGAATTTTAGTAAATAAATATTGATTTGAGATGTTTTCACCAAGTATTAGGTCATTATCGTAAAAATATGACTTTTACGTTACATCAAATACATACAATAAAAGTTTTTAAAATTCGATTCATACAATAATAAATGGTGTAAAGTTTAATAAATAATGAAACAACAAAGGCTAACTAAATAGGGGTTGAGAGGAAGTTGGGTTGGGGTTGAATGGAAATTATTATTATTATTATTATATTATTATTATTATTATTATTACTGTACTATATTTACTATATCATATTTTATATTTTATATTTTATATTATATGGTAAAATAAAAAACGCGCAATTGGTCCTTGTTGGAGGTGGTAACGGAAAAATACCATTTATTTATATATTTATATTTTAATTTAATCTTTTGAGTTGATTATTTCAATTAATTTCAACCGAGAGTCCCCAAAATTAAAGTAGTAAATTTGGAATTCTGGAGTGGACTGACTTGACTGGCCCTAGACTCATTCATCAAAAAAGTTAAAGGTGGAAGGAGAGGAGAGGAGAGGAGAGGAGACAGCATATATATCAATTTTCATTTTCACATTCCCAAAAACGTCGGCCAAAGACCCTTGTCTTGTAAATTTATTTATTCAATCATGTCTTCCTCATTTGTTGATGAATTTACGAGAGGCGTTGAAGACGGCCTTAGGCTCTCCAAACGTGTTTACTTCGGTAAAGACCGATCGGTAGCGCCGCCAAAACCAATCACTCCGATGGACAAATCATCAGCATCATTTTATTATCCTAATTCGCCAATGGTTTACGCCGTTATTTCAAATCCAGGAATCGTTGATAATCCTGACGTCCCTAGCTATCAGCCTCATGTGCACGGCAGATGCGATCCCCCTGCCTTGATTCCCCTTCAGATGAATGGGATTGACATTCAGGCGGACTGTTATCTGGACACCGCATTCCTAACCATGAATGCTTCTTGGAGACTTCACTGTGTTATGTCAAGTGCCACCTCTGAATGTCGTCTTGCTATTCCTATGCCGCCTGGTCTACAGGTTATTTCTTTAATTTTTTACTTTTCCATTCATTTCACCCAACTAATTACTCCCTAATTGGAAATTCAATTCAACTCAACTCAACTAATTCTTTCATTTTGGCTAGTAACAGGGTTCAATTCTAGGTGTAGAGGTTCAAGTTACCAGAAAATTATATAGCACACAGTTAGTTGTCATGGATGAAACTACTCCTACTACTACTACTCTAGCCAAACCTCAAGACGGAGGCTTTCTCAAACCTCACATATTTACTCTCACAATACCACAGGTTTAATCTTCGCACCTCTTTTCTTTTATTTTCTTTTCATCATATATCTATTTATTTATTTATTCAAAATTATAGGTTGATGGTGGTTCAAATCTTTCAGTCAAAGTAAGATTGTCTCAGAAAATTAGTTATAAAGATGGCGACTTTACATTACACATTCCTTTCACTTTCCCAGAGTATGTCACTCCTGCCGGCAAGAAACTCTCCAAAAAGGAAAAGATACAACTCAATATCAACATTGGGTTGGGTACACAAGTTGTCTGCCGGACAGCTACTCATCCTCTCAAGGTGCAACATTATTCGTTTTTCATCGTTCCTCACAATTCTGTTGAATACTTTGTGGTTTCTAAGTGAACAAACTTTACTCCTGTTTCAGGAGCAAAAGCGGGAAATAGGGAAACTGGCTTTTTCATATGAAGCAGAAGTTCTTGCATGGTCAACTACTGATTTCGTGTTTACATACTCAGTAAGTTTTAACTCAAAATTTGTTATGGTATAAATTGTATCAAGCCAATTGTGAAGCATGCTGGTTCACTTGAGATGGATTGTATCTTCATAGAGCATTTTGAAGCTGCGTTAAGAGAAACATTCACCATGTTTCAGGTTCCTACAAGCAGTGCATTTGGTGGTATCCTTTTGCAGTCTCCATCATCACTCAGTATAGACCAAAGGGAGATGTTTTCTTTGTACTTGTTTCCAGGGCCCGGTCTCAGCAAAAAGGTGGGTTCTAAATTCGCATGTTTCTGTTGGATACATCAGAAAGTGATCAATGGATGCTTGAATACAACATGAGTTTTCTTGAAATGCTGATTTTTTGCTTTCTGCATAAAAGGTTATTAAGAAGGAAGTACTTTTTGTTGTCGATATAAGTGGAAGCATGAAGGGAAGGACAATCGAGGCAACTAAAAGCGCGATTGTTGCAGCACTCTCAAAACTGGATCAAGGGGACTCATTTAGTATAATGGCATTTAATGACCAGACTTACTTGTATTCATCAACCCTGGAGCTGGCAACTAAAGAAGCACTTGAAAAGGCAAGCGATTGGATTGGCATGAATTTCATTGCTGGTGGTGGTACTGACATGTCAATCGCTCTCGATCAGGTTATTTTCTTCTTTCAGTTGTCAGTCAAAGATGTTTCATGACACCATAACAACAAAATGAACATCTATTTATTACTATTTTGATTTTCAACTAATTTTGATGCTATTGGATTCGGTTCTGACCTGTAGAGGACCTCTAAATGATTTTTGAGACTATAACTTTACATGATGAGATGAGATGCCTTTTGTTTGATGGCTGTCTACGCACCATCCGTTTGTGTACAAGATAATGGTGATACTCGTGTTAATGGATTTTTCATTGTGATTTTATGTTTTATCAGGCCATAGAGATGCTATCTGGGGCCAAACAATCAATTCCAATGATCTTCTTTGTGACTGATGGGGCTGTTGAAAATGAGAGAAAAATTTGTGAAGTTATGATCAAGCAACTAAGAAATCAAGGATCAAATCTGTGTGCACGAATATACACCTTTGGTATAGGTAATGATTTTGTTTTTAGTTCTTACTGCTTGTTGTTACAAGTACATAATATAATTTATCTTTTTACTTAATGAGGGTGGGGTAGATACTTCACAATGATTGAACTTTAATACGCATTTATGCTTTAGGAAAAGGTGACTTGTGATGCTTATTATGATGCCACATTAGGTGACCTATATGACAGGATTTAGAAGACAAATTTTTTCTTTGGAGGTTCAGCTGCATTATCTTTTCTGGTCGTTTATCAAGAATTTTGTAGTTAGCTTGTTCTATGAATTTCTTTGTAGGTTCGTTCTGCAATCACTACTTTTTGCGAATGCTTGCAATGATTGGCAGAGGACATTATGAGGCTGCATCTGATCCAGGTAATCCATATCTCACAAAGGAAAGAGTTTGTGCAAAAAGTTCATTGTTTTGATGTTATACGAGTTACATAACTTCCTTATTCATTGGAATAATGGTTAATATTGCACAGTTACTGATATTTTGCTGCTAATATGTCTGTTCAGAGTCAATTGTAGCTCAAATGGAAGCTTTGTTTTCTAGAGCTGCTTCTACGGTTTTGGTGAACATTGCCATTGATGGTCTTGACGATCTTGATGCTCTTGAGGTATGCTTTACTGTGTCTTCCCTATTATGGATTCATGGTCATTTCTTTGTCCGAAAACTGTATTCCTCTATTCCTGCACAGTTAGTTAAATGGCATCGTGAAACGTAGACATTTGTGGCTTGAGTCAAACATTGCTTAATCTAGTTTTACCAATGTAGTATATTGGTATAGAAAAGATTTAGTTCTAGATAGTATTTTTAAATTTTCATTTACTATAGTCAAATTCGAGTTGGATTTGCTTGGTGCAAAATTATTTAATCTGTTATCCACTAAAGCAGTTTAAAGATATTCTTGTTCCATTTTGTTCTTCCAGAGATGTAATTATAGCCAATCTTTTTCAGATTTATCCTTCAGTTGTTCCAGATCTTTGTTCCGAAGGGCCACTTATCATATTTGGGCAGTACAGGGGTGCTTTTCCTGACACACTGAAAGCTAGGGGTATCCTATCAGATATGAGTGACATCACTATTGATCTGAAGGTGCAAAGAGCAAAAGACATACCTCTTGACAAGGTAAATATCTTTATTACCTAAAATTAACTTTAGCTTGTTAAGTAGATGTTGTGCATATCTTCACTATTTCATTGTTAGCTGTCTTTATGTTTATTTGATATCATCCTGGTCTGTCACTAGGTCTTGGCAAAACAACAAATTGAACAATACACAACGCAAGCATGGTTTTCACAAGATAAAAAGCTTGAGGAGAAGGTGAGTAACTCAAATCTTCTACTTTTTTTTAAGGATAAGAGTAAGGTGGACATAACGTAATGCCACTCTATAGTTATACTGCAAATTTGCTTACAAGTATCAAAAGCTGTGTATGTTGGCTGAATTTATAACTTGGCTTGGCATCACCAAATTCCGAGTTCACCTACGCGACTGTTTCGAAATTTGGATTGTTCATCTAATTATTCATTATATTACTTGACCTACTTCTTCACGGACCCACTGAATCTGGATCACTTGCCAATATGTCTGAGCTTTCATCAATTATCATCAAATTCGAATTGTCTGTGCTACATTCTTTTGTGGGCAGGTAGCAAAAGTCAGCATGCAGACTGGTGTTGTTAGTGAGTATACACGTATGATCTTGTGGGAAACAATGCAAGATAAGCATGCAACGTCATCTGGCATAAAACAGGTAAACTCTTATTACCTTAAATTTTCATGCCGAGTAGTCATGTAGTTCATACCTATTTCTATGTTAGCATTTGTGGTTATAACGTTGCTTGACATCTGTGTGATTGGTAGCTTGTAACTTCTCAATCATTTGAACATTAGACAAGTTTCTCTTGTAACATACAAATATAAGGTGAGATTGTTGGCTAATAAGTAGAAGGATTATCATATCTGATTTACAAACTTTATATAATGCAGGGAAAAAAGGAAAATAATATTCAGAAAATGGAAAAATCTGAGATGATAAAAGTGTTGCAGCCCCTGGGTGTAGGATTTGGCAACTTGATTGCAACAATTGAGAACACCCCTCCGGGTTACGAACCAAAATTACCAGACCAAGCAGAAATGTTAGTGAGAGCAGCTGGCAACTGCTGTGTAAGTGTATGTGGCAAGTGCTGTTGTCTGTGCTGCATTCAAGCCTGTTCAAAGATGAACGACCAATGTGCAATTCTTGTTACACAGTTTTGTGGTGCCTTGGCCTTTTTAGGCTGTTTTGTCTGCTGTGAGTTGTGCTGTGGCTCAGACTGACTGCTATATAAAGTAACATAAATACATGTAATCATTTATTATTTATATATCAATCAAGTTTCCTGAATATAATGTCCCAGTGTTGACACTGTAATACACAAAAATGTGATATCTATAAAACCAATTTGACTCAGTATTTGCCATTGTTTGTGATATGCTGTGTTATTAGATGTATGCATCTTTGTTCTGATGGAAAATCACCATCATTATACAACTTTATCGGCGATAGCTGTTTGATACTGAGACCTTGTGCAAAAAGGTTTTTAAGAAATGTTAATTAGTGCAAGTACATCATATCGTGGACGATGAAGCACGTTCAATTGACTTGCCACTTTGGGAAATGACATACAGTATTTAATTGATTAAAGTTTATGGTTTGCGTTTAATATATGAATGAAAATGAATCTATTAAAGTTTGAGATTGAGACATGTATTTCCATTTCCAAAGCCATTGCTAATTTGTTCTAAATCTCGAGGAGGACGAATTCCTTGGCATTTGCATCACTCTGCCTCTCACTTTATTTTACTATCATTAATTAATTAAAATCTAACTATTATTTTTATAATTATTCAGACATTGAGCTTTAAGCTAGATTCCTAATTTCTTAATAAAATCGAGTTAATTTATGATCAAAGGGTTACGGAGTAATTTTTAATTCGAGTTCTGATTTGTAAGAATTGGATTGCACTTTTTAACTCTAAAAAGAGAGATATATACTCGTACAACTCGTAGTTGATGGAGCAGTGGCAGGCTGTAGATGACTGAACATAAACCCAGGTCAGGATGCTAAAAGGATTAATTAAACATAATATATGCCAGAGCCAGACTATGATTGGGTAATTAGTTTAGGTAATTCATGTGATTAGGGGCTGGGCCTTTCTTACATCAATTCAATATATAGATATAGATTAATCAACTAAATTGGCATTATTACACTTGACTACTTGAGATGGGTGATAGCTAGGTGCACTGCTTTTATGGGGGATTGGGACGGAGACATAGATAATCTACATTTGATTGGAAACCGAAAAAGCTGTGTATTAGTATTTAAATCCATACGACTTAGATTTTTATTGTACGTAGGAGAGAGGATTATATTAGTGGGGATGATATGATATGATGATTTTGGGTACCTGGGAATGTATGTGTTAAGTTACTGTGTAAAATAATAATTGAGATTTGATTAAAATATGATACGTACAGGTGTTGGTCTGACATTGTACGATGAACATTAATCACAATGTTGTCTGGTGGACACGACGCAAAATCCAGTATTAAGATGAACCAAGTTGCATCGTGAGAAAGTGATTATATATTAAGTTGGCCTGGCCTGGGTGGTGAATAATAATAATGTCCAAGATGATGAACCTAGCTATGCATGGACAACTTCACATGCCTCTTAGTTGGGATTCCTTGTCTTGTGGTAATGTATGAGAGATTATAGGTCACTCACGTTATTTGATATTTATTTTTGTATTTTGAGGCATCAACATACAGTTGATAACATTAGCAGCTGTTTTATTAAAAGAAAAAAAGTTAGCAGAGGGGTGATCGAGTACACGAAATTTGATCTTCCAAACTTTTTTCATATGCAGTGGAAACAAGTAATAATATTGGATTCTAGTTTCTTATCTCTGGTATAGCCAGGCAATTTTATACCATGTTGCGTACGTACCCATTCCCTTCTCCTCCTGCCCAATGCTAAACAATACCATATGTAGAATGTATTTCGGTCTTTTTTTTATTCCAAAACCAAAGCATAGACAAGTTGAATAAAGAAATAGATCATGTTGGGCATTTATTTGTGCTTACATAAATTATTACACTTGGGCACGTTCTTGTGTTACACATATATTGACCCACGAAGATACTGTATGCTATATGTGTGACCAGAACCATACTAAAGGAGTAGTTGAAAATGCATGTGTAAATAAAGTGAGACGATAAATTAAGAAAAGAAAAAAGGCGGCAAAAGGCACTGTATGGGAACTTGAACCTGTGGAAGCTACCAGCTTGGAGCAAAGTGGAACTCCTCCCCAACCCTGCCAATATATATCACCCTCAAGCCTGATGCTCTAGTTGTGGTGGTTCAATTGGCCGGATCCTCCCTGTAACCTTTTCTTCTTCAACCTCTAGCCTGATAGAGTTTGTTAACAATGAAGGTAAAAGGAGTTGACCTTTCAGCTGTGTCTTTATATGCTTCTCTAAGTAGTTGAAGTAAAAGTTTTATGTGTTTGATTTTAGATATTCAGTTGGATGCAAAGCAAGCTAATTGGAAGGCAAGTGACAAAAAACCCCAAGACATCATTGGCTAACAGTAAGCATTTTCTTCTTTTTAACTGATATAGTAAAATCATGTCAAAATACAGTGGTGGTACCTCACAAAGTCTATGTAGGATCTGAAATGATTGTTCGCCTGTCCACCTAGTAGTTTACCATTAACGAACATAAATATGGGACCAAAATGACCTATAATTTAATGGGCCAGTTTGTGGTGGACCATGAGTGGAATAGGACCACTCCCTTGAGTGAAAGTAATCACAAGTCCTAATAGCAAGTGGCACTGACATATACCTCTTCTACTGATAAACGAATATTGATTTGTTTACGTCATCTATTGCTATGACATCACACACAAAAGCATAGCTGAAATTGGTTCCTGTATATATGCTAAAAAGCATATGGACGTGTTACTTTAGTAGCTTGTCATGAAATGTTGGATGTAATAGGATGTATTTCCGTGCAACATTTTTCATTCATGTGGTCTGCATTGTCAAACTAAGATAAATAAGAAGTGCATTTCAATGCTATGATCTCAGTTAGGCCGGCCAGTAAATGGATTAATAAGTTTTGTTTATATTAAATTTTGACAGATCATATGGGCCAAGCTACTCCAAAAGAAGAACTTAGTGATTGGCCTCAATCACTACTGGCGGTTGGAACATTTGGAATGAGTAATATGAAAGGAGATCCAGTTAGCCCATGTCAAAGCCTTCCACAGACTCCAACGTCTGAAGAAGAAGAAGAAGAAGAAGAAGAAGAAGAAGAAGTTGGTGAACTCCAAAAAGAATTAATATCTTTCTTTGACACAGAAGAATCAGAGACACGGGAAGTTCCATCAGAGCCAGTTTGTGAACAGCTCCTAGTAAATAGAGATCTGCGTCTGCAACGTAGCATCTCTGGTATGTTCTCTAGAGGGAAGGACATTTTAGTGGATCAAAGGAACAATGTCATCCGAAAGAAGTCCCTGGCTTTTCTTCTTAAGAAAATCTTCATGTCCAGAAATAGGTTTAACCTTGTAAGAGATTCCTTACCCGACCCACACTTTGACAAGTCAAGAATGGAAAAGGTATGCATCAATGCTCTTTCTTATACTGCACCATATATATATATATATATATGTTCTTTACAAGATCTCAAGTTAATTGTCAAAATTAACATGCATTTGCTTACAGGTATTAAGGGCTATACTTAATAAGAAGATACATCCGCAAACTTATACAGCCAAGACAATGCCAAACAAGTACTTGGTGACGAAAGACATAACTATGAGTGATGATGAGTCAGCTGATGATAACAAAGGAAGCACGTGGGTTAAGACAGATTCTGAATGTAAGTTTTTCCTACTTCTTATACCTAAAATTCCAACGGGATGGAGCAAGACTAATTGATTTCCTATACAATGTTGTGGGTGCAGATATTGTTCTAGAGATTTGATTGGCAATCTTGATTTGCATGTACAAATTGATCAAGTTTGGTTCTCAGATATTGGTTTAAAAGATGAAAAAAAAGAGCATTCAAGGATATATCATCATGACGAAATGTTACTTGCACCAGCGGTGGTTGGTTTTTTATTTTATTTTTGTAGCATATGTTGATGATGATGATGTCTTTCCCGTAAGGAATTTTTTATCCTTGAAAATATTTCTCGCAAAGTAGACAAGGAATTTATTAATGTTTGCATAAGTAAGGTTATAATAAAAAATCTCTCATAATTCATAAATCATTTCCCCTTTTTCCTTTACTGAAACAGCTGTTTGATATATGTGGTATGATCGACAGATAATGATAAGTTTTGGTCATACATTTTAAGAAGCCATTTTCTTTCATATATATATATTCAAATTCAAATTCAACAAGACAAAAGGGAGTTGAAACAAGAAAGATGCATTGCTACCTTTACAATATATGAATAAAAATTCTCCTCAAGTTGCTGATACTTTTCAAGCGACGTAGAGATCACACTCATAACTAAACATCATCACAAAAAAATATGAAAGAGACTTTATTTCCTCAGGTCACAGAAAAGATAACCAATCAAACAAACAAAGTATTGGTCATACTTGCTACGAGAAGCCATTTTTTTTTTACTTTCTTCTTTCAGAAACCACCATGATGCTGAGAGAAATGGCCAGATGCATAACAAACCTATCAAGACTGAGTACTTCTTATGAGAAAGAAAAATGATATGATGCTGGCAAAAACTGTCAATCTGCAAACTCCAAATTCGAGCTTAACAGCCTTTCTTCGTAAATCCTTGCAACGAACCTCCCACCCCTGCACCGACAGCCTCTGCAAAATATTTTACCTGAAAGATCACCCACAAAATACGTTATAATTCAAGTGCAAACGTACATCACGTTCTCATATAAACCTCCAACTTGACAACCTCTTGAAATGTCTTCTTTAAATCAAAAGCATCTCTGACACGGTCATTTAAGAATATCCATGTATCATGAAAATCTGAAAGAAGAAAAAAAAACCCAACACCATCATCAATCACAAGTACCACGTGAAAGAATTAACACCTACATATGCTTAGTCCTACAGAACCCCGAGTCTACTTTCAAGTTGTCGACTTTTCAAAACTATATATAAAAAAATTAGAAAAATAAAAGAAAGATACACTTTCATAACCGGACCATGAATAACTCGCAAAGCGATGGAACCAGGCAAATCACCCACAGATGAAGGAGGGTTGATCACTGCTCAGCCACGTCCTTTCAGGTTAAAAAAAGAAAAATATGCTCCTTCCCATGTTTTTTTCAGGGATAGAAACAGTGGTGAGATAGCTTAATTTTTCCCATGAGAGGGGTTTTATATTACAGATCAGGATCCCTAGAATTACCCACTAATTATATGATTTTTAAAACATCATTAAACTTGTTGCCAACGGTAGGGAAATGAATTATTATTTTTTTAAATTCCGCACAATCAAAAATCCAGATCATTTTCAATTATGCAATAAACTACAAAGATTATAACCAATCCCAAGAGTTCCACCCAGATGTTGCAGGGGGTTGAGATCGTTTTATTTTATTGTTATTATCTGTACTTGCTGATTGTCAGGGAATCAAAAGATCATGACCAGCATGCCACCTCTGATGTCAATACTCCATACAAGGACATTATGATATATGACCATACAATAAATGTTCATAAAGTCTACAAGTTGCCAACTTCCAAGACAACTAAAGACATATCAAGCAGAAGAGATGATAGTGAGGAAAAAGAAACCTGTAGAATTATCGGTTAGCATGTATAACTCAGTTGTTGAGTATATCCCACCAAGAACAGTGCGCTTTAGGTACCAATCCACACCACTTCCTTCCTCACTTGAAGCATGCCAGAACTCATCAACCAGCATTGCTCGTTGTTTGAAGCTTGTTGGAAAATTTGAAGGTTGCGCCTATGGTCATAATTAGGATTATTTACGTTATATAAAAAAAAAATATCTGGAGAACAAAACTTGCTAATAACTTACCTGAATGCTAAGAGCTTGAGGCCACTTTGATATGTATGGAGCTTGCAATAGTAAGCGAGCTTTAACAAGCTTTGCAATGCGCTCACTTGGTACCAGATCTTGTAACTGTAACTCACCAGAGTCGACTATATCAACAAGTCTTTGCAAACACTCGTCCATAAAATACTGTAACAAGAGTAAGGGCAATAGATGTTAGAGGGATTCAATCTGTGAGCGCCACCAACAAACTCAGTAGCTAGTTGAAATTTTCTCACCACAATATTATCATGGATAAGACTAGCTTAGCACAAAAGAATTATCACATAATACATGCAGAACTGTTCCAGAAGCATATGAACAATTTGCGAGTCATCGAGAGCTCCACTAGACCAAAATTTCTTTTCTAATTTAAATATCAATTCGATTGTAGAAAATCAATAAACGTTTACTATAGTTACTATACCAAACTCTGTACAAAACAACAGGTAAGCTACCCCTCACCAGAAGGGAAAAAAGAAAGAAAGTAACATACATGAACATGAGCTTAGTGTAGACTGTAGAATCATGTACACAAGTAAACAATTAGAGACACGATGCATAAAGAAGAAACAGTAGTGAGATTATCTTCATGTAGATTGTACATAAAAACGTAGTCAACATGATTTTCATTATAAACTGATACCATACATACATATAATGGTAAAGAGAGGTGAAAGCAGTAGTATAAAGTAGTAGATGCACCTCCACTAGGGCAGCTTCTTTACGCGGTATAGCTCCAACAATGGAAGGGGAAACACCAACATCCCTAGCACCTGCAATCATGGCTGCTTCAGTCCATCCCAACCTAATCTGCAAAAAAAAGGTAACAAAAAAAAAGAAAGAAAGAAACTAAGAATCTCAAGTCCAATACACATGTATAATTATGTTTGTTCCATGCTCCATGCAAACAAAAATGAACGGAGAAAAACAAATGACATGATTGCATATATGATTGGATAGGATTGAAGGTATTGTTATTACAATTAAAAGGGCTGATTGAGGTAAAAACATGTGATGAGTGGTTATGTGGTGCCTTACTGCCTTTGATCTAACAACATGTTTCTTCTTCCATAACTACAATAGTAGATAAGTTGCCTCTCTTTCTACATACTGTATGGGTGTGTTTGGCAACAACGAGCCGGAGCTTGTGGATGGGGCTTGTGTTCAAATTTCAAAGGGTACTTCAAAAAGCTTATCTTTTAAGGTCTTCCGGGGCTTATTTTTTCAAGAAGCTCCCTTTTTAGTTGTGTTACAAACTTACAAACTTTATGAGGTGGAGCTTATTAAAAATAAAAGCTCAAACCGGTCATAAGCCCCTTGCCAAGCACACCCTATGTCACGTAGTAATAGACCACTATTCCAATTCCAATTTTAATCCCAATCCCATTAAAGTAGTTAGTACAGCAGCAAACTACTAGTGTAATTAATTAATAATACTGCAAATCTATCACTAAAACCTAATAAGCGAGACATTGATTTCAATTATCAAACAGGGACAATTGGAAAGAAGATAATGAATGGAAGTAAAGGTAGTACCACGTGCATAAGAGATGCGGCGAGAACTCGAGCTTGCTCGTCTTGGTAATTATTATTAATATTAGGTCTAGGTCTAGGTGTAGATGATGATGAGGCGTAACCAGTATCAGAAGAAGAAGATGATGATGATGAAGCATCTCCTTGGGAGAATGATGATGAGGATGATGATTTGAAACCAAAATCATTGGGGGTGCTTTGATTAGGTAAAGGAGATGGTGCTTCGGTTGAAAGAAAACGATCACGAAAACCAAAACCAAAAGGAGGCGTTGCGAATCGAAGAACACTATTAGGTTTAGCATACGAAGACGAATTTGATGAATAACGAATAAGGAACCGTGTCGCTGCCGATCGATACATTATGATCTATAGATTGAACAAACAAACACCGGGCGGGAGTGGGTGGGTGGAATGACCCTAAAAATAACTACTGTATTTCTATTTCTATTTTTATTTCTGTGTTACTTGCCTTCTATTTTGTTTAGACTCGATCAAATTAGGGTAGGTTCTGGATGGGAAATTTAACCGTTAATCAATTAATCAATCCAATCCATATCCGATTAACCAAACCAATTAACTGACCCAAATTAATCCAAGTTAATTGAACCACACGATTATATGTATTTTTTAATTTTTCATAAAAATGTATATTAACTATACACACTTAAATACATATAAGTTTATCGCAATACTATTTAAGAAAACGAATATGAAAGCACGAGATATCATTTTGATGTAGATTATAATTAAACAAGCACGGATTATCCTGTTGATTCCATGAATGCCAGGAACAATCCCTTCTAACGCGCGTTGATTCAAAAGATTATCGCACTTAGGATAAAATTCAACTCAATTGTTGTTCACAAATTGAGAGAAAACTCAAATTTCATAAAACCAAAGACTGAATTGTCCATCTTCACCAACAAACCCTAAAAGGAAAAAAGAAATTTGAAATGGATCAAAAAAACATAACAGGCCAAACAGAAAGCCCAAAAATAATTAAAAAACATAAAATGGACTGTAACTTATTTTAGAAGACATTTTTGGGCCTCGTTCCAAACTTCGATTTGACAGTTAATGGGCCTGAAACGGAGCCCCGTAGCCCAAATTATGGCCATTTTCGTGAAACCCCTTTGCTAACACGATCTTGGGCTTCCATAAACACCAAGGCCGGCCTGCTCTTCAACACTTGGCTCGCATCACATTTATAACAAAATTATATTGTGTCTCTCTTTCTCTCAAACTTTAACGGTCTTTCATCTTTTGTTTTGACATTAGATATATAGACATAAACTGCTGTTTAACGACTTTCATAAATGCCAATGTTAATGGTAGATGACGATCGATGTTTTACAAGCAAAAGTGAGATGTTTTACTTACATTCTAAGTTTTTCTTTTTGTCTTTCACCATTGTGTTGCAATTTGTCTTTTTATAATCTCATAAAAACCGAGAGTTAATCGTTAACCGACGCATAATCGACGGATTAACCGATTATCGGCTAACAAGAAAAAGTTAACATTAACCAACATATCGGTTATGGTTAATTTGTTCTCTTAACCGGCCCTGTTCACCCCTAGTTCTCAATGGAATAGTTTCTGGTTTTTCGTGTGGCTTTCCGGTGTAAGCAGTTTATGGTTTTCGAGTTTGTGTTTGTATTAGTTTGTAGTTTTTTTAATAAATTGATCGAGGAAACACCGATACACTTTAAACCTACACAATCGGATTTTTTGAATCGGAATAATGTCTTAATGTTCATTTTTTATGGTAGATGGTAGTAGTAAAATTGATTTTGATTGTCCATCATCCGTTAGGGAATAACCAACCTGATTTATGATGTTTTTTATGAGGTTTTGATCTTCAATTTATGATGGTGTGGTGAGAGAGATCGTCATATATATTTTTAGAGAATTGTTTCATAGTAGCGTATAATTATTATTTAATAAGAAATTTCGGAAAATATTGTTTAAAACTTTGTTGTAAATATTAAAGAAAAGAAAATGTTGTTAATTCATTCTGGCGAAATTTACTAGTCTCATTTCTCTTGAACTAACATCAGTTTGTATTTAACATATAAGATATTATAGAATCGATGGTAAATAGACTAACATGGATATTGACTTAAATTTGCAATTAGAAACATGCATTATCCATTATTTGATTTCAGACACCTTTAGTTTGTTTCCACACTTACACTTCACTTGACAAGAATTATGGGTCTAATTATCCAAACAAAATAATTAAGATTATGACTTATGCGGGTCTTGTGAAGTCGAGAGCTCTCACTCACTCATTCATTCATTCCTTGATTTGATCATCGGCTTGACGTACCGTACGTACCCTCCAATTACCTTAATCTCTATCTCTATGGCTTCAAGTCTTCGAGTCCCATTTATGCAATTAATACATACAAACAAACAAACCCAATTTAACTCGATTTCCTCAAACACTTGCCTCTTGTATTCTTTTAATTGCTTCTTTTAAGTCGATTCTTTCATCAGGCTCACTTTCTGTACAAGCAGCTCCAATATGGAGAACCTTCTCCATTTCTTCAATGGATTCTGATGATGATGATGAGGATGATGATGATATTTCTGGATCAATTAGCTCTTTCTGTCTATTCTCTGCAAGAGCAGACCTAACCCATTGGACTACATCGGTTCCACCCTTTTGATTATTGAAATATTGGGATGGATATTTCCCTGTAATGATTTCGAGGATGATGATACCCAGACAGTAGACATCACTTTTTTGGGAAACAATCTGATTAAGTGTAGCTTCAGGGGATTTAAAAGCAAACATGCATTGTACTGTGGGGGTGTTATTAAGCAAAGGATGGAATGCGTAATCACTAAGAAGTGGTTCATAGTCTGACCCGATAAGTACATTGCTCGACTTAAGATTCCCATGAGGCAACGGATATGACGCAAATTCCTTATGAAGGAAACCCATTCCTCGTGCAACTCCTTTTATAATCTTTAACCGATTAGGCCAATTCAGTTCTGCATGGGAGTTCCCGTGATCCCCTGTATATATATGTATACACATAAATAAAGATAAAGAATCACATCATGTATATTTTTTAACAAAAAAGAAAGAAAGCATATATGAATTAATTAAATACGCGGATGTACGTACTTACCATGTAATAGATATAGCAGACTGCCTTGGGGGACATATTCTGACACCAAAAGTTTCTCTTCTTTTCTAAAATGATATGCCAATGGTGTTAATATGTTTTGGTGCTTCAATTTGGCAAGCTTCTTCATCTCCGAATCAAACACTTCCTTAGTCATCTGGTTCATCTCTCGCACCCTTTTCACCACAACGGAGACTCCACTACCCAACATCGCCTTATATGCAGAACCCAACCCTCCATTTCCAAGCACCTCAGCTGCAGCCTTCATCAAGTCTTGCAACCTAAATACTCCCCTTTCTTCATTCACCATCACCAGGTCCCCAACTGATTTCCCGGGTAAACTCACACCGCCGATTGCTCCTCCTCCGCCTTTTCCAGATGATGATGATGCATCTTTTTTGTCCTTTTGAATAATATTGGCACTCATACTACTGCTGCTGCTGCTGGTGTTATTATTGTTGTTGTTGTTGGAGTTATTATTATTATTATTATTATTATTATTATTATTATTATATGAAGATGAAGATGATGATGATGATGATGATGATGATGATGATGATGATGATTTTTTACTATTAGGATTAGTTGTGGTCTTCTTGGTGACGGTTGGTATATTGACAACAGCTTCATTGATGTTTCCTTTACCTAGAGACCGTTGATCATCTTCTTGATCCATTTGATTTGCTTTGGCCCATATGATCATCAGTAATAGGGCAACAACCACACCCATGACGATCAATGGGACTGACGAATTTGATTTTGAATCCGGTTTTTGTTGCTGTTGTTCTGGTTGTGTTGAAGGTAATTGGTTGCACTCTTTTGAGAGTTTTGGACCGCAGAGTTGAGCATTGTTCTCAAAGGCTTTTTTATCGAACTTGTTCAAACTGGTTGGTATCTCACCTTGTAGTTTATTGTTGGATAGATCAAGGATGGATAAGATATCTGCTGCTTCTGAGAATGTGGGAATGGGTCCCGAGAATTCATTGTATTCCAAATGAAGTTCCTTAAGATTAGGTAATTCTCCAATGGATAATGGAATCTGTCCAGAAAAGTTATTATGTTGTAACCATAGTTTCTTCAAGGAACCCAATGTTTGGAAAAAGTCTGAAGGTATGACACCTGAAAACCAATTGCTACCTGCATAAAAAGCTTTTAAATAACGAAGTCGATTGATCTCAGGCATGGGTCCCGCGAGAGAGTTGTTTTCAATGCTAATGGCTTTAAGGCCGTCAACGCCCTCTAAGACACCAATGTCTGGTTGTCCTTCAAGATCCATACCAGAAAGATTGATGCTACTTATCATGCCATTTGCACATATGATGCCAACCCACACGTCATTCGGGTCACATGGGTTGGATCCATCGTCTTTCCAGTTATATAAAGAATCCGATTTGGTTAAAGATTTCTTGAATCGAAGGAGAGCCTCATTAGAGTTTGTTGGTTGGGAGACGACACGATAAGGAATAATTAGAAAGATGATTATAATTGTTATATGAATGAAGGAATGGAAGAGGAAAAGGTGGCGACGACAAACAACGGCCATGTTTGCTTAAGCCGGGAGGGTGAGGGTGAGGGTGAGGGGAGAAACAAAGCTCCGTGAAGAAACAGGTGGCCGTTGTCTGAAAGAAGAAAAATAAAATTAACGGTTTCTTGTGACAATAATAATAAGTTTTGATAATGCATGGTCATTGTAATTGTGATTGTTTTGGTGTAAGTGAAAAACAATGATTGGTGGGTAGAAACTGGAGAGTTTGACAACTTGATCCGAATGTATAGTCAATACCAAACTACCAGATCGATTGTAAATACCGGTTATAAGTTAATTGACATTGTCAAACCCTAGCTTTCTTATCTTTTAAATAATTGACACTTGTATGTTAATTTTCGATCTCAATTATCCTTATGTAATGTAATGTAATGTAATATGTATATGTATATTTGTGCGTGCATGTGTCAACTACTAGCAATTTGTTTCTATATTTAAGACTAAAAAACACAAATTAAATTAAATAAAGTAGCTACGCATTGATTTCACATTTAACAAATGTAAATTTTGTAATCCAAACTTCAATTATGCCAATCCTCGATAATATTAACAAGGGAATCGATATAAAAAGAGTCCTGAAGGCTTTGGATAAGAAATATTTTTAAAATAAAATTAATTCAAAATATTAGGACATTTAACCAACATGCATCCACAATTATCGTTCATACCAACCGCTCTCATTTTCTTAGAACCTGAAATAAAAAAGCAAAAATAATAATCTCCATTTCTATGCTATCAAATTTAAATCCGTAGACGAAATTATTCGATGAAACCAAGCTATTCGATTAACTGAATAGCTACTACAAACATTAGTGGAAGTGGTAATTATTGAAAGTTGTAAGTTATTGAGACGATGATCTAGTATCTATTCATTTATTTATGAGATAAACTAATAAAATAGAGCAATTACTAATGTTTAAATAGAGAAAACAATCAGTTTTTTTTTTTCTTTCAGTTTTATTGAGAGAAAAATGGACGGCGATTACATTCCGAGAAAAAATTGGGATATATCTTAATATTTGAATTAATTTTACTTTAAAATATTTCTTATCCAAAGCCCTTATACCAATCCTCGATAATATTAATAATCACATGATAATCACGTAGATCAGTTATAAGTGGAGAATAAATCTAAAGGCCAAAAAGGAGGGTACTTTTAGACGTTTGTTGTCCTAAAAATCATTACGTGACAAAACGAATTCGCTTTTTGACTAACTTGGTTACCTTTCGAATAAATTTTCATCGACGACACGGTCGTAACTAGAAGTATTTTATTTAATTTTTCCATTTTTATTATGGCTCCAAATGAAAAAATTTCGGGTTAATTTTATGGATGAAAACATTGCTAAAGTATATTATTGTATATTTATTTTTCTTTTGACTCCAAAATGAATATTTTTCTCGATGTATTTTTAGCAACAACAGTGTATGTATTTATTGACAGTCCAAAAGAAAACAGGAAAAAAAATTACATTTAACGACGACATGTGTCTATCGCTAAATATATTTATTAAAAGAAAGTAAGAAATAAAAAAGGATGTTTTTAATGACGACATGTGTCGTTGCTAAAAGGTTCCGGTGTTAGTCAAATGTTTTTGGGCCAAACAAGTTGTTGCAAGAAAAGTCAGGCGGTCAATAAAAGCCATCTCATACGAGGACCTCCCAAACGACTGTTTAGCAAAGACTTGTACGTCGCAAATGGTCCCTTGGCGATGATTTTCAGATCTTTCGCAACGATTTTTATCGTCGCTAAAAGTGTTTCATCTAGTTGTGTAATAGGTCGTATTGAAGTATAATCTAACGAGAAAATTATATAAATCATCCTTTAAGTTTATCTTGAATTTCACTTAGAGTCCTTACAATATTTAACGACACCAATCGTCCTTTCATGTGAAACTTGTTACGCTAATAGTCATTTAGACTAACGATCGTTAACTCTTCGTTAAAAACGACCACATACGATGTTCTTTTTATTCTTTTAATATTTTTCTAAAATTTAAACTATAAAATCTAATATATGTATAGATAAGATACGTTATTAGGTGCACAGAACATTATTGTTTATTTTCTCTATTGAAACATCAAATTTTATAGTCCACCACCATCTTTCACCACTCAATCAACATTCGTGGCTTAAAGATTACGACTCACATATTTAGTTCACAGTTTTCAACGTCGTTTTACTTTGAAGTTATGGTTTCGTTTGAGATGTTTTTCGAGTAAGGAATTGATGCAAAAGAGAAGAGGCAGTGGCTACTTAAGTCGTGATGAGATAAGATGAATGGGTGATTGAGGGTCTCCGAGTGGTAAAAGATGGTGGTGGATTATAAATTTGATGTTTCAGTGACCGAATTTGATGATGAATATGCTAAATGCTACGGGTAAGATGAAAATGATGTTAGTGCACCTAATGACGTATCTATACATATTTTATATTTTATAATTTATACTTTACAAAAAAAATAAAAGAGTAAAAAATACATCACACGTGGTCCTTTTTAACGGAGAATTAACGGTCGTTAGTCTAAAGGACTACTAGCGTAATGAGTGTCAAAAGAAAAGATAATTGGTGTAATTAAATTTTGTAAAGGACTGTCAGTAAAATTTGAAGTAAACTTTAAGGATGATTTGTGTAATTTTTTCTAATTCAAATCTATATCTATTTATCTATCTCCAAGGACTGTGAATCTACATGTAATATTATGTACAATTTATGATATATGTTGATAGCTGAATATTCTATTTTATAGTTTGTTAATTTCATTTTGAATAGAAAGTTAAACTTGTGATTGTGTAAAAACTTTGCAGAAACTTGAGAATGATGTAATGTTATTTGGAAAGAAGATTAAACAAGATGAAGAACATTTACGTTTTTTAATGATGTAATTAACGATATATGCAAGGTACATAATTTAATTAGTGCTTTGTGAATTTCGGTTTTGTGTGAAGTTTTCTTGTAATTTTATATACGGCTATATAAGTTGGTTAATAAAATTTTAAAATTGCACTATGACATAATGTTTACATTGAAACTACGTGTATATCACGAGTTTAAATTTAAGCTAGAATTCAATAATCTAAAATAGTCTTTGAATTAAATTTCCGAAAAACATGAACTAATACCGGATCTTGATTAAAGTTATTTACCACTTCAACTGTTCAAACACCGAATTTATATTTTTTGAACTTCTCCACAATTTTTACTATATATAACAGTATCCCTACAAATAAATAAATAAGTAAGCATATTAATACTAATTAGTTACCTTAACGATTTATTACGTACACTTTTCTAGTCATTAATTCTATGCATCACAATCACAATATTTATATGTCGAGTTCAAACTCTACTAGTTTCCTTTTGCTATTTATATTTTTGCAATGCTTTAATGCCACAAAAGTTGATCGCGATGGTAGGGCCATTATAATAGATGGTCAACGTAGAATCATTATCTCCGGATCCATTCATTATCCGCGTAGCACGCCCGAGGTAAGTATCTCTGTATCTCTCTTAGAGCATCCATAATGGGATGATTTGGCATGGTTCAAAGTTTGGTTACATGATGAGTTGGCAAGAAAAATACCATTGTAGATGTTGAGTGCATATTTTGAGGTCAACACTGCTTGGACGATATATATACTGACGCAATGAACTTTTCTTTTATTCCATTATATATTATAATACAGAAAATGGTAAACACCCTCTTATGCATAAGTAATTCTATATTTCTATCTTCATTTTGTTCAGTTTTTTTATTCTTTTTTCATATATAATTATTTATTATGCTATAGTTTGTGCAGAGTATATTAGATTTAGATTTACCTGCCATATTTATAATTTATATAAGTAAATTCTTTTAGTGTTAGACCAAATGAAACCTCTAAAAATTGAATTCAAGTGTAGTTAAAAACCATGAAGAATCTAATGTTTAATTAAACCATAACTTCATAAAAACAAACCTACGTACTTAACATTAATGTTTTATGAAATATAAATAGTTTAAATAATTTGATCTGTCAAGTTGTTAAATTTTATAAGGTTATGTATAAATAATTTTAGTCTTATAGTTATTGAACACAATAAATTAGAAGATTTAAAATTAAAGTATTAATATGATGTGACGGTCTAATGAATTGTATAAAGTTCAATGCATTGTGGGTGTTTTGAATAAAAAGTAAGATGATGACGTGGCAGTGATTTGGCAGTGTATTAGACTCTCAAGAGTCTTGTTAATTAATGTAGTTTAATTGATATATATATATATATATAGATGTGGCCTGATTTGATTAAGAAAGCTAAAGAGGGTGGTGTGGATGCTATTGAGACATGTCTTTTGGAACGCTCATGAGCCTTTTCGTCGTCAATACGATTTTTCTGGCAATTTGGATTTCATAAAGTTTATGAAAACTATTCAAGAGCAATGCCTATATGCTATTCTCCGTATTGGACCTTATGTCTGTGCTGAATGGAATTACGGGTATTTATCGATTTATGTAATTTAAGGTCAAAATTATGAAACTTCTTTACAGTTTTTATATTTAAAACTGTTCGATCTTATTATATTATATATTATATATTATATATTATATATATTGTATTATTATGTATATATGTGTGTGTGTGAGGATTAAGATGCAAAGTATTGATTGAAAAAATGTTTTTGTATTGACATTTTTGTAGTGTTTTTAATCTAATAATGTTACCTGTTCGATATAATGGGTTCAGAGGCTTCCCACTGTGGCTGCACAACATGCGGGGGATTCATATTCTTCGAACGAATAATACGGTGTACATGGTATTTAATTATATGTAGATCTAGCTAATCAATATATAGTTTCTTACTTTATTTATGCTAAGTTGGTCGATTACTAATATATTAACTATTAAGAAACTTTGACGTACTGCCTCATTAATTAATTGCTTTGCTATGTACACGTGTAAAAATCATGAACTAGAACGAGATGCAGAATTTTACTGCATTGATAGTTGATATGGTAAAACGAGAGAATCTTTTTGCATCTCAAGGAGGACCCATCATTCTTGCTCAGGTAGTATTATATATATTGCTATTTAATTTATGTATGTAGGTATATGCATGTATTATTATAGTCACTTCTTTCCATTTTAGTTTTCTACCATACTATTTTTGTTGGATAGTGATAAATAATAAATATTTTGATTCATACATCAACTTTTATGTATTATCATGCAGTACTGTACTACACTGTAATGCATACTTTAGTGTATGTATCAAAAAAATTTGATGTATATATCAACACCTATTTTTGTTTGTCCAAAAAAATTGTCTTACATGCAAAAAGTTACTATTAAAAATTATTAAATTCTAAAGTTTACCCTCATTTGCTATTCACAATCATTTATTTCATAAAAATTTCCAGTCAAATTTGCCTTGAATACAATGGTAACATTAATATTTATCTAACATATTTTAAATTCAATAAATTTTTCAAAAGGACAATAAAAATGTGAAGGATGGAGTAGTAGTTATTTTTGATATTTTATATATATACATGTACTCACGCGCGAGTAATTCATAAATAAAGAGATAATTTATAATGAATGAATAGATTGAGAATGAATATGGGAATGTGATGACATCCTATGGAGATGCGGCCAAAGCATATATTGAGTGGTGCGCACGGATGGCTAATTCACTGAATATTGGTGTCCCATGGATCATGTGTCAACAGGAAAATGCTCCACAGCTATGGTAATTACTAATTACTAATTAACAATTCAATTTATTATTACGAGTAATATACACGACGACTAGTATAACTCTTTACAAACTATATTGGTTAATTAATGTTTTTTTAACTATATACGTATATATATTATATATATACGGTTGTTGTAGATTACTTTACTACCGTAATAAATTAATTAATTAATCAAATGCAGATTGATACATGCAATGGCTGGTATTGTGATCAGTTTACTCCCAACGGCCCAAAGATGTGGACTGAAAATTGGACCGGATGGTAATGATTCAACTTATTCGATTATATATATATATATATATATATATATATATATATTCAGAAGACATGGAAAATAAACACTTATGAGTTACCAGCCTAATCGATTACTCAAGAAACAACATCAAATGTACCGTCAATTAACTATTCACATGTTTAATCTCGATAACAAAATCATCATCCATGAACCATTACGCATATAACATTTAAAAATAATAATTAAAAATACACATTCAACTAACTCATAATAAGATAACTAGATATGCTACTATGATTAGTAATCGTACCTTGAGTTTCTTTATTTGCAAATTTCACCTTAACAACAAAATCATCAGCCCTCCATATGATGTAAGAATAAAAAAATTCAAATGAAAATATATAAAAACACATAAAATTAACTCATAATAAGATAACTATTATGTTACTATGATAGTATGATTAGTAATTGTACCTTAAGTTCCTTTTCACCTTGACAACAATAATCATCATCTCTGCACCGTGATATAAGCATATAAAATTTCAATTTAAAATTAGTAAAATACACGTTTAAAATGAAACCTATATGATAAACGTGTATACTATTGTTATAAATAATCGTACCTTATTCAATCTCAAACTGATTGAGTCAAAAAATCATACCATTGAATTAAACTCTAACAAATTTAATAAGATTAGTAGAAAAAAAACCTACAAAAAGTAGAAGAATCAAGATATAGGCAAACCTGCGTAAACAAAGAATAAATAAATAAAGTATATAACAACAAAGAATCAAGAATAAAAAAAATACATCAAGGTCATATTAAAAAAATTGATAAACACTGTAACAACAAAGAATCCACCACCAAAATTTAGATCAGTATAATGATATTAAAATAAAGAACACAAGTTTATCAAAAGATAATAAACATGTTAAATGAAATTAATGAGAAATAGTTGTTGTAACTCAACAAATTTTATTAGAAGAACACACACGAAAAAAAGAAATTCAAAAAAAAGTAAACATTCTCACATGTTAACATTAATGTTTTATTAGAATTTGCCACGTGGTATTTTTGTCTGGGTGGCAAATTCTAAAGGCTTCGTTTATACTCCTTTAGTATATATACATACGTATATATATATATATATATATATATATATATATATATATATATATATATATATGGAAGTAAAAAAATGGGAGAAGGATAGAAACTATTCCTAGCCATACATTCTGGTCAACTCAAAAGTCAACGCGGTGGCAAAATTGTAAATAACTCAAAAAAAAATTCAAAATATTAATATTCATTTGGAAAGAATGTTAATCAAAATTACAACTTAATATTTTTAAACATTCTTTTACGATGAATGTTAACTCATACATTATTAAACACTGATGAATGTTAAGTTATCTCGTTCAACAATGTATAAAAATATATGTAAGTTAATATTCATCATAAATTATTGTTTATGAATATTAATTGTAATTTTGATCAACATTCATTTCAAATAAATGTTAATGTTCTAATTTTTTTTTTTGTGAAATTCGATGTGTAACATTCACCCTAAGGGCTTAGTAATATACGGGTAAATTCCTAACTTTAAATTTATTATTTAATGTGTTAGGAATATTTTAATATTATTATGTTTATTTGATAATATTAGTCAAAAGGATAAATGAATTATTGTGACTAATAAATAATTCGTTGATTTAAATTAATCTAGTTGACTGGTAAAATAAAATAGTTGGTTTCGCAAAAATGGTTTTAGGTTCCAGACAATAGATTAAGAAGGGAATTAACCTTCTCAAAATTTCCATGTATATAAACACACACATGTTCTCAACTCTTCTACACATATACACACACACACTTATGTTTAACCTGCGAATTGAAAATACAATTGGAGAAACCTTATTGTGAAGTAACTTAAATCTAACATCATCATCATCATCTTGTTCTTGCAAGAATTTTAGTGTTTATAACTTGTTTTTATGAAATTAGTCAATTCATGAATTAATTGTGAAATAGAGGCTTGAAAGATGTTACTTGATGTTATTTGATGCATATAAGTTGTTAGAAAGCTTGTTAGAATGATAGGAAGTCGAATTTGTGAGTTATGGAAGAAGAAAGTTCGGGTTTTTGGTTACAGCAGGCTCGGTTCACAGCTTGCAAGAAGAAGAACTCAGTTCGCGAGCTGAGTTGCTGCGATGCTGCGAACTGAGTTGCCTTGCGAACTGAGATTTTGTCTTGCGAACTAAGCTGCCCTGCGAACAGAGATTATTGCGAACTGAGAATATCTGCGAACTGAGATGTTGCTTTGCGAACTGAGATTTTAAAAGTTTTATTTTGCAAATTTCAAAAGTGCATAAGTGATAGTGATACTTTTAGTGACTAAAAATTTACCCAATTTTCATTTAACACGGATTGGGCCGAGATTCGCATGGTCACTCGAAAACGGTCCAATAATCAAAGCTCTTGGGGTTTTAGACCTTTCGGGGTCATCTTGGGGTCGAAAATGGCATTTTTCAGTTTTAAACATCGTTTCGGGACTTTCTGATTTCACTTCGGATTGAACTTTTGTTTCTTAGACTTCAGGGATTTGCTTGTTCACATAAATATGCTATTATGATGATTGAGTAAATAATTATATAAGTGCATTGTTATAACTTGGAAATTGTTTGTCATTTCGATACTATGTATTGAAGTATGTTATACAATTATGGAATGAGTTACTAACTCATTATTTGTTGTATTCTCAGATCAACAGAAGACTCAGTAACATTAGACTTCTGAGTTGTTGGACTGAGACTGACAGGTGAGTGGATCTGGAACTCACAAGTTTGATTTAGTTGTAATGGTTTGGTTGCAACAATTAAAAGTAGATATAATTGATAGACTGTTTAGTCTGATTTGCTGATTATGAATCTACGTGCAATGTGGCCTTCGGGTATCAGTTGTTATTAAAGAGGTCAACGTATTGTTGGACTTGATTATTACATGATTACAGATACAGGGTCTTGTACATGTGTTGTATTAGAACCTGTGTTGCGTAATGGTAGTATCAAGTTATCGGTATATTCTGTATAGGCCAATACAGATTGTGATAAGCGTTCTTTGAGGGCCACCGCGGCAGTAGGGTTCCTCAAAAACCACCGATCCTCTTTGACGTTATGTGTTTACGATTAATTGATGTAAACAGATTGTTATGCTAAGTTGAACTGTTAGTTTCACATTCATTCACTTAGCTTTGTGCTAATCCCCCCACCCTAATCCCTGCAGGTCATGATTGAAATGGGCGGGCAGGAAGATTATGTTCAAAGAATGTTTGACCAGCTGGCAACTCTGATATGTTTTTGATAACTTAAATGAAAGTTGAAATTATGTAACATCTGGTTATGTACGATGTTTTAAACAGTATATGTACATTATATAAATGTTAATAATGCAATACATGTTTTGACCTACGCTTCCGAAATAAAAGAATATTTTATAGAATATGAAGAGAGGGTGTTACACGATGGTTAATGACGACTATAATTAAATTAATTACTTGTTTATAAGTTTTGTATATTGAAATTCGTTTAATTTTATTGTATTCATTGGTGAATCAAAATTTTCACAAAAACCCAAAAGTTATATCCAAAATTCTTAATATTTGATGAATATGAATTATGACGAATTGAAGATATGTATGAATGTCTTTGATGAATTTGAAATTTATAATGTTTTGATTGATTTACATACTTTAATTTTGAATTTTAAAAAAACAATTGATGAAATGGGTATTGTATATGAGTTGGAGAAGATACAAGGAAATGTGTGGTTGATGTTTGCTTCCCTCATTCCCTCAAATTTAGAGCTTCCCTTTTGATCCTTCCCCTATATATATATATATATATATATATATATATATATATATATATATATATATAGGGTAGAGTTCCAATGAGAACACTTCTAAAATAAGAACGGCTAAGAACACCTCAAATGTACACATATATAAAATAAAATCATTAGATTCACACTCATACATCTCAAATATGCAAAGAAAAATTGATGCACATTTCTAAAAACGCACAAAAATCGAAAAAATGATTGATGCACGATTATCTCTATAGATGTGCATCTATCGTTTTTTTAATTTTCGTGCATTTTTAGAAATGTGCATCAATTTTTTTTGTATATTTGAGATGTATGAGTGTAAATCTAATGATTTTATTTTATATATATGTGCATTTGAGGTGTTTTTAGCCATTCTTATTTTAGAAGTGTTCTTATTTGATCCAAACTATATATATATATATATATATATATATATATATATATAACTTTTGTATATATATTATTCTTCAATAGGTAATAATTAGTATATACTGTATTAAATAGGTTTAAGATTTGGGGTGGTTCAGACCCGTCGAGAACGGCTGAGGATCTTGCTTATGCTACTGCAAGGTTTTTTCAGTTTGGAGGCACTTTGAATAATTACTACATGGTATTAATTTTTCAAATTCTGATCGATAATCAAAATTACAGTAGTTTTGTACTAATCTACGCTAGTTCCTGATATTTAATTAATCATTATATATGTGTGATCGATCAGTACCTATTGGGTTAATCGGTTCGATAGTCTCATGTAAATCATATGCATGGTTGGAAACTTGGATTTAATAAGTATTTATGATTTAATATGCTATGTTATAATTAATAGTTTATTAGTTTGAATTGGTATTCTAGTTTGACTGAATTTCATGCATTTGTACGTTGAGAAAGTGTACGTGAGGAGCGTGGGTCAAGTAGGTTGTACCGGTTCTTTAGGTGAAGTAAATGGGTAGTATTTTAATGCTACTTTCAAACTTCACGTTGCAAAACCCTAAACCCTAAACTCTAAACTCCGAACTCTAAACTATAAATCCTAAATCCTACTAAACCCTAAACTCTAAACCAGCTAAAACCTAAACCCTAAATCCTGCTAAAACTTAAACCCAAAATCCTAACCGTAACCGTAAAACAAATGTACAACCAAACACTAACACATGTGTTAATAATTTATAAACCCACTAAAAAATGAAGAAAAAAAACTCGTCGAAAGTATACCTTATGAGATGCTTAATCGAAGAGGAGAAAACGCTGAATTTTATGGTGCAATTTTTATAATTTTTCGATTTGTTGTTTGTGAGATAATTAAATTTTAAGATCTTGAGGGTAAATGAATTTTTGTACACGTGGCGCATTTTCATTGGTACTTTCATTCTTTCAAAAAATGTTGTATTTTAATGAACTTTTCTCTATGTAGCTTTCCTCTGTTATGAATAAAAGATAGTTTTTGCTCATTATTTTCTCCATTCATTGCATATTAAATTAGTTTGATCACAATTTTTTTTAAGTTCACTTTAAATTTGTGAGTTCTTGAAGCTTTGATTTTCAACATTTGGTATCAAAGCCGCGTTCGTGTGAAGGGTGTGTAAGTTGAATCTGATCGCACGTTGAAGCATCCCAACAACAGCCCCGAGTTCTCTTGATCGGGCTTGCTCTAACGATAACGAGAGACTAACCGGAGGTGCGTGACAAACGGACAGGAAGACATCAAAGCAGGTGGTTTTGATTCGGTTCGGTTTTGCGGGTGACGGAAGACGGTAAAGGTGGTGGTGACCTTGTTTTCTTGATCGGTGGAAGAGTGCTATCGGAACAAGCGTGATTAAAGAGGTAGGGGTTGTAACAAGGAATGAGGAATGACGATGGTACCAGTTAAGGAAGGAGGTTCGATGTCGTATCAAGTTCCGATTTTGGCCCTAATGAATTATCTGGTGTGGGCGGTCAAGGTTAATTCGATTATGAATGAACATGGCATATGGGAGACAGTCAAACTGAGGGTTTTAGGGGAAGAACCGGATCCAAAGAAGAAGAAACAAGCCCTCGCTTTCTTGTTTCAAGCTCTACCCAAAGACATTGTATTGCAAATGGCGAGTTACACTGATCCAAAGCAAGTGTGGGATGGTCTAAAAACACGATATTAGAGGGGGTAGATCGGGTGAGAACGGCTCGGCTTGCAACCTTAAAGAGGGAGCTTAAAAGTTTGCGAATTAAGGAGGGTGAAACAGTTGATGATTTTGTGACCAAATTGACCGGTTTAACCTCAAAGGCAAGGACCTTGGATGTAAGCTTGAAGAAGTAGAATTTGTAAAAAGGTTGCTTGACTCGATGCCTAAGTCCTTTCTCCAAATCGTGGCTTTAATAGAACAATGTTTCGAGTTGGATTCGATGTTATTTGACGACGCCATTGGTTGATTGAAGGCATACGAGGAGCGTATAAAAGGAACCGAGAAGCTGGAGGACATTCAAGGTGGTTTATTGTTGGTTAGTCAAGAAAAATCGCACGGTTGTAACTTGTAAGGATTGTGGCAATAGAGGCTCAAATCAGGATAACTTTGGACGTGATCGGGGAAGAGGTCGTGGGTCTGGAAAGAGTCGAGATGGTAATGAACATGTCCGTGATAAGGGGTGATTGTTGGGTTAATCGGTTCGATAGTCTCACGTAAATCTCATATGCATGGCTTGAAACTTAGATTTAATAAGTATTTTATGATTTAATATGTTATGTTTTAATTAATAGTTTATTAGTTTGAATTGGTATTCTAGTTTGACTGAATTCCATGCATTTGTGATAAAATGTACGTGGGAATAGTGGGTCAAGTAGGTTGTACCGGTTTTTTAGGTGAAGTAAATGGGGTCAAGTAGGTTGTACCGGTTTTTTAGGTGAAGTAAATGGGTAGTATTTTAATGCTACTTTCAAGCTTCACGTTGCAACTAGAACTGCCATATATAGCTTTCCTCTATTATGAATAAAAGAGTGTTTGGTCATTATTTAAAAGAGTTTTTGGTCATTATTTTCTCCTTTCATTGCATATCAAATTAGTTTGATCACAGAAAGTTTTTTTTTTATCTTTTGTCTACAAGTTCACTTTAAATATGTGAACTCTTGAAGCTTTGATTTCCAACAGTATCATGGTGGCACCAATTTTGGTAGAACTGCAGGAGGTCCATATATTATAACCTCTTATGATTATGACGCACCTCTTGATGAATATGGTAAGTAGGCTTGCTTACCACTTTAAATTATATGATTGTGGCTTGTTATTAATTTGTATGATAAATGCATGTATGCAGGAAACTACATTCAACCCAAATATGGGCATCTCAAGAAGCTCCATGCCGCTCTCCATTCCATGGAGAAGGTTCTCACCAATGGCAATGTTTCAAACACGGACATGGGGAATTCAATTTCGGTACCTAGATACTTTTATCTATATATTTAATTACTATTCTACTAGGTATTAACTGCTACAAAATAATCTATACTAACTTATACAATGGCCACGATCATAAATTAATAATATACAGGTGGCAGTTTATAAGACAGGCAATGGACGTGGCTGTTTCTTGAGCAATTCAAATACAAGTGCTGATGCTACAGTCAGTTTTGAAGGAGCATTGTATTACGTGCCTGCATGGTCTGTTAGTATACTTCCAGACTGTCGGAATGAAGCTTATAACACAGCCAAGGTACGTACGTATATACTTACTCGATCATCAACTTCAGATATATATATATATATATATATATATATATATATATATATATACATATATACAGGTGAACACTGAAACATGGGTGATGGAGAAGAAAGTGAATAAAGCAGTAGCATTAAAGTGGGTGTGGAGGCCTGAGAATATTGATGATACCGTTCTTAGAAGCAAGGGTGAGAAAACTGCTTGGAAGCTAATAGATCAGAAAGTTGTCGATGATGTTAGTGACTACCTGTGGTATATGACCACGTACATATATTTTTTTAATTTAATAAAGGGTTTTTTTGTCGAAAAATGAATTAATAGTTCTCTTTTTCGGATTTTCGGATATCAACTGATTTTGTTTTTTAAAAATGAGCCATTAATTTAAAATCGAACATTTTTGGGTATATTGATTCATTTTTAAATTAGTGGTTCATTTTTAAAAAACGAAAATGTTTGATTTTAAGGGTACTAATACTCGAAAATGTTCGATTTTAAATTAGTGGTTCATTTTTAAAAAACGAAATTAGTTGATACCCGAAAATGCAAAAACGAGAACTATTGATTCATTTTTTGACTAAAAACCCATTTAATTAATATCTTAATTCTTTTTCAAAAAAAGAAAAAAAGAAAAGAAAAAAAAAGAGAGTTAATATCTTAATTATTACGCAGGTTATAACCACCTACTAGCTGAGAAATTAAACCATTAATTATGTACTTCATTAATCAAATTATATATCTTTGACTATAAACATGTATACGTACAGTGTGAATCTTGATGAGAATGACCCACTTTGGAGCAATGATATGAGGCTAAGAGTTAATTGTACTGGCCAAGTTCTTCATGTATTCGTCAAGGGTGACTACCTTGGTAAACAACATCCTACGTCATATGGAAGTGTCCATTATGTTTACGAAAACAGGATTAAGTTAAAGCCTGGTTTGAATCAAATAACCCTGCTTAGTGTCACTATGGGGTTTCAGGTAACAATATAAATTAAGGGTATAAATAAATGATATACATATATATTTTTGTACGTAGTATGAATTAAATTTCAGGCAATATCTATTGTTTATTGGGCAGCATTACGGACCAAAATTTGACATAGTTGCAAATGGTGTATCCAGTACAGTGGAGATTCTAGGAAAGAAAGGTGGTCAAAGGGTGGTTAGAGATCTATCATCACAAAAATGGTCTTACAAGGCCGGATTAAACAGCATCAATCACTACAATAAGCTCCTTGACGTCAATTCCTCTGATTGGCTATCTCGTGAACTTCCCACACAGCGGAAAATGACTTGGTACAAGGTATATATATATATTGGTTATCAGTTAATTAATTTAAATAGCTAGCACAATTCAATACAATTCATTTGATTAAACAATCTTGTTTTCGGATATATGAATGGCTATATAGACGTCGTTTAAGGCTCCATTAGGAAGAGATCCTGTGTCCTTGGATCTGGAAGGATTGGGTAAAGGACATGCTTGGGTGAATGGGAAGAGCATCGGTAGATACTGGCCAAGTATGATTGCACGCGACAATAATTGCTCAGAGAAGGCTTATTGTGATTATCGAGGTAAATATGACAACACAAAATGTGTTAGGCATTGTGGTATACCCACCCAGAAGTGGTATCATGTTCCACGATCCTTCTTGTTGGATGGAGAGAATGAGCTGGTTTTGTTTGAAGAGTTTGGAGGCGACCAGTTTGGAGGCGACCCGTCTTTGGTCAACTTCCAGACAGTGAGGGTTGGAAGTGTATGTGGTAATGCTTACGAGAACCGCACCATGGAGATATCATGCCAAGGAAGGACAATCTCAGGGATTCGATTTGCTTCCTACGGTGACGTTCAAGGGACCTGTGGCTCCTTCAAAAAGGGGACTTGCCAAGAGGAAAAGAATGCATTGGGCATAATAAAAAAGGTATATTTTAATTTTTAACAGTACGTTTTCATTAGTTACTCCACTAGCTAGTAATTATCGGAGAATTAATTAATATGAATCTGACGTGATATATGCGCGCAGGAATGCATTGGCAAGGAGAAATGTGTGGTTAAAGCAAATGAAGCCATGTTTGGATCCAAAAACTGTAAAGGCCTTGAAAAGAGACTTGTTGCAGAAGCAGTTTGTTAATTACGCTTTTGCCCTCATTATCTTTGTGAATGGTCTAATTTCATTAACACTACAAGGGCCTCCTTGCCCGGTTTTGTTAGTTTGTTATAGAATATATATATCTAGACATCTAGTGTTGGACATGGACATTATATTTTGTCTTTGTCTTTTCAATTTAAATACTAAGAAGCGAGCATATATTGAGTATATTAACATTTAATAAAGCTAAATGCAACTATTTATTCAGTTAATGAATAGTATGTATATATATATATATATATTAATTATTTGAATTATTTTTGTTTATGTACAAATGTTACTATAATACACTTTAATATTATGAAAGACTTCTTTGAGAAAATGTTAAATAAGGTAAAATAAATGTAAAGTTAAACAAACATAATTTTAATTATGTAAGATGAGTACAACGAATTAATTAGGAGAGAAAAAAAATGATAGAAATTGGTTATCAATGTTATAAAACACTTTATGAGAAATGTTGAATTTGATAAAGAAATGTGAAATTAGACAAACATTATTTGAATTATGTAAGATGAGTATGGTGAATTAATTAACATGATGAAAGTGGTAAACGATTTGACGGGAAGGTAGAAATGTGAAGAACTTAATATTTTCTTATTTAAATAATAATAGCAAAACACTAAAACTTTTGGTTTTAAGTTTTATTTACATGATTTTTAAAGGTGATGAACTTAATATTTTAACGTTGAACTTATTTTTGAAGAAATACAAATGATGTTACCATCACCGATAAATATTTAGTTAGATGAATTTTTATAACTTTTAACTATAGAAAAAGTATTAAAGTTATTTTATAGTTGAGAAATAATAAATGCTATTTTTTATTTACTTAATTTATAGTAATAATATGTTTCATTGTTTAAAACATTGACATTTTTAGTGATAAATTATAGAATTTTCGACTACTATAAACACATGTAATTATAATGTTTATAAACAATATAGCATAAAACTATAATTTTTTAAATCTCGCTACAATGTGCGGGTTAAAAAAATCTCGTTTATTATATGCATATGTGTAGGCATATATATGTAAGGTAACATTTTTCAATATTTTCTTTTAAGATTATAACCTAATCTCACAGGATAAGAAGTAATTCATCCGTCAAAGTTAAAATGTTAACTTTAAAATGTACAAAGTTTTAGGAAAGTCTATTAACTACATTTTTCAGCAATCAAATTCTCTATCTATAAAAATTTGTTTTAGTTGGTTGAAATCTAAAATAAATATTTCTTTTGAAACAATTGAAAATTAAAAATGTGGACATTTATAACATGACGAAGGTAGTAGTTAATTAACTCAAACTTCCCTTGCCGAATTAAAAATCAAGTACATATTTGATTTAATTAATCAATATTAATTGAAATCTCTAAGTAAATATAAAAAAATCTCAAGTTCCTTAATCACTTTTTATCCTATATCTGACAGAATAAATAGAGAACCTTTTAAAAAGTACATTAATCATTTAAATTAGTAGAAATTAAAATTAAAAATGAAAGAGAGTACTGTAATGACTTAAATTTATGTATGCTTTCGTTCTAGTATTACCACTAACCTATAGTAGTTTTATTCATCACCATAAGATGTTAATCTTGGTCCCTAAACAAACAACCGTAAAGGAGGGGTGGATACAATATTTTTTTTTTTCTTAAACACTTCCTAAGCAAGTTACGGTTAATGAACACAAGGTATAATTTAAATTGATTCTTTTATTGATTAACTAGTTTTAAAACCTGTGTATATAAACGGTCCTATGAATTTATAGTTGTTATTGATAAATATCGATAGAACCATTATATGATAATTTAGAACGTTCTTATGAGTTAAGGGATATGCAACATTGTCTGGAACTAAAATATGAAATCGAGGATATAAAAAGTAAATGTTCAACGGTAAGCATTTAATGTAAGTCAAAATACATTGAATTGTAAGGTATCTAATTAGAAGACATAAGCAAATTAATAATTTGAAGAAATAATAGAAGATTGCAAGTATAAGTGATTAAGTTGAAATACAGAGCATAATTTATATTATATGTGATATTTATTTGTACACCACATTTGTAGTCTTATTTGTATAGGATATTGTTAGTTATATTGATTTTTTTAATATCATGTGTTTACAATGCAATGGGAGTACAATGCATGACATTATTTGGTATTTTTCAGGATCAATTATCAGCATATATAGGCCGTTCTAGTATTGATGAATGACATACTGTTATAGTAATTCGATTTGTTAAAGTTTTGTTATGTGAGGGTTGTTGATAGCTTACTTACATATATTTATATTATAAGATGATTTTATATGCAAAGAATTTTGTTGACTTGCATATTTTTGTTGTTTTAGGTACTCCATGTTTTATTAATTGTCCATTGGCTACTAAGATGCTCATAAATCATTAATCATTATCGTTGTTGTATTAAGGGATTAGTGCAGGTAAATGTACTTAACTTTAGTATGATCTCTATAGTGTGTACCCAACTTCGTTTTGGTCTATTGTGTGTATCAACCTTTCATTTTGATCTGTTGTATGTATCCGACTGATGTGGCACCCGCTATTGATGATGTGTTAATGACGTGTCATATGACGTGCCACATTATATGGTTGCCACGTTATCATATTAGATATTAGAGACATACAATAGACTAAGTTGAAATGTTGATACACACAATAGACCAAAACGAAATTGAGTACACGCTATAGAGATCGGACTAAAGTTAAGTACATTTCCCTCCACTAATTAATCTCCCTTTTATTAAATATAAATAATTTAAAGACAAATAATGAAATTAAATACTAAATTGTGATTTCCTTTTGATAGACTAAATATTTTACAATTTGACGAATTAATTTTTCTATTAATCATCTTGATTCTTGAAGGTATCCTTGTCATTTTACATTCATAGAAAAGAGTCATGAATCCATAATAAGTCCATAACGTTATGATCGATTCGTGGTGATTCCTGAAGGCATCATAACTACACTTTATCACTTTCTTTTTCCATTTGTGTTTACAATTGCTTTGCAAACTGTGAAATCATAGCCACACAAGGTCTAGGATAATTGAAGTCTAAAATTCATATTTATAAAGATATTGAATCAAAAGAATAAAATATATACTCTCCACTATGAGAAATCAATCGTTCAACTATAAAACAAATTGAACCGCCTCTTAACCGAAATCAAATTGAATCAAAAACTTCGTAAACCTGAAGATCGATTTTCATTGGAGTAAAAAATATTGGTTTATTATTTTCAAATAGATTGATGTTAATGAAAACTTCGTGATCACGTTAAATTAATAAATTGTACATTCTTGTTACAATGCATGATCTATGTTTCTATGTGTTTTGCCCTATGTATCATCATAATTATATACTTTTATGGGTTACATAATTTAGGATATGCTTAAAGATAATACCTGAATTTCTTCTAGTTGTTATTTTAGAAAAGGTTAATTATTATATATGCATATGGTTTTGTGGATCCAATCACACACATGTTTTTGAATTTTAATAATTATAGTTTGTTTATAAGAAATTTTAATAAAGTTAGCAATTCATGGCTATACAGCAATCGGTACACAAGCCATATATTCATTCTTGATAGTTATACCTACATTAAATTAGTAGTAAAAACTCTGGATTTATAGCTTGATTATGGTGTTAATTATCATAGAAATTCACCAGCCACTAATAAGATTTTCATAAACTTTTCTTTGTAATACAATGTCAAACCGTGTCTTCGTAGTGGGTTGGTAGAGTTTGATATATTTAATTGTTACGGGCACGTACTTGAAACATATATGAGATATGTTTTAGCTTATTTTTAAGAAAATATTTTTTAATCGAATTTGCCTTTCAATTAATCTATTTGACTTATGCTTGATATCTCGACTATATGCTTAAGCTTGATATCAATGCATGCGATGTATGTTTGATTTAACTTCTACTACTCTATTTATTTATAAGTTTGATTATTAATTGAATACTTTTAAGCATCTATCAATTGTGTTGGCCGACCTCATGAAATTAAAGGATATCGTTTTATTTCATTAATATTGATTGAAATAATGTAATGATAAATTTGAAATTTTTTATGAGTTAAAATATATGCAATATTTTTTTAAATTAAAATATTTTGGAGGGTAATTGACCTTCTAGCAACTCCCGTGTATTTAACATGATAATATGATGAAGCATTCCCCATAATGTAATTCGAAAATTATAAAAAATCACTTTTATAAATACCAATTACGAAGTAAAGCATACATGTAATGTATTACTACGTATTTAATGATTTATTCATAAATTTAATTGTACTTTATATATGTAGGATTATTTTGTATGTGAAAAATTAAAGAAGGTTTAAAAATATATATAAATTAAAAGATTATATTTAATGGCATAAATTGTAGAAGAGGATTGTAGAGAATTCGTATCCCACTACACTTACATCATAAGTTTAATATAGATGTAATTATTACTTCGTATGTAACTTTTTAATATGAGAAAATAATTTATCTTGAGTTTTAGGAAGAGTTAGAATAATACTAAACCTATTATGAGTTATCTTCAATTACATCGAGAAATCAAGAATACATATGCTAATACGATTGGGATAGTATATTGTTATTATTAATAATTTAAAAATAGACAAATACCACTTATATAAATAAACATAATTGGAGATTTATTTTTAAACTGAGTGAAAATAAAGGGATCTAATTGCTTAATTGAAACTTCTTCAAATTGATGGTGTCATATAAGTGTTTTTCTTATATTATATTTAAGATAAGATTTTCAATTAAAGAATTACAAAGTTTAAATATTCTAGCACCACGACTTTGCAACCAATTTGACCGTAATTCATTAACTGTAATTTTTTTTTTTTTTTTTTTACCAAAACAACCCATTTGGTCATTTGATCTAAAACTCAATAAAACATACTTTTGCTCCATTCATACACCTTTGATCCATAGATCACAAACCACCACAATATTAGACAATAGTTATACCAAAACATCTTTTACAACCAACATGCTTTCATAACTACATTCTTAATATAACTTAAATCATTTACAACCCAAAAGACCACATTAAGTAAAACTCACATATAACGTTAGACAAGTTATCTCACTTCATAATCATATGCACCAAAAGATGTACAACCATTTTTCACTCTAAAACAACTTGATCCACAAAACGACAACTATCATAATTTAAGTTTTGACCACCAAAAAGGGCTTCCAACGTATCGAACATGATTAAGAAGGGATCACTTACTACCAACCGCGTAGCAAGCCACTATTAGTCTTTCTTGGGCTCCTTGCCCATATTGTTGTTTAAATTCAACAATATAATGGGTAAACAAATTGTTTAGTAAGTAATGGTAATTTAAACAACAACATAATAATGATAACAGGATCAACCACAAATTAAGGATCCTTAATCTCATCTCATTTTGTCTCAAAGAGTCTAACCTAATGGTGTCAAGTGCATGGTCAATTGAATACTCTTGTATCTCAATTGTCATCCTTGAATTTCATCGTCAAGGGGTGCACATTGAATACTCTTGTATCTCTCAATGGCACCACCTTGTTTAACCACCTCAAGATGACACACACTTGACTACTCATGTAATCCAAGTGTTGTCACCTTATTTCACCATCCCTCATTACATACATTGCAATTTGGTTAATGACTCTTTTGCACTTCTTTAACTCTTTGGTCATATAAGCATATAATCAAATATACAAAGATCACATACAAAACAATCAACTCAATACTAACTCATTTTTGAATAGGAATCCAAGTGTTTATGTCTCAAAACACCAAGATTCCTCCAACTAGCAACTTATGCCTTTTTCTTACAAAACACTTATTCTCACAAGTGTTTAATTTTCTAGAAATACAAAAACAACTTACAATCATCAATTCACCAAAATCTCTATTTATGTAAAATTACCTAATACACATTATCACATACACAAAATACTTACACATTTGAGTAATTTCAAGCAACTTCTTCTCTAATTTTATTTATTTTCAACCAACTTCTTTTATATCATTAGTGTATTTATATTACACCAAATCATCATTTTAATTTAGCTATCTTTCTTTCTTTCTTTCAAAGTAGTTATCTTCAATTCTGGACAACATCTAGCATTTTTATTATTTAACCCACTTAAACTCAGATTCAGCTCTTGAGATACTGGAAAGTATACTCGTATACCTTTCTAATGACTCCGACCAAAATACGAATTACGGTTAATTTGCTATGATTTTTTGAAAACTGACAATTTTCAGCTCAACTTACTGTCTAAATTCAGGTTTTTTGGTAAAAGCTTCTTAAATCAATTCCAACAAATCTCTAACACTCCCATTAGTTAACTTCAGCCTACTAATTACATTTTAGACTCAATCCACTCAAATTAAACATGTTAACAACTCAATTCTTTCATGATCATTAATAATTTAGTTTCATTCATCTCTTAAAAATTTACATCATTAGGTGTTTGATTCTCTTTTTCAACAATAACAACGTACAACATCAATTTAATCAAAACTTTTATATACTCATAATCATCAAATACCCCTAATTTTATTAACTCGTCTCTTTTATATCAAAATCATCAAAACAAGTTTATTAGCGATTCAACAGCAAGTATATGACATTCATATCACTTTTAAACCCCTTACCCCCAAATTCCCAACATAAGGTTTATACTCTACATCTTAATAACATCATATTAATTGATTAGAAGGGTTGTTCATACGTTGTTGATGATGAATAAAAGATTGAAAACTTCAATTTAACGAGAACCTAGCTCAATTTTACTTGATATTCTTCTTTTCCTTTTTGTTCCCCAAATCGAGACACACCTCCCCCACACATATATGATTTTTGTTTCTAGAGAATGAAAAGAACGAGGGAGTATATTATTTAATTGTACATACTTCACTTGGGAGTAACTTAACTTAACACCTACACCCCCTCTAGTTTACTCACTTAACACTCTTAGCCCCCGAATTTATTTCTCAACTATATATTTTTCACCCAAACTCATTATTATGTATTTGACATATTTTATATATTTATTTATAATTAAATAACACATTTAATATAAATAATAACTTATAAATTTTGGGGTGTTACAACTCTCCCCCACTGATTAGGATTATATCCTCACAATCTATTCTCGGTTCAATGTCAGGTTATATTTAATAATCTCCTCATCGGTTTTTCATGTGTACTCAAATGGAAATTTCCTTACACTTTAAACAATTAACTCTTCTTATGTCTCAACTTCTTTAATTCTTTCGTTAAGAATCAATTAGACTCTTTAACATAATTTTTCTCATCATTCATCTCTGTTTCATTTAACGACATATGTATGTGAATTTCTCTATTGTATAATTTCTCTATTGAATACTCTCTTAGACACATAAAAGTGTTATATACTCTTTCAAACTCCTTCGGTAACTCAAGACAATAAGCCGCCCTTCCCCACTCTTTTACATATTTTAACAAACTAAACGAAACAAAGACTTAACTTCTTACATTTTCCGAATTGGATTGTACTCTTTTATGATGGTATTTTCAACATAATTTTACTGTCATTTAAAACTATCGGTTGTTCTCTCTTATCGGCCTCCGTTTACGTCTATCTCATACCATTTTCAACATTCTCTAATTTGGTTTGTTTCTTCATTTGTTCTCTAAACGATATATATATATATATATATATATATATATATATATATATATATATATATATATACTTCACATCTTACATTACTCGATTTTATCTCAAGGAATTCGAGTTCTCATTTTTTTATTTCACAAAATATTTTATAAGACAACATCTTTATATTTAAGTGATAACCTCTATTATATGGAAACTCTACCACCAAAAATATAGGTGTCTCAACCACCACCAAAATTGTACAACATTCCCTCTCAACGTATCTCCCGCTAATCAATAATCTCTCTCTTTATATTTAACCATTAAAGATGCATCTTCGTTTTAAAATACATTTTAGTAGCATTGAGACAAATAAAATATTAGACTCATGTGTTCACTAATTAACTGTGGTTAAGTCTCTTTTAAGTTCACAATAACTTAGTCACATATACATGTTATCCTCGTTCATTCAAAAATTTCATATGTTATAGATTATCTCCTATTACCCTTGACTCTTATTATCAATATTCTCTATCATAATCTTCATTATATGACCTTCTCTTACCCAGAATCTCTTTATTTTAGGGGTTCATTCATTTTCATACTCAATATTTATTCAAATTCATATCACATTTAAACCTTAAATCCTCATATTCAATCTACATGAAGTTCTCACTACCTCGTATTAAAGGTCAATTCTACGCCCACAACTCTTAAATTAATCTTTACAAAAACACATGCCTGTGTTTTATCTTTCCTTTAATTACTTTTCATCATTCATCATTACACTCTTAATAGATTCCACCTTTAAAGTTTAACTTTGATATCTTCTCAACGGAAAATCTTTCAACGGCAAGTAAATCATTAAAGATTTATTGATTAACGAACTAATTCTCGTGTGTTTTTTAACTCATCACACACTTAAACACAATGTGTAGGTTTAATAGTTCATTATAAAATTTATTTTCTTTTTAACTCACAACCATCATCTCATCACTCTGAGTTGACTAATCATGTTAGCCCTTAGAACTTAACTCTTTCTTCATTTATCTTTACTCGTTAGTGATGACATGACTTTAAACTCTCTCTCTCTTTCTTTCATTGATTCATGCTTATACTCATCTCAATTTAATATTCGATTATATCATTTCTTACATTAGTTTCTAATCACTTAGCAGATTTATCTCTTATTTTACTACTCTCTTACATTCTAACGTTTTCGAGTCATTGAACTTTAAGTTCATCTTCGTCATAATTTTACTCTTCTTACTTATCGTCGTTTTTACTTTTCATCAGTCTCCACTAACACTGTAATTTCACTCGTAAAATCTATAACTTCCTAGACATGCATCTTATCAATTTTTACACTCGTATATTACAATTCTTCTTATTAATTACTCATTACATGTACTTAGTTTACAATTAAATCTTTATTCTCATAAGTAAAATCTCTAATCAATATTAAATAACAATAGGAAACTGTAAAACACAAACTAGTAAGGACATATTATTTTGATGATATATAAAAATTATAAATAAATTAAATAGATTCGCAATATATGACTCATTTTATTTTTCCTCTCACAAAAATATATACTAACGTAATCTTTTATGTTATTATATAATTCGATAGGAAGCTAGTTCTTAAAAATTACAATATACAATAAATTATGAATCATAGCTTACCTTAATAGAAACATGCACATTCTTTCTAACAATTTAAGAAATGACAAAAAAGTAATTTTGAAGTCATTCTTACGCTCCTACAAAAATTAGTCTTCTTATTTGAACTTGCGTATATATATATACTAGGTGGAAGACCCGTGCAATGCACGGTAATTTATTATAATTATTTTAAATATTACGTGATTAAATGATAATTGTATTATTAATAAAATAATTTATAGAACTTTGTTTTCGTATGTGACTCCTCTTTCCATATTATTATAATATATGTAGCATTTATATTTATTATTTATTAATTATTATAAAATAATAAAATAATAATATAATATTAATTAAATAATTTGTTAACTGAAATTAAGAGATTAACACGTGGCATTCATGCTTACGTGGCAAATTATGGAGCTTTTATTTATACTCATTTAGTGTGTGTGTAGATATATATATATATATATATATATATATATATATATATATATATATATATATATATATGTACGGGTCGGATCCAGAGAGAAGCACTATTTTTCAGGGAAGTAGAGAAGCTACACATTCATCATCGTTAAATGTTAACGAATTCCATTAATATTAATCATATAATATTATACGTTATAAAAAATAGTTTATTAATGAATATTAATAGTTATAACATCAGTTTTGATTAATATTTATTGGTAAAAATATTTTTTTTTTATGTTTTTATTATCATTCATCGTGAATGAATATTAACGAATAATTTTTCAAATAAATATTATGAACTGATAATATCCACCTTGTTTAACATTTATCAATGATAAATGTTAGTGAATTCCCTTAATATTCATCATATGCTAGTATAAGTTATAAAAAATAGTTTATAGATGAATATTAGTATATTTATTGGTAAAAATATGTTTTTGTAAGTTTGATTACCATTCATCGTGAATGAATGTGTAGCTTCCCTACTTCCCTCAGTTTTTTGCTTTCCTCTTTATCCCCACCTTATAGAGTTTGGATCAAGCGAGAACACCTTAAAAATAAGAACGGCTAAGAACGCTTCAAATGCACAATGACTCTTGATAAAATAGTTAGATTCACATTTGTACATCTCAAATATGCAAAGAAAAATAAATATACACTTCTAAAAATGCACAAAAATAAAAAAAACGATTGATGCACAATTATCTCTATAATTGTGCATCAATCGTTTTTTCGATTTTCGTGCATTTCTGAGAGTTCGCATCTATTTTTCTATAGATATTTGCTATGTATTAGTGTGAATCTAATGATTTTATTGGCTAGTTGTGCATTTACAAGGTGTTCTTAGCCGTTCTTATTTTTAAAGTGTTCTCATTGGAACTCTACCGTATATATATATATATATATATATATATATATATATATATATATATATATAATTGAAGAGAAGAGAAATATAATAGGAGTAAGAGTTAGCAATCATTATGATGTTAGTGACTATTTACTCTTTGTGTTAATTATTAGTTGGGATAAGTGTTTGAAAATTCATTCAATTTTAATTTGTACATGATGATGTATGTCTATTGTCATTCGTTCAAAGATGCTAATTATTATAAAAATGAGTTAATGACAACCGATGGAATGGAATGATTTTATATTTAGTTACATGAAATGAAATTTCATTCCTATCTCATATTTATTATGAATAGCTAGGTTGGCCGATCGACCGATAACTAGTAGACATGAGTACTCCACAATCGAACTACATTACCGTCTAACACCCTTAAATCTTGATACTCATACCACCTCATCTCTCTTGTCTTGAGCTTCAATACGGCCAATTCCCAGTTTAATTTTTCAGCGAACTCAATATTATGCTTATAATAATCTCTTCTTCTATGATTCATATCATCATCCGCTGCTGCATCTATATGATTATGAATAATATCGATATGTTGAAACTCACCATCATCATCATCATGCTTTGTCTTGCTAGTAATATTTATGTCATCAACAGCTTGTCTAGTACCGTTATAGTAATAGAGACTAAACTTGCCACTTTTCCTATTCTCCAACGTCTTTGACTTTAATGATGAGGTGAAGCTGGGTGGGGTGGGGATGATCGTGGTAGAGTTATAAAAATTTTCTTCATCATCATCATTACCATCATCATCATGATGTAGTTGATGATGAATCTCAGATTGTGGTACTGATGGTGATGATAACTGGTGTGGAGAATGATGATGATTTGTAGAAGTGATGGAAGAGTAATAGTATTTGATTATTATCATCTTCCAGAACCTAATGGTTGTGGTGGTAACAAAGGCTATCCAGGCCCACACATACTCATGCACCACCACCTGATAATTGCTAATATTCATCATCCCAACACCCCAATCCAACATCTTCATTGCGATCCTTCTCACTAATTATTTAATATTCAATATGCAATGTTCACTCACTCGCTCGCTCTCTCCCTGTGTGTGTAGGATTTAAGAGAAAGCCCGAATGTCTCGTATTTATTTATCAAAAAATATATAATCACAACCCTTGAATTGGAAGAGGAGATTAAGGATCAAAAGGAGATGCCTTGGTATCTAGATCAAGATGCTAGAATTTTTACAAGATCCCTCCTATATACCCCGGTCCCACAATAACTTCAATTATAGGGCTAGATGGAGTTTGACAAAAATTGTACCGTGTGTATCAACTTTTCAATCTTTTATTGTGTGTATCCAATTTCAATTTATTGCTAAGTGTTTGTAATTTTTTGCGTGAAACTTTATATGAATGCCACGTGGGTGTTTCGTATGGTTGACACATCAGTCAAATTAGATACAATTAGAAATAATCGAAAATCGAATACACACAATAAAGGTTTAGAAAGTCCATTTACAAAATAGTTTTTGTCATAGTTTATTACATTTTTAGAAACTTAGTCCTTAATTATAGTACAACTATACGTATACATATTTCCCATCTCTACATACTTACTTGTCTTAATAGTTTAAATTTCTTTTGCTCGTGAGAAAAAAAGAGAAGAAAAAAAGAAAAGATATTGACATGTATTGATTTACAGAATAATACATTATCCATATACCAATAAAGATAATTGCTTTTATCACTAGTTTATGAATGATTCTCAGCATAAGATAAACATGGTTAGTTCTTTGTCTACCTTAACTCTGGTACAATCACAATTCACAATAATCAATAAAAAAGAAGAAGCTCTATGCTTTAATATACATACACATATATAGTTCAAAGAGTCTGAAGCAACTTCAATGTCTCATCAATGTGTTTCTCAGGCTGGAACTGGTTATTATAGATAAGCTGAACCACTCCGTTCTTGTCAAGAACATAAGTCTGTCGCCCAGGCAACGTACCAAAAAGATCGGAAGGAACTCCCCACTCTTTTCTGACTTTGTTACCTTCATCACTCAGTAATGTAAATGGGAGTCTGTATTTTTTTGCAAATGCCTACATCAACTCAACCACTGGTGTCACTACGATTAACTCAAAGTCATATGCATTAGTTAACTTGAATTTTAATTTTTCCATTAGAGCAAGATGAAACAATGCGTATGTAATTATGTATATGTATTCATAATCTCAAGGGAGTTGTGTTGGCAAGAAGATTGAATTGTAACCAATATATAATCATATCATGTCATAGTTAAGAGGATTAAATGCATATGTAAGACCGGGTATACTAGCTAAGTGATATGTGTGTGCGTGTACCAAACTTAAAGCAAGTATTTTGCCAAATCGATCTTAACTAGTTTTGTGTTGCCCACGCTTCGCGACAGGATATAACAAATAGTTGGATCATATTTGTATATATTAACTTATTTACAAATGTGCATGTTATCTTAGCACCATATGTAAATAATAATAGAAAAAGGGACAAAGTCTTTACTATTCATAAGAGTTCACTAATTAATATTAAGGGATAATTGGTGCAGTGAGAGTCATTTATAAAGCAGACAGACTATATATCTATTATTACAGTAGTAATTAGGAGAAATTACTTAAGTGGTGGTCTTAATTACCTTGTGTGATTCTGCATCATCACCACTGATCCCAACAACCTGAGCTCCAGCTTTCTTGAATTTTTCATACGAGTCCCTGAATGCACATGCCTGCAGGTTGATTCACAAATATGAAGCTTGGACTAATGATATATATATGGACATTGAATTGAAGCCACTTTGTTAGTTGGCAGCTGCATAAAACAAATAGATCATAGATAATTATTACTGTATCATATTAATCAAAAGTTGACCATTGGGTATGAACGTTGCAGTTGCTGCCTGCGTATGTGAAACAACAAAATTATCCGCCTTTAGGAACCTAAGATGATTACTAGAACATTAAAACATTTTCCCAAGTCATATCCTGTGTCATCATGAATGTGATGTGCTGATTGTAGATATGTCTGGCCATCTTCTAAAATCAGTAAGTTAAAAGTACTATGATTTACAATAGCTAACAGTCCATTGTTTCAGTAACGATACTTCTATTTTAGGGATTATCATCTTGACTTGATATATCCATCAATAGAAGATGTAATGGTATTGGACTGTTGGTATTGGGATAAAGTTGAAAATATTAGTTGAGTTGAACCACTACCAGCCATCGTTAAGAAAGATATTGGTGAGGTCTGAGGCTTATGATACCTTTATTAAACAAAATGTAAATTCTCTGACCAATTATTAGTTTTATCTAGCTAGGTATTTGGCCAGTGTAAAAATGTGGAGACTACATATTTAGAACATTTTGTATATCAAATTAATCATTACTCCCTTGCGTCCCTAGGTGGCAATATGGGCAGGTTGCGTAATTGTTCAAAACGGATCATTTCTTGTGCAAGACTGAATGAGCATGTTGGGATGATGACCCGAAATACGTTTTCTCCAGAATCCATATAATATATGCACATTAAATTTGTTCAGATAATCCATATATGCGGTACAGCTTATAGGAGAACGTCCTGAATTGCTGTTGCAGCAATTTGCAATCTTTGGGCTGGAAATGGTAACGAGAAAAGCGTGAAATAGGTATCTAATCTAGCCTTAGTCATTATTATCCTAAGAACAATAATTTTATTATATTTTTGAACCTTATCCTTCCTCCAGGTTTTGCTGATATATTAATGCGGGGCATTTGGAAATCATAAGTTCCCTTCTAATACTAACATCTTCTGCAGAGTCCCTTGCCATGGCAACTTCCGGTTGCTTAGCGTCCGTCGGGTAACATCGTGCAATATCTGTTGAACCTTTTTTCTCATCACTTGCAAACACTACTTAGCACTCCAGTTTGCATAATATATGCACAAATTAAGGCTATCCTTTTTTGATAAATAGCTAAACATTCTCATTAGACTAACTATCAAGTTAGACTGTACCTATTTGGTGTCAATGGAGTTTCTCATTCAGTTGGGCCCAAAATTTGGAATGTTTGGATGGTATACTTAGGATATTAGCACAGTGAACAACAATTTCAACGAGCTTCAAATGTAACTATTTCTTCTGTTTTCTTTAACCAAAAGATAAACATAAGCAACTAAATGAGTAAAAATAGCCAAATGTAAATGTGCTATGATTTCTAAGCTACTGAAGGGCAATATGCATTCATAAGTTCTGTCTCATAAGCAACTGTATTGCTTGGAACTATTGTTTTCTCATAAGTCTAACGAGTTACAAACGTGCGTGTTCTCTATTGTAAAATGGATGTGATGTCAATCTATTCCTTAAGTCAACATAAAACTTGATCTATAATTGTATCCACCAGTCTGTTTCGATCCTTTTTAGATGTTTTTGGAGTGGTGGAGTAAGTGATTGTTGTAATTATAGTTCAAAATTTGCCTTATTGTTGTCAATCAGATGAGTATGACATCTTCATGCTTCATTTTCGAACACTATTATTGAATTTGACATATTTATTTTATAAAAAACTTACATACCTATTTTTGTTATAATACAATAGTGATGAGATAATTGCATTTCTGTTCGTGTTGAAGAGTACTAGTTGCAAGTGTAATTAAATTAATTCTTGACACGTGTTAGAAAAGGAAATTAATCGAGTTTAGGAGCGCCTAAAGAAAATGAGAAATTTTATATGCTTAAGAAATAAGCAGGGTTAAGCAGTTTCTAAAAGAGTTAAAATAAACAAATAAGTGATTAATATGGATATGAACCTGTTTGGTGCAACCAGGGGTTTCATCAGCAGGGTAGAAATAGACCACAAGAGGTTTTCCTTTGAATTTGGAGAGACTCACATTCTTACCGTCTTGATCTTTAAGGGTAAAGGATGGGGGCACAGACCCTTTGTTTACCTATAAATATATATATCATTCAAATTAAATTACCGGATTAATATATAAATACTAAAATTGACGGAGTAGGGGGAATGAACAACGTAACGTACCTTCGCAGCTACAATGAGAGAGGTGTTGATGTTGGATTTATGAATAAAAGAAGATGGGTCGACGGAGAGAGATAGATTAAGGTTGAGGCGATGTCCATGGAAGTTGGATTGAGAGGATCTGACAAACAGGTAGTTGTTGTTGTTGGTATTAAGTGCATTACTACTAGTACAGGTAGACAATGGCAACAAACAACAAGAAGATGATGATAGACTTTGAGTTGCCATTAATCCAGATCGATATGAGGAGATAGGAAAGATAGGGTGGGATATGATATGATGGGTTTTTGGTTTACAGGAGGACTTGATGACTAGATATAAAAGGGAATCCACATATTGACGTGGATATCAAACACGCCTCAAACATACACAATGGAGTACCTCATGAGGGTAAAAAAAGTAAAAAGATAGCAAAAAATGAAAAGGTAAATGTATTTTATCATATATTCTTTTGTCAAGAGTTAGCAATTTACCTTTTTTATTATTAATTAAGGTATGCAGTAAATCAAGGTTATCGAGATCGCGATTTTGATCGTAGGATCGCACGATCATACGATCCTACCAAGTAAAAACGTGCATGATCGGAGTAGGATCGTTCAGGAGGTAGAATCGTAGTAAGATCGTAGGATCGCACGTAAGATCGTAGGATCGGTGAACGATCCGATCCTACAAATGGGCTAACTTTTTTTTTTTACAATTGGCCTAAAGCTTAATATGGCACATAACCATGGTCCAAAGCCCAATCTTTGCTCAAAAATCACAGCACGCCTTTGTTCTTATATTCAATCTATCAATTCTCACATTTTAAGAAAAAAAGCCTAAAACCCCAAAACGACGTTTGAAGTTCCAATTGATATCTTATATTAGTAATTTTTGTTTGTAGGCTAGTATGCTCTTAAACTTATTATGACTAGCGGTGCAATTGTAATAGCTACATTGCTACTATCTTTTTGTTTTAGTATGTTTATCATCACATTAAAATTTGTTGACAAATTGCATCATTTTTGTAATATAAAAGTTTTAATGTTATATTAATTTCTCTAATTGTTAGTTTTTGACATGAACTTGAATATATATATATATATATATATATGCTGGTAGGATCTTACGATCCCGATTCGATCTTACGATTCTAATTTTGCAAAGACGAAACAATCCTACGTAGAATCCCGATTTTGACAACCTTTCAATAAACAATTAAAATTTGTGTCGAAGTAGGTAACATAATAATCGGTTACCGGAAGAACAAGTAGCCTTAATTTATTCAACATTTAACATTTAAAAAAAATGATGTGGATTTTTCTTTTAAAATATGAAAACATGTTTGAAAATATTATATTTTACTATTTTTTTATTCCAAATTATTTTACTTTTTGTTTATGTTCCTAATTCTTAATTTGATGTTAGAATTTCTTTTAGCCTAACAACATGACAAAACAAGTTATCTTCTAATATCAATTACCAAGAGTTATGAATAGTTACTCTTTTGTTATTTCTTTGATTCAATGATCTCTCTTATATATTAAAAGAAAAACATAATTAGGTAAACATTTCAAAATTAAATCCTTATAAATGAATCTTGACCCTTAAATGTCTTAGTAATTTGAATTAGAGCCACTGCTTTATATAATTGAATAAATGATTACCTAAATAGCAAATTTGAATTAGAGCCACTGATTTATATAATTGAATAAATGATTACCTAAATAGCAATTAAGGATTGACCAAAGACATAACCGCCCCTTAATGGTTTTGATAATTACCCATGTTTAATTTAAAATCATCCCAGAATTGTGTAACGCATATAAAATTAAAATCGCAAAAATTAGCTCGACCCTGTTAATTCCACAAAATCAAATTCAATCTCTCTCTTATCTAAAAGCGTTTTGAATTGGGTGATTGCAATTTTGTTGATTTTGAATTGTTACATGAATTTTGATTTGTTCTTCATCAACACCAGGTATAATAGGATTTTTGCTTTATTTTGATTTGGTCTGAATTTAGGGTTCATAGGATTAATTCTGATAATGATTTTGATTCTGCAAACGATTATTATCACTTTCAGTTCTGTGTATATTTTGATTATATATAAAGTTAGAGCTTTTAGGGTATCCGTTGGCTTGACTTAGACTGGTCAAGAAAATTCTTATATCAACTCTTTATTCACCATCATAAATCAGTAAAATTGGTGTGCCTTTATTATCATGTATTTCTCATAATTGTTTTTGATTTTGTTTTTTTTTCTTTTTTTGTTAAATTCAGTACCATCATCAAGTATTTCTTTTATGGTTAATTAGGTGATGTAGTTTCATCAATGTATTGCAATTTTTAAAGTTTGTTGGACGCAGACAAGGTGTTCGATGTAACAACAATGACAATTTTTGAGGTTTGCATACGAGTTTAAGGTGTTTGGTTTATTTTTTCAAAATTTTGCTTGTTGTAAACCAGTCAATCGTAGAAATTAGTCTTCATCAGTTTAAATATGTTAGTAACTCAAACGCTAATTTCATTGGAAAAAGCGTTAAAGAACATCCATTGACCATTGGAGATGCTCTTAGTTTAGTTATTACTCAATATTTGAATGTTGGTGCAGATAATAAAGAACACTGTAGGCATGTTTTGTATATATTTTCAGGTTTGGCAACATGGTTATGAATTGCGCTTGATGTAAAATCTAAATGTATTATGTCATGTAAGGGCTATACACATTGGACCTATGTGAGCGTGATTTGTTCATTATCCTAATGTGTGAACCATCTGTTTCTCTATTTAAGTGATAGTTTTAACACAAATTTGTAAGAACTTTAAGTTGGATATATAATCGCTATTGAGAACATTTATTATATGTGTCCACGTACTTTTATTAATTTTAAGAACTTTTATTCTATGTCGCAATGTATTATATTTCGCTTTGCACTTATTGATATTTACTCCTTTTGATTGTGGGAATAAATCAACACATAGGATAATGATTTTATTTGGTTTAGTTGGCTAAAGAAATGATTGTAGTGGTTTGTATGACGTAAGGACTTTGTCTGTACTGGCTGAGTGGTCCCATTTAAACACCAACAAAAGATATAAATACGATAAACATAATATGAAGAACACAAAGAAGATTTTTTTAAGTCATACGTTTGATAATCATGATTACAACACCAAATCCTTAATCTTGTTGATCAATCAAGACAGATACAACTTCTTTGTATCGGGGTTTATAACCTTAAGGATATCTACCAACTCTTCTATTCGTATACATGGGAGACGATCTCAAGTTATGAGATCAAGTTTTACCCTAGGTAAATACTCTAGGTAACACACCTCTAAATGTCAAGGGATCTCTTTATTTATAGAGTCCCAAGACTTACAATAGGAAACACAATCATATTAGGAAACTAGTTCCTTCTATTCTTCTATGTTGATCTCTAATTGATTTTAACTTTATCTCAAAGTCTTTTAAAAGTCGCCTTTAATGTTTCCTAATCAGTTTACACTATGTCTCATCAAATCTATAGTGTGACATAAAAATTAATGTCACTTAATTTTCTCAACACTAGCTGTCACACCCCGCTAAAGCGGAAACACGAGGTGTAACAACTGAGGAATTCACAACACAAAGATATAGTAACAATACCATAAATTTAAAAAGTCGCCTTAAAGACAATTAACAATACATTAGTTTGTTCATGGTTACAAAAGTACTGTTACAATAAGATCATAAAAGTTTCGTTCAAAAAGTCCATGCATTATAGCTTGATTGATATGATCCCATGCACTTGCCCACACATGATCCATTCTTACCGCCGTTCTCCTGAAAAGCATGTCAAACAAAAGGGTCAACTATGGCCATAGTTGGTGAGTTCAAAGTTTGTAACTGTTAAACCAAAGATGTGTCCAATCGGGGACATAAGTAAGAGTATAGTCGTCCAATCGGGACGCTACCACCCATGTGTTCGTCCAATCGGGGACGTAAGTATAAAGAGCATTTGGTAGTTAATTGTTTATGTAAATAAACATGTGGTAATAAAGAGAGAGACGTTCAAGCCTTGAGACCACTACTAATCCGATTATCCGACCGAGGTTTGCCCCAAATGCACCATGTTCTTCAACCAACATGGGTAATGGCGATATTATGCACCCACGTTGAAGTGTGAGTGAGAGATGGTCTACCCTAAATAGCATGCTACCCATAATATCTACGGCTCGTCGCTACGAGTTAGTTAGTAGTGAATGAGTTGCTGGGGACTTTGTACAGGAATTCTCAAGCTTAACATAATGACATACCACAGTTTGCGTAAAACAGTTCAAAAACAGTTGATAACATGTAAAAGTACAATCAAAAGTTTAATGTACATTCATGCTTTTCAACCCCAAAACAGAAATCAGAAAAGGGGGACCGTGAACTCACCTGAGTATGATAAGCAACTAGCAAATAAACGAGCGTAATGAGTTTCCAAGTGCAGCCACCTAACGCCCTAAACGTATGAGGTTGTGTGTGTAAGTAGATGTCTCAAAGACCATCTATGTAAGTGGGAGGTTAACGTCCACTTATGTAATGTTCACTCAATTAGAGATGTCCATTTGTTCAGTTATCGTTTGTGCTTAGAAAACATGTACGGGCCGTTGGTGATATTTTGCGAAAACACAGATTTGATTAATTATGTTACGCATATTTCTACTTTCCAGTTATGGTTAATTGATTAGTGCGACAAGAGGCGAAGCCCATTAATGACGGGGGTCCGGGGGCAGCGCCCCTGGTAGCGGGGTCCAAGGGGGGGGGGCAACCCCTGGCGGGGTCCAAGGGGCAGAGCCCCTGGCTGGGGTCGAGGTGCCAGGTCAGCTTGGAAAATTTTTATTTATGTTTATATTGCTTTAAGAAAAACGTATAGATGCTGTGTTTTTAGCGACACTGTGTTATTGTCGCTATATGCGACACTAAGGTATTATGCGACACTAAGGCTTGTGTCGCTAATGTGTCGATTCGGGTGTTATGGCGACACAAAGGCTTGTGTCGCAGACTACTGGGCTTCTGCGACACAGAGGCCTGTAACAGGTCAGTTTTGCACGCCCGATTTCGGGTTCCAAATGTTCGAGTTAAAATTTAAGAAAAATATATGTTGTTCCTTTATGTCTTAAATAATTTAAAAAATTTTTACAGAATTTTTGGGTATGTGTATTTATTTTAAAAAATTACATTTGTCACTTGTTGTGACACCCGACACTCTAGGTTAATTGTTAAACCTAACTAGAAACCCTAATTACTTGTATTTAGTTTGTATTAGGCTAAATATCTGTAATTACTTGTATATTTGAATATACACTTACGTGATTATGTGTTTATCTGTAATTACGCGAAACAACCGGACGAGGTCCGACAATCTATACGGTGTTGGTGATAAACATTCGTAAATAATGTAAGCCTATTTTATAAATTAAATAGTAATTATTTACCCTATAGTATTGTTATTAAATAATAATACACGAAAAACCTAGACGCTTTGCTTAAAACGTAACAAACGCAACGAAAACGCGCGAATCGCGCCCGATACCCGAACGAAACCGACAAATATTTTAAAAAGGATCAATAAAGTATTTTTAAATATATTGGTCAAATTAAAATAGTGATTTTGTATCAGAAATTAAACACAAAATTTTAACGTTAAAGATTTAATGTTTACGCGCGCAAATAACGATTAACCGATCAAATAACGTAACGCGGGCTTGAGAAAACAAATGTGCAAGCCCAAGGACCCAATTGGGCCGCCCCAACCGGGCCCAAGGTCCGCCCTAAGAGGCCCAAATCGGCCCAAGAATGCAGCCCAAGCCCACCATATTTAATCCTCATCTTCCCCTTTCTTCCTCATTTTTACACACACAACTCCACCCATTTTCTCTCTACTCTCTCTCTCTCTCAAGAAAAATCTGCCATTTTAACACAACCACCACCAAAAATCCGGCCACCATCGCCACCATCATCATTCACCATACTCTCAAGAAGAAATCAAGCTGAAAACGCAAGAAAACGAGCTCTCAACGTCCATCTCTTTGTGCTTCATCCTCCTCTTTGTAAGAACTTAAAAACCCTTCTAAAATACTTCCATGAACATGTTATAAGGTTCATATAACAAAGAAATGTCCAAAATATATCATAAAAACGTTTTTCATGGCTTAAAATGTTCAAGAACAAAACATGCATTTTCGGGCAGAAAAGTAGCTCGACTTTGAGGGGCTGTTTCTCCCTCAAAACTTGACCAAAATGGACGATTCAAAAGGCAAAACTTAAGTTTAAGAAGTTAGCTTTCATTTACAAGTGGTTTCATAATTTTTGGAGCTCGTTTGATACCCGAAATGATTTTTACAAAAACATGTGTCCGGGCTGTCAAAATGGACAGAAATTCCACCTCTCTTGTTTTAATCATAACTCGAGATATACACCCCCAAATGACCTGAAACCACCGCCAAAAGTTCACAAATTTTGTTAGGTACAAATGTCGTTTAGATAACTTTTTCTGGAAATTTGTAGATTTTGCCCAGAAATCCGATCTTGTTGCTTGAATCCGGATTGGTCACTTTCTGACCTTAGTGAACAAACGGAATTTTTAAAAATACTTAGAAGTACCCAAAAATTCTGGAAAAATTAATTTAGAAAGCTAACATACTAAGGAACAACATATATTTTTCTTGAATTTTTATTTGAACATTTGGAACTCGAAATAAAATGCACAAAACTGATCTGTTTTAGGCCTCTGTGTCGCAGAAGCGCAGTAGTCTGCGACACAAGCCTTTGTGTCGCTACAGCACCCGAATCGTCACATTAGCGACACAAGCCTTTGTGTCGCTACAGCACCCGAATCGTCACATTAGCGACACAAGCCTTTGTGTCGCTACAGCACCCGAATCGTCACATTAGCGACACAAGCCTTTGTGTCGCTACAGCACCCGAATCGTCACATTAGCGACACAAGCCTTTGTGTCGCATAATACCTTAGTGTCGCATAATACCTTAGTGTCGCATAACACCTTAGTGTCGCATGTAGCGACACTAGCCCTGTGTCGCTAAAAACACAAAAATCGATACGTTTTCCTTAAAGCAATATAAGCATAAATAAAAATTTTGAACCAAATTACATTCTTCTGTATGTAATGAGGTTGCTCAGAGATTAGTATACATGATTTTGAACCAGATTCACAGAAAAGAACAGTTGGGGAAGAAATCTAAGAATTGGTTTTGAAAGCATCTTCAAAGAAGCTAAAATGTAGAATTTGAAGAAACTTAATGTTGTAGATGACAGATTAAGTTTAGGGGGAGATTGTTGGGATAAACAGATTTGGGTTTGGATTACCACTGTTAATTAAGTCTGAAGAGATCAAAAGGTTACCTCTGAAGATTACCACTGATAGTGAAGAATTACCACTGAAGACTAACATGGTTACCACTGGTTGTTAAATATTAACACTGGTCTAAGATTACGACTGTTTGAACTGAAGGTTAACACTGCTACGAAGATTACAACTGTTAGTTAATTTTGCTAAGTAGTTTCCACTGTTTATATAATTAAGACTGTTAGTTTTGATACCACTTGACAGTCCCGATTTCCTTCTATTCAAATATAACTTAAACAAGCTTTGAATTATTACTGAGAAGTTGCGGAATAACACTCAATAATATTAGAAAGATCAAAGATAAATATTTAGAACAATAAATAACAAAACACAAATATTAAATCAAAGCCTCAATCTTATTAATATGAATAAGACGAATACACTTTTGTATTAGGGTTTACACCTTGAAGCTGCGCTATTCTATTCACTAATTTTCGTATATCGATCTAGGTTCTAAGGATCTCTATTTATAACACATAGAGTCCTGTACAATCTCCTATTATTATGGAATTAGATAACTTCCATAACAAACTCATTCTTATCACAAAGTCATAAACAGTGTTAACTACCACATTCAAACATTCAGTGGAAACAAACTTCCATCAGTGGTAACTGCTTCATTTGTGAAAGTCCAAGTATAAACAACTAACAGTATTAACCACTTATATATACTAACAGTCTTAATTACATAAACAGTGGAAACTACTTACAAAATCAACTAACAGTTGTAATCTTCGACCAGTGTTAATCTTCAACAATCAGTGGTAACCATGTTAGTCTTCAGTGGTAATTCTTCACTATCAGTGGTAATCTTTTGATCTCTTCAGACTTAACAGTGGTAATCCAAACCCAAATCAGTTTATCCCAACAATTAGGATCATCAGGCAAGTCTGTTGTTGTTTCTGAACTCTGTGTGGACTGCTGTGAAGTGGAGTCAAATACTGCTGGTGGATCAGGTGACCAAACAGGATATACAACATATTCCTGCGGTTTGTTTTGCTGTGCAATTGGTATATCTGTTGACGAAGTACTTGTACCTGCATGTATACCTGCACTTGATTGCACATTTGTATATCTGAAAGCATGGGTTAGTGCATCAATATCAAACAAAGATTTTGGTCCTTTTCCTACAGTATTTTCTTACAGTATTTTCAGTATATTCATTAAATGTGATATCCATTGACTCCTCTATGATTCTGGTCTTTTGGTTGAAGACTCTATAAGCCATACTTTGAATAGAGTAACCAACAAAGAGACCTTCATCAGCCTTACTTTCAAACTTTCCTAAATGACTTTTGGTATTTAAGATGGTACAAGGACACCTAAATGGTTTTAAGAAACTAACCAATGGTTTTCTCTTAAAAAACAGTTCATATGGTGTCTTGTTGTGAGGCTTGACAACTAATACCCTGTTTTGGACATAACAAGCAGTGCTAACTGCTTCTGCCCAAAAAGACATAGGTAATTTAGACTCAGCTAACATAGTTCTTGCAGCCTCAATTAGTGTCCTATTTCTCCTCTCAGCTACCCCATTTTGTTGTGGAGTCCTAGGTGCACTAAATTCTCTCTTAATACCTTTGTTTTCACAGAATTTATTCATCTCATAATTTTTAAATTCTGTACCATTATCACTCCTAATGATTTTTACTTTGAGATTCATTTGGTTTTCAATCTTAGTTATAAATGATCTAAGTGTTTCACCTGTTTCATCTTTTGTCCTAAGTGTGACACCCGACACTTTAGGTTAATTGTAAACCTAGCTAGAAACTCTAATTACTTGTATTTAGTTGGTATTAGGCTAAATATGTGTAATTACCTGTATATTTGAATATACACTTACGTGATTATGTGTTTATCTGTAATTACGCGAAACAACCGGACGAGGTCCGACAATCTATACGGCGTTGGTGATACACTTTCATAAATAATGTAAATCTATTTTATAAATTAAATAGTAATTATTTACCCTATATATTATTGTCGTTAAATAATAATATACGAAAAACCTAAACGTTTTGCTTAAAACGTAACAAGTGCAACAAAAACGCGCGAATCGCGCCCGACACCCGAACGAAACCGACAAATATTTTAAGGTTCAATAAAGTATTTTTAAGTATATTGGTCAAATTAAAATAGTGATGCCATATCGAAAATAAAATACAAAAGTTAAACGTTAACGATTCAATTTTTATGCGCGCGAAGGACGGTTAACCGACCGAATAACGTAACACGGGCTCGAGAGAACTACTATATCAGCCCAAGGCTCTCTTGTACTGACCTAACTAAGCCCAAATCGGCCCAAGAGCCCAGCCCATACCATTAGCCCAAAGCCCACCCTATTTATTCATTATTTCTTTCATTTCTCCCATTTTCACTCACTTTTCACACACACAAACACCAAACACTCTCCTTTCTCTCCCAAAAATCTGCCATTTTAACACCACCACCACCAAAAATCCGGCCACCATCAACCACCATCATCATTCATCACATCTCCAAGAAGAAAATCAAGTCAAAAACTCAAGATTCAAGCTCCTTCAACAACTTCTCTTCAAAAATCACCAACAAATTTGTAAGAAAAATTATTCTCTATCCAAATATCTTTAAAAACATGTTAAAAGGTTCATATAAGAAAGAAATGTCCAAAATATAACATAAAAACGTTTTTCAAGGCTTAAAATTTTGAAGAACAAAACATGCATTTCCGGGCAGAGGAAATCAAAGAAATTGGAACCAAATGGTTTCACAAAAGTTGGGAAAGAATTTTACAGTGGTAAAGGAGAAATCTTGCTTTACATGTGGCAGAAACAATCATCTTCAACATGATTGTTATTATAATCCTAAGAATCTTCAAAGGATTAGAAAACAACCATGGACAGGAACTGATATGATCAATAAGCAAAATTTTAAATCAAAAATTGATCGCATTACTACTGCCAAGAAGAAAATTGTCAAGGCTAATAAGTTGACTGCTACAGCTATTTCTACTGCATCAGTATTAACTAGAAAATTAGCCGATAGTAACAAGGCAAAAACAGTGGTAAAAACTAAAACTGTCAGTGTTAACAATATTAACACTGCTAGTAAGATTGATAAAACAGTTAACACTGTTAGATCAATTTCCACTGTTAAGCCTAAAATAAGTTGGATTTGGACACCAATTAAAACTGATAAATCAAAAGGTCCAAATATCAACTGTGCATCACAATCAATAATCTTCAAGAAAGTTGACTTTGTGAATGCACATGGGAAACCCAAAGCCAAATTGGTTTGGGTTCCCAAGAGAAACTAATTATAGTTTCAATTTGATGTGCAGGGCAAGCCAGCAAACTTATGGCACATGGATAGTGGCTGCTCTAGGCACATGACAGGGGATAGGAAAATGCTGCAGGACTTCAAATCATTTAATGGAGGATATGTAGCTTTTGGAAGCAATCCCAAAGGAGGAAAAATCACAGGCAAAGGAACAGTGCACAGCAATAAGATAAGTTTTGAGGATGTGTATTTTGTTGAACAACTGAGGTACAATTTGCTAAGTGTGAGTCAAATCACAGATAAAAAGAACCCAGTTCATTTTACTGACACTGAATGCCTTATACTTTCCAAGGAATTTAAAATACCTGAAAATATGATTTTAATGAGAATTCCTAGAAAGCATAATGTATATAAGTGTGACTTGGCAAATATGGAACCTCAACTTGAACTAAACTGTCTTATAAGCAAAGCAACTATAAATGAATCTGAACTATGGCATAGAAGGATGTGTCACATGAATTATAAGACCATTAATAAGCTTGTCAAAAGCAAACTTGTTAGAGGTTTACCTGAAAAGGTATATTCATGTGATGATCATTGTGTTGCCTGCCAAAAAGGCAAGCAACACAAGTCTTCTTTTAAGTCCAAAATTGTGAACACAAACTTTTCACCATTACACTTATTACATATGGACTTATTTGGACCAACACACATAAGCAGTATAGGGAAGAAATTATACTGTTTGGTAGTAATTGATGATTTTACTAGATTTAGCTGGGTATTCTTCCTTAGGACAAAAGATGAAACAGGTGAAACACTTAGATCATTTATAACTAAGATTGAAAACCAAATGAATCTCAAAGTTAAAATCATTAGGAGTGATAATGGTACAGAATTTAAAAATTATGAGATGAATAAATTCTGTGAAAACAAAGGTATTAAGAGAGAATTTAGTGCACCTAGGACTCCACAACAAAATGGGGTAGCTGAGAGGAGAAATAGGACACTAATTGAGGCTGCAAGAACTATGTTAGCTGAGTCTAAATTACCTATGTCTTTTTGGGCAGAAGCAGTTAGCACTGCTTGTTATGTCCAAAACAGGGTATTAGTTGTCAAGCCTCACAACAAGACACCATATGAACTGTTTTTTAAGAGAAAACTATTGGTTAGTTTCTTAAAACCATTTGGGTGTCCTTGTACCATCTTAAATACCAAAAGTCATTTAGGAAAGTTTGAAAGTAAGGCTGATGAAGGTCTCTTTGTTGGTTACTCTATTCAAAGTAAGGCTTATAGAGTCTTCAACCAAAAGACCAGAATCATAGAGGAGTCAATGGATGTCACATTTAATGAATAAACTGAAAATACTGTAGGAAAAGGACCAAAAACTTTGTTTGATATTGATGCACTAACCCATGCTTTCAGATATACAAATGTGCAATCAAGTGCAGGTATACATGCAGGTACAAGTACTTCATCAACAGATATACCAACTGCACAGCAAAACAAACCACAGGAATATATTGTATTTCCTGTTTGGTCACCTGATCCACCAGCAGTATTTGACTCCACTTCACAGCAGTCCACACAGAGTTCAGAAACATCACCAGACTTGCCTGATGATCCTAATATGCCAGCTTTAGAAGAAGATGGAGAAGAAAGTGAGAGTGAAAATGTGGATAAGACAGCTGCAGATTCAACTGATCTATCAGCTGTAGAACAGAGAATCATCGATGACATTTTCACTCCCTCAAGGCAGATTAGGGAAAGTATCACATCAGATACACAACAACAAGATCTGGATGTGAATATAACAAACTTGGAATCTGAGATGTCAGTATCACCAACATCACACTATCATGTTCATAGAGACCATCCTCTAGAAAATGTGATTGGTGATATTGGCAAACCTGTACAAACAAGGCAGCAACTCAGAATATCAGAAGAAGGACTCCACACTTCTTTATATGCCTGTTTTATATCTCAGATGGAGCCAAAGAAGGTAACAGAGGCTCTAAAGGATCCAAGCTGGATTGAAGCTATGCAAGAGGAGCTGCTTCAATTCAAAGTACAGGAAGTATGGACCTTGATGGATCTACCCAAAGGCAAAAGAGCAATTGGCACAAAATGGGTGTTCAGGAACAAGAAAGATGAAAGGGGAATAGTGATCAGGAACAAGGCTAGATTAGTAGCCCAGGGGTATTCACAGGAAGAAGGGATTGACTATGATGAGGTGTTTGCTCCTGTGGCTAGGATTGAAGCTATCAGACTATTCCTGGCATATGCCTCTTTTAAAGGGTTCAAGGTCTATCAAATGGATGTGAAAAGTGCCTTTCTGTATGGCACTATTCAAGAGGAAGTTTACGTATGCCAGCCTCCAGGCTTTGAGGATTCAAAGTATCCTGATAAAGTGCTCAGACTGGATAAAGCTCTTTATGGCTTACATCAAGCACCAAGAGCCTGGTACGACACTTTATCAGAATATCTACTGAAGAATGACTTCACAAGGGGTGCAATAGACAAGACCTTGTTCACCAAAAGAATTAAAAATGATATCCTACTAGTGCAAATCTATGTAGATGATATTATTTTTGGTTCTACAAGGGACAGTCTTTGCAAGGAGTTTGAAGTTTTGATGCATGACAAGTTCAAGATGAGCTCAATGGGAGAATTAACCTTCTTTCTGGGATTACAAGTGAAACAGCAGAAGGATGGGATTTTCATTCATCAAAGTAAGTACGTGAATGACATTCTGGAGAGGTTTAGCTACAAGGATGCAAAGGTTGCAAGCACACCTGTGGAGACACACAAATCATTACATGCAGATTTTGAGGGGGAGGATGTTAATGTTCATCTTTATAGATCAATGATTGGCTCCCTCATGTATCTGACATCATCCAGACCAGACATCATGTTTGCAGTGTGTGTGTGTGCAAGATTCCAATCCAATCCGAAGATGTCACATCTGCATGCAGTGAAAAGAATCTTTAGGTATTTAAAAGGACAACCAAAACTAGGCCTTTGGTACCCAAAGAACAGTTCTTTTGATCTGCTGGCTTACACAAATAGTGACTATGGAGGTGCAAATTTGGATAGGAAATCTACTTCAGGAGGTTGTCAATTTTTAGGAGAAAGGTTAGTCTCCTGGCAATGCAAGAAGCAATCCACTGTGTCTACATCAACTGCAGAGGCTGAGTATGTTGCTGCTGCTAGCTGCTGTGCTCAAGTGCTATGGATTCAGAATCAGATGTTAGACTATGGTTTGATTTTTCTTAAAACTCCTATATTTATTGACAATAACTCTGCTATCAGTATCATAAACAATCCTGTTAAACATTCAAAAACTAAGCACATAGAAATACGATATCATTTTACTAGAGATTGTAATGAGAAAAGGCTTATACAAATTTTTAAAGTTCATACTGATAATCAATATGCAGATCTGTTTACCAAAGCATTTGATGTGGGCAGATTTACATTTTTGATTACCAGCATTGGATTGATGAATCTGTCTTAAATTTTTAAGTGCTTAAACTTGGGATTGATACTGATATTTTAATTACCACTGTTCGTGTTAACACTGCTGGCGTATTTTAACACTGCCAAGTATGGTTAGTACTGTTAGTTATGTTTAACACTGACAGTGTTAACACTGAAACAAGTTACTACTGCCTTTGGTAACTTAGTACTGTGTATTTGTATGTTTGCTCTACTTAACACTGTGTAGGTATAATTTCCACTGCTTGGCGAATTAGTACTGCTTATGGAAGTTTACAACTGCTTACGTTCAAAAAAAAAAAAAAAAAAAAAAAAAAAAAAAAAAAAACGAGTTACCACTGCTTTCTTTACTCAATAATGCTAGATTCTTAGTACTGCCTGTATTAAGTTGTGACTGCCTTGGTCGGTTAGTACTGCTTATACAAGTTAACACTGCTAGCGCTATTAAGTATAAGATAGGCAAGCGCAAGAAAACCGTGTTTGGACAGTTATCACTGTTAGTGCAATTTCTCCGTTACCACTGTTTGTCATACTTCACTTGTTAACACTGTTAGCGTTAAAATTGGGGATTTTTCCACTGACCTAAATTGAACAGTATATAAACCCAAACACTTGTCGTTTTTCAATACGCTCTCAATTCCTACCTACACTCTTGCGATTAAGCATTCAATCACCATCTGAACCTCAAATTCCACTTGATTGTACATCAATGGCTTCCACTTCCTCTTCCACAACACTTGCAATAGGGCAGAATCATAACATGATCGCCTATCTGATGAAACCCAAAGAGGCACAGGACTTCATCCAAATTATTGATTTCCTTCGTGCCTCTCACATCTATCATGCTCTTACAGTATCACCCAGAGTCTCCAAAGATCACATTAATGACTTATGGGTAAATGCAACCATCGAAGACGAACAGGGGACTAAAAGCATAGTCTCCATGGTGGCCAACACCAGGGTAGTTATCACTGAAGCCTCTGTTCGTGCTTCTTTACAACTCGATGATGAGACAGGTATTACTTCTTTATCTACTCAAACATTGTATGAAAATTTTCGATTGATGGGTTATGAAGGTCCTTTAGATACTTTTACGTTTCAAAAGACTCTTTTCTCCTATCAATGGAGGTTTTTAATACATACTCTTTTACACTGTCTCTCATCCAAAAGATCAGCCTTTGAACAGTTTGGCAGCAACATTGCATATGCAACTGTTTGTCTTGCCACTGGACAAAGGTTTAATTTTTCAAATCTGATATTTTCTGGTATGCTCAGAAACATTGAGCAACCAAAATTAAAATTTCTGATATATCCTAGGTTTGTGCAGTTAATTTTAAATGCACAAATCCAAAATCTGCCTGACCAGGATACTGTTATTGGTGTTCTCTCTCATAAACCTAAGGTTTTTTCAAATATGAAGAGAGACTCCAAATTTTCTGGGAGGGTTACCGCATTGTTTCCAACAATGCTTCCTGAACCCTCCACCACAGCTGCAGTTCCACCCACTACAGCTGAACCATCCGCTGAGAGAGATGACACACCCATCATCTCTCAACCCACAGCAGTTGGGGGTACCAAAAGAAAACAAGGGACCCATAAGCCAACCACTGCTAAAGCCAAAAGGGCTAAAACACAGACATCTGAGGCTCTTGCTGCTCAGATGTCTCAGTCAAATGATTCAACACATCATGTGGTCTATAAGGAGTGGGATGACCATTCTGGGAGGGCTGCTTCTACTGCTTCTGGCCAAATGGCAAAGCAGGACAGAAGTAACATAAATAAGACCCAAACAGAGGCAACACTAGAACATGATCCTTTGCAAGAAGGTGATTTTGGTGGACCCAGTACCAAGAAAAGAGGGCCATCTGATGCTCGTGCTAGGCATGAATCAGATGGAAATTCTGTCAATGATTCACCAAAGGAGTCACATCCTAAAGGTGATGAGGCTAGCTTGAACTATGAAAAATTGACGGATATGCTGGACTTTATGTGGGCTGAGGAGGTAAGGCAGAAAAGGATCATCAAGAAGCAACAAGCTGAGATAGATGCCTTGAAAACAATTGTGTTGAAGTGCTTGAAGCAGGGTCAGAAGTACTACATAATCGACGACAAATACAAAATATCTGTCCCTGTGCAACAAGCCAGAGTTGTTCTCTCTTCCCCTGAACCCTCAGAAGATGCATTCAAAAAGGGGGAGAATGAACAGGGTGGAGATGATAGGTCTGAGGAGGTAGATGAAGAGATAATGATGGAGAGTGAAGCAGAGGTTAATAAGATAATAGAGGAGGCATCCAAGACTGCCAGTGCCAATTTAAGTGAACAACCTGCTGGGGTAAACTTGGATGATGAAACAGAAGAAATAAGGGTGGCAGAAGATGAAGAAGAAGAGGTGGAGAGCCCTGAAATTGAAAAGACTAAAGAGGTTGCTGCAGACAGGTTTGCTCAGAAGTTTAGCAGGAAGAAAAGTGAACCATCCTTGCCTGGTTTCACAATCCGAGAACCTGCTACAGCACCTACATTTCAAAGAGCAGATTTACCTAAGATTGACCCAAAAGATAAAGGTAAGGGAAAGCTAGTGGAAGAGCCAAAACAGAAGAAGAAATCAAAGCAAGTGCCTGCTGATGCTACTGCAAATGATGAAGAATATGCACAGAGGCTACAAGCTGAATTAAATGCTGAGATGGATGCTAGTTTGATAAGAGTTGAGGTTGAGCCCGGTAGGTTTGTTATGATGACAAAGGAGGAAGTGAATAGGTTTGATGAGTGGATGTTAAGAAAAGAGAAAGAAGAATCTGTTGAGTATTTGGTGGGTCAAGTTAAGAAGAAGAAGGCTGAGCAAGCAAGAATGAAGAAAGCAAGCAAGCCAATGACCATTGCACAGAAAAGAAGAGACTTATATCACAAGTTGAAGTGCACAATCTCTGCTGGGGTGTTAAAGAAATTGACATATCAAGAGATGGCCAGGGCATACGAAAGAGATATATTTGTGCCTTATCAAGAAAATCAGAGGAAGGAAGAGGAGTTGAAGAAAAAGAAAGAACAGGAAGAAAAAGAGGAGAATGAACATAAAGAATCAGTGGAAGAAGTGATTAATGATTTGGAAAGAGATGAAGGGCAATTGAATGATTTGATGATTATACATCCAGTTGAAGCAGAGCCAATAAATCAGGACTTGCCTGAGATTGTTGACTGGATGGTAGTCAAGTTGCTTATACCTAAGAAGGAGGAGAAAATAAGAATTATTAGAGCTGATGGTAGTGAATCTTTCTGGAGGTCATTCAGGGATATTTTACTGAAGTTAGCCAAATTACATTCTTCTGTATGTAATGAGGTTGCTCAGAGATTAGTATACATGATTTTGAACCAGATTCACAGAAAAGAACAGTTGGGGAAGAAATCCAAGAATTGGTTTTGAAAGCATCTTCAAAGAAGCTAAAATGGAGAATTTGAAGAAACTTAATGCTGTGGATGACAGATTAAGTGAAGGGGGAGATTGTTGGGATAAACTGATTTGGGTTTGGATTACCACTGTTAAGTCTGAAGAGATCAAAAGATTACCACTGATAGTGAAGAATTACCACTGAAGACTAACATGGTTACCACTGATTGTTGAAGATTAACACTGGTCGAAGATTACAACTGTTAGTTGATTTTGTAAGTAGTTTCCACTGTTTATGTAATTAAGACTGTTAGTATATATAAGTGGTTAACACTGTTAGTTGTTTATACTTGGACTTTCACAAATGAAGCAGTTACCACTGATGGAAGTTTGTTTCCACTGAATGTTTGAATGTGGTAGTTAACACTGTTTATGACTTTGTGATAAGAATGAGTTTGTTATGGAAGTTATCTAATTCCATAATAATAGGAGATTGTACAGGACTCTATGTGTTATAAATAGAGATCCTTAGAACCTAGATCGATATACGAATTAGTGAATAGAATAGCGCAGCTTCAAGGTAAACCCTAATACAAAAGTGTATTCGTCTTATTCATATTAATAAGATTGAGGCTTTGATTTAATATTTGTGTTTTGTTATTTATTGTTCTAAATATTTATCTTTGATCTTTCTAATATTATTGAGTGTTATTCCGCAACTTCTCAGTAATAATTCAAAGCTTGTTTAAGTTATATTTGAATAGAAGGAAATCGGGACTGTCACTAATATGCCAGCTTTAGAAGAAGATGTTGAAGAAAGTGAGAGTGTCAATGTGGATAAGGCAGCTGCAGATTCAACTGATCTATCAGCTGTAGAACAGAGAATCATCGATGACATTTTCACTCCCTCAAGGCAGATTAGGGAAAGAATCACATTAGATACACAACAACCAGATCTGGATGTGAGTATAACAAACATAGAATCTGAGATGTCAGTATCATCAACATCACACTATAATGTTCATAGAGACCATCCTCTAGAAAATGTGATTGGTGATATTGGCACACCTGTACAAACAAGGCATCAACTCAGAATATCAGAAGAAGGACTCCACACTTCTTTATATGCCTGTTTTATATCTCAGATGGAGCCAAAGAAGGTAACAGAGGCTCTAAAGGATCCAAGCTGGATTGAAGCTATGCAAGAGGAGCTGCTTCAATTCAAAGTACAGGAAGTATGGACCTTGATGGATCTACCCAAAGGCAAAAGAGCAATTGGCACAAAATGGGTGTTCAGGAACAAGAAAGATGAAAGGGGAATAGTGATCAGGAACAAGGCTAGATTAGTAGCCCAGGGGTATTCACAGGAAGAAGGGATTGACTATGATGAGGTGTTTGCTCCTGTGGCTAGGATTGAAGCTATCAGACTATTCCTGGCATATGCCTCTTTCAAAGGGTTCAAGGTCTATCAAATGGATGTGAAAAGTGCCTTTCTGTATGGCACTATTCAAGAGGAAGTTTACGTATGCCAGCCTCCAGGCTTTGAGGATTCAAAGTATCCTGATAAAGTGCTCAGACTGGATAAAGCTCTTTATGGCTTACATCAAGCACCAAGAGCCTGGTACGACACTTTATCAGAATATCTACTGAAGAATGACTTCACAAGGGGTGCAATAGACAAGACCTTGTTCACCAAAAGAATTAAAAATGATATCCTACTAGTGCAAATCTATGTAGATGATATTATTTTTGGTTCTACAAGGGACAGTCTTTGCAAGGAGTTTGAAGTTTTGATGCATGACAAGTTCAAGATGAGCTCAATGGGAGAATTAACCTTCTTTCTGGGATTACAAGTGAAACAGCAGAAGGATGGGATTTTCATTCATCAAAGTAAGTACGTGAATGACATTCTGGAGAGGTTTAGCTACAAGGATGCTAAGGTGGCAAGCACACCAGTGGAGACACAAAAAGCATTACATGCAGATCTTGAGGGGGAAGATGTTGATGTTCATCTTTATAGATCAATGATTGGCTCCCTCATGTATCTGACATCATCCAGACCAGACATCATGTTTGCTGTGTGTGTGTGTGCAAGATTCCAATCCAATCCGAAGATGTCACATCTGCATGCAGTGAAAAGAATCTTTAGGTATTTAAAAGGCCAACCAAAACTAGGCCTTTGGTACCCAAAGAACAGTTCTTTTGATCTGCTTGCTTACACAGATAGTGACTATGGAGGTGCAAATTTGGATAGGAAATCTACTTTAGGGGTTGTCAATTTTTAGGAGAAAGGTTAGTCTCCTGGCAATGCAAGAAGCAATCCACTGTGTCTACATCAACAGCAGAGGCTGAGTATGTTGCTGCTGCTAGCTGCTGTGCTCAAGTGCTATGGATTCAGAATCAGATGTTAGACTATGGTTTGACTTTTCTTAAAACTCCTATATTTATTGACAATAACTCTACTATCAGTATCATAAACAATCCTGTTAAACATTCAAAAAACTAAGCACATAGAAATACGATATCATTTTATTAGAGATTGTAATGAGAAAAGGCTTATACAAATTTTTAAAGTTCATACTGATAATCAATATGCAGATCTGTTTACCAAAGCTTTTGATGTGGGCAGATTTACATTTTTGGTTACCAGCATTGGATTGATGAATCTGTCTTAACTTTTCTCACTATTTTTGACCTAATAAATTTTTTTTAAGTGCTTAAACTTGGAATTGATACTGATATCCTAATTACCACTGTTCGTGTTAACACTGCTGGCGTATTTTAACACTGCTAAGTATTTTTAGTACTGTTAGTTACTTTTAACACTGCCAGTGTTAATACTGAAACAAGTTACCACTGCCTTTGGTAATTAGTACTGTTTGTATACGTGTATTATTTTTTTTTGTTTGCTTGTTTTTAGTTAACACTGCGCAGGTCTAATTTCCACGGTTTGGAGACTTAGTACTGCTTAAAGGGTGTTACCATTGCTTGCGTTGGCGTTACTACTGTCGGTAAAAATAAATAAATAAATAAATAAATAAATAAATAAAAGTTAGTACTGCTTTCTTTACTTTATAGCGCGACTATTAGTACTGCTTGTATTAAGTTGTGACTACCTTGGTCGGTTAGTACTGCTTATACAAGTTAGCACTGCTAGCGTAGATAAGTAAGATGGGCAAGCGCATAAAACCCTCGTGTTTGGACAGTTAACACTGTTAGTGCAATTTCTCAGTTACCACTGTTTGTCATACTTCACTCGTTAACACTGTTAGCGTTAAAATTGGGAATTTTTCCACTGACCTAAATTGAACAGTATATAAACCCAAACACTTGTCGTTTTTCAATACGCTCTCAATTCCTACCTACACTCTTGCGATTAAGCATTCAATCACCATCTAAACCTCAAATTCCACTTGATTGTACATCAATGGCTTCCACTTCCTCTTCCACAACACTTGCAATAGGGCAGAGTCATAACATGATCGCCTATCTGATGAAACCCAAAGAGGCACAGGACTTCATCCAAATTATTGATTTCCTTCGTGCCTCTCACATCTATCATGCTCTTACAGTATCACCCAGAGTCTCCAAAGATCACATTAATGACTTCTGGGTAAATGCAACCATTGAAGACGAACAGGGGACTAAGAGCATAGTCTCCATGGTGGCCAACACCAGGGTAGTTATCACTGAAGCCTCTGTTCGTGCTTCTTTACAACTCGATGATGAGACAGGTATTACTTCTTTATCTAGTCAAACATTGTATGAAAATTTTCGATTGATGGGTTATGAAGGTCCTTTAGATACTTTTATGTTTCAAAAGACTCTTTTCTCCCATCAACGGAGGTTTTTAATACATACTCTTTTACACTGTCTCTCATCCAAAAGATCAGCCTTTGAACAGTTTGGCAGCAACATTGCATATGCAACTGTTTGTCTTGCCACTGGACAAAGGTTTAATTTTTCAAATCTGATATTTTCTGGTATGCTCAGAAACATTGAGCAACCAAAATTAAAATTTTCGATGTATCCTAGGTTTGTGCAGTTAATTTTAAATGCACAAATTCAAAATCTGCCTGACCAGGATACTGTTATTGGTGTTCTCTCTCATAAACCTAAGGTTTTTTCAAATATGAAGAGAGACTCCAAATTTTCTGGGAGGGTTACAGCATTGTTTCCAACAATGCTTCCTGCACCCTCCACCACAGCTGCAGTTCCACCCACTACAGCTGAACCATCTGCTGAGAGAGATAACACACCCATCATCTCTCAACCCACAGAAGTTGGGGGTACCAAAAGAAAACAAGGGACCCACAAACCAACCACTACTAAAGCCAAAAGGGCTAAAACACAGACATCTGAGGCTCTTGCTGCTCAGATGTCTCAGTCAAATGATTCAACACAGCATGTGGTCTATAAGGAGTGGGATGACCATTTTGGGAGGGCTGCTTCTACTGCTTCCGTCCAAATGGCAGAGCAGGACAGAAGTAATATAAATAAGACCCAAACAGAGGCAACACCAGAACATGATCCTTTGCAAGAAGGTGATTTTGGTAGACCCAGTACCAAGAAAAGAGGGCCATCTGATGCTCATGCTAGGCATGAATCAGATGGAAATTCTGTCAATGATTCACCAAAGGAGTCACATCCTAAAGGTGATGAGGCTAGCTTGAACTATGAAAAATTGACGAATATGCTGGACTTTATGTGGGCTGAGGTGGTGAGGCAGAAAAGGATCATCAAGAAGCAACAAGCTGAGATAGATGCCTTGAAAACAATTGTGATGAAGTGTTTGAAGCAGGGTCAGAAGTACTACATAATTGATGATAAATACAAAAGATCTGTCCCTGTGCAACAAGCCAGAGTTGTTCTCTCTTCCCCTGAACCCTCAGAAGATGCATTCAAAAAGGGGGAGAATGAACAGGGTGGAGATGATAGGTCTGAGGAGGTAGATGAGGAGATAATGATGGAGAGTGAAGCAGAGGTTTATAAGATAATAGAGGAGGCATCCAAGACTGCCAGTGCCAATTTAAGTGAACAACCTGCTGGGGTAAACTTGGATGATGAAACAGAAGAAGTAAGGGTGGCAGAAGATGAAGAAGAAGAGGTGGAGAGCCCTGAAATTGAAAAGACTAAAGAGGTTGCTGCAGACAGGTTTGCTCAGAAGTTTAGCAGGAAGAAAAGTGAACCATCTTTGCCTGGTTTCACAATCAGAGAATCTGCTGCAGCATCTACATTCCAAAGGGCAGACTTACCCAAGATTGATCCAAAAGACAAAGGGAAAGGCAAGTTAGTGGAAGAGCCAAAACAGAAGAAGAAATCAAAGCAAGTGCCTGCTGCTGCTACTGCAAATGATGAAGAATATGCACAGAGGCTACAGGCTGAATTAGATGCAGAGATGGGTGAGAATTTGATAAGAGTTGAGGTTGAACCTGGTAAATTCGTAATGATGACCAAGGAAGAGGTTAACCATTTCGATGAGTGGATGCTCAGAAAAGAGACAGAGGAATCAGTGGAATACTTGGTAGATCAGCTGAAGAAGAAGAAAGCTGAACAAGCAAGAATCAAGAAAGCAAATAATCCAATGACTATTGCACAGAAAAGAAGGGAAATGTATAGTAAATTAAAGTGCATGATTCCTGCTGCAAGATTGAAGAAAATGACTTATCAAGAGATGGTCAAGGCATATGAAAGAGATATATTCGTGCCTTTTCAAGAGAGTTAGAGGAAGGAACAAGGGTTGAAGAAAAAGAAAGAAGAGGAAGAAAAGAAAGAGAAAGAAAAGAAGAAATCAGTGGAAGAGGTGGTTAATGATTTGGAAATAGATGAAGGGCAATTGAATGATTTGATGATTATACATCCAGTTGAAGTAGAGCCAATAAATCAGGATTTGCCTGAGATTGTTGACTGGATGGTAGTCAAATTGCTTATACCTAAGAAGGAGGAGAAAATAAGAATTATTAGAGCTGATGGAAGTGAATCTTTATGGAGGTCATTCAGGGATATTTTGAGAAGGGTGAGTAGAGCTGATATGGATAAAATGTATGAGATTGGGAAGAGGAAATTGGATGGACAAAGAATTGATAATATCATTGAGAAAGTCACATGGGACTGGAATCAAATGATGTATGAGCCAGAAAAGTTTCCCTTTCGATTTGGTACATTCAAGGTGGTAAAGATGTGGATATATTTTGAGGTGCCTGGAGTACATCAGGTTATCTTAGAAGATGGTGAGATCTTGTACATGCTCACAGACAAAGAGTATGACATGAATCTGAGTTTATTAAGGAGCCTGAAGTTAGCCAAATTACATTCTTCTGTATGTAATGAGGTTGCTCAGAGATTAGTATACATGATTTTGAACCAGATTCACAGAAAAGAACAGTTGGGGAAGAAATCTAAGAATTGGTTTTGAAAGCATCTTCAAAGAAGCTAAAATGTAGAATTTGAAGAAACTTAATGCTGTAGATGACAGATTAAGTTTAGGGGGAGATTGTTGGGATAAACTGATTTGGGTTTGGATTACCACTGTTAATTAAGTCTGAAGAGATCAAAAGGTTACCACTGAAGATTACCACTGATAGTGAAGAATTACCACTGAAGACTAACATGGTTACCACTGGTTGTTAAATATTAACACTGGTCTAAGATTACGACTGTTTGAACTGAAGGTTAACACTGCTACGAAGATTACAACTGTTAGTTAATTTTGCTAAGTAGTTTTCACTGTTTATGTAATTAAGACTGTTAGTGTATATAAGTGGTTAACACTGTTAGTTGTTTATACTTAGACTTTCATAAACGAAGCAGTTACCACTGATGGAAGTTTGTTACCACTGATGGAAGTTTGTTTCCACTGAATATTCAAATGTGGTAGTTAACACTGTTTATGACTTTGTGATAAGAATGAGTTTGTTATGGAAGTTATCTAATTCCATAATAATAGGAGATTGTACAGGACTCTATGTGTTATAAATAGAGATCCTTAGAACCTAGATCGATATACGAAAATTAGTGAATAGAATAGCGCAGCTTCAAGGTGTAAACCCTAATACAAAAGTGTATTCGTCTTATTCATATTAATAAGATTGAGGCTTTGATTTTAATATTTGTGTTTCGTTATTTATTATTCTAAATATTTATCTGTGATCTTTCTAATATTATTGAGTGTTATTCCGCAACTTCTCAGTAATAATTCAAAGCTTGTTTAAGTTATATTTGAATTGAAGGAAATCGGGACTGTCAATGTCACCTTTTTGTAAAAATCATTTCGGGTATCAAACGAGCTCTAAAAATCATGAAACCACTTGGAAATGAAAGCTAACTTCTTAAACTTAATTTTTGCCTTTTGAATCGTCCATTTTGGTTAAGTTTTGAGGGAGAAACAACCTCTCAAAGTCAGAGCATTATACCGATCAACTTGCATGTGACGTTTTTGACACTTTTAACCATGAAAAACGGGTTTTATGTTATGATTTGGACATTTCTTTGTTAAGTGAACTTTATAACATGTTTATAAGAGTATTACAAGTAAATTTTTGAAGAGTTGAAGTTCTTACCACGTTTGTGAAACCGAAAGAGGAGGAAGAAAGCTAGTTTTCCCGTTTCGTGCTATTTTCCGAATGGTGACTTAGGGTGGTTGGATGGCGGCCTTGTGGTGGCTGGAGGGAGGTGTTAGGTGGCTGTGGTGGTGGTGGTGAGGTCTGATTGCAGAGAAAATAGGGGGTGTGTGTGTGTATGTTTGTTGAGTGAAAATGAAAGAAATGAGAAGAGTTAAGCTTATATATACATGGGCTAACTCCATGGGCTTTGGGCTCCTCTCTCTTGGGCCGAGTTGGGCCTTTTGCTGTGGGTCTAGGCCTGACCCTTCCATGGGTTGGGCTCGTGACTCGCTTCTTGATTTCGTGTTACGTTTTTCGTTCATTTAAACGTTAAATTTCGCGGTTTAAAAGTTAATAATTTACGTTATGTGTTCGTGCACAATTTAAATTTGTGAATGATATTCGGGATGACTAAGTATTCTAAAATACTCAAGTTGGGTTACAAAAATATATTTTGGGTTTCGCTCGGGCGTTGGGTTCGGTTTGCGCGTTTTCATCGGGTTTGTTACGTTTTGAGCCAAACGTCTAGGTTTTTCGCGTACTATTATATTAAGATAATAATATAAGTGCAGATAACTACTATTTACTTATAAAAATAGATTTACGTTATTTAGAAAGAGTTATCACCAACGCCGTATGATTGTAGGACTTCGTCCAATTCGCGGTTATACGATTTTACCCGATTGTTAACGTGTGCACGTAATCGCATAAAATGTCACATATATTTAGATTAACCAATGCTAAACACACGTATTACTAATGGTCTCGGCAATATTTATAGCTCTAGATTGGTAGGTGTCACACTAGCTCTAAAACTTTTAATAAGGTATGAAGTTAATCTTTTGATGGCTAGTGGTTTGACCCTAACTGATCTGCTTTGTTTAATTAGTTCTAAAAATGTATAGATTTGATCAATTACCCGCCGCGCTCATTTTTTCACTCCAAGCATCTTACGGCATCCTCAGTTCATTCAGAGTGACTCATAAATTTTGATAACACACTAATGTGATTTTTCTCAATTGAATTTATGGCTTGAATTTGCATGTGAGATAAAGTAATCAGGTTGCAGGCTTAGTTGCTACGACAAATAAATGAGGCTCTGGTCCTGGCAAGTGGAGATATAATAAGGAAAAAGTAATTCAGGCACGGAGATGACTATTTTGGAGTGAATAATCACCTTGAGTTTTTAGCAAATAACGTGAAACGTCCCAGATTTTTTTTTTTTATTAAATATACTCAATTTAAATTCTCAAAAACACTTTATATATTATTATAAAGTAATAACAACATGGTTCAACACGAATATACAATATTTTCGCAAAACATCAGATGTTAATACAGAGCATGATCTATGAGTCCGTCTTCTTACTATCTTGTCATAGTAAGTCCATCACTAGTAGCTCTCGGGTCGCTTGCCCGAATCCCCGCCCTTCATCCCTTTAGGCGTACCTATCAACACAACATCCAGCAATACATAAGCACTTCGCTTAGTAAGTAAAGGAATAACATATTTACAGTAATACAATAAATCAGACATCTCATGTCTTTATCCTTCAATCACACAATCATTACATTCATCATATACTCAGTTGTCACAATTGATCACTCAGCAATTTGACACTCAATTCATACAGCTAGACACAATTGATCACTCAGCAATTGGTCATTTAACTCACATATACATAGGCACAATTGATCACTCAGCAATTGCCCATTCAGCTTAATCTCATAGACACAATTGTTCACACAGCAATTGGCCTCTTAACTCAATCTCATAGGCTCAGTTGTTCACTCAGCAATTGGCCTCTTAACTCAATCTCATAGGCTCAGTTGTTCACTCAGCAATTGGCCTCTCACTCGTTCTCATGGGCACAATTGTTCACTCAGCAATTGGCCTCTCACTCGTCGATACACTCAGTTATTCAATGCAACTTTGTAACACAATCAGTATTAACAAAATCAGCCAATTAAATTATTTACGTTCCTACTACTTACCTCGAGGACGACGATCAGATATTTATGAATTGCTACCCGAAATACCTGTCGAGGCGACCGTATTCAATTAACTCTGATAATAATTAATACTATTTAAAATATCAATTAATCCTGCGACACTACCCCCTAGTGTCGCTATACCTCCTGGCGACACTAAATTAGTGTCGCACATCACGCTATTGCGACACAACCTGCGACACTAGCTCTTAGTGTCGCTAAAACAACAATTATAATCAGTGGAGACTAGCGACACAAACTGCGACACTAACTCTTTGTGTCGCTAAAGCAACAGTACTAACTAGCAGTGGAAACTAGCGACACGGATCCTTGTGTCGCTAAAGCAACAGTTTTAATTCGCGACACCATCACTGCGACACAAGCCTTGTGTCGCAATGACGAACAGGGCAGCAGTTCATTTCGAATTTTTGCAGGTTTCTGGGTAACTTTTGAATTTCTAATTCAACCTTACCTCCATTTATGACTTATAACACATAAATTGATCAAAACTCGACCAAATTTACCTCATAAAACACAAACCCTTTTACCCACACACTTTGACATTTCCAAACCCTTCTACCCATCAAATTAACACTCCCCAAGATATAAAAGAGCTCAGATTCTTACCTGTGATGATTTAAAATCACAAAGAAACACCTTCAAGGATCAATTCCCTAAGAAATCTTGATTTTCTTTTACTTTCTCTCTCTAAAATGTCAAGAACGCACACAACATAGACCTGGAAGTGTTTTTGGTTTTCTGGAAAGTTTTGGAACATATTTTTATTTTAATTTCACACTTAATTATACAATTAACCCCTCAAAACCGACTTTCTGCCCGACACTGCGACACAAGCCTTGTGTCGCACTGGGCTTTGTGTCGCTACCTGCGACACTAGCCTTTGTGTCGCATAACAGAAGACAATATTTAACAAATTTCAGGGTGTTACATAACGTTATGTAATGATACATGTTGTATTATCGATCTTATACTCATTAACCTTTGTAATCTAAACTACAGTGCATTATACGCGTTAAATATTAGATTATTCTATTTTTAAAATTGAGAACTTCAAAGATTGCGTGCCTTTAATATGGAAAAATATAACTTTGAACTCGATGATTATTTTTTTCCATTGGACTTTTTAGAAGTGTTTTTTACAATGTAAATTATATGTATGAATCAATTTGGATAATTTATAATGGCTGTATTGTCCGACATGTTATGAAAAAATATATCTTAAAATCAAACTATCATATAATTTGATATGATAAATTTAATACAATATAATACTTATTATTTTAGAATTATACTAATTAATATTTTAAATGTACTTACGTATATAAACTACTTTTAACCAAATTACTAATATTTAAATTTCTTCCATATATGTACATTTATATAATCAATTAATGTAATAGTAACAAAATAACATCATGTTCACATCTTATACTTGTAATTCATCATGTTTTCATTACTCAGATTTCTCCTACTTGACCATCTTAAGACATATTCATTTCTCCTTCATTTAAAACATTTTTGCAATGTCAACCACACAAATATATCAACTAAAAAATTACATATTAAAAGAAAAATATAATAGTGGATGAAGAGAATGTGGGTCTAATATTTTATTTTTAATATCATTTTATTCGTTAAATATTTATTCGTGAGTTACTTTTCACAATTTGTTCCACACTAAATCACTATATATACAAATGGTTTAAAGTATTGAACTCATTATTAGAGTTCACACTCACTAACAAACTTGACCGGTCCAGGTGCTCCTAAGTACAAAAGTAAATTATTAAGGTAATGATGTCGTGTGACACGTGTTTAAAATATTTATAATCAAATGGATATTACGACAATTATAATTATCACACGAGCCAGGCAAGAATACCCATTCGTATAATAATATAGTTAAAGTAAGTCCGAGTCGAACTCAGGGAACGGTGTTTTAACTTAATTCAAATGGAATTTATAATTATACTAATATAGAGTAAATAACAAAGGGAGACGTTTTATTCCGTACGAACGTATTTAAGAAACTAATAAAACTTAAATTAAACTAAACAATTTATAAGACAAGTATGGATAAATGAATGTATTTACTTAGACTTTTATTCCCTAGATTCCAGTTATCCTGAATGTTTACACCGTTGGATAATTTTATTGTGAACAAAACTTTTGTGGAAAGTCACCTTATCTAGTTAACAGTTCCTATAAAGTATACATAAGACACAAGACTCGTTATGAATACACAAGAACTCCTTTCTATGTGTTGTCTATCTATTCCTTATTTAATTAAGCACTTCAACCGTTTATTGCGATTTATCCTAGCGACCTTGAATCAACAAGAATCTAATAATCGTCGTTCAACAACGGTCACATTAAATAATGTTTATTAATTGTTATTACTCTTAACCTATCGCCGATTAAAGCTTCAAGCCACAACTATTTAACAAGTTAAATAATCGCAAATAACTAATAAACCTAGACAAGACTACGTTATAGAAAAGGTTGATTAATCACGTTAAGTAACAATTAATGATCAATTAAATAAGATGGATCTTTCGGATAAACACAATAAACTTCATAAAATTAATATCCAATGTAAACAAACAATTAAACTATCATCTAGGTATTATTATTTATGCAAATACACAATAAATTAGTTTATGATTAAGTTATACGAAATCAGAAACGATATCCAAAGAAACGACAAGTTAAATTGAATACGAAATTAGATTAAGAAAACCGAATCGCGAAGCGCGTGTTGAAAGCTTGATCGTAGAAAAATCCTTGCAATCCCGTGTCTCTAATTCGTTCCTAAAACCTTCAAAAAATAGCCTTTGTCGAATTAGGTTTAGAGAGGTTCCCTGGTATTCTGGGGTTAAGGCTCTATATATAGATTTCTGGGCCGACCTCCCAACCGGTGGTTGGGCCTTGCGTTCCACCGACTTTAAACAAATCGGACCCAACCGGCGGTTGGGCATGGGTTCCAGAATATTCTCTTCGCGATCCAGCTTCAACTTTTACACTTTTTACACTTTGATCATTTTTCTTCAGTTTCTCTTCGTTTTTAGTCCTTTTTCCATTCTTTTTCACATTCAAGTCATAATTACACCTAATTGTAAATATGAACGAAATAAGTATCTGAAATTATATAAATACAATATAAATGTATTAAAAATAGGGAAATATTGTTAATTACATATACACTTATTTGATGTTATGAGGTAAACACATATGAATTTAAACACACAATCAACTTTGAAAGTGAAATATCAACGTAAAGAGATATTACAATATCGCTTAAACTAATAATAAATTATAACATAATACTAATTACTAAGTTATAGATCTTTTATGACGTATGTACCGTTGATTTGTAATTTGAATATAAAACAATTAAAAAAATTCAAATAACCCAATATGAACAATTAAAAATGTTTTTACTTAGTATTTGGGCAATTCAATTATCTTAATAATATAAATCATAATTTAAGACTTTTATCTGGTTAAATGAAAATCTAGCCGAATAACTCAAACTCTTATTTGGTTGGTTTGGATTGGGTGACATATAGTTTGAATTGGATCTCAAGTGGATTAAGAGTTGACAAAAAGCCGAATAAACCAAATCAGATAACCCTATTAACCCAAAATACGACTGATTAAACACCCATAGTCGTTGGGATATCCGTATGCCTACTTTTGATGGATAAATTCACCATATATAATAAAAATTAAAAATTTAATTAGTAATTATCATTTTGATTATGAAAAATATATATCTTAAAGATATTATATTATGAAATATTAAAGACTTGAATATCGGTTAATTACTTTAACCAAATTTAAAAACGTTTGTGATTTTAAAATGTGTTAAGTGTTACACCTTTTACCGTTAAAAATTTTATATTGTGTTTATTTAAGTTCTAAAAAATGTGTATTGAATGTATTTTGAGCGTATTTTGCTACATAAATAGACATGTTTTTAGTAAGTTTTATACATACAAGATGAAGTTAAGTATATACAAATAGATGTTTTTAGAATTTAAATACATACGATAGACATTTTCAAAACTCATCCTATGAAATACTTTAAGTGTATAGTTTAATAAATTTTGAACAATAAACCCATGTTATTATTATTATTATTGTTGTTGTTGTTGTTGTTATTATTATTATTATGATTTTGACCAAAAATTAACAAGTATAATTCCGTGATCAAATTAGTTATGTGAGGTAGAGTGCTTAAGTGATTTTCAAGATAATCAAGTTTAAGAACAGTAAAAAGTCGATATAAAGCTTGTTTAGTAACCAAAATGTGAAGTAAACGTAGACGATACAATGATGTAGACGACACAATGATGTACGAGGAAAACCCTTGATCTTGTTAGACTGCCAGCATAAAACTTCGGGAAGGAACAATCGTTCATTGCCTTTGTTACTTCTATTAATTAAAATCAGGATAATACAAACTAAGAGCTCAATATGATCGAACTAAAGTGTATGTGTGATGAACTTTGTGAAAAAGATAAGTAAAAAAGTGTATTTGATCGTGAGCAGAGAGGTGATTGAATGTTAGCAGTGAATGTGTAGTGTTTTCTATTCGATCATATGCCTCATATATATACTAAATACAATATAACATAAATTCTGAAATATCCGGGATCTTCCGGGATACCCGAGATCATCTAGCGATCCTCTTGACCCGTTGTTCTACACATCTTCTCCTGTTTCCGTTTGAATTTGAAGAAGTCTCAATCCACGTATTACGGAGCAAGTAAGTCACGTTCAAGTCTTCACATGACCTGGTCAAAACAAATACGCAAACACAAATCAAGAGCATATGATCTCGGAATACAGAATATCCGGGATCTTGAGTGTATATGAGATCTCGAACACCTGCAAAATATAACCATATCTTGACTCGGGATCCTGCATTCTAAACATAAAAAATTAGCCCATAACAATTATTATTATTATTATTATTATTATTATTATTATTATTATTATTATTATTATTATTATTGATATTTATACATCTATATTAATAAATTAACTGTACTTTAAATTTACCTGTTTATCCATAAGAATAATTGTACCGTCTTGTGTTATTTTTTGTACCTTATAATTTTTATTGTAGATTAATAATTATTAATAAATTTATTACCTTAAAATTTTATTTAAAAGTATTAATGCGGTTGATTTTAGATAATTGTTAAATTAATGGTTTTGTAATAAATGTTTGATATTTCTGAAAACTTTCTAGATGAGTATTATTATTACAATAGGTATAAATTTTATAAACATATATACACATTATATATTTATATATATTATTACATTAGAAATAATATTATAAAGTGAGTATTATTAATGCGTGTGTATTAATAAGAGAAACAATACATATCCATGTATCCTAAATAATTAATTTTAATAATACATATTATATTATTACAAATACATAGAAGTTATAGAACGTCTGTAATATTTTATTATTGTATTCTTTATATATTTTTGTATTATTTACGAATACAACGCAAGTTTTTATAAACCTTCAAATAACGAAAAAGATAAGTAAATAGAGGGATCTAATTGCTTAATTAGATCTTAATTTTGAATGATGACATCATAAAGGTGAATCATATATTATATTTAAGATTTATATTTATTATAAGATAATATTCAACATAAATAATACATATGATTGAAGCTAGCTTTTTTAACTTAACTTCGGGAACTAAGTTCAAGACCATTTCTATACATTCACTTCTCCTTCTATCATTAATATTTTAATTATTATTATGAAAATAGTATTAGCCTTTAAGTAATGTATAAGGTGCTTAACTTATTAGAATGACAAATTTACAACTTACATCACATATATTGTCACATACTAATATTGTTGAAGTACTAAACTCCTTCGATCATTATGTATTACATTAATTGCTATTTATAAAGTAAAATACAAATTTTAGCTAAAACTCTAATGGATCATAAACTTACAATCGGGCTTGGGCTATTATAATCTATCTAAATATATTAATTAATACTCCCCCGCAGTTCGAGTAGAATATCGCAAAAGTTCGAGACTGGAGCAAATAAATATACATATTAAAGCTATATTGAAGTAGAAACGTAGAACATTAAAGCTATAATTATTTTGTTGATGAAGATATCCGACAGCAAGCGGATGCGAATCTTCAAACAACATCAGCAAAAGCAAAGCGGTAGCAAAAACAAATAAAAACTATAACTATTTTTTTGACGAAGTTATCCGACAGGCAAATCTTTAAACAGGTAGCAAAAGCAAAGCAAAATGGTAGCAAAAGCAAAGATGGTCGTTGGTCGACAATAACATCTTTCGATTATATTTTGTGGGGATTTTTCTTTGTTTTCAGATTTTTTTTAATATAAGAAATTAAAAATATAATAATAAAAAAAACAAAGAAGAAGTTATCAAGCCTTTTCATATGGGTTCAGGCGATAAGGGGTGGGATTTTTTTTATTTTTAATTTAATTGTTTTGTGAAACGGAGAGAAAAGAAAGCAATTAGACAATTAGTAGGAGCGATTATGTGAAAAGAAAACTAGAAATTTGGCAAGGATCAATTAGTTGCAACGAGGAGGGAACAAGAATTTTACTTTCTTTACTTTTAAATTTAATCAAGAACTATTAGTTTGAATAAATAAAAGAATAGTAGATAGAAAACTAAAGAAGCAAACTAGATAGTTGTATCTAGAAAACTGCACAGGCAACGATAAAAGACTTATTATTTATTATTATTATTATTAAAATAGTATTTTTTTTTTTTTTTTTTGCAGAATTACTTGATGATCAGTGAAGGAGAAGATATTAAATTTTACAAGAATGCTTAGGGAGCGCGAAGAGTAAACCCTAGAGAGAATTAGACTTTGATATCATGTTGAAGTATGAAACCCCTCGGTTATTATGTATTACGTTAATCACTATTTATTAAGTAAAATGCAAACCGTAGTAAAAAAACCCCGTCGGTCATTATGTATTATATTAATCGCTATTTATAAAATAAAATGCAAAAACTAGCTAAAACCCTAATGGACCGTAAACCCACAATCGGACTTGGACTATTCTAATCTATCTAAATATATTTTGATTAATAAATATTACAACTAGACGATTCTTGTTGATGTTTAACTTTTTCTTAGAAATATTAATTAAAGGATTTGAGAGACGTATGTAAAGTTATGCCACATTTTTAATATTTTCTTTTTGGAACAAAAAAAATTACTTACTTCAAAATCTAATTCATTAGTTGAGTAATGATCAACTTTTATTTGGAACACATTTTTATGGCATTCATTTGGTTTTCAAGTTGACGTAATTTTTCGAATCTAAACGTAATCCCAACAAAATTTGAACAATGAAATATCGACTGCCTTTTAATGGCATTCGTTTTTTTATGTTGCCTCAAGCCCTCAATTATGCACGCACTTTATACCCACGGGCCACGGCTATAAGATAACTGTGCAAGTCATAACAAATTTATAGGATCCGATCCAATGCTTTGGATGGGGTTCCCAGGCCCCCCGTGATTTGGGCTCAAGTACTATTTTCTCATATAAGGTCTTTGTTTTATCAGCCCAGAAGTCAAAAGGCCGCTGACCCAAAAGTTATAAAGCCCATCTTCAATTATAACAATACAAAAAGACCCAAAAGTTATAAAGCCCATCCTCAGTTATATAACAATACCATTTTTGTAGCATTTAGCATTTTATATGATACACAAGAGTTAGGATTTTATTTATTTATTTGGCGCCCCACGATTCAAAATCCTAGATCCGTCATCAACACCAAACTGATCATGATTTTGACATTTTTGTTTTACTATTTACATCTTCATTTTCTTTTTCATATATATACTTGTCTTCTCTTTTTGTTGTTGTATTTCTCATGTAGCTTTTTGTTTACGGAGTATGTGTTTGTGGCATATGACACATAGCTTTTTGATATGGGTTGGTCCACAACCACAACAATATTTCCTAAGTATTGGGAGTTGAAGCTTGTAACTCCACTTCCTCAATCATATTGGTTTTTTCTAAAATTATTAAAGAAGAAAAGTTCACAGAAGGTTGAGGCGTACGCCCGGTTCACCATAATCTTTTGAGAGATATTGCACTTTCCAAAATGTAACTGACAAGTACTTTCTGGGTTAAGTTTTGTACATTTAAGCAGAACATTGTAGTTGCACATCGCTTGAATGGAAGAGCTAATTTTGTTCTTTTCTCTTTTGTGTTTCAGATTTAAAATGTTCTATATGGCTTGATTGAAGGGATGATGCTTGTTTTGTTGACACAGTCTACAAATTTATTACTTGGTTTCGGCTACCTATCATGGCTTACGATTCCATCTTCCACAGATGCTGTTACCCTGCTCAAGATTGTTTGGGGAAGTGCTTAGATATGTTAGTCAAGGGCTTGTAACAACACTTGCTGTTGCTCTTGTAGAAGAGATGCTCTTCAGTCATGGTTGCCTGAAGAAATTGCAGCTGATCTTGGCTACAATCAAGGAATAGCCTTTCAGGACATGCCTTTTCGATATCTCAATGGTATTTTTTGCTATCTTATTAAAGTAACTGTCATATTAAAATATTTCCTTACAATGTCCAAGCATCTTTGTAAGAGACTAAGAGCCAAAGTCATGTTCTTAAAATGTACTAGCATATTATTTGGGGACACCTGCAGTTAGAAAAGGAGGCCATAATATAGGGAAGTGAATGTGACGGTTGCATTTGTCTATGATAATCAGTTTTTTTTTTTTTCCCGTGATTTTTAACGAGTAGATAGTGTATTTTTTTTATTATACTTTAGTGATGTTCGTTTGTTTCGTATATAAGGTCACTGAAGGCAATACCAGGACTTTGGCTATTATCACTGGGTCTGGCAGCAGGTGTTAGGCAGAGGTGCCAAGGGAGCCTCTCTCTTCCAATTGGATTGCGTGCAGGGATTATGGCATCTAGTGTTTTATCCATTGTGGGTAAGTGGTGGTGACCCTTTCCAACCTTTTAATGGCATAGTTGGTCTTGCTGTGGCTTTATCATGGGCAATAACTCTCTATCCAAGAAAACATCAAAATGCACAAGACAACATCAAAATTACCAGAAATTGAGTGTAATGCAAATAGTCAGGAAAATAATTATTTGGTCTGCAGATCGGAATGAGAAGTTTCTTCAGAAAAAAATTGATTGCTCTTACTTTCTGCTGGCAGAACAGTTCTATAATTATAGTGTAAAAAGAAACCTGTATGTATATTTATATATAATGGATTTTTCTCAGACTGGACCTTCACGTCAGAGCAGTATACGTAGATGTAGATCAATATTTGGCTCTTTTCATAGACATGCATGTTGGTGCGGTATATGTAAATGTAAATCACTATTTGGCTATTTTCATATTACATCCTTCAATCTCAAATTGGGTGATATAGACAAATGCACTAAATGCTCAAACCATGTTGTATATCTATCTATCTATCTGTACACAGCAAAGAGGTAGAGGTTGGTGAGGTCAATAAACCTGTGTTGAGGCTCCTCCTCTTTTACAATCTTTGGCATAGAGACCACTGCAGAGGGGTAAGTCTGTTGACCTTAGCCATTCATCAGCTCCATGTAAAAAGGAGTGTATGGTGAACTTGTCAACATCTGTACTAGAATTGCTGTGATAACCAGCCCATTGAACCCTGTTTCTTGTATCTGCACCAGGCCCAAAGTTCATATATTCAATGTATTCCACGGTGTTGAGGTTGCTGTATTTATCCCATGCGCACCAACCTTGAGGATCAATAATGTCCCCGAGATAGCTCCTCATGACGATGGTCCTGGAATAGTTCCTCCATGGCCTACCAAGAAATGTTGAGAAATTAGCCCTTTCAGTAATTGAAAAATCTGGTGCAGCCATTATAGTGCAGTCCTGTAGTGATATGCCTGTGTTCTGGTTTGGGTCTAATCTCCCTTGTGCGGTGATGACGTTTCTCTGACCTAGGATTGGCTTGCGAACGAGTATGAGACATCTTTCAAAGATAGCTGCTGCATTGCCAAAGATGAAATCAACGGTGCCATGGATTGCACACTCACGATATAGCTGGCTAAGAGAGTGAGCGTAGAGGGTATCTTGATGGGAGATGAATTGGCAATGATAGAAAGCAGCATCTGATGTGACTCTTAGGGCTACTGCTTGATGTTTCTCGGGACCAGAGGTGTTGATGATTGTTAGGTCCCTTGCCAAGAAATTATTCCCAATAACAGCTGCAGGCAACCACAAACTCAGTTCAGTTCAATTCTAATATTCATGTGTATAAGTAAAAAATTAAAAAAAAATAGGACTCCGTAATCACTACTGTACTACTTACTTAGGGTTGCAGAGGTGAAGGTGGTGTAGCCGTCGACATAGTTTCTTGAGCCGGTGATTATTGTTGAGTTCATACCTTGTCCAACGAGCATGATGTTAATCTTGTGTCTGGGAATCACCAGATTTTCATAGTAGATGCCAGCTTTGATTTGAATGACATAGCGAGTACTAGTACTATCAGTGGTGGTTCGGTTGGGGGCGGATGAAACGGCAGCGGTGATGGTGGTGAAATTACCTGTGCCATCTAAGGCTACAACGACGGTGGGAGGGGGAGGTGTCTGCATGAGTCTACGGTCGGAAGCGGTCATCCAAGATGGGACATGATGTTGATGGTGATCTCGATCACGATCACCACCAAGGCCAAGAAAGTCTTGTTGTTTGGAGACAAGACGAGTAGTAGTGGCAGCGGCTATGGTGTCTTCAATGTAGTTAATGATGGCTAAGCAGTTACTGATCATACGCATGATGGGTGTCAGAGATTTCTGCAAGTAGCGGCCAAGACGGCGGCTGCTGCGGTTTGTTTGGGGGATGTCAGAGAAACCTTCAATGCAGGTGTTTTCGTTAGTCATGGCGGCACTGAGAAGATTCTTGATGGCGGAATAAGAAGTAGAAGGTGATGAAGAATTATTATTATTATTAGAAGAAGAAGAAGAAGAAGAAGAAGAAGAAGAAGAAGAAGAAGAAGGGTGTAATAATAAGGGTTTGATAGATTCTTGGAGTTCATAGAGGGTTTGATCAAGCAATTCCATACAGTTGTCAACCCAAGTGGTGTTGTTAGGTGGTTGTTGAGTAGACGTAATTAGAGCGGCCATTATTCTTGAACGGGATTTAGTAACACGGTTAATGGTTTTGTGGATGGAGAATTGAAGGAGATGGCGGAGGGTTGAATGGTTGTTGTTATCTTGTTCTTGTTGGTGGTAGTTTATAGTAATGTTGTTAAGAAATGATGATGATGATGATGATGTAAGGGTATGAAAACAGAGAGAAGGGTAGAGAGTGTTGATGCAGGTGTTTTTGATGAACGGATGTAAATGCTGATTTGGCGCCGGTGATGTTAATGTTGTATTTGAAGAAGGTGAAGGAGAATGTGAATGTGAATGGTAGGAGAATAACAAGGGAGAGAGAAGGAGTATGAATGCTACTGGGATAATTGTTGTCAAAACAAGTGACCAAGATAACAATGATGATGATGATGATGATGATGATGATGATGACGAGTAGTTCATCGAACAACAAGACTCCATTCTTTTCTTTTGAAGACGATGGTGAAATGCACTCTCTTTTATTGTGCTTTCATCCACAACCAAACTTAGAAACCCAAACAGCCCAAGAAGAAACTTGTAAATAAAAAATCCAAAGTAAGAGGTCCATTAGTATATGGCCCATTAAAAGGTCCAATAACCAACCCTAGCAAATTCCTGTACTTTCCGAGTGTTTGTTTGAAGAAGAAAGAAAGAACGAAAGAAAGAACGAAAGATGGGAAGAGAGGTGGTGCAGCCGGTGTCGTCTCAATCACAAATGTCATACACCGTGGAACAACTCGTTTCCGTCAATCCCTACAACCCTGACATACTTCCTGATCTCGAAAATTATGTCAACGAACAGGTACCCCTCCCCTTTTATTATTTCTCGAATCTCGATTCATATTACACTACTTGTTTTTTTTTTTTTTCTACTCTATGAATTACTACTTGTAATAGATATATGAATTCTAATTCCTGGTCACTGAATGATTTCTAATATATTACCTTGAGAATTTGGTGCTTAATTATTCTTGTGCGCGTTTTCATATCTAATCTTATTTATTTTACTTTTGCTTGCATATATTTATTTTAGATTTCACTTATCACGCATGGTTGATTCAATTCAGGTTTCATCGAAGACCTACAGTTTAGATGCAAATCTTTGTCTTCTTCGTCTCTATCAGGTACTTTGATTTCTCCTTTTCTTCTGAATTCTATTTATTTATTTTGGTATAGCTTCATGAAATCTTCTTTATTCTTCAATAATCAGTGAATTGTTTTGCCTGTTTTTATATATCATTTGTACCACCATTATACAGTTTGAGCCAGAGAGGATGAGCCTTCAGATTGTTGCTCGCATTTTGATCAAGGTTTGTATGTCCTAATTTTTGAGGTAGTAGTTCTTAGAAGAAGAAAAAAAGAAAAAAGAAAAATTCTTTGAGGTATCCCACATTATGAATATAGCTTGGGTTAGATGTTTCCCTAAACACAAGCAGGGATACAATTACACGTGTCTATGGTCATCCATGAAGTTTCACAATGTAGTTATTATCTTCTGTAGCCGAACCTTTATGTTTTAATCATTGTTATTCTATTTAGGCTCTTATGGCAATGCCTGCCCCAGACTTCAGCTTGTGTCTCTTTTTGATTCCCGAAAAAGTGGTACTTCTCTCTCACGGTCATTTTGTAGATGGTCTTTCTGTTTTCATATATTCTGTTGAGGCGTAATGGTTGGCTTAATAAGGCTTCTTGTTTTCCTTTTTCCGAATTGTCAGCAAATAGATGAACAGTTGAAGACTCTCATCGTTCTCTCCCACTATTTGGAGGTACATTTGTTATCTGTAGATGTTGTGTTATTATGGGTCTTTTAGAATCTTGTATTTGCTCTCTACTGCTCCTTTTGGGTGTCTTTGTCTAGTCTTGGATGTGCTTTGAGACTTGAACTGTCTGGGGTTGATATTATACACTGCCAAATTTCGTATGCAGACTGCTAAATTTCGTCAGTTTTGGGATGAAGCAGCTAAAAGCCGCCATATTCTAGAAGTTGTGCCAGGTATGTAGGCTTACATCATCCAGTTGCTTCTTTAATGATAGTAAGGCTTGTCTTGACCAAATAAATGTTTTAATATTGATTCTTTGCTCATACGCCACCTGCAAGGTGAGAGTATCAAAAGTTAAATAGTAAAGTTCCACATACTACTTTTTTAAACGTCTATATTGATATTGGATGTAAACCTTGAGGCTAGTGGAGGATAATGATAACTACATTAATATTAACTGTGGTCCGTTCTTTTTAGTTGCGCATATGGAGGTGTAACAAGTGGGAGTACAACACTAATAGTATAATGATATCTGTACATTGCTATTTTCTTATCAACTTCTGATGTTTTGCATTGGACTAGCATGATGGTGACTAAGAATTTGTTTTTCTCAATGATGTTGATCAATAGTAGGATATCATATAACGCTGTAGCCTTTGGTGTTACTATATTCTACGGTCGAGCGTGGGCAACTTTCTAATTCAACATGGAGCTTGATAGTCTCCTACCTGCCAAATTAACTAACAACTTACCCTTGTGTTTTTGTAATTATGTTTTCATTTCTGTCTCCACCTTTTTTCCTTAGTTGACTTTGTAAATTGTATGATGAAACCGTGTTTTGTTGTACACTGATAATTTAGCATTGTTATACTTTGTTATGCTCTTTCATAATCTCATTAATGGTTAAAAAAACTTGGAATCAGGATTTGAGCAAGCAATTCAAGAATATGCAGTGCATGTCCTGTCACTGTCATACCAAAAGGTCCCGAGATCAGTTATTGCTGAGGTATTTTGTTTTCTCTTGTTCTTCTTCTCTTAGTTCATTCTGTTAATCCCAAGTGATTGAGTTTGTTCTCTGCAAATTCACATCACTACAAAACACATGCTTGTGACAATATGCCTTGTTTTGTTAAATCACTCTAAGCTCATAGTCGCTTTCGAGTATCTTTTACCCTTATTGCTGCTTTCCATTACTTGTTTGGCTTTTAATTTTCTTATCTGCCTTTCTCTCCCCTTACAGTCTTGAAATTATTATTATTAGTATTATTGTTGTTTTCTATTTTGCTTTGAAGGACGCCATGCACGTTTCTCAGTCCTACAGGGGCTCTCCTCTTGCAAAGCTGTATAATTTGTTATTGCTCACTTTCAGCCTTTTTCTGCTGTATCAGTTTTGGCCAACTCGTTTTTGTGTTTTTTGTTTTTGTTAACTTCCTTTTTTATTCTTTTGTAAATTTTCAACCTATTGTTTATCATAATATCATATCCCCCGTTCATTTCTTAGGTTTTTTTTTTTTTTTTTTTTTTTTTTTTTTTTTAATGAAGGAAAACAGTATTGTAACTACTCCTTGTTTATATAAATAAAGCTACTGCTACATGATTAACCAGACTTCTAGCAAGTAGGTTTAGGGTTTGGGTCTACAAAGGACCTAGGTACCATGTATATTTCTTTTCCTTCTGGTAAGTGGTAACCTTGATCTCTGACCCAATATTGACCAATTCTACCGAAGTTTAGGCAAAACTACACCGTATAGGAACTTGAGAAGGCTCAAAATTAAGGTGATTAAACCAAGAACATTGGTTGGTGTTCTCTAAAGTAATAAAAAAAAAAGTGGCATCCAGAAATTGAGGTATAGTATTAGAGGGTGTTGAGGGTTTAATATATGGTTTGTATGGGTTAATGATGTGGCAATCAGTATGTCTAAGAATCCTGAACCCGATCACTTATTACTGATGATTTGTCTACTGCTTTTTGTAATTCATGGTTGTTCGACTAATAATTGGCTATTGTGTGTAATGTCAACATTTTTTTGTATTGCTGGAGAGTGGAGACTAATGGTAGGAATTGTGTAACAGGCTATTAATGTTGAGGGTCCGTCTTTGGATAAATTTCTCGAGCACCATGTTGCAAATAATGGTTGGATGTTGGAGAAGGGCCAAGGCAAAGGCCAACTTGTTACACTGCCTCAGACCGAGTTTAATCATCCTGAGCTGAGGAGAAGTGCTGCCGACAGCATTCCATTGGATCATATTACTCGTATTTTTCCCGTGCTTGGTTAATTTAAATCAATGATTATCTTATTGGCATCATCTTTCTTCGGAAGTTCTGCCAAATGTAATGTGGATGCATTTGGAACCCTTTGAAAAAGAATTTATTTTGCTTTATGGCAAGATATTATTTGACATTGTAACTTTATTTGTAGCGTAAACAAAGCCAGTTAAAACTTATTTGCAGCGTAATTGAAAGATATAGTATTAAATTTGGTTGGCATTGGTGCCCGCAAAATAGAGATAAGTGCGTGAAAATGTAACCAACTATGACATTAATAGTTTGTATTCAACTACTAGAGTATATATTGTATGTAACAAATATTCTTATTTGTTACTATGTATGTAACGGATATCATACCCTAGTATTATTGGGAATTTAATAAATGTAGAGGTACGTTAGTAATTTTTGTTAGTCATCTATGTGTATTTTTAAAAAATCTCTTAATATTTGTAGTGGTAAATTGTAATTTTCATCTTAAAAATAATAATCTCAAATGCTAGATATAGGTTAGTAATTTTTGTTAGTCATCTATGTGTATTTTTAAAAAATCTCTTAATATTTGTAGTGGTAAATTGTAATTTTCATCTTAAAAATAATAATCTCAAATGCTAGATATAGACAAGTTGAAGTAGAAATTAAATGTCATATATTAATTAGTTTATAGTTTCATAATGCTAGTATTAATGATAATTTAATAGATGTATACGGTATATTAGTCATTTATGTATTTTTTTTTTAAATCTCTTAATAATTGTAGTGGTAAAATAGTAATTTCCATCTTGACAAAAGCATCTCAAATCTCTATCTCAAATGATTTATATAATTATATAATAATAATATTGTTACACGAAGAGAAGTTGAAGTTAAAATTAAACGTAAATTACAAAAAATGAAGTTAAAATTAAAGGTAAATTACAAAAAATATACATGTGATTGTTCATTTTTTCAAAAAAACATCCTCCAACTTTATTAATAACAGAGACCATACCTAAGGTTGTCACTTTTGTCCCAATGATATCCCTCCGTTCAAATTTGTTACGTTTCCGTCGTTAAGTCTATACATGTGCCAAGCATGTGAGGGTATTTTTGTCCTTTTCTTTTTCCCACCCATTTAATCAACATTTCCCTTTGCATTTTATACCTATTTAATTGCATTTTATACCTATTTAAAATTAACTTACTGTTAAATGGGTCGATTAAATGGGTATAAAATGCAAAGGGAAAGGTCGATTAAATGGGCGGAAAAAAGAAAAGGACAAAAATACCCTCACGTGCGTGGCACATCTATAGACATAACGACGGAAACGTAACAAAGTTGGACGGAGGGATATCATTGGGACAAAAGTGACAACCTTGGGTATGGTCTCTGTTATTAATGAAGTTGGAGGATGTTTTTTGAGAAAATGAACAACCACATGTATGTTTTTTGTAATTTACCCTAAAATTAAACATCGTAGTTATAATATTAATGAAAATTAACTAGTTGTCGATATATGTTAGTCATTATTTGTATTTTTAGAAAGGTTTAGTGCAGATGAATGCACTTAACTTTAGTTTGATTTTTATAGTGTGTACCCAACTTCATTTTGGTCTATTGTGTGTATCAAACTTTCAATTTGGTCTATTATGTGTATCTAACTGACGTGACACTCATTTTTGATGATGTGTCAATAACGTGTCATATGATGTGGCGCATTTTATGGTTGACACATCATCAAATTAGTAATTGAATACACATAATAGATCAAGTTAAAAAGTTGATACACATAATAGACTAAAATGAAATTAGGGGACTAAAATTCACTAGACCCTTCTAGAAAATCTCTTAGAGGATTGCCAACGGCCGTCGGTCATGACCGTCGGTTTAAGCCGACGTAACCGATGTCGTTGGCACCGTGCCGTCGGTGTTGGCCGTCGGTTTCTCGCTTCGATTTTTCGACGGGCACAGACGTTGGCACCAAATTTACGTCAAAGATTTATTAGTTGCATTTTTTTTATAATGTACTTTTTATTTTTATTTATTGTAATGTTTTATTTTTAATTAATGTAATCTTTTTTATTATAATATAATGTTTTTTATTTAATTTTGTAGTTTAAATAATGATGTGTGCTTAGATAGCGTTTAAAAAGTTCTAAATTATGAATTGAAAATATCAATACTATCATACAATACAAGCAAGAATACCTGATCGAATAATAATATAGTTTGGTAAATTCGAGTATCGAACATATGGAACGATGTTATTAAATTGAAAGAATTAATTAGAAAGTAAACAATAAGTAAAAAGCGGGGCGTTTTAGTTCTGAAAATGAACGTTTTAAGAAACTAATAAAAACTTAATTTAAACAAAGTAATTTAAAGTAGATTAAAACAAGTATGGATAAATGAATGTATTTACTTAGACGTTTATTCCCTAGATTCCAGTTATCATGTATGTTTAAACTATTGGATAATTTTATTGTAAATAATTTTTTTTGTGGAAAGTCACTTTATCCGGTTAACAATTCCTATAAAGTTTAGATGAGACACAAGACTCGTTATGAATGCACAAGAAATCATTTATATGTGTTGTCTACCAATTCTTTATTTAATTAAGCACTTCAACCGTTTATTGCGATTTACCCTAGCGACCTTGAATCAACAAGAATCTAATAATCGTCGTTTGACAACTTTCACATTAAATAAAGTTCAATAATCATTATTACTCTTAACCTATCACCCGTTAAAGCTTCAAGCCACAATTATTTAACAAGTTAAATAATTGCAAATAATTAATAAACCTAGACAAGCCTACATTATATAAAAGGTTGATTAATCACGTTAAGTATTAATTAAAGATCAATTAAATAAGATGGTTCTTTCGGATAAACACAATAAAATTAATAAAATTAATATTCCAACGTAAACAAACATTTAAACCTTCATCTAGTTTTATTGTCTAAGTAAACAGAATAGAAAATTAGCTCATAGCTACGATACAAGAAATCAGATCCATATTCAAACAAAAGAACATTGTTAAAAAGAATAAGAAGATCGAAATCCAAACCCAAAACCGAACAATCTTCGTGAGGGTTGAAAACCTTCAAACCCTAGCCTTCCTTCCTCCAAATTCGTGCCTAAAGTTGCCCTTTAAACCCTAAAGTCGAAGTAGGTCAAAGTATTTCGTATGGTATATGGCTGGGGTTAGACCTCTATTTATAGATTTCAAAACCGACATCCAACCGGCGGTTGGGCCGTGCGTTCCACCGTCTTATGGCCAGTTAGCCTCCAACCGGCGGTTGGGCCTTCCAACCGGCGGTTGGGCTCGGGTTTCAGCATATTTTCTCACGATCCAGCTTCGACTTTTATTCTTATTTACACTTTTATTATTTTTCTTCGGTTTTACTTCGTTTTCAGTCATTTTTTCATTTTTTTTTCAGATTCAAGCCATAATTACACATATTTGCAAATATGAACGAAATAAGTATCTAAAATCATATAAATGCAATATAAATGTATTAAAAATAGGAAAATATGGTTGATTAAATATGTATTTATTTGATGTTATCAAATAATTAAATTAAATAATGTGTGGGGTCCGGAAAAAACTGAAGTGATGTTACTATTGGCAGTGTAGTGTCAGTTTTGTGTCAATTTTATAAACTAGTTTTGTGTCAATTTTATAAACTGGTGACGTGACAGTAATTTGAGAAAAACTGATGGCCCCAATTACGTTAACTGTGGTCAGTAGTTTGGTAATTGAGAAGCAGGGAAACGGTAGCCAAAAGCCCCAAACCCACACGTCTAGGCATGGAAATTCTCATTCGATCCGATGGACATCCACCCGCCCTGATCCATTTGTGATGGATATGGATGGACTAAATGGATGAATATTGGATATGGATACGGATATGGATGTTTAGTGGATCGGATATGGATGACAATTTGTGATCCACGGATTCACCCGTTTTCACCTGAAATACTTATATATATATATGTTCAAAATTATTGTAAGTATAAAATGATTGTTTATATAGGAGAATATAAAATTGATATAGGATTAACAAAATTATATCTTATTATATGACCTTATGCATAATGAATAAACATATCTTCTTAATATGAAACATATCGTTTAGTAATGTACGATAACATATAATATTAATTTTTAAAATGTATATTTCCAAAGTAAATAATAAGATATTAAGTTATATACTGAAGATACTTTCGTTGAACAATTATAAAGATTAAAACATTATAGGTGTTCTATAATGATCAGGTTATATGTTGTGGTGTTTTGTATAATTGTATTGTCCCATATGTTATTATAGGTGTCTGGTTTATATTTTTTGGTCTTATTCCTTTGGGTCTTACATTACTGTTTGAATTTCTGATTGTGATGTTATATATTGATAGCAGTGTCATTTAGTATGAAATTAAAATTTAGTATGTACATTAAAAAAAAATGTTAATTGATATCCAATGGATATCCATTAACCCGCTTGATCCAGCGGATATGGATATGAACGGATGAATTGAAATTAAACGGATATGAATATGGATATGGATTACTTTTTTTTAATGAATATGGATGTAGATATGACATCATCCGATCTATATCCGATTCATTGCCATTCCTACCGACGTCCCTTTTCTCCTAAAAAAAGAAAAATAAAAAATGCCCCGGAAAATTAAAGAATCCGTGAGGTCTATGGTAACTTGTCATTCAACGAAGAATTAAGGTTAGTTCTTAAAGAAATCAGAACCCTTTTAAACCATTTGAAATTTCAGGTGGTTCCTTTGATCTACCTATGCTTTCTTCAGATTTCGCAAGGTAATATTTATTTATCATCTTTATCTCTACATAATTATTTATGTTTATCTGCATAAATAACGATGCCATAGTATTTGAAAAATCTGTAATTTCAATCACCAGAAAATATTACTGTGTTATGCTCAACTTCCGATTATATGTAACATTAATATATATTTACTAAGAAGAAGGAAAAGTTCTTTGCTTGCGATTAAAGATAATTTTTTTTCTCCCGATTTTAGCGATTGCTGTATAGAAGAAGATTTATTCATTTGAGTTTCCTTGGGCTATCAATTCCTTTCCGACTTATGCAACTAGTGTTTTAATGACATTGAAACTGTTACATAGACATAGTCTTTTTAATTGTATAATCTTTTATTGGCTCTGGATGAGTATTGTCGGATGACTCAACGCTCTTTAAATTCAAATTTTCTTTTTTTTTTTTGGAAAGGCCAACTCACACACACCATCTACCATTAATATGTACAATTTTTCCACGAATATATACATATGTACACCACCAGACCCATAATACATTAAAACACACATTTTTGAAAGTTGGATACTTTAAAAGTAGCAAACCTAAGTAGGGTACACGAAATAAACATCGGGTACAAGTTGGATGCATTCTCAAACACTAACCCCGTATTTTGTACGTGTAACTGTGTTAGAATTTAAATGAACTACAAACAGTAGCTGTACTGTATACACATTTTACATTATTCTTGTTTCCATACGTTAATTTATTTTAGCCAGCATAGTAAGGGAGTTGATCTTGTATATGTGATGCAGCTTCTCTGTTACTTGTTAGATGCATGAGTTGTTATTATGAGTACATATGAACCAAAAGTTCCCCGTTCTTCACTTGCGGTTGTGGACATGGAGAAGAACAATTACTTGATTGATGACTATTCTGATTCTGTGTGTGCTGTTCCAGAAGACCAAGCTACTTTCCAACAGGTCAAAAGATCCATCGGACTTGACCATCCTTACAAAGGTTTTCATGAGTTCGAAGATTTTGTTGATGGTGATTATGACTCTGGTCATGAGCTTTGCAACTCTGTTCCGCAAGATGCTCCTGAGGTGAATTTGAAAAATGTATTGAGCGGGATAATGGCAGTTGTCACGGGTCGTAACAAGGACAACACTTTTTTAGAAGTTCCTGGTTCAGACGTTACATTTATCGGGTCTGCGAAGAACGGAGATACTTACTTGCACCCATCTGTCTACATTCCCAGTGCCCCGCCACTACTTGAACAAAGTGGAATTAACTATAATACATACAAACAAGTGTTGGAAGCCGAGCCACCAGAGTGGCTTCGGGACAGTTCTACTTCAGTTTGTCTGCAGTGCAATGCTCCCTTCACTGCCCTCTCACGTGGTAGACATCATTGCCGATTCTGTGGAGGGATATTTTGTAGGGCCTGCTCAAAGGGAAGATGCTTGTTACCTATTAAGTTCAGAGAGAGGAATCCACAGAGGGTGTGCGATACCTGCTATGATATGCTTGACCCATTGCAAGGTGTATTGATCAATACCATCAGCAACGCTGTACAGGTGGCGAAACATGATGTCATGGATTGGACTTGCACAAGAGGATGGTTAAATCTTCCAGTTGGTTTGTCTATGGAACATGAAATTTATAAATCTTCTAATACGTTGAGGAATTACTCTCAGGTACTTGTTTTATTACCTGACGTGAATCCTCTCCTACATGATATGCGTATATATATATATGTATATATATATATATATGTATATATATATATATATATATATATATTTATGTTTCAGTACCAACAAATTGTTATGATCTGGCCAGGTTGCCAGGTTGAATCCTGAAAGGTCTATTCCTGCCGCAGTTATAAAAGGAGCTAAAGGTCTCGCTATTTTAACTGTTGCTAAAGGTGGAATGCTACTTACATACAAGCTTGGTACTGGTTTGGTCATGGCACGAAGGGCAGATAGTTCATGGTCTGCACCTTCTGCTATAATTTCAGCTGGTCTAGGATGGGGTCCTCAGGTATAACTACCAAGTGCCATGTCATTATCAACAATGTTGTTGGTATTTTTCTTTTCTTTTCTGGACAATTTGTTGCCTGTATAGTAGATGTGTTCTGGCAGTATGATTTTTGGGGACATAAGAGTTTTGATGTTGGATAACGGTTAAGAATCTAGATACAAGTGATCTATGCATTGTTGTTCCATTGTTTGTGGCTTTTGTAAAACAGATTTAGTTTTGATGTGCATGACTGCATGCGGTTTCAATAATGAGATTATTAGCAGCAAGGGCTTTGTTTAGCATAACCCCTAAACTGTCAACTTCGAAAGTTTTATTTTAAAATTTTATATATGGTATTCAAGTAGAATTTTTATTGGACAAATATAATTTGATTAGTTAATAAATTGTCGAGTGATAGAAGGATATGATTGGTTAATAGATTGATAAGTTAAGAGTTTGATTGGTGTTAAAAAATGTTTACTTATATTAATTTAGAGATTTAGAGATGTTGCTGCTTTAATCAGGCTTTTTTGGTGAGACAGATTATTATATTTTGCTTTTGTAGGTTGGAGGTGAGCTTATGGACTTCATAATTGTGCTTCATGACTTGAAAGCTGTGAAAACATTCTGTAGTCGCATGCATTTTTCTTTTGGAGCTGGTTGCAGTGCTGCGGCAGGACCAATTGGGAGAGTGCTGGAAGCTGATCTTCGAGCTGGTGATAGAGGCTCGGGCATGTGTTACACATACAGTTGTAGCAAAGGTATTTAGGATTCCTTTGTTATCAATGAACTTGTGTAATTATATGTGGAGGATTTTAGCAACTAAAAAGAGTGATATCATGAATTAGTGAATAAGTATTGTAGTGATATGAAGTTTAGTAATGCAGCTACTTCTCACGACCCACCTCATTTCTGTCCCTTTTTGTTTATGTAAACTTTTACCGACTGAATAAGTCTTTAAATTGATATTCTCAAATACCTCTTACTAGAAAACAAGAGTCGTAGATTAACACAGGTGGCTAGACTTGATCCACTACATCATAGTGGTTAAATCCATGTCTGATTCAGTTTTATTTTGTGGCAAAATTGTGGTCTCAACTGATGAAGCTTATTTCCCTCTTGATGGTTTTAGGGTGGTCTTAGAGTTGTAATAGGTCTTCATTCCATCTCTCTACTTTTTTTATTTATTTTTAGAGAGATATTTCTCATGTTGCTAGAATTCTGGTTCAGGTGCATTTGTTGGAATGTCATTGGAAGGGAATATCGTTGCAACAAGAATGGACACTAATCTTCACTTCTACGGTGATCCATATCTTACAACTGGTGACATACTTCTTGGGACCGTGGACAGACCAAAGGCTGCTGAACCGTTGTATGCTGCTCTTGAAGACCTTTACCATAAACTTCACTGTTAGACTTCATGTCGAATCAGGCTATAACTTGTTCTATATGTAGATATAACATCTGTACGAAGTTCTTGAATTTCAAACATACTTGAAAACACAGTTATAATTTTTGATTTTTTTATTTGTAAAGGGATAACATGCTTGCTCTAAGGTGTATTCAGTGAAAAATTCTGGATCTACAGAATGTAGGAGACGTGAGTTAATTTGATAAGCTAATATTTAAGGTGGTTGCACAGGTTAAAAGCACATCCGTTGAAAGAGATCCTAGTTGGTGTTCCATTGGTTAAAGAGCGATTTACTTTGAAAACCCTTCTATTCTGTCAAAAATGTACGACGGCGAGGGTTATGGCCTCACTTCTGTGAGGGTGTAAGTTGCTAAGATGTACCAGCATGTATTTTTTTTATCTTTCTTATTTATGCCTTTATAGTAACAGCTTATTCTGCTCCTTTGAAGAAACAAAACAACTGTATATGGACTGGCAGAATAATTTATCTTAGAGAAAGGATGACGTAATCTAGCCACTCCTGTAGGGACGTAAATGCTACGCATGTCTCTTTGTGGCAACAAATATTAGATTACATATTAAACCCAATCATCGTAAGGAAAGGATGTAGAGTCTAGCCACTCATGTCCGGTAATAAGTTGTGACACTGTGAAATTAGAAGCTTCATAATGATCCATGAGGTGATGACCAGGCCATGTGACCCGACCATCCACCCTGGAACCAGGACCAACATTTCCGTACTCACCATAATATAAGGTGTCCAAACCTTGATCCCTGGACCAATGGATCCACCCCATGGGGTCAATTAAGTCATCGATGTATGACTCTATGAAGACGGTGCGAGAGTATGGATTCCATGGCCTGCCAAGATAGCTTTTCACTAGGGTGGTAGTATTACGAAGGTCCTCCTTAGCTAAAATGGAGCAATTCTGAAATGAAATCCCTGTTTGTTGGTCAGGAGAGTCCCTGGAGTTGGCGGAGATGACGGTGAACTGGCCAGGCATGGGCATTCTGGATATGATGTTACATCCCTGAAATACCACAGCTGCATTCCCAAATACGTAATCGATGGTCCCATAAATGTCACATTCTCTGTAAAATTGCCTGAAGGAGTGGACATACAAGGTGTCTTGATAACCACTTATAGCACATCTGTAGACTGCTGCGTAGTCTGCATTGATACGAAGGGCCACAGCCTGGTGTTTTTCTGCTCCTGCTGTGTTATGGAACCCAATGTCACGTGCCAAAAATCCTTCTCCTGACACAGCTGATATTATTTAACTAATTAGTCCATCATTCAATAATATTAATTAGCTAGCTAGCTAGTTAAAGTAATTAATAGCTCATTTCAATCCTAAAAACATTGATGCCTATTTAATACTCGATAAATTAATAATCTCGATAAAATTAATAATTTGTCCGGTCCCAACTTGGGACCGGTACAAAATTGGACCCTAATCGATAAAATAATAAAATAATAATTTTTTTGAAATCCCAATGTAAATATATTGGTCCCAGCGAAACTATAAATTAATAATTACTAAAATATTCCAAAATTCTAGGATTGTCTAGTAAAAAATGAATCTATAGTCACTTGTTTTTTTGAACTTCAAATCTATATTGAGTTCATTTTTAAATCTCATCATTGCACTTAAGAATTGAGGCATTGTATTCTCGTATTGCAACAAAAAGTTGTGAAGAGTTGTTGCCGCTTGCAATGCTTCTTTCCGAGTGACCGGTTCCAAAGGTACTGAATCATCATCAACTTCATCATCAACCCGATTTTGAACGGTATCCGCCATAATTTCTTTAAATTAATAATTTATTAATTTATCGATATAATAATATCTCGCTAAATTAATAAAATATCCCGGTCCCAACATTATTAATTTACAGAGGTTCTACTGTATGTATGTGTATGTATGTATGTATGTATAAGGGAATATTGTTTACCAACAGTGGCAGATCTGAAAGTAGTCCACCCATCAACTACGCTTCTATTACCAGTGATAGTAGTGATATCACTTCCTTCTCCAAGAAGAACAATGTTGGGTTTGTAACTTGGAATCTCTACATTTTCTCGATACAGCCCCTGTTTAATGTAGATAATGACCCGGTCAAGACTATTGTTTGGGGCAAAGTTAATGGCATCAGTGATGGTGGTGAAGTTACCACTCCCATCCGTGGCCACGGTTAATGTGTTGTACTCGTCGTTATAATCGTCATCATAATCATCTTTCCTAGATATGCTAGTGCGGAGGTTTATCTTTGAGACAAGTGAAAGAGAATTGCTAACGTGCTTGTAAGAAGCGGTTATGGTGTCTACTAAGAGTGGTTTTAGAGGACCAGATGCAGACTCCAAGCCTTCTAGACAAGTATTTTTGTTGGTCACAGCTGCTGCCAGGAAGGCTTTGGCATCTGCTAATTTGTTGTTGAAAGAAGATGAAGATGTTGTTGCGGTGAGTCTCATGAGGGACTTTTCCAAGGAGGAAAGAGTTATTTGATGGAGTTCGTTGCAGTCTTGGATGGTTCCCTTATGTTTCTCAAGGATACCACTATTACTGTTTGACATCATATTTAATAGCTTTACACCTTCCGATATGGCAACCTTGATAGATTGCTGGATGATATTATTGATATTGATATTGATATTTATGGAAAGTGAGATCTTAAGTGACTCCATGCAAACATCCGGGTATGGTGTTGACTTGCAGGCTGATCTTATTAGACAATTAGTGGAATTGGGATTAGAAGCTATAGAGAGAGCCTGCTGATTTTTTAGCAACAAGCATAATATAAATATTATCTGGAACTGAAATGAGATCATTTGTTCTGAAAAATTAGACATGAACATGTATCTGTTTGTATATCTTTCCATCAGTTACATACCATCTCATCAAATTTAAGCATTGTAAGGAACACTGGACATACAAAAACAAAACTACAAATTAAATAATCATCGAACCAATAATTGTACATATTTCATGGCTTATTAGGACAAAGGGTCACATGTCACTGCCTTCAACTTGTGATTCTTTTCATTCATGTATTACGTATTAATTTAGAGGCATGAAAAGCCAGTTTCCTGGTATCTTTCTTCACGGGGAGTTACACCGACCGACCAATACGGCGTTTCTAAGCAGTCAAGTCCATTACTACGGTATAATAATAATAAAATATTTTATTTTATTTATATTTTTTTGTTTGGGTATAATATCTTGAAGTAGATTATTGAATATTATTTTACTTTAAATCAGAGACTCTCAAATGAGAATGGGAATTTTGATGAGAATTGAGAAACTAATATGAATGTGTCATTATGTTTTTAAAAATTAAATATCTCAAGAATGGTTCATTGAAAAGTTATAAAAATTGCACTATAAGAATCAACATTTTTTTCATTTCGATTAGACATCTCACATGATATACTTTCGATGATTTTATTTACGAGTTTTTGTACAATATTAGTATCACATTTGACACTCGTTGGTATCACGTGTGATAGTCGTTGGTATCACGTGTAATAGTCGTTGATATCACGTGTGATAGTCATTGGTATCACATGTGATAGTTGTTTACAAAAGCCACCGTGAACGAAAAAAAAAAGTTATCGAAAGTATACCTTGTGAAATATATAGTCGAAAAGAAAAAAAACGCTAATTTTTATTGTGCAATTGTTATAATTTTTTGACTTACCGTTTGTAAGATATTTAATTTTAAAAACGTGGGGGGAAAGTTGGTTCTGTGACACATAGTTGCCTCATTCTCAATTAATAATCGAAACTAAAACTCAAAAATTTCACAACTAATATTAATCAGTGTCATAAGTGATGAAAATCTAATTAATAATCCATGGATGAATTACTGTTCGGTGAATGTTATAAAAATTGATATCAATTTAAATATACCATACAAATATTAATAGGTTTAACAGAGAGAAGGGTTCAAATGAGTACAAACTTTATGTGAGAATAGGGGAATCAATCTCAACCACTCATTTTCATCAAATACCCATTTCCCCCATCTTTTTAAAAACTAAATATCTCACAAACGAGAAGTCGAAAAATTATAAATATTGCACCATAAAATTCAGCGTTTTCCCCTCTTCGATTTAAGATCTCACAAGCTATACTTTCGATGAGTTTTTTTTTTCATTTTTTTGTGGGTTTTACAAATTAGTAACACATGTGTTACTGATTAGTTGTACATTTGATTTGCGATTAGGGTTTAGAGTTTAGGGTTTAGAGTTTAACATGATTTAGGGTTTAAGGTTTAGGTTTTAGCAGAGTTTAGGATTTAGGGTTTAGTATGATTTAGGGTTTAGGGGATTTGTAAAGCGTTTAGGGTTTAGGGGTTAGGGTTTAGGGTTAGTAATTTGTAAAACTCACCAAAAAATGAAAATAAAAACTCTTCGAAAATATAGCTTGTAAGATCTTAAATCGAAGAGGAGAAAACGCTGAGTTTTATGGTGCAATTTTCATAATTTTTTGACTTGTCGTTTGTGAGATATGTAGTTTTTAAAAAGATGGGAGAAAGTGGGTTTAGTGACACGTGACGCATTCCTATTGGTTATTCTATTCTCAACACTTTTGTCATTCTCATTTGAACCTCACCTTTAATAGAGAATAAGGACATCAAACTTTTACAAAATGTTCAATTTAAAAAATGATAAACAATTGTTACTTTAATCAACCATGACTATACATAATGTGTTTAAGGGTAACTAAAGTTTATAAAAATGTGTACTAAGGATAATTAAAGTTTATAAAAAGGTGTACTAAGGATAACTAAAGCTTATAAAAATATGTATAAGGATAACTAAAGTTTATAAAATTATTTAAAATGATGAATCCTTATCGGTTTCATTTTTCAGATAGACGAATGTTTAAAAGTTAAACTATTTTTTGTTAACAAATTTGATTGTTTCTTAAATTGAATATTTTGTGAAAGTTTAATACCTTCCCTATTTATTAACTGTTTATATGATAAAATTCATATAAATATTAAATTATGAATATTACAACCTAATGTACTTCGATGAATGTCATGAATGGACATTTAGTGATGAATATTAAAATGAACATTCATTGATAAACACTAATCATTGTTATATATAAATGCTGAAAATAAATTTCAATTGACGAATGTGATAACTTAACATTAGATTTTTTACTTACATATCATATAATTTAACATTCATTAATTTAGATTAACTTACGGTTAATATATATTGTGTTTAACATTATAATGGTTATCAACTTAATTTTTTATTCCTAACTAATTTACATATACGAGGTTTATATGTATCTCGCTCTTTGAGAGGATGAATTTTGGTTATATAAAAATTATATTTTTCTGTCTCAAAAGAATTGTCCCTTAACAAAAAATTATAGTTTAAAGTTAATGTCACATTTGTTATTACAAACAAGACATGTTTGAATTGAAAATTTTAAGAACTGAATTATTGAAACTAATATGAAATTGAATTCTTAATAATTTTTATTGGTTGTTTTCTAAGTTAGACAATTTTTTTGAGACAAATAAAATATTAATGTGGACATTTTCTTTTGAGATAGAGGGAATATATTTTTAGGGTTAAGTATACGAAAATGTAATTATTTATACTCTGACATTTATAGTATGTAACAAAGTATTCGGAGTTACATTGTGTGTAATAAACTTTCAATTATTGTTATTGTATGTATTTTGATGACGTGTCAACTTGTAATGATGACACGTTTCACCACATACAGCTGACATGTAAGTAAATGTACTAAAACATACATACAATAGCGATTAATAATAAGTTTATTTCATGCAATAGAAGCCCAAATAGTTTGATATACACTATGAATGTCAGACTATAAATAGTTACATTTCTGTGCACTTAAGCCTATATTTTTATGTCAAATGTGTATATATCATTTTTGTAGGTTCCCACTACCGGACCTAAATCAGATCAAGAAGTTCAATTGAAAGCGCAGAATACAATCAATTAAACTTTGCACGTTAGACAAATCTCAAATCAAACGATTAACTTTGTATATTAATATGATCAACGATTTGCTTGAATACACAGAATACCTCACAATATGCTCTCAGTCTATCTAGGTTCGTCCGTCTCTACAAGTAAACCCTAGAGACATATTTATACTAAAACATTCAGATTCCTGAGACACAGACCATGTGTCGCAATTGCGACACAAGCTCTGTGTCGCCTAAACAGTGATATCTAATTTTAATTACAAAACAAATACAATTCATACTAGTCAAAACCCATTACAAAAGACTCAGACTTAGACCAACTGACTGACACATAAAACATGCACCAACAAACTCCCCGTGTCATCAGCTTGGTCTTCAAAAATATCTTCATTCAACTACAGTCTTCTGGGAAACGTCCACCAGCGTGGATTCCCTTTGCAACACAAATACTTACAATCTTTTGAAATTTTAACGCTTCAGCTCGATCTTCAGCTTTATATCCAATATGCTTGTCATTCAAAGCTTTCAGATCACTTTCAGACATGTTGATCAAATTAATCGAATCGAAAACGCGAATTTGTTTGCTAATTAATCCCCATTTATCCTTAGACTCTGGTTCTGAATTTGGAATGAACACAATCTCAGCTTCACCAGTGATATTGTTGATATGCCAATAACGAAGTCTTCGTAGAAAGTTCAGTAGCAATATCTCAAGGGGAACCTTTTTCAAACTATTTGCCGGTGGATAAATCATTCTGATGACCGGCTATCTTGTAACAGGATCAAACATCTTCTTGGACTTGTATCGCTTCCCCAAATTAGGCTTTATCATGTTATATCGCTTAGAATACACTTCGCGCCTAATAGTTTTCTGAATAAAGTCAGCTCTTCCATCTCTTCCCGGGTTAATGAGTTCCAGCTGAGCTAATCTGTTAATTTCACATTTGGGAAGCGAGTTTAACTTCTTAAACTTCGGTTTGAAGTATTGAATCCCATCTGATCTCTTTATCATGAATACATCGTGATCACTTTCAAACTTCCAACTCTTTATCAGCCCAGTATAATCACATCGAACCTTATAGAATTTACAAGTTGCTGGTGCCGCTGCCACAGCCTTTAGCCAGTCTGGATGTTCCCTAAATACTCTAGGAACAGACAGATCGGCAGTGGAAGGTTGAGGGATATCAAATTCAGCTTCAGGCTCTTTATCGCTTTCAGATTCTACCTAGTCTTCAACCACATGTGCATCATCATAAACTTCATCTTCATCTAGCACCTCTTCCTCAATTTCAACATCATTATCATCAAAATCGGATTCATGCCTAGGTTGCTCGTCTTCATTTAATAAACTTTGAAGGATTGAAAGATTGACTTCAAAGTAGTCAACACTAAGTGGTTCTGGTTGACCTGTAAATGTAAAGACAGGAAAGTAATCCAAACTGATATTTTCATTGATAATATTTTCATTTACATTTACATTTTCATCCTCAGTTGAATCGGGGGCCCTGGATATTGTTTCTACTTGGCCTAATGAAACGCCCCTATTTTGTTTTTTGTAGGTATCCGCCGGGTAGGAAAGGTACCCGCCGGGTACTTCATATGCACAAAATCCCTGTTAAATTTTATACATGTAATACCCGTTTGATCTTCATCTACACGCCGGGTACACCAACCGGAGACCTCCTTACCTGCTGGGTATAGGGGTATCCGTCGGGTAACCAGCAAGGTTAAATTCCCTGCCTCATTTTGCACAGAAGCTACCCGTTTGAAACATGTTTGTTGGACCCTGTTATCTGGATCTAAATCGAACCGATCAAACAATTGAAAGCGCGGAATACAATCAATTGAACAATGCACGTCAACAATCACACAAAACTAGTCGATTAGCTTTTATATATTTCAATCACAACGAATCAACCGAATACAATCGATACCTCACAAATAGCTTGAAAACTCTCTAGGTTCGTCAACCCTAGAACTGAACCCGTAAGTCTCTATTAATGATCAAGAAATGAAATTTTGCAGACACATTTCAAATAACATAACGGAGGGTTCCCAATTGGTACTTTTCTAAAATTTGCATTTTTAGTAGTTTTGGACTCTTGATCAAAATTTGACCATTTTAATCACTTTTAGCAACCAATTGTGCCACACCACTAACTCATTTTATTGCATCATTTTCAGAAGTTGAAAACAACACTTAACATCAAAATCATTAACTCATTCTACCCAAACCATCATTCAGCTAGTTTCAACCAAATGATCCAATTGTCAACCCATTTTGACCCCTTTTGAGATTTTCATCCACTTAACATAAGTAACATTTAGAAAAGGGTTATTCCAACCCAAACACAACTTCTAACATTATTCTTTACAAAACATCTTACATAATAGATTTCGTTACAAAAGATGACCATGTTCAAGGATCAACAACTATACAATATGGGCGTTTCTACATATCAAGAGCATGATCAAAAGGGATTACTTACTACTAGCTTGTAGCAAGTCCACCACTATTCCCGCTTGGGCTTTTTACCCGATTCGCCCCGTGTCCCACTTAGCTCACCTACATACATCAATTAACATAACATAAGCAAACACTTAGTAAGTAAGGAAAATATAACATCAACATTAACATTAACATAACAACATAAGATGAATTAAGGATCCTTAATCTCTTATCAATTTGACTCAAAGAGTCCCACCTTATGGTGTCAAGGCATAATCTTTGAGGTTTCTCATGTCTCAAAGTCACCCTTGAATTCCACCATTTAGTATGATCATTGAATACTCTTGTATCTCAATGATCACACTTCATTCACAACATATCAAAGATGCAATTACTTGACTACTTAATGTAATCCAAGCATTGCAATATAAATCATACTCATCCATTACTTACCTTAAATTTATGTTCAACTAGCTCAAGCAACTATTTCTCCACTCTTGTAACACCTAAACATATCAATACACATATATGAATTACTTACAATACAATGAACTCACAATTAACTCTTTTACATCCAACTAGCTAGAATTCAAGTGTTTTACTTCTAACACTAAATTCTCAACTAGTCACAACACTTATCTCATAACAATACTTATAGGTGAATGAGTTGCCATTTAACAACAATAACAACCTATAATCATCATCATCACATTTCTTTACTTATTCATTTACATACATACTAGGTGACATCTCATATTAAGCTCTTTAACACTCAAATCATGAATTTTAGGTTCACTTGTTAGTAAATAACAAGTATACATCAATCCCCCACCTCAATCAACCATTTTTCTTAAACCCCAAATTAGGGTTTATATACTAAAATCATTACAACTATCAAGTTAAGAGATTTTGGTAGGTTGTTCTTACCTTAGTTGAGTTGAATTAGAGATTGGAGACTCAATTTCACAATATCTAGCTCCAATTTCGTTTTTGCTCTCTTGCTCTCTTCTCCTAGGCATACGGCTCGCGCGCGCGCACACACACACACACACACACACTCAAAACACACACTTCTAATTTCTTCCAGATTTTAGAAGGATAATGAGATTATATTTACATATTTTCACTTTCTACCCTCTACTTGCACACTTAGCACTTTAATCCCTCAACTTTTGTCTCATTTACATTTCTCACCCATAAACTATATTTGTATTTAGCACCAAATACAAACATAATAACTTCATAACATACTTTTATATAATTATATATAACTTACAAATTTTTGGGGTGTTACAACTCTCCCCCATTTATCGGGATTGTGTCACCACAATCCATGCTTGGTGCAATGCCGGGTAATACCGGATGATTTCTTCCTCGGGCTCCCAAGTAAACTCGGATCCCTTTCTATGCCTCCATTACACCTTCAACAACCTTATCTCTTTATTTCTTAGCTTTTTGATCTTCACATCACAAATTATTATTGGTTTTTCCACATAACTTAGCTTGTCATTTATCTCTATTTCTTCCAAAGGGACATAAGTTGCCTTATCTACCAAACATTTCCTCAAATAAGATACATGAAAGGTGTTATGGATTCCTTGCAGCTCATCGGGTAACTAAAGCCGATAGGCTACCTTTCCCACCCTTGCCAATATTTTAAAATGTGACACCCGACACTTTAGGTTAATTGTTAAACCTAGCTGGAAACCCTAATTACTTGTATTTAGTTGGTGTTAGGCTAAATATGTGTAATTACCTGTATATTTGAATATACACTTACGTGATTATGTGTTTATCTGTAATTACGCGAAACAACCGGACGAGGTCCGACAATCTATACGGCGTTGGTGATACACTTTCATAAATAATGTAAATCTATTTTATAAATTAAATAGTAATTATTTACCCCATATTATTGTTGTTAAATAATAATATACGAAAAACCTAAACGTTTTGCTTAAAACGTAACAAGTGCAACAAAAATGCGCGAATCGCGCCCGACACCCGAACGAAACCGACAAATATTTTAAGGATGTCAATAATGTATTTTTAAATATATTGGTCAAATTAAAATAGTGATTTTGTATCAAAAATAAAACATAAAAGATTTAATGTTTACGCGCACGAATAACGTTTTACCAATCGAATAACGTAACACGGGCTTGAGAAAACAAATGTGCAAGCCCAAGGACCCAATTGGGCCGCCCCAACTGAGCCCAAGGTCCGCCCCAAGGGCCCAAATCGGCCCAAGAGGGCAGCCCAAGGCCCACAACTACTTAATCCCTACTCCTTTCTTTTTCCTCATTCACACACCCAACTTTCACACACTCTTTCTCTCATCTTCTCTCTACTCCCCTACTCTCTCTCTAAAATCTGCTCATTTTAACACCACCACCACCCAAAAATCCGGCCACCATCACCACCCTCATCATTCACCATACTTTCAAAAAGAAATCAAGCCGAAAACGCAAGAAAACGAGCCCTCAACGTCCACCTCTTTGTGCTTTCATCCTCCTCTTTGTAAGAACTTAAAAACTCTTCCAAAATACTTCTATAAACATGTTAAAAGGTTCATATAACAAAGAAATGTCCAAAATATAACATAAAAACGTTTTTCATGGCTTAAAATGTTCAAGAACAAAACATGCAATTTCGGACAGAAAAGTAGCTCGACTTTGAGAGGCTGTTTCTCCCTCAAAATTTGACCAAAATGGACGATTCAAAAGGCAAAAATTAAGTTTAAGAAGTTAGCTTTCATTTCCAAGTGGTTTCATGATTTTTGGAGTTCGTTTGATACCCGAAATGATTTTTACAAAAACATGTGTCCGGGCTGTCAAAAAGGACAGAAATTTCACCTTCCTTGTTTTAATCATAACTCGAGAGATACCCATCCAAATGACCTGAAACCAACGCCAAATGTTCAAAAATTTTGTTAGGTACAAATGTCGCTTAGATAACTTTTTCTGAAAATGTGTAGATTTTGCCCAGAAATCCGATATTGTTGCATGTATCCGGATTGGTCACTTTCTGACCTTAGGGAACAAACGAAATTTTTAAAAATACTTAGAAGTACCTAAAAATCCTGGAAAAATTAATTTAGAGAGCTAACATACTAGGGAACAACAGGGATTTTTCTTGAATTTTCATTTGAACATTTGAAACGCGAAATAAATTGTACAAAACCGACCTGTTTCAGGCCTCTGTGTCGCAGAAGCCCAGTAGTCTGCGACACAAGCCCTTGTGTCGCTATAACCCGAATCGTCACATTAGCGACACAAGCCTTTGTGTCGCTATATTCCGAATCGTCACATTAGCGACATCAGCTTTTGTGTCGCTATAACCCGAATCGTCACCTTAGCGACACAAGCTTTTGTGTCGCTATATTCCGAATCGTCACATTAGCGACACAAGCCTTTGTGTCGCTATAGCACCCGATTCGTCGCATTAGCGACACAAGCCTTTGTGTCGCTATAGCACCCGATTCGTCGCATTAGCGACACAAGCCTTTGTGTCGCATAATACCTTAGTGTCGCATAACACCTTAGTGTCGCATGTAGCGACACTAGCCCAGTGTCGTTAAAAACACAAAAATCGGCACATTTTTATTAAAGCAACATATGCATAAATAAAACGGGTATTACTAGCCCAGCTCGACCCCAGCCAGGGGCTCTGCCCCTTGGACCCCGCCAGGGGTTGCCACCCCTTGGACCCCGCTACCAGGGGCGCTGCCCCCGGACCCCCGTCATTAATGGGCTTCGCCCATGCCACACTGATTAATTACCCATAACTGGAAAGTAAAAATAAACGTAACATAATTAATCAAAAGCTGTGTTTTCACAAAATATCACCAACGGCCTGTACATGTTTTATAAACACAAACGATAACTGAACAATTGGACATTTCTAATTGTGTGAACTTATTTTAGGTGGACATTAACCCTCCACCTACACGATTAGCTTAGGTGGACATTTTACTAATCCTGAAGTCGATATATTGGTTGCATGAGTTATTTTACTAATCCTGAAGTCCCCCACATCATAGTTTGTTAGTATCGTTATAGCGTGAATGTTAATGAATAGTACTATTTGGGATTGACTCCCCCCGTCCGGGTTAGTAGCGCTAACTTGTCAAACGGACGCATTATCATTTGTTCTTACGAGTGTTGGATTAGGCACTCGCTGGGAGGCACCCCGATCGCGGCACTTGATTGTGACCCGACACCACAGTTAAGCTCGAACTATGAGCTCATGGCAACAATATACACTATCTTTACATTTTTGTAATACATTACATATCATTGTTGAATGATACAAACGGAAATCTTGTGTTCCATACAATGTGATATCAACTGTTTACAAACCTATGAACTCACCAACTTTATGTTGACCTTTTAGTATGTATTTCTCAGGTAATCCGCAGCAGTAGGACGCCTTTGGATAGCGTAGCTCGAGTCGCATACTTTTCACCAACAAAAGAGATTAGCTTGCATTGTATTATGTTGTAAATTTGTACTAGATGCGTACTCTACTTTTGGCAAAACTTATGTAAACATTTTAACTGTGTAATGTAATGATTTTTGAAACGTCTCATTTAGAGGTCGTTTGCCGTAATCTTGTGTTGTGATATTTGATTTGGTCGGCGCCCCCAATGCAACACCCTACTTCCGCTGCCACGTGTCTTGGGGGTGCGACATAAAAGGTCCAATAAAACGAGGACTTAGCTTGCCACGTTTTCGGAATCGAATGATTCCTTTCCATGGAGACACCTTCAACATCACACGATCCCCTTCTTGAAACTCAATTGAACGTCTTCTCTTGTCCGCATAAGACTTTTGCCTATCTTGAGCCGCTTTCAATCGCTCACGAATTTGATTTATCTCTTCAGTTGTTCTTTGAACCACATCGGTACTAGCCAATTCTCTTTGGCCGATTTTGCCCCAACAAATAGGAGTCCTACACTTTCTTCCATACAACATTTCGTACGGTGGCATGCCAATACTTGCGTGGTAGCTATTATTATAAGAAAATTCGGCGAGTGGCAAATGAGAATCCCAACTACCCCCGAAATCAATAGCACACGCTCTTAACATATCCTCCAACGTTTGAATCGTTCGTTCACTTTGACCATCAGTTTGAGGATGATAGGCCGTGCTCAAATTAAGTCTAGTGCCCATATCCTCTTGAAATTTTGACCAAAACCTTGAAGTGAATCTACTATCTCTATCAGAAACAATAGTCACCGGCACGCCATGCCTTGCCACTACTTCACGTACGTATAAGTCTGCTAACACTTCCGAAGATGACGCTTTCTTTATAGGCAGGAATAGAGCACTTTTTGTCAAACGATCAACTATTATCCAAATTGCATCATGATGACGCGGGGTTCTAGGTAATTTGGTAATAAGATCCATAGTAGTGTGCTCCCATTTCCAAATAGGTATATCCAAAGGTTGGGTTTTCCCATAAGATTTCTGATGTTCCGCCTTTACCTGCAAGCAGGTCAAACACTGCTCCACATACTTAACAATTTCGCGCTTCATACCCGGCCACCAATAGTCAGATTTCAAATCATGGTACATCTTGGTAGCACCAGGGTGAATGGAGTATTTAGACTTGTGCGCCTCATCAAGCAACAACTTTTTAAGCTCTACCAAATTCGGTATCCAAATTCTGCCATAACGGGTTTTTAACCCACGTGAATCATCAACAAAATTCTGAATCTGGCCCTTAATACGTTCCGCATTCACATCACTTTTCTGCCATACTCTTTGTTGCACTTCTTTAATGTTGGTGCATAATGTGTGTCAGTCATTTGGTCAAACATTTATAATTGTCAAAGTCAATTAGTCTAAGTATGTGAAGTGTTGAGTTTGTATGTTCGAGTCTGTAATCGAAATGTAAATATAGAATATACAAAATATATTGTTTAGGCGACATAGAGCCTGTGTCGCTATAGCGACACAATGGGCTGTGTCGCAATGGGCTGGGCCTGCGACATAGGGCTTGTGTCGCAGGGTCCAGTAGGGCTTGTATAAATAGAGAGTTAGAGTTTATGTTTTAGGCTGATCAACCCCTAGAGAAAGAGAGAGATACGGCAGAAAGAGTGAGAAAAGAGAGTTTGTGAGTTTGTAATCTTTATTCTTAAATTGTTAATACATACGAAAAGATTATAGAATCGTTGTGCTTCTGTTTACGTTTTGATTGCTTGATTGATTGTTTCCGCCTTTCAATTAAGTTAAACGATAAGTCGAGATTGTGTTTCCGCCTTTCAATTGAGTAAAACGACAAGTCGAGATCCTAGAATAGGTAACCAACAAGTGGTATTAGAGCCTTTGGGCGTTTGTTTGAAGATTTGATCGTTAATTGAAACGTTTTCGGTTTGATTCGTGGAGTTCTTTTGGTGGTTTGATCAAGGTTTGGGTCTAATCAGCTGAAAATTTGGCTTCTGAAAGTGTATTTCTGGGTTTGTTTATCGATTATCGTTCGAAATTCGTTAGGTTTTTTAAAATTTTCGATTTTTAGGGTTTTTGGAGCTGCTGGCCGCGACACTGCGACACAAGGTGCGACACTCACTTATGTGTCGCTACTAGGGTTTCTTAAATTTAATTAAGACTGCGACACTGAACTGCGACAAAGACTACGACACTGAACTTTGACACAGACTGCGACACTGAACTGCGACACAGACTGCGACACTGAACTGCGACACTAGAGTGCGACACAGCCTGCGACACTACTTTGCGACACTAACTTAGTGTCGCTGTGAAAAAAAAAGTCTTTTGGCGGGAAATTTTTCGCATGACCAAATTTTGTTCTTAAGCTTAAAAGTTCTTAATTTTGGTTTTGAAAAAGTTTCGTTTTACTCGCGCAATTTTTGATATTTTCGAACCATATTTTGGAGGGAAAATTCAAAAAGTGAAAATTCTGCGACTTAAGGCTACCTGTGCTGCATAAACATTACTATTTTTTGTTTTGTTGTTTTGTGTGTTTCTTTTGCAGGTTATTTAAATGGCGTCCTCTTCGCTACAACGTGTTGGTGATCTACTTAAGCAGAATTCAGAAATTGGTAGTACAAACAAGCCACCAATGTATACGCTTGGTATGGATTATGCTTACTGGCGTCAATGTTTTGAAGCGTTTGTGTTTTTCAATGATCCTGCAATGTGGGTTGTTCTAACTGAGAGATACAAATGTCCAGTATGAATTGGAGTGTACAATGAACCTGCTCCTCTGAAGCCTATTAAGTCTATGACTCTAGTTGAATGTAAAGCCTTTGATAATGATAGAAAGGCTCATTCTGTCATAACAATGGCATTACCACCGTCAATCCTCAAGCAATTTAGACATCTCGAGATTGCTTATGATTTCTGGAAGGCATTTCAAAAAAGATGCGGTGGAAGTGAACAATACAAAAAGAATAAATTGCTGGTCAAGAAGCAATATGATGTTTTTGATATTCTGCCAAACGAGTCACTCTCAGACTTGTTTTCAAGATACTCACAGTTGGTTAGTGAGTTAATTGAAGGTGAAATTGTTTTGGATCGAAATGAAGTCAACAAGAAGCTTCTAGAATCCCTACCTAACAAGTGGGATACTCGGGTGTTAATGATGGAAAAGGATCCACACATTACGAATAGTCTCTCGATGATCTTATTGGACAGTTGGAAGCTGATTTTTTGGATATGCAAAGAAAAGAAACAAAGGCTACTGCAAATGTCCAAAATCCTAAGATCCATGTAGTAGACGTTTCCTCGAATGCGACATCTGGCTCTGCTTTCTTGGCAAGTGGGTCTGGTATCTCATCAAGTCACCAACCAAGTGCCACTTCTGGTGGTACTCACTTTCAGTCACAAGGCGCTGTAACTGCTGCTACACAGGATCATGTTGCACTATTCTCAGCATTGCTCTCTGCGTATGAAGATTTTCTCTCAAAGAAGGCTGGTTCTATGGATTTAACTGAGGAAGATTTTCTTCAAATCGATGATGATGAATTGTAGAGAATGGATTTAAGATGGAATTTGGCCATGCTTACTCGAAGGGCCAAATCGTATTTCAAAAGAACAGGGAAGAAGTCATTGGAGGACCCAAACGATAAGGGTTTGGGATTTAATAAGACAAAGTTACATGTTATAAGTGTCAAAACTATTGGCACTTTGCTCGTGAATGTGAGACAAAGCAGCATCCCTCTGGATTTACAAGGCCTACTCCAAACCAGTCTGCTGAGAAGGCAATGGTATCTGCTGCCTAAATGTTGTCTGATGAGGCTTTCGACTGGTCAGATCAAGCAGAGGATGACCAACAGAACAAAGCACTCATGGCCAACATACATGAGATTGATGTTGAACCTTTATCCTGCATTTCTTGTATTAAACTGGTTGGACAGGTTAATAGGTATAGAGAGGAGACTTTACGCTTTAACATTAGCATAAAACAATTAACTGAATCTAATGACATGTTAAGAGAAAGTGATAAGGCATCTGAGAAAAAGTTAAAAGCTATTTTTGAAGAAAAGAAAGAACTAAAAGCCAAAATTTTCGAACAGCAAGATGAAATAGGAAGTTATGTTGATATGCTCACTTTAGTAAAGAAACAACTTGTTGATTCTCAGGCTGAAGTTCTAGATTTAAAAAGAAAATTATCTAACTTTTCAACATCTTCTCTAGTCTTTGATGAAATCCTTCAGGCTCAACTGGACTTGGTTATCATCAAGTCCAGCCTCCTAAAGATTTTTTCGTATATTATTATTTAATAACAATAATATAGGGTAAATAATTACTATTTAATTTATAAAATAGGTTTACATTCTTTATGAAAAGTTATCACCAACGCCGTATAGATTGTCGGACCTCGTCCGGTTGTTTCGCGTAATTACAAATAATCACGTAAGCGTTTATAAACATATACAAGTAGTTACAAGTATTTAGCCTAATCAAATACTAAATACACGTAATTATGGTTCTAGCTTAAGGTAATCATTACCCTAAAGTGTCGGGTGTCACAGAGATGGTCTACCCTAAATAACATGCTACCCATAATATCTACGGCTCGTCGCTACGAGTTAGTTAGTAGTGAATGAGTTTCCGGGGACTTTATACAAGAATTCTCAAGCTTAACATAATGACATACCACAGTTTGCGTAAAACAGTTCAAAACAGTTGATAATATGTAAAAGTACAATCAATAGTTTAATGTAAATTCATGCTTTTCAGCCCCAAAACAGAAATCAGAAAAGGGGGACAGTGAACTCACCTGAGTATGATAAGCAACTAGCAAATAAACGAGCGAAGTGAGTATCCAAGTGCAACCTCCTAACACCCTAAACGTATGAGGTTGTGTGTGTAAGTAGATGTCTTAAAAACCATCTATGTAAGTAGGAGGTTAACGTCCACTTATGTAAAGTTCACTCAATTAGAGATGTCCATTTGTTCGGTTATCGCTTATGTTTAGTAAATATGTACGACCCATTGGTGATATTTTGTGAAAACGCAGATTTGATAAATTATGTTACGCATTTTCTATCTTCCGGTTATGGATGATTGATCAGTGCGACAAAGGGCGAAGCCCATTAATGACGGGGGTCCGGGGGCAGCGCCCTTGGTAGCGGGGTCCAAGGGGTGGCAACCCCTGGCGGAGTCCAAGGGGCAGAGCCCCTGGCTGGGGTCGAGCAAAAACGTATTATGCTTATATTGCTTTAACAAAAACGTATAGATTCTGTGTTTTTAGCGACACTGGGTTAGTGTCGCTATATGCGACACTAAGGTACTATGCGACACTAAGGCTTGTGTCGCTAATGTGTCGATTCGGGTGTTATGGCGACATAAAGGCTTGTGTCGCTAATGTGACGATTCGGGTGTTATGGCGACACAAAGGCTTGTGTCGCAGACTACTGGACTTCTGCGACACAGAGGCGTTTAAGAGGTCAGTTTTGCACGCCCGATTTCGGCTTCCAAATGTTCGAGTTAAAATTTAAGAAAAATATATGTTGTTCCTTTATGTCTGAACTAATTTACATAACTTTTACAGAATTTTTGGGTATGTGTATGTATTTTTAAAAATTACATTGTCACCTGTGGTCAAAAAGTGATCAATCACGATGCATGCAAATGTCTCGACTTTCTGGGCAAAATGCGTACACTTTTAGACAAAATCATCTAAACGAATTTTGTACCTAACAAAATTCCTGAAGTTTTGGCGGTAGTTTCAAGTCATTTGGAGGAGTAAATCTCGAGTTATGGTAAAAACAATATAGGTCAATTTTCTGAGATTTCTGGACAGATTATGTCAGTTTTTTGTAAAAATCATTTCGGGTATCAAATGAGCTCCAAAAATTGTGAAACCACTTGGAAATGAAAGCTAACTTTTTAAACTTAATTTTTGACTTTGAATCGTCTATTTTGGTTAAGTTTTGAGGGAGAAACAACCTCTCAAAGTCAGACCATTTTTCCGATCAGCTTGCATGTGACGTTTCTGACACTTTTAACCATGAAAAACGGGTTTTATGTTATGATTTGGACATTTCCTTGTTAAGTAAACTTTATAACATGTTTATAAGAGTATTACAGGTAAATTTTGAAGAGTTTGAAGTTCTTACAATGTTTGTGCAACCGAGAGAGAAGGGAAGAAGCTAGTTCATCCTTTTTGTGCGATTTTCCGAATGGCGGGTTAGGGTGGTTGGATGGTGGCCGTATGGTGGCTGTAGGGTGGTGTTAGGTGGCTGTGGTGGTGGTGGTGGTGGTGGTTAGGTCTGGTTGTAGAGAGAAATAGAGTGTGTGTGTGTGTGTGTTTGTTGAGTGAAAAATGAAAGAAATGAGGGGAGTTGGGCTTATATATACATGGGCTAACTTCATGGGCTTTGGGCTCCCCTCTCTTGGGCCGAGTTGGGCCTTTGGGCCGTGAGTCTGGGCCTGGCCCTTTCCAAGGGTTGGGCTCGTGACTCGCTTCTTGATTTCGTGTTACGTTTTTCGTTCGTTTAAACGTAAATTTCGCGGTTTAAAAGTTAATAATTTACGTTATGTGTCCGTGTCCTTTTTAATTTGTGAATGATATTCGGGATGACTAAGTATTCTAAAAATACTTAAGTTGAGTTACAAAAATATAATTTGGGTTTCGGTCGGGCATCGGGCTCGGTTTGCGCGTTTTCATCTCGTTTGTTACGTTTTGAGCCAAACGTCTAGGTTTTTCGCGTACAATTATATTAAAATAATAATATAAGTGAAAATAACTACTATTTACTTATAAAAATAGATTTACTTTATTTAGGAAGAGTTATCACCAACGTCATATGATTGTAGGACTTCGTCCAATTCGCAGTTGTACGATTTTAACCGATTGTTAACGTGTGCACGTAATCGCATGAAATGTCACATATATTTAGATTAACCAATGCTAAACACACGTATTACTAATGGTCTAGGCAATATTTATAGCCCTAGATTGGTAGGTGTCACAGTATACGGCCCATGCCCAGTCGTATACTGTCACACCCCGCTAAAGCGGAAACACGAGGTGTAACAGACAAGGGATTCACAACGCAAGTGTTATAAGATAAATACCATATATTACAAGTGCCTTAGAGGCATCAAAACATTATGTCAATCCGTTACTTGTTACATAAAGAAAATTTTAAACAATTTTTAACATTGTTCAATCAAGCTTCAACATTTCACAAAAGGGGTTCATGAATGTAAAATGCTTCCATGCACGTGCCCACATATGATCCTACTTACCGACGGTCTCCTGAAAAGCATGACAAAACAAAAGAGTCAACTATGGCCATAGTTGGTGAGCTCACAGTTTATAACCAATAAACCAAGTAAACTGTCCAATCGGGGACGAGTGTATTGTCCAATCGGGGACGAAAGTTTTGTCCAATCGGGGACGAGAGTATTGTCCAATCGGGGACATAAATAAAGTTAATGCGAAAAGAATTGGAGGTATAAATAAGTAAATGTTCATGCCTTGAGACCACTACTAATCCGATTATTCGACCGAGGTTTGCCCCTATATCTCCATGTTCTTCAACTAACATGAGTAATGGTGATATTATGCACCCATGTTGAAGTGTGAGTGAGGGATGGTCTACCCTAAATAGCATGCTACCCATAATACCCACAGCTCGTAGCCACAAGTTAATTAGTAGTGTGAGTTCCCGGGGACTTTGCAATAATACTCAAGCATAACAATATGACATACCCCAATTCGCATAAAATTGCATAGTAACAGTTTTGTAAGTTCATAAAGAGTAAAACCAAGTTGGTAAAATGTATAATCATGCTTTTCAGCCCCAAGAAAGAAAATAGTAAAAAGGGGAACAGTGAACTCACCTTGTGAGTTGAATTAACGAGTATAATCTGTGAGCAAGTTACAATCTGGAATGAATCTCTAACCGAGACCTAATCCAAGTAAAAATGTGTCCATTAATGTCTAGTGATATGCTTTAATATATGAGTTCATACGAATTGGTCATCCACTACTTTAAATAATGAATCTGCCCGGGTTTTGTTGTTTATTTCGTGACTATCTTATCAAGACTAAAACGTTTTCTGGACATCTCCTTGATGCACCTCAAAATACTAGGTCATTGGTGCATGATTTAGGTTTTGTGTGAGTTTTAAAAGTATCAACCCATGCAACAGTTTCTCACATGAAATCACATCAGATTCTGAAAATCTGGTGATCCAAGCCGTGATCATCAACTGTTAGAGAGTCGACTCCTTTGAGTTAAACCATGAAATTTTTACACATTACAGTTAACATATCAAACTACTCCCAGATTAAGAATCAAGACTTTTTATGAAGAATAGATGAAGATATGGTTGTCCAAAGTTAGGTGAAGAAATCTGCCACTGCACGACAGTCTCACCTCTTTGTCATTCAACCAGTGTTTGAAGACCCAAATCTTAATATTTTTGCATGAAATCAGTTGGGTTTGGAAGATAACACATAATTTGTTATAATTCCGAATGTAAATGATTTGAATAGTTTTTAGGAGTGTTTTTATACAGAAAGCCTCATGAAATTACAGATACAAAACCCTAGTGCACGCACATTATGAAGACAAAAGTAAAATAATCAGAAATAGAAATAAATGGGTTTGTGCAGGATAAAATGTAAACATCTTGCACTTCATAATTACCTCTTCGACCAGGAATGTTTGTGTTAAGTGATGAGATTCTATCCACAGAGAGTAGATCGAGCAAGTTTTCTGGAGTGGTCGATTTTTTTGATGTAAGGTGATGAATAAGTTGGGTGTTTAAGTTAAAAATCGGGTATAAGTGTTGAGAGAGTTTAGGAGAGAATAGGTGAGAGTGTTTTGAGTATGTGTGTGTATATTTCTGCTGTTTGATACAAAGGGAATATGGTGTAGAGTGTATATGATTATTATCAGAGAATTTGATTGGGTGAGGGTGGAGGTGATTTATGGGGAGTGTAAGTTAAATGATTTGGTTTTATGGAAAATAGGTTTGCTGGCCGTTTTTGAGAGAAAAGAGGTAATCATAACCCTTTTTGCGTGCACAGGTATCTTTATTTTAAATATTAATGTTCCTTTTTACAGAATATGCACAGTTACTTTTCATATTAAACTACTTAGAAAACTTTTAAATCGAGCAGGATGATTTGCTGGGTGTGTGGGTAACACTTGGTTGGTTTTAAAATCGTTTAAGCATATCACTAACAGTAGATTGACACCAAGTAATTCATGATTTGTTCGTGACATGAGTGTGCTAACTGTCTACCAGTGGAAACCCTAGTAGTAATACGTTCTTGATGACAATATTAATTTACCTTAACAGTAGAAACTAACAGTGGAAACTGAACTAGCAGTAGAAACATAGACAGTTGTAACAATGAAAGCAGTAGTAACTCGACTACCAGTAGAAACTGAATTAGCAGTAGAAACTGAACTAGCAGCAGTAACATAAACAGTTGCAACAATGAAAGCAGTAGTAACTTGACTACCAGTAGAAACTAACTAGCAGTAGAAACTGAACTAGCATTAGTAACATAAATAGTTGTAACAATGAAAGCAGTAGTAACTCGACTACCAGTAGAAACTGACTAGCAGTAGAAAATGAACTAGCAGCAGTAACATAAACAGTTGCAATAATGAAAGCAGTAGTAACTCGACTACCAGTAGAAACTGACTAGCAGTAGAAACTGAACTAGCAGTAGTAACATAAACAGTTGTAACAATGAAAGCAGTAGTAACTCGACTATTAGTAGAAACTGACTAGCAGTAGTAATATAAACAGTTGTAACAATGAAAGCAGTAGTAACTCGACTATCAGTAGAAACTGACTAGCAGTAGAAACTGACTAGCAGTAGAAACTGACTAGCAGTAGAAACTGACTAGCAGTAGAAACTGAACTAGCAGTAGTAACATAAACAGTTGTAACAATGAAAGTAGTAGTAACTCGACTACCAGTAGAAACTGACTAGCAGAAACAGTTGCAATAATGAAAGCAGTAGTAACTCGACTACCAGTAGAAACTGACTAGTAGTAGAAACTGAACTAGCAGTAGTAATATAAACAGTTGTAACAATGAAAGCAGTAGTAACTCGACTATCAGTAGAAACTGACTAGCAGTAGAAACTGAACTAGTAGTAGAAACTGAACTAGCAGTAGTAACATAAACAGTTGTAACAATGAAAGCAGTAGTAACTCGACTACCAGTAGAAACTGACTAGCAGTAGAAATTGACTAGCAGTAGAAACTGAACTAGCAGCAGTAACATAAACAGTTGCAATAATGAAAGCAGTAGTAACTCGACTACCAGTAGAAACTGACTAGTAGTAGAAACTGAACTAGCAGTATTAACATAAACAGTTGTAACAATGAAAGCAGTAGTAACTCGACTATTAGTAGAAACTGACTAGCAGTAGTAACATAAACAGTTGCAATAATGAAAGCAGTAGTAACTTTAGGATTTTTGCGAGAACAGTAGAAACATCACTAACAGTGAAAACTTCTACTAGCAGTACTAACTGTTAACTTAAGAAGATCAGTCCAAACTTACGTGAATTTAAGTTAGGTTTTAACCTGATATTTTCGATGGTTGTTACATATACGGCCAAGCTCAACCGTATACGGTTGGGTCCCTCCCGTATACGGTTTGTTCCCTCCCGTATACGGCAATCTCTCCCATATTTTGGTTCCCTCCCGTATTTTTGGTGATTTTTATTCGCTTGAGATATACGGTTGGGCATTTGGAAGGAAAAATACAGTTGAGAAATACGGTTGAGCAACTAGTATAAATATGTGTTAAATTTCACCATTTTCATCATCCAATTTCTCATTCAGCCTACTCATCTCTCTCTCACTTCTTTCTCTCTCTAGAAATAATTAGTAGTTAGTTAGTTTAGTTAAGTGCAATTAGAAAGCTTTTAAGCTAATTTGTACGGAGGTGCTCCGAGGCTACGATTACGCATGTTGGTGCATAAATGTGTGTCAGTCAGTTGGTCAACGTTTGTTCTGTTAAAGTTAATTAGTCTGAGCGTGTGAAGTATCAAGTTTGTATTTTCGAGTTTGTAAATGAAACGTAATTATAGAAAATACACAATATTCTGGTCTTGCGACACAGAGCCTGTGTCGCTATAGCGACACAAAGGTTGTGTCGCAATGGGCTGGGCCTGCGACATAGGGCTTGTGTCGCAGGGTCTAGTAGGGTGTCTATATATATCGAGTTAGGATTTCGTTTTTGGGTTGATCAAACCCTAGAGAGAGAGAGATACGGCAGAGAGAGTGGGAAGAGAGAGTTTTGTGATTTGTAATCGTTATTCTTCAAGTGTTTATATATACGAAAAGATTATAGAATCGTTGTGTTTGTGTTTACGTTTCAATTGCTTGATTGATTGTTTCCGCCTTTCAATTGAGTCAAACGACAAGTCTAGATCCGTGATTAAGGGAACCTACAAGTGGTATCAGAGCCTTTGGGCGTTTGTTTAAAGATTTGATTGTTAATTGAAATGTTTTCGGTTTGATTCGTGGTGTTTTTGGTGGTTTGATCAATGTTTTGGGTCCAATCAGTTGAATATTTAGCTTCTGGAAGTGTATTTCTGGGTTTGTTCATCAATTATCGTTCGAAATTCGTTAGGGTTTCGAAAATTTTCGATTTTTAGGGTTTTTGGAGCTGCTGGCCGCGACATTGCGACACTAGGTGCGACACAAGCCTTAGCGACACAAGCAGCGACATAACCTTTGTGTCGTATTTAGGGTTTTCGCGACATAAGCTTGCGACACCAGATCGGATTTTGCGACACTAGGAGCGACACAATACTTAGCGACACAGCCTGCGACACAAGTGTGCGACGCAGACTGCGACACAACCTGCGACACAGCCTGCGACACTAACTTTGTGTCACAAAAAAAAAAAAAAAAAAAGCTTAAAAGTCTTTTGGCGGGAAATTTTTCGCATTATCAAATTTTGTTTTTACGCTTAAAAGGTCTTAATTTTAGTTGTGAAAAAGCTTCGTTTTGCTCGGGTAGTTTTCGATATTTTCGAATCAAATTTTGGAGGGAAAAGTCAAAAGGGCTAAATTTGAAAACTAGTCATTTGGTAACCTTTTGTTTTAAAAAATGTCTTTTTAAAGCTTTAGTCAATTATTAAAACATAACAATGAGATAGGTAGCACTAATAAACCTCCGCTATTCACTACCAATACTAATTATGTTTATTGGCGAATACGTTTTGAGAGTTTCATCTCCTATAATGATCCTGATATGATGATTCCCTTGCTTGAACGATATGTTCATCCTCTTGCTGATGGAGATTTCCCAGGCGTTGCTCCACGAAAATCTGTTAGGTCTATGACTCCAGAAGAGAAGAAGTTATGGGATTTAGAACGAAAAACTCACTCCGCTTTAACAATGAGTTTAGCTACTGACGTAATGAGATGGTTTAAAAGGGGAAACGAAAAGTATAAAAAGAGTAAACTGGACCTCGTGAAAAAACAGTTTGAGATGTTCGATATATTGCCTAATGAATCTATCACTCAATTGTTTAATAGATACTCAAGATTGGTTAATGAGTTATCTGAGGGTGGAGTTATCCTAGCAACAGAGGATGTGAACAAGAAACTCTTAGGTGCTTTACCTAAGAAATGGGATCAACGTGTCGTGATGATGGAAGAACAAGAGGAGGTTATGGCACTGTCATTAGAAGATCTCATTGGGAGACTGCAAGCTTATGCACTTGATATGCAACGAAAAGAAACTAAATCAAGTGCCTATGTTCAAGAGCCTAGCTTGTATGGGGCTCAATCTCCTACTGATGAGAGCACTGGTGGGATGGCTTTCATGTCCGGTGGTACCTCAGCATCTAGTTCTCAGACAGGTGCTTCATCACAGGGAAGAGCATATTATTCTTCCAATACACCACCGACACCGGCTACTGAAGAAAATGCTGCTGTCTTCCAAGCTTTTCTCGGCACTTATGACAGTTTCTTATCAAAGAAGACCAGTACCATTGATCTCACTGATAGAGATTTTGAACAGATCGACCCTGATGATCTGGAAAGGATGGATATCAGGTGGAATATGGCTATGTTAACTAATAAGGCAAAAGGTACTTGCAGAGAACTGTGAGAAAGCACTTGGAAGATGAAACTGATGAAGGTTTGGATTTCGACAAAAGTAAAGTGCGATGCTACAACTGTCAGAATCTTGGGCATTTTGCTAAAGAATGTGAAAAGACCAAACAGCCCCCATCTGGCTTCACAAAGCCTTCTCCTTCTAAGCAACCTGTTACTACCGCTTCAAATGCCTTTCTCATGTTAAACGAAGACGCTTATGATTGGAGTGCTCATGATGATCTGAGCGAAAATAAAGCTCTCATGGCTCACATCTTGAATAAACCTGAGGTACCTATTGAAGAGCCATTATCTTGTGTGTCATGTATCAAATTAACTAACAAAGTTAACAGATACAGTGAGGATAATGAACGCCTTACGTCTGAGTTAGAATCACTTAATAAGGCAAATAAAATTTTAAAGGAAAATGAAATGGCTTTTGATAAAAAACTAAATGCTGCTTTCGAAGAAAGAAAAGCACTTAGGGCCAAAATTTTTAGTCAGCAAGACGCAATAGACAGTTATATGAATATGAAACTGATAATGAAAAAGGAACTTGCTGACTCACAGGCCGAAGTAATTGAATTAAAAAGAAAGCTGTCAAATTTTTCAACATCCTCACTGGTCTTTGATGAGATCCTACAATCGCAAAGGACAGATACGAAGAGTAAGGCTGGTCTTGGTTACCGCAATGTACCACCTCCTTCTGACTATCTGCCAATGCCTTCCAAGGATGCAGCCAAAGACTTTGTACCTACCTTTACAAAGGTAGATACAAAATCTGTTGCTGAGCCAGTGTTTGATACAACACCTACTGTTAAGATGCCTGAGTTTGTTAATGCTAACGTAGTGCCTCCAATTAATATTGAGGAGCCTGTTGAGGTAGAGGATTTAACTAAAGAGGCTCAGATTAAAATTGAAAAGGTTGATGTTAAACCCGAAAATCATATAATTACTAATGAATCTGAAAAGGCTTTTAATAGTAAGGGTAAAAACAAGGTTGTAAATGAATCCGAATCTGTTAAAATCTCAAAGAAGGATTCAAAAGGAAAATCTTCACATAATTCACAATCATCTGTGAATAATCTGAAGAACGGGAAAATAATTAATAAATCTGTTAAAAAACAACCTTCAACATCTACCTGTTCAACTTTAGAGGCCTCTACATCAACATGTACGCATAAGTGTTCATGTTCTGTAAATGCCTCAACTTCTAAGCCTCCCTCAGTAAATCCTCCATTGAAACAATTTGAGGAGAGTAAGTGGAAAAGGCCGTATGTGGAAAGGCAGTCGTGTTATCGGTGTGGTCAACAGGGCCACATCATTAGGGATTGTCGGTTATTATCCCTAGATAGGTTTGGTAGAAGGATGCCAAGAACTTCATTTTTTAGAAATTCTTTTCAAAAATCCGTTTCAAGGCGTGGTTCGTTTTCGCCTGTATCTAGTTGTGCATCCAACTCTCCAAAACCTATGGTTAGAGTAAACAAAGGTGTGCCCAGTAGACCTCAAGTCCAAAAGTACAACATTGTTGAAAACAAAACATCTGAACCTAACCAGGTTTGGAAACCTAAATCCACAAACGACACATCAATGAAATCATCTGAATTTTTAAAATATCATAAACTCATTGATGTGATGGTTATGGATGATAGTGGACAACCCAAGTCTATCAAGGCTTGGGTGTCTCATAATTACTAATGTTTGTTTGTGGTGATGCAGTCAGGTTTTTGATCGCTAATACTTTTAGTGACTGCAAGGATACGAAGAAGGTTGATTTCAAAGTGCTTATGTGTGGTGCTTATGTTTGAGTGAATGGATGAAATTCTGAAGTGATACGAGGTGGTTAATAAGTGCTAAAAGTATTTGAGTTTGACTTGATATGTGACTTGAAATTTTTGTTTCTTTCATGATTATTTATTTGTTTGTTTTTGAGTAAAGAATTTGCTGTTCGGGGGGAGTAATTTTAAAATTCCGATTTAAAAAGTTTGAAAAATATGAACAGGCAAATTCTTGACAAACGCAACTGCCACTCTTTATACTTGTTAGTATTAAAGAAACGCAATAGTTGCAACATTGTTAAAAATAGACGTTGAATTGTGTCTGTAAACAATTGGGGAAATGATAGTACATCAGGAGACATGCATAAAATGGAATTTTAAGGTTTATGCTTGATGTGTTAGTAGATTTATCTAGCATACTTGAAATATCTTTTATAAATATTAGATTCATCAAATGATGTATTGATAGGCATTTGTTCTAAAGTTACTAAGAAGCTTAACTTTCAAATATGCATATTATTTTATATAAAGACATATTAATATGTATGACACTAAGTTAAAATAAGGGCCGAATTGTCCGAAATATTTTGACGCTTCGTCTTAATATTTGGATGATGAACATGTTATGATCTAAAATATAGGGTCTTTGTATGGTGTTATCTGGGGGAATATATTAGGTGTCTCCTCTGTTGTATGAAAATACAGACCTGGTTTCATCTAATATATTCTTCAAAAGAACTTAGGTGCGTAGTCTATGTTAACCTATAGACAACTATTACGTACCCGTGGCATTCCTCAAATTCTCAAAATAAAATGTACAAAAGTGCAGAAAAGTTATAAAAAGTTTGCCTCGTACTGGTTTGTGTTAAATTATGGTACTCTGTTCATGTACCCTCTAGTTTAATTGTTCAGACTGGTGTTTGTTCAACCCGAACTATTGCTTATGTGACTCTGTTGTACGAAAGTACAGACCTGTCACCGCTATCTTAGTTCTAAAAATGTAATTATAGAAAATACACAATATTTTGGTCTTGCGACACAGAGCCTGTGTCGCTACAGCGACACAAAGGTTGTGTCGCAATGGGCTGGGCCTGCGACATAGGGCTTGTGTCGCAGGGTCCAGTAGGGTGTCTATATATATCGAGTTAGGATTTCGTTTTTGGGTTAATCAAACCCTAGAGAGAGAGAGAGATACGGCAGAGAGAGTGGGAAGAGAGAGTTTTGTGATTTGTAATCGTTATTCTTCAAGTGTTTATATATACGAAAAGATTATAGAATCGTTGTGTTTGTGTTTACGTTTCAATTGCTTGATTGATTGTTTCCGCCATTCAATTGAGTCAAACGACAAATCTAGATCCGTGATTAAGGGAACCTACAACGCAAGATTTGTAAACGCTTTATCTGGTTTTATTATATAATCCTTCTTCGTTATTTTTAAATATGTTTTGCTTTTGTCATGCTTATTTAAAGATGTATGCTAAGAATATTATGATAGGCTAAACAAATATGTGTTTGCTATGATAGACGTTATGCTAGGGTAGTTATACTATAAATCATGTTGTTACTCTGCTTGTATGCTATTGAATTATATTTGAATCTATGAAATAAATCTCCATTGTTTATCTATCCAACTTATGTTGTAGTTTGACACCTATTGATAGAATTAGACCAATTACTAGAAATAGGTCCCTCAATTATTCTGCGTCTGATTATCGATGAACTCGACATGGCCGTTGTTCTCCTGATTGAAATATATCGAGAGGAGACACGGAGCCTAGGAATAGAGATAGTTTAAATTTATTTTCATATAATAAATGTTTTAGAGAGAACTTTCGGAACATTTATGACTTAATCATTTATCTAGATACTCTGCAGAAAATAAACTGAATACTGTTACGCTACTCTACTGCATGTTCTTGTTTGATTGTTGCTTTAGGATTTGCATGCTAGTATCACTTTGTCTGAATGCTGATTGTTAGATACATGATCAGGTTTTCAAATATGGATTAATTTCATACATCAGTTTAATACGTTTGAATAGTTATGATATTTTATATGAAATAATGATGAACAATTTAACTGACCGTTAGACAGACCATCCCAACTTATTCCGCGGGACAACTCCTGTTCATGTTTTTGTTTATTCATGTCATGATACGGATATCTCAGATGTCCGAAATTGGGAAATAGGATTAGAGGATGGTTGTCGGTTAAATTGGTTACTATATTTGGGAGAACTTCCGGTATAGTTGACAATCCACTCCTCTTATCTCTGTGACTTGTTATTTATCTGATTGCGGACAACTCTACGTTAGATAAATAATAGGCTAGGAGCATGGCTCATTAGGAGATATAAAATCTTAATCCAAATTAGACAACAAAGAACCCTTCAACGTAGCAAAGGAAAAACCATAAACCGGCTGAACCCCTGGTATAGCATTGGAAACACCTCAGTGTGTAGTACGTGGAAGTCATGGAAAGGTCGTAGGTATAATACTTTGTGGATCATCGTTGAGTATTCTGAGTTGACGGGAACCTCTGGATTAGTCATCAAAACTAAAGCCTTACTTAAAATAACTACCCCTCAATAGCATTAACCGTCATCATAGTGAACACTCTCTTAATCTTGTAGTCCTCTTAGCCACCTCACCACCTTTAATTTTACTTTATTTCCGTAGTTAATTAGAAAAACAAAATAAAACCCTTTCCAAATATTAAAAACCCAGCTAAATCTACCAAAGATAACTTTGATCCTTAATCCCGTGCCCGTTGTAGCTTGAAGAACGACCCTAGGTCATACTTATCGTTGATTTAACCTATAGCTTTAGTATACTTAAGCCCAACAAATACAAATATAAAACAACCCTCTGGTGAAGCCGCTAGCGGACGGTCCGACGACAGGACACGCAGTTCCTGACTGACCGCTGGTGGCCCATCAATGTTATGTGTTATTTTGTGTACATAAATTATAGTTGTTTAATTAATAATCTCATATATTTTTAGTAATTGTCTTTATTTGTAATTAGTTAACGTGAAGAACGATTTATGTGAAACAAGTAGAGTGTTCATTTGGATTGATTGGATCAAATCCGATCCATTTATCTAAATTCATTTGGATTTTGGTTATCAAAATGTGAATTCGATCCAACCAAACAAATATCAATTCAAACCGAACCGAACCAAATTACTATTTATATGGATCGCTTTTAAACGTTTTGGTTTTTTTGTGAACTGCATTAAGGTATCATTTTGACTCGTGAAAAGGTAATGTGATGAACGATATCAACGGCTATGTATTGTGATGTTAAGTTGAGAGTTTATATAAATGTGGAGTTAGTGTTTTATATCAAAACTTAAGATTTTAAGTTATATACAATGATATATATTAACAATAACAATACCAATTATATAATAAAGTTTTATGTATAAAAAATAACCAAAGAAATATTCAACATATATTTGATAAATAAACAAGAGTATTATATAAGAGCATTAGATACTGTTATTACTATTCGGTCTATTTGTACAATCCGGTTCTAATAATAGTAACAAAAACCAACCCAAAAATGGAAATACTAATTTGGTTTTTGCCCGATCCGATACTAAAAATCAAATTGTCCAATCCGAACAGTCCACTCCGAATAAACTATTTGGATCATCTAGTTATATCCGAACTGTAAACACCCCTAGAAACAAGACCATCGAAGGCCAAAATGTAAAATAAAGAAGACTTTATGCCTTGCACGTCGAGTTCGACATTTGAGCGAATTCATTCACCCTCTAAGATAACGTTTTCTGAGGCCAGGACTCTGGACAATCGTCTATTTCATTAACCCTCGAAGACAGAAAATTTCAACAAGTAACATATTTGAGATTACAAGATATATATAAGGGATACGTGTCTTGGAATACATTCAACTTGACTCAAACATCTATTGTGTGTATCTTACTTACGAGTATTGTTTTTAATGTATAAAACTTGTAAATTCGATCTATTGTATGTATTTACCTACAAAAGGCTTATGTGGCAACAGTTACAATATTTGTGGATGACTCGATGATACGTCCGACACCAAATCATCACTCCACCTAAATATCTATTGTGTGTATCTTACTTACGAGTAGTGTTTTTAATGCATAAAATATGTAAATTCGCTCTATTGTATGTATTTACCTACTAAAAATGCTTTATAATCTAATCCTAGTTCAAGGAATTTTTTCGACCACCTGGATCTGGAAATTCTTTAAGAGTCTATCGCCGACACCATCCTCGAGTTTGGATCTGGATCTGGAAGAGTTTGACGGAATCGATGGTTCTTGTGCTCTTGGTGGTGGGTAAACAGATAAGCATCAACAACGGCGGTGGTGTCTGAGATTTGCAGGGCCGCCAACGGTCGATTCTCCGGCTACCCCTTCTGCCCAAAAAACAACAACAAATTCGGTCCTCACTGTATTGATGTAATGTCATAGAAAATTGTTTTTTAAGTTCCCGTATTTTTTTTCTTTTGTTTCCCTCTGGTCAAGGTTAAAAAACCATTTGTGTCTCACATATTAATGAAATCTCAAAATTTCATTTAGTCGAAAAGTTCAACAAAATGGGATTGTGGCCAGAGCCGGCCCTGGCTATAGGCAGCCTGGGCGACGGCCCGGGGCATCAATGGTGAAGGGGCATCACAAGATAGCAAATTCTAAAAGTTTAGGATCGGTAAAAAAAATTGAATTTTCAGTGATTTAATTCAAGTATATGATATCGTAAGATGTAGAATATACATTTTACATAGTTTAAACATGATAATTGAACTCACAATGGAGATATAAAAGCTTAAAACTAGGCTTCTTGAAAGTAACTTTAGTTGCAGGGGATTAAATTGGGGAAGATGACTTCACTTTGCTTTTCTCGTATAATGCCCCTCCTATTATGGCAGAAGTAATCATTTTAGCCCTTTAGCATTATATAATTTCTCAATTTAACCCCTTACTTGAAATGATGCAAAAAAATTTCCAATTTATAGCTAGGTAAAGATAAAAATAATGACAGTGAACTAAAAAGAATTATTTTTTACTGTTACTTACTAATTATATTTCCAATTTGTAACATATTATTTTTTACTGTTACTTACTAATTAGACTTATAAATAAACATTTTGATTCTTTTTACGTTTAAAAATTCACGTGTCTTTAAATTTAATAAACATTTTGATTCTTTTTACGTTTAAAACATCATGTATCTTTAAATTTATTTACATTTTTATTTTGGACTTTTAAATTTTTTTTAAAAAGTAACAAAAATTTAAATACTCGTATTTCTTTCATAACATAGAGAACATATTAAAGTTTAAATATAAAATAATAAACGATGTTATTTAATACATCTCTTAGCTAATGGGAGAAACGTAATAAAGTTTTTATTTCTATCTTCTCAAGTTATAACATCTTATTTAATTATGAAAATCAACGTTGATGAGTTGTATAATTGGACTAGATTTCAAACCCCGAAAAAATATGTTATTTGTTTACAAGATTCAGTAGGGGCATTTTCTAATCATTTCGCCGACGGCATCAAATAATTCAGGACCGGCCCTAATTGTGGCAACATTTAAAATCGAACATGTAGTGATTTATATAGTTCCGTCAATGTTAGGCCGAAGATTACTTCAGATCAGGGAACGGTTACAGTTTTCCGGACAGCGGGCGAGTATACCGGCCATAATCGAACAACTATCATCAAAAAACGAATCACCGTCACCGGAATGAACCAAACCGATGACACCATTTTCCGGTGAGCGTAAATTACATGAAGGTGAAGGCTACTCCCAAATTAAAGAGATAATATGAATAAAAAAATTAAAAACACTGAAGGCTACTCCCAAATTAATTATTTAACTTCTTAGACTCAAAAACTAACATAAAGGTGAAGTATGTCACCAAGTTTATCACCAGTGTAACACAACTGATTCGTACATACGTATAATTACATTTAAAAAAAATACACCAAATAATAACACAGTGATACATCAAAAAATAGCAAAATGATACACAACAAAAAACACATAAAACCCAAAATAACAAAATTGAACAACAGATGGCTCAAATCAACTTGTTCCCGGAATTTCCGTTCTGAATTTCTCCCCGATGGCGATCAAGGTTGCGGTCGTTCAGGTACTGTTTCCCGAAAGTTTTTGCTCGAATCTACTCCCGGAAATTTGTTACGGTGATTTCGGTGTCCATTTTATAGGGTTCTGACGGTTGCTGGTGGTTGTTTGATGACAACGAAGACTAGAGAAAAGATAAAAGGCAGGAATTATTATTATTTTTTTCGAAAAAAAATTATTAATTGGTGGCGTAGGGAACTCCAGTTGCGGCGGTATAATGAGAGCTCGCTGGTAACAGTTGTGAATGTGAGATCGGTCGAAGTTAGGCCTTGAGAATTGCAGAAATAGAATAAGAAGTGAGAGGGCATGAAATTGTTGATTTGACAGATAATTTATGACATGTCAAGCCACATATAATTTTTTTTTTAAATTTAACTAGTAACCGGTTAAGGGCTCAACATGTCAAAAAGTACATACAATAGAACGAGTTTATGAGTAATATGTATCAAAAATTAAACCCGTAGTATAAAAATTAAACCCGTAATATATAAATATAATAATAATTTTAAAATAAAATACATACTGTAGTTGGATGTATTTGGGTAGAGTAAATCTGATATAATTTAGCCGACCTATCATTGTTGTATTTCATGTATGTAAATTAACAAAACAATACATTATGGAATATTGATGTAGGATCACACTAAATTTTTCCTAAATTTGAGTATGAACAGAAGTATCACGTGGGTGGGGCTATACTTTTAGCTAAAACCGCGTTAAAAGGTCATTGTACAAGTAGTGATCGTATCTTAGATCTGCCCACTTGCTTTGGTCGCTGTCCTGTCCTGTATACCCCATATCCTATCACTTTTTGCCCTCTTTCCCTACATCCAATCCAATATGTCAATCATATTTAAGTTTTTAAGAGCATTTGGAAAAAAATAAGTTCATACTACTACTTCACGTCATGACACATCTTACTATATTTTATAAATTTATATCATATATCATTACTCCATAAACATTTTTAAGTATATAACTGTGTCTCATTAATTTATTCCTTATCATTATATGAAAATAGATTATGATGATGGTGAACCCGATAAACCTTTTCTCTCCTAAGTTCATGTGGATGAACCTCCTAATTTGTTTCTTTCAGGGACATCCATAAACTTGTTTAAATAGGTTGAAAGTTCATAGCATGACATTCTACCTGACCGTATATTTGGGTATGTGTAAAGAATTCTAGATTCACTCAATCAACAATCACAAGATCAAAAGAACTATACTCGATTAACAATAACCGGCCAAAAGCCAAATACAAAACTCAAAATTATCTTCACCTAAAATAAAAACTCTCAATGATTAATTACCAACGGGTAATAATCATTCACTCACAACCAATCTATTTTGTTCATCCAAGATTGATGAACCAAACTACAAAATGGAGATTAAACTTTGATAATGAAAAAACTGGAGAGAAGAACTAAAAACGTCCCGTTCCTATTTACAAACATATTATACAGTAAAATAAAATAAAATTAAAGAAAATAAACTATTTACATTTTGCCCCTTCTGAAAGACTTTCTTGTAAATCTGCACACATCTTACCAAACTTACACTTGAGATCCCTTTATGTTTCTGAATCTGCAAAACACCACACATACAAATACACTTCAAGAGTATGGATAGCCATTATTGATGCTCTATTCAGTTTATTTCGGGAGGACGGACATTTTTACTCAGATGTACGCGGTCTAACTGTATTATCTCATGATCGTTTCTGACCCTTTACCTAACCACCCAAGATATGTTGCTATTGAGGTTTGAACCTGACCACCCCATATATACGAAGAAAAATTAGCATCGTGATGCCATATAGGTTTGCTTACGGAATAGTAGAGTTTTTCAATAAATAAACTACATTATTTTTGGTTATAGTAATAATATAGAGAAAATAACCTACATAGTTTAATTTAGTCCTCAATATCTATTTTGATCAAGGATCTCGCTCCATCACATCAATTTGGAGCAAAGTGTAGTATAAAAAAATCCTTGTTAGTTTGCTCCAATTAAATGTCTAATAATTCGCTCAATTTATTAAAAAATACACATGAATTCGCCCAATACCATTTATTAAAAAATACACATGAATTCGTTCAAATGTCCAACAATTCGCTCTAACTATTACAAAATAAGCATGAATTCGTTCAAATGACCGACAATTAGCTCAAATGCACAACAATTCGCTCCGATTATTAAAAATACACATAAATTCGCTCAAATGCCCAATAAGTCGCTCAAATTCTCCGCAATTCGCTCAAATGTTTAGAAATTTGCTCCAATTGAAAAAAAAACACACTAAACATTTCGCTTCAACTCAAAAACACACACTACATTTCGCTCCAAGTTGATGTGATGGAGCGAGATTCTTGACCAAAATTGATATTTTTCAAGATTTTGTCCATATTTAGATATAGGAGGTCAAATATAACCATATATGTAATTTTCTCAGTAATATATATGTTGTCATTATATATCGGAGATAATTACACAAATCGTCCAATAAGTTTGCCTCAAATTTTACTGACAGTACTTTACGAACTTTAATTACACAAAGCATCACAAGCATCATTACTTTTGAAACTTGTTACGTCAATAGTCCTTTAGACTAACAATCATTAGTTACTCCGTTAACTACTCCAAATATTTTATTTTTTAATTAATTTTTCTTTGACTAAAATATATAATATAAATTTAAAATTTGAAATATATATTATATATTTTAGTCAAAGAAAAATAAGAACATATTGAGAACACCTTAAAAATATATTATAAGTTTATATTATGAATTTATATATATATATATATATATATATATATATATATATATATATAAAGTAAAGTTCCAATGAGAACACCTTAAAAATAAGAATGGCTAAGAACACCTCATAAATGCACAACTAGGCAATAAAATCATTAGATTCACACTAATACATTTCAAATATGTGTAGAAAAATAGATGCTATAATCGTGCATCAATCATTTTTTCGATTTTGTGCATTTTTAAAAGTGTACATTTATTTTTCTTTGCATATTTGAGATGTGTGAATCTAACTATTTTATCAAGAGTCATTGTGCATTTGAAGTGTTCTTAGCCGTTATTATTTTTAAGGTGTTCTCATTTGATCCAAACTATATATATATATATATATATATATATATATATATATATATATATATATATATGGTTTAGTGCAGGGGAATTCATTTAACTTTAGTCTCATCTCTATAGTGTGTACCAACTTCATTTTAGTCTATTGTGTGCATCAACCTTTCAACTTGGTCTATTGTGTCTATCAATGACTAATTTGATGATGTGACAACCGTATAATGCGCCACATCATATGACACGTTATTGACACATCATCACAAACAAGTGCCACGTCAGTCGGATACACACAATAGATCAAGTTGAAAGGTTGATACATACAATAGACCAAAATGAAGTTAGGTATACACTATAGAGATCGGACTAAAGTTAAGTGCATTCCTCTGCACTAAACCCATATATATACTGTTAGGATAAACTGATTTGGGTTTGGAATTACCACTGATCATGTAAAGTTGAAGTGAACAAGTGATTACTACTGATGGTGAAGATTACAACTGCTTGAAGAATCGAAGTTACAACTGCTACAAGGATTAACACTGATAGTTAGTTTTGTAAGTAGTTACCACTGTTTATGTAATTATAACTGTTAGTGTATTTTATAGTGGTTAACACTGTTAGTATCATTTGTACTTAGACTATCATAAATGAAGCAGTTACCACTGTTGGAAGTTTGTTTCCACTGAATGTTCAAATGCGGTAGTTAACACTTTTATGACTTTGTGATAAGAATGAGTTTGTTATGGAAGTTATCTAATTCCATAATAATAGGAGATTGTACAGGACTCTATGTGTTATAAATAGAGATCCTTAGAACCTAGAATTAAGACGAAATTAGTAAAAAAAAGATAGCGCAACTTCAAGGTGTAAACCCTAATACAACAAGTGTATTCGTCTTATTCATATTAATAAGATTGGAGCTTTAATTTTAATATTTGTGTTTTGTTATTTGTTCTCAATATTTATCTTTGATCTTTCTAATATTATTGAGTGTTATTCCGCAACTTCTCAATAATAATTCAAAGCTTGTTCAAGGTTACAAGTGAATTGAATTGAAACGGGACTATCATATACATATATACATATATACATATACATATATATATATATATATACATATACATATATACACATATACATATACATATATACATATATACATATATACATATATATACATATATATATAGTAACATGATTTTTTTTTACTATGATTCAATACTTTATTGATATGATTCAAATTTTTATTAATATAATTTTATATTTTATTGCTTTGGTTCAATATTTGATTAATAAGATTTAGTCTTTTATTGATATGATTCAAAAGTTTATAGTTATAAAAAATTGAATCTTAGAACAAAAATACTGAATCATAATAACAAAAAAATCATTATCTCCCTTCTCTTCTTAAAAAACCTTCTATCTTCATCCCACTCCTATATATATATATATATATATATATATATATATATATATAGGGGAATGTTTAAATGAGAACCACTCAAACGTTAAGAACTTACGAGAACAAAATGAATATGTGATTGTTCACATGTGATTAACTTTATACACATGTGAACACTAATATTTGTTCGAATAAGAAACAAAAAAATGTCAAAAGTTGCAAAATTACATATAATAATACGTAAAAACACATATGTTTACAACTGAACAGTTCACATGTGAACAAGTCGGTTAAAGTTAGTTAAAATAAATTTTAACACATAATTTTTCTGTTTTCAAGGTTTTTATTGATTCTTATTAACATTTTTATAAATATTTTGGGATTATACACATATGCACAATCATGTATTCAAGTGGTTCTCAAAGTTCTCAACTTTTAAAAAGTTCTCATTTGAACCTCCTACTATATATATAGTAGGATCAGAAAAGTAGGAAATTTAAGGAGAGAAGTGGGAGAAGCAATATAATTAAGTATTTTATAACTATGATTCAAAATTTTGTTACTATAATTCTACAATTTTGTTGTTTTGGTTCAATACTTTATTAATAAAATTTAGTCCTTTATTTTATGATTCAAAAGTTATAGATAATAAAATTTTGAATCATAGTACTAAAATACTGAATCGGATTGTTTCTCACTCTTCTCTCCCAAATTTCCTTCTCCGTGGAACTGACTCCTATATATATATATATATATATATATATATATATATATAGGTGCACAAAGCATAATGTCCGTCTTCCGCATTTCACTTAGCAATTCAACACCAAATTCGGTCCTCTTCTCAATTGAAACATCAAATTTAAAAGTTCACCACCCAAAAATATCACCCATGGTCATTTTTAATGGAGTAATTAACGATCTTTAATATATCAGAACTATTAGCGTAACAAGTTTTAAAAGAAAGTATGATTGAAATTATTTAAAATTAGTAAAGAACTTTCAGTAAAATTTGAATTTTGTTTAATTTATATGTCACAACTGTTTTGCAAGTTATCAAAAAGTTGTACACTTGTACACAATGTTCAAGATAAGACGTACTATAGTACTACACTAGTAATTATAGCCCATCTCGATCGAATAAGGAAATCAAGGTATTAATTTTTTTTTATGTTAAGTTTTGAATACATAGTTTAGATATATAATGTCTGTTCTGAATAAGTCATATATAATTAATTATTATTGTTTTATGTGTTAAACGTCCGAATAGCAAAAAAACAAACAACCTTAAATGACTTAATAAGTAAATCATTTTGGGTATTCTAACATCAATGATTTGAATTTAAAGTTTGATTGAAAATATAAGCGCGTGAGATTATTATTAAGTGTTAAATTACATGTGATTTAACATTACGAATTTTTAAAACCCTGTAAAAGATGAAAATAAAAATTCATTGAAAGTGTATAACGTGAGATCTTTAATTAAAAATAAAATGACGCTGATTCTGAAAAATGTGAAATAGGTATTTAAATTAGTTTAATCCTATAAAACTTAATAACACTCATAAAACTCTTATAAATTGTATTTTTAGAGTAAATGGTTGATATATATATATATATATATATATATATATATATATATATATATATGAGGGTAGGGATCAAGAGGGAATTAATTTTTTGATAGAAATAGGGAAACTAACCATTCATTCACGATGAATGATAATCAAACATTAAAAAATATATTTTTACCAAGAAATATTAATCAAAACCGATGTTATACCTACTAATATTCATAAATAAACTACTTTTTATAACTTATAATATCATATGATGAATATTAAGAGAATTTTCTAGAATATTAAGAGAATTTACTAACATTCATCATTAATGAATGTTAACCGAAGTGGATATTATCAGTTTTTAAAAAAATTATTCGTTAACATTCGTCCACGATGAATGATAATCAAAACGTATACAAACATATTTTAGGGAATTTCCTAACATTCATCGTTGATTAATGTGTAACTTCCATCTTCCCCAGAAAATAGTGTTTCTCTCTAGATCCGGACCCTATATATATATAATGAAGTGATCCGATGAGAACTAACAATTGACGAGAACTGTGAGAACTAGATGCAAATACCAAATGTATCTAATAATCTCTAATATTTTGTTTGAAATTAGATGCATTTTGTATTTTGCATCTAGTTCTCATGAATCTCATCAATTGTTAATTCTCACACGATTCTCACCTTTTATATATATATATATATATATATATATATATATATATATATATATATATATATATATATATACATTGTGGTGGTTTCAATGTAGAATGTTAAAAAAATGAAGAATGAAATAAATCAACATGATTGATCCATTTCCTTTAAAACTCAATTTTCACTCGTATCTTTAAAATCAAATATCTCACAAACGGCATGACCAAAAATTATAAAAATTACATATTCGAAATCAGCGTCTTTTTCTCTTCGATTAGAGATCTCACAAGCTATACTTTCGAAATTTTTTTTTCATTTTTTGTTGGGTCGTAGAAAATGTGACTTATATAATCACACATTATTTTATATATAATCAATGTGATTTATGGGTAAATATAACTGGTACACGACTATTCATCAATTGTAGATGTTAACTCACACATGATTACAACTTATTATTCATTCATATAAACAAATATAAATAAGATTTAGGAATTGCATTCGTTTACGGTTAAAATCCCATGTGATTATTGATTTGAGGTTTAATCACATGTGTTTTTCAAATGAATTATGTGATAATAACTGATAATTCACATGTGATTTCACATTTATATTTATTTACATGTATAATTATAAACAATTATTAAAAATTCGTATCTATTTACACTTTATTCAAATGTGATTACTAATTTAATATTTAATCACATGTGATTATAACTAAATATTTTTCTGAAGGTTTATTAAATTATCAAATAAATTATTTTTATGTGATTTTAAACTTATAATTTGTAAATTTAATTATTCATATGTGATTATAGATTGTGATTTAAAACTTATAATACATGTGAGTGTTAAATCACATGTGATTTATTATTACGAGTTTCACATACCCATTAGAAAACGAAAAAAAAAGTTCGTCGAAAGTATGTCATGTGAGATCTCTAATTAAAGATAAAAAAAATGTTGATTTTAACGGTGTAATTTTTATAATTTATGGATATACGGTTTGTGAGATATTTAGATTTAAAAAAAAAGCTGAAAATGGATAAATGAAATGAAACAATCCTTTTGGGTCCTTTATTCTATATTTTTTAACATTTTATACATACATACATATATATATATATATATATATATATATATATATATATATATATATATATTTCTAGTTCAAGTCTTTTATAAAGATTCTTTATTTTCCCTTTATTTGGAGATAGAATTAGAGATAGAGATGGATGAACCTTTTATTAATTTGGTCTGACATCTTAAGTACTTGAACATAGCTAACCATAACAAGCTAGCGCCAGTACTCCTTGTGATCTCGAATTGAGTTTTGGACAAGGTCTTTTGCCACTTAACTTCTAGTGTAAACTGATGGTTATATTAACTAAAGAGTTAGTGCATGGTTCGACTATGTAGTTTACATACAATTGTACACAGTTAGTCCCTATATTTCATTTTTGCGACAACTTTTGTGTATTTGAACTGTTGGGGCAAAAAGTGAAATATAAGGATTGACGGTGCAATTATGTGTAAACCACATGGACGAACCGTGCAATTAACTCTTAGTTAAATTACAAAGCTAGTTAGTTGCTACTTGCTAGTTATATAAAAATCCCAGGGGATAGTGTGTGTGCGTTTTTGCACCATCTTTTATCATACCTTGTTATTATTTTATCTAGTTTTATTTAGTTATTTATTTTGAACTACAATCTGATGTTAAAAATGTACACTAGTTAGAAATAGGCAGGGAATACGGGCGAATATTACTTATTATTACTAGTATTATTCTGTCTTCAGTAGCCATGCTTATTAAATTTCGAAACTAGAATTCACATTACGAGAACCCGAGATTTGGTCATAGTATTAATTAAACATAACATATGTATAAAATCCACGATAAGTAGATGTGTAAACTGGATTTAGAAGCATATACAATTAAAGTAAAATAATAAAGAATACTCGTACATATATGTAGTATGGTATACTTTTAAATTAAATATGTGAAATTGCTGTATACTTTTTAATAAATTAAAATATGTGATAGGTTAATCCTTAAAGCATCAATAATCCTGCTGTATACTTGACTCCGGTTGATGGCAACCATGAGTTGCCTAACAAAAATTGGGCGACTGTGAAATTGCTGGCCTGTGTGGAATCATTGATGGCATGAAGACCAGGCCAGGAGACGCGACCTCCTAAGCCAGCACCTGGACCATAGTTCATGTACTCTGCATAGTAAAGAGTATCGAGGGCAAAGTTACCGTTCCATTCAAGCCATCCTTGAGGCTGAATGAGGGGACTCATGTAGGATTGCAAGAAGATGGTGCGAGAATACAACTTCCATGGGCGTCCAAGATATGTGGGCATACTAGTATTGGAGTCGATCAAATCAGGCTCCACGGATATGTTGGAAAACTGGATAGAAAATCCTGAAGGTTGAGTTGGTTCCTTACGGCCTTGTGCTGTAATTGTGTTCTTTTGGTTAGGAAGGCCCTTCTTGGCTAGTATCTGACAATTTTGAAACACCACAACTCCATCTCCAAATATGAAATCAACCGTCCCTGTTATTAAACATTCTCTGTAGAACTGACGCATCGAGTGGGCATACAGAGTGTCCTGGTACCCCGTAATACCACACCGGAAAATAACAGAAAGGTCTGAATCAGATCGAAATGCAACTGCTTGGTGCTTCTCAGGGCCTGCCGTGTTTTCAAATCTCATATCACGAGCTATAAACCCTTTGCCCTTCACAGCTGTACATGTATCCATGTAGTAGTACTTGTTAATCAATGTAAGTAATTAATTAATTAGGATGTATACTAGTAGTACTGTAATATATTTTTGTAGAGTAAATGTTAATCGCTTACCGAACGTAGCAGAACGATAGGTGGTCCAACCATCACCGAAGCTGTGGTTACCAGAAATAATGGTGAGATCCATGCCATCACCAATCATCATGATGTTCGTTTTCTTTTTACTGATCTCCACATACTCCCGGTATACACCCTTCTTGACGTAAATCACATAGCGGCGGCTGTTATAGTCTGGTACTAGAGAGATGGCATCCATCACCCTGGAGAAGTTGCCGCTACCGTCTGCTGCCACAACCACATCAGCTGCTACGTTATTGGCTTGGAGGAGTTTCCGATCATTTGGTTTTAGCCATCCAGGTAGCTTCCTCCTACCAGATGGAATTTGATGATGAGCTGGAAGCTGCTGCTGCTGCTGGCGTACCATACCAAGTACATCACGCACTAACGAGGTGACCTGGTCAAGGCTACCGGCTACCAACATCTTTACAACGCTATTTGTACCCTCAAATCCATCCATGCAGGTGTCTTGATTACCTAATGCCCCGCCAAGCCAAGTCCTCATATCAGCGCCAATGTTACCGGTGCTGTTATATTTGCCTAATTGATTGAAATAAGTACAACCACAAAATTAAGATAATGGGAAATCAAATATAAGGTTGAGACACCAAGTTTTTAATTTGTTATTGAGGTTACCTGTTGTGGGGCTCTGAGAAGCAGAGAGAGTCCAGGTGAGTTCATCAGCAGAGAAATCAAGGAGATCAAGACAATCAGCAATGGCATTAGAAAGCCGGAAATCCCCACCAAGATTACCACTGAATTTAGACACAACAGAGATCACGTCTCGGACTGTTTGAATGGTAGACCTTAGAAAATCAACAAAATCAGATCGGGTAACTTTCAAGCACTCATCGCTGCTGTATTTGTAAGAAGCAAATATGGGAGTGGAAAGACTGGATACTAGTACTAGTATCAGGACAAGTTTTTTGGTCCTTAAGAAACAAGCCATAACTTGGATTTCGGAAGAGGAAGAGGAACTTAACTAACTTATCGACCGAGGTGGGTATATATATCCGTATCGAGCGAGCGAGCCTTACCGTGATCCCATTTAATTTAATGACTAGTATATAGTTAAATTAGACGTAGTATATATATGTGGTCGTCGAGTGGTGGGTGGGTGGGGTAAAATTTAATTAATTGGGTTTGGGAGACAGGTAAGGGCTATTTAAGGCTGCAAGGAAATGAACAGGACCGGAAATGGTGTACTGTACGTATGTGGTAGCAGCATTTGTGTTTAAAGGTAGGTCCTCCGATCCCCCTCTTAGGATTCTGTCCATCTTTGTATTGTGTGCCACCTAGCCTAATATAGTTAAACAAGTATATATGCTTTCGTTTACTTACCCACTTTAAACCTCTTAATTTACCCTTTCTTTCTATTCCTTGTTGCCTAGCTCTTTCTATCTCTTTCCTTTGCTATTAATATCAACCCAAGATTGAAGATCCTACTCCATCTTCCATTATTATGTCTTTGGGTTATTTGCAATTTTTTTCCTTGTAATTTTTGGTTTTTGCCATTTTATCCTTTTATTATTTTTTTCGCATTTTTTTTTTGTACACTTGGTTCTGATTTTTGCCTAATATATCATTGGGCAAATAGTTCAAAAAGGGAACATAAGTTAAAGAAATTCCTAATCGAGGGAATATGACTTTTACAATCGCCTAAAAAGAAGTATGATTTCAATTTTTAGCCTAAAGAGGATTTTTTTTGACAAAAAAACGAAATTAAGAGAAAAACGACCTGTTTGAATTTTTTTTTGTCCCGATTGATCCTGATGTGTAAATACACATCATCCTTTCATTTAATACGTGGCTCGTATAGTTGTTACCTAACATCTTGGCCCTTTATAAAAATGTAATCTCATAACTAGGGTTTCATTCATAAAAAAAGCAGGCGACATTAGGGTTTCAACTTGAAGCTCAGATCTTGAAGATGGCTAATCGTGGCACTGAAGGATGCAATTGTGGTGGTGTTGCAAGAATGTGTACGTCATGGACACATAAGAACCCGACACGTCGATTCAAGAGTTGCCCGAACTATAGGCTTTCGTGGGAACTTCGATGCAACTACTTCAGATGGGTCGATCCAGAGCTCCTTAATGAATGGTATAAGAAAAAATTTCTTGAACTGAATGGTGAGAAAGAACGATTTGAAGCAGAGGTTGCAAAGTTGAAGTGGATTTTAGTGTCGATTTTGGTGGTGTTTGTTGGGATATTTATGGTAGTTAACTGATCTTTTCTATCTTTATAAGCTTAGATGTAGTTTTTGTGACGGTAGAAAGTACTCTTTTGGATATGTAATGGAAAATGTTAGTTTTTGGTATAATATAATGAATATTTTGGTGTTTAATGAATGAAAATGTTTCGTAGTATTTATCAATTGATGGTGATTCCAGAATTGAAAACAAGCTAAAAATGCTAACATTAGAAAAGATAGAAAGCTTATATATTAGCAATGCATGTTTGAAAATAAAAGTCAATCATTACCAAAGTTAACATCCATGATTTACAGTGAACCATTACATTCAAAATACTAAAACCACCAAAATACTGAAACCACCAAAATACTAAAATAAGTGTTTTGCTAATATCAAGCCATTCTGATATCAAAATATGCTTGTAGCAATAGTAATGCATACATCCATTACAGTTTAGGTTTAATTGTTGCAAGTATTGTGTACTATCTACCATCTTCAGTCCATCTTAATTGGATTATCTTCAGTCATCCCAATTCCATCTGCATTGACAACATTCTTGGCTAGCTTCCTTTGCAAGATCCTTTCAGACTTCTTTCTTGGGGGAACAAATGGTTTGTTTCCGGCCTTTGCAACTCTAGCATTCGGTGGATCAAGCATTGCATCAATTTCATCAATCAAGGGATTTTCAAGTTGCTGCACATTTGTAACTGACACATTACCAACAAGTGAACCAGAATTGTTAGCATTTTGGTTAGACACTGGAATGTCAACCAACCCATCATTTTGGTCAACCAACCCAGTTTGAGATCTTGTTCTCATACCTCTAGTATTACCACCACCCCTATTCACACCACCACCCCTGTTTGTACGTCTAGCATTACCACCTCTACTTGTACCTCTAGTATTACCACCACTCCTATTCACATCACCACCCCTACTTGTACCTCCAGTGTTACCACCATTCTCATCAACAACAATATTAGCACCCATCCTGTCACTTCTACTTGGATTATAAACTCTAGGTCTACCTCTCTGCCTAGGTACTCTTATGACTGGTAATGGTTGATTAGTGCAACTGGTTTTATTGTGACCATATTGATAACATTTAAGACACTTTCTACTTTTTGTGGACCTCAATGCTCCATTACCATTGCCTTCAGTATATGACATTTTTCTTGTAACAGGGGGTCTACCTGGCATCTTTCTTTGAACATGAGGTATTGGTCTTGGTTTGTTTGTTCTTGGCCATTGTATCTCACCACCCACAGTTTTTATAAAGTTATTAAATGCAACAACCCACTTTGATTTTTTCAAACTATCACTAACCAAACAATCAGTGTCTTTGCCAACATGATATATTGTTCCACTTACTTGCCAGAATCTACATGAACAAGTTATGGAATTTAAGTTTACAGTAAAGATCTCTTCATGACTAGTAGTTTGGACTTCAAACTCTTGTATTCCACTAACCACACAACCCAAGTCCTATGAGCATATAGAAAGCAAACATAAGTGTTCCACTTTACCACACACATAAGTAAGTGCAATTTACATTGTTAAACATATAGAAAGAAAACATACCTTTGAAGCCTCTTACTCTCTTCAACTCTCATTCTAATAGTTGGACATATCTGGTGTTCCCACAAGTCTGCCTCTTTCCTTTGATCCACTAGCCTAACCATAACTTTCATTCTAATTTGTTCTAACATTCCTATAATAGGCTTCTTTCTGGCATCCTTTGTCACACCCCCAAAACGGTCAACGTTGGTCAGCGGAAGCAATTGTGTACGGAGGTGGGGGCGTCGACATAAACATTGGACATTCATACATATCAGAGCATATGATTATCGCAGAACATATATGTATTAAGATGCCATAATTAATTGTTTACAAAAGTTTACAATTCATCGAATCGTAGAAGTAGAAATGTAGTTTAAGTTATACAAAAGAAATCCCATTGGCTTCAAAAGATGGCATCCTAAATTCTTCGTGGGTCGCCTAGTTTCATAAGTATGCATGCAGTCTCACATGTGCAGCTAATTCCCTGAAAAAAATAGTAAAAAGTCAACAAAATTGTTTAGTGAATTCACAGGTTTTATGTTTGCAAGTATAGTTTGATAAACCAAAGTTGTTTGTAAATCGTTGTTGCCATAACATTCAAGACGTGGTTTCGTTGGGATGTTACCCCAAAATACAGTTTAGTTGGGATGTTACTCAAAACACAGTTTGAAAATACGTTGTTGGTCGTTCTCCAGCGTTTTCAAAATAGTACCGGTCGTTCTCCGGTTTATCAAATACCGGTTGTTCTCCAGTTTAACACGGTCGGTCGTTCTCCGGCCTATAACATGCTGGTCGTTCTCCAGCGAATCACATTACCGGTCGTTCTCCGGTTTATTACGTACTGGTCGTTCTCCAGTAAAACACTACCGGTCGTTCTCCGATTTATCACAATGCTGGTCGTTCTCCAGCGTATCAAAAGTCACCGGTCGTTCTCCGGTTTATCACAAGTAGTAAAACGTTTTTGTAAACAGTTCGTATAATAGTTTGAAACTCATTTCATAGTTGCACAATAGTATGAACATGATCATAAACAGTTGTATAAAAGCATTGAAAGTGAAACGTCCCAATTTTTTTTTTTTTTATACTCATTTAAATTCTCAAAACACTTTATATATTAATATAAAGTAATATTCACATTGTTATCACAAAACATACATTTTGTCTTTACAAAATGTTACACGTTAATATAGAGCATGATTCTCCGAGTCTCTCCTCTTACTATATTGCCATAGTAAGTCCATCACTAGCAGCCCTCGGGTCGCTTTCCCGGATCCCCACCCTTCATACCTCTTGATGTACCTATCACATACAATAATCAACACGTAAGCATTTCGCTTAGTAAGCACAGGAAAGGTACAATCACATGTAAATAATTAGCACAATTGATCACTCAGCAATTGGCCCTTATGGGTACAATTGATCACTCAGCAATTGACCCTTATGGGTACAATTGATCACTCAGCAATTGACCGCTCAACTCATACAGCTAGGCACAATTGATCACTCAGCAATTGGCCGTTCAACTCATACAGCTAGGCACAATTGATCACTCAGCAATTGTCCGTTATGGGTACAATTGATCACCCAACAATTTGCCCTTATGGGTACAATTGATCACTCAGCAATTGACCGCTCAACTCATACAGCTAGGCACAATTGATCACTCAGCAATTGGCCTCTTAACTCAATCTCATAGGCACAATTGTTCACTCAGCAATAGGCCTCTTAACTCAATCTCATAGGCACAATTGTTCACTCAACAATAGGCCTCTTAACTCATATTTGTAATACAATCGGTATTCACATAATCAACCAATTAAATTATTTATATTCCTACTACTTACCTCGAAGGCGACGTTCAGATATTCACAACTCGCTATCCGAAATACCTGTCGAGACGTTCATATTAATCAACTTTTTATAAACCTCTGCGACACTACCCCCTTGTGTCGCTACACTTCCTGGCGACACTAACTTAGTGTCGCACATCACACTATTGCGACACAACCTGCTGCGACACAACCTCTTAGGGTCGCTAAAACAACAATTACAACTAACAGTGGAAACAAGCGACACAAGCTGCGACACAATCTCTTAGTGTCGCTATAGCAAAGTTGTAACTAGCAGTAGAAACTTAGCGACACAAGCCGCGACATTAACTCTTTGTGTCGCTAAAGCAACAGTATTAATTTGTGACACTACCACTGCGACACAAGCCTTGTGTCGCAATGACGAACAAAACAGCAGAACTCTTCTGCAATTAACAAGCTTTTGGGTGATCTCAACACCCTAATTTCGAACCAGATTCAATGGTTAATCATCATGCATACCCAAACCAATTAAAAACACATTTCAACTCATTTTAATCAACACAACACTTTACCCCCAAATTACTCATTTTAAACTCAATTAAAACTCACTCTTTCATCCCTTCTTACTCAAATTAACCTCAATTTCAACCGGGGTTTTAGGTTTCTTACCTGCAATTGTAAAGAAACACCTTCCAAAATCACCCTTCAAGCTTAATTTGACTCTCTTTTTGTTTCCTTTCTTTTCTCTCACTAAAAACACACACACACACATTTGTGAACGAACTGAGATGTTTTACTGCTTTCTGGAATGTTTTAGAATGTGTTTTATGTTTAATTTCCCGTAAAGTTACACAATTAACCCTTCACAACCGCCTTTCAGCCCGACACTGCGACACAAGCTTTGTGTCGCACTGGGTTTTGTGTCGCTACCTGCGACACTAGCCCTTGTGTCGCATAACAGCACTCAACAACAATTTTAACGGATTTCGGGGTGTTACAGAAAGCAATTATATAATAGTGGTAGATTATGGCAAATAGTAAAACAGTAACTATGTTTTTCACCCCTGTTGGAAAGCATGTAAAAGCGGTAAAAGTAGGGGCTGTGAACTCACCTCATGAGCTAAATACGTGAGTGCTAGCAAAGCGTGTGTCCAAGTAAAGTCCCTAACGTCCTAAACGCATGATATTATAAGTATATGTAAGTAGATGTTTTAGTAGACCATCCATGGTAGTGTTCACTCAACTAGAAATGTCCAATTGTTCGGTTATCGTTTGTGTTTTAGAAAACATGTTCGGCCCGTTGGTGACGTTTTGTAATAATAATTCCCGAAGACATTATTATTATGTTTTGTTTCGAACTAAAATATTTGGGGTTCGTTCTCGGTTTTAAAACTAAATTTTGAATATGTCGGTTTACGTTTAACATACGAACCGTATTCGTTGACTTTGGTCAAACCAACTCGGTTTGACCAACTTTTACACAACTCTTAAATATGTTCAAGTGTCACAAAAAGTCAGTTTTTCCATTTTTTTGTAAGTCCACATGTATTGGCTTTTATTTTTATACCAAAACAGTCCACATTCTATATTTTTCAGAAAATGTACATTTTTGTTGGCTCGATTTCAAAAATCATAATTCCGAAATAAAATATAAGAAAAATCACAGAGGTTCCCCTATGTCTTGACTACTTCCAGTAATTTTTCTAGAATTTTTAGGCAAGTCTAAGTATTTTTAAATATTACGTTTGTCCTCTGAGGTCCAAAATTGACCAATCTGGACACATGCAACAAGATCTACTTTCTGGGAAAGTAGTCAACACGAAACTTGTAGCCAATAAAATATTTAAACCTTTGGCGGTAGTTTCAGGTCATTTGGGTCCGTGTAGCTCGAGATATGGTCAAAACCATAAGACTAAAGTTTCTGACTTTTCCGGGCAGATTATACCTATATTCTTACAAAAATTATTTAAAATAGTAAACGAGCTCCAAAAATTATAAAACCAGTTGGAAATGAAATCTAACTTCTTAAACTTGATTTTTCTCTTTTGAATCATCCATTTTTATTAAGTATTGAGTGAGAAACACCTAGGTGAAACTCGGAGTATTTTTTGGACAGAAAGTGCATGTTGCATTTTTGTAAGTGAATGATGATGAAAAACGTTTTTAACAAGGTTTTTGGACATGGATCTTTTGAGTGAACATTTTAACATGACATTCAAGTATTTTAGAAGTAGGAAAGACTTTCTTACAATAAAAATGGAAGAAGGAAAAGAGGGTGGTGGTGTAAAGCTTGAATCCTTGTAAAATCCTCGATCTTCCTTGCAAAATGGTGAAGATTCTTGGTTGTATTTCTTGATGAATGTAGATGTGTTTGGAGAAGATTTTTAGATTGAGAAAATGCAGATTTTAGTGAGAGGTTGGAGAGTTTGGGAGTGATGAGAGAAAAAGAATAGCATGAATGGTGAATGGGTTTAGGGAGTAGGTTATAATGAGTAGAAAATGCATGAAAGGAGAGTGTGCACATGGGGGCAGATTTTTGAGGGTCCCATCTCATGAGTTTGTGATTTAATTCTCAGTCTCAGTCTGTGTTACGTCTTATGGTCGTTTACCCGTTATTCGTGTTAAATCGCTAAATCGCCTAACGTTTTCTTGTGTCTTTTAATTTACGATATATTTGGGATAAATTTTCATTGAAGTGTTATTAAAATACTTTATTTTGAGTTACCGAAATATTTATCGAGTTCCATTTGTTGCGTTAGAGACGTTTTAACCAAAACGTATAGGTTTTTCGTGTATTATTATATAATAATAATAATATAGGATAAATAACTATTAAAAATAAATTTAAGTTATTTATAGAAATGTTTTCACCAACGTCGTATATTGTGTCGGACTCTGTCTGATTATTTCGCGCGTATTTACTAATAATTACAACTTTTGTAATACCTCACGTATTAATTTGTTGGGCTTTGCTAGACTTATCTCATAAAAATAGTGTGAATTCTCTTAAGTAGGGAATTATCCTAAGACATGCACGTGATTAATGTACGTAATTACACCGAAATTTGGGGAGTGTCACATCCTTGATCATTGAGTTTTAGCGTTCACTTATTCCATTTTCAACAGCATCACAATCAAATCCTTCTCTACAGAAAGTCCTACTCCAAGTTGTTGGTCTTCTATCTGCTAAGTAATGATAAACTTGCTCATTGATGTCTTTGAACTTTTGGAGAATGAATTAAAACTTCTCAATATATGAGCACTTAAAAAAGATGTCTAAATTGTAAACCAGACCATCTTTTACTAAAGTTTGCATAGACATGTCTTGCACATTGTTATGCTCACCATTTGGTAAAACTCTCCTAACTGCCCGTTGGTGACGTTTTGTATATTAAGTTAGTATTCAATGTATTTAAATAAAACTTTGAAGACAGAAAGCTTATATACCTTGTGTTGGTTTGATATTTTTGCAAGTTCTTCTCCATTGTTCGATCCAAGATCATTCTTTATCAGGTTAACAAACCAAGTCCAGTTATCTGTTGTCTCAACATCCACAACTGCCCAAGCAACTGGATATACTTGGTTGTTTGCATCCCTACCAACTGCGCTCAACAGTTGACCAGTTGCAATGCCTTTAAGGAAGCATCCATCCAACCCAAGCACCTTGCTGCAACCCTGAATCCATCCTTCTTTAAGTGACCAAAAACAAACATACATCATTTTGAAGACACTTTGACTATTTCAATTGCTTTCAACATCTATTACAACTGTGTTTGTCTTCATAATAGCAGCCCCATAATCCCATATTCTTTGATACTGAGTACTTCTTGATTGCAAATTATCATAAATAGTCATGGTCTTAATCCAACAACCGGTTGATATCTGATCACCACAAGTCCTGTCTACTTTTAATTGTTCCACCTCCCGATATAATAAAAGAATTCTATCAACAGTTGGATCCATAATGGTTATCAATTCTTCTTCCGTCATAACTCCATCTCGGTTTCCCAATTCAAGGATCTCCTCGTCATTGGAACCAATTAGCATAAACAATTCATCATCTGAATCTTGGTAATCAAGCCTTGACAAAATCGCTCCTTCTTTTTCCTTGTCTTTTACCTGTTCAATTTCACTAGAAACTTGATCAAAAATAAAGGAAATAGAAAATTGGGGACGCTCATTGATTTGATGAACCATCCCCGCAATCGATGATCGGAATGAAATCGTAATAGGGTCATCATGAGTTTGGCTCATGTACTCCTCAAGCGTCATGTGGTCGATAGGATCGTTTCTCGAGTTTCGAAAAATCTCAGGAACCATACTCATGGTTTATGTAACAACCATCAAAATCTCGGGTTATTACTTAGCTTGGATTTCTATAATTAAAATTGTGAACACGATTTCTCATAAGTTTCTACTGTTAGTTAAAGTTAGTATTGCTTTCATAAAGTTTCTACCGTTAAGTTTCTACCGCAAAGTTTCTACTGTTAGTAGAAGTTAGTACTGTTAGTAGAAGGTAGTACTGTTAGTAAAAGTTAATACTGTTGGTAGACGTTACTACTGCTAGTGAAAGTTTCTACCACTAAGTTTCTAATGCTAGTTCAGTTTCTACTGTTAGTCCAGTTTCTACTGCTTTCACAAAGTTTCTACTGCTAGGGTTCCTGTTGGTAGTTCAAAGTTTGTACTGTTAGTATAATTTCGCGTCACGAACAAACCTTGAACCCAGAATTTATTTAGTGTCGATTAACTGTCAGTGATATGCTTAAATTGTTTAAAATTTTTTTAGTGTTACCCACACTCAGAAAAATAGGCCATTTTGCCCGTATAAACTTTTCTAAGTGTAACCCACAAACGCAGTAGTTGTATGCATGTTGTAAGCTAGACATTAAAATTTTTAAATCTTAACATCTTTACAAGCAAAGAATTTAAAAATCTCCCCCTATTTTCTCTAAAAATCTGCCAACAACACCCTTTCCTATAAAACACAATCAAATATCTTACACTCCCCATAAATCACCTGCACACTCCTCCATTCAAATACTCAACCATTCACCTTCTCCTATCATTTCTCATACACTTTATTCCTTTCTTCACCCTCATTTTCTGCAGATCATTCCCTAAGAACACCCACAACACTCTCTCAAATACTCTTCCCAAAACACACACACAATGCCTTTCATACTTCCACCTCTTTTACCACTTTTCTCCATTATTCTTCCATTCAAGAACCTTGTAATCGACTTCAAATTCTCTGGAACAGCTCATCTCACCATCCTTTCATCTCAGATCAAAGAGGTAAATAAGAATGCAAGATGGTTCATGTGCATCTTGCACCAACACTTCGATTGTTATTATAGATTCAAAGTTTTTCTTTACATGCATACAAAGAGTTTTAGTTTATTTTTTATTCTTGTTATTTTATCCATAAAAACACTCTTAAAAATTTGCTCAAATGATTTATTTTCGGATTTTTATCAATATTTATGTTTATGCGAAAAATAAGTGCTTTTTGGTAAAGTAGGAGAGTTAGACTGCTTTCTGTCAGGATTTTTGGCCGACTTTGGAAGGCTGTATCTCCATGATTACTCCACCAAAAGTGATGGTTTTTCTTCTGAGATTTACCTTTTTGAGTTACCTTTAAAACCCAACTTGTCTCATGCAAAAATATTTAGATTTGGGTCTTTAAACACTGGTTGGATGACAAAGGAGTGAATCTGTCATGTAGAGATAGATTTCTTTACCCAACTTTGGACGACCATAGCTCTTTGTATTCTTTATGAAAAGTCTTTATTTTTATACTGGAAGTCGTTTGATATGTTAACTTCAATGTATAGAAATTTCATGATCTAACTCAAAGGATTCGACTCCCAAATGGTTGATGATCACAGCTTGATCCATCAGTTTTTCAGATATGATGAGATTTTATGTGGGAAATTATTTGCATGGGTTAAGTACCTCTAAAAATCACAATAAAATTTAAAAATGCACCAATGACATAGTATTTAGAGTTGTATTAAGTGTTTGCTCAGAATCATTTTTAATCTTGATGAAAAAGTCCTCACAAAGTGACCATTAAAATCTGGGCAGTTTTCATTTTTATACTAGTGGGTGACCTAACTTGTTAACATCCATTTTGTTAAGCATATCACTTAGACATTGTGACACCCGACACTTTAGGGTAATGATTACCTTAAGCTAGAACCATAATTACGTGTATTTAGTATTTGATTAGGCTAAATACTTGTAACTACTTGTATATGTTTATATACGCTTACGTGATTATTTGTAATTACGCGAAACAATCGGACGAGGTCCGACAATCTATACGGCGTTGGTGATAACTTTTCATAAATAATGTAAACCTATTTTATAAATTAAATAGTAATTATTTACCCTATATTATTGTTATTAAATAATAATATACGAAAAACCTAGACGTTTTGCTTAAAACGTAATAAACGCAACAAAAATGCGTGAATCGCGCCCGACACCCGAACGAGACCGACAAATATTTTAAGAAGGTTCAATAAAGTATTTTTGAATATATTGGTCAAATTAAAATAGTGATTGTGTATCAAAAATAAAACACAAAATTTTAACGTTAAATATTTAATGTTTACGCGCGCGAATAACGTTTTACCGATCGGATAACGTAACCGGGGCTTGAGAAAACTATTGTACAAGCCCAAGGCTCTCTTGGACTGACCCAACTGAGCCCAAATCGGCTCAAGAGCCCAGCCCATGCCATTATCCCAAGGCCCACTCTATTAATTCATTTTTTCCTTTATTTCCCTCATTCTTACTCACTTTCACACACACAAACACAAAACACTCTCCCCCTCTCTCCCAAAAATCTGCCCAAGAACACCACCACCACCACCAAAATCGGCCATCATCACCACCATAGTGTTCATCACATCTCAACGAAGAAAACGTTAAAAACGAAGCCTTGCGAGGCATGGATAAACAATTTGAAACCAAATCCGACGGAACCCGATACTTCTCCAACCGAATCTGGTTACGAAGCTTTGGGAACCTACGAGATTTGGTGATGGATGAAGCTCACAAATCCCGATACTCTATTCATCCTGGTTCAGACAAAATATATCACGATCTCAAACAACGATATTGGTGGCCCAATATGAAAGCCGACATAGCCACTTATGTTAGCAAATGTTTAACCTGTTCCAAGGTAAAGGCCGAATATCAGAAACCCTCCGGGTTACTTCAACAACCCGAAATACCTCAGTGGAAATGGGAACAAATAACCATGGACTTCATCATGAAACTACCAAAAACCTCGAGTGGTTGCGATACCATTTGGGTGATCGTCGACCGTCTCACAAAGTCCGCCCATTTTCTAGCAATCAAAGAAACCGACAAGATGGAGCGTTTGGCTCGTATCTACATCAAAGAGATTGTAGCAAGACACGGTATACCCATCTCAATCATCTCGGATAGAGATAGCCGCTTCACCTCTCGATTCTGGCAAACACTTCAAAAAGCCCTCGGTACTCGTCTTGATCTGAGCACTACTTATCATCCCCAAACCGATGGTCAAAGTGAACGAACCATCCAAACCATGGAAGACATGCGATGTGTTTGCGTAGTTGACTTCGGAAACAGTTGGGAAGACCACCTACCCTTGTGTGAGTTTTCGTACAATAACAGTTACCACACAAGCATTAATGCTGCACCTTTCGAAGCACTTTACAAAAAAAAAGTGCCGATCACCTATTTGCTGGACCGAAGTGGGCGATAGCCAACTCACCGGTCCCGAAATCATTCATGAAACGACCGAGAAAATCGTAACCATTCAAAACCGATTAAAAGCCGCTCGTGATCGTCAAAAGAGTTACGCCGACGTGAGAAGTAAACCACTAGAGTTCCAAGTTGGGGACAAAGTACTTTTGAAAGTGTCACCTTGGAGAGGTGTCATTCGTTTTGGCAAACGCGGTAAACTAAACCCTAGATACATCGGACCTTTTGACATTCTGGAAAGAATCGGTCCGGTGGCATATCGACCGCAGCTACCACCACAACTCAGTAGCGTGCACAACACCTTTCACATTTCCAACTTGAAGAAATGTCTGTCTGATGAGACACTTGCAATTCCGCTCGACGAAATCCACATTGATGACAAACTTCATTTCGTCGAGGAACCCGTAGAAATCATGGATCGTGAGGTCAAACGCTTGAAACAGAGTCGTATTCCCATCATTAAAATCCGGTGGAATTCCATGCGCGGTCCTGAATTCACGTGGGAACGGGAAGACCAGATACGGCTGAAATACCCGCATCTATTCTTAGATGCCACACAGACCACGACAACAAGCTAATTTCGGGACGAAATTCCTCTAACAAGGGGAGAATGTGACACCCGACACTTTAGGATAATGATTACCTTAAGCTAGAACCATAATTACGTGTATTTAGTATTTGATTAGGCTAAATACTTGTAACTACTTGTATATGTTTATATACGCTTACGTGATTATTTGTAATTACGCGAAACAACCGGACGAGGTCCGACAATCTATACGGCGTTGGTGATAACTTTTCATAAATAATGTAAACCTATTTTATAAATTAAATAGTAATTATTTTCCCTATATTATTGTTATTAAATAATAATATACGAAAAACCTAGACGTTTTGCTTAAAACGTAATAAACGCAACAAAAATGCGTGAATCGCGCCCGACACCCGAACGAGACCGACAAATATTCTAAGAAGGTTCAATAAAGTATTTTTGAATATATTGGTCAAATTAAAATAGTGATTGTGTATCAAAAATAAAACACAAAATTTTAACGTTAATTATTGTAACAACCACCAAAAATATCAGGTTAATACTTAACTCCATCTCCACCTAAATCTGGACCTGACCTTCTCAAGATTATAGTTTATACTGCTAGGCAAAAGTTAATACTGATTGGTTGTAGTTAGTACTGTTGGTGAGAAGTTTCCACTGCTAAGATCATTTCTTAGTTAACACTGCTCGTGACATTCAGTTACCACTGTTAAGTAGTTAACACTGCTAGCCCAAATTACCGTTTCCACTGTTAGTACAAATTAGTACTGTTGTCACCGTTTCCACTGCTCTTAATAGTTACTACTGCTCTCCTTGTTTCAACTGTTAGTTCGGTTTCCACTGTTAGTTCAGTTACCACTGTAGTCGAGTTACTACTGTTTGTTATTACAACTGTTTGTTACCACTACTAGCTCAGTTTCCATTGCTAGTTCAGTTACCACTGTAGTCGAGTTACAACTGCTAGCTCAGTTTCCACTGTTAGTTCAGTTTCCACTGCTAGACCAAAATTATTACTGTTGGCACACTAATGTCACGAACAAATTATGAAATACTTAGTGTTAATCAACTATTAGAGATATGCTTAAACAATTTCTAAAATCAACCAAATATTACCCACACGTACAGTAAACCTTCCTGCCCGATTTAATTACTTTCTAAATAGTCTAAAATGATAAGTAACCATTCATATTCTGCAAAAGGAACATCAATATTTGAAATAGAGTTAAACCGTGCACGCAAAAAGGGTTATGATTACCTCTTTTCTCTCAAAAACGGCCAGCAAACCCATTTTCCATAAAACCAAATCAATTAACTTACACTCCCCATAAATCACCTTCACCCTCACCCAATCAAACTCCCTGACATTAATCATATACACTCTACCCCTTATTCCTTTTGTATCAAACGGCAGATTCACATACACACACTTACTCAAACACTTTCACCCATTTTCTCTCAACTCTTCCAACACATACATCCGGTTTTAACATAACACTCAACATAATCATCACATCTCGCCCAGTAATCGGTCACTCAAGCATACTTGCTAAATCTCAACTCTTGGTGGACAGAAACTTATCACTCAACGCCCATATTCCTGGTCGAAAAGGTAATCATAAAGTGCAAGAATGTTTACATTCTATTCTGCACAACCCACTTATTTTCATTCTATTTACTGTTACATTTCTTAAAATATGTGTGCATTAGGGTTTTTGTACCTGAAATATGATAATGTTTTGCAAATAAAACACACACTTAAAGTTTGTTCGAATCATTTACATACAGATTTTATAAAAGTTATGTGTTTTTGGCAAAATAAGAAAAATTGGACAACTTTCTGTCCAGATTTTTAAGTTAACTTTGGACAACCGTATCCCCCTCTATTCTTCATAAAAATGGTGACTCTAAACCGGGAATAACTTGCTTTCTAATCTTTCACACAAAACCTAAATCATACACCAAAGATCAAATATTTTGAGGTGTATCAAGAAGATGTCCAGAAATTGTTTAGTTTTGCTAAGAAGAGTCACAAAACCAACTACAAAAACCTGGGCAGATTTGTTATTTAAAACCGTGGGTAACCAATTTGTACAAGCTATCATATTAAAGCATATCACTAGACATTAATGGACACTTTACTACTGGACTAGGTCTCGATTAGAGCATCTCTTCAGTTGCAACATTCTCACAGCTTAAACCGTTAACTCAACTCACAAGGTGAGTTCATTGTCCCCTCTTTCTGATTTCTATTTTTGGGGCTGAAAGCATGCAATTACTTTAAACTTTTGGTTGAACTTTTACGTATTATCCACTGCTTTGAACTGTTTTTACGCAAACTGTGGTATGTCAACATGTTAAGCTTGGGTTTTTCTTATACTCAAAGTCCCCTGTAACTAACCCACCACTAATTAACTCGTAGCGACGAGCCGTAGATATTATGGGTAGCATGCTATTTAGGGTAGGACCATCCCTCACTCACACTTCAACGTGGGTGCATAATATCGCCTTTTACTCATGTTTGTTGAAGAACATGCAACTCTTATACTTTGGGGCAGCGGTCGGATAACCGGATTAGTTGTGGTCTCAAGGCTTATACATTCTCTCTTTATTACCACATGTTTACTTGCAATATCTTTATCAACCAAATGCTTGTTATAACTGTCCCGATTGGACAAACTCAGGGGTGATAGCGTCCACGAATCGACGGCTATACCCACACTTATGTCCACGATTGGACACACTTTCGGTTTAATTATTTCAACTTTGAACTCACCAACTATGGCCATAGTTGACCATTTTATTTTGGCATGCTTTTCAGAAGAACGTCGGTAAGCACGGATCATATGTGGGCTAATGCATGGGATTATGTCGACCAAGCCATTTAAACGGACTTTGAACTAGATTTTTGTAATATGATTGTAATAATGCCGTATACTTTGAACAATTTGATGTATTTTTGGATGCCTCCAAGGCTGTTTTATCGTAATTTAAATGGTATGGTTGCTATATCTTTGTGTTGTGAAATCATTAGCTGTGACACCTCGTGTTTCCGCTTTAGCGGGGTGTGACAGAAGTGGTATCAGAGCCAAAGGTTATAGGGAATACCGGTTTTTCAAAAATAAAACCAAACTATAACCAAAAATTCTTTTATATAAAACAACACCTTACAAAGCATTGAACATTACACTTGTGTAACTAATTCAAGCATTTCATTATTTAGCCTCAATTAAGCATAGCCTGATCACCTATGTCTAATTCGGGAAAAATAGTGAGAAACTTGGAATAGTTAGTCACGGGTAAATGTAAATGTTCACCCTTACCATGCATGTGCTACACATATCATATGATCCATTCATTGTTATTAGCAACCTAACACACTTTTATTTTCAGTCTTAGCATGTCTCACTCATCATCCACTCGTACTCCCTACTCGGCTGATGCATCGGGTTACATCACGAGTCGTCCTAGGAATATCCCAACTAGTTCCGAGGAACCAACCATGGACACTAGCACCGACCAAGGAGCAAGTAGTGAGAGAATCACACCTGCCCTTAGAGCATCACCAGCACCTGTCCCATCACAACCAGCCCAATCAAGTCCGCGTGTTAGACACACTGCGAGAATGAGGGTTGCTAACCCCGTTGGAGACACACTAAGAGCACCCCCACAAGAGTACCATCTTGGCAACCAGCCTAACCCTGCCCCAACCCGAGTCACCGATAGATACACATGGCAGGAAAGGATGAATGACTATGTCAATCCTGTCATATCCCGACCAAGAGAGGCATCGTCATCCCGTACTGTTATGGGAATGTCGGCAGGTCATAGAGCAGGAATGACCGCCGAAGAGTTAAGGAGGATGTACTTAATGACTAATGAGCTACACCACTGTCGGGAAAGGATTGATCACCAAGGACAGCTCTTATATGAGATGTCCGAATTGTTAGAAGGATTGTCCCACCAGGCGGTTAGGGCTGGGGTGTATGCTGAATCGACTAGGAGAACTACCAGGAATTTAGTGTGGATTTGCGTAGGGTTGGGTGTTGATACATCTTAGTGTGTCTGTCAGTTGGTCGAGTCTGTAAAGTGTTAGTGAATGTAATAGACTTAGTAAATATTACATTTTCTGTGTTATGCGACACAAGGCTTGTGTCGCATTAGTTGTAGTTGCGACACAGTGATTGTGTCGCATTAGTGAAGTCTGCGACACAAGGATTGTGTCGCATAAGTCGGCCAGATTTGTTTAAATACCCTATTTACTTTGTAATTAGGGTTAGACTTTTGATTTAATTTTTACTCTCTGCGTTTTGCTGTGTAAATCTGATCAGAGAATTTGTTTGAGGAAATATAAAGTGATTTTGTTTTGTTCGTGATTGTTTAATCTTTATATTTCGTGTGTTTAATGACCTACGAATTCCGCGCGTGGGTTAAGTGACGATTTGATTAAAAGATCTGAAATAAGGGATCTACAATTGGTATCAGAGCCATAATCATTGATTTTGGTGGTATCAAATCGTTAGGATACGTGTTTTAAATACATATTTTGATTATTTAACATCTTTTTGGTGTTTGATCTTCATTATAGGTGTTTTGGAGCTGAAGATTGGAGTTTGTAAACCTAAAAAACCTAAGTTTTTACGAAATTTTTTGATAAAACACGTTTAGTTTTCGAAAATTTTCGTTTTTGGGGTTTTTGGCATCTGACAGCGCCGTTTTGCGACACAAGCTGCGACATAACTTCTGTGTCGCTTTAGGGTTTCTGCGACCTTAATCTTGCGACATAAAGTTTTGCGACCTTATTCTTGCGACATTGTGTTGCGACATAATATTGCGACACAAAGGTTGCGACATAATTTTGCGACATAAAGGTTGTTGCGACACAAAATTTAGTGTCGCTATCTGCTCTTCTGCGACACAACTATAGTGTCGTTATCTGTTCTTCTGCGACACAACTTTAGTGTCGCTATCGGTGCTTCTGCGACACAACATTAGTGTCGCTTACTTCAATTTTCAGATTTTATTTGAAAAGTCTCTCGAGTAAGTTACAATGACATCTTCTACATCAACATCTCTTCAACAAGTTGGGGCCATGCTAAAACATAATAGTGAGGTGGGTTCAACAAATAAACCTCCTATGTATACAAATGGAATGAACTATTTGGACTGGCGTCAACGGTTTGAAGCTTTTGTATCTTTCAACGATCCTGAGATGATGATTTATTTGGAAGAAAGATATGAACGACCTGTCAAGACTGGAGTATTTAATGGAATTGCACCTGAAAAGACTATTAAATCAATGACTCCTGAGGAACGTAAGGCCTTTGATACTGAACGTAAAACTTATTCTGCTATTACAATGGCCTTACCTCAACAGCTGTTAAGACAACTTCGACATCACAAGACTGCATATGATCTATGGCTAGCTTTTGAAAAGAAATGTGGTGGCAGTGATCAATACAAACGTAATAAATTGGATCTTGTCAAGAAACAATTTGAGGTTTTTGACATGCTGCCTACTGAATCTCTTGAGGATATGTGCAGTAGATACTCACAACTTGTGAGTGAATTAGTCGAGGGGGGTGTACATCTTGACAAAACTGATGTCAATAAGAAGCTTTTGGGCTCTTTACCCAAAAAGTGGAATACACGGGTGCTGCTTATGGAGAAAGATGAAGATATCATGGATATGGAGCTTGATGACCTAGTTGGACAGATTGCTGCTGATCTCTTAGACATGCAGAAAAATGAGACAAAGGCTACTGCACATATACAGAATCCCAAATTATATGGTGTGGATGTTCCTACTGCAGCGACTCAAGCTGCTGGAACTGCATTCTTTTCGGGGAGTTCTGGTGCTCCAAGCAATTCTAATGGTTTTGGATATACTACCTCCTCAGGTGGAGGTGGTATTCATTCAAATTTCCAAGGTGTATCTTCTGCAGTAGCTGAGGAACATGCAACTGTCTTTACTGCTTTCTTGTCTGCATATGATGATTTTCTGTCTAACAAGAACAATACCGTGAATTTGACTGAAGAGGATTTCAGTCAAATAGATGAAGAAGAGTTGGAAAGAATGGACTTGAAGTGGAGCATGGCTATGCTCACTAGACGTGTCAAGAACTTCTTGAAGAAGACTGGGCGGAAGAATTTTACTGATCCGGAAGAGAAGGGTCTGGGTTTCAATAAAAGCAAAGTGAAATGCTACCAGTGTCAAAATTATGGACACTTTGCTCGTGAATGTGATCGTAAGAAGAACCCTCCCTCTGGATTGTCTAAACCTTCACAGTATCATTCATCTGATAAGGCTAAGAGTGATGAGAAAGCTATGGTTTCCGCTGCGCTGCTGCTTTCTAACAATGCTTGGGATTGGTCTGATCCAGATGAAGAAGCTACAGAAAGAGCTTTGATGGCTGACGTGCATGAGGTAGATTATGAACCCTTACAATGTGTGTCATGCATAAAACTAACAAATCAGTTAAACAGGTATAGAGAGGATACCAAACGCCTTAACACTATCATCGAAAACTTAAATGAAACTAATGAAATGTTAAGAAATAGTGATAAGGCGAGTGGTCAAAAGTTAAAAGCTGTTTTGGAAGAGAAAAAGGAACTAAAAGCTAAGATTTTTGAACAACAAGATGAAATTGGCAGCTATGTCGATATGCTATCTTTTGTTAAAAAGGAACTTGTTGAATCTCAAACTGAGGTTCTAAATCTTAAGAAAAAGCTTTCAAACTTTTCCACATCCTCTCTAGTTTTTGATGAAATCCTACAGGCACAGAGAACTGATACAAAAAGTAAGGCGGGACTTGGTTTTCATCAAGTTCCACCTCCTAAAGACTATCTTCCTATGCCTGTCAGGGAAAACGTGAATGAATTGACACCTATCTATTCTAAGATAGATGTCAAACCTGTTAAACCTGCAGTTAGCATCAAAATAAGTAAGCCTGAGCTGTTTAAGGCTGAAAATGTCATCATTGCATCCAAACTACCTGAAACTAGTAAGCCCGAGCCAGTTAGGGCTATTACTAGTGAGTCTGAAACAAGTAAGACTCAAAAGGTTGAGAAAGTTAATGCTACCAAGGCTGTAACTCATCAGACTGAGCTAATTCAGTCTAATATTGTCATTCAGCCTAAGTTAGTCAAGTCTCTTTCTGTGCTTCCTCGTATCACTGAAGAGGAAATTGAAATTGAGGACATAACTGAACAAGAGTACAACCAAATGAAGAAAACGACTAAGTCTGAAAAACACATAAATACTATAGAAAACATAGAACAGGCTAAGTCTAAGGGAAAAGGTAAAGCTATGGCTGAACCTCAAAAGAAGATTAGTTCTAAACTAACTATTCAAATGAAATCTTCTAAACATTTTCCTAAAGCATCTTCTGTTGAAAATTCACATAAATGTAAATGTTCAACAAGTGCTTCTTTTGGTCATGCTCCTCGGTTTGTTCCCCAATCTCAATCCAGTGTTGAGCAACGATCTTGCTTTTACTGCAAGAAGCAAGGTCATTTAATAAATGTGTGTCCTGTGCTTGCTAAGAAACAGTTGGGGAAGAAAGTTTCTCGAGTCTCAGCATATAAAACTCTTTCAAAGAAATCAATAAATGGCTTGAAGACTCCTGTCCCAACTGTTAAAATAAATAAAATTGAGCTAAATAAATTGCACAATTTAAAACTCAAAGTTATTGACTCGCAAGCACCCGAACCAAAGCAGGTTTGGAAGATTAAAGAATCTCAAAACGATTCTACATCAGACAATACTCCATCAGTCAAACATTCTAAAATGTTTGAAAATAAAATTTTGATTGATGTGGTTGTTGTTGATGATGTCACTGGAGTACCCAAGACTATCAAGGCTTGGGTCTCCATTACTAATTGATTTACTTTTGTTTGTGGTGCCACAGCAATCTGTAGCTGTAAAGAATAGTAAATGGTACATCGACAGCGGTTGCTCGAGGCACATGACCGGTGATATCTCTCTATTATCTGAAGTACATGACTACAATGGTGGTTATGTGGCTTTTGCGGGTGATAAGGGAGGTGTCATCTCGGGTCAGGGTACGCTTACCAATGGAAGTGTAAGCTTTGAGAAGGTAAATTTCGTGGAACAACTGCAACACAACCTACTCAGTGTCTCTCAAGTGTGCGATAAGAAGTACACTACTGTTTTCACAGACACTGAGTGTTGTATTCTGAAGCCGGGATTTGTTATCCCTGAAGAATGGGTGCTACTGAGGGCACCTCGGGAGAGAGATACTTATATCCTTGACATGAGTACTGTTGAAACCAAACAGCTCACATGTCTCTTATCGAAAGCTCCCGAGAAGGAATCACTTCTATGGCACAGGCGTATGGGACACTTGCACTTTCGCAAAATAAACTACCTGATCAAGAATGATCTAGTGCGAGGTGTCCCTAAGCAATCTTTTGGGTTAAATGATCATTGTATTCCTTGTCAAAAGGGAAAGCAACATAAGAAGCCTCACAAACCAAAGCTGGTTAATTCAACTGAAAAACCATTGGAGCTTTTCCATATGGATCTTTTTGGACCGGTTAGTAAGAAGAGTTTGGGAGGAGCTTCATACTGTCTTGTGATCACCGATGACTATTCACGGTTTTCTTGGGTTTATTTCTTGAAGACTAAGGATGAAGTGCCTGAGATTCTCATCTATTTGTTCGACAAGTTGCAAAACTTGTGTGAGATGAAAATCAAACGAATAAGAAGTGATAATGGTACAGAGTTTAAAAATTCTATTATGGAACTGTACTGTCTAAGTAATGGCATTGAACATCAATTCAGTGCCGCTCGGACTCCACAACAAAATGGAGTTGCTGAGCGAAAGAATAGGACATTGATTGAAGCTGCTCGTACAATGTTATCTGATTCCAAGCTTCCAAACACCTTTTGGGCCGAAGCTGTGAACATGGCCTGCTATGTCCTTAATCGGGTTTTAACGGTTAAGAAACGGAACAAGACATCTTATGAGTTGTTCAACAACCGAAGGCCTAATCTACAGTTTCTTGAACCGTTTGGCTGCTTATGTACGATTCTACACACCAAGGAACGAATTGCAAAGTTCGGTGAGAAATCATGCGAGGGAGTTTTCTTGGGATTCTCTACCAACTCACCTAACAAGCGTGTGTATAACCTCGTGACTAAGCGTGTGGAAGAACATTTTGAGGTTACTTTCTTCCACTACACTGACAATCCTCAGGGAAAAGGACCCGAACACTTGTTTGATTATCAAACATTGTTTGATTCCTTCAATCTCCCTGCGGAACTTGAAGAAGAGGAAATGGTAACGTTGCTTCATGGGTTGGATCTTGCATCCAATACTTCACCCATCTGTGTTCCTTCACCACCTACAGCCACACCCGATACTGCTCCTGCTGTATCTGTTGTTCCTTCATCTCCACCATTTACTGAAGATGTTCCCGAAATAGTCAATGATGAAGAACCTGACCTTTCTAATCCTGAACCGTTATCAGCATCTGATCAAGCTGAATTCCTTGAACCTGAGCTCGAGGTTGAAGCTGATTTCACAAACCTTGACCCTGTCATTGTTCCAGCTACAATTCCGAGCTCCCGGATCAATGTGTCACATCCTGTCGATGCTATACTTGGTGACTTAGCAAAAGGAGTATTAACAAGACGCCAACTTGCAGCCGCTGAAGTATCTGCTTCACCGTTTTCCTCTAATGAAGATGTTGCTCAAGTTTGTCTTGCGTCACTGATGGAAGAATGCTTTCTCTCACAAGTCGAACCTAAAAAGACCACTGATGCGTTGAAGGATCCCTATTGGGTTGAGGCCATGCAAGAAGAGCTTCAACAATTCAAAAAGTTGCAAGTTTGGACTCTAGTGCCTCTACCCAAGGGGGTTCATCCCATTGGTACTCGTTGGGTCTATCGCGTGAAGAAGGATGATCGAGGTGTTGTTATTCGCAACAAAGCACGATTAGTAGTCCAGGGTTTCACTCAAATTGAAGGCTTGGACTATGACGAAGTGTTTGCCCCGGTTGCTCGTTTGGAATCCATTCGCATTTTTCTAGCATATGCCTCCTTCAAGGGTTTTCGGGTATACCAGCTTGATGTGAAAAGTGCTTTCTTGTACGGTCAAGTGGTTGAAGAAGTCTACGTCAAACAACCACCGGGTTTTGAGGATTCCGTACATCCAAATTGTGTTAGCAAGTTGGATAAGGCGTTGTACGGTCTTCATCAAGCTCCTAGAGCTTGGTATGAGAGACTTGCAACTCATCTACTGAAGCATGGTTTCGTACGGGGGACAATTGACAGTACACTCTTCATCAAGCATGTTGGCGAGGATCTTCTTTTGGTACAGGTGTATGTGGACGACATCATCTTTGGGTCTACCAAGGATGATCTGTGTCGCGACTTCGAGAGGATAATGAAGTCAGAATTTGAAATGAGCGCAATGGGGGAGTTGAAATTCTTTTTGGGAGTTCAAGTCGAACAATCTGATAAGGGCATATACATACATCAGTCCAAGTATGTTAACGATATGTTGACTCGCTATCACTTGACTGATTGTAAACCCTATGGGACGCCTTTGGAGCTGAACCATCATCTTGGTCCAGCAGAGGATGAAGAGGACTGTCCGGAGAAAGATTACTGATCTATGATTGGTTCTCTGATGTATCTCACTGCATCACGTCCGGACATTGTCTTTGCCATCTCTCTCTGTTCCAGGTATCAGGCCAAACCAAAAGTGTCTCATATGAAAGCAGTAAAGCGGATTTTTGGTTATCTCAAATATAGACCAACTCTTGGTCTATGGTACTCTAATGAGAAAAACTTTGAGCTTACTGCTTTCTCGGATTCGGATTATGGTGGATGCAACATGGATAAGAAGTCTACTTCTGGTGGATGTCAGTTTCTTGGATCTCGGTTGGTTTCTTGGCAGTGCAAAAAGCAAACGACAGTTTCTACCTCAACCGCAGAGGCCGAGTATATTGCTGCTGCTAGTTGCTGCTCACAGGTTCTTTGGATACAACACCAGTTGCGCGATTACGGTTTACTCTTAACTATGACTCCTATTCATATAGATAATACTGCTGCTATCTGTATTACCCGTAATCCTGTCCAACATTCTAAGACCAAACACATAGAAATTAAGTTTCACTTCATTCGTGACTGTTATGAAAAACACCTAATTGATCTGGTTCAAATAGATACCCTTAAGCAGAATGCCGACCTGTTTACCAAAGCATTTTCCCGTGCTCGTTTCGATGAGCTTGTCAACATGATAGGGTTACGTTTCTTTCAACTCAACCAGTAAAATTTGTGACCTTATAATTCAAAAAAAAAAAAAATAATAAAAAAAAATAAAATAAAATAAAAAAATAAAAAAAATAATACCGCAACTGCCACTCTTTATACTTGTTAGTATTAAAGAAATGCAATAGTTGCAACATTGTTAAACGAGACGTTGAATTGTGTCTGTAAACAATTGGGAAATGATAGTACATTAGGAAACATGCATAAAATGGAATTTTAAGGTTTATGTTTGATGTGTCAGTAGATTTATCTAGCATACTTGGAATACCTTTTATAAATATTAGCTTCATCAAATGATGTATTGGTAGGCATTTGTTCTAAAGTTACTAAGAAGCTTAACTTTCAAATATGCATATTATTTTATATAAAGACATATTAATATGTATGACATTAAGTTAAAATAAGGGCAAAAAATGTCCGAAATATTTTAACGCTTCGTCTTAATATTTGGATAATAAACATGTTATGATCTAAGATATAGGGTCTTTGTATGGTGTTATCTGGGGGAACATATTAGTTGTCTCCTCTGTTGTATGAAAATACAGACCTGGTTTCATCTAATATATTCTTGAAAAGAACTTAGGTACGTAGTCTATGTGAAGTTATAGACAACTATTGCGTACCCGTGGCATATCTAAATTCTAAAATATAATGTACAAATGTACTAGAAAAGTTATAAAACAGATTGCCTCGTACTGGTTTGTGTTAAACTATGGTACTCTGTTGTACGAAAGTACAGACCTGTACCCTCTAGTTTAAAGTGTTCAGACTGGTGTTTGTTCAACCCGAACTATTGTTTATGTGACTCTGTTGTACGAATGTACAGACCTGTCACCGCTATCTTAGTTCTAAAGATACGTTCATACCCTCACCTTCTATAAAGAAATTACTAACATGTTTTGATTTCAAATGTATATTTTAATGTGAGCTATATAATATAATATGCATGCTAATAATAACACAAGTGGTTCATCTCATTATGAGCTGAAATCATATACTTAAGTACAAATGTTTATATGGTTAAAATATCAATAGTCGTCTTGAACTAATCTTTATAACAGGTGATTTAACTATGCTAAGTAAATTTAAAGAGGACAAACATACTGATAATCGAAATAACACTTACTATTCCTGATAAGTGCATGTTATCCTGATATGATCCCTAAAACGACACATCTCAAAAGTTCTTTTCTGTTATTATTATATGTCTAATTTATTTGATTTTATTTTATAAGTGTCACAAATAAATAATTAAAATCTAACCCTTGATTGACTTCTGCGACACAAGGCTTGTGTCGCATATTTGTGTTGACCTTCAAGCGACACAACTCCTGTGTCGCACCCTTGTGTCGCTTAGTGTGTTGCGGGTATAAATACCCTCGTGTCGCTGTAATTAGTTTTAATTACCTGCGACACAATACTCAAATCCCTGCGACACAACTGGACCCCTGCGACACAACGAACCCGGCTCAATTTTCGAATTTTTCGCGATCTTCTGTGGCTTGTTCGTTCGATTCATTGCTTGTTTCTTGCTCTCCTTACCTATACGCATCTAAAGCTATGGCAGATGTAAATGTGAATGCTCTGTTCTGGGAACCCCGTCACAATGTGACTGCTTTTCTGGACGATGAAAAGGAATCGGCGGCGCCGTACCGTCCGATGATCGCGTTTTTGCGCAGATCCAGAATTTATAATGCAATCACTGCCGCCACAACTATCTATCGTGATCATATCACGGAGTTCTGGGTCAATGCGGTGGTCAACTTAGATCTTGAGTTTACCCGGCTTATTTCCCGGGTTCACGATCGAGAAATCATTCTTTCAGAGCAAGTTATTCGGGATTTCTTCCAGTTCCCTGATCACTCTAATATGCCGGTTGCTTTTGCCAACGATTTTCTTGCCGCGATCAATACCGCAAGGCCTTTCTCACCAAGGTCTGGCGGTATCTTATGCACATTATGATCGTCTGTCTTTCTGGACGCAAGGCTGGCTTCGATGGAATGAGCCACTCCACTGCCTCCGCTATGCTCGCCCTAGTTTATAACAAAGATTTCAACTTTTCGGGCTATATTTTTCGGGTCATGGTTGATCACGCCCAGGCTGGCGAAGGACAGTGGGCCTTATATCCACGTTTTATCCAACTCCTGATCAATCATCTGCTTCCAGGGTTACCGGTCGCTCCTCATCATCAATTTCGTCAAACGCCGATGAATACTCGGATTTTTGTGGTCTCGGGCCAATATGCGAAGGGCGCACCGGTTCCGCATGATGTGCCGCTTTTTGGGCATATTATTGATGAGGCCTATGTGCCTCCGGATGGTGATGGGTTTTGTGACCCGGCTCCCGTTCCGAGGCCACTTTCCCCTCCAGCACCTGTTCAGGCACCTGCTCCAGCTCCACCTACTCACCCGCCTCCGCCTACCGACCTCTCGTCAGATGATCTCTTCCGTGAGATTGACGATTATGTGGCTTCTCCTCCTCGATCTACGGGTAAAAGGCCCCGTGAGGACGTCACTTACATTGTCTCTGATGATGTTCAGACGTCCAGTCGTCCGCGTACTTCTTCAGCCGATGGACCGTCAGAGATTCAGACACCCGTGCAACCTCATCCGGAGGTTATCAAGCAACTTTTAGAACGGATGGAGGCAATGCAGAAGACTATGGAAGCTCAAGCTCAAATCATTCAGTCTCAAGCTGCGCTGATCGAAGCTCAAACCTCCCGGATTACAGGTCTCGAGGATAAGTTTAGGGAGTTTGAGACCCGGTCACTTGGCCCGGGGGAGTCTGTTCCCTCTGGTCCATCAATAGAACCAAGTGGACCGGAGTCTGAGTCTGTACAAACTGATAATGTAACTTTTGATACTGATAATGAAACAGCCCGTTTAGAGTATTTTCCTGTGCACCACACTCCAGGCCAGCCGAGACCTTTGGCTGTTGACTACTCGTGTGCTGATCTTTCATTTATTCAGCGAATGCTAAACGAAGAAAATTCTGAATCTGAGAATGAAGATTATGGAGAAAATGAGGATGTGGATTATGAAGAAGAAGTCTTGAGTGAAGATGAATTCTATGATGATGCTCCAATAATTGAAACTGATTCATCTGAAGATGAAGCTGAAAATGCATCTGAGGATCAGGATAAAGGACCTTCTGAAGCTCCAATTCAAGAAGACGAAATCATTGAAACAAAAACTGAAAAGATTGCTAAATGGTGGCCGCACGGAAAAGATGGAAAACAAGTGCCGGTTACCTGCAAATCATATAAAGTCAGTGGAGCTTATACTGGACTAATCAAAAGTTGGAAGATATCAAATGGTGTTTTCATGATCAAGAGATTAGATGGCGTTCAATATTTCAAGAGATCATTCACCAAGCTGAGCACATTGCCGAAAGGAGAAGTTAATCGTCTCGCTCAGCTAAATTTGATAAATCCTTCAAGAGATGACTGGGCAAACTTTATTCAGACAACTCTGCAAAGAGAAATCCGTACTAAAAGATACAGCTTTATCAAACCGACGCTGGGAACGAGAATTATCTACAGAAAACGGTTAGATCCGGTCACCAATCAGCCATTGATCAGAATGCGTTATCCTCCGGCTGATTGCTTGAAGAAGATTCCTCTGGAAACAGTTCCCCTGGACTTTTTGAGAAGATTCCATTACTGGGAACTGGATGTTCATACTGGTGAGGCAGTGCTGATTTTTGTGCCTGAGACGGAGCAACCAGAGAAGAAGTCATTATATGGTTTAAAGAAAGCCCAGTTCAGAGTGTTTGATCCAATGAGCTTGATAAACCTATCATCAAATGACTTAAGAAAGCTGTTCGACAATCCAATACGCTTTAATAGAAAAATGCTGCGAATAAGAAGATAGCATTGCAATTTCAAAGGATTGTCAACGTATGTGTAACACATGGAATACACGCTGGCGGTGTATTTCCAGCAGGCTGGGTTAATTGAAGAATTTTGAAGACCAAGCTGAAGACACGGGGGAGTTTGTTGATACATCTTAGTGTGTCTGTCAGTTGGTCGAGTCTGTAAAGTGTTAGTGAATGTAATAGACTTAGTAAATATTACATTTTCTGTGTTATGCGACACAAGGCTTGTGTCGCATTAGTTGTAGTTGCGACACAGTGATTGTGTCGCATTAGTGAAGTCTGCGACACAAGGATTGTGTCGCATAAGTCGGCCAGATTTGTTTAAATACCCTAATTACTTTGTAATTAGGGTTAGACTTTTGATTTAATTTTTACTCTCTGCGTTTTGCTGTGTAAATCTGATCAGAGAATTTGTTTGAGGAAATATAAAGTGATTTTGTTTTGTTCGTGATTGTTTAGTCTTTATATTTCGTGTGTTTAATGACCTACGAATTCCGCGCGTGGGTTAAGTGACGATTTGATTAAAAGATCTGAAATAAGGGATCTACATTGGGTCTGTTGTTGCTCATTGTACTCATTTGGCTTATTATGGTGACCATGTCATAGGTTTACCCTTGGATTGGTAGTAACTATTGTCTTTCGATTTGATTAAGTTGCGGCTTAAGGAGCTTAAGGCCGAACAAATTATGTATATTGATATTATCTATTTTCCAAAAAGATGAATACTATCCTATTTTAACTTTATATACATTCATTATTGCTATGCTCATCTATTACTACCGAATCTTACGAATTACAGCGCGCGAAATCCTTAACTATAACTAAGACTAAACATGTATGCGTTTCTGAAACAAAACTTTGTGAATATCGTAGAATCATGCCTCCTAGGAGAAACACAAATGACATGGCTGACCAAATCGCCCAACAACTCAACGCGGCTTTGCCGAACCTCGTGGCACAAATCACCGCAAGCTTGAATGCCACACAAGCAACCCCTGTAGCACCTCCCAACAACAACAACAATCCCGGATGTAGCTACAAGACTTTCATGTCTTGCCGACCCAAGGAGTTCCGAGGAACGGAGGGCGCGGTCGGACTGCTGTCATGGATCGAGAGCATGGAGTCCGTACTCCATATTAGCAAATGTGCGAGTGAAAACCAGGTCGAGTATGCTGCTTGCATGCTACAAGGAAGGGCATTGACCTGGTGGAACAACCAGATTCAGTGCCGAGGCCGTGAAGCCTCATACAACCTCACCTGGGAGGAGTTCAAAAAGTTGTTAACCGAGGAGTATTGTCCGAAGGACGCACTCCAGAAACTTGAGTCCGAGTTCTGGAATCACTCCATGGTCGGAACGGACATTGATAAGTACACCGCCCGATTCCATGAACTAGCGAGACTCGTGCCACATATGGTGAACCCCGAGGAGAAAAGGATCGATAGGTACATTTGGGGATTAGTACCTGAAATCCGGGGGATGGTTACCGCGGCGAACCCAACCACCATACAGGCCGCAGTTGTGATGACCAACCGCCTGACCAATGATGTGGTCCGGTCCGGTGGGTCGTCTAAAAGAAACGACTCTGGTAAGCGCAAGGTGGATGACCAGCCAAGGCAAAGAGGTGGCGGTTATCCCAACAAGAAGCCTATGGTGGCCAGAAACTTTGGCATTGCGGCTCAAGGACTGAAGCAATACAGTGGTCCTCACCCAAAGTGCAATAAATGCAAATTTCACCATGCTGAAAATTGTCCAGTGTGTGAAAAATGCAATCAGGTGGGCCACACCGGAAAGTATTGCAGAGCTGGGAACGTGAATGACCGCCCGAGAGCGGCATGCTACGAATGCGGAAGCCACGATCACCTGAGGAACGCCTGCCCACGATTGAACAACGCCCCCATCCATGCTGGGAATCAGAGGGGACCAGCAAGGGGTCGGTCATTCGTCATCGGAGCTGAAGAAGCAAGACAGGATCCGAACGCGGTAACAGGTACGTTTCTTTTGAACGATCACTACGCGTCCGTATTATTTGATTCGGGAGCCGAGAAGAGTTTTGTCTCGTTAAAATTCAGGCCATTAATCGAAATAGACTCTGTACAACTAAATGAAAACTTTACTATTGAATACGCCAACGGTCACGAGTACGAAGCTAGGGACATAGTACCCAACTGTGCCTTGAACCTAGCTGGTAGGATGTTTAACATTGACTTAATACCGATTGAGCTAAAGAGCTTTGATGTGATTGTGGGAATGGACTGGTTGACGAAGGTCCGAGCAGAAATAGGATGTTTTGATAAGGTTGTCCGGATACCTCTCTCCGACAACGAAACCTTTGTCATACGAGGGGATAAACCCGGCAAGAAACTGAACATTGTGTCAGCTATGAAAATGCGTAAGTACCTAGGGAAGCAATGCTTTGCATTCCTGGCACACGTAGTTGACAAAAGGCCGGAGGAGAAGCGTATTCAAGACATTCCTGTTGTCAGAAATCACCCTGAAGTTTTCCCAAAGGACTTACCTGGACTTCCCCCACCTAGGCCAGTTGAATTTCAAATCGACCTAATTCCCGGAGCGGCGCCCGTAGCAAAGACACCGTATCGTCTGGCACCGTCCGAGATGCAGGAATTGTCCAGTCAACTGCAAGAGCTTCTGAGTCATGGACTAATTCGTCCAAGCTCATCGCCCTGGGGAGCTCCAGTCCTCTTCGTAAAGAAGAAAGACGGATCATTCCGTATGTGCATAGACTATAGAGAGTTGAACAAGTTAACCATAAAGAACCGATACCCCCTACCCCGAATCGACGATTTATTTGACCAATTGCAAGGCGCATCGTACTTTTCAAAAATTGATCTTCGTTCAGGATACCACCAATTGAGAGTCCGTGAAGAGGACATCTCAAAGACAGCCTTTAGGACGCGATATGGGCATTATGAGTTCTTGGTAATGCCGTTTGGGCTAACCAACGCACCCGCGGTATTCATGGATTTGATGAATAGGGTGTGTCGCCCATATCTAGACAAGTTCGTAATTGTGTTCATCGACGATATACTGATTTACTCCAAAAGCAAGGAGGACCATGAGTGACACTTGGAGATAATATTGAAGTTACTAAAGGAGCAGAAGCTGTACGCCAAGTTCTCAAAGTGTGAGTTTTGGCTTCGAGAAGTACACTTTCTTGGTCACGTGGTCAACAAGGAGGGAATTCATGTTGACCCAGCCAAAGTCGAGGCTATCAAGAAATGGGAAGCTCCGAGAACCCCTACAGTGATACGCCAAATTCTGGGATTAGCTGGTTACTACCGAAGGTTTATCGAGAATTTTTCAAGGATTGCTAAACCACTAACTAAGCTGACCCAGAAGGCTAAGGAGTTCTCTTGGGGAGAAGAACAGGATGAAGCGTTTCAAACTCTGAAGAGTAGGTTGTGTAACGCGCCCATCTTAGCTTTACCGGAAGGAACGGAAGATTTTGTCGTATACTGTGACGCATCCCACCAAGGAATGGGCTGCGTGCTGATGCAAAGGAATAAGGTGATTGCCTACGCATCGAGACAACTAAAGGAGCATGAGAAGAATTATACAACACATGACTTGGAACTAGGAGCGGTAGTGTTTGCTCTGAAGATCTGGAGACACTACCTGTATGGCACAAAGTTACCATCTTCACTGATCATAAGAGTCTTCAGCATATCCTCGATCAGAAGATGCTCAACATGAGACAAAGAAGATGGGTAGAACTGCTAGGTGATTACGACTGCGACATCAAGTATCATCCAAGCAAGGCTAACGTCGTAGCGGATGCATTAAGTAGGAAGGAAAAGATAAGACCCTCGCGAGTGCGAGCATTGGGAATACAAGTTCAGACGAGCCTGAAAACTCAAATCTTGGAAGCTCAAGATGAGGCTTTGAAACCAGAGAACATAAAGAATGAAACCTTGCATAACCTGGATCAAAGATTTGAAATCAAGTCCGATGGAGTTCGGTATTTCAAGGAAAGAGTTTGGATTCCGAATATCAATGAACTGAGAAAAATCATTCTTGAAGAAGCCCATAGATCCAAGTATTCAATTCACCCCGGAGCTGACAAAATGTACAAGGACTTAAGGGAATACTATTGGAGGCCAGGAATGAAAAAGGATATTGCAGTATTCGTGGGAAAATGCTTGACTTGCTCCAAAGTCAAGGCAGAGTACCAGAAGCCATCAGGATTGTTGCAACAACCGGAAATCCCACAATGGAAATGGGAACAAATATCAATGGATTTCGTCACGAAATTGCCACGAACGGCAAGAGGACATGACTCTATATGGGTCATAGTGGACAGATTAACAAAATCAGCGCACTTTATTCCCATCCGAGAAGATTACAAGATGGACAAACTCGCTCAAATCTATATCGACGAAATCGTTGTACGTCATGGAATACCACTCTCCATCATTTCTGATAGAGATAGCCGATTCACGTCACGCTTATGGCAACAACTTCAAAAGGCTCTAGGCACTCAACTAAATTTGAGCACCGCCTACCATCCACAAACTGATGGTCAAAGTGAGCGAAACATCCAAACATTAGAAGACATGTTGAGAGCATGTGCCATAGATTTTAAAGGCAGCTGGGATACTCACTTGCCATTAGTGGAGTTTTCCTACAACAACAGTCACCACACGAGCATAGGCTGTGCACCCTTTGAGGCGTTATATGGTCGTAAGTGTCGATCACCACTTTGTTGGTTAGAAACCGGTGATAGGCAGCTAATCACACCCGAGGTTATACAAGAGACAACTGATAAAATCACTATCATCAGGGAAAAATTGAGGACTGCCAGGAGTAGGCAGAAAAGCTACGCGGATAACCGTAGGAAACCTTTGGAATTTCAAGTCGGCGACAAAGTACTTTTGAAAGTGTCACCCTGGAAGGGCATGATCCGCTTTGGAAAGCGAGGCAAACTTAACCCAAGGTATGTTGGACCTTTTGAGATAATAGGAAGGATTGGTCCGGTCGCGTACCGACTAGAACTACCCCAGGAACTTAGCAACATTCATAACACATTCCATGTTTCCAATCTAAAGAAATGTCTAGACGACGAAACACTAATTGTCCCTCTCGATGATATCCAAATAGAGGACAATCTAAACTTCGTGGAAGAGCCACTTGAAATCATGGACCGAGAGGTCAAAAGTTTAAAACGAAGAAAGATACCCATTGTTAAAGTTCGATGGAACTCACGTCGAGGTCCTGAATTTACTTGGGAACGCGAAGACCATATTCGACACAAATACCCACATTTATTTCCTAGCACTTTGGCAACCAATGGAACAAATTGAATTTCGGGACGAAATTCTTTTCAACGGGGAGATACTGTAACAACCACCAAAAATATCAGGTTAATACTTAACTCCATCTCCACCTAAATCTGGACCTGACCTTCTCAAGATTATAGTTTATACTGCTAGGCAAAAGTTAATACTGATTGGTTGTAGTTAGTACTGTTGGTGAGAAGTTTCCACTGCTAAGATCATTTCTTAGTTAACACTGCTCGTGACATTCAGTTACCACTGCTAAGTAGTTAACACTGCTAGCCCAAATCACCGTTTCCACTGTTAGTACAAATTAATACTGTTGTCACCGTTTCCACTGCTCTTAATAGTTACTACTGCTCTCCTTGTTTCAACTGTTAGTTCGGTTTCCACTGTTAGTTCAGTTACCACTGTAGTTGAGTTACTACTGTTTGTTATTACAACTGTTTGTTACCACTGCTAGCTCAGTTTCCATTGCTAGTTCAGTTACCACTGTAGTCGAGTTACAACTGCTAGCTCAGTTTCCACTGTTAGTTCAGTTTCCACTGCTAGACCAAAATTATTACTGTTGGCACACTAATGTCACGAACAAATTATGAAATACTTAGTGTCAATCTACTGTTAGAGATATGCTTAAACAATTTCTAAAATCAACCAAATATTACCCACACGTACAGTAAACCTTCCTGCCCGATTTAATTACTTTCTAAATAGTCTAAAATGATAAGTAACCATTCATATTCTGCAAAAGGAACATCAATATTTGAAATAGAGTTAAACCGTGCACGCAAAAAGGGTTATGATTACCTCTTTTCTCTCAAAAACGGCCAGCAAACCCATTTTCCATAAAACCAAATCAATTAACTTACACTCCCCATAAATCACCTCCACCCTCACCCAATCAAACTCCCTGACATTAATCATATACACTTTACCCCTTATTCCTTTTGTATCAAACGGCAGATTCACATACACACACTTACTCAAACACTTTCACCCATTTTCTCTCAACTCTTCCAACACATACATCCGGTTTTAACATAACACTCAACATAATCATCACATCTCGCCCAGTAATCGGTCACTCAAGCATACTTGCTAAATCTCAACTCTTGGTGGACAGAAACTTATCACTCAACGCCAATATTCCTGGTCGAAAAGGTAATCATAAAGTGCAAGAATGTTTACATTCTATTCTGCACAACCCACTTATTTTCATTCTATTTACTGTTACATTTCTTAAAATATGTGTGCATTAGGGTTTTTGTACCTGAAATATGTTAATGTTTTGCAAATAAAACACACACTTAAAGTTTGTTCGAATCATTTACATACAGATTTTATAAAAGTTATGTGTTTTTGGCAAAATAAGAAAAATTGGACAACTTTCTGTCCAGATTTTTAAGTTAACTTTGGACAACCGTATCCCCCTCTATTCTTCATAAAAATGGTGACTCTAAACTGGGAATAACTTGCTTTCTAATCTTTCACACAAAACCTAAATCATACACCAAAGATCAAATATTTTGAGGTGTATCAAGAAGATGTCCAGAAATTGTTTAGTTTTGCTAAGAAGAGTCACCAAACCAACTACAAAAACCTGGGCAGATTTGTTATTTAAAACCGTGGGTAACCAATTTGTACAAGCTATCATATTAAAGCATATCACTAGACATTAATGGACACTTTACTACTGGACTAGGTCTCGATTAGAGCATCTCTTCAGTTGCAACATTCTCACAGCTTAAACCGTTAACTCAACTCACAAGGTGAGTTCATTGTCCCCTCTTTCTGATTTCTATTTTTGGGGCTGAAAGCATGCAATTACTTTAAACTTTTGGTTGAACTTTTACGTGTTATCCACTGCTTTGAACTGTTTTTACGCAAACTGTGGTATGTCAACATGTTAAGCTTGGGTTTTTCTTATACTCAAAGTCCCCTGTAACTAACCCACCACTAATTAACTCGTAGCGACGAGCCGTAGATATTATGGGTAGCATGCTATTTAGGGTAGGACCATCCCTCACTCACACTTCAACGTGGGTGCATAATATCGCCTTTTACTCATGTTTGTTGAAGAACATGCAGCTCTTATACTTTGGGGCAGCGGTCGGATAACCGGATTAGTTGTGGTCTCAAGGCTTATACATTCTCTCTTTATTACCACATGTTTACTTGCAATATATTTATCAACCAAATGCATGTTATAACTGTCCCGATTGGACAAACTCAGGGGTGATAGCGTCCACGAATCGGACGGCTTTACACACACTTATGTCCACGATTGGACACACTTTCGGTTTAATTATTTCAACTTTGAACTCACCAACTATGGCCATAGTTGACCATTTTATTTTGGCATGCTTTTCAGGAGAACGTCGGTAAGCACGGATCATATGTGGGCTAATGCATGGGATTATGTCGACCAAGCCATTTAAACGGACTTTGAACTAGATTTTTGTAATATGATTGTAATAATGCCGTATACTTTGAACAATTTGATGTATTTTTGGATGCCTCCAAGGCTGTTTTATCGTAATTTAAATGGTATGGTTGCTATATCTTTGTGTTGTGAAATCATTAGCTGTGACACCTCGTGTTTCCGCTTTAGCGGGGTGTGACAAATATTTAATGTTTACGCGTGCGAATAACGTTTTACCGATCGGATAACGTAACACGGGCTTGAGAAAACTGTTGTACAAGCCCAAGGCTCTCTTGGACAGACCCAACTGATCCCAAATCGGCCCAAGAGCCCAGCCCATGCCATTAGCCCAAGGCCCACTCTATTTATTCATTTTTTCCTTCATGTCTCTCATTCTTACTCACTTTCACACACACAAACACAAAACACTCTCCCCATCTCTCCAAAAAATCTGCCCAAGAACACCACCACCACCACCAAAATCGGCTACCATCACCACCATAGTGTTCATCACATCTCCAAGAAGAAAATCAAGCTAAAAACTGAAGATTCAAGCTCTTCCAACAACTTCTCTTCAAAAATCACCAACCTCTTTGTAAGAAAAGTTATTCTCTATACAAATATCTTTAAAAACATGTTAAAGGGTTCACTTAACAAAGATATGTCCAAAAGATTACATAAAAACGTTTTTCATAACTAAAAACAATCAAGAACAACACATGCATATTCTGTCCAGATTTAACACCAATTTGACTTAAATGTTTCTCACCCAAAACTTGACCAAAATGGACGATTCAAAAGAGAGAACTTAAGTTCAAGAATTTAGATTTCATTTCCAAGTGGTTTCACAATTTTTGGAATTCGTTTGATACCCGAAATGATTTTTATAAAAACATGTATACGGGCTGTCCAAAAACACAGAAATTTAACCTTTCTTGTTTTAATCATAACTCAAGATATACACCTCCAAATGACATAAAACCACCCCCAAAAGTTCACAAATTTTGTTAGGTACAAATGTCATTTAGATAACTTTTTCGAAAAATGTGTATATTTTGCCCAGAAATCCGATCTTGTTGCATGTGTCCGGATTGGTCACTTTCTGACCTCAGGGAACAAATTGAATTTTTAAAAATACTTAGGAATACTCAAAATTTCTGGAAAAATTATTTAACGGAGCTAACATACTAAGGAACAACATAGATTTTTCTTGAATTTTTATTCGAACATTTGGAACACGAAATAAAATTTGCAAAAATGACCTGTTACAGGCCTCTGTGTCGCAGAAGCCCAGTAGTCTGCGACACAAGCCTTTGTGTTGCTATAGCACCCGAATCGTCACATTAGGGACACAAGCATTTGTGTCGCCATAGCACCCGAATCGTCTCATTAGCGACACAAGCCTTTGTGTCGCCATAGCACCCGAATCGTCACATTAGCGACACAAGCCTTTGTGTCGCCATAGCCCCCGAATCGTCACATTAGCGACACAAGCCTTTGTGTCGCCATAGCACCCGAATCGTCACATTAGCGACACAAGCCTTAGTGTCGCATAATACCTTAGTGTGGCATATAGCGACACGACCCCAGCCAGGGGCTCTGCCCTTTGGACCTAGCCAGGGGTTGCCACCCCTTGGACCCTGCTACCAGGGGCGCTGCCCCCGGACCCCCGTCATTAATGGGCTTCGCCCCTTGCCACAATGATCAATTACCCACAACTGAAAGGTAGAAATACGCGTAACATAATTAATCAAATATGTGTTTTCACAAAATATCACCAACGGCCCGTACATGTTTTCTAAGCACAAACGATAACTGAACAATTGGACATTTCTATTGGTGTGAACTAACTTAGGTGGACATTAACCCTCCACCTACACGATTTACTTAGGTGGACATTAACCCTCCACCTACACGATTGGCTTAAGTGGACAATAACCCCCACTTATACAATTACTATAGATGGTCTTTTGAGACATCTACTCACACAACCTTATACGTTTAGGACGTTAGAAGGTTGCATTTGGAAAACACGCTTTGCTTACTATTTGCTACTTGCTTGCTGATATCAGGTGAGTTTCATAGCCCCTTTTTACTGTTTCTAACTGGGGTGAGAATACATACAACTGCTTTTATGCCGCTATTTTTATGTGAACACAAGTACTAAACTCGATATATCGGTTGCATGAGTTATTTTACTAATCCTGAAAGTCCCCCACATCATAGTTTGTTAGTATCGTTATAGCGTGAATGTTAATGAATAGTACTATTTGGGATTGACTCCCTCCGTCCGGGTTAGTCGCGCTAACTGGTCAAACGGACGCATTATCATTTGTTCTTACGAGTGTTGGATTAGGCACTCGCTGGGAGGCACCCCGATCGTGGCACTTGATTGTGACCCGACACCACAGTTAAGCTCGAACTATGAGCTCATGGCAACAATATGCACTATTTTTACATTTTTGTAATACATTACCTATCATTGTTGAATGATACAAACAGGTAATTTTGTGTTCCATACGATGTTATATCAACTGTTTACAAACCTATGAACTCACCAACTTTATGTTGACCTTTTAGTATGTATTTCTCAGGAGATCAACCGCAGTAGGTTTGCTTTTGCAAGGAGATAGCTCGAGTCGCATATTTTTCACAAACAACAGAGATTAGCTTGCAGTATGATATGTTGTAATCTTGTACTAGATGCGTACTCTACTTTTGGCAAAACATATGTAAACATTGTAACTACGAAATGTAATGATTTTTGAAACGTCTCATATAGAGGTCGTTTGTTGTAATCCTTGTGTTGTGATACTTGATTTGGTCAGCGCCCCCAACGCAACACCCTACCTTCCGCTGCCACGTGTCTTGGGGGTGCGACAGACATTAATAGGTCTTTTACTTGAATTAGGTCGCGGTTAGAAGGATTTCCGTTCGAGGGTAGCCTTGTTCTTTGTTGTGCCGCACTTTAACTCACTAAGGTGAGTTTTCACAGCCCTCTTTTTATCGTTTACTGTTTTGGGGTGAAAAGCATGATCCTATGTTTTATCTAATTTGGTTGCGCTCTTTAATGAACTCATTAAACTTTTATTATGCTACACATGCGAATTGGTGTATATACTATTGTTATGCTTGAGTACTATCGTGCAAAAGTCCCCGGAATTATCTCTTACACTACTTATTAACTCGTTGTTAACGAGCCATGGATATTTATGGATATCGCTATTTAGAGTAGACTATCCTTCACTTACACTTCAACGTGAGTGCATAGTATCACCAGTACTCATGTTACCGATAGAACATGTAGCATTTGGGGCAAGCCTCGATCGAAATCGGTTTAGGAGTGGTCTCATTGCATTAACACTCATATATATATATATATATATATATATATATATATATATATATATACAACCAACCTCTTCGCAGCAAAAATCTAGGCAACCAAATACTTTCATTTTGTTCGTTTACGAATGGAACCTTTACTTGGATTATTTGTAATTCTAAACTGTGAACTCACCAACTATGGCCATAGTTGACCCTTTTTATTTATCGTGCTTTTCAGGAGAGCGTCGGTAAGATGAATTTTAGGATGGCACTTGCATGGATGCATTTTCAATTGTGCTTTCTTTTATGAAACAATGAATTTTTCTCTGGAAATCTGTATATTTCCTTTAAAAATATCTTTTGAGAATTGATGTATGAATTTGACGTAAAGTTTTGATGCTTTCACTAAACTTTATGTATGGTGTTACTTCTATATCTTATGCGTTGTTACCCGGTGCCGACACACCTCGTGTTTCCGCTTTAGCGTGGTGTGACAGCTTAGTACCTACCTGCAGAACAAAAAGAAAAAAAAAGTAGAAAAAGAAAATAAAATAAAAACTGTCTAAAAATTCCAATTAAATAAATAAAACAAAACCGCCCCCCGGCAGCGGCGCCAAAAACTTGATGTGTACTAAACGTGTTTAAAATATAGTTATGAATTGGATATTACTGAAGTTATGATTATCACATAATACAGGCAAGAATACCCGATCGTATAATAATATAGCTTAAGTAAGTCAGAGTATCAAACACAGGGAATGGTGTTTTAACTTAATCCAATTGGAATTTATAATTAAACTAATAAAAAGTAAATAACAAAGGGAGGCGTTTTAGTTCTGTACGAACGTATTTTAGAAACTAATAAAACTTAAATTAAACAAAGCAATTTATATGACAAGTATTGATAAAGGAATGTATCTACTTAGACTTTTATTCCCTATATTCCAGTTGTCATGTATGTTTACACCGTGGGATAATTTTATTTTGAATAAATCTTTTGTGAAAAGTTACCTTATCTGGTTAACAATTCCTATAAAGTTTAGATGAGACACAAGACTCGTTATGAATACACAAGAAATCCTGTTTTGCATAACTTTCGTGGGTTTCATTCATAAAAATGTAATCTCATAACTAGGGTTTCATTCATAAAAAAAAAGCAGGCGGCATTAGGGTTTTAACTTGAAGCTCAGATCTTGAAGATGGCTAATCGTGGGACTGAAGGATGCATTTGTGGTGGTCTTGCAAGAATGTGTACGCCATGGACACATAAGAACCCGACACGTCGATTCAAGAGTTGCCCGAACTATAGGCTTTCGTGGGAACTTCGATGCAAGTCCCATCACTCCCATTCACCAAATAACTAATCAAGTCATCCATTTTAGCCATCCCTTTGAACTTGTTCCACACCTATTTTGCATAATCACATTCAATAAACAAATGCATATGCGAATCTTGTACCTTTTTGCAGAAAGCACAATTTTGCACGCACTGAATATCCCATCTCTCCATCCTATCAGAAGTACTAAGCTTACTGTTTAAAGCAAGCCAGAGGATGAAAGCATGTCTTGGAATTTTTTGTGAAAACCAAACCGGCTTATACCACCCAACATCCTCTCTATTCTGACTTTAGTCCTTCTAAACAGTCTTCAATACAAAATCTTTAATCTTACCACCTTTATCTCTCCATTTGATCTTATCCTTGGTTCTAGATATCGGTAAAGGATTAAAAGAAAGCAATAAAGAACCATGTTTGTCCAGAATCTCTTGTGGCCAAACCAAGATACCATGTAGACAAATATCACTAACAATATTATCCATATTCAGTCTAGCCCTTTTAATCTCCCTTGAAGTGATCAGTTTACTTAATGGACCACTAGGGTGCCAATTATCAAACCACAAACATGTTTGGGGTTTTAGGGGTTTGGGGTTTTGAATTTAGGGTTGAGGGGTTAGAGTTTAGGGGTTAGGGATTACGGGTTTAGGGATTACGGGTTTAGGATTTTAGAGGTTTAGGGTTTGGAGTTTAGGGTTGAGGGTGAGGGTTTGGGGTTGGGGGTTGGGGGTCGGGGGTTGGGGTTTGGGGTCTCGGGGTCTCGGGGTCTCGGGGTCTCGGGGTTCGGGGTTCGGGGTCTCGGGGTCTCGGGGTTCGGGGTTCGGGGTTCGGGGGTTCGGGGTTCGGGGTCGGGTTTCGGGGTCGGGGGTTCGGGGTTCGGGGTTCGGGGGTCGGGGGTCGGGGGTCGGGGGGTCGGGGGTCGGGGGTCGGGGGTTGGGGGTCGGGGGTCGGGGGTCGGGGTTTCGGGGTTCGGGGGTCGGGGGTCGGGGTTCGGGGGTCGGGGTTCGGGGTTCGGGGTTGGGGGTTCGGGGGTCGGGGTTTCGGGGGGTTCGGGGGTCGGGGGGTTCGGGGTTCGGGGGTCGGGGTTCGGGGTTCGGGGTTCGGGGTTCGGGGGGTTCGGGGGTCGGGGTTCGGGGTTTCGGGTTGGGGGTTCGGGGGTCGGGTTCGGGGTTTGGGTTGGGGGTTCGGGTTGGGGGTTGGGGTTGGGGTTGGGGTTTCGGGTTTGGGGTTGGGGTTGGGGTTCGGGTTCGGGTTTTGGGTTTGGGGTTGGGGTTTCGGGTTTCGGGGTTGGGGTTTGGGGTTTGGGGTTACGGGTTCGGGGTTAGGGGTTTGGGGTTACGGGTTCGGGGTTTCGGGGTTTCGGGTTTCGGGGTTCGGGGTTTCGGGGTTCGGGGTCGGGGGTCGGGGTTCGGGGGTCGGGGTTCGGGTTTCGGGTTCGGGGTTTCGGGTTTCGGGGTTCGGGGTTCGGGTTTCGGGTTTAGGGGTTAGGGGTTAGGGTTTAGGGGTTTAGGGGTTAGGGTTTAGGGGTTTAGGGGTTAGGGGTTAGGGGTTAGGGGTAGGGTTTAGGGGTTTAGGGGTTGGGGTTTAGGGGTTTAGGGGTTTAGGGTTTAGGGTTTAGGGTTTAGGGTTTAGGGTTTAGGGTTTAGGGTTTAGGGTTTAGGGTTTAGGGTTTAGGGTTTAGGGTTTAGGGTTTAGGGTTTAGGGTTTAGGGTTTAGGGTTTAGGGTTTAGGGTTTAGGGTTTAGGGTTTAGGGTTTAGGGTTTAGGGTTTAGGGTTTAGGGTTTAGGGTTTAGGGTTTAGGGTTTAGGGTTTAGGGTTTAGGGTTTAGGGTTTAGGGTTTAGGGTTTAGGGTTTAGGGTTTAGGGTTTAGGGTTTAGGGTTTAGGGTTTAGGGTTTAGGGTTTAGGGTTTAGGGTTTAGGGTTTAGGGTTTAGGGTTTAGGGTTTAGGGTTTAGGGTTTAGGGTTTAGGGTTTAGGGTTTAGGGTTTAGGGTTTAGGGTTTAGGGTTTAGGGTTTAGGGTTTAGGGTTTAGGGTTTAGGGTTTAGGGTTTAGGGTTTAGGGTTTAGGGTTTAGGGTTTAGGGTTTAGGGTTTAGGGTTTAGGGTTTAGGGTTTAGGGTTTAGGGTTTAGGGTTTAGGGTTTAGGGTTTAGGGTTTAGGGTTTAGGGTTTAGGGTTTAGGGTTTAGGGTTTAGGGTTTAGGGTTTAGGGTTTAGGGTTTAGGGTTTAGGGTTTAGGGTTTAGGGTTTAGGGTTTAGGGTTTAGGGTTTAGGGTTTAGGGTTTAGGGTTTAGGGTTTAGGGTTTAGGGTTTAGGGTTTAGGGTTTAGGGTTTAGGGTTTAGGGTTTAGGGTTTAGGGTTTAGGGTTTAGGGTTTAGGGTTTAGGGTTTAGGGTTTAGGGTTTAGGGTTTAGGGTTTAGGGTTTAGGGTTTAGGGTTTAGGGTTTAGGGTTTAGGGTTTAGGGTTTAGGGTTTAGGGTTTAGGGTTTAGGGTTTAGGGTTTAGGGTTTAGGGTTTAGGGTTTAGGGTTTAGGGTTTAGGGTTTAGGGTTTAGGGTTTAGGGTTTAGGGTTTAGGGTTTAGGGTTTAGGGTTTAGGGTTTAGGGTTTAGGGTTTAGGGTTTAGGGTTTAGGGTTTAGGGTTTAGGGTTTAGGGTTTAGGGTTTAGGGTTTAGGGTTTAGGGTTTAGGGTTTAGGGTTTAGGGTTTAGGGTTTAGGGTTTAGGGTTTAGGGTTTAGGGTTTAGGGTTTAGGGTTTAGGGTTTAGGGTTTAGGGTTTAGGGTTTAGGGTTTAGGGTTTAGGGTTTAGGGTTTAGGGTTTAGGGTTTAGGGTTTAGGGTTTAGGGTTTAGGGTTTAGGGTTTAGGGTTTAGGGTTTAGGGTTTAGGGTTTAGGGTTTAGGGTTTAGGGTTTAGGGTTTAGGGTTTAGGGTTTAGGGTTTAGGGTTTAGGGTTTAGGGTTTAGGGTTTAGGGTTTAGGGTTTAGGGTTTAGGGTTTAGGGTTTAGGGTTTAGGGTTTAGGGTTTAGGGTTTAGGGTTTAGGGTTTAGGGTTTAGGGTTTAGGGTTTAGGGTTTAGGGTTTAGGGTTTAGGGTTTAGGGTTTAGGGTTTAGGGTTTAGGGTTTAGGGTTTAGGGTTTAGGGTTTAGGGTTTAGGGTTTAGGGTTTAGGGTTTAGGGTTTAGGGTTTAGGGTTTAGGGTTTAGGGTTTAGGGTTTAGGGTTTAGGGTTTAGGGTTTAGGGTTTAGGGTTTAGGGTTTAGGGTTTAGGGTTTAGGGTTTAGGGTTTAGGGTTTAGGGTTTAGGGTTTAGGGTTTAGGGTTTAGGGTTTAGGGTTTAGGGTTTAGGGTTTAGGGTTTAGGGTTTAGGGTTTAGGGTTTAGGGTTTAGGGTTTAGGGTTTAGGGTTTAGGGTTTAGGGTTTAGGGTTTAGGGTTTAGGGTTTAGGGTTTAGGGTTTAGGGTTTAGGGTTTAGGGTTTAGGGTTTAGGGTTTAGGGTTTAGGGTTTAGGGTTTAGGGTTTAGGGTTTAGGGTTTAGGGTTTAGGGTTTAGGGTTTAGGGTTTAGGGTTTAGGGTTTAGGGTTTAGGGTTTAGGGTTTAGGGTTTAGGGTTTAGGGTTTAGGGTTTAGGGTTTAGGGTTTAGGGTTTAGGGTTTAGGGTTTAGGGTTTAGGGTTTAGGGTTTAGGGTTTAGGGTTTAGGGTTTAGGGTTTAGGGTTTAGGGTTTAGGGTTTAGGGTTTAGGGTTTAGGGTTTAGGGTTTAGGGTTTAGGGTTTAGGGTTTAGGGTTTAGGGTTTAGGGTTTAGGGTTTAGGGTTTAGGGTTTAGGGTTTAGGGTTTAGGGTTTAGGGTTTAGGGTTTAGGGTTTAGGGTTTAGGGTTTAGGGTTTAGGGTTTAGGGTTTAGGGTTTAGGGTTTAGGGTTTAGGGTTTAGGGTTTAGGGTTTAGGGTTTAGGGTTTAGGGTTTAGGGTTTAGGGTTTAGGGTTTAGGGTTTAGGGTTTAGGGTTTAGGGTTTAGGGTTTAGGGTTTAGGGTTTAGGGTTTAGGGTTTAGGGTTTAGGGTTTAGGGTTTAGGGTTTAGGGTTTAGGGTTTAGGGTTTAGGGTTTAGGGTTTAGGGTTTAGGGTTTAGGGTTTAGGGTTTAGGGTTTAGGGTTTAGGGTTTAGGGTTTAGGGTTTAGGGTTTAGGGTTTAGGGTTTAGGGTTTAGGGTTTAGGGTTTAGGGTTTAGGGTTTAGGGTTTAGGGTTTAGGGTTTAGGGTTTAGGGTTTAGGGTTTAGGGTTTAGGGTTTAGGGTTTAGGGTTTAGGGTTTAGGGTTTAGGGTTTAGGGTTTAGGGTTTAGGGTTTAGGGTTTAGGGTTTAGGGTTTAGGGTTTAGGGTTTAGGGTTTAGGGTTTAGGGTTTAGGGTTTAGGGTTTAGGGTTTAGGGTTTAGGGTTTAGGGTTTAGGGTTTAGGGTTTAGGGTTTAGGGTTTAGGGTTTAGGGTTTAGGGTTTAGGGTTTAGGGTTTAGGGTTTAGGGTTTAGGGTTTAGGGTTTAGGGTTTAGGGTTTAGGGTTTAGGGTTTAGGGTTTAGGGTTTAGGGTTTAGGGTTTAGGGTTTAGGGTTTAGGGTTTAGGGTTTAGGGTTTAGGGTTTAGGGTTTAGGGTTTAGGGTTTAGGGTTTAGGGTTTAGGGTTTAGGGTTTAGGGTTTAGGGTTTAGGGTTTAGGGTTTAGGGTTTAGGGTTTAGGGTTTAGGGTTTAGGGTTTAGGGTTTAGGGTTTAGGGTTTAGGGTTTAGGGTTTAGGGTTTAGGGTTTAGGGTTTAGGGTTTAGGGTTTAGGGTTTAGGGTTTAGGGTTTAGGGTTTAGGGTTTAGGGTTTAGGGTTTAGGGTTTAGGGTTTAGGGTTTAGGGTTTAGGGTTTAGGGTTTAGGGTTTAGGGTTTAGGGTTTAGGGTTTAGGGTTTAGGGTTTAGGGTTTAGGGTTTAGGGTTTAGGGTTTAGGGTTTAGGGTTTAGGGTTTAGGGTTTAGGGTTTAGGGTTTAGGGTTTAGGGTTTAGGGTTTAGGGTTTAGGGTTTAGGGTTTAGGGTTTAGGGTTTAGGGTTTAGGGTTTAGGGTTTAGGGTTTAGGGTTTAGGGTTTAGGGTTTAGGGTTTAGGGTTTAGGGTTTAGGGTTTAGGGTTTAGGGTTTAGGGTTTAGGGTTTAGGGTTTAGGGTTTAGGGTTTAGGGTTTAGGGTTTAGGGTTTAGGGTTTAGGGTTTAGGGTTTAGGGTTTAGGGTTTAGGGTTTAGGGTTTAGGGTTTAGGGTTTAGGGTTTAGGGTTTAGGGTTTAGGGTTTAGGGTTTAGGGTTTAGGGTTTAGGGTTTAGGGTTTAGGGTTTAGGGTTTAGGGTTTAGGGTTTAGGGTTTAGGGTTTAGGGTTTAGGGTTTAGGGTTTAGGGTTTAGGGTTTAGGGTTTAGGGTTTAGGGTTTAGGGTTTAGGGTTTAGGGTTTAGGGTTTAGGGTTTAGGGTTTAGGGTTTAGGGTTTAGGGTTTAGGGTTTAGGGTTTAGGGTTTAGGGTTTAGGGTTTAGGGTTTAGGGTTTAGGGTTTAGGGTTTAGGGTTTAGGGTTTAGGGTTTAGGGTTTAGGGTTTAGGGTTTAGGGTTTAGGGTTTAGGGTTTAGGGTTTAGGGTTTAGGGTTTAGGGTTTAGGGTTTAGGGTTTAGGGTTTAGGGTTTAGGGTTTAGGGTTTAGGGTTTAGGGTTTAGGGTTTAGGGTTTAGGGTTTAGGGTTTAGGGTTTAGGGTTTAGGGTTTAGGGTTTAGGGTTTAGGGTTTAGGGTTTAGGGTTTAGGGTTTAGGGTTTAGGGTTTAGGGTTTAGGGTTTAGGGTTTAGGGTTTAGGGTTTAGGGTTTAGGGTTTAGGGTTTAGGGTTTAGGGTTTAGGGTTTAGGGTTTAGGGTTTAGGGTTTAGGGTTTAGGGTTTAGGGTTTAGGGTTTAGGGTTTAGGGTTTAGGGTTTAGGGTTTAGGGTTTAGGGTTTAGGGTTTAGGGTTTAGGGTTTAGGGTTTAGGGTTTAGGGTTTAGGGTTTAGGGTTTAGGGTTTAGGGTTTAGGGTTTAGGGTTTAGGGTTTAGGGTTTAGGGTTTAGGGTTTAGGGTTTAGGGTTTAGGGTTTAGGGTTTAGGGTTTAGGGTTTAGGGTTTAGGGTTTAGGGTTTAGGGTTTAGGGTTTAGGGTTTAGGGTTTAGGGTTTAGGGTTTAGGGTTTAGGGTTTAGGGTTTAGGGTTTAGGGTTTAGGGTTTAGGGTTTAGGGTTTAGGGTTTAGGGTTTAGGGTTTAGGGTTTAGGGTTTAGGGTTTAGGGTTTAGGGTTTAGGGTTTAGGGTTTAGGGTTTAGGGTTTAGGGTTTAGGGTTTAGGGTTTAGGGTTTAGGGTTTAGGGTTTAGGGTTTAGGGTTTAGGGTTTAGGGTTTAGGGTTTAGGGTTTAGGGTTTAGGGTTTAGGGTTTAGGGTTTAGGGTTTAGGGTTTAGGGTTTAGGGTTTAGGGTTTAGGGTTTAGGGTTTAGGGTTTAGGGTTTAGGGTTTAGGGTTTAGGGTTTAGGGTTTAGGGTTTAGGGTTTAGGGTTTAGGGTTTAGGGTTTAGGGTTTAGGGTTTAGGGTTTAGGGTTTAGGGTTTAGGGTTTAGGGTTTAGGGTTTAGGGTTTAGGGTTTAGGGTTTAGGGTTTAGGGTTTAGGGTTTAGGGTTTAGGGTTTAGGGTTTAGGGTTTAGGGTTTAGGGTTTAGGGTTTAGGGTTTAGGGTTTAGGGTTTAGGGTTTAGGGTTTAGGGTTTAGGGTTTAGGGTTTAGGGTTTAGGGTTTAGGGTTTAGGGTTTAGGGTTTAGGGTTTAGGGTTTAGGGTTTAGGGTTTAGGGTTTAGGGTTTAGGGTTTAGGGTTTAGGGTTTAGGGTTTAGGGTTTAGGGTTTAGGGTTTAGGGTTTAGGGTTTAGGGTTTAGGGTTTAGGGTTTAGGGTTTAGGGTTTAGGGTTTAGGGTTTAGGGTTTAGGGTTTAGGGT